>OX453322.1:13092292-14365872 GCA_949710035.1 Crambus lathoniellus
TGACTGTGTACGAAGGTGATTGACGGTTTGCGATCTTGATCGCAAAATATCTACATAGTAAATCTCGATCGCGATCAAGATCACGATCAGTGATCGCGATCTGGATGGACTGTGTAATGGCTGCCTTAGACTACTTTTTATCCCTGAAAAATATCACATTCCCGCGGGATAACGTCGTCGTTTAGTCCGAGCTTGCGAAGTCGCGGGCGGAAGGCTAGTATTTTGATATGGAGACATTTCCTATTTGTGAGAGCTTGTAATTAACTTTCTTTAAGTAACAGGTATAAAATGTAATGATATACCTACCATTTAATTATTTAATTTAACATCATTTATGTAAGCTTTCCTAGTAAATAAATGAATAAATAAGTTAGATAGAAAACTATTTTTAATATTCCTTTATTTTATTGGATGGTACCTACGGCTGAAGGCCTAAGTAGCCAGAGCCGGTTAAATGACATAAAAAATGGTAGGTAGGTGTCGGTATCTACGTAGGTACTGGCCACTTAGCGTTTATGAGCAAATTTTTCAAAATTACATTGGTGACATTTTGTCTACATTGCGACAAACTTATTTCACACAGTGGTTAGTTTTTGGTACTAAATATACTGTTGACTGCCGGTAGTCCATTTTGACAGTTATTTTTGTATTGCTAGTGGCTCCTCCACGACCACTGTCACCGGGTCAGATATATTTGTGGCACCACTATACTTACTGTAGCGACATCTAGCGTCGAGTGGAAATGCGAAATAGAAATATTACATCAATAGGGTGAAAACTTCAGTTTTGGCCACTGCCCCGAGTGTTTACTTAGCTTAAAACATTTCGTTAATAACTTTTGCTTGATAGTATACTTTTTATCTATGACTTTTAAGTCATAATAACAATAGTAATAATTCAGTTTACATCGAATTAGATGTTTCTTTTATTTTATCTAAGTTAGGTAAGTATTGATTTCTCGATGTATCTTTTAAAATTTGATTAACAAAAACACATCAATCGGCACCCTTCGCACATTTTAAGTTTAAGAAATAGGTTTTTAATTTACTAAAATAAAACTAAATTTCGTAAGTATATGAATACTTAGTTATATGTTTTTTACTATGTTTGTCCACGAATTTCTCGAAATATTAAGGCATATCGAGATGATTCTATTTGATTTAAATTAGGTGTATTCTAACTTTAGCAACAGTCTAAGATTCATCAAAATCAATTTAGTAGGGGTATGTTATAGTACAATTCACTAAAACTTATTGTTATTGTACACTAAAACTTAAGAAATAAAAAGTAATTAAAAATATAAACTGACTGGCACCGACCTCAAAAAGGTACCTAAATTATAGATATTATATTTTTCCTTTTCAGTTGACAAATACTTTTTGGAGTCTGTAAAATTTTTTTAAGTATTTTTTTTGTATTGTAAGAATTTAAAAATGTAAAGAAAAGTATAAGATACATTCTTGACAATTTTAGATATAAATTTTGTATTTTATAGATACCTACTTAAGACCATAGGCGAAAGAAGTGAAAAACATCTTAAGGCGCTACTCGGAAAAATATGGACTTTTTGATTCAAAACTATAGGACGGTTACAGTTGTTAAAAATCTGGTAATAAGATATATATTTCTTCATACCTTTATCTAGAATCGTATAGTTTCAAAAACACGATTTTATGATTTTGCCTCGACACTTTTTATTTTCGAAAAGACCTCTAAAAAATACGAAAAGTGAAGATTATTCATAAATGGGGTTACTTACACTATTGGAAATTGGTTTAATAAGTGGACACCAATAATATTGAGGATCGTATAGAAGCATTTTTTTAAATCGCTGTAGTTTTTTAATACGAAGTGATTTTGTGTTTTTTTTGCCTAATCTGCAAAATCGGTCTCGCTCCCGCGCGCGTCGTTTTCTCATTGCTATCTCGCTTCAGCACATTTTTTCCGAGTATCGCCTTAAAGTGGCAACAGCGGGGGCTTTCATCCTACTTAATATAATCATTCGAATGTACATTTGTGAAAGGTATATCGTAATCTTACTGACTTCCTGCGCCATCTATTGCTTAGTAGTTATGATGTGAAAGAAGTGAAAAACATCTTAAAGTGGCAACAGAGAGGGCTTTCACCCTAATTAAAATAATCATTTGAATGTACTTTTGTGAGAGGTATATCTTACTGACTACCTGCGCCATCTATTGCTTAGTAGATATAATGACGTAAATAACATGAAATTATTTTTATGATTTTATATGTGCCTGGATGGGTTTCAATTTATATTATGTTTTGAAGCAGGTAAAAAAAAATAACATGATTCATTATTAATTGAGACAGCGATTAAATATAACGTATTTTCATAATCATGTGGCGCCATCTATTTTAGTAAGAATCAGTCTTTGTATTTTCCCGTAGGAATAAGGGGTTTTTATTAAATATAAAGTACCCTATATGTTGACCCGGGTTATAAGATATTACTTCACAAAATTTGGTAAAAATCCGTCCAGTAGTTTTTGCGTGAAAAGCGAACATACAAACAGACAAACAGACAAACAGACAAAAATTTTAATAAATATCGTTTTGGGGTCTATATCCTGTACACATCACATAGCAGTAATTATTTTTTTTTAAATCTTTCATGTACAGACTTTTTTTCCGTTTCTGTTTTATTATATGTATAGATTGATCCGGTTTACGTATGGCGCTAGTGGACCAATTTTAGCGCCTTAATAGTTATAACTACGTACCTACTTATAACTCGTTTTGTCATACACTTCGTGTTTCAGAGTAGGCATCAACTTATTAACATTATCTTTTGTTATTAAACGCACCCTGCGTTTCAATTTTGATGTCGGAAGTTTAATTTACGGAACAAAAAAATGTGTTTGACAGTTTCCTCCTCCATTTCATATTTCGTCAACTTATCAGTTTCGTCATTTGATCACCTGTCGGCTGGCGCCTTCTTTGCGATAATACTGTTATCATAAGCTATTCTCAGAACCTCGTACAGTGAACAACATTATCAGGCTACATATTGACTATACCGCGGCCACACACTCGACGAATCGTGAGGGAAATACCAAGGAAAGTAAGCAGGGACGTGTTGCCGCGAGTTGGTCGGCTTTTGCCTTTTTGGCACTATTGGCTGATGTACACGTGTAGAGTAAACGGTAGAGTAGAACGGTAGAGTACTAAACTTTCTATAAGTACTAACTAATGTAGTATTCATTTAGTACTCTACCGCTCTACTCTACCGTTTACTCTACCCGTGTAATAGTGTCGGTACCCGCATGGCATTGTGGCTCTTGCTATAAAATCCTTACTAATGCAGATATAACTAATACGCTAATACACACAAGTTGGGTACCAAAGTCAATTAATTATGAAAATTTGGATATTTTTATATAAAAGGAATTTAAGTAAGTGATTTACAAATAAAAGGGCGACACTATCTAAGCGAATGGACTTATACAGCAGGCTTATTGCTTATAGGCTGCTTGCTGTACACGGCACGGGTAGAGTAAACGATAGAGTAGAGTGGTAGAGTGCTAACTATCCTACTAAACATACTAATATAGACATCATTGGTAGAGTAGAGTAGGTACTGAAATTTGATAGAGTAGGGTAAGTAGCTAGCACCGCGGGCAAGCTACTCTACCTCTCTACTCTACCGTTTATTTCTACCCGTGTAAAGTGCCTGTGTCGACTTTGTTGAAAAAAATGCGTAGCTGGGGCGAATGCTAGGCCGGCAGCGCGAGTATTATAGGCGAGTGTGTACCGGTAGGTACGCTGTGTTTGTGTGTGAGTAGTCGCTAAGGAAAATATTCGCGGTAACTGCTTGTCCAGAAAGGGCGAATTCGCCGCGATTTTAACAGCGATCTTCATTACATCACTGTCAATGTAGCAGATAAGACGCCGAACGCCAATACTTAGCGGGCAATGTATGTTAAGGCGCTACTTGGAAAAAGTATGGACTCTTTGATAGGACGGTTAGAGTTGTTATAAATCTGGTAATAAGATATATATTTCTTCATATACTGGAATCGTATGTATCGTATAGTTTCAGAAACACGATTTTATGATTTTGGCTCGACACTTTTTATTTTCGAAAATACCTCTAAAAAATAAGAAATATCAAGATTATTCTTAAATGGGGATACATATACTATTGAAAATTGGTTTAATTAGTGGACACCAATAATATTTAGGATCGTATAGAAGCATTTTTTAAAAATCGCTATAGTTTTTGAATACGAAGTGATTTTGTGTTTTTTTGCGTAATCGGCAAAATCGGTCTCGCTCCCGCGCGCGTCGTTTTCTCATTGCTATTTCGCTTTAGCATAATTTTTCTAACTTGCGCCTAGTTCTGGACAGGGACTAACGCGTACAGCAGCGCGAGGAACATAGTGTGGCAACATGGAGCAATTTTCGGTATCTTAGGACACCGAAAATTGACAAAAATAAGAGCATTTTTAGTATGCAACTGTTTAAGTTGATGTGTTATCGGAAGTACGTTACAGAGTCAGGAAATGAGGTGTTTGCTTTCTTATGTTGACTTCAAATATTGTTGCATTAACCTTGAACTAGGGCTTTAACAAGTTTAAGGCATAATCAGACGAAGGACTTTTGTCCCCGACAGACAAAAAGTCCCTGTACGTCCAAAATTATGTCCTCCGAGGACTTGTCGCGGACTCAACGCATACGGTGTGCGGTCACTTGTTGCCCGGAAACGTACTCCACTATCGAGCCGAGCGCTCAATGCAGACTAAAGTTCGTTGTGTGCGTTGTTGCGCCTAGTTACGTTCGTTCTATTTTTTTCGCGGACTACCGCGAACTTTTGTCCTGTCCAGTCTCTCGGTGTCGGACTTTTTGTCCGCGGTACTTTTAGTTCCTCGTGTGCGTTATTCGATACAATTTATAAGAGATCTATATCGATGGACAAAAAAGTACTCGGAGGACTGTCCGTCGTCTGATTAGGCCTTTATTCATTTTTTTCTTTTGCCCGGCTTAGCTCGGCCGGGTGCAATGAAGATGAATTAATTATACAAATTAAATACTTACCTACTGTTTATGGATGAAAATCCACACTAAAATCAACATCATTTTTTTCAAGCCTGCTCAAGGAGTGTACTGTGTTTAGGGTTTCACATTTATAATATAAGTATAATAAAGAAAGACTATGGATATTACCAGCGGCAAGCAAAAACTACCTATTGCCCCAGTGAATAACTCGTTTTATTCACTCGGACAAAGTCGCGAACGGAAAGCTATAGCCTATACTAAACTAATATCATAAAGAGGAATGATTTGATTGTTTGTTTCTTTGAATTTAATAGGCTCCAAAACTACTGGACCGATTTAGAAAATTCTTCGACCATTATAAAGCTACATCTTCCCGAGTGACATAGGCTATATTTTATCCCGATATTCCCACGGGAACGGGTACCACGCGCGTAAAACCGCGAGGATCCGCTAGTGTAATGTCTCGTTAATAGGTACTTAAAGCTTATTTTTCTTTGTTTCAGATTCAGGACTCAGTGAGTGTATTGACAAAGTGATCGTTAACAAATTTCTTTGGTGAAATAAAAATAAAATAAAATAACGAAAATTAACAAAATGTGTAACTGAAGTGTCGTGATCAGTGCTAGTGATGTTCTCGCGTGTGAATGTCGATAGTTCGTGATAGTTATCGATATCGACAATGCCGCTTCCTCGGTCTTACATCTTGACGAGTGTTTTAGTGGGATTACTGTTGAACTACTGCGTGGAGAGCCAGCAGGAGATATTGATTGAGGAATCAGGTAAGTTTTCTTTAATGCAATGCTAATATGGATAGGATAAAATAATACAATGATAAAAACAACTACTAGCTTAACAAAACCCGCATTGGAAATCCGGTCCTATGCTCTCTCAATCGAGAGACGAGACGAGAACCGTAGTTAGCATTATGTATGATTAACGCCATTGAACAATAAATCTGTCTTCATAGTTATTTCCAGTTAGTTTTAGTTCGTCGTAGTTCAATAGTCTGTGCTGTCACATATGTTCTATCAGTGTGTGTGCAATAAAGTGGTACTTATCGGATCTTAGTCCCCGATTAACCAAAAGACTCAATCTTTAATTAATTGATCAATATTCATCAATACGTATCGGTTTTGAAATTCAGTGAGAACTTTCGTTCCACTTTGCTTAAAAAAACCTATTATTAGTCATATCAATAAACACCCTCTATACAAAATAGAATTACGTTTATCGATATCAACTCCTCCTACATCACTATTAATTATATGAGTTTACGGCGTAATTTCGCATCTCAAGTATCCTCTATGGATACTTGAGATGTACATAATACAAACTTAAGCAGTAACACAACTTCGATTTAATAAGAGTTCTCAATAAGGACGCAGTGTTCTCGCAAGTACAATTTTGATACATGTTTGACTGCGAAACTGCTACTCGATGTATGTTGTTTAATGTTAGGTGTAATCTATTAATGTTAATTTTTATTACGTTAAATATCCATGCCGCCGCGCCGCCGCCGCCCGCCCCGCCGACTTCTTAACAAAGCAGCGCTACAAGGAACGCGAAATGGAACTACAAGATGTTGCGTCTAGCTAGCCTGGCTATATCTCTATGTGGCCAAGTGACTAGTAGGGAAGATCGACGAAAAGGTTGTTCCCCCAACTTTATATTGGGCACATCCAGATTTCGAGCGGCCTAAATCTCCATAGGGCCATGACATGTATAATACGTCTATATTGCACCAGCACGAAGAAATCACTAAATAAACTAAATCTACTTATAAACAAGTTTCAATAAATATAACATGGCTGCGAACTGATGCCGAGCTTCTTTAACATTCGCAAGCGCTTGTAGGTAACAGCTTAAACTGATTGAATGATGTCGAATTTGACAGTGATATACTGCGTTAGCTAAAGTATTATGTACTGTGGCATCCTTTGACTTATTCCAAGTCTGCAATGTAATTTGTACGAGTATTTCGGGATTTAATGTCACATCATACCAGCGTAAGAGTTGAGATGTAAGGAATTATTTATTAAAAGCCCGCCTCAAATGCCTTTTGATTGTTCACGTATTGCTCCGTTATGAACAATGGAACATTAGGAATGGGGGATTTTATAAATGGGAATGTTCTTCTTGGTTGTTATTAAATGTCAAGATATGTACGTTGTGATTGTGAGAGGTATATTAAATTGTTTTACTCGAAGAGGGTTGACAAGCCAACCGTAATGTGTAAGGGTATTTTGTAAAAAAAAATTGTGTATAATCTGTAGCTTATTTTAAGTCTTATGCTGCGGCTACATTAGCGGACGATAATTCGTGTCGCGTTAGCGCGCTAAAATTATCGTCGTCGGGCATACGCGATGTTCTTGTCTATGTCTATCTAGACTAGGCGGGACTATCTCTTTCCATACGCCCCTACCGGTTAGTTAGAAACAGAAAGATATTAACATCGTCTCGTCGCGGTGTACCCGGCTACATGAGAGCGTTCACATGATACTTCGCCGTAGCCCTCTAATGTAGCCGCAGCATTATTGTGTAGGTAAGAGAACGAAGAGGATCCTGTAGCGCAGTGGTTAGCGCTCTCGGCCTGCGATAGTTCAACTTTCGCAATGGTTGGTCACAGGATGGGTGAGCAAAATCATTTCATCTCAAGCTCCTCCGTGTTCGGAAGGCACGTTAAGCCGTTGGCCCCGGCTGCATTTGTAGTCGTTAATACCCACCAACCAATTCGCACTGGGCCCGCGTGGCGTGTCATGGCCCATTCTCCTTATCCATCCATAAGGAAGGCCAGTGCCCCAGCAGTAGGGACGTTAAATGGTTGATTATGATGATGAAGTTACATAAGCCTTTTAGTCACAAAAACCTCTTATGTATTTGGATTTCGTTTTTCATATTAAAAATATGATAAACCGTGAGACAGAATTTGGTTCTAATACGCTGTTTCAATATTAAAATATGTCTATAAAAAAAAATCATTGGTCCATAATAGTCCATATCAATTTTTTCAATTCATTTAACGACCTCCGTGGTCCAGTAGCGTGGTTCGATTCCCGATCTACTACCCCCTGATTCACAAATCGTCGGGTACCTACGCTCACGACAGCGGAATGTATATGTCGTGGTCAGATGATCATAAAATTGGTAATTTCATGACATTGTCGGTCATTTCATGAAATAGTCGTATTTCATGAAATGACCAATTTAAATTGACAATATCGTTAAAAGTTCAACGTTTAATGATATTTTCAACAACGTTTGGCCAAATCATGTAAAATTGTCAATTTCATGAAATGATCAACCATATAATGAAATTATCAAATTTAATTTCTAGAAATTAATGTAAAGTTTCCGTGAGATCAAAGTTTGTCTTTTTTAATTTTTAATCTGCCGCTTCGCCGCCCTCTGTCGCGATACTGTAACAAATTTATTAAGTAGGTATTCGTTGACAAATGATAAAATCGACTGTTTTCTAACCTAACGTTGCGTTGCTGATTGATTGTTGCCTGTACCTATCACTATGTGTTATTAATATTTTATGACCCGTATTAAATATTAATAAGAAATGCGTCAACGGCCTATATTGAGCAGGGGCCTATTTTGATTTGATAGTTTTTGACAAATAAGTTAAAGTTAAGTTATTGCGACAAGTGAACTTTCTAAAAGGGTAAATAAAGCCTTAACAAAATTAAGGTTGCTTGTGCTGTCATCAATAATCCATTGGGCTTTCTAGCTAGTGTTCTACACTCTACTACCGGTACTCCTACGCCAAACGAAAAAAAAAACTTTTTTTAAGCGGCGTGCAATGTGTTAAATATATTTTATTCAGAGGTTTTTACATATTTTTAGGAGGCAGTCTAATCATGGCCTAACTAACCTTTACAACAGGTACCTTAAAAAACCCAAGGACAATTCAAAATTTGTCTACACCATAAAATCTATTGTTAAAATCTCCTCTACTTTACATAAAAATCGAGTAACCGACTCCAAAGTAATAATTACACCCCATAATTACCCCTTAATATTAATTACATGTAATAAACTAAGAAGTAATAACAGTGGGTTGGCTATGTGTTTACTGGAATTATAAAAATCAATAAGATTAAATATTATTTTTCTATAGGATTTGTTGTGTGCTCATATTTGTATGTAGGGTTGTCAGTAATTGTAACTCAATTTTTATGAGGGTAAATAAATAAAATATGTCCAAATAAAAATAAATAAAATAAGGGATATAATCAACAAAGCTAAGATGGAGGAACACATGCCTACATAGCAGAACGCATATTTTGCTTGAAATCTATATACTTATCTTTGTTAAGCCCGAGTTAACAGTCACGGTTACGTTAACCGATGGTTAACCGTCGGTTACTTAACCGTTGTATCTCAAGTATTATAAATAGGGCAGGCGTACCGGTTTTGGCCACTGTACCGGTTTTGGCCACTTTTTGCTCTAAAAGTTTTCTGAACAACTTTTAACCATTTTTGGTAAAAGCAATTAAAATAAGGTTTTTCAAGGTAATAATAACAACCATTAGAATTGCTTATGTCATAAGATTTTTTTCAATAAATTCCATTTTCTGTTTGAAAAAATGTTTTGTATGAAAATTTTAAGAAATTTGTTTTGGATGAAATACTTTATAAACCTATGTTTTTTACAATTAAATTGTTGTTTTGCAATTGACTGGTTTCTAACGCATTAGAATATATTGATTTTACTGGTTTGGTTTGGTTTTAATTTTTCGCTATACTTACAAAAGTTTAACTATCAGTAAGTGGCCAAAACAGGTACATTTGGCACCTCTCACACATTGTGTGTAATATAAAAAAAAAACTATTTTACTTTAAAAATTTGAAAAATGTACCTTTAAAGGTAGATAAATCCTTACTTCCTTACTTTATATTAGAAATTCGTCTCTGTCTGTCTGTGTGTTACACAATCACACCTAAACTACTGAACCGATTTGAATGAATTTTGGTACAGAGATAGTCTAGAGCCTGAGAAAGGACATAGGCAACTTTTTATTCCTGAAAAATATCACATTCCCGCGGGAGAACGTCGTGTAGTACACGCGGGCGAAGCCGCGGGCGGAGGGCTAGTTATCTATAATTTGAGATATAATTTGTGTCTTAAATACCTAAGACCATTTAGTACTTAGTGCTTAAAATTTTACCCTGGGAAAATGTATTATTCGCACGGAAAAATATCGTCTAGCTCACCCGGGCAAAGCCGCGAGCGGAATGCTAGTACATACCTACATCAACCACCTCTGTGGTCTATTGGTTCACCACTGATTTCAGACCCATAGGTCCCGGGTTCGATTCCCAGTGGGGGTACATTTGTATTCGGTTAGGTTGGTGGTAGGACTTGTTCTTAGTCCGCCTGGCTAGCTACCACCTTTTTATCTAAGTTTGACGCCATAACAATGATGTTTTCAGCATTATTGTGCTCTGGCAGTTACAGATAAGATAGCCAGTTCCTCAGTGATTGAGGAATCCGTGAGTAGTGCGCTTCCACCTTCAGCCTTATCACCACTTAACATCAGGTGTGATGAAGACTAAGAGCTACCCCGTTGTGAATAAAAAAAACCCCGTTTGTATTTGTAATGCTGTAATCCCGGAATCTACCAGTTGAATTGCGATAAATCTTGGTGTGAAGAAAGATTGGACGTGGATTGGACCATGGGGAAAGATAAAGGCTTGTTGTGAAAATAATTCTTAAAGGGGGTGAATAAGTGAAATGTTTGTGTTGGGCACCTGGAAAACTAAACACGTGGACGAAGTAACGTGAATGTCATGTGTGATAAATAAAAAAAAACTTTGAGTCAACCAAACAATTTATTAAGATCTTTGAAACAAAACCCAATTTAGGACTAGTATATTGATAGTATATTGAGCTTTAAATAATACCACGTCACTCTCATTTCGCAGACGCATGGTTGCGGGTATTCCGTTGTTGTTTCTCATCTGTAACACAAGTGCTTGAACTTAATTTAAAATTGGAGCAATGTTTGGAAGATTTAAGGAAATTAAGACATTAATATAATTTTAAAAGCACTGCAAAACAAATGTACATGATTTCTGAAAATCTGAAATCAACAGATTCCATTGTTGATTTACTCGAGACCAAGTTTATCGATATAACTGTACTGTACCCATCACTATGTGTTCATATTAATTTTAATACCTTTTTTAGCCTATATCAAGCAGGGGCATATTTAGATTTGATAGTTTTTGACGAATAAGTTAACTTATCGCGACGAGAGCCGTTTCTAAAGGGATATTAAAACCTACTAAAACTAAGGTTGCTTGTGCTGTCACCAATAATCCATTGGGCTCACTAGCTAGAGTTACACTCTACGCCAAACGAAAAAAAATTTTTTTTTTATTTAAATTTATTCATAGGTTTTTACATATTTTTAGGTATGGCAGCCTCATCATAGCCTTACCTTAACAATACCTTAACCACAACACAAAATTTGCCGACACCATAAAATCTATTGTTAAAATCTTTTCTACTTTATACTTACTTACCTACATAAAAATCGAGTAACCGACTCCAAAGTAATAATTACACCCCATAATTACCCCTTAATACTAATTACATGTAATAAACAAAGAAGTAATAACAGTGGGTGGTGTTTACTGGAATTATAAAAATAAGAACAAATATTATTTATGTGTTTACTGGAATTATAAAAATCAATAAGAACTTAAATATTATTTTTCTATAGAATTTGTTGTGTGCTCATATTTGTAAGTATGTAGGGTTGTCAATAATTGTAACTAAATTTTTATGAGAGTAAATAAATAAAATATGTCCAAATAAAAATAAATACTTAAATTAAGGGATGTAAATCAACAAAGCTAACAAGGAGGAACATATACCTAACCTACATAGCAGAACGCATCTTTTGCTTGAAATCTAACATATCTTTCTAGCTCACCGGGCAAAGCCGCGAGCTGAAAGCTAGTGTGTAGGTACATACATCAACCGCATTTGTGGTCTAGTGGGTCACCACTGATTTCAGACCCATAGGTCCCGGGTTCGATTCCCAGTGGGGGTACATTTGTATTCGGTTAGGTTGGTGGTAGGACTTGTTCTTAGTCCGCCTGGCTAGTTACCACCTTTTTATCTAAGTTTGACGCCATAAGATAAGATCTATCTTATCTGTAACTGCCGGAGCACAATAATGCTAAAAACATCATTGTTATGGCGTCAAAAGCCAGTTCCTCAGTGATTGAGGATTCCAGGAGTAGTGCGCTTCCACCTTCAGCCTTATCACCACTTAACATCAGGTGTGATGAAGGCTAAGAGCTACCCCGTTGTGAATAAAAAACCCTGTTTGTATTTGTAATGCTGTAATCCCGGAATCTTCCAGTTGAATTGCGATAAATCTTGGTGTGAAGAAAGATTGGACGTGGATTGGACCATGGGGAAAGATAAAGGCTTGTTGTGAAAATAATTCTTAAATGGGGTGAATAAGTAAATGTTTGTGTTAGGCACCTGGATAACTAACCACGTGGACGAAGTAACGTGAATGTCATGTAATGAATAAAAAAAAAATTGAGTCAACAAAACAATTTATTAAGATTTCTGAAACGACTCCCAATTCTATATTAGTCCTATATTAGGATTTAAAAAATAAAACCACGTCACTCTCGTTTCACAGACGCATGGTTGCAACCGCGCTGCCAGCGCACAATTCTGTAAAAATCATGAAGCCTTAATTGCAATTGCCTGTGGAAAAACACGCGCGTGGAAAAAAGCGTATGTTTGTACGCGCCCTTCAGACAGACGGACCCTGGATGCTAAGAGGTAAAGTGACAGTGACAGCGTCTGCCGCGCAATCGCAGTGCGTCAGTGCGAGAGTGCGACCAACATAACCGCGTCGGCGGCGTCACTCGCGCTTCACAATAACTTGGTCGCTTCTGTTTGGTCGGAGCTTAAGGTGCATGTAGTCGTGAAACTATCATTTTTGAGGCCCTAAAACTCTTAAATTAGCCTACTGATGAATCCAGAATTAATATATATTAAATATTGATATATAAACTTCAATCTGAGCATTTTTAAAAAACATAGTCTTTAAGATACTATTTAAAAAAAACATTGAAATGAAGCTGTTTTCAACTTGAAATACGCTACTGCTTCTAAACTACAAGTGATATTTTCACGTTTCTTTCAGGAAAAGATTGCTAACTTGTCTAACTTAAAACTGAGCATTTTTCGTTTTAAAATAATACATAGTTTTGACGAAACGTGTGTTTAAGCTGTTTTGGTGCGGGTAGCGGGCGGGAAAATTAGGCCACTTTTCTATGCCCAAGGTCGTTGGCGATACCACGGGCCTTAAGTTAAAGTCTTATTCTTCTGCCGTATGAATCATTGATATTTTTTTATCTACACTATTATAATGGAGAGAAAAGTGTTTGTATGGCTAAAGTAAAAAAACTACGGGACCGATTTATTAAATTCTTTCACAGAAAGCTAAATTCTTCCCGAGTGAAATAGGCTTTAACGGGATAGACCCGATATTCCCACGGGAACGGGTACTATTAGAACCAATCATATAGGACCACTAGTGGGCGCCACAACTGTTTTATAACAATATTTAAATAATTTTGTTACCAAAAAATGTTCCTATTGCCAACCCTATGTCTCCCGGCTACCTAGGGGGGTCCACTTACGCAACATTGTTCTGTACGAAATTGAGCTTTATTGCCTGAACAATAAACTTTGCCCAACATTTTATATTGCCCGCATCTTTCTTCCTAATTATTTCGTATGGCCGATATAATTTTAACTGTTATTACTTGGATCCGGTAGCTTAGAATTAAGTGTTTTTCTTTTGGTTCGTTTGTATGTATTTACCTATTTTAATGTGATATTAGGATTTCGACTGGAAAACAGAAATCCTCAGTCAGTATTTTTTAACCAAGCATATTTAGCAAAGACTAAATTACTGTCGGATACTAAATGTCAAACTAGTATGGGGTTTTGACATTACTATCCGAAATTATGCGTTATTCTTGGAATAAAAGTTTGGTCGAATGCAGCCTAAGTAGGTACGAGCTCGTCGTGGGGCGGGGCGAGAGACAGGCTTGCGTCTGACTGAGTCCAACATGCCATTAGTTAATTACTTTATAGAGTTCAATAATTGGGTGTCAGCTATAATATAAATAAGAAAATAATGAATTTTGACGCCCTTCTGCTCAGTGCTCCATTGTCTGGATGGGTAGTAGTAGTAGTAACTATTTAGTAATCTGTGGCAGTAGGTAGTCCATGATTAATGAATAACATTTATTCATACTCGGTCTTAAAAAAAGTAGTTCCCTGAACTCTCGCCACTGTCTCAGATAAAACTGAACAAGTCAAAACTTAAACCATAGTAATACATAATACTATCAGTTGAAACAACTTCTTACATATCAAGTTGCTTACTCAAAACTTTAGTTCATAGTTATCTCCAGATAAGTCACGAAGCAGGGTAAAATCCCCAGTTTTGGCCACGGGCCCGGTTCAGGCCCGTTTTAACATAAAAAGTTTAATAATAAATAATTTAATATTGCTTTTTATAAATGGTTATTTAATGATTTGCAAATAGTAAACAGCAGTTAGCATTTCTTATGTTAATCAATTTTTTTTTCAATAAACGCCATTTTATTTATGTCAAAATGTAATATATTTTTTTACTCATAAGTAAAAAAAACTTACAGTGAAAGTTAGCAAAAACCTAGATTGTTTTATAATCAAATTGTTTTATTTAATACCATTTCGTTAATTTGACTCGCATGAGATTAAGAATTGCCCAGAACCGCGAGGCAATTGGCATCTTTCATACATCTTGTTTTATAGACAAAAAGCTTAATTATGTAATTTGCTTTTTTCATTTAAAATTATGCTTTAAATGTGGGCACAACAATTTCTCTACAATTCTAGATATAATTTGTGTCTTAATTATCTAACACTATTAAGCACTAAGCGTGAAAATATAATGGACTTTTTCACGTGGCCACAAAGGTAACTTCCACCCTACCAGAAAAATTCCCGCTTGACCACTATACAGCGAAATTAGCTTGCGCTCTACTCCAAACGCGCGTACGTACTACAACGGGGGGCGTTGAACTTGTACAAACAAATATCGTCTTTAGAAAGCTCTTCGTACTCTCGAAATAAAAGCATGTTCTGCTGAAAACTTCTTGTTCCTACACAATACTATGATCCGAGTTCACCTCTTATTTCAGAGGATCTATGAACAAAGGAATCGGCTTCGAAAACTTTACCAAACTTTCAATGAAAAAACAACTTTACTACAATGAAAATAAAACATAGTTTATTATAAAGAATATGACTTAATCCTTTGGATATTCGCCAGAGTGCGACTTGGCTACGTAATTTGCAAAATGGTTGAATTAATTTTCTTATCCAATCGCCTTATTCGAGACTCTTTCATCATCATCATGTCAGCCGAACGACGCCCACTGCTGGGCATAGGCCTCCCCCAAGGATCTCCACAACGATCGGTCCTGCGCTGCCCGCATCCAACGGCTTCCCGCGATCTTGACCAGATCGTCGGTCCACCTTGTAGGGGGCCTGCCCACGGAACGTCGTCCGGTACGCGGTCGCCATTCGAGAACCTTTCCGCCCCAACGGCCATCGGTTCTCCGCGCTATGTGTCCCGCCCACTGCCACTTCAATGATGCAATCCTTCGAGCTATGTCGGTTGTTTTAGTTCTCCTGCGGATCTCATCATTTCTGATTCGATCGAGCAGGGAAATACCAAGCATCGCTCTCTCCATTGCTCGCTGGGTGACTTTGAGCCTTCTTATGAGACCCATAGTAAAAGACCACGTCTCACTTCCATAGGTCATTACTGGCAACACACACTGGTCAAAGACTTTCGTCTTGAGACATTGAGGTATTTCGGACGCGAATATATGTCGGAGCTTCCCAAACGCTGCCCATCCGAGCTGGATTCGACGAGAGATCTCTTTCTCAAAGTTGGACTTACCTAACTGGACCGTCTGTCCTAGGTAAACATAGTGGTCAACAACTTCGAGTGTAATGTTCCCAACATTAACTGGAGCGGGTGCAACATGGGCATTGAACATGATTTTCGTCTTGTCCATGTTCATCTTAAGACCCACTCTTTGCGAAGCATTACCGAGATCTTCGAGCATTGTGTTCAGGTCTTCCAAGGTCTCAGCCATAAGAACTACATCATCGGCAAACCGTAGGTGTGTTAGGTACTCGCCATTGATGTTAATGCCGTATCCTTTCCAGTCCAGCTCCCATCTCGCTTCTGAGCCATATCTATAAGTTGTTTTCGAGAGTCATTACGAATCGTCTCGTTCGCAGGTTCGACGACTTCCAACCTCCCGAACAAGCCGGGTTCCGGAAAGGCTACAGTACCATAGACCACATTCATACGCTGCGGCAAGTTATACAGAAGACCGAAGAGTATAACTTGCCACTTTGCTTGGCGTTCGTGGACTATGAGAAAGCCTTTGATTCGATTGAGACTTGGGCGGTGCTGCAGTCTCTCCAGAGGTGCCAAATAGACCACAGGTACATCGAGGTGCTGAGGTACTTATACCAAAACGCCACCATGTCGGTCCGATTACAGAACCAGAGCTCTAATCCTATCCAACTACAGCGAGGTGTGAGACAGGGAGATGTCATCTCTCCCAAACTGTTCACAGCTGCGTTGGAGGATATTTTTAAGCTGCTGGACTGGAAACGAGACTCTTTAGTTTATTAAAAATATAAATCATACTTCTCTCTTTCCTTTGCGTGGTATTTGTACGGGTTTAGTTTAGTATAAGTACGTGTGTAAATAACAGAAAGAAGAGTGATGGTTGACTTTTTAACCGACTTCAAAAAAAGGAGGAGGTTCTCAGTTCGGTTGAATTTTTTTTTTTTTTTTTTTTTTTTTAAATGTTTGTTACCTCATAACTTTGTCAATTGTAAACCGATTTTAGAAATTATTTTTTTGTTCAAAAGCATATAGTTACAAATTGGTCCCATTGTCATACGGTCAGGATCTGATGATGGGATCCTGGTGAAATCAAGGGAACTCTTCAAATTTTATAGGCAAACCTATAGCGATTTTTGAATTTTTTTAAATAACTCGGGCACTTGCTTTCGGTAAGCACCATTTAGTGTAGTGGAACTGATGATGAGGACCATAGATGGTTATCGGAAATATTAATAAAATACTAAATTTTACGGGCGCGATACGATTTCTTTAATATAGTTTATAAGTAATTTCCAAGTATTTGCGTCTGGTAGTCATCATCTCACGATGATGAGCTGGTGATGGAAGGTACAACTCCTCAACGGTTGGGAGTTGGAGAATAATTCTTTATATATTGTTGATGCGTAAATATTTATAGTTGTTATCTTTAAGGTTATTTAGGTAAGCTGATGATGGAAGGTAAAACTCCTGAACGCTTAGGAGTTAAAGTATGTTTTTAAGTACCACAAGCGCGAATAGAACTTTAGGTTGTATTCTTTCAAGTAATTTAGGTTAGCTGATGGTGGAAGGAAACTGCATTACAGTTGGGAGTTGGAGGGTGGTGCTTGTCTGAGTATTCTAATTTAGATATGGGCTACAGTCGTTGCACATTGCGCTACGCTTGCGCATTATGCGGTTTCTTATGGTAGATTTCTTACACTAAAAACGGAAAAATAAACAAATTTTTTCAAAAAAATTAAACCGCCTTCAAAACAAAACTGCAAACAAAACTACAAACAAAAAACTCATTTTCCAAAAAACACGTAAAAGTGAAAAATAAATTGAATCAATCAATTGAAAGTACGAAAGTGCGGGACTTTTTCTAATTAATCTTGAACTTACTGATCTGATTGAAGTCGGTGTCAAGCCGAAAGTAACAAGAAATAGTGAATCAATAATACACAATATCTCATGCGCGAAGTGATACCTATCAAATACATATTATGATATGGCTTGACACCGACTTCAATCAGATCAGTAAGTTCAAGATTAATTAGAAAAAGTCCCGCACTTTCGTACTTTCAATTGATTGATTCAATTTATTTTTCACTTTTACGTGTTTTTTGGAAAATGAGTTTTTTGTTTGTAGTTTTGTTTGCAGTTTTGTTTTTATTAGAAGAACTTATATGCTACTTATGTTGTAGGAAATCTCAAGTTAACTAAAAAGAATAAAAAAATATATTTAAAATAATTTGAACTGTTTGTTTTATTAAAATCAAAATGAACAATTTTTTTAACCCTGATTCCGCGCGAGCTTCAATTTCGGAGAAACTGTATTAATATATTTCAAAAGTTACAAATTGGAATCCAACTAAGTACATAATTAATATGTAAGCAACTACCGATTCATCATAAGTCACATAGATCTCATAACAAACTCATAATAACATAACTTTTATTAATAACTTACTTTAGTATCAAAACACGATAGCGTGTTGCCACTTAATTACTTATCATTTATAAGTATTTTGAGAGAAATTGGTCTAATATTAGTATTATTCAAATGAATATATTTCCTATAAATTATTAAAGCTGTTTAGATGTACGAAAGTGAATTTCTGACTACCGCGTTTATATTAACTTTAGAAACTTTGAATTCTGAATGTATTAGTTTTATTAATTAACTAGTTTTCCGCCCGCGGCTTCGCCCGCGTGGACTACACGACTTTATCCCGCGGGAATGTGATATTTTTACGGGATAAAAAGTAGCTTATGTTTCTCTCCAGGCTTCATAGTATCTGTGTCCCAAATTTCAGCCAAATCCGTTCAGCCGTTTTGGCGTGATTGAGTAACAAACATACAAACATCCAAACATCTAAACTTTCACATTTATAATATTAGTAGGATATCACAGATAATATAAAACTATACTAGTACCAAAGGCACTATCCCTATCCATTCTCCTTTATTCCTTCAACTCCTCCGTGGCCGAATGGTGTACGCACCGGTTTTCAAGTTGCCGCTATCTCTAGAGGTCTCTAAATTGTTAAAACGAACTTTTCATAATTTCAGTCCATTAGTCTTACCAAATGACGGTATTTTTGTATTCATTTCTTTATTTAGGTCCCCAACAAAACCTTGGCCAAAATCCCATTATCAGCAAAGAGCATTTAAAAAGTTGAAGCTGGGCCCCGATCGCGGTAATTCTATGACGCATTAGTCAAGTGTACGTGCAATTGACGTGCAAAACCGTTTTGGATAACGCAAACTTTGACAACGCTTTGACAGTGCGACAACGTTTTCTGTTCCCGTGATAATCTTTGGAACAAAAACAGTTTTCATACGACAGTCTATTTTGACAGCTAATTTCGTATTGCAAGTGGTTCCTCTGTCACGGATGTCACCGGATCAGACAGAATTGTAGGACTATAGGTTTGCGTGACGTGTGCGTCGTTATGTCATTACGGCAATACGAAGCCAAATGTCAAGACCCAAACGCGATGAAGACGCGCTGCATAGAATTACGGCGATTGGCCCGCTGGCTATGGTTCTAGCATAAAGTTAATATTCCGATAAGTATATTAACTTTATGGGTTCTACACATAACCGGCTTTGTGTTCTTCTTCTTGTAATATACACCAGCAGTATCAGATCCACAGTTCCGGGGATGGATTCCCAGTGGGGCAAAGTCTGTAATTGTATTCCGTTTGGCTGGTGGTAGTCGGCCTTGATTTAAGTCCACCTGCTCTCCTTATCCATCCATAAGGAAGGCCAGTGCCCCAGCAGTGGGGACATTAAATGGCTGATGATGATGATGATGATGATGATGCTCTAAGAGCATGAACATCATTTTATCATGCGATATGATATGGCACGTCATGCGGTCTTGCTTACCCCATTAAGGTGCAAGCAATGACAGAGGCTCTTTATCACGCGTCAATCACTACCCCGCTGTCTGTCCATATGTATGCTTGGATCTTTAAAACTACGCAACGGATTTTGATGCGGTTTTTTGAATAGATAGAGTGATTCAAGAGGTAGGTTTATATGTATAATATGATGTCAAATACCACCGTACACCGTAGCGACGCTATGGCGGGTCGCTAGTAGTAGATAAAAACCGCTCATGCTGCCGGCTGGCTAGCCTCCACGTCTTATATTAGTCTGACGCAATAACAACCTTCCGGCAGTTAGAGATAAGATAGCCCGTTCCTCAGTGGTTGAGGATTCTAGGAGTAGTACGCTACCACCTTCCAGCCTTATCTTCATTTAACATCAGGTGTGATGAAAACTAAGGGCCCTCTTCCTGTCATGCGGATCTCCGCCTGGGTAGTGCTGCGGGCCGATCGCCGTAATTCTATGCAGCGCGTCTTGATCACGTTTGCGTCTTGAAGTTTGACTTCGTATTGCCGTAATGACATAACGACGCACACGTCACGCAAACCTATAGTCCTGTCTGATCCGGTGACATCCGTGACAGAGGAGCCACTTGCAATACGAAATTAACTGTCAAAATAGACTGTCGTATGAAAACTGTTTTAGTTCCAAAGATTATCACCGGAACAGAAAGGGTTGTCGCACTGTCAAAGCTACGCGTTATCAAAAACTGTTTTGCACGTCAACTGCACGTACACTTGACTAATGCGTCATAGAATTACCGCGATCGGGGCCCTGATCTAATCCGCATGGGTGTCAAGGCCACGATCAATCTGACGTTAAATATTAACGATCGATCGCTTCAAAAATGCCGCACATATATGAAACGATTGGTCGTTACGATCGATCAATATACGGTACGATGCATCATCGTTACGATCAATCTGACGTTAAATCGTCGGTGACGACAGACTGAGACAAAAATCGAATCGTTGATTGCGAAATACACCGTCGATTATCGTTACGATATTCATGATCGCATGGATTTTCGTTGCGATCTCCGATATCGTCTTCGATTAAGTAAGTAGTTCACGATCTTGATTACATACACTGTCGATTCGTCGTTTCGATCAGTCTGAAACGACGGATCGTACAGATCTATTGTACCGTATATAGGGGCCTTTACAAAATGTTCCGGTCCGCCCTGCTGCGTGCGGCCCATGTGATAGGAAATACGTATGAAATTTTAGAACGTGGGCGTCCCGCTTGCGGACTGGACTCGGACGCGGGCGGCAATCCGCATGACTAGAAAAAGGTACTAAATGCTACCCCGTTGAGGAAAAAAAATCCCTTTTTTAAGGCGATACTCGTAAAAATATGCTAAAGCGAGGTAGCAATGAGAAAACGCCGCGCGCGGGAGTGAGACCGATTTTGCTGATTAGATAAACAAAAAAAAAACACAAAATCACTTCGTATTAAAAACTATAGTGGTTTTAAAAAAATACTTCTACACGATCCTAAATATTATTGGTGTCCACTAATTAAACCAATTTCTATTAGTTTAAGTAACCCCATTTAAGAATAATCTTGAATTTTCGTATTTTTAGAGGTCTTTTCGAAAAGAAAAAGTGTCGAGGCAAAATCATAAAATCGTGTTTCTGAAACTATACGAATCTAGATAAAGGTATGAAGAAATATATTTATCTTATTACCAGATTTGTAACAACTCTAACCGTCCCATAGTTTTATGTCAAAAAGTCCATACTTTTTCCGAGTAGCGCCTTAACAGCAAAGAGCATTTAAAAAGTTACCGTGTCCATGATTGGAACGAAAATCTGGAATCTGGAATATTAAGAAAAAACAATCAAACGGAATAATTGAAAAAAGGGGAATCCGACTAAATTAGCTATGATGTTTTTAGTTCGCAAATTAAAAAAGGTCTCCTGCCTAACTTCACAATTGGTAATTTAATTAAAAGTTTCCGAGTGAGTTTTGCGAAAACGTGTAACTTGAATGGAAGTTTGCGAGAAAAGATGCTTTGTTCTTTTAATAATGTTAAGCGATATCGGGGAATGCCAGGGGCGGGATGGGTGCGCAAGTTTGCAATACTTGGCTATGTTATATTACAATGATGTCATCTTTTAAGGCGATACTCGGAAAAAATATGCTGAAGCGAGATAGCAATGAGAAAAAGACGCGCGCGGGAGCGAGACCCATTTTCCAGATTAGGCAAAAAAAACACAGAATCACTTCGTATTATAAAAAACTATACTTAGCGATTTTTTTTAAATGCTTCTACACGATCCTAAATATTATTGGTGTCCACTAATTAAACCAATTTCCAATAGTATATGTAACCCCATTTAAGAATAATCTTGAAATTTCGTAATTTTTGGAGGTAATTTCGAAAATAAAAAGTGTCGAGCCAAAATCATAAAACTGTGTTTCTGAAACTATACGAATCTAGATAAAAGTATAAAGAAAACTTATCTTAATACCAGATTTGTAACAACTCTAACCGTCCTATAGTTTTATATCAAAAAGTCCATACTTTTTCCGAGTAGCGCCTTAATAACTGGGGCAAATCTTTGGGGCATCTTTTAATAATGAATATGAACACCATGGTCCATGATAGTCATAGTGCTGCGCAGACGAGGGACTTTTTTCCCCCGACATAACCTAAAAGTCCCTATGAATTCAACGAAAATTAACGTTACCTATTCTCCCCATAAAGCTATCTAGCGACTTCTGATTCCTCGCTAGACCTTCACGAATGGAATAACCGTCGATATGTCGTGGTCAGATCATAAAATTAGTAATTTCATGATATTGTCGGTCATTTCATGAAATAGTTTGACAATATTGTTAAAAGTTCAACGTTTAATGATATTTTCAACGTTTGGCCATATCATGAAAAACTGACAATTTCATAAAATGATCAAAGATATCATGAAATTGTCAAATTTAATTTCAGGAAATTAATGTAAAGTTTCCGTGAGATTAAAGTTTGTCTTTTTTAATTTTTATTCTGTTTTTCGTCACAGTTCTTACCTAACCTAACAAAAAATTACCTATTTATTTTATTGGGATTTGCGTTTTCTAAGCACTGCGCCCCTTTGCTACACTCTAACGTGCATTTGACTGCACTTGTATCTCAAATTGTCGCATTATTAATAACTTTTGTAATAAAAAATATGCCAACAAACAAATACAAAACGACATCAGTGCCTCTAGCGGGGCACAATGTAACAATTTTACGATATGATCACTAGCGATTGACCATTTCATGAAATGCCCATGCGTTTAGCTGTTAATATCATTAAACGCTGATCATTCAATGATATTACCAGCGGATTTTGATAATTTCATGAAATACGACTATATCATGAAATGACCAACCATTTCATGAAATAATCAATTCAATGATCTGACCACGACATATTATATACGTTGAATTCGCGGCGAGACGGACAAAAGTCGGCGGACAAAAGTCCCTCCTCGTCTGTGCAGGGCTTTATTTTGTTACATTGTGATGTGACATTCAAACAATTCATCTTTGACTTTTAATACACCTACCAAAACCAAAACCAAGACCAAGATTTACGCTTCCCGCTAAAAACATTATGACGTTCCGTTTTACGCACGTTTAGTGGTTGTAAATTATGAATATACGACTTTCCGGTCTGCGGTGATTGCGTATGAAGAAACGTGGTTGTTACTTTTTTAAAGTTTACGCAATATGTGTGCAATGAATCAAATTTATTAGTCTTTTCAGTCGAACGTAGTATTGAAACGTACGAGTTAAAAATTTAGTGCGTTTTCAATAAAAGTTACGGTTTGTTTTTACGTGTGTCGATGGACTGAAAAGTTTCATTATGTGTTTAGGAGTTCGAGTTTACTATAAAGTATCTAACTAGCTTCCTTATTACGTAAGCATTTTAACCGCCTCTGTGGTCTAGTGGTATACAACACCGTTAACAGACCCAGAAGTTGTGAGGTTACATATTGTATTGGATATGGTTTGTGGGAGGACTTGTTCTAACGTATGGCTAGCTACCACCATGTCCACCATCTTATCTAAGTCTGACGCCGTAACAACGATGTTTTTAGCATGTTTGTGTTCCGGCAGTTAGAAATAAGATAGCTAGTTCCTCATTGGTTGAGGATTCTGAGAGTAGTGCGCTTCCACTTTAAGAGCCAACGCGCACTTGTGATTTTTAATCGGGCGATAGTTTGATCGTTCTCGGAGTCAGTAGTCAAATGGCAGTGCGCGCACTGACGATTAAAAATCGACCGATCAAACTATCGGCCGACAGTTTGATCACGATCGTCTTACGATTCCGACTAAACTATCGGTCGACTAAAAATCACAAGTGCGCGTTGGCTCTAAGCCTTATCATAACTTAACATCAGGTATTACATGCATATACCTACCTAGCACGTATATAAATATAAAAGGTCGATTGATTACCTTAATTAATTACCTCGTACGGCTGAAATGATGATGATGATGATGATGATTACCTTAAACCACAGATTACTAAATAGTTACTATGCTTAAACTTACTTTAACCCGTTTTTTTAAATTCCTTTATTTCAGAAAGAAAAGGTAAATGGCATTTATAAAATTTTGCTACTTTAAAAGATATAAGTACCTACTTTAAAAAACCGCAGACTCAATGCGCAATAGGCGTAGGCTGGATTAAAGGTAGCTTTTATCCGTCTGTGCGGAAAGCCTGTGTACCAACGTTACTAAAATTTAACAGTAGATTTGTTCCGAAAATTGTATCAAATATTCTTCAAACGATATAACAAAAAGGGTTTTTAATTATATCACAAGCTATCTAATACAATAGGATCCATGACAAAGGCACAATGAGCAAAGGGTGGGTAATATCACGTCGTCCCTAATATCCAAATATTTGTGACACATATTGTTTAAAGGCTGAACAAGACCGTTTGTTAATTGCCTGCATTTATTAGTGCTTACATATGACAACGAAACGGTACTAAATGAAAAGGGTCATAGTCAAAATTAAGTCAAAATTATTTATTCACTATATACCTATATTATATATAGGTACTATACTCGGTCTCCGAGTACAGACACCAGTCTCTCGCATAGATTTCATCGAATTATGTACTTACTTTGTATACTAAACTGTAATACTTACTGTCTATGTGAGAGAAGAAAAATAAAGATTTATTTATTTATTATTCACTAGCGGCCGCCTACGGTTTCACCCGCGCGGTTCCCGTTCCCGTGGGAATATCGGGATAAAAGTATCATCATCATCATTTCAGCCGTACGACGCCCACTGCTGGGCATAGGCCTCCCCCAAGGATCTCCACAACGATCGGTCCTGCGCTGCCCGCATCCAGCGGCTTCCCGCGACCTTGACCAGATCGTCGGTCCACCTTGTAGGGGGCCTGCCCACGGAACGTCGTCCGGTTCGCGGTCGCCATTCGAGAACCTTTCCGCCCCAACGGCCATCGGTTCTCCGCGCTATGTGTCCCGCCCACTGCCACTTCAACTGAGCAATCCTTCGAGCGATGTCGGTCGTTTTAGTTCTCCTGCGGATCTCATCATTTCTGATTCGATCGAGCAGGGAAATACCAAGCATCGCTCTCTCCATTGCTCGCTGGGTAACCTTGAGCCTTCTTATGAGACCCATAGTAAAAGACCACGTCTCGCTTCCATAAGTAATAACTGGCAACACACACTGGTCAAAGACCTTAGTCTTGAGACATTGAGGAATTTTGGACGCAAATATATGCCGGAGCTTCCCAAACGCTGCCCATCCGAGCTGGATTCGACGAGAGATCTCTTTCTCGAAGTTGGACTTACCTAATTGGATTGACTGTCCTAGGTAGACATAGTGGTCAACAACTTCGAGTGTAATGTTCCCAACATTAACTGGAGCGGATGCAACATGGGCATTGGATATGATTTTCGTCTTATCCATGTTCATCTTCAGACCCACTCTTTGGGAAGCATTGCTGAGATCTTCGAGCATTGTGTTCAGGTCTTCCAAAGTCTCAGCCATGAGAACTACATCATCGGCAAACCGCAGGTGTGTTAGGTACTCGCCATTGATGTTAATGCCGAATCCTTTCCAGTCCAGTAGCTTAAAAATATCCTCCAACGCAGCTGTGAACAGTTTCGGAGAAATGACGTCTCCCTGTCTCACACCTCGCTGTAGTTGGATAGGATTAGAGCTCTGGTTCTGTAATCGGACCGACATGGTGGCGTTTTGGTATAAGTACCTCAGCACCTCGATGTACCTGTAGTCTATTTGGCACCTCTGGAGAGACTGCAGTACTGCCCAGGTCTCGATCGAATCAAAGGCTTTCTCATAGTCCACGAACGCCAAGCATAGTGGCAAGTTATACTCTTCGGTCTTCTGTATAACTTGCCGCAGCGTATGAATGTGGTCTATGGTACTATAACCTTTTCGGAACCCGGCTTGTTCGGGAGGTTGGAAGTCGTCGAACCTGCGAGCGAGACGATTCGTAATGACTCTCGAAAACAACTTGTAGATATGGCTCAGAAGTGAGATGGGTCGGTAATTCTTTAGAAGAGTCTTATCACCCTTCTTGAAGAACAGCATCACATCGCTTCTGCCCCATGCCTTTGGCGTTTTGCCCTCGAGGATGACAGAGTTGAAGAGCTTCTGGAGGACCTTAAGTATCGGCTTACCGCCCGCTCTCAGAAGTTCTGTTGTGATTCCGTCATCGCCCGCCGCCTTGTTGTTTTTGAGCTGCTTGAGAGCCATTCTAATCTCGTACAGGCTGACGTCCGGGATATCTTCGGTATAGTGTCGGGTAAGTTTGGCTCTAGGTTCTGTAGCCTTACTTTCAACAGGTGTTTGCGTGGAGTACAACTGTCCATAGAAACTCTCAATCTCCCTCAGGATTTCAGGTGTTGATGAAATGATACTACCGTCCTCAGCTTGCAGCCTCGTCAGTTGACTTTGCCCTATAGCCAGATCTCTAGCGAACACTTTGGAGCCTTTGTTCCGCTCAATGGCCTCTTTAATACGCTCGGTATTAAATTGGCGAAGGTCGCTTGTCAAGGACTTGGAGATCTGCCTATTTAGCTGTCGATAACGAAGGGCATCCGCTGAGTTCTTTAGTTTCATTTCGTTTCTCTGATCCATGAGTCGGATAGTGTGGCTGGAGAGTTTCTTTAATTTAGGACGGTGGGTTTTGTAGTGCTTGGACCCTACCGTGCGGACAGTGTCCACCACCGTGTTGTATAGATCGTCCATATCGATGCTGTTCTCAAGGGCTTCGAAGCGGTTTTGGAGCTCGAGCTGAAAGCACTCGGGGTTTTGAATTTGAGCCGGTATTGGTCGGAGCGTAGATTTTATTAGTCGAGATCTTTCCAGCTTGACGTTGATATTCAATGTGCCTCTAAGCATGCGGTGATCGCTTTCCGTCTTTACGGCGTTGATCACAACGACATCATTGAATATTTGCTTCCTCGTTGACATAATAAAATCTATCTCGTTTTTGACTTTACCGTCCGGACTAATCCAGGTCCATTTGCGGCTTACGGGCTTCTTAAAGAAGGAGTTCATCATGTAGAGGTTCTCCCTCTCCATGAAGTCTGCCATCATCTGGCCCCTTTCGTTCCGTTGCCCAAATCCAAATTGCCCCACTCTCAACTCATCACCGCAACGTTGCCCCAACTTAGCATTAAAAAAAAAGTATACTATGTTTTAATACAAGCTATCTGCTATCTGTGTACCAAATTTCAACCAAATCCGTTAAGTAGTTTTTGCGTGAAAGAGTAACAAACATCTATCCATACCTACAAATTTTTTCGCATAAATAAGTAGGATTTCAGCTCAAAATAAACATTGCTTATGGCAGACTTAGCACGAAAAACTCTCGTTATGGTAATCGTTTAGTACAGTGCGACAAAGTTTTCTGTTCCGGTGGCCAAAACTGGAACTAACGTGTTTTGTTCATAATGTCATTTTACTGACAAGTTGCACCATGAAGCCAAACTTAATACGTTACCTCAGTATTAAGTTTAGCTTCATGAGTTGCACTGTCCAACTAGCGCTGCTGTCACCGGAACAGAAGATATTGTCGATATATAAACTATACCACCCGTCAAAAGCTGTCTAAGTGCTGCTGTCAAATATCTTTCGAATTTTAGTTCCATTATACGACCGAAAGAGGCGTTGCTCTGGGCCAGTAAATTACTATAAATACTTCTACATTCTAAATAAATAAAATAAATATTGGACACCATCACATACATTGTTCCAATACCGTAAAACCTTACAAGATTGCCCAACCGATCTGAGTTTGCCCTGTAGGGCATTTATTACAAATGTTGAAAAATGTGGCAACTTTTTTTAGAACTGTGGTATTACGTAATCTATAGTAGAAATTTCAATATATTTCTGGCAACACTACGGATGTAACTTTTGCTAATGTCACTTCAGTTGGGTGTCAGTCTATGACAAAGTTGGAGGTGTGATTCGCGGGCCAAAAACAGTGTGAAAAACTTTTGCCAGAACTTGATTTGGTATTGCAGCAGGTAAGTTATTTCTTAACTACTGTTTGTTTGAAACCAATAAACAAGTCCAACCGAATAAACACCGCAAAATCTCTCTTAAATTCGAAAATATTTTGGTGGGCAATGTCAAATTACTTTTTCTGAAGCAGTATTTACAACTTTGCCCACTAAAATATTACCGTTAGGGTTGTCTCCTCCGCGTTAAAAACTGAAGGAGTGATAAATAGGTATAATCAGCAGCAAACAAGTTGAGCCCTGACGCAATGTATACTTTGTTTTAACCATAATACGTTTGAATGAGAATACATTGAATTGTTATGAGACTTTAAAATGAAAATGTTCCTATTACCTATAATAAGAGTTGCTCGCTAGCATTAAGTATATTGTTTGTTTTTAGAGCGAAAAGCGTTTATATAATTTTTAAGAATCTTTAAAATATATGGTTCTTTAAGTTATGTAAAAGTTGCTTACCAATTATTGATCTTTAAATATTTTAATGTTTGTAAGAATTTGATTGAATCAGGCGTCACTTGGCGGAAGTCCCTAACCATTGTGAAAAACGAAATATATGTAGCTTACTTCCGCAAAAAAACACAATATGCAAGATGCACCGCCCGCCCGCCCGCAAAAAATTGCACATGCACACCACGAAAACACCAGTGCACAATACCTGCATCTAGCAAGACAGCAATACACCTTGCACCGTCCGTCACCGATTAGACTACTCTACACGTGTTTCGCATCCTGAGGATGCCCCGGGTTGCATCTTGCATATTGTGTTTTTTTGCGGAAGTAAGCTACATATATTTCGTTTTTCACAATTAATGTTTGTATTTATAGCTAGGTATATTTCAGAAATACTGTTTCATCTCAACTCATCTCATTTCAACTGTTTAAGTATTTTATTTTTTACATAAATAGTGTAGTAGAAAGTGAGCGTATTCATACCTCAAACCGCGTTGGTTACCACAAAAAAAGTGACAACCCTTGCACATAGTTTTATTTGTATGAAATATTACAAAAATCTTTTTGTGACTTTGCCCACTCAGTTTTGACCGTTAATATAAACTATTAAACTATAATAATAAAATCATATGTTACATTCACTATTTCTCTAAAATAACCCCTAAATCTTATAATCGTAAGGTTAACAATAGCAAATTTAGAAAAGTTTCTGCACAGTGGGCAAACTTGTAAAAATTATTAATATTTGGCCCGCTTTTTAAATTAATGTTTTTATCACATTAATATACATTTTATTGGTATCATGATATGTTCTATACAAAGAGCTGAAAATTTAACAATGGTTTAGCACAATCATGAATTAAAAACTTTATTATTTTTTTAAATATCCAACGCAAGATCTAAAATTGCAAGAAATTTGGGCAAAGTCGTACGGTTTTACGGTACCAAAGTATAGTTGCTTAAGCACTAGTATGCGGGCAGCGCAGGACCGATCGTTGTGGAGATCCTTGGGGGAGGCATAGGCCCAGCAGTGGGCGTCGTTCGGCTGACATGATGAAGCACTAGTATCATGGAAATTGGAAACAACGACGGGTATTACCACGTACACCCAGCCAGACCCGAGGAAATATTGAAAAGTTCGTTTTCAATATTTACCCGACCGGGGATCGAACCCGGAACCTCTAGAGATAGCGGCACCTCGGAAAACCGGCGCGTACACCACTCGGCCACGGAGGTCTTCTAAAGTTACTACTTACATGACTTTTTTGACCCAGTGGTCAAAATATCCAAAAAAGGAAGGAAGTAAACTCTTATACTACTGTACAGCCACAGAATATATAATAGTACTAACGTAGTACAGCGGACCAATCGCCGTAATTCTATGCAGCGCGTCTTCATCGCGTTTGGGTCTTGACATTTGACTTCGTATTGCCGTAATGACATAACGACGCACACGTCACGCAAGTGTTTGTCAGATAACTCTGCGCGTGACTGGCGCGTTTTCGGCGCTAGTTGCAGTGCATTTTTTTGTTCTTATGTTATAAAAAAGATTAGTATTCGATTTTTACCGCGCGCAGACTTATCTGACGAGCACTCTATAGTCCTACAATCCTGTCTGATCCGGTGACATCCGTAGCAGAGGAACCACTTGCAATACGAAATTAGCTGTCAAAATAGACTGTCGTATGAAAACTGTTTTAGTTCCAAAGATTTATCACCAAAACAGAAAACGTTGTCGCACTGTCAAAGCCGCGCGTTATCAAAAACGGTTTTGCACGTCAACTGCACTTCAACTGCACGTACACTTGACTAATGCGTCATAGAAATACTGCGATCGGGGCCCTGATAATTTAAATTCCTACTTTTATCATTAATTGTAAGCTTCATGATTCCTGAGTGTCATAGGTTATATTTTATCCCGATATTCCTACGGGAAGGGGAAACATTCGAGTAAAACCATCGAAGCAGGTAGTATGTTATGTATACAAACCACATATATATTAAACGGGAACTATAATATTCTATTTTGGAACAAAACGCACGGAACTGTGAATAGAATAGCGAACTAATAGTTGCTGTGACACACTGTCATCAGGATCGTCGAGCAATTTAAAATAATCAACGCAACATCGACTATGTTACGTCTGCAGTACCCCTAACACGAAAAACTATCTACAGAAATCGTTATCGTGATCGTGTTATTTTGTATGGAAATCAGAGCAGCGCCTCTTTCGGTCTTATAAGGAACTAAAGTTCAATAGATGCTTGAGAGCGGCACTTTGACTGTTTTTGAGAGGGTATAGTTTTTGAGGGGGTTTACTAAAGCGGTTCACAAGATACATTTACCTACCAATTTTCGACTCTCAAGTCTTTAACAGTTTGGAATAAAGTGGCTGTGACATACGGACGGACGGACAGACGAACAGACAGACTGAGAGACAGACGCGACGAACCTATAAGGGTTCCGTTTTTGCCATTCGGCGACGGATCCAAAGTATCCCTAAAATCCCTTAAAATCCTAAATATTAAAATCTTAAAATCTTAAATCCCTCTGTCGCGATACTGTAACAAATTTATTAAGTAGGTATTCGTTGACAAATGATAAAATCGACTGTTTCCTAACCTAACGTTGCGTTGCTGATTGATTGTTGCCTGTACCTATCACTATGTGTTATTAATATTTTATGACCCGTATTAAATATTAATAAGAAATGCGTCAACGGCCTATATTGAGCAGGGGCCTATTTTGATTTGATAGTTTTTGACAAATAAGTTAAAGTTAAGTTATTGCGACAAGTGAACTTTCTAAAAGGGTAAATAAAGCCTTAACAAAATTAAGGTTGCTTGTGCTGTCATCAATAATCCATTGGGCTTTCTAGCTAGTGTTCTACACTCTACTACCGGTACTCCTACGCCAAACGAAAAAAAAAACTTTTTTTAAGCGGCGTGCAATGTGTTAAATATATTTTATTCAGAGGTTTTTACATATTTTTAGGAGGCAGTCTAATCATGGCCTAACTAACCTTTACAACAGGTACCTTAAAAAACCCAAGGACAATTCAAAATTTGTCTACACCATAAAATCTATTGTTAAAATCTCCTCTACTTTACATAAAAATCGAGTAACCGACTCCAAAGTAATAATTACACGCCATAATTACCCCTTAATATTAATTACATGTAATAAACTAAGAAGTAATAACAGTGGGTTGGCTATGTGTTTACTGGAATTATAAAAATCAATAAGATTAAATATTATTTTTCTATAGGATTTGTTGTGTGCTCATATTTGTATGTAGGGTTGTCAGTAATTGTAACTCAATTTTTATGAGGGTAAATAAATAAAATATGTCCAAATAAAAATAAATAAAATAAGGGATATAATCAACAAAGCTAAGATGGAGGAACACATGCCTACATAGCAGAACGCATATTTTGCTTGAAATCTATATACTTATCTTTGTTAAGCCCGAGTTAACAGTCACGGTTACGTTAACCGATGGTTAACCGTCGGTTACTTAACCGTTGTATCTCAAGTATTATAAATAGGGCAGGCGTACCGGTTTTGGCCACTGTACCGGTTTTGGCCACTTTTTGCTCTAAAAGTTTTCTGAACAACTTTTAACCATTTTTGGTAAAAGCAATTAAAATAAGGTTTTTCAAGGTAATAATAACAACCATTAGAATTGCTTATGTCATAAGATTTTTTTCAATAAATTCCATTTTCTGTTTGAAAAAATGTTTTGTATGAAAATTTTAAGAAATTTGTTTTGGATGAAATACTTTATAAACCTATGTTTTTTACAATTAAATTGTTGTTTTGCAATTGACTGGTTTCTAACGCATTAGAATATATTGATTTTACTGGTTTGGTTTGGTTTTAATTTTTCGCTATACTTACAAAAGTTTAACTATCAGTAAGTGGCCAAAACAGGTACATTTGGCACCTCTCACACATTGTGTGTAATATAAAAAAAAAACTATTTTACTTTAAAAATTTGAAAAATGTATCTTTAAAGGTAGATAAATCCTTACTTCCTTACTTTATATTAGAAATTCGTCTCTGTCTGTCTGTGTGTTACACAATCACACCTAAACTACTGAACCGATTTGAATGAATTTTGGTACAGAGATAGTCTAGAGCCTGAGAAAGGACATAGGCAACTTTTTATTCCTGAAAAATATCACATTCCCGCGGGAGAACGTCGTGTAGTACACGCGGGCGAAGCCGCGGGCGGAGGGCTAGTTATCTATAATTTGAGATATAATTTGTGTCTTAAATACCTAAGACCATTTAGTACTTAGTGCTTAAAATTTTACCCTGGGAAAATGTATTATTCGCACGGAAAAATATCGTCTAGCTCACCCGGGCAAAGCCGCGAGCGGAATGCTAGTACATACCTACATCAACCACCTCTGTGGTCTATTGGTTCACCACTGATTTCAGACCCATAGGTCCCGGGTTCGATTCCCAGTGGGGGTACATTTGTATTCGGTTAGGTTGGTGGTAGGACTTGTTCTTAGTCCGCCTGGCTAGCTACCACCTTTTTATCTAAGTTTGACGCCATAACAATGATGTTTTCAGCATTATTGTGCTCTGGCAGTTACAGATAAGATAGCCAGTTCCTCAGTGATTGAGGAATCCGTGAGTAGTGCGCTTCCACCTTCAGCCTTATCACCACTTAACATCAGGTGTGATGAAGACTAAGAGCTACCCCGTTGTGAATAAAAAAACCCCGTTTGTATTTGTAATGCTGTAATCCCGGAATCTACCAGTTGAATTGCGATAAATCTTGGTGTGAAGAAAGATTGGACGTGGATTGGACCATGGGGAAAGATAAAGGCTTGTTGTGAAAATAATTCTTAAAGGGGGTGAATAAGTGAAATGTTTGTGTTGGGCACCTGGAAAACTAAACACGTGGACGAAGTAACGTGAATGTCATGTGTGATAAATAAAAAAAAACTTTGAGTCAACCAAACAATTTATTAAGATCTTTGAAACAAAACCCAATTTAGGACTAGTATATTGATAGTATATTGAGCTTTAAATAATACCACGTCACTCTCATTTCGCAGACGCATGGTTGCGGGTATTCCGTTGTTGTTTCTCATCTGTAACACAAGTGCTTGAACTTAATTTAAAATTGGAGCAATGTTTGGAAGATTTAAGGAAATTAAGACATTAATATAATTTTAAAAGCACTGCAAAACAAATGTACACGATTTCTGAAAATCTGAAATCAACAGATTCCATTGTTGATTTACTCGAGACCAAGTTTATCGATATAACTGTACTGTACCCATCACTATGTGTTCATATTAATTTTAATACCTTTTTTAGCCTATATCAAGCAGGGGCATATTTAGATTTGATAGTTTTTGACGAATAAGTTAACTTATCGCGACGAGAGCCGTTTCTAAAGGGATATTAAAACCTACTAAAACTAAGGTTGCTTGTGCTGTCACCAATAATCCATTGGGCTCACTAGCTAGAGTTACACTCTACGCCAAACGAAAAAAAATTTTTTTTTTATTTAAATTTATTCATAGGTTTTTACATATTTTTAGGTATGGCAGCCTCATCATAGCCTTACCTTAACAATACCTTAACCACAACACAAAATTTGCCGACACCATAAAATCTATTGTTAAAATCTTTTCTACTTTATACTTACTTACCTACATAAAAATCGAGTAACCGACTCCAAAGTAATAATTACACCCCATAATTACCCCTTAATACTAATTACATGTAATAAACAAAGAAGTAATAACAGTGGGTGGTGTTTACTGGAATTATAAAAATAAGAACTTAAATATTATTTATGTGTTTACTGGAATTATAAAAATCAATAAGAACTTAAATATTATTTTTCTATAGAATTTGTTGTGTGCTCATATTTGTAAGTATGTAGGGTTGTCAATAATTGTAACTAAATTTTTATGAGAGTAAATAAATAAAATATGTCCAAATAAAAATAAATACTTAAATTAAGGGATGTAAATCAACAAAGCTAACAAGGAGGAACATATACCTAACCTACATAGCAGAACGCATCTTTTGCTTGAAATCTAACATATCTTTCTAGCTCACCGGGCAAAGCCGCGAGCTGAAAGCTAGTGTGTAGGTACATACATCAACCGCATTTGTGGTCTAGTGGGTCACCACTGATTTCAGACCCATAGGTCCCGGGTTCGATTCCCAGTGGGGGTACATTTGTATTCGGTTAGGTTGGTGGTAGGACTTGTTCTTAGTCCGCCTGGCTAGTTACCACCTTTTTATCTAAGTTTGACGCCATAAGATAAGATCTATCTTATCTGTAACTGCCGGAGCACAATAATGCTAAAAACATCATTGTTATGGCGTCAAAAGCCAGTTCCTCAGTGATTGAGGATTCCAGGAGTAGTGCGCTTCCACCTTCAGCCTTATCACCACTTAACATCAGGTGTGATGAAGGCTAAGAGCTACCCCGTTGTGAATAAAAAACCCTGTTTGTATTTGTAATGCTGTAATCCCGGAATCTTCCAGTTGAATTGCGATAAATCTTGGTGTGAAGAAAGATTGGACGTGGATTGGACCATGGGGAAAGATAAAGGCTTGTTGTGAAAATAATTCTTAAATGGGGTGAATAAGTAAATGTTTGTGTTAGGCACCTGGATAACTAACCACGTGGACGAAGTAACGTGAATGTCATGTAATGAATAAAAAAAAAATTGAGTCAACAAAACAATTTATTAAGATTTCTGAAACGACTCCCAATTCTATATTAGTCCTATATTAGGATTTAAAAAATAAAACCACGTCACTCTCGTTTCACAGACGCATGGTTGCAACCGCGCTGCCAGCGCACAATTCTGTAAAAATCATGAAGCCTTAATTGCAATTGCCTGTGGAAAAACACGCGCGTGGAAAAAAGCGTATGTTTGTACGCGCCCTTCAGACAGACGGACCCTGGATGCTAAGAGGTAAAGTGACAGTGACAGCGTCTGCCGCGCAATCGCAGTGCGTCAGTGCGAGAGTGCGACCAACATAACCGCGTCGGCGGCGTCACTCGCGCTTCACAATAACTTGGTCGCTTCTGTTTGGTCGGAGCTTAAGGTGCATGTAGTCGTGAAACTATCATTTTTGAGGCCCTAAAACTCTTAAATTAGCCTACTGATGAATCCAGAATTAATATATATTAAATATTGATATATAAACTTCAATCTGAGCATTTTTAAAAAACATAGTCTTTAAGATACTATTTAAAAAAAACATTGAAATGAAGCTGTTTTCAACTTGAAATACGCTACTGCTTCTAAACTACAAGTGATATTTTCACGTTTCTTTCAGGAAAAGATTGCTAACTTGTCTAACTTAAAACTGAGCATTTTTCGTTTTAAAATAATACATAGTTTTGACGAAACGTGTCTTATGTGTTTAAGCTGTTTTGGTGCGGGTAGCGGGCGGGAAAATTAGGCCACTTTTCTATGCCCAAGGTCGTTGGCGATACCACGGGCCTTAAGTTAAAGTCTTATTCTTCTGCCGTATGAATCATTGATATTTTTTTATCTACACTATTATAATGGAGAGAAAAGTGTTTGTATGGCTAAAGTAAAAAAACTACGGGACCGATTTATTAAATTCTTTCACAGAAAGCTAAATTCTTCCCGAGTGAAATAGGCTTTAACGGGATAGACCCGATATTCCCACGGGAACGGGTACTATTAGAACCAATCATATAGGACCACTAGTGGGCGCCACAACTGTTTTATAACAATATTTAAATAATTTTGTTACCAAAAAATGTTCCTATTGCCAACCCTATGTCTCCCGGCTACCTAGGGGGGTCCACTTACGCAACATTGTTCTGTACGAAATTGAGCTTTATTGCCTGAACAATAAACTTTGCCCAACATTTTATATTGCCCGCATCTTTCTTCCTAATTATTTCGTATGGCCGATATAATTTTAACTGTTATTACTTGGATCCGGTAGCTTAGAATTAAGTGTTTTTCTTTTGGTTCGTTTGTATGTATTTACCTATTTTAATGTGATATTAGGATTTCGACTGGAAAACAGAAATCCTCAGTCAGTATTTTTTAACCAAGCATATTTAGCAAAGACTAAATTACTGTCGGATACTAAATGTCAAACTAGTATGGGGTTTTGACATTACTATCCGAAATTATGCGTTATTCTTGGAATAAAAGTTTGGTCGAATGCAGCCTAAGTAGGTACGAGCTCGTCGTGGGGCGGGGCGAGAGACAGGCTTGCGTCTGACTGAGTCCAACATGCCATTAGTTAATTACTTTATAGAGTTCAATAATTGGGTGTCAGCTATAATATAAATAAGAAAATAATGAATTTTGACGCCCTTCTGCTCAGTGCTCCATTGTCTGGATGGGTAGTAGTAGTAGTAACTATTTAGTAATCTGTGGCAGTAGGTAGTCCATGATTAATGAATAACATTTATTCATACTCGGTCTTAAAAAAAGTAGTTCCCTGAACTCTCGCCACTGTCTCAGATAAAACTGAACAAGTCAAAACTTAAACCATAGTAATACATAATACTATCAGTTGAAACAACTTCTTACATATCAAGTTGCTTACTCAAAACTTTAGTTCATAGTTATCTCCAGATAAGTCACGAAGCAGGGTAAAATCCCCAGTTTTGGCCACGGGCCCGGTTCAGGCCCGTTTTAACATAAAAAGTTTAATAATAAATAATTTAATATTGCTTTTTATAAATGGTTATTTAATGATTTGCAAATAGTAAACAGCAGTTAGCATTTCTTATGTTAATCATTTTTTTTTTCAATAAACGCCATTTTATTTATGTCAAAATGTAATATATTTTTTTACTCATAAGTAAAAAAAACTTACAGTGAAAGTTAGCAAAAACCTAGATTGTTTTATAATCAAATTGTTTTATTTAATACCATTTCGTTAATTTGACTCGCATGAGATTAAGAATTGCCCAGAACCGCGAGGCAATTGGCATCTTTCATACATCTTGTTTTATAGACAAAAAGCTTAATTATGTAATTTGCTTTTTTCATTTAAAATTATGCTTTAAATGTGGGCACAACAATTTCTCTACAATTCTAGATATAATTTGTGTCTTAATTATCTAACACTATTAAGCACTAAGCGTGAAAATATAATGGACTTTTTCACGTGGCCACAAAGGTAACTTCCACCCTACCAGAAAAATTCCCGCTTGACCACTATACAGCGAAATTAGCTTGCGCTCTACTCCAAACGCGCGTACGTACTACAACGGGGGGCGTTGAACTTGTACAAACAAATATCGTCTTTAGAAAGCTCTTCGTACTCTCGAAATAAAAGCATGTTCTGCTGAAAACTTCTTGTTCCTACACAATACTATGATCCGAGTTCACCTCTTATTTCAGAGGATCTATGAACAAAGGAATCGGCTTCGAAAACTTTACCAAACTTTCAATGAAAAAACAACTTTACTACAATGAAAATAAAACATAGTTTATTATAAAGAATATGACTTAATCCTTTGGATATTCGCCAGAGTGCGACTTGGCTACGTAATTTGCAAAATGGTTGAATTAATTTTCTTATCCAATCGCCTTATTCGAGACTCTTTAGTTTATTAAAAATATAAATCATACTTCTCTCTTTCCTTTGCGTGGTATTTGTACGGGTTTAGTTTAGTATAAGTACGTGTGTAAATAACAGAAAGAAGAGTGATGGTTGACTTTTTAACCGACTTCAAAAAAAGGAGGAGGTTCTCAGTTCGGTTGAATTTTTTTTTTTTTTTTTTTTTTTTAATGTTTGTTACCTCATAACTTTGTCAATTGTAAACCGATTTTAGAAATTATTTTTTTGTTCAAAAGCATATAGTTACAAATTGGTCCCATTGTCATACGGTCAGGATCTGATGATGGGATCCTGGTGAAATCAAGGGAACTCTTCAAATTTTATAGGCAAACCTATAGCGATTTTTGAATTTTTTTAAATAACTCGGGCACTTGCTTTCGGTAAGCACCATTTAGTGTAGTGGAACTGATGATGAGGACCATAGATGGTTATCGGAAATATTAATAAAATACTAAATTTTACGGGCGCGATACGATTTCTTTAATATAGTTTATAAGTAATTTCCAAGTATTTGCGTCTGGTAGTCATCATCTCACGATGATGAGCTGGTGATGGAAGGTACAACTCCTCAACGGTTGGGAGTTGGAGAATAATTCTTTATATATTGTTGATGCGTAAATATTTATAGTTGTTATCTTTAAGGTTATTTAGGTAAGCTGATGATGGAAGGTAAAACTCCTGAACGCTTAGGAGTTAAAGTATGTTTTTAAGTACCACAAGCGCGAATAGAACTTTAGGTTGTATTCTTTCAAGTAATTTAGGTTAGCTGATGGTGGAAGGAAACTGCATTACAGTTGGGAGTTGGAGGGTGGTGCTTGTCTGAGTATTCTAATTTAGATATGGGCTACAGTCGTTGCACATTGCGCTACGCTTGCGCATTATGCGGTTTCTTATGGTAGATTTCTTACACTAAAAACGGAAAAAAAATTAAACCGCCTTCAAAACAAAACTGCAAACAAAACTACAAACAAAAAACTCATTTTCCAAAAAACACGTAAAAGTGAAAAATAAATTGAATCAATCAATTGAAAGTACGAAAGTGCGGGACTTTTTCTAATTAATCTTGAACTTACTGATCTGATTGAAGTCGGTGTCAAGCCGAAAGTAACAAGAAATAGTGAATCAATAATACACAATATCTCATGCGCGAAGTGATACCTATCAAATACATATTATGATATGGCTTGACACCGACTTCAATCAGATCAGTAAGTTCAAGATTAATTAGAAAAAGTCCCGCACTTTCGTACTTTCAATTGATTGATTCAATTTATTTTTCACTTTTACGTGTTTTTTGGAAAATGAGTTTTTTGTTTGTAGTTTTGTTTGCAGTTTTGTTTTTATTAGAAGAACTTATATGCTACTTATGTTGTAGGAAATCTCAAGTTAACTAAAAAGAATAAAAAAATATATTTAAAATAATTTGAACTGTTTGTTTTATTAAAATCAAAATGAACAATTTTTTTAACCCTGATTCCGCGCGAGCTTCAATTTCGGAGAAACTGTATTAATATATTTCAAAAGTTACAAATTGGAATCCAACTAAGTACATAATTAATATGTAAGCAACTACCGATTCATCATAAGTCACATAGATCTCATAACAAACTCATAATAACATAACTTTTATTAATAACTTACTTTAGTATCAAAACACGATAGCGTGTTGCCACTTAATTACTTATCATTTATAAGTATTTTGAGAGAAATTGGTCTAATATTAGTATTATTCAAATGAATATATTTCCTATAAATTATTAAAGCTGTTTAGATGTACGAAAGTGAATTTCTGACTACCGCGTTTATATTAACTTTAGAAACTTTGAATTCTGAATGTATTAGTTTTATTAATTAACTAGTTTTCCGCCCGCGGCTTCGCCCGCGTGGACTACACGACTTTATCCCGCGGGAATGTGATATTTTTACGGGATAAAAAGTAGCTTATGTTCCTCTCCAGGCTTCATAGTATCTGTGTCCCAAATTTCAGCCAAATCCGTTCAGCCGTTTTGGCGTGATTGAGTAACAAACATACAAACATCCAAACATCTAAACTTTCACATTTATAATATTAGTAGGATATCACAGATAATATAAAACTATACTAGTACCAAAGGCACTATCCCTATCCATTCTCCTTTATTCCTTCAACTCCTCCGTGGCCGAATGGTGTACGCACCGGTTTTCAAGTTGCCGCTATCTCTAGAGGTCTCTAAATTGTTAAAACGAACTTTTCATAATTTCAGTCCATTAGTCTTACCAAATGACGGTATTTTTGTATTCATTTCTTTATTTAGGTCCCCAACAAAACCTTGGCCAAAATCCCATTATCAGCAAAGAGCATTTAAAAAGTTGAAGCTGGGCCCCGATCGCGGTAATTCTATGACGCATTAGTCAAGTGTACGTGCAATTGACGTGCAAAACCGTTTTGGATAACGCAAACTTTGACAACGCTTTGACAGTGCGACAACGTTTTCTGTTCCCGTGATAATCTTTGGAACAAAAACAGTTTTCATACGACAGTCTATTTTGACAGCTAATTTCGTATTGCAAGTGGTTCCTCTGTCACGGATGTCACCGGATCAGACAGAATTGTAGGACTATAGGTTTGCGTGACGTGTGCGTCGTTATGTCATTACGGCAATACGAAGCCAAATGTCAAGACCCAAACGCGATGAAGACGCGCTGCATAGAATTACGGCGATTGGCCCGCTGGCTATGGTTCTAGCATAAAGTTAATATTCCGATAAGTATATTAACTTTATGGGTTCTACACATAACCGGCTTTGTGTTCTTCTTCTTGTAATATACACCAGCAGTATCAGATCCACAGTTCCGGGGATGGATTCCCAGTGGGGCAAAGTCTGTAATTGTATTCCGTTTGGCTGGTGGTAGTCGGCCTTGATTTAAGTCCACCTGCTCTCCTTATCCATCCATAAGGAAGGCCAGTGCCCCAGCAGTGGGGACATTAAATGGCTGATGATGATGATGATGATGATGATGCTCTAAGAGCATGAACATCATTTTATCATGCGATATGATATGGCACGTCATGCGGTCTTGCTTACCCCATTAAGGTGCAAGCAATGACAGAGGCTCTTTATCACGCGTCAATCACTACCCCGCTGTCTGTCCATATGTATGCTTGGATCTTTAAAACTACGCAACGGATTTTGATGCGGTTTTTTGAATAGATAGAGTGATTCAAGAGGTAGGTTTATATGTATAATATGATGTCAAATACCACCGTACACCGTAGCGACGCTATGGCGGGTCGCTAGTAGTAGATAAAAACCGCTCATGCTGCCGGCTGGCTAGCCTCCACGTCTTATATTAGTCTGACGCAATAACAACCTTCCGGCAGTTAGAGATAAGATAGCCCGTTCCTCAGTGGTTGAGGATTCTAGGAGTAGTACGCTACCACCTTCCAACCTTATCTTCATTTAACATCAGGTGTGATGAAAACTAAGGGCCCTCTTCCTGTCATGCGGATCTCCGCCTGGGTAGTGCTGCGGGCCGATCGCCGTAATTCTATGCAGCGCGTCTTGATCACGTTTGCGTCTTGAAGTTTGACTTCGTATTGCCGTAATGACATAACGACGCACACGTCACGCAAACCTATAGTCCTGTCTGATCCGGTGACATCCGTGACAGAGGAGCCACTTGCAATACGAAATTAACTGTCAAAATAGACTGTCGTATGAAAACTGTTTTAGTTCCAAAGATTATCACCGGAACAGAAAGGGTTGTCGCACTGTCAAAGCTACGCGTTATCAAAAACTGTTTTGCACGTCAACTGCACGTACACTTGACTAATGCGTCATAGAATTACCGCGATCGGGGCCCTGATCTAATCCGCATGGGTGTCAAGGCCACGATCAATCTGACGTTAAATATTAACGATCGATCGCTTCAAAAATGCCGCACATATATGAAACGATTGGTCGTTACGATCGATCAATATACGGTACGATGCATCATCGTTACGATCAATCTGACGTTAAATCGTCGGTGACGACAGACTGAGACAAAAATCGAATCGTTGATTGCGAAATACACCGTCGATTATCGTTACGATATTCATGATCGCATGGATTTTCGTTGCGATCTCCGATATCGTCTTCGATTAAGTAAGTAGTTCACGATCTTGATTACATACACTGTCGATTCGTCGTTTCGATCAGTCTGAAACGACGGATCGTACAGATCTATTGTACCGTATATAGGGGCCTTTACAAAATGTTCCGGTCCGCCCTGCTGCGTGCGGCCCATGTGATAGGAAATACGTATGAAATTTTAGAACGTGGGCGTCCCGCTTGCGGACTGGACTCGCACGCGGGCGGCAATCCGCATGACTAGAAAAAGGTACTAAATGCTACCCCGTTGAGGAAAAAAAATCCCTTTTTTAAGGCGATACTCGTAAAAATATGCTAAAGCGAGGTAGCAATGAGAAAACGCCGCGCGCGGGAGTGAGACCGATTTTGCTGATTAGATTTAAACAAAAAAAAAACACAAAATCACTTCGTATTAAAAACTATAGTGGTTTTAAAAAAATACTTCTACACGATCCTAAATATTATTGGTGTCCACTAATTAAACCAATTTCTATTAGTTTAAGTAACCCCATTTAAGAATAATCTTGAATTTTCGTATTTTTAGAGGTCTTTTCGAAAAGAAAAAGTGTCGAGGCAAAATCATAAAATCGTGTTTCTGAAACTATACGAATCTAGATAAAGGTATAAAGAAATATATTTATCTTATTACCAGATTTGTAACAACTCTAACCGTCCCATAGTTTTATGTCAAAAAGTCCATACTTTTTCCGAGTAGCGCCTTAACAGCAAAGAGCATTTAAAAAGTTACCGTGTCCATGATTGGAACGAAAATCTGGAATCTGGAATATTAAGAAAAAACAATCAAACGGAATAATTGAAAAAAGGGGAATCCGACTAAATTAGCTATGATGTTTTTAGTTCGCAAATTAAAAAAGGTCTCCTGCCTAACTTCACAATTGGTAATTTAATTAAAAGTTTCCGAGTGAGTTTTGCGAAAACGTGTAACTTGAATGGAAGTTTGCGAGAAAAGATGCTTTGTTCTTTTAATAATGTTAAGCGATATCGGGGAATGCCAGGGGCGGGATGGGTGCGCAAGTTTGCAATACTTGGCTATGTTATAATATTACAATGATGTCATCTTTTAAGGCGATACTCGGAAAAAATATGCTGAAGCGAGATAGCAATGAGAAAAAGACGCGCGCGGGAGCGAGACCCATTTTCCAGATTAGGCAAAAAAAACACAGAATCACTTCGTATTATAAAAAACTATACTTAGCGATTTTTTTTAAATGCTTCTACACGATCCTAAATATTATTGGTGTCCACTAATTAAACCAATTTCCAATAGTATATGTAAGTAACCCCATTTAAGAATAATCTTGAAATTTCGTAAGTTTTGGAGGTAATTTCGAAAATAAAAAGTGTCGAGCCAAAATCATAAAACCGTGTTTCTGAAACTATACGAATCTAGATAAAAGTATAAAGAAAACTTATCTTAATACCAGATTTGTAACAACTCTAACCGTCCTATAGTTTTATATCAAAAAGTCCATACTTTTTCCGAGTAGCGCCTTAATAACTGGGGCAAATCTTTGGGGCATCTTTTAATAATGAATATGAACACCATGGTCCATGATAGTCATAGTGCTGCGCAGACGAGGGACTTTTTTCCCCCGACATAACCTAAAAGTCCCTATGAATTCAACGAAAATTAACGTTACCTATTCTCCCCATAAAGCTATCTAGCGACTTCTGATTCCTCGCTAGACCTTCACGAATGGAATAACCGTCGATATGTCGTGGTCAGATCATAAAATTAGTAATTTCATGATATTGTCGGTCATTTCATGAAATAGTTTGACAATATTGTTAAAAGTTCAACGTTTAATGATATTTTCAACGTTTGGCCATATCATGAAAAACTGACAATTTCATAAAATGATCAAAGATATCATGAAATTGTCAAATTTAATTTCAGGAAATTAATGTAAAGTTTCCGTGAGATTAAAGTTTGTCTTTTTTAATTTTTATTCTGTTTTTCGTCACAGTTCTTACCTAACCTAACAAAAAATTACCTATTTATTTTATTGGGATTTGCGTTTTCTAAGCACTGCGCCCCTTTGCTACACTCTAACGTGCATTTGACTGCACTTGTATCTCAAATTGTCGCATTATTACTAACTTTTGTAATAAAAAATATGCCAACAAACAATAACAAAACGACATCAGCGCCTCTAGCGGGGCACAATGTAACAATTTTACGATATGATTACTAGCGATTGACCATTTCATGAAATGCCCATGCGTTTAGCTGTTAATATCATTAAACGCTGATCATTCAATGATATTACCAGTGGATTTTGATAATTTCATGAAATACGACTATATCATGAAATGACCAACCATTTCATGAAATAATCAATTCAATGATCTGACCACGAAAGATATACGTTGAATTCGCGGCGAGACGGACAAAAGTCGGTGGACAAAAGTCCCTCGTCTGTGCAGGGCTTTATTTTGTTACATTGTGATGTGACATTCAAACAATTCATCTACTTGACTTTTAATACACCTACCAAAACCAAAACCAAGACCAAGATTTACGCTTCCCGCTAAAAACATTATGACGTTCCGTTTTACGCACGTTTAGTGGTTGTAAATTATGAATATACGACTTTCCGGTCTGCGGTGATTGCGTATGAAGAAACGTGGTTGTTACTTTTTTAAAGTTTACGCAATATGTGTGCAATGAATCAAATTTATTAGTCTTTACAGTCGAACGTAGTATTGAAACGTACGAGTTAAAAATTTAGTGCGTTTTCAATAAAAGTTACGGTTTGTTTTTACGTGTGTCGATGGACTGAAAAGTTTCATTATGTGTTTAGGAGTTCGAGTTTACTATAAAGTATCTAACTAGCTTCCTTATTACGTAAGCATTTTAACCGCCTCTGTGGTCTAGTGGTATACAACACCGTTAACAGACCCAGAAGTTGTGAGGTTACATATTGTATTGGATATGGTTTGTGGGAGGACTTGTTCTAACGTATGGCTAGCTACCACCATGTCCACCATCTTATCTAAGTCTGACGCCGTAACAACGATGTTTTTAGCATGTTTGTGTTCCGGCAGTTAGAAATAAGATAGCTAGTTCCTCATTGGTTGAGGATTCTGAGAGTAGTGCGCTTCCACTTTAAGAGCCAACGCGCACTTGTGATTTTTAATCGGGCGATAGTTTGATCGTTCTCGGAGTCAGTAGTCAAATGGCAGTGCGTACACTGACGATTAAAAATCGACCGATCAAACTATTGGCCGATAGTTGTTCGATCAAACTATCGCACAGCACAACCTCTGTGGTCCTCAGTGATTGAGGATTCCGGGAGTAGTGCGCTTCCACCTTCAGCCTTATCACCACTTAACATCAGGTGTGATGAAGGCTAAGTGCTACCCCATTGTCGATAAAAAAAAAACTATGTATGAAAATACTAATGTGCATGAAGGACTATGTGAGCGCGCGCACTGCATTCAACTAAAACTATCGCCCAACTATCGGCCGACAGTTTGATCACGATCGTCTTACGATTCCGACTAAACTATCGGTCGACTAAAAATCACAAGTGCGCGTTGGCTCTAAGCCTTATCATAACTTAACATCAGGTATTACATGCATATACCTACCTAGCACGTATATAAATAAAAGGTCGATTGATTACCTTAAACCACAGATTACTAAATAGTTAATATGCTTAAACTTACTTTAACCCGTTTTTTTAAATTCCTTTATTTCAGAAAAAAAAGGTAAATGGTTTTTATAAAATTTTGCTTCTTTAAAAGATCTAAGTACCTACTTTAAAAAACCGCAGACTCAATGCGCAATAGGCGTAGGCTGGATAAAAGGTAGCATTAAGTAGCTAACAGTAGATTTGTTCCGAAAATTGTATCAAATATTCTTCAAACGATATAACAAAAAGGGTTTTTAATTATATCACAAGCAAGCTATCTAATACAATAGGATCCATGACAAAGGCACAATGAGCAAAGGGTGGGTAATATCACGTCGTCCCTAATATCCAAATATTTGTGACACATATTGTTTAAAGGCTGAACAAGACCGTTTGTTAATTGCCTGCATTTATTAGTGCTTACATATGACAACGAAACGGTACTAAATGAAAAGGGTCATAGTCGAAGTTAAGTCAAAATTATTTATTCACTATATACCTATATATATATATATATATAGGTACTATACTCGGTCTCCGAGTACCGACACCAGTCTCTCGCATAGATTTCATCGAATTATGTACTTACTTTGTATACTAAACTGTAATACTTACTGTCTATGTGAGAGAAGAAAAATAAAGATTTATTTATTTATTATTCACTAGCGGCCGCCTACGGTTTCACCCGCGCGGTTCCCGTTCCCGTGGGAATATCGGGATAAAAGTATACTATGTTAAAATACAGGCTATCTGCTATCTGTGTACCAAATTTCAACCAAATCCGTTAAGTATTTTTTGCGTGAAAGAGTAACAAACATCTATCCATACCTACAAATTTTTTCGCATAAATAAGTAGGATTTCAGCTCAAAATAAACATTGCTTATGGCAGACTTAGCACGAAAAACTCTCGTTATGGTAATCGTTTAGTACAGTGCGACAACGTTTTCTGTTCCGGTGGCCAAAACTGGAACTAACGTGTTTTGTTCATAATGTCATTTTACTGTCAAGTTGCACCATGAAGCCAAACTTAATACGTTACCTCAGTATTAAGTTTAGCTTCATGAGTTGCACTGTCCAACTAGCGCTGCTGTCACCGGAACAGAAGATATTGTCGATATATAAACTATACCACCCGTCAAAAGCTGTCTAAGTGCTGCTGTCAAATATCTTTCGAATTTTAGTTCCATTATACGACCGAAAGAGGCGTTGCTCTGGGCCAGTAAATTACTATAAATACTTCTACATTCTAAATAAATAAAATAAATATTGGACACCATCACATACATTGTTCCAATACCAAAGTATAGTTGCTTAAGCACTAGTATGCGGGCAGCGCAGGACCGACCGTTGTGGAGATCCTTGGGGGAGGCCTATGCCCAGCAGTGGGCGTCGTTCGGCTGACATGATGAAGCACTAGTATCATGGAAATTGGAAACAACGACGGGTATTACTACATACACCCAGCCAGACCCAAGAAAGTATTGAAAAGTTCGTTTTCAATATGTACCCGACCGGGGATCGAACCCGGAACCTTTAGAGATAGCGGCACCTCGGAAAACCGGCGCGTACACCACTCGGCCACGGAGGTCGTCTAAAGTTACTACTTACATGACTTTTTTGACCCAGTGGTCAAAATATCCAAAAAAGGATGGAAGTAAACTCTTATACTACTGTACAGCCACAGAATATATAATAATAGTACTAACGTAGTACAGCGGACCAATCGCCGTAATTCTATGCAGCGCGTCTTCATCGCGTTTGGGTCTTGACATTTGACTTCGTATTGCCGTAATGACATAACGACGCACACGTCACGCAAACCTATAGTCCTACAATCCTGTCTGACCCGGTAACATCCGTGACAGAGGAACCACTTGCAATACGAAATTAGCTGTCAAAATAGACTGTCGTATGAAAACTGTTTTAGTTCCAAAGATTTATCACCGGAACAGAAAACGTTGTCGCACTGTCAAAGCCGCGCGTTATCAAAAACGGTTTTGCACGTCAACTGCACTTCAACTGCACGTACACTTGACTAATGCGTCATAGAAATACTGCGATCGGGGCCCTGATAATTTAAATTCCTACTTTTATCATTAATTGTAAGCTTTATGATTCCTGAGTGACATCGGGCATATTTTATCCCGATATTCCTACGGGAAGGGGAAACATTCGAGTAAAACCATCGAAGCAGGTAGTATGTTATGTATACAAACCACATAGATATTAAACGGGAACTATAATATTCTATTTTGGAACAAAACGCACGGAACTGTGAATTGAATAGCGAACTAATAGTTTCTGTGACACACTGTCGTCAGGATCGTCGTGCAAGTATTTAAAATAATCAACTTAACATCGACTATGTTATGTCTGCAGTACCCCTAACACGAAAAACTATCTACAGAAATCGTTATTGTGATCGTGTTATTTTGTATGGAAATCAGAGCAGCGCCTCTTTCGGTCTTTATAAGGAACTAAAGTTCAATAGATGCTTGACAGCAGCACTTTGACTGTTTTTGAGGGGGCTGACTAAAGCGGTTCACAAGATACATTTACCTACCAATTTTCGACTCTCAAGTTTTAACAGTTTGAAATAAAGTGGCTGTGACATACGGACGGACGGACAGACAGACGGAGAGACAGACGTGACGAATCTATAAGGGTTCCGTTTTTGCCATTCGGCTACGGATCCAAAGTATCCTACTACGGCTACGGATAAAAAATCGTGGACGATGTTTGTGGAAATATTCTGCAAGGTCTAATGGAATATTCATGACATGGAGGGAAAAATATAACCATTACTAAGTTTCCATGATAGATTATCTCTTTTGCGCTTCACACAGAAGCTATTCATCAACTTTTGCAGGATTTTTAATTACATACATAAACTTCCCTTTCTCATGGTAACGTGCTTTTTCCAAAACCAAACTTAATTTATCTGTGATTTCTTTTTAATCTTCAACGGGGTAGCACTAACCTCTGATAAATATTTTCTAAGCATCTCAGCCGTATGTCACTCGGTTTCAAATTAAAGCTTCGCGCACTATGTCAGTTTGCGCACATATTATAATGCTCTGTGAAGGCACAATTCCAAATAGTCGTGTAAGCTAGCAATAAGGTTTTTTGTTCCTACATTGTATCCTTAAATGTTAAAATTTATAATGTATTTTTATTTTCCTTTAAAAGGATTACAAACCGTAACATTCTTTGCGAAAACTTAAATTTGAAATACGTGACAAAACAAGGCAGTATTGTAAGTACGCGACTGCAGTTTGGTTTTATAGTTTGACTTTGAGAACACCCTTATGTCTTTAACAGTAAAGGTCATTTTCGTAGTACAAGTGTAAATATTACCTTGCCGTTGGTTCTACCATTTGATCGTGAAGTAAGGATTAGCATACCTCGTCGGGATCTTTATTGGCATAACTAATGGGATTGGTATTAGTCTTTGATGATGTGCGTTGCATTTTTTATCGGGGATAAGGAATATTTTCAATCATTTCTAATAAAGGCACAGAGAGCTTAAAAGATAAACTTGCCGTGTCCATTGTCTAGAAGCACAGATAATATTATACTATACTAGTAGTAAAATTTCATGCTGCCTGCCTTGTAGACTTATCAAATAACAATATCTTTGAATTGAAAATAATTAGAATATCTTAACTACTTACTTACTTTACTTACTTCTTGTAAGTTGGTTATCAAACAGTTAACCGCCTCTGTGGTATATTATACAGGGTGTTAGGGGCACCCTTGCAAAAACTTTAACCATGGCTTCAGACCATCATGCTGAACAACGCACAGCAAGATTTTTGTCGGAAATGAAAAAAATATGTCGACTCTCCATACAAAATGTCCCGATAAGTTGCTAAAGGAGAGTGGGCAAAAAACTATGGAGCTTGGGCCAAGAAAAAAAAAAGTGGCGGCCATTTCTAGATGTAGCCGCTATTTAATGGTAGTGATATGTGCTTACATTTTTTAAAAACCTTACTTCGCTGTCATGGATCGTTTCAGAGTTACGACTTTTTTAAATATTTTAAGTTTCACTAAAATACTATAAAAATGATAGAAATACATTGTTTTAACCATTTTTTTATGTCTATATGTGGACTTATGCAACTCTTAAGGTGCTATCACATTCGTCTGACGTCACGTGTTCGATTTTCATAGTAAATGTATGCACCAGAAGCACACTTATCTTATAACACGTCCATATAGATACAGCGTGTTTTCACGTGGCATTAGACAGATCTGACCGCACCCTTAAGATTTCTTATAAGTTCACTCATCCAAGTTCACATAATACAGGCTTCTGCCATTTTTTTGTTCTTTGTATTAGATTACTGTTTTCCTGTTTTTAAGCGTTTGTAAACATTCACCTTATCAATTTTATATCATGAACGAAAAAAAAATATTTTAAATAAAAAAAATAAACATTATCTTCTTAATTATCCACATCTGAGCGTTATGCTCATAAGAAAAAATGAAGCGCATATTCATAACTTTCATTTAGAATTAGATTCTTAAGTGGCCGCACACGTTTATTTTTCAACCTTTGGTCCAGAGGTGCCCAGTCTCCTTTGTATGAAAAGTCCAATTTTTTTTTTCATTTCCGACTTAAAATGTTTGCTGTACGTTGTTCAGCATGATGGTCTGAAGCCATGGTTAAAGTTTTTGCAAACACCCTGTATATAACACTAGTTACAGACCACCACCGGTATTAGACCCAGAGGTCCCGGGTTAAAGTCCTAGTGAGGGTACATATTGTATTCGGTTTGGTTGGTGGCAGGCAGGGCTTCTTCAAAGTCCGCCTGGCTAGCTACCACCATCTTATCTCTGACGCTAGAACAACGACGTCTTATCAAAGTCTGACGCCATAACAACAATGTTTTCAGCATTGTTTAGTTCCGGTAGTTAGAGATAAGATAGCCAGTTTCTCAGTAATTGGGTACTTGACTATTTTTTTTTTATTGACTTAAAATGTTTATTGAATTAGTAGCAACACAACATAGGTATTTATTTTCAAATACTTTGCATACTTTCAGCGATATAGAGCATCAATCTTTCTAATTAGACAAGGAGAGCACTATCGAAATGTGACGTCACATTTCTATAGCGCCATACTCTCGCCATAGAAAATTTCGTTTTAGAAAGAGATAGCTAGAGTCACAATTTAGTAGCTCATAATTCGCTTGTTTTATTACATATTGAATTTCTTTTTTCACATTTGCTATTCAATAATGTTATATTTCTAAATGTCATAATTAAATATCTACATTTCAAAAACAGTCGAATAGCCAAGGATTCCGGGAGCAGTGCACTTCCACCTTCAGCCTTATCAACTCATAACATCAGGATCAGGTGTGAAGGCGTTTCCCCCAGGACAAAAAAAAAGGATCAGGTGTGATGAAGGCTAATAGCGGACATAGGTACATGGTTCACTTTTGCCTTTCAATTTGGATGAAGCAACCAAGTTGAACAATGTAAACGTAAAAGTGAATCCTTTAATGTCAATGTGCGCCTGTATATCTGCGCCTTTCAACCAAAGTGAATCAATTTGGTTAAACCGCGTAATGCTACCTCGTTGTTGATAAAAAAAGTTGCGTGTACCCGATGACGGACAAGACCGACCGACGGTCGGTCGTACACATACAAATTGGGCGGTTTCGGATGACGGAACATAGTGTTATGTTATTTGAGGAGCTTGGCTGGCAGTAAGGAAACGTTATTGTAGATCGCCAATGAGGAAGGTAACAAAAGATTTTCGGCAAATACATGACAGTGTATCGAATTCTAGCCTTTAGAGGAGCCCGTGGTGCAGTGGTTAGCGCGCTCTGCCTGCGATCGTTGTGGTTAAGCAACTTTCGCAATGGTCGGTCACGGGATGGGTGACCAAAACTTTTCTTCTTGAGCTCCTCCGTGCTTCGGAAGGCACGTTAAGCCGTTGGTCCCGGCTGCACTGGGACCAAGTGGTGGGTCATGGCCACTTCTCCTTATCCACCCATAAGGAAGGCCAGTGCCCCAGCAGTGGATAATAAATGGCTGATGATGATGATTAGCCTTCCGCCCGCGGTTTTGCCTGCGTCTACTACACGACCGAACGTTATCCCGCGGGAATGTAATAAAGTTTCCTGTTTTGAAGTAAAAAACTGACAAACAAACACACACAACTTAAGGTTTAGGGTAAAAAAATACGTGTTAAAAAAGCGAAGTTATCCATAAATATGTTTTATTCCAATAAAGCACAAAGATAGATGAACCTTAAATGTGTCTCATCTGAATAAGTTGATAGCTTCTTGCTTGTTGAATATTGATATACTATACTTAGTCTTGTTAATAAAAAATGGCGATAATGAAAATCCTTGCCACGTATCCAATATCATACTAATATTATAAATGTGAAAGTTTAGATATTTGGATGTTTAGATGTTTGTTGCTCAATCCGTTTGGCTGAACGGATTTGGCTGAAATTTGGGATAAGTACAGATACTTTGTTGCCTGGCAGGATTATTTATTACTAGCGGCCGCCCGCGGTTTCACCCGCGTGGTTCCCATTCCCGTGGGAATATCGGGATAAAAAGTACATATAAACCTTCCTCTTGAATCACTCTATCTATTAAAAAAACGCATCAAAATCCGTTGCGTAGTTTCAAAGATTTAAGCATACAAAGGGACATAGGGACAGAGAAAGCGACTTTGTTTTATACTATGTAGTGATTTCAAAATATCCCATTCCCGCGGGATAACGTCGTGTAGTAAACGCGGGCGAAGCCGCGAGCGGAAAGCTAGTTTAATATAATTAAGGCGATACTCGGAAAAAATGTGCTGAAGCGAAATAGCAATGAGAAAACGACGCGCGCGGGAGCGAGACCGATTTTGCAGATTAGGCAAAAAAAAACACAAAATCACTTCGTATTAAAAAACTGCAGCGATTTTAAAAAAATGCTTCTATACGATCCTCAATATTATTGGTGTCCACTAATTAAACCAATTTTCAATAGTGTAAGTAACCCCATTTAAGAATAATCTTGACTTATCGTATTTTTAGAGGTCTTTGCGAAAAGAAAAATAGTCGAGGCAAAATCATAAAATCGTGTTTTTGAAACTATACGAATCTAGATAAAGGTATGAAGAAATATATAACTTATTTTTAGATTTGTAACAACTGTAACCGTCCTATAGTTTTAAATCAAAAAGTCTATATTTCTCCGAGTAGCGCCTTAAGTAGATAATTTCCTTAGAGACCAACCTATCACACAAATTAACAATACAATACTCAAACACATTTTCAACTATGTACCTATTCAATTGGTTCAGATCAAATTCCTGAAATGTAATTTCAGTGTATCAAAGGTCAAAGGAACAAAAAGCCTTCTGAACCCTGTCTGCTAATATTGACATAGGATCGTTGGGCCTATTCTAAATTGTAAAAGCGATACACTATAGGGACTGAGAAACTGTCGAATAATAGTGCGTAGATTCCTGACTTAGGGATGGCGTGATCAGAAACAAAAGACGGATTAGGATGTGGATTAGGTACAAAATAAGTTTTTAGTAAACATTTCATTTTCATGGCAAGCTAATTGCTGACTGTACTTTAATATTGTATTGTCATCTAAACCAAACTTGTATACAAAATTTCAGCTCCATCGGACATTGGGAAGTGGATCAAATTAAGCTTGCAAGATTTGTCCCCCACTAACTAACTAAAGTACATACTAACTAACTAACATGGCAAGTTAATAAAAAGCTTGTAATGATCTACTTTCATAGTCATTTGTTTTTCATGCTTAATTGAAACTTATTGTATTACCGCGTTTACATTTATTCAGCCCATTGGCTGTTCTAAATTGTAATTAAAGCTATACACAATAGGGACTGAGAAACTGTCGAACAAAAGACAGATTAGGATGTGGATTAGGTACAAAATAAGTTTTTAGTAAAAATTTCATTTTCATGGCAAGCTAATTGCTGACTGTACTTATATATTGTATTGTCATCTAAACCAAACTTGTATACAAAATTTCAGCTCCATCGGACACTGGGAAGTGGATCAAATTAAGCTTGCAAGATTTGTCCCCCACTAACTAACTAACATGGCAAGTTAATAAAAAGCTTACCTAGTCATTTGTTTTACATGCTTAATTGGAACTTATAAGATTACCGCGTTTACATTCATTCAGCCCATTGTCTAATTACTTATAAATTGTAAAAGTAATACACTCTAAGCAGTGAGACCACGAGTCCTAGTTTTGAAGATTAGTGAGACCACGAGTAACAGTGGGACAGAATTGGTGGGACCACGAGTCAAAAATCACTATAGGGACTGAGAAACTGTCGAATAATACCTAGTGCGTATAGATTCCTAACTTAAGTATGGCGTGATCTCGAACAAAAGACAGATTAGGTAGGATGTGGCTTAGGTACAAAATAAGTTTTTAGTAAAAATTTCATTTTTAACCGACTTCTAAATCAAAAAGGAGGAGGTTCTCTATTAGTCTGTATGTATGTTTTTTTTTTTTTTTTGTGTATGTCCACCGATTACTCGAAGACGGCTGAACCGATTGAAATGGTTCAAACGTTATTACATCAGGTTGGTTTCCAAGTTGGTCCCATTTTTTGAAATTTTGAAATCGGTTCAGTAGTTTTCAGGAAATCTTGAAAATACTGTCGTTTTCGTTACCACTTTATGTAAATTTAATACGTGTCTTTAGGCATAACTCCTTTGTTTATAAACCGATTTAGATGATTCTTGTTTTGTTAAAAAGGGGATACCTCAAGGTATTTTAACCGACTTCGAAAAAGGAGGTTTTCAGTTTGATCACATACCTATTTACCAGAAAACACGTAAATTGCCTGCACGATGCACTAAAAAGAGTGAAATAAAAATTATTTTTATAAAAAAATAAAACCGCCTTCAAAAAAACCACATCATAAAAGTAAGAAATAATTCCTCACCAAAAAAATAACGTAAGTACTTTGAAGTCGGGCGGGTTTTAACAAAAACAACAAAAAATTGTACTTACATGTCTCAATTTTCATGGCAAGCTTTTTGCTGACTGTACTTATATATTGTATTGTCATCTAAACCAAACTTGTATACAAAATTTCAGCTCAATCGGACACTGGGAACTGGATAACTAACTAACATGGCAAGTTAATAAAAAGCTTAGTCATGTGTTTTAAATGCTTAATTGGAACTTATTGTATTACCGCGTTTACATTCATTCAGCCCATTGCTTATTCTAAATTGTAAAAGCGATACACTATAGGGACTGAGAAACTGTCGCATAATAGTGCGTAGATTCCTAACTTAGGTATGGCGTGATCGCGAACAAAAGACGGATTAGGTACAAAATGATCTACTTTAATAGTCATTTGTTTTACATGCTTAATTGGAACTTATTGCATTACCGCGTTTATATGCATTCAGTCCTATTCTAAATTGTGAAAGCGATACGCTATAGGGACTAAGAAACTGTCGAATAATAGGTAGTGCGTATCTATGCGCAGCGCAGTGTAGTACTCATCTCCAATGAGCTTCTTTGCGCGGTTTTCAATCGCATCTAAATCTGCCAGCCAATACTTTATACACAATGGCGCAATATTCCGCCATAAAAAATTGAATCGAAAAAATCCGAATCGCATTCGCATAATTAAAAAACAAAAATCGAAAAAAGACTTCGATCGCAAGATACCGTCACACAATCTTTTCCGATTAAATCGGTTCGCTTGACAGCTGTATCCGCTTGGAGAGTTTTTTTAATCATTGTTATGTTCATCAAATGTAAGATTTTATAATATATCTTATGCAAATGATTATTTCGGAATCGGTTCCCATGCACTGAGAAAAATGGGGCACTATAAACTATTGTGAATGCACATCTTTTTGACCAATTGTGCAACGACGATAAGTTACACTGCCGACGGTGCACACAAAATTATGGTTCCACCGTAATTTAGTGACGTCACAACCTTATTTGCAGCCCGCACTATAAAAAAGAGGTCAAGAAATCATAGCGTTTAGCCCTAAATAAAGAAAAGATGTAGTGCACTGCATCAAAATACCTAATGACGGCATTTTATATAATACTGTTTTGCGATTACTCATAGTTCCGTATCATTATACTATTATGTGCGTTTGCACTTAACTTATTGGTGCCTACCTATAATATTTCGTGCCTGCCCATGATATTATATGATTGCTGGAAGCATATCTTATGTGCGTTTGCACTTAGCTTATTGGTGCCTACCTATAATATTTCGTGCCTGACCATGATATTATATGATTGCTGGAAGCATATCATTACATGCCAGTGCACTAACTGTTATAGTGCCTTTTTATCGGCATGATCTTTTTATGTGCTCGAGCACATTTTTTTCGCACTATTTAATACCGTGATGGCATGGATATTTTTCAGGATTAGCACTAAATCTATTTTAGGTGTTTCCGGACGATAAAATAGTATAATCAAATTAGTGATCGGAGAGGTATCCTGAGTCAGGCTGATAGGTCAAACGAAAAATTCGGTTACCACATAAGTACAAACTAGCGCCCCGTTGGAACTAGTAAACGATTTCTATGTGGAGTCGAAAAAAAAATCCGAACTTTTTTATTTGACCTATCAACCCTGCCTGACTCAGGGTACCTCTACGAACACTAATTTGATTATATTTTTTCATCGACGGGAAACACCCTGTATAGATCTAGTGCTAATCCTGAAAAATATCCACGTACAATCAGCAAACCCACCAGGTATACACTAAACACACTTTATCGCTTGCATGGACAAGAAGGGCTGCCCATCTTTGGTCCCGCCCCATTTGTTTTTTCTACCAAAAAACGGATCAATGACAAGCGTAGTCTATGTTTTCACTAATGGCGTCATTGTTTCTTTTAAAATTTTATTGCTCTGTGAACCATCTGTTGTTTGTTATTATAATCTTTCATAAGCTCTTTCTTTTGAAAAAGTTTTAGATCCCAAGTAGGTTGCTGGTCAACCCAAATGACCTTTTGTTTAAAAACAATGCGTGTAGGGTTTGGGCCGCCCATCTGTGACACTATTGGTATATTTACCAGATGGCAGTCCGTTGCAAAAGGTCTTTAGTGCAGTATACTAAAACTGCTGTTGACCCTTACGGTGTATACCTGGTGGATTTTCTGAATGTACCTACATCACAATACATAAAATAAAATAAGTACAGAAAAAATGTGCTGAAGTCTTCGGGTAGGTATGTAATTTAAAAAATCATTAAAATTATACATACTTACATTTATTTTTCATAAAAATTAGAACATCCAAAAGATAGTATAATTAGAAAACCATCTATAAAAAGGTGCACAAAGATTTCACATTGGTCATTATAATAAATGAATTTAAATATAGTTGGCAAACTTACAGTTAAACATATACAAATAGAATCAGTCGTAAATACTAAAAGCCAATTAAAGGTTTCTACATCTGGAATTTTATGATCCATCTGATTATGGCTTGAACAGCTGATTGTAGATGACACCACAAACAAAAAAAAAAAAAAAACATCTGGAATTTTAGGTAGGTACCTATTAACTCTCTGCATGTGGCAAGCCCGTCAGCTGCGGCTGGGTAGAGAGTCTTTAATCAGGAGCCTCCAGCCTTCTGAACCCTTCAGGACAGGATACAGGTTCAAATATTCCTGGACCTTGCTCGCTTCATGATAACAAGTATACAGTCGGGCTCTAACAGTTTCTGACCACAGTTCTTCGATTCTCGGCCAGGGAACGCTCACGATATCTCCCTTGAGCTGGTCTACGGCACTTTGTACTAATTCAACTTCACCTGAAACAAATTGCCCATGGTACATTGAAAATTCATGTTTTTTTTACCCATGGGTCATTCCATGGAAAACGCTACTTCAACATATTTTCTTAAAATGCTGATTTTAAAAGAAAATGTGTCTTAGAATAATCTTAAAAGCCTATATTTTAATAGACCACCCTTAATTTCTTAATTTATTTTCGAATTTATTCTGTTTTTACATATCAAAGTCAGGTTACTGTATATGATTGATGGTAGTTTATTTTTATCAAAACTCTCAACACCAAAACAAGAAAACTACTGTCAGATTGTCATTGCGCGTTTCGCTGTTAGAAAGGAAAAGTTTTAAGCAACCAGTACCTGAAATATTATTTGAATACTTTAAAAATTTCTTAGATTTATTTAACCTTTAAAGCATGACACTTACGTGTAACACCCGTTACAAAAAAAGAGCATTTGTTCATTTAGCGATTGAGTTAATGCATGCATCATAAAATGCATTTGAGGAAGTAAGGTTATGATTAAGAACTGCTAATATTTTCTATTTATTTGATGTTCAGCTTATTTATTTGTGAGATATTGGTGGGGAATGATGGGTAACACCCGTTACGTAACGGGTGTTACCAATTTTTGATATGACTTTATTAGGACAAAAAAAAGGTTGGTTGTGCTGGTTTATGGTTGTTGCAACTAAAAATCTTTCAATGCATTTTATGATGCGTACATTAACTCAGTCGCTAAATAAACAAATGCACTTTTCTTGTAACGGGTGTTACACGTTCGAGGCATGCTTTAAAAGTTCTAAGAAATTATTAAACATACCAAATAATGCGGCTGCTTAAAACATTTCCTTTCTATCAGCGCAGCGGCGGAACGCGCAATGTCAATCTGACAATTATTTTCTTTTTTCGGAGTTGTAAAAGGGGACTGTACCTTTAAAAGTTTTTCCTAAAATATTGATGTTAGAGAGCAGTAGGCATGATACTAAGTTCTACTAAGTTCCTATATTGATTATTGCCAAAAATTTGATCAAATAAACATTTATTACTACAAATATTGGTTTAATTTCGTACTCGTAACACCCGTTACATTGGCCTGTAACACCCGTTACATTTTTGAATTAACATGAAAAATCTTAAGTGTATTTTAGTTTTAATATGAATAGTCTATAATGTTTAGAATTTATTTAGAAATACGTTTACATTTTTTTTCACTTCAAAAATAAACACAATTCGCAGACTTTTGCTTTTGTTGCGGGTAATCCGGAAAGCATAGGCAAAATCGTGTAACGCCCGCTACGCACATATATTGTTCCTAATTTCTTTACTGCTAGTTAATACTGTTAGTTTTAATACGGATGACGAAACTTTGACCTAGGTGGAGGGTGTTAAGCTAATAAAAAGGATATGTTTTCTTTTTGCATCATTAATTAATCGTCAAGTAAAGGTGTACGACCTGTAACACCCGTTACATGGAATGACCCCCATATAACTTAAGTAACGTTACTTATTCTATTTTATTTCAATACTGACCACGAACACGAACGCGTCTGACGAAACGAAAAATAGGTAACTGGTAGGTACTTACTGGCAAAGTGTTGGATTTCTTCATCGAAGCCCCACTTTTGAGCAGTTCTCCCATGGGATCCATTTATGTAAGATTTATAATAACACAGTAACTTAAAAAGCACAGCAACAACACGCAACCAGAAATATGAAACGCAACCGCACGTTCGGTCACGATGATGAAATGAACGAGAGAGTGAAATTATTTGCGTCGGGCCGGGCCGGGCGACTCGCCTACCTCCCCCCGTCCCCGGACCCCTGCCCTGGAAACCCCCGCGTTCGATGCATGCACTTAATCTTTATGTGCATACGCCATATTTTTTTAATTTATTTTGAAACTTTTTTGTGTCGATCAATATTTTATCAAACTGGCACGATTTTTTAACGTGCAATAATATCTATAAGCACTGAATTTTAATGTTCCTCGTTGTTGATATACTTATTGTGCAAATAATGGAGACTGCCAATAACAAACTTGCGGCATAGTTTCATATAGGTATTAACATGCATTGCATCAAATGTAATGATTCAACTCTTTGAACCATAACTTTCTACGCAAAAAAACGATATTTAAAAGTGCATTTATGACGTTGCTAATTTATTGTGCTTTGATCACTGTAGATTATGATGCTATGATTATAATCCACAAATTTACTATGCATTAGTTCTTGCACGATAAAAGTTAAGACATTTTGTACTTTAAGTTTTGGTGAGGTTTCTTGCACAATGAAGTTTGATGCCCAGCAAAAAAGATATACATTCGTGTCACTATTTAAAGTGTTGCGCACTGTTTTGTTAGTGGTAAGCAGGGTATTTTAAAATATTTGCATAATATTTTAATACGTCGACTCCAATCCATTTTTCTCGAGACCGGCAGATTTTGAGTTCCAAAATCAGACTTAAAATCTTGATTGCATCCTCTTTTAAATCAAATACGATTAAGTATGTAGGTACCTACGTTAGATTAATTGCATATTTTGGTTATTATAGATATTAAATAATAAATAAGATAAATTGTTCCTGTTAATTTAAAAAGTAAAAGAACATAGATTTTTAAGATAATAAAACATTCGAAATGGTTTTTGTACTGTACACGGTAACTTTTTGATTACCCCGGATAATTGTAGGGATTATTCTGCTCATGAAAGCAAACAACTTTTATAATAAGACCAAAAATGAAATCGCGAAAAAAAATCAGCTGTTCCATACAAAAGTGCAAAAATATTAAATGTATGGAAGAGTTGATTTTATTTTATACTAGCGGCCGCCCGCGGTTTCACCCGCGTGGTTCCCGTTCCCTTAGGAATATCGGGATTAAAGGTACCCTATGTGTTATTCCAGCCTATAATCTATCTCTGTTGCAAATTTTATCCAGATCCGTTCAGTAGTTTTTGTGTAATAGAGTAACAAACATCCATACATTTATAATAAACTAGCTTTCCGCCCGCGGTTTCGCCCGCTTGAACTACACGACGTTATCCCGCGGGAATGTGATACTTTTTCGGGATAAAAAGTAGCCTATGTTCCTCTGCAGGCTACAAAGTATCTATGTCTCAAATTTCAGCCAAATCCGTTCAGCCGTTTACGCGTGATTGAGTAAACAATCAAACATCTAAACATCCAAACATCTAAACTTTCACATTTATAATATAAGTAGGATTATCCCGAGGGAATGTTATATTTTTCCGGGATAAAAAGTAGCCTAAGTTACTCCTTATTACATCAGTTACCTGCCATTGAAAGTCCCGTCAAAATCGGTCCAGCCGTTTCAGAGATTAGCCGGAACAAACAGACAGACAGACAGACAGACAGACAAAAATTGTAAAACATGTAATTTTGTGATATGTACCGTATATATAATCATATGCATGAAGTAAAAAGCGGTTATTTTAACGTTACAGACACTCCCAATTTTATTTATTTGTATAGATTTATTAAGGAGCGCGTTTCGCATTGTTTACCGCCCAGCCTGCGATCGTTGAGGTTAAGCAACTTTAGCAATGGTCGGTCACGGGATGGGTGACCAAAATGTTCATTCATGTTGAGCTCCTCCGTGCTTCGTAAGGCACGGTGCCGGCTGCCGCATTGTGTCCACACGCGTGTGGACTTTAGCCATCCGTAAGGAAGGCCAGTGACCAAGCAGTGGGAACATTTGATGGCTGATGATGATGATGATATTTAATAGTGGGCTCGTTTTTGACCGGTAGCCTGTGTCGAGTAGTAGAAATGTGATTCTATTAACTTCAAATGACTTGAACCGAAGAATTGCTGAAAAATTTACAGTTTTTTCGAAAGTCAAGTACTTACCTATTTTAGATTCTTGACGCAAATTTTTAAACATAGAACCAGCTACGCCCCGGGGCTTCGCTCCTGTGGAATTTCGGGATAAAAAAATACATAACGACCTATTCTCAGACCTACCGAATATAGGATATAAAATTTCATCAAAATCGGTCAAGATATTTCGGAGGAGTATGGCAACTAACAGTGTGACACGAGAATTTTATATGATACACCCAGCCTGCCCCCCTAGCATGACCAAACAAAACGCGATATGATATGATAAGTTATCCTGTTTAACTGTCAAAAGACTATGGGTTTTGACGTTTGAATGTCGATAAATCGCTTTATCATGCGATACATATCGAGTTTTGGGTGGTCATGCTAGGCTTACTGGCGTCATGGGATATCAACGGAAAAGGTTAAAAACTTTTCGGAACATTTAAAATTAGAACTACCTCATCTTCATTTATTTTTAGGTCTTAGGTTAGCACAGAATAATACTAAAGTATAGTTAGTAGAAATGTTATTCTATTAACTTCAAAGGACGTGAACAGTAAGTAGATTTGCTGAAAAATTTACAGTTTTTTCGAAAGTCAAGTATTTTCGAATTTGATACACCCTCACCTGGCGTCATGGGATATCAACGGAAAAGGTTAAAAACTTATCGGAACATTTAAAATTAGAAGTATTCTATCTTCATTTATTTTTAGTTCTTTTTCAACTTCATTTGTTTCTTTGTTTCCCCATAAAGTTAAACACCCGACCTCTTTTCAAACAAACAGAACACAAGCTCGGAACAGTTGATGTTTTGTTCCTGTCACTCAGCTGTCGCTTTCAAATTCGTAGAAAGAGACGAAACATTAACAGACTATTTTAAGATTACAATGGTATGTTGGCGGGAAAATTTATTGTTTTTAATTTGTACGTAGGTATATTAAATGAACCAAATACTTGATGATTACGGTTGAAACTTACAAAATAATTATCAATTACAATAAAAATACTATGCACTGATAAAATCTCAACATTATTGTTTCTACTTTTGAGACACGTTATATCAGCAATTCGCAGTCAAACTGTGTAAACGGCTTTGCGGGTCATTAGATTTCACAGATTTGTAAAACAGTAGGTACTTAATAATAAAAAAAAATAAAAAAAATTGCACAAGCTCTTTGGCGCTAACTGACCATTGTGGAATTAGCCGTAAGCCGGGCCCAACGGCTAACCGTTTCACCCTAAGGACGGAGGAGCTCGTGATGGTAAATTTTTGGTCACCCATCACGTGGCCGACCATTGCGAAAGCTTCTTAACTTCAACGATCGCAATCCGTTCGCGGTAAACACTGCGCTACGGGCCTCCTCTACGTGATAAATGCTCTTTCTATCCTCTTAGACGAAGACCACTCGTGTTACTTAAACCACTGCAGTGTTTGTCTGCCCTACATTACATAGTATTATTTTAATGCGTGGACGCGTCAAATGTGTCAATTATGACGTCAAAGTGCGGTTTGAGTTAACGGGATGAGTAGGAGATGACTACCTAGAGATGTGCCTAAAATAGTATCGATAATTTGCAACCTACGAGTTGCATCGCCCATCTTCACTAGCAAATCTTCATTAATCAGAAAACTCACACAAGGAACTGCATCACCGTTTTATTTTAATATAACTACGTGAAAGGAGAATTATATTAAAGTTATATATTAGCAAGGGGCATTAAGTTTCGCAATTTTTGTTACTTGATACAATCAAGATTTTAAATAATTTTTATGCATTCACAATGCAATTTTGTAAGTTTTTTACTATCACATTGTTCCTATATCAATACACTCAGTCTAAAGTAAACCACGTAGGTACCCCAACTTAACAGATTGTTCTTATAGCTCAATACTTCTAACCACCTGCTGAAGTGGGAGACCTAGGGACTTTAATTTCAAAAATCAAAACTCATTTTCTTTTTGCTACATAACTTGAATATTTTTTTCATAATATCTCTAAATTAATAATTTTATTTCTAATTTTCTCAATTACCAATATTACAATTTCATAAAATAATTCTAATAACATTGTTATTAATCGAACTGCGTTAGTATTGCAAGTGTGCAAGTAAGTTTTGTGTACCTATTGAAAATGTTGACGATTCAAAAGAGCTATTTATGAAGTCAAATTGAATAAAGATATTTTTTTATTTAAATTTATTCTATTTTGTATCCTTTACGTGTCTCGCTTCCGAACTTTAGGCTTCAGGCTAAAGTTCAAACACCAGGGCCCCAAGTCTGCTAATTTTAATTTAAATAAGATTCTATTGATATTCAATTGAGACTCAATTACGATTCCATTACGATTAAAACAAATTGGGTATTCTATAAAAACTTGTACGTCATCGTAATAGAATCGTAATGGAGTCTCAGTTGGATAGTTACCTTCGGGTATGTATCATAATAACTACGGTCGTTTCGACTATGGTCGAAATAACTACGGTCAAAAGACCTACTGTTCAAAATAACTATTGGTCGTTACACCTATTTTTAAAATAACTAATTTTTAAAATAACGGTTTATTAAGTTTAAAAATAGTGACTCATGTACAGACACGAGCAATAATATTATGTATACAATACAACATAGAACTTTGTCACACTGTAGCGTTCCAAAAAAAAACGATCAGTGTCACAGAAGTCATTCAATATTGTAATATGATATAGTCCTATGTTGTATACATATTATTGGTCGTGACTGTATTGCTGTTAGGTGCGAGGAGCGAAGCGACGAGCATGTTCGGTTTACATGAACATACCGCGCGAGCCGAGCGAGCGAAGCGAGCGTGCCGCGGCAGCGGCCGGCAAAGCGCCAGAAACGACTATATATATATTCCCATTTCCTATTAAACTAAAGTAGGGGGTAGGAGGGGTGTATAAAGTCGATTCTGGTGCTTCGCCGGCCGCTCCCGCGGCACGCTCGCTTCGCCTTCTCGGCTCGCGCGGCGTTTTGGTCACTGTTCTAACCTAACCTAACCTAAAACGTCTGTTACATTTTGTTGGGTGGCAGGGGGCTTCGACCCCCGAGCCCCCTTGGCGGGGGGCTTCGCCCCCTGTCCCCCCTTTTGTTTTTCCCAAAAGATATAAAAATTTTGAAATAACAAAAAATTTTTGAGCAAAAAAATTAAAAAAAATATTTCTATATGTCCATCGGATGCCTCCTAGGTATCTCCGGGGTACCGTAGAGGATCGAAAATTTTGTTAGATTTCAGCTATGACGCACCGTTTTCGAGATATTTGCATTTTTATAAAATTCATTCTTGAAAATTTTGCAAGTCCCCGCTTCATACTAAAACAGTCAAAAATTTTATGTTTGCGACACCCTAACCAAAAAAACAATCCAACGCGCCCAAATCCATTTAATAAACTTTCCAATTCATAAGCTTGTTGTAGGCGAGTCGTTCATAGTCGAAACAACCAGTAGATGAAATGAACATTAGGCCAATCGTCCGTTAGTTGAATCAACTGTAGTTCAATCAACCGTAGGTGAAATTAACAGTAGTTGAGTCGTTCAATAGTCATTACGAAAATATGTGAATCGATCGTAGTTATTTCGACCATATCAAAATCAAAAATCTAAATCAAAAATCATTTATTCATTTTAGGCTTATACAGCACTTGTGAACGTCAATGAAGCTACGCTATCGGTTCGCAAATCCTACGGCGGGAGGCCTTGTAACGAGAAGAACCGGCAAGAAACTCGCCAAGGGCTATTTTTTTCTCCCTGTCATATTTCATACAGAGTCGTCAAATTGAAAAGTGACTTTAACATAATATAATATGTAAAGTCACTTTCCATCACAAATTAATCTTAAGTTTAAAAACAAAATAAAAAAACCCGGTAATCATAGCAGTAAATAATTTTCAATAACTAAGAAATAGACATCCAAAAGGTAGTTTCTTTAAAATACACACCAACCAAAAACGTAGCAAATAAAATAATAAATATAAATGCCAAACAAGGGTAATAAAACTTTGAATAGTTTAAGAACATAAGAGTCAATAATAAACAGTGCCATACAAGCCACGATAAAATAAAACTAATAACAATAAAACATTAAAAATCTGCATATTTTGAGACAAGAAGCCAGGAGCAGACCCATCCCACTGGTGGCACTCGTTCACGAGCATGACGCATGAACCAGCCATCGCTTCGCTCAACCATATTTTAGGGAACGTAACGACCCGCCTCACACGACACCACCGCAGAAATGTTTACAGAGAGCATGACATACTCAAACTTCTCATCTCAAGACGCAGAAACCAATATAAGAATGTACCCAGTATTAATAATTTTGTAAAACACGACTCACAATTAACTAGAGAAAAAATCCTTCTCAGCTTATGACCAAGTTGCTTTGTCATTTAAGTAATCACTTACAGTATAGTAGCCCTTCTTGAGGAGGCAATTTTTTATATGATTCTTAAACTCTTCAAAGGGTAACTCCAAGATATCACTTGGAATCTTGTAAAAGATGTGTATACCTTGACCCATGAAAGACCCATGTACCTTCTCTAATCGGTACCGAGGCATTGAAAGTTTATCCCTATTTCTTGTATTGTAACCATGCAAAACGCCATGTTTAGTATACAAGTTAATATTACGACGCACAAAAATAATACAATTTAATATAAATTGAGATGCAGCTGTCAGTATACCAATTTCTTTGAACTTCTCCCTAAGAGAAGTTTTAGAGCTTAGTTGATAAATGGCCCTTATTGCTCGTTTTTGCAGAATAAATATAGCATTAATGTCAGCTGCTAATCCCCACAAAAGAATGCCATATGACATGATGCTATGAAAATAACTAAAGTATACAGTCCTAGCAGTTTCTATGTCAGTTAACTGTCTAACTTTTCTAATAGCGTAATCATAATCATAATCATAAATCATTTATTTGCTAGAAACATGGTATACAGGTGGTATAAAAGTTTACAGATCGAGCATGTTCTGCCATCTAATAATAGCATGCAAATATAAATAAAAAGAAGAGGCTGAGGTTAAAACATGTCAAATTAATTGGAATGGGATAATTAATGCATGTCAAAAATTATCATTATAATAGAAAAATGTCAAAATATCGGGAAAATGACAAATATCAAAATAAATTTAAAGTGAATACAATGTCAATAATAACGATTGAAACATTAATATAAATTGTCCAATAAATATTCATTCATTTAAAATCTAAATATTCCTTTACACTATAGAAGCAATGCTCTAGTAACCATGTTGTCAATTTACGTTTAAATATATTATATGGCAATTGCTTTATATCGTCAGGCAGCTTATTAAATATTAAAATAGCTTGAATATAAGCATTTCGCTTAAAAATTTCAAGTTTACATTTTGGGAGAAACACTCTATCTTTGTGTCTCGTGTGTCGCATTAGCAAATTAGAATGCTTCGGAAAGTAACCTGCGTTCTGCCTTACAAAGATGCAAATATCTTTAATATACATACAGGGGAGTGGGAGTATTTTTAAATCTTTAAATAGGGGTTTGCAACTGTTAGTACTCCAAACATTACACATGGCCCTTAAGCATTTTTTTTGCAGCCTGAAAGCCAGCAAAATGTCGACTGAGTTACCCCATAGCAAAAGTCCGTAGCTAAGTACTGACGCGACATATCCATAGTATGCAGTAATAGCCGCTTCCATGGACACAGTTTGCCTTAAGCGCCTGAGTGCATACACAAATCTATTTAATTTAGCACACACTTTTTCAATATGTGCCTTCCAGTTACAGTGCTGGTCAATTGTAATGCCTAAAAAGTCAGTTGTTGCTACAGCACAAATACGTTCATTGTCAAAAGTTATGTCCCATTTAGTATTATTTCGTGTGTTTGTCTTAAATTGTATTATTTTAGTTTTTTGTATATTTATAATTAAATTATTATTATTCAACCAATTATTTATAGCATGTATGCATTCAGTTATTTTATCTCTTAACTTATCATGGTCTTTGTCTTTAATAATAAGTGTAGTATCATCCGCGAATAAAATGGTTTTTTCGGATGTTACATCGGGAATGTCATTAATATAACTTAAGAACAAGAGTGGTCCCAGGATGCTTCCCTGGGGTACACCACAGCAGTTTTCTTTATAATCAGATCTAAAGTTAGTTTTTGTTGGAATGGACCTAGTGTCAGTTTTTGATGGAATCTTAATGTTTTCTGATATTTTTGTTACTTCTACACATTGTTTTCTATCTTTTAGGTAGCTGCTGATCCACTTGTGTGCTACCCCCCTTATACCATACTTATCCAGCTTATGCAACAGAATGGTGTGGTCTACAAAATCAAAAGCCTTACTCATATCTAGAAATATGGCTGCAATTGGAGTTTTGTCATTAAGGCTCTCTGTTACAGATTTCACTAAGTCAAAGCAAGCATGATGTGTTGATTTGTCTTTCCGAAAGCCAAATTGCTGTGGATGCAGAACACCATTTTTCTCAAAAAAATCGTTTATACGTTTTAGCAGTGCTTTTTCAAAAACTTTTGAAAGAATTGGTATAAGCGTGACTGGCCTGAAATTGTTGACATCTTTAGCATCACCTTTCTTAAAAACAGGCTTAACAACAGAAAGTTTCAGTTTACTTGGGAAATCTCCCGTTGTGAACGATAGATTTATAATGTAGCTTAATGGCTTGCAAATATGTGCAGCACACGCTTTTAAAGACGCAGTATTGATCTCGTCGTATCCCACCGATTTTTTATTATTAAGCGTCATTATCAACTTGTATATTTCCTGTTCATCAGTAGGATACAGAAAAATTGAGTTTGGATTTTCTTTCACAGAATTATTTGTCCCAGACTTATTGAATGTTTTATTTTTGGCAACGTTTATATAAAATTCATTGAAAATGTCAGCAATATTTTTAGGGTCTGTATATGTCATATTATTTAAATTAATTATGTCAATTTTATTGGATGAAGGATTATTATTTATTTTCTCATTTATTATATTCCATGTCGCTTTGCATTTATTTATGTTTGATCTTATATATTTACTATTTTGTAGTCGTTGAGACTTATTTACACACTTCTTTAGGATATTTGAATATTTTTTATATTTGGTTTTATTTAACTTTTTATTTACCCCATTAAACTTATATTTTATATATAGACTTCTTTTTATAATACTTGATTTTTTTATACCCTTAGTCAACCATCTCCCTTTTAATCCATTATTCGTCATTTTTACCTTTATTACGGGAAAGCATAAATCAAAAAATAATTTATATGTTTCATAAAAGATATCAAAACATGCATCCACTTTATCTTGCTTGTAAACTTCCGAAAAACTCAAAGCGGATATACATGTGACAAACTTATTCATGTTGTCAGTACTAAAATCGCGTTTATACTCAAACCAAGAGGAATGGTACTTTTGGGCTTTAACAGGGATTGATAAAGTCTGTCCAGTCTCATGATCGGATAGACAAAGATAGTGAACTTCAGACTTTACCTTTGGGATATTACTTGCTATCTGGTCTAAGCATGCCTGATTTCTAGTTGGCTTAGTAATATGCATATCTATATTATAGTTACTTAATAAGCTTGTGAGTTCTCGACTTAACGGATTACTTTTTAATATGTCGATATTCCAATCTCCTGTTAAAACTATCTTTTTATTTTTATTTTTAGTTAAATCATGCAATAAGCATTCCAATTTGTTGAAAAAAACTGACGTGTTGCTTTTAGGTATTCTATAGATACAAACAATAATAATATTTTGCTTTAATAACTCCATAGCACAACATTCAAAGCTATCCCTGCATGCCATTCCCTTGGGCAGGTCAATTAATTTATAATCCAGCCTTTTTTGTACCAATATGCAGGTACCTCCGCGCTTTTCATTTTGTCTCGAGAAGTGTGCGGCTAGCTTGTAGTTAGTCAAAACAATATTTTTCTCGCAGCCACTTGTGACAAATGTTTCCGACAGACAAATAATATCAATTTGTAAATTATTTTGTTGTTGCAATTGTGATAAAGTCAATTGCAGTGAATCAATTTTGTTTAAGAGGCCTGCGATATTTTGATGTAAAACATTTAGTGTGGAAGTTTTGTTTAAATGTTTTGTTGAAAATTGTGTGTTTGTTGTGTTTTGGATAAAAAATAATAAGGAATAGTACCTTTCTTGTGCTGATTCGGTAAGTTATTTGTTTGTATATTGTTGTTGTTACTAGAATGTATGGTCAAGATTAGTTTATTTTTTTGTTTTTCAAAATAGTAAGGAATAGTGCCTGCAATTAATTTTTTACTCATATAGTTGTTTTTGTTCAAGAATTGTTTTATTTTGCTTGTGTTTAAAAAAGTATTTTCATAGTCCTCTACGTCAATTATATGATTAATTTTTTTGGCGATGTCTAACAGTGAATAATATTGCAATGAATAGTTTGTACATTGTAAGTATTTGCAGTTTGTATGAGTTTTTGTGATAGAGGATATGTATTCATTTAATTTAGTTTCTTGAATAAACTGACTTTTTAATACCCCAATGACATAGACCTTGATATTTAGGAGTTTGTGTAAGGCTATATTTAGATGCTTCATTAGCAAAAATGGATTTATCTCGTTAGCACCAATTGCAAGGATAACTCTGTCGTCTTTACATAATTTTCCTTTTAAATTGTCACAATATGATAGGACTTCCGAACTCAATGCATTCGGCTTTACAAAGGATGTGACTTTGTAGTCATTCCACTTATTAAGCCTACTCTTAATTAAAATTTGAGCTAAGCCGCTAACTTGTTGGTCCCCTAAAATAAATATAGTTTTTTTCCGTGCAGCGTCCTCTGTCGTAGTCGTTGCGGCAGGAGCAGTCCCTGATGATGACGTTATTGACACCGTCTTGTGTTGAGTACTTGACGATGCAATTTTATCCATTGTTGTAGTTCGATTACTTTCGTGCCTTTGTGGCTTTTCTTTTGTAGCAATTAGCACCTGTGACGTCGTCGTTTGCGCATTACTTGTCTTTACGTCAACAGATGGCTCTGCGTAACTGTTGTCAGGTTTAGCTATGTGCTGGTCACTATTAGAGTCAAATATACGGCGGCGTGCAGGAGTTGACGAAACTGGTTTCGGTCTTTTATTCAACAATAAAGGAGAGTTAGTACTTCCTATATTAGGAACAATTTTTTTATAAATTTCAATTAATTTCTGGTATTTGTCCAATTCAGTTTTCATTTTGCTGTTTTCCAAATTTAAAAGTTCGATTTCTTGGTTTGCCGAGTTTAGCTGTATATTCAATTCTTCTATTTGCATCTTTAATTCAGTAGTTGCAGTATCGTCTAACAATGATAAATTTGGCATACTTAGCATAGTCGTATCTAAAATAGAAGTGTCACTTAAAGTCTTGTTTAGATTAGGATTTTGGAATCTTGATCTATCAACAGATTCGGACCTTTGGAAGCGGCGTCTTTGTGTAACATTATCCTGTAAGTTTTCCATAGTTGAAATGTGGTTTTTTCCTGTGTCGATACTCATACTGCCCTCTAGCGGTAAGTAGATAAAGTATTTAGACCTTATGTTGATTTGTGCTATCCACAAATATCTACTATGGTTTAGTGCTATTTCGCTAGGTGGCTTCCAACAATGCCATCTAGTATGGAATAGAGGAAATAAAGTGTCTCTGGCTGTCTTCTGATTGGTCAACAATGATCAGCTGATTATGCCAACACCGTTCGAATGAGTGAAAACAAACGAATTATTTTGTAGCAATATGAATACAATTTTGTGTTTGGCACTCACCAATTTTTTAATGATAGCTTAGATTTATCACATAACTTCTCGTGCAGCGGAATAGAAAAATCTTCTTTATTTTTCACAGCAGACACTTTTCAGCACTTTTTCTATATCTCGAAAAGTAGAAACAATTTGCCGGAGATAACACTAATCAGGCTTAATCATAGATAATCAAGCAAGATTGTGTAAAATTTTATGACTTATATTAACTATAACTATTTATTTTAGAATTTATATACGGAGGTTGTAGTGTATCGTGACTAGTAGCGCCACCTACCGTGGCTGCAGTACCGTAAGCTGCAGAGCTAAGCTTACCAGCTAATGCAGCAATATGCGAATGCCACTGAAGTTTTCTGTCTATAGTTACACCCAGAAAGACTGTTGATTCAACTAAATCTAATTTTTCATTATTTATTACAATTTCTACGGGTGGAGATTGTACATTTGGTAAAGAGAATAGAATGCATTTCGTTTTCTTTGCATTAAGCTGTAGATTATTAAAACTAAACCAAGTGAGTATTTCCGAGAGTGCTTTGTTTACATCGTCAAAATTAGATTGATTTCTGTCAATGTTAAATATTAAGGAAGTATTTTCAGCAAACAAGACAATCTCACATAAGCTATTTGCAAAGAAAGGTAAATCGTTAATATAAACCAAAAACAAGAAAGGGCCCAAGATAAACCCTTGAGGTACACCTAGCTTTACATCAGAACCTATTGATTTCACCCCATTTATATCAACTGTCTGAGTTCTGGAACTAAGATACGAGTGTAATAGTTTTTGGGCATTATTTTTTACACCGTAATGATTTAGCTTCAACAGCAGCGTCCGATGATCTACACAGTCAAAAGCTTTGGACAAGTCGCAGAATATGCCAAGAGCATTCTGCGACCCCTCCCAGGCCCCAAAGACATGCTTAAGAAGTGCAACCCCGGCATCAGTAGTAGACCTACCCTTCGTAAAACCGAACTGTTTGTTATGCAAGAGGTTATTTAAAGTAAAAATAATGAGTTAATAATTGCTCCAGTATTATTTTTTCAAAGATCTTGCTCAAGGCGGGTAAAATAGATATTGGTCTGTAATTACCTGGGTCTTAGTCGTAATGACCTTAGTTATTATGATACATACCCCATTGAGAGTCCTGTCAAACAAATGTCAAATGAGAGTAGAATACGATTGAAGAGCAGACTAGCAAATATTCCGATGGCAGTTCAATGGCAGTTCAGTCGTATACCATTGGTCTTAAGTTAGTAGCAGAATACCAAAAATGTCAAAAACCGCTATTGAGATCCAATTAAGATTCAATTGAACCATTTGTAAATTAGCAGACTTGGGGCCCAGTTAAATATGTCCCCAATATTTATCGACTTTTACATCGATATGGCCACATCACTAAAGTCACTCATCCGTTGGTCCGCAGTCCGCACGGATATCGAATTTCAAAGTACGAACGCCGAATTCGCTTACCGAAACGTGTGTTCCTATCCCTCTCTCACCCGCCACGTGCAACAGAGACGGCACCAGTAAGGAATTAAGGATATATCGAATACTGACAAGTGTTTGTCCTGATTTACGCGCCATGGGAATGGACATTCTTTTGTTTTTGTCTGAGATTAATACATTGATGTCACATGAAAGCTGCAATACGTCCGTTGTATTCGATGTACAATACGTGCTCGCAATACGAATTATTACGATTGCATAAAGTTGGATGGAAGGTGTGAAGCATTGTATAATGAAATATTTTATTTTATACTTTATAAAGATAGTAGGTTGTACTTACTTACATCAGTCATAAAATGATAGGATATAATTTTTTTTTTTGGTTTTGTATAAGTTTAATACGTTGATGTCACTTTAAAGCTGCAATACGTTTGTAGTAAGTAGGTATTTGATGTTCAATACGTGCTCATAATACAAATGCTCCAAGTTTAAGAAAATGCACGGTGCATTGAACTTATATTGAAACCATTTATTAATGAGGAGACCGTGGCGCAGTGATTAACGCACTCGGTGTCCGATTGCGTTGGCTAAACAAAGTTCGCAATGGCCATTCGCGGGATGGGTGACCAAAATTTCATTAACTCGAACTCATCCATGCTTCGGAAGGCACGGTAAATAGTTGGTCCCGGCTTCATTTGCAGTAGAAAGTTAAGCCCTACAAATATTGGGTTTTTCACCAACTCGACACGAGAGACTGGGCACACGTGTGTCCAGTTGGTCAAACTCAAAATTGGTATCACTTATTATTTCGTCATCTGGACTCGCCAAGATTTTGACGCGTGTCCAGATAGTGAAACTTGAATTAAATCATTAAATTTTTTTTTCCAACTGGATACACGTTCGCATTTTATCCGAATTCATGACAAAGTACAGTCATGCAAATAAATGTTGGACCAATTCGGCAATTTTTTTATTCATAATATATGTTCTTTAAACACCCAGAACAAGACAAATAGACATGTTCATGCACACAAATATTTGTCTTGTTCGGGAGTCGAACCCGAGACCTCTGGCGCAGAAGGCAGGTATCCTACCCCTGCGCCAAATCGGTCGTCAAATTATTTATTTATTTATTTATTTATTTAAACTTTATCGCACAAAAGGGTACAAAAGGCGGACTTAATGCCATAAGGCGTTCTCTACCAGTCAACCAGAGAATTATAATTCCGCCTGGCCGCTACCACCATCTTTATCTAAGTCTGTCGCCATAACAACGATGCTTTCAGCATTGTTGTGTTCCGGCAGTTGAGCTCAAGCTGAATCACACGCGGACGAAATCACGGGCATCTACTAGTACTTACATTTTAACTCCTGTCCCCAACTGAAGAATAAATCATTCCACTTTAAATCGCCCTTTCATTCCTAATCCTTACTTCCTTACTTTTTTTATATTATAAATGCGTCTGTCTGTGTGTTACACAATCACTCCTAAACTACGGAACCGATTTGAATGAATTTTTGTACAGAGATAGTCTAGAGCCTGAGAAAGGACATAGGCCACTTTTTAATGCGAAAAAAAGGCTGTAAGGGGTTGAAATAGGGGATGAAAGTTTGTATGGAAATTACGTCATTTTTAAACTAGAAGCTTAAAACTTATTTTATAGGCTTTCGATTAGATATAAATAAATACGACATTCAAAGTTTGTAAAAAAAACTACCCTAAAGAAGATAAAAGCAAGGGATGAATTTTTTCATGTGATGACGATTTTTATCCCGTAAAAATATCACACTCCCGCGGGATAACGTCGTGTAGTCCACGCGGGCGAAGCCGCGGGCGAAAAGCTAGTAGACATTAAAAACGGGTTGTAATTAACTGATCACCAAACTAACCTAACCTAACCCACAAAAATACTAACTTAGCATCTAAAATACTGAAATGGACGCAAAGTGGTGGACTTTACGCCCATTTCAGTATGATGAGATGCTAACTTATTATTTTTTTGTGGCTCAATTAATTATTTCTCATTAAGAACCATCCCGATCACCTCAGAACCGCACCAAAATCGGTCCACTCAAGCTGAATCACACGCGGACGAAATCACGGGGATCTACTAGTACTTACTTCCCAGTTCCCAGTTGCCTTGAAGAGATCCCGTGTGCATCCAGTTTATAAGTCTGGGGATGGACACCTCATCAATAATTACAGACCAATATCGATTCTTCCAGCTATCTCAAAAATTCTCGAGCGTCTTATTTATAATCGTTTGGTTAACTTTCTGGATAAATACAATGTAATTTCTAAATCCCAGTATGGCTTCAGATCTGGCAAGTCCACTAGTGACGCGATTCTTGAAGTTTCCGAATTTGTTGTTACTAACTTAGACAAGGGCAATAAAGTACTGGGCATATTTCTAGATTTAGCCAAAGCTTTTGACACGGTGTCCATCCCTTTACTTTTGTCTAAGCTTGAACGATTGGGCATTAGAGGTTTGGAGCTGCAGCTTTTCCGTGACTATTTGTCGAATCGTACTCAATGTGTCTCCATTGGGGATAATGTCAGTGATTACCTAAGTATACAGTACGGCGTACCACAAGGCAGCATTTTGGGGCCAGTTTTGTTCTTAGTGTACATAAACGACCTTCTAGATCTTCATCTTACCAAGGGCAAGTTAATATGTTATGCCGATGATACGGTACTTCTCTTTTCTAGCAATACTTGGGATAATACTTTCCAATTGGCTCAGAGTGGTTTTAATGAAGTTTCTAAATGGCTCAGGCGTAATGTATTGACTTTGAACGCCGAAAAAACTACATACATCACCTTTGCTATGAGAAGTACAAGTCTACCTTCCCCAGGATATTACATAAAGGCGCATTGCTGTGATAACTACGGTTCTCAATCATGTGCATGTCCAACTCTTCAGAGTTCCAGTAGCGTTAAGTACCTTGGACTTCTGCTCGATTTTTCACTGTCCTTCAGGGAACATATAGCAGCCTTAGCAAAGAGAGTACGTAAACTTGTATATGTCTTTAAGAACCTCAGATTCGTTGCTGATACTACTCTTCTTAAACAAGTGTATCTCTCACTTTGCCAATCTATTATAAGCTATGCTATAATTGTCTGGGGTGGTGTTGCTAAGTCGACGATTTTAACCCTGGAAATAGCGCAACGGTATGTTTTGAAGATTTGTATGTTTCGTCCAATTCTTTACCCTACTGCACTTCTATACAGGGATTGCAAAGTCCTAACAGTCAGACAAATTTTTATACTTCAGCTAACTCTCAAGCAACACTCCCGTCTAAAATATGACAAAAATTTAGTAACCTCCAAACGTAGAAATTATAATGTGTGCCCAACATTTTTCGCTAAACATTCCTTTGCTCAAAATTTCTTCAACTTTCTTGGTCCTTTTATATATAATAAAATCAACAAAATTAACAATATATACAATTTAAACTTTTATCAACTCAAACATTGTGTTTGTGACTGGTTGGAATCGTTTAGTTATGACGAAACTGAATTAATTTTGAAAATAAGTACATAAATAATGGAAAAACAATTGTTATGCTGGTACCTTTTTAACTTATATATAATTCTATTGATAAATTCCATTTATTTAATTTATGACTCAACAATATACTCACCCTCTCTACACACACTCACTCACATTCATTTTACTCACCGTGAGAGGTTCACTAAATAAAATTAATTTTAATTTTAAGGCACTAAAATGATTCTGGCATATTTTTGTTAGTTTAGTTTACTTATATTTTTAACTTTCTAGTTAAACCTTCTTTTGATTATAGTGAGAGAAAGAGCACTGCACCTGAGATACAGGTTTTCTAGTTCGGGTGCAGATGTTTACAATTGTCTTGTTTTTATTAAGGTTTAATACAATAAGCTCTAAGTTATGTTTATGGTTATAGTAATAACTTATGTAGTTATCAAAACATGTATTTTTCCTTGGTTATCAATAAATTATTATTTATTTATTTATTTATTTAAAAAACTTACTTTTTTAATTCTTGTCGCCAACTGAACAATAAATTCATGCCACTTTAAATCTCCCTTTCATTCCTAATAGACACAATTTGGAAGGCCGAGCGAAAGGATTCAGAACGCCTATTAGAAATTAGCCGAAGAATCCTAGAAGATTGATACCTCCCATCAACTTTAAGGTCAGAGAGGGGAGGGGGACGTTTCTAATTAATTATTGTCGCGGAATCTCTTACAGATTCAGTTGAGACGATTAATATAGAAATCGAGAAAATGTCGGGGAAAAGACAAAAGCTTGGCTTGTAAGGCGCGGAACACATCGGCCCCGCGGTCTGCGTTCTGCCACAGAGTAAAAAAAAAAAACTACTACGTATTAGTTCTGCGTTCACAGTCAAAGACAAAGTCAATAATTCTTTATTCAAATAGGTTTGCAAAATGAAATACTTACATACTTTTGAATCGTCCAAAATTTTTTTATCCTTCAGTTGCTCACACTTGCTTCCCATTTGAATGTATGAAGATTACGCCCCCTGAATGGAACTCTGTCAGAATGCGCGTTCAGTTTGACCGCCACGGTCTGACTGCTTCTGTGTGTTTAGGTTTCTAATGCCCCCAGTACACGATGGCCGATCATGGTCGGCGACCATGACCAATACATCGTACATTGACACTTTTGAAAGAACCTTTTTAAACTTGTTCGTTCAAAAGTGTCATTGTACGATGTATTGGTCATGGTCGCCGACCATGGTCGGCCAACCTGTACTGGGGGCTTTAGACACCGCATACAATACAGAGAACGCGGAACGCAGAAATCTAAACTCTCTCTGACCGCTACACCGCGCAGTGTGGCCGGCGCCTAAGAATTACCCAATAGACTATAATGTTTGTAGAGTCGAACTTTAATAATGATATGTTACTATCAAAAAAAGTTATGATAATTCATAGTATAGTACACCCACACGTTTTCACGGAATTACTTTCACGTTTTACGCCCGATCTTACCATCTCTACGAAAAACTGTGTAAACCATAAAAGTATCGTTTCTAGACGCCAACGCAATGTGCCGTGAAGCAAATATTGCTAAAACTTTCGTACATACATTCTCTATGCTACGCTGTTTTTTTTATAAATAGACCGGGAAAAGTGATGTGTAAAGTTGGGAAGCATCGACGTTTTGCTTAGATAAAAATAAAATATTGTACACCATCACATACATTGCTCCATTCACATACTAAGTACCTTAAGTACCTGTAGTGTGTTATGGCTATTTGGAAACAACGACGGGTATTACCACATGCACCCAGATACGAGAAAATATTGAACAGTTCGTTTTCAACATTTATCCGACTGGGAGTCGAACCCGACACCTCAGGGATAGCGGCACCTTGAAAACAGGTGTGTCCAACACTCGGCCACGAAGGTTGCCAAAATTATATAAAAAGGTAATAAAGTGATTAATAGGTATCCCATTTCTCATTTCCAAATTCGATTTTCGGTCGGGTATTAAAGTCCATTCGCTAAGATAGTGTCGCCCTCTTATCGCGCCGCTGTGGCACGTGCCGCTTCTTGTCAAAGGATGCCGCCGCATAAACAAAAGAAGCCGCGTGCGGCGTACATCCACAAATGGAATTGGATTTTGGGATTCGGCATTTATTAAATTATATTTTCTTAAATAATCTATGTTTATTATAAATGCAGGTGGTAACGAAACGACGGTTGTGACTTGTGACAATTCGAGCGATGTTGAGTAATCATAATAATCATATAAAAAATTTATAATAATAATTATTATTTGTAAATCACTTATTTAACTTCCTTTTATATAAAAATATCCAAATTTTCATTAAAATTGACTTTGGTACCCAACTTGAGTGTATTATTTTATATCTGCATTTTATAGCAAGAGCCACAATGCCGTGCGGGTGTACCGACACTATCTAACCGAACGGACTTTACCACATGCACCCAGATACGAGAAAATATTGAACAGTTCGTTTTCAACATTTATCCGACTGGGAGTCGAACCCGGCACCTCAGGGATAGCGGCACCTTAAAAACAGGTGTGTCTAACACTCGGCCACGAAGGTTGCCAAAATTATATAAAAAGGTAATAAAGTGATTAATAGGTATCCCATTTCTGATTTCCAAATTCGATTTTCGGTCGGGTATCTAACTTTACTACTTACTTATATTTTCTGGGTGTGTGTTCGTCTTTATTTCCAAATGCTATAACACAGGTACTTAAGCTACTTGCTTAGTTTCTGAAACAGTTACAAACTTCAATAAATACCGCAGCAGCAAGTACCAAATTACCCAATCCAAAAAAATAATATCGATATAAAATCTATATTCTACACAACACTGGCCAGTCTTTTATGATTTCTAAGTTCAGACATTTTTGTCAAACTGCCAACTGGTTTGTTTTGTGAATGGGAATCGTGGAATAGCATTTCATATGTCGATTAATAAAAAAATGGAAATGTATTCTTCCCGTGTAGGTATTTTATTACGAGGGAAACAGACATAAATCTCTTTTATATGAGGTGTTTGCCGAAGAATCGGTGTTAAATAAATAACGGACAACATTATACAGTGCATTGATCATATTCTGAGAGAGGTTTTTACCGCCTCTGTCGTCTCGTCTAGCGGTACACACACCACCAGTATCAGACCAAGAGGTCCCGGGTTCGATTCCCCAGTGGGGAAATTGTATTCGGCTTGGTTGATGGTAATAAACCCGTGCCGTGTAGTGCCGGCACGTAAATAGAATAGCACTACCCCCTCTCTTCCCGTGGGTGTCGTAAGAGGCGACAAAGGGAAAACTGCCATCAGGAGATGGGCAGCAGCGTCTCCAGGCTTCAACAGGCTATACTGCGATCGCCAACCCGCCTGCCAAGCGTGGCGATTATGGCAAACCCCCCCTGAATGCTTACACAAGAAATACATCGGCCCCCAGTCCCCGGCGGCCCCGCTATTCCTAGCTACGGTAGCGGCTATGGTAACGGCGGGGCAGGGGGTGCTAAGAATCCCCGGGTAGGCTCCGGCTACCAACACCGACGACTCGACCTGGCAACCTACAACACGCGCACATTGAGGCTCGACGAGAAGCTCGTAGAGTTGGAAGAGGCAATAAGTAAGTTACATTGCGATATCATTGGGTTATCTGAAGTCCGAAGAGAGGGGGAGGACTCGATAACCCTGCAATCCGGTAACTTACTTTACCACCGGGAGGGCGACCAACAGTCCCTTGGTGGTGTCGGGTTCATCGTCCATAAATCCCTTGTCAACAACGTGATCACCATCGGAAGTGTCTCGAGCAGGGTAGCGTACCTGATACTCAGATTATCAAAACGATATTCGCTGAATGTTATCCAGGTCTACGCTCCGACCTCGAAACACGACGATGTCGAAGTGGAGGCTATGTATGAGGAGATCGCTAAAGCCATGCATAGCTATAAAACCCACTACACGGTTGTGATGGGGGATTTCAATGCAAAGTTGGGGCAACGTTGCGGTGATGAGCTGAGAGTGGGGCAATTTGGATTTGGGCAACGGAACGATAGAGGCCAGATGCTGGCAGACTTCATGGAGAGGGAGAGCCTCTATATGATGAACTCCTTCTTTAGGAAGCCCGTAAGCCGCAAATGGACCTGGATCAGTCCGGACGGTAAAGTCAAAAACGAGATCGATTTTATCATGTCGACGAAGAAGCACATATTCAATGATGTCAGTGTGATCAACGCTGTTAAGACAGGAAGCGATCACCGTATGGTGAGAGGCACATTGAATATCGATGTCAAGCTCGAAAGATCGCGACTGATAAAATCCACGCTCCGACCAATACCAGCTCAAATTCAAAACCCCGAGTGCTTTCAGCTCGAGCTTCAAAACCGCTTCGAAGCCCTTGAGAACAGCATAGACGTGGACGATCTATACAACATGGTGGTGGATACTGTCCGCACGGTAGGGTCTAAGTACTATAAAACCCGCCGTCCCAAATTGAAGAAACTCTCCAGTCAGACTCTCCTACTCATGGATCAGAGACACGAAATGAAGCTGCAGAACTCAGCGGATGCCCATCGTTATCGACAGCTCAATTGACAGATATCTAAGTCTTTGACACGCGACCTTCGCCAATTTAATACCGAGCGTATTAAAGAAGCCATTGAGCGGAACAAAGGCTCCAAAGTGTTCGCGAGAGATCTGTCTATCGGGCAAAGTCAATTGACGAGGCTGAAAACTGAGGAAGGTAGCATCGTTTCGTCAACACCTGAAATCCTGAGGGAGATTGAGAGTTTCTATGGACAGCTATATTCCACACAAAAACCTGTTGAAAGCAAGGCTACAGACCCTAGAGCCAAGCTTACCCGACACCATACCGAAGATATCCCGGACGTCAGCCTGTACGAGATTAGAATGGCTCTCAAGCAGCTTAAAAACAACAAGGCGGCGGGCGATGACGGAATCACAACAGAGCTTCTGAGAGCGGGCGGTAAGCCGATACTTAAAGTCCTCCAGAAGCTTTTCAACTCAGTCATCCTTGAGGGCAAAACGCCAAAGGCATGGGGCAGAAGCGATGTGATGCTGTTTTTCAAGAAGGGTGATAAAACTCTCTTGAAGAACTATAGACCCATCTCGCTTCTGAGCCATATCTATAAGTTGTTTTCGAGAGTCATTACGAATCGTCTCGCTCGCAGGTTCGACGACTTCCAACCTCCCGAACAAGCCGGGTTCCGGAAAGGCTACAGTACCATAGACCACATTCATACGCTGCGGCAAGTTATACAGAAGACCGAAGAGTATAATTTGCCACTTTGCTTGGCGTTCGTGGACTATGAGAAAGCCTTTGATTCGATTGAGACTTGGGCGGTGCTGCAGTCTCTCCAGAGGTGCCAAATAGACTACAGGTACATCGAGGTGCTGAGGTACTTATACCAAAACGCCACCATGTCGGTCCGATTACAGAACCAGAGCTCTAATCCTATCCAACTACAGCGAGGTGTGAGACAGGGAGATGTCATCTCTCCCAAACTGTTCACAGCTGCGTTGGAGGATATTTTTAAGCTGCTGGATTGGAAAGGATGCGGCATCAACATTAATGGCGAGTACCTAACGCACCTACGGTTTGCTGATGATGTAGTTCTTATGGCTGAGACCTTGGAAGACCTGAACACAATGCTCGAAGATCTCGGTAATGCTTCGCAAAGAGTGGGTCTTAAGATGAACATGGACAAGACGAAAATCATGTTCAATGCCCATGTTGCACCCGCTCCAGTTAATGTTGGGAACATTACACTCGAAGTTGTTGACCACTATGTTTACCTAGGACAGACGGTCCAGTTAGGTAAGTCCAACTTTGAGAAAGAGATCTCTCGTCGAATCCAGCTCGGATGGGCAGCGTTTGGGAAGCTCCGGCATATATTCGCGTCCGAAATACCTCAATGTCTCAAGACGAAAGTCTTTGACCAGTGTGTGTTGCCAGTAATGACCTATGGAAGTGAGACGTGGTCTTTTACTATGGGTCTCATAAGAAGGCTCAAAGTCACCCAGCGAGCAATGGAGAGAGCGATGCTTGGTATTTCCCTGCTCGATCGAATCAGAAATGATGAGATCCGCAGGAGAACTAAAACAACCGACATAGCTCGAAGGATTGCATCATTGAAGTGGCAGTGGGCGGGACACATAGCGCGGAGAACCGATGGCCGTTGGGGCGGAAAGGTTCTCGAATGGCGACCGCGTACCGGACGACGTTCCGTGGGCAGGCCCCCTACAAGGTGGACCGACGATCTGGTCAAGGTCGCGGGAAGCCGCTGGATGCGGGCAGCGCAGGACCGATCGTTGTGGAGATCCTTGGGGGAGGCCTATGCCCAGCAGTGGGCGTCGTTCGGCTGACATGATGGTTGATGGTAGGTATGTAGGGCTTGTTCAAAGTCTATAATTGCTTGTAATGTACTACAATTGCTTGAAGGGTAAAGTCAGTCGATTGCTTATGCTTACTGGTTGGCATAGAAAATTTATAAAAGTGTGGACTTAGTTGGTTCTGTAAAGTTAAGCCGTAGCACGTTTTACGTAGCTTCTGACCTAGGTACCTTTGTGTTAAGTCTTAGGTACGCCACTGAGTAATACAAGTGTCTACAGGTTACATCAAACAATCAGAATCAAGTGTCACTCACTAAAGAGTGGTCTTAAGACCTGACTTCCTTCAGCCTGTGACATCTCCTTTAACGACGCCTGTCGCCTGAAGAAATCGCGACTTAAAAGCGACTTGAATTGGCCTACTTTGCCCGATGACTCGACGGTTAGGTGGAAACACATGGGAAGTTGTTGTGTTAGTTTTGCTAGCGGGCATAAAAAGTTTCAATTAGTTCCTTAACTCAAGTTACTAAGTAAGCCTACTTTTTGGCCAGTCATAGGAAAATGGCTCAGCGTTATTATCTATTGTGTCTGGCATATATGGAGACAAATTCTTAACTTAAAGAAAATTCACTTCGGCTATATTCACATCTATTAATCATTTTAATTTACTTTATATTAATATGTGATTGTTAAATCTTGTGAATGCTGTGTTAACCTGTAATCGGTATATATGTAAGATTAAGACCTATTATGTATTGTTTTTATTGTTGTTGATACATGTATGCTGTGGGTTGATCTTAACAATAAATACTTCGTAATATCAATACTTTATTATTGTTCTTTGTGTTAAGAATTGGCGAAAGAAATAATGCCAATTTTGAAATACAATACAATATACAATATTTTATTTTATGTCACAGTAAGAACACAAAGTACATAGATGGCAGAGAGTACATAGGTGCACATGTGACGCCCTGTGAGGGCATAACAACGTAACTAATTCTAAAGTTTATAGTTTGTTTTCTATTAATTAATACAAATCAAAATCAACAAACAAATTTTAAACATTTATTAACGTTGTTTTCCTTCAGTTATAGTTTGTGCGGTGTGTCCTATGACAGCTCATTCGTGCAAAGCAAAAAGTTCCTTATGCTATTGGAATGAAACTCAAGAAAAGCAGCATTAGACATTTTTTAATGCAGCTTATGCAAGAAAATAAGACACTATTCCATGTGCAGACGCAACATTTGCTTTGCACGAATGAGCTGTCATAGGACCCATGCTACACCACACAAACTATAATTGGAGGTGTAGTGTAGACGACACGGGAGCGGTCGTAAAAAGCCCCCGTATGTCCCCACTTGGTAAGCCAGTAGGCATAATAATCTCTCATTATTATACCCCTATTCAAAGCCCATTGTTAGACGATTTTTCTTTTTTTATTTCTTTAATGCTTTTTTGTTCAGCCACAGTTTTTGATGAATTGGCTTTTTGTTGAATTAATCGGACAATTTGCTCAAGCAATTCCTTTTTACGCTAAGTTATGTTAGTCATGTAAACTAATTTCACTTTTACTGGTTTTCTCCTTCGACTGCGTCCGCGTGAAATTTGGTTAAATGTTGATAGTATTTTTTCATCGCTATTTCACTTTCATGAAAATTTTCTTTTTGTAGTAAAACTATATTTTTAGCTGCCAATCATTTTCCAACCCACTTTTTCATCAACATTGGCTTTGTAGTCCAGCCGTGAAAGATACTAATTTTCATCTCCATTGCCCATACAGATTTATTTACGCGATAAAATTGTGTTTCCATCCAAGGGCTATACATTTTTTTTGTGCCAAACTTCGTCATAATGGTTATAAAATAGTTTAAACGTAACTGACACCTCTAAGAAAATCTTATTAAACACACTAGCTTTTAGACCTAGTTGGAACTATTAAGTAAATTATTTCAATTTTCATAAAAAAAATAAAACCTTTATTGTACAAAAACAAATTAATTTAATGGCAACATTAAGGCCTCAGCCGCCATTAAAGAAAACCGCCCGCCGTGATTTCCAAAAAACGTGGGAAAATTTAACGCCATCTTTAGGTTTCATCATCATGTCAGCCGTACGACGCCCACTGCTGGGCATAGGCCTCCCCCAAGGATCTCCACAACGATCGGTCCTGCGCTTACCTTATTAAATAATAATTTTATTCGGATTATCTTATCTTAATAATAACAAATGATTGACACTCTATTCAAAAACTTATTTCAACTTACATAGTGACACTTAACCTCAATATTCATCCTAAGCTACAAAGCCAAACTACTAAAAAAGAAAAATCACTGTACTAAAACTAATTAATTTAATGGCAACACTAACGCCGCCCGCCATTACAGAAAGACGCCATGAATCCCAAAAGACGCGGGAAAATTTACCGCCATCTTTAAGGGCTGTAGAAACACCTCGAGAGGATGTATCGCGCTATTTTTTACAATTCACAGCGTTAGTCCTTACATGAAAACACACTCTCGAAACCCCCTGCCCTTGAAGGGCAAGAATGCCATGAATTTTCCCTTTTTCCCCCCAGCTATAGGTTTTGCGAACACACGTTGCCTTTTAGTTGTTTAGTGGTATAGATTACTTTTGGGACTATGAGGCTTGGAAAATAGGTCAGCCTGCCTAGCATGACCATCATTATATCACGCGATATGATATGATACGTCATGCTGTCTTGCTTACCCCACAAAGCTGTAAGCAAGATATAGGCACAGATTACTAAATAGATATAGGCTCTTCGTCAATCCTACTATCCTACTTCCTACTATCCTACTAATATTATAAATGTGAAAGTTTAGATGTTTGGATGTTTGGATGTTTGTATGTTTGTTACTCAATCACGCCAAAACGGCTGAACGGATTTGGCTGAAATTTTGGACACAGATACTTTGTAGCCTGGAAAGGAACATAGGCTACTTTTTATCCCCAAAAAATATCATATTCCCGCGGGATAACGTCGTGAAGTCCACGCGGGCGAAGCCTCGGGCGGAAAGCTAGTAGTCGATAAAAGCCGCTCATGCTAGGCCGGCAGGATCAGAAAAATATGTGAACGGGTGATATGTGAATTCTTTTCTAGTTGTAGTTAGATTTAACTGATTGATCATCAAACTAATAATTAGTTTAATTAAAGATAGGTTTATAATTATTATTATAAAACTATTTTTGCCATCTAATCCATCTAATCGTAGGTAATCACGGCTCCTGCACTGGTAGCATGATGAACTCAAAAGGGTTTTGTCTAATATCGAAACCACAAAAATGACATTTCGAAGTAGACAAAGCTCTTTTCAGGCTGCTACGCGTGCTGGGTGTCTACCATCAACTTTAAGACAGCGATTCAAAAATAGCGCGATGCAGAATAGGTTCCTAAAATGAATTGCTTTCTTTCTACTATTACCTTAGGTTCTAAAAACGGGATCGCAAATGAATTGCTAAATGTGAATGACCGAACGATTTGTGTCCTTATTTCTTCTACCCGTCTCTTTCACTCGATTCTGTCATGCCCGGAGAGTGAGTGGGACGGGTATAACCTGCAGGTGTCATGTTAGCTTGGCCGAGTTATAAGTCAAATAAGAGTTGATGACAGCTTAGCGGCTGTGAAATGTCATTGAATGATCACTGAATCGCTGTCATTGATATTAAGATGTCGTGGTACGAATAAGCGATGCAGATCAGTTTAGGTCCTAAACAAAACCGCAATAAGAGTTTATGGTAGGCACCCTGGAATAGTAATTCGAAATTCAATATGTTCGGTCTGCTAAAATGTTACTTTTAAATAACAATAAAATTACCAATATACTCCAGAGGGTTCTCGTGTTGCGTCTGAAAGCTATTCTGTTTTTTTTTTCGATAAATTAACTGATAATTTCGGTATTACTTTACTTTGAGATCAGTAGGTACCTACCACCTCACCTAATGTATTTAACCCCTTCGGTCCTGATGTCCATTTCAATGGACATTAACATTTTAATGCTTGTTTTAAGAAAACAAATACTTACACTAAAAAAAAAACTAGGGAGTGTAGTGTACAGGACTTGTATAAGATTTTTAGTTAATAAAAAGCGGAATCTGTGTTAATGTAAGTAATTCATAAATAAAAATAAAAAGTCCTTTAATAAAAAACGACTCAAACTTATTTCTAAGTCGTTTTATTAATCAGGTCCGAAGGCGTTAAGTATGTTTTTAATCCACAACGGGGAAGCACTTGGCCTTCGTCACACCTGATGTTAAGAATAGAATAGAATAGAATATTTTTATACAACATCCATATATTTATAATCCGTAAAAATAATTTTATCCGAAATTCAAAACATCTGAATAGTATAGGAAAAATGTGATAGTAAAAAACCACGAGCCCTATAACTAGCTTTCAGGCGGGATTCGAACCCGCGCCTCCGGGAATCCGGCCCGATGCTCTGACCAACTAAGCTACCGAAAGGCCTACACGACTCGTCGAATTTTGCTATCACTTGTTACGCTGTAGGCCAGCGTTGCTTCATCAATGTGAGGAAAGCCTCACATCCGAAAGAAACATTTTTACAAATGTTTAACAATCGATTAAGATGAAATAGTCATATTGAGATTTTATATTATTTTTATGCATTCACAATTTTTCCTATACTTTCAAAATTGCATTGTGAATGCATAAAAATAATATAAAATCTCATCTGAATAGTGTTGTAAGCAGATTTTATAAGTATCTAACGTCGATAAAATGCGCTTGAAACAAGAAATTCTTTCAATTTTTCCTTTAAAAATAGAACGTACTACAGGTAAGCGTCAAACTCGGAAGTTTTAAAATAAAAATATAAATTCGAACACATTTTCTCGGATCGGAAGGTTTGTTAAGGATGTCTCTTTGAAGGAATTCACGGAAGACTTAAAGATATTTCTAGTTCCAAGTAAAATAAAAACTGATTTTATGTACTTAATATGAATTTTTGCGTGTAGTGATGAATACTTCTCGAATGTTTTTGTCTGGTTCATAATTGAATTTTTATGTTTTCGAGAAAAAGTTATAAATTTGAGGCTAATATTAACACAAAACCGTTAAAAATCTGAGTTTTAACTTAGTATGAGCACCAAAGATATACAATTGTTCCTATTTTTTCAATACAAGCTAAAGTAAAATAAAGGAAACACCCAAACAAGCACGCACACGTTTAAATTCATCATATAAAATAGATGTTCCCAAACTTTTTCTTACTGTGACGCTCTAGGGGGTTTTGCCATAAGTATGTTTGCAACGCAAACCTAAATTATTGTTCAAAAAATTGGTTGTCTGTAAAGTCGTTTTACGGACGATAATTTTATGTGATTACAATAAGCCGTTGTCTCTCCTTGCGTCACAAGCTGAACGCTTAAGGGCTTATTACACTTATCCTAGTTAGGATCCTAATTTAGCATACATAGCTTGTTTTGATTGCATCACTTGCTAAAAATGAGCTCAAAGAAAGCAATGTATGCTTATTTAGGATCCTAACTAGATTAAGTGTAATAAGCTCTTTAGGCCGATCGTGCCTCTCTATCGCTTGTTCCGCGCTCTCGCTTGCACGAGGACCGTGACACTTTTTCGTGCGTGCAGCCAGCGTTCATCGATTTGACGTTATCACGTCTAAAACAACACCCTAAATTAATGTAAAGATATAACTATTTTATTTTGTTGGCTGGCTACGAAGAAGGATGTGCTGGTTTTTGTGAGCATTTCATTATTTTTATTTCCTTTCGACCAGGAGGTATTTGTTCTTTATTACTGCAACTTCAGGAAAACTTTTTTTGGAACGAGTTGAGTTTGAGATGTTTATATTGTCGTTGTATTATCCTCAACGCTGCAGTGTCAATGGCACTAAAGTCGTATCTAATAATCTGAGTTCCAAGACAGTTACTCTATGTACCTACGCGGGATTATCATCTTGGCGCACAGTTTGGGAAGCCCTGGTAAAAAATATTTGTATTTCATAGGAATCGAACCCACGCTGACTTGACCGACAGCCCATCAGTAGAACGGTAGAAAAATTCCACCAAGTCGCGTATTAAAAAAAACAAAATAAACCGTGTATTATAGACAACCCTGTTTAAAGAAAACGTGAGAAATAAAACACCGGCTGTTTGATGGTTTTAATTGGAAAAATCAGCAGCAGAATTTCTTCGAGAATCGTGATGAAGCGACAACGTCATATAACAACCAGTTATCGATAAATTATAGCTAGGGCTTAAGAAGTTTCGCTCCTCCTTATTGTCGTTTTATACAACAATACAACGTCAGATCAATGTAAACGTTACGCGAGACGATGTCATGAACTTTTAAAACGCTATTTTAGCAATAACTTACTAGAGAGTCCGCGCCAATAACTGGGCGTAAGTCGGAGGGCGCTGGTCGTCGTGGTCAGTCGGAAAAATAATCCTTATTCCCATTTCATAATTTAGTTCCTAATTTTGACACGCGCCAAGTTATACATGTGGCGCGTAGGACAATCTTTTCCGTTCCGGTGACAGCGGCGCTGTGTATTTTTTTCTTCTTTTTGTAGCAATTTAACCGGCCCTGACTTCTAAGATCTTTAGCTGGCAGCCAGCGCTATGGTTGGACAACAACTTAACAGCAAAATTATATTAAAAACACGTTGGTTGCTGTTTTTGGCCACCGGAACAGAAAAGTTGTCGCACTGTACTCTATACATCATGTAGAATAAGTTACAAATGACAAAACATTTACTGTGACTAAACTAAACTATTGTATTTTTATGCAGACTGGTTCGTTATTGGTAGCCCTAGCAGTACGAAAAACTGTCGTTATGGTAACTGTTAAGGCTCTTACAAATTGAGCTTATGTGATGCCACGTATGTGATGTTACGTCCGTCAGAAGACATCGGTTCTCATAGTAAATGTATGCACTAGAAGCTCATATTATGTGTGTGACGTGTTATAAGATAATTGTGTGCTTCTAGTGCATACATTTACTATGAGAACCGATGTCTTCTGACGGACGTAACATCACATACGTTGCATCACATAAGGCCTAATCAGACGACGGACTGTCCTCCGGGTAAGTACTTTTTTGTCCATCGATATAGATCTCTTATATATTGTGTCGAATAACGCACACGAGGAACTAAAAGTACCGCGGACAAAAAGTCCGCGAAATTACCGCAGACACCGAGAGACTGGACTGGACAAAAGTTCGCGGTAGTCCGCGAAAAAAATAGAACGAACGTAACTAGGCGCAACAACGCACACAACAAACTTTAGTCTGCACTGAGCATAGAATAAATATACTCACAAGGAGAAGAATGACAAGTACATACAATAAAAATGAGACAAAACTTACGCCATCTAGTAGTGTCCCAGTAAAACTTTACGCGGGAAATTTTAAAATCGTTCCTTTAAACTCAGGCAAAATTTTGGATCACAACAAAATTTAACAGCTGTTACATGTGTCAAATAAGCTGCTAAATGCAGCTGATTTGACACAAGTAACTGCTGTTAAATTTTGTTGCAACCCAAGCTAAATCTTCAAGTTGGTTTAAAATAAAACCATTTTGATGCATCTTTTCCGTTTATTTCCGTCTAAAACTTTGCCCAATCTGATTACATATTTATTTACAATTTTTTAAATATGAACTGATAGTGTTCATAGTTTGATAAAACTTACATGTAAGTACCTACAATTAACTATTTCATTTTGATTTTGCAGAAATAAGGATGTTATGTAATAATAATAATTACACATATTCTTCCCACTTTGGGTGTGCAAATGTTTAGATTACAATATTTTATAACAATACAAGCATCAAATAAGGTCACTAGGACTACACCATCACAAGGAATTGTTGCATTTTATTAATAAGAATAAGAAATAAGAAGTAAGAACAGTAACCATAAAAAAAACAAAGATATGATAATAAAAAAGTCCTGGTTCCTAAACAGAAATTAAATAGGTCTAAAAAGATCTTACCCCGCTAAATAAGTCTTGTTAAAATAGTCCAAACATTAAGATAACAATTCACATTTAATCAACTGTATTTTTTCACATTATTGAAGACGTAATTAAAGTAAGTAAATTTAATAAAGTTTCCTTTCTTTCTCATTCTGCGGTTTCAATGATTTACTTGATGAAGTTTTACTTTGCTGAGCAGCATCATTCATAGCATTATGAGTAATATTCAGTATGTTCAAGTTCTCCATTAAAGGTTTCCTTCTTCCTGATGGGCCTGCTGTTGGCACATAATATGGTTTCATTGGTACAAAGATGGGAATTAGAACCTAAAAATAAAAATAAAGTTATTTGGTATACCTACTCAACAGACTCGTCTTAGTTGTATGTAAGAACTATGAGAAACAATTTCCTTTCAATTTTAATTACATAATTTAATCACCTAAAGACAAAAGTTCTCATCTCACCAATTTAATCACTGAAGCATTTGTAAAATAGGTACTAACCTTGTCAGACTCCAAATTGGATACTGCTGTTATAAAGAGTTTTTGATCCACAAAACATGTTTCAGTAAAGTGTTTACTGCATAGCATCTTATGTTGTGAATACAGTTTTTGTTGAAATTCTGGCGATGCCCAAGATTCATGCGGAAAACAGTATTTCGCCATTAGTCACATCTGTAAATAAAAGAGTGAAAACATTGTTACAATAAAATTCATATACTCATAAACACAATTGACGAAATCTTACATTTATATGTGAATACTATGAGTAGGTAGGTACTTTTTCCAATTCACACAGTTCTGAAAATTTACTTCACTAATACAAAATGCAATTTTTTTTATTTTCCTGGACAATATTTACAAAATGGATCAAATCAATATTGTAGAAAGCTTGAAAGCTTTTCTCATGGATTCGTAAATACAATTCTGATGTTTACTGATGTAAATACAATTACAATGAAGGGGGCAGAGCAGAGCACCGAGTAACATAAACCCACCGAAGATTAAGTAGGTAGGTACCTATTTGTTTTTCCTGGTTTTATAAAACGGTGAAGTGAAGTGAAATTTCGGCTTCATTTGCAGGTGAAGACGCACTTGATTTGATGCACTTCAGAATGTTTTCCGACATAGTAAAACAAAAATTTTCACAATCACAAAAGCAGAGTCACTATCTCGCAGGAGTCCTATCTCACATCACATCACTTAACTTTCACCAAAACAATGAAACCGAGGAATAAGACGCTTAATTCTACGTTATATAAAGGAAAAAGTTAATTATTTATTGTGGGCGCAAATAATTTAAAACTTTCAAAAACTTAGAAGAAAAACCCGACGAACTCAGCGGCTGACATTTATCTTGTGGTGTTGCAATTGCAAGAAATAAATGATGAGAGGCATCTTTCATAACTTACATGTATTAATTTTAATTTAGTTCTAAACAATCCTAAATAATTCTATTTCTAGTCCAAGCAAAATAAAGTTCTTTTTTATGAACTAATTTTATCATAACATTAATTGTTGTGTTAAATGTCCTTTATTAACAGGGCAACATTAAGTCATCGCAGTGTGAGAATGAGACAGCTCTATAATATATCGCTATCCTAGTCACTTTTTGTATCCCAAGGTCAAATTCAAGGTCGCTCATACTATGTCGACCGGGCCTGGCACTGAGCGCTCGATAGTGAAGTACGTTTCCGGGCAACAAATGACCGCACACCGTATGCGTTGAGTCCGCGACAAGTCCTCGGAGGACATATTTTGGACGTACAGGGACTTTTTGTCCGCCGGGGACAAAAGTCCCTCGTCTGATTATGCCTATAAGCTCAGTTTATTAGAACCATAACAATAGCTTTTCATGTGATGTACAGTACATAATACCTATATCATAACTAGGAGTTATGAGTGATATAGGTATTATGTACTGCATTTAATTTACTGTCGCATTTTTGTCTCCATATTATATCAGAAAAATACAATACCCAGTATTGTCTTAATAAAAGCGATACCTATATCTGTTTTATTAAAAAGGTCCTGATTTATTTTATCTGCTCCCGAAACAAGGAACAAACTCCAATCCCTATTAATACCTAAACATCTCCTTTACTGTAAATTATTATTATCACCTACCAAATTTCACTTCCAGCGAAAACTGAATAAATTATTTAAGTACACGATACCTTTGTGTTACACGAAACTAACTTGATATTCAATATTGAACCATATTAGTGAACAGCTAGTGTGGAGTTTTGTGTGGCGGCTCCCAATTCGTACGAAATAATTGGATTTTTTATTTGGATAGGTAAATTCGCGGTTCCTATTTGCAGTCCTTTTGCCTAAGAAAAGTGCGTTATTTCTTTTTTAAGGTCGTTGGGGTTAAAAGTACTTTAGTATTTTTAGCTGACGTTCGAAGGGTTGAGGGACTATTCTAGATTGAGTATTTATTTACACTTTTCTTTATTATAATTATTATTATCCTACAAATATTATAAATGTTAAAGTTTAGATGTTTGGATGTTTGTTACTCAATCGCCAAAACGACTGGACAGATTTGGCTGAAATTTGAGACACAAATACTTTGTAGCCTGGAGAGGAACATAGGCTACTTTTTATCCCGGAAATATACTTATCACATTACCACGGGATAACGTCGTGTAGCCCACGCGGCCGAACGCTTGTAAATTAAAAATTTAAAGTTTTACCTACCTAATAAGCTATAATAGCAGAATGGTATTTTTAAAATGCACACCAACACCGCCCAAAACACTGCACAAATAGGTAGCTGTACTAATAATAAACAGTTATTGTTTACTACACAGCAAGGTTAGAAAAAAAAAACAGTTTTTTTATTTATGGTTTTTTAAACAAGTATTTTTTGTTCTTTTTATTCAGGGCATTATTTCAAATTAATTTGACCATAATGTTTTATTTCTAGACTAGATCTTTTCAAATTCGCCAAAGTAAATTAAAAATGCAAAAACGATTAATGGATAATCATTTATTTTATATAAATAAAACACTTTCACGGATTTTTTCACGCAATTTATTCAACAACTTAGTTAAATTTTAGTTGTTTTTTTTGAGATTTTTTGGTTTATCCGACGTTTCGGCACCGGTTTTCCGTGACCACGGCCCCTGGAAAGGTGCCGAAACGTCGGATAAACCAAAAAATCTCAAAAAAAACAACTAAAATTTAACTAAGTTGTTGAATAAATTGCGTGAAAAAATCCGTGAAAGTGTTTTATTTATATGGACAGTTCGCGCAGAAATCTAAGATGCATTTATTTTATGTTGCATATCTCTAATCAATAATTATCTCTAATCAATACCGACTGAGTATGTTTTAACTAATGTTAATTTTTAAAATGGGCGACATAGGAACTGTTCCTAGCAGAACTATACCGGCGGCGGGCGGGGAATTACCTATGAAATCTGAATTCTATTCTATGAATAGGGGAAACCCCAATATTTGGGGTATTAAACGTATGATAAAAACACGGTTTAAACTCAAACTATTTTAAACACTGCTTTAAACATAGTGTTTTAAACCGTTTGTTTTAATCATGCCAGCTGCAGCCCTGCTAGACAGATACTAAGTTGTTAGGTAAGTAAGTAAGTTTCCAAGTTAATCTCCTTATATTAAGTAAGTAAGTAGGTACTTACTGGTACTTACACCAGTCGTTTTACCGGGTCTGTAACAATTAAATTCCGAATCAGATGCGCATTAAGTCCGGATTTCCGCCGGATGTGGATGTAATCCGGTTATAATTAGACTAGGTACAGAATACAGATACAATCCGTACTTAATTAAAGTGAAGGAGAATCGGAAATCAAATGAGACAAAACGAAGTAGAAAGCAGGATTATAAAAATTATATTGAAATACGAGTACGTACCTACAACGTAATCATACTTATAATCGACGTGGTAAACCGGAGACCACTAGAAAAAATAATTCTGTGTTCAGTGCCTGAGAGTGAGACATATCGACGATGAAGTGTAATGAAGTGATTTTACTGGAAGCGATAAATACGATATTTTTTTACACCTACGTAAAAACATTAAAGACTTAAATAAGGTAATGAATAGTTTATATACCTATTCTTATCATCAGAGGAACCTTTAATCTATGGCATTGTTAAATCTACGGTACGAAGTTCGCCGTAACAGCTAGTTTTATTTATTAATATTTATAGTAAGAAATATAAACAAATATAGGAAAAATGTGATACTTACTTAGTAAAAAATAATAATAGAAACAAAGTTTTTCTGTTAAATTTTAAATCCATATAAGTACCTAACTACTTAAGTATCACAAAAATGTGCCGGACGACGTTCCGTGGGCAGGCCCCCTACAAGGTGGACCGACGATCTGGTCAAGGTCGCGGGAAGCCGCTGGATGCGGGCAGCGCAGGACCGATCGTTGTGGAGATCCTTGGGGGAGGCCTATGCCCAGCAGTGGGCGTCGTTCGGCTGACATGATGATGATGAGCTGACCAGGCGGACTAAGAACAAATCCTACTAGGTACCAACCAAACCGAATACAATATGTACCCCTACTGAGAATCGAACCCGGGACCTCTGGGTCTGAAACCAGAGGTGTGAGCCACTAGACCACAGAGGCGGTAATTTTTTTTTTATACTGGCGTCCCGCGGTTTAACCCGCGTGGTTTCCGTACCCGTGGGAAAATCGGGATAAATAGGTATAACCTATGTCACCCAGCTTAAGAATAATATAGTTTTTTTACTGCTAAATAAGTAGTATAAAGACTAGCAAAATACCATTAACTATTTAATTTTCTAGGATAGGGAATAAAAATTATTTTACGAAAAAGCATTGCAAATGAAAACATTGAATACAATTCTGATATACTTTCTTCCACCTATGTCCTTATACAATGTATCGCCAAATATTGGTTTTCTCTGTATAAGTCTTGTTAAATTTCTTTCATTTTGAACTTCTGCGAAAAAACATGTTTCTTCTATGTAGGTACTTACCTAAGAACTCTTTTTAGCACGATTCCTTATGTAATGCAATCAATGTGCATTTTACTTGCGCGTCAATAAAAGAAGACTCACGGATCACTGCCCATACTGCCACGGAAAAGTTTCACTATTCCTTAAACAAAAAAAAAACTCAAGCCCTAAAATCTTTAATTTTTATAATTTTACGCGCCAATCAGTAGTTCTAGCATGAAAATAGCGCGCCATAAAAAAAAACAAGACTTAACAATCACAGTTAACACAACCACGGAAACCAAATTCCTAAAAACCTCAAAGAATTCTAAATTCAAAAGCGTAAAAAAGGAAAAATTCTTAAACGCATAAATCAACACCTACACTCGCACACAAAAGGCCGAAGTTCATAACCAAAAAAGTACGGGGTTCACACAAAACCTCATTGTTCTGTGGCAACCATTTTTTTTTTAAAGATAAAGCTTTACATTAGACTAAGGCACATATTATTGGACGACCCCCCGGTGTGCCAGAGCTATTGTCTGATATGAACCTGTGAATATTACATCGGTGAATTTAAAAAAAAAAGGCCACACCTGTTTTTGATGTTTTTTGGTATACAAAAGAGCGTAATTGGCGTGGTGGAGATGTTAACACCTATAAAGGAGTAATTCGATTGTGTTTATAACGTCTTAACCATTAGGTGTGAAAAAAGTAAAAATCCGTACACCCATATTCCAAAACGTGGACTAAAGTTAGACCTGGTTTAAAACTGATGCTAATTCTGTCTTTCATTTGGAAAATGAAAGCGACATCACCAGTTTAGTACCAGGTTTAAACCTTGGGACTATTTTAATCCACGTTTTGGAATAAGGAAGGGGGTTGACTTTTCTTATGTCCAATCATTTTATTCCGTTCGTTTAGTAAGTTGTAGGAGTCCAAAAGTGAAAAATAAACCGCACCAAAACATCCTGTAAAAAAACTGGCCAATTCTCGCTGTTGCTGTTTATTTCTTTATAAAAACATCCTGTAAAAAAACTGGCCAATTCTCGCTGTAGCTGTTTATCTATATATATAAAAATGAATCCCTATTTCCCTTGGTCACGACATCACGCGTGAACGACTGGACCGATTTGGCTAATTTTGGTCTTGAAATGTTCGTGGAAGTCTGAGGAAGGATATAGGGGTAGGGTAGGGGTAGGGTAGGGGTAGGGGTAGGGTAGGGTAGGGTAGGGTAGGGGCTCGGCCTCACGCGAGTGATGCGGTTCCTGGATCCGAGACCGAGCGCGTCTCCCAGGTGGTGGATAGGGGAACGGCTCCCAATGGGGGTTACCGGCTTAGGCCGGCGCGAACCAAAACCAGGATTATACCGTAACCCTGTACGTAGTGCGGGAACGGGGGCTGCCGTGTTCTGTCACGGGAGCCGCGGGGAGCGAAACCCCTTTAAAAAATGCAAAATCAAACCGTAACCCTGTACGTTTTGCAGGAACGGGGGCCGTCGTTGTACTAACAAGGGGGCCGTATGGAGTAAACCACTATAAAAAATCCTCAAAGGTCCGGCGTCGGGGACGTGGGCGTCGGACCGCCTGAAGATGGCAGGCAGAGGTGTCTGCCAAATACCGAACGAACCTGGGGTATCTCCCGCCCCCCCAGTGTATGTAGGGTTACCCGGGTACTGGGATCTCTGCCCGGGTGGACTGTCGTTTCTCCCATTCTCGTGGGTTCTATTATGGATGGTACAAATAAAACTTTAAAAGTCGTGTTGGAGAGGATGGACATTGCCCAGGGTCCAAAGAAAAACTGTGGCCAAAAAGCTGAACAACCTGCAGATGACTCTGCATCAGACGTGACAAATTTGTCGGAGGAGGAAGAGGTGGAAGAGGTCCCGGAACTGACGCAAAAATTCATGAGGAGGACCGAGATCCTGTCGCGGAAGCTCTGCGGCCATATTGAAGATGTGAGGACGTGGGCAGCCGATCTAAAACTAAGGGAGAAAGATTGTGATCGATTAGAGGAGCTAGTAGGGAGGAAAATTGGACACCTTTGGGACCTTCTTATCTGTTGTTCCAATGACCATAACTCCCAAATTCATGAGGAGCGTAAAGAGGAGTGGGCGCGCATCAATGAATTGGTCCAGCAGAATGTGGCTTTGGAAAAGGAGGTTGGTGCTCTGAAGGCGACTCGGAGAGAACAAGCCTCCTCTCAAGGGCGATGCGATGAGGCTACCAAGAGCACGAAGGCCCTTATGGAGGAAATGAAGAGCTCCCTTCTTTCTTCTATGGGCATGCTGGACGAGCGGCTTAAGAGAATTGAGGTGCGAATCCATGAAGCCCCAACCCAACAGACGATTCCGGCCGAGACGGGTACGCCAGTACCCCCTTCCCCTTCGGAAGAGTGGACACAGGTCACTCGGCGAAAAAAGCAAGGACAGACGACTGCTCCTAAAAAGCCGACTCAACCCAACCAGCCGCCACAACCGGCCAAGTCGACACAAGTAGCCCAGCCGACGCTGTCCAAGAAAAAGTCTGCCCGCAAAGTCCCGAACCTGAGCCACCCGGGAACATCGGCGGTCGTGCTGACTCTCGTGCCAGAGGCGGAGGCAACAGGCCAGACGTATGCCAGTGTCATGGCCAAGGCGAGGGCAGCGGTCTCCCTTGATGACGTGGGCCTAGAGGAGGGCGTCAGGATGAAGGAGTCGCAGACGGGAGCACGGTTACTGCAGCTGCAAGACCCGAGTGGCAGTAAAGCCGATGCCCTCGCGGGCAGACTCCGAGACGTTTTGAAGGGAGTGGCGGAAGTAAGCCGCCCAGAGCTGACGGTCGGGGTCCAAATCTCCGGTCTTGACGAGACGGTGTCGCGGGAAGAGGTTTATGCAGCAGTGGCGACCAAGACGGGCTGCTCTCCGCAGCGAATAAAAATGACGGACCTGATGATGGCAAGGAATGGCATGCGGTTCTTGCGGCTCCGATGCCCAATAGACGTAGCAAGCGGGTTGTGCCAAGAGGGTAAAATTCGTGTTGGGTGGAGCGTCGCCCAGGTGAAGCTCCTAGCTCCTCCCCCGTTGCGCTGCTATAAGTGTATGGGGGTGGGGCATACAAAGCCAAGGTGCCCGGACGGAACGGACAGGGGTCACCTCTGTTTTAGGTGCGGAGAGCTCGGCCATATGGCGGCTGGGTGCAAGAAAGAGGCAAAGTGTCTGGTGTGCGCCGCCAGCGGGCGACCGGACAGGCACGTAATGGGGAGCCGGTGGTGTGACCCGCCGCCGGTGAGGGGCACGCGCCCCAAAGATAAGCCCCCGGAAATCGTTGACAGTCGTCCCGAGGGGGAAGTTGGTGGTGCAGGAAGGAAAGCTCTGTGTCGGGACAGGAGTCGCTCGGCGCACAGCAATCAGGAGAGTGGGATGGCCATGGAGGTGGCGTCCCCGCAACACCCTGAGGTGCAGCCTCCAGAGGCGCAGCGCCCAGAAGTTCGCCGTTCCACGCGCCTCTCCCGGGAGAGGCGTCGCAAGGATGTGGCTTCGTAGGTAGGGGGGCCGGGCGGCGGAGGTGGGAACTCTGTCGTCCACCAAGGCCCCCGTAGTGAAGGAGCGCGCCTGTTGTTCCCGGCGCGCTACATCGGAGGCGGGACGTTCTGTCGTCCCAATGGTTGGAGCGTCGACCACGGACGCTGACACGGGGCGGAAGGCGCGGCGACTACTACTCTGATCCCGTAGCCTCCGTCCGCGCGAGGAGGGAACAACCCGGGGGTTTTTAGTGGGTTCGAGCCCTACATAACCCTCTCGTCTCCCCGGGCGGGGGGTATGCGATGGCATTTTCCCCAGGGTAGGGTTAGGGTAGGGGTAGGGTAGGGGTAGGGTAGGGGTAGGGGTAGGGGTAGGGTAGGGGTAGGGTAGGGGTAGGGTAGGGGTAGGGGTAGGGTAGGGGTAGGGTAGGGGTAGGGTAGAGTAGGGGTAGGATAGGGGTAGGGTAGGGGTAGGGTAGGGGTAGGGTAGGGATAGGGTAGGGGTAGGGGTAGGGTAGGGGTAGGGGTAGGGTAGGGGTAGGGTAGGGGTAGGGTAGGGGTAGGGTAGGGGTAGGGTAGGGGTAGGGTAGGGGTAGGGTAGGGGTAGGGTAGGGGTAGGGTAGGGGTAGGGTAGGGGTAGGGTAGGGGTAGGGTAGGGGTAGGGGTAGGGTAGGGGTAGGGTAGGGGTAGGGTAGGGGTAGGGTAGGGGTAGGGTAGGGTAGGGGTAGAGTACGGGTAGGGTAGGGTGGAGTAGGGGGTAGGGCCACGGGAACGAAGTCGCGCTGGGTCAGCTAGTTTCTTTATAAAAAGTGATTAAATCTCTCAGTTAAGCCAAGCCAACTCTAAGTCGTGGGCCACACTGGAGCGGCGCGTCTTGCGTCCGCGTTGAGCGGGAAAAACAAATATATTGAGACGGACGGGAGGGGCCACACTGGCGCCACAACTGGCGCCACAGAATATGCTGGCGCGTCCAGCGGTCGCCGCGACCGGCCGAGGGAATAGTACGTGTTCGCGCGTCCTGCGGTCGCTCCAGTGTGGCCCACGACTAATGTTCTTTCCCCACTGGAGGACATCGGGAAAATAAGGTTAGGTTAGGTTTTTCCCGATGTCCCCCTGTGGTGGACAATCATTGGGGGATTATTTTAAAACGGGAATGAAATAAAAAAGTGACAGTGACAGGCATTCGCGGTCAAAACTATAGTAAAAATGATCTCTAATATCTATCGGAAAAATTATGCTGAAGCGAGATATAGCAATGAGAAAACGATCCTCAATATTAATATTGGTGTCCACCAATTTTCAATAGTATTATCTAGCCCCATTTAAGAATAATCTTGAAATTTCGTATTTTTTGAGGTCTTTTCGAAAAGAAAAAGTGTCGAGGCAAAATCATACAATCGTGTTTCTGAAACTATACGAATCTAGATAAAGGTATGAAGAAATATATATCTTATTACCAGATTTGTAACAACTCTATAACGGACGGAAGACCCGCGTTGCTCGAAGACTCTAAGCATCCTTTAGTTTTATATCAAAAAGTCCATACCTATTCCGAGTAGCGATAGCGCCTTAAATCTGTTCTTCGAAGGGAATTAACAATAGTGTTGCATTACAATTGAATTGATCCATAGTTCTTAGATATAATATCTCTTACTAATAGATCTACTATATCTTAGAGGATACGTATCCTGCATATTAGTCTAACAGCCAAGATTTGCTTTATTATGCGATGAATGCATTAGCTGTGAGGCTTACGTGACAATCTAATTATGAAATGTACTTGGTAATGCATTAGTAAAGTGCTAAATGTGTGTTAAGTGACTTAAGTGTCACCACTTGCGAAAGCCACGGCCTATCTATGAAACAATGTAGCAACATCGTCACCAGCCATTATAAAGTCCCCACTGCTGAGGCACAGACCTTCCTTATGGATGGATAAGGAGAATGGGCCATGACCCACCATGCGGGCCCAATGCGGATTGGTGGGTGCTAACGAATGCTAACGCAGCCGGGACCAATGGCTTGACGTGCCATCTGAAGCACGGAGGAGCTCGAGTAATAAATTTTTGGTCACCCATCGCGTGGCCGAACCCATACGCACATGCCTAACGATACCTCACAGCGATACATCGCAAATTCGCGATCTACATGGATATCGACGTCAAACAAAATATTTTGTTTTTACATCGCGGTCGACCGCGAGGTGCGACCTGCACCGCGAATGCTGCGGCCACACTATGGGAATACGCCATTAGACATCGGGATTTGCAAAATTCCAACATCCAAATTAGAGCGAAAATTTTACTACGGCATTCAATACACCATATGCCTCAAGCCGATAGCTCGAGGCATTCAATACACCATATGCCTCAAGCCGATAGCTCGAGTGGCGATTATCGCGTGAATTTTTGCGATCGAGCGGCCACACTATGGCGATAAATTTAAAGCAATAATTCTCGCGACAATGAGCGATTTTTTGAGAGGCAATTTAAAAAAAAAAGCTTCCAATTGCTTCACTAGATGGCGTTCTACATGTCTATGGTATATTTTGGTATGAAACAAATTTAAATTAATTACTTTTTAAAAACCCAAAGGAAACTAATAATATAATAAATAAGTACTACTGTGAGGAACAGAAACGAAATAGGTAAATTTAAAGATTTAGGTAAATAAATAACATCTGTCTGACGTTCCGTTTTACGTAAAAAAGTCGCGTTAAGGTAAAATTTATAACGTTCCGTTCCTTCTAACTGCATAGGTGGGACAGCGCCATCTAGTGACTGAGCTTTCAGAAAATCGCCCATTCAAGCGAAGTTGAACATCGGCATATCCCCATAGTGTGGCCCCAGCATAAGAATCGCAACCACGCCGTCACGGGCGCCTCTTAGGTGCTTGGCCGGGCTGGGCCGGTCAATTTCGCCACGAACGATAGCACAAAGGAAATCCTCTACTACCAACGCACGCGAGGGCTACCGCGCCGCACGCAGGTGCCCTGCGGGACTAGGGTTACCAGATGAAAAAAACAAAAGTCCTGATTTCCATTGTAAAAGCCTGAGTTTGAAAGCGGGGGGGGGGGGGGGGGGGTTTGCAATAAATCAATAATTAAAGAAAAAACCTTACTTAAAAAGTTATGTATCTACTAAGATAAATTAGTACTTATTAATTAATTATTAGGTACCAAAGGAAGTTAGTTTGTTCTAAAAGATCTATAAAGATCTTTTAATCTAAGCATTTATTTTACTATTTCTTTTGTATTTTATTGGAAATTCTAAAAATCCTGAGATTTCATGAGTTTTGCAAAATCCGGCCGCAATCCTGAGATGAGTCCAAAAATCCTGAGATCTCAGGCCAAATCCTGAGATATGGTAACCCTAGGCGGGACTGACGGAGCGCAGCATAACCATGCAGATTATGCCGACCGACACGGGCAGACGCGGTCTGTTTTGCTTCGCGGTCAAAAAGACTGCCCGCCATGCCATAGCCAGGATTACCTACTTGAAACAAGTTCAACCACCAACCAACCCGAATACAATATGTAAAAAACCAACCCCAACTGGGAATCGAGCCCGAGACTTCGGGTCTGATACCGGTTTTGTGTAGACCACAGAGGCGGTTAAATTAAAACTAAATGCGTGTTATGCTTCTTCTAATTTTTTTCCTAGTGTGCTGTACTTATCGGATACCATTTACCACCATTACCGCCATCGTAAGTACCTAACAAGCAATAGGCTTCTAAAAATCCTGAGATCTCAGGCCAAATCCTGAGATATGGTAACCCTAGGCGGGACTGACGGAACGCGGCATAACCATGCAGATTATGCCGACCGACACGGGCAGACGCGGTCTGTTTTGCTTCGCGGTCAAAAAGACTGCCCGCCATGCCATAGCCAGGAGTACCTACTTGAAACAAGTTCAACCACCAACCAACCCGAATACAATATGTAAAAAACCAACCCCAACTGGGAATCGAGCCCGAGACTTCGGGTCTGATACCGGTTTTGTGTAGACCACAGAGGCGGTTAAATTAAAACTAAATGCGTGTTATGCTTCTTCTAATTTTTTTCCTAGTGTGCTGTACTTATCGGATACCATTTACCACCATTACCGCCATCGTAAGTACCTAACAAGCAATAGGCTTCTAAAAATCCTGAGATCTCAGGCCAAATCCTGAGATATGGTAACCCTAGGCGGGACTGACGGAGCGCAGCATACCATGCAGATTATGCCGACCGACACGGGCAGACGCGGTCTGTTTTGCTTCGCGGTCAAAAAGACTGCCCGCCATGCCATAGCCAGGAGTACTTGAAACAAGTTCAAACACCAACCAACCTGAATACAATATGTACCAAACCAACCCCAACTGGGAATCGAGCCCGAGACCTCTGGGTCTGATGGTGTGTGTGTACCACTAGATAGACCACAGAGGCGGTTAAAAATAAATGCGTGGTACTTTTGCTTCTTCTCATTTTTTTCCTAGTGTTCTGTACTTATCGGATACCATTACCGCCATCGTAAGTACCTAACAAGCAATAGGCTTCTTAAGTATTTTCTACTCGAAGTGCGAACTGCGAACAAAGTATTGAAGCCTTTCCTACAATAAATGTTCCTGTTAAGTGCCAATTATTTTCACATCAAGCGTATATGAGAGGAGGACGTGGTGCAGGGTTAGCGCGCTCGGGCTGCGATTGTGGTGGCTAAGCAACTTTCGCTATGGTCGGTCACGGGATGGGTGACCAAAATATAGTATCTCGAGCTCCTCCATGAGTCCATGCTTCAGAAGACACTTACCCCCTTATTCCAAAACGTGGACTTCAATAGTCCTGGTTTAAAACTGGTGCTGTCACTTTCATTTTCCAAATGCGAAAGACAGAATTAGCATCAGTTTTAAATCGGTCTAACTTTTAGTCCACGTTTTGGAATAAGGGGGGTTATTTTTAAAAAAATATTTAAAATTTTTAGTTTTTTGCAATTTTTATACTTGAAAAATGGAAAATGAAGTATTTTAGAAAAAATCGACCCGTCTCACAACTAGCTCCGATGGGACGTTGTGAGACAGGTCGATTTTTTCTAAAATACTTCATATTTTCCATTTTTCAAGGGGGGTTATGTTCAATCTGGCTGTATTTACAGTCCTCAATACCCACTTATCCGCATTCGATCCGCGTGTTTGGTCATGTCATGGCCCTTTCTCCTTATCTATCCAAAAGTTATGCCTATGCTCAGTGAGGGCAAATGACCAAAATTATATCAACGTGTTGTTTTATATTATGTCAAGTTATTCTATGTCAAAACATAACCCTTTCATTGTTTAACAAATATTATAATTTTACGAACTTATTACTCAAAGCTCGACTTTACTCTCTTGAGATAAGAGCGACATTACAAACATAATTCTATATTACGTTATATACCTTCTTATATATTATTATTATGTGATTTAAACACACAAACGTCTCGTTGGTAGGTCTCGGGAGAAACAAACTAGATTTTATTCTACGCTAAACATGTTTCTACGTACTTAATAAATCTGATTTTGTTAGGGTTGACTCTTGATAGCAAAAAAAATATATTAGCGTTTCGTGAATTCATCAGCGTGAACTTACGAGTAGTTGCACAGTAGGTATATTAATACTTGTTCACCCGGTCAAATACGTAAGACCTATGTACATCTAATAAAGATATACATAAAAATATATATAATAATGCTAAGTTCACCTAAATTCACCAAAGAAGTTTTATACACTGTCTGCTAGAAATGTCACCTAAAAGTAATCCGAAGCGGCTATAACTGTAGTTATTAAATTATCTTTGGAAGCGACCACAGACGAAATTTCAGTTTTGTATAGCACGTCAGTTAGACGTTTTTCCATACAGAATTATTACTATTACAATATTTTTAGCTTTTTCAACGATTTTCGCCACTGAACTATAGCGAACAAAACAAAAAAGTATTCAAATCGATCAGTGGCTAAAGCATTCGCCCCGATAGTTAATGGTTATGGGTTCGAATCCCATCGGATTTGTATGACAGGTCGTGTTTTTTATACTTCATTTCCAATAATAAAAATTGCATTGTTAATGCCATAAAGTAAAAACAATTTTACTAATTACTGATTTCGACAGCCCTACCAAAGGTAGTGTGACCATCCTTCTTACGTTTACCTTATTCAGAGACATTGTAGTCGATTTATTAATTTTTGATCTTATACGGTAGCCAGTTATAAATTGAATCGTGTAGGCTAATAAATAAAGTTGGTAATTCATTATCTTACTTATATGGTGTGACAAGACTAATAAGATTCTCGGGCTTGATACATCTTTAAAACATTGCTGAGTGTATTTAGTTTTAAAGAGGAGGCGTTCTATTAATAAACTTAAGATTGAATCTGTAGCAGGCACGCGTTTTAACCGTTTTATCATGATACCTTTATTCGACGAACTATAATTATGTGGTCGAGGGGTGTATGCACTGCTGTTCAAGGTGCTCTTACTCTGAGGTCTCGGGTTCGGTTTCCGTTCAGGTAAATGTAGTAAACTAGCCTTCTTGAAGTATGTTTTCGTGTCTGAATGTATGGTTATATCCGTCCTTGTTTCTCATTACCTACTATATCATAAGCGCTTTACTTACTTTGAGATTGAAGCGATGTATGTCAAACATTTATTTATATATACTAGCGCTCCGCTCGCGACTTCGTCTGCGTGGACCCCCTTTTTACCCCCTTAGAGGGGGAATTTCCAAAATCCTCTCTTAGCTACACCGCTACATCCGCTACACCCCTACACTCCCCAAGGAACATACATGCCAAATTTCAAAAACTTTCAAATTTTTTACCTACTATCTTTAATATTATGTCAAAAAAGTTACGTTTGCGTTAGTCATAATAATAAATATAATAAAGAAAGAACATGTCGACTTCCTGGATAGATTATAAGAAGGCCTATGATTCCGTGCCGCATTCGTGGCTCATGAGGGTGCTGGAGTTGTATAAAATAAATACAACTCTACGCACTTTCTTGATATCGTGCATGCGAAAATGGAGAACGGTCATTTTCTATCCAGGATCTCGACGGGTTCTAGGTCAGGGCGACCCTATAAAAATAGAGCGAGGTATCTTCCAGGGTGACGGTCTGAGTCCATTGTGGTTCTGTCTGGCCTTGAACCCTCTGAGTACACTTCTCGAGAGTTCAGGATTAGGCTACCGTTTACGGAGAAATGGTCAAGTAATATCACACCTGCTGTACATGGATGACCTGAAACTATTTGCCCATAGCAGCTCTCATTTGACAGCGTTACTAAAGGTTACTGAAGCTTTCAGTAATGCCATTAAAATGGAATTTGGTGTGGACAAATGTGCAGTCATGCATGTAAAGCGTGGTCAGATAATGGAATCTACGGGTATACAACTCTCGGATTCTATTCATCTTAGATCTCTCTCCGTAAACGAAACCTATAAATATTTAGGTATGTCACAGGCATTAGGCATCAACGATGCTGACATGAAACAGTCGTTGCGTGAGCGTTTCTTGGGGCGCCTTTCAAAAGTCCTTAAAAGTCTTGTCCGCCGGAAACAAGGTTCGCGCATACAATGGATGGGTCATGCCGGTACTGATGTATTCCTTCGGCATACTTAAATGGACTCAAACTGAACTGGATGCCCTGGATAGAAAAGTTCGTACATTGCTAACAGCACACCGCATACATCACCCACGTTCATCGACCATGAGATTGTATATCCCGCGGAAGTGCGGTGGTCGTGGCTTCTTAAATGCTAAGACATTGCATAACCGCGAGATATGCAATCTTAGGGAGTATTTTCTCCAAGTCGATATGGGGTCTCATAGAGATGTAGTTGCTATTGACAATGGACTGACTCCTCTATTTTTAGCAAAAGAAAACTGGCGCAAACCTGTAGTACTTAGTACGTTCGACCGCAGCACTGTGTGGCAAAGCAAGGAGTTACATGGCAGATTCTACCGGGCTCTCCATGGGCCCGACGTAGATTTATTAGCCTCAGTATCCTGGCTCCGTTTGGGTGACCTTTTTGGTGAAACCGAAGGTTTTGTCTGTGCAATTATGGATGAGGTTGTGATGACGAATAACTACCGAAAGTATATCCTAAGGGATGGCACAGTGGATATTTGCCGAGCGTGTCATCGTCCGGGTGAATCCCTTAGGCATATAATCTCCGGTTGTTCTCGTCTCGCAAACGGCGAGTATTTGCATAGACATAACCAAGTGGCCAGGATAATACACCAACAACTTGCTCTGAAACATAGTCTTGTGGCATCCGAGGTGCCGTACTACAGGTATGCACCAGAACAGGTCCTTGAAAATAGCCATGCCACATTGTATTGGGATCGATCTATCATTACAGACAGGACTATTGTAGCTAATAAGCCTGATATTGTATTGATAGATCGACACGAACGCCGCGCGATAATTGTTGATGTCACTGTTCCCCATGACGACAACCTTGTGAAAGCTTAAAAAGATAAAGAAAACAAATATCTTGATTTAGCTCACGAGATTGTTGACATGTGGGACATTGATTCAGCAATTATTGTTCCGATAGTCATATCTGCCCATGGTCTGATAGCCAAGAGCCTCGATAAACACCTTAAGAGGCTTGCGTTAGGTGGATGGATCGGGAGTCAGATGCAGAAGGCAGTACTTCTGGACACGGCCCGTATAGTGAGAAGGTTCCTGTCTCTGGATCCTTAACCATCGGTAGCCGGGACCTTGATCTTGCTGCCGTTGGGGAACTGCATTTTTGTATTTTTAAATGTTATATTTTTTAGTGTTATACATTGTAAAAATTTAATGTTTAGAAATATAATTTTGTAAGTATTTAAAATGTAATAAAGGGAATAATATAATAATCATAGTCAAATTTTTGGATTCTATCTAGGTACTCATTTGGACTCTTTTTTACATTGCTATTATGAGTTGTGTCATTAAAAAGTTCATTGTCCTTACTGATTGACCTTTTTAATGGCATTTACGGTTTGGCATGCCGAAATAGTTTTTATTGACTCGCAACAAGGTCTTAATTGCGACTCTCATTTATATTTGTACCATGAGCTTTCCTTATTTACTTAGGATTAAATTCGGTTGTGCAAAACTACGGTAGATTTCCCGGGGGAACGCGGGGAATGAGTATATCTGATTGGGATCCGTTCGTGGAAGGTTATTTATTATTTCCATAATCTGTATTTTATATTTATAATACGTAGGTACATTTAAGTATGTACTTTAAATATAAGTATCAAATTTTTTTTAAGGGGATCCGACTGTTATTGATACTTAAACACGTTGAGTGCGAAACCAGGGTGCCTACCATCAACTTTATGACAGCGATTCAAAAATAGCGCGATTCAGAATAGGTTCCTAAAATGAATCGCTTTCTTTCGTACTCTGACCTTCTAAAAACTGGATCGCAAATGAATTGCTAAATGTTAATGACCGAACGATTTGTGTCCTTTTTCTTCTACCCGTCTCTTTCACTCGATTCTGTCATGCCCGGAGAGTGAGAGGGACGGGTATAACCTGCAGGTGACATGTTAATCGACCGGGTTATAAGTCAAATAAGAGTTTCTGACAGCTTAGCGGCTGTGAAATGTCATTGATCGATCACTGAATCGCTGTCATTGATATTAAGCTGTCGTGGTACGAATAAGCGAAGCAGATCAGTTTAGGTTCCTAAACAAAACCGTAATAAGAGTTGATGGTAAGCACCCAGGTCTAAACATCTTGTATACGTCTCACTTACAGTGCGACTAAGAAAAGTATAGACTTCCTTGTCACGCGGAAGGCATAACTTTAACTTGGTTCGGTATAGGAAAGTGATGAATATATATCTAAGATGTATTCTTAAAATAGAATCCAATGGTGTACCTACCTAAATACCAGGTTTTTAGACCTGGCACCGCATGGATGAAATAAAATTTCATCACAGTGCGTCACCAGGTCGAAACACCTTTTACCCCGCGCACCTGGTACCGCACCCCGCGCTTGCTTCGCGCGGCTAGTGTTGGCTTGCATTCACCACGAAACGCACGCATCGACATGGCGTCAAGACCAAACAAAAGGTGCAAAAAAAATTGTCTACGATGATTCTAAGGACAGTGATGCAGTGAATATTAAATCTAATTATAGATTGATTTATCAAAGACAGGTGAGTCATCAATACTATTTATTTTATTTACCTAATTACGTTTCCCGTGGGTAGGCAGGTTTTTGATATAAATATACACAAACACAAACATATACACATCCACATCCAATCCACGCACGCATGCGCGCACACACACACACACACACACAACATAAAAATAAAAAATAAATTAATAAATTTATCTTTTCAGAACCCGCACGAAAACATGACAAACACAATTTGGTAAAAGGTGTTAAGAAGAATAATTGTGTGACAAAAAAGTCTTTTTTTTTAACTGAATGTGTTATTGTTCAGTGCAAAAGAAACTTTTGTTACCCATTTTTCATTGAAAAACATTAATTCATGTTTGTTTTATCTTTTTTTCATTAGGTATATTAAACTTAATTAAATATACACAAACACAAACATATACACATCCACATCCAATCCACGCACGCATGCGCGCACACACACACACACACACACACACACACACACACACACATACACATAAAAATAAAAAATAAATTAATAAATTTATCTTTTCAGAACCCGCACGAAAACATGACAAACACAATTTGGTAAAAGGTGTTAAGAAGAATAATTGTGTGACAAAAAAGTCTTTTTTTTTTAACTGAATGTGTTATTGTTCAGTGCAAAAGAAACTTTTGTTACCCATTTTTCATTGAAAAACATTAATTCATGTTTGTTTTATCTTTTTTTCATTAGGTATATTAAACTTAATTAAAACTATCGATGTTTTTATTTCACATCCGTAAAATACGTACCAGATTTCCCTTATTCAGTGCGGCACAGGGTGCATAAACCCTGTATTTTAAATATAGCTTTAATTTTTAAACTAAGCAAGCTGTTAACGAACGCCGTCAGGTGTATGTCAATTAGTTCATTGTTATTTATATTCAAAGCAAAAAAATCATAATATCTTTTTGCATGAAGCTAAAAAAGGATTTAAAGTTTCTTAAATGTTACAGGGTCTATAAGCCTTGTGCCGCCACAATAGAAGTTTAATTACCAGGTGTATAGGCCTTGCACCGAAGGAATGGAAAGTATAGAAAAATCACTGCGTCAAAACTTTTTAAGGGAAATTTAAAAATATGTAACATTAAAGTAAAACAAAGGTAGAAAAAAAAATCTTGTTAAAAGAGGGTGACATAGTCAGTACCTATGTGACTAACATACTATGTCACCTTCGTAAAGAGATCTACAATCATGAACTTAAATTAATAAACTAACAAAAAATCTATACAATATTATATGAATATGGTCAGTTTCCATCACAATTACCATAAATACAGTTAATGAGGCGAACTAATGATCATAGTGGTAAAAAAATACATAACAACTCCATTTAAAGCAAATAGATATTAGCAAAAAGAACTACTAGGTAGGTACTATACACTGCAAGTTGCGCCATATAAGTATGTTTTCTTTTATTAAAAAGGGGCAAACGAGCAGACGAGCCACCTGATGGGAAGTAGTCATCGTCGAATAATGTTCCAAATGTATTTTTTTATTTATTTATTTAGAAAAATACATTTTATGAGGAGCAGACCCATTCCCACTGGCAGCACTAATGTTGTTTCCAATACCCGAAACATAAGTACTTGAGCTACTTATTTCCAAATTAGAATGAATGAATGAATAAAATTCGAATGGAATGCATGAATGAAATTTTTATTTGATTTGAACAGGGTAAATATTATGAAATATGACAACAGTTTAAATAGGTATACTTAGTGTGATCGCCCTAATAAATATAGTGTGATATCTATAGTCACTAGCATGCAAAATAATTTATTGAAGCTAATACAATGTCTGTTAAAAAAAACAAAATAAGTACAAAAATGACAAAATTACACGAAACAACATGTCAAAGTTAACTTTCTAAACATCCTTAGAATTCTGTGGGATGTTTTGTATTATTTTATTTACCTATCTCTAAAGTATTTACCTCCGTTTCCCCTTTTAACGAAAAACTTCGAAACAGCTGAGTTGACAGAATGTCTTACCTAAGGTTGTCTGCGAATAATTATTTGCGATGAAATATTGCCATCATGAGTCTTAAGTTTTCTGTGAAGAGGATTTCTAGACTTAATATTTTGGTAGCGAAAAATGCCAAGTACGAAATCTGGGTTACTTACCGAACTTTTAGCTGCATTAGCTTAAGTATTTAGCCTTCAAGACTAAAGTATATTTATCCGATTAACATTTAACAGGTCCGATACGTTACAGAATGATATCCTCTGGCAGTATCACCATTAAACCATGTTTTAATGTCCTCTCTACTTGGGCCCACTATCCTTTTAGATATTTTTTTGTGAAATACGAAATATATGTACTTAGCTTACTTCCGCAAAAAAAAAACACAACATGCAAGTACCGGTATATGACTTATTGATGATTTATCATTGGATGTTATCTACGTATTGGATCTACGTTAAAACTGTTGTAATTGCAGTTAAAGTGACAAAGCTGCATTGATCTAGGTTCATTATCGATTCCCAGTGGGGGTACATATTGTATTCGGTTTGGTTGGTGGTAGGACTTGTTCTCCACCTGGCTAGCTACCATCATCTTATCTAAGTCTGACGCCATAACAACAATGTTTCCATCATTGTTGTGTTCCGGCAGTTAGAGATAGGATAGCCAGTTCCTCAGTGATTGAGGATTCCGGGAGTATTGCGCTTCCACCTTCAGCCTTACCACCACTTAACATCAGGTGTGATGAAGGCTAAGTGCTACCCCGTTGTAGATAAAAAACAAACCTACCTACTCTTTCTATCAAATAGAACAATGTCCTTTTAATAGAATCCTTTCACCAAAGAACCCTAATAATGAATTATAGAAAAGAGGAATGCTGAATCGCGATGATTAATGATACTAAACTAGAATGTAGGCCAAATCGTTTGTTTACCGACCATTATCTTTTTGTGGAACCTTTTGCGGACAAGGCTACGTAAAGAATAAACTATTGTATTAATAAAAGTGCGAATATTAGCAGTTGTTTTATGAATAACTTGCTAGTCTACTTTCAGCGGAAGTGTAAGGTAATTTAGTTCAGAAAACCAACTGACATTTTTAACTCTTGGGTGTCCACAAAAGAAAAGTACATTTTAGTAGGTAAGTATAGCATTAACGCGTATTTGAACAATTTTTGTTGTCTCTTTTTTATCCACTACGGGGTAACACTTAGCCTTCATCATACCTGATGTTAAGTGGTATTAAGGCTGAAGGTACTACTCCCGGAACTACTCCCGGAATCCTCAGCATTCACTGAGGAACTTGCTGTTTTAAAACTAAATAGTTAAATGGCTTCCATAACAAACGAGAAAATTATTGCGCTCTAAAAATAAAAACGCACTTGAAGATGCTCCTCGCAAATGCAAAAATAGTAATATTTACATTTGCATTAATTTGGAGGTTTTGCGAGTTTATTTACGTGCAAGTGAAAATACAAATACCTACATCTCTTCTGGTATACGTATGGGTCATTTCATTTTCAAGCATTTAATTTTTGGTCGATTTGCCACCGCTATACGTCTATTCTGCTAAAGTTCATTTAGCTTTTTGACGGCTGCTGTCTTGGTACTCAACACAAAAAAGTCACTTTCATGAGGGGCAATTAGAAAAATAAAAAATACTGTGTGATTAATAATGAACAGCCTCATGTGTAAAGTGATGAAAACCCTCTTATCATGCACTTGCATTTCCAAACAACCCTTACCAACTGGCTCGCAATTAACGCTGAAAAATAACTTCGCAATTAACCTGTTCTTCGAACAATTTAACTGTTATTTACATTGACAGTTAAAATAGCGTGCTTCGCTATCTGGAGGGTTAATCGATCATCAGTAGGTAACTGCAATGCGTTGGTCGTTAAAAGTTTTATTTACTTTATGCAAATTGTATACTTACTATGTACATACTTATTATGAAAATATTGTAAATGAAATATTAGAAAAATCGATCTGTCTCACAATGAGTGAAAGGTCGTGTGTTTGAGTAAAAATTATTCTTATAAGAATTTCCGCGTAAAGTGATGTAGGTAACTAAATTATTATTTTTACATTAATTAAGTTTTATGCCACAAAACCTGAAATGTCTATTTAAAAGCAAACATTTTATTAATCTGCTTTTTCTTCCTTTGCAGGTACATTTCTGAGAATTAATTTGGTACAAAATCTTCGTGGCCTACATTGGAGGTAAAAAGCTAGATTTTTTGCTACGTACTTAATCATTGCTATTAACAATAATGGTTACTACATTTTGTAAGCTGGATTTAGACTTCAAAGCAATTTGACGAAACTAATCACATGGTCTGTTTGGCAAGTAACAAAATAGCATATTTTAGTAAAATATTAAGAAAACTTTTACTAACATAAAATCTTCATTCCCATTGTAAAATGCAAAACTCAATCTCCGCTAGTTTCAACTAGCTTAAGCCCAGTAAGGTCGAATCTCAAACAGTCTTCTATAGGTATACTAATATTATAAAGAGGAAAGATTTGATTGTTTGTATGTTTGTTTGCATCGAATAGGCTCCGCAACTACGGGACCGGTTTAGAAAATTCTTTCACCATTAGAAAGATTCATTCTTCTCGAGTGACATAGGCTATATTTTATACCGATATTCTCATGGGAACGGGTACCACGCGGATGAAACCGCGAGGATCCGCTAGTATTTTAAAAAAGAAGAAGAAATTTAATTAAGCTCAGAAAGCTTCAGATAAAGCTAAAACAATTGTATTTCGCATAATTCAAAATAGGCACTAGCACTTCTCTAACAAATGCGAAGGAAATAATATCTGCTGCGAAATTAAACATAAAGATTCAGAGTTTGACAGAACTAGTTTATGTATGTCACTCATGTAAATGAAAAATAATGTAAGACCTAGTATACTTCCCTGTGGTACTCCCAATCTTATTAGATGAAATTCGTTTCTGTAATCTCCAACTTCGTTAGTTATTGTTTGTCGGAGAGATAGCTATTGAGTATTGAACCACTCGAGGTCAAGTTCTCTTATTCCGCGGTTTTAAATTTTTCGTAATAGTATTTTTGAAGAAATTGCAGGTATCGAAGGCTTTCAACGAAAACGCAAAACTCAATCCCCGCTAGTATCAACTAGCTTTTTACCTAGTTAGGTTGGATATCAAACAATTTTAATTCAACAAAGAAGGAAAAGTTTAATTTGGCACAGAACGCTTCAGATGGAACTAAGGACAGTGCACTTGGCATAATTAAATGTAGGCACTACTAGGCACTTCTCTCACGAAAGCGAGGGAAATAATTTCTGCTGCGAAATTAAGATTAAGTAAGGTGCCAGGTGTGAACAGAGCTTTATTTGGGAAATGAATGTTTAAATAAGGATTTTTTATAATAAATGGCAGATATATAACTAAATAAGAAAATACTATAAGTAAATCGTCAGGTGCTTTGAAAACGTCATACGCCATTTAATCATCATCATCAGTTCCCTTAATTGAGTTTTGCGGTCCAGTTAGGTAAGTCCAACTTTGAGAAAGAGATCGCTCGTCGAATTCAGCTCGGATGGGCAGCGTTTGCATGGGAAGCTCCGGCATAATTATATTCGTGTCCGAAATACCTCAATGTCTCAAGACGGAAGTCTTTGACCAGTGTGTGTTGCCAGTAATGACCTATAGAAGTGAGACTTGGTCTTTTACTATGGGTCTCATAAGAAAGCTCAAAGTCACCCAGCGAGCAATGAAGGGAGCTATGCTTGGCATTTCCCTGCTCGATCGAAATGATGAGATCCGCAGGAGAACTAAAACAACCGACATCGCTCGAAGGATTGCATCATTGAAGTGTCAGTGGGCGGGACACCTAGCGTGGAGAACCGATGGCTGTTGGGGCGGAAAGGTTCTCGAATGGCGACCGCGTACCGGACGACGTTCCGTGGGCAGGCCCCCTACAAGGTGGACCGACGATCTGGTGCGCGGTCGCGGTGCGCCGCTGGATGCGGGCAGCGCAGGACCGATCGTTGTGGAGAACCTTGGGGGAGGCCTATGCCCAGCAGTGGGCGTCGTTCGGCTGACATGATGATGGTGATGATGATGATCAGTTCCCAGTGCTGGGGCACAGGTTCCATATAGATGGACCCAATGTTTATTGATGAGTATTACTAAAATCCAGCTGGGACCAACGGCTTAACGTGTCTTCCGAAGCACGCAGGATTTGGAATTAATCAAATTTTGGTCACCCATCCCGTGACCGACCATTGCGAAAGTTGCTAACCACAGCGCTACGGGTTTCCCACGAAAAATCTCAAATAAATATCTATGTATAGATAGTGCATAAACTACCTACTAAAATCATTTTTTGCCACGAACATTTTATATAGGTACTTCAAAACATTTCCCTTCCCAGCATTTAGAATAAAAAAAGCAAAGCAATATTTCATAATAAGGCAAAACACCGTGCAGTAGAGCATAACAAGGGAATGACAAATGCATCTAGCCGGAATACGTGCGAGTGTACATAAAACGAGCGCAGAATAACACCTGGGGCCAGGGATGACACTTACAAGAAAAAAACAATTAATTTATTAATTTCTACATTCAAACCGATTTCTCTAGTCCAAAATAAGTTTGTTAAGATTAAGAACTTGTGTTAAACTTACTAGACAACGGATAAACATATTTATAGTTATTTTTGTAAGTACATAAGATAATATGTGCAAAACACCTAGCCCAAGACAAAATGTACGTGTTCAGGCATACAAATATTAGTCTTGTGCGGAGATCAAATAGGCAACCTCTGCGCATACGTACCTCTGCACCAAACAGGTCTTTAAAGTGCTTAATCAATCATATCAAAAATCGAAGTCCTTAACATTTCAGGAAACATATATACCGTTATGATATACAACGTGTTAATCATCATCATCATCATGTCAGCCGAACGACGCCCACTGTTAATAATAATTGTGTTTATACTTTTAGCGATATTAAGAAAATAGTTTGTTCAGAATTAAGAGTAGAATCGATTCCACACATTAATTTGTAATATGGGTAAATTTTTTTAAAAAAAATTGCTTTTATTTTATGCCGCTTCTAAAAATGTTTCTGTCTACTGCCTTTTCATTCAATACGTGTTCGATCGACGCGTCACGTGCCCTCTTACGTCTTGTAGAGCTTACAATCTGTCAGAAAGTCACGGAAATCTATGAGCACGAATATCTTGCAAAATCTTTAAAAAATATTATTTTTTTCTATGGTATTCAGTTTAATATAAAATAAATTAGTTGGGGTGTATAGGATTTTCGGTTATATTGCATTAACACGTTTCTTCCAATGCTGTTGGCCGATATCAAGCTAGAGGTGACAAATTCAACGTATATTTACTACATGCGAGTCGAGGATTCTTTTTTACATTTTAATAAGCCTTTAAAAATTTGTTTGGCTATGATCTTTTCCGTGTCTACAGTAACAAAAGTCAGTAGCGACAGCCCTATTCACCATTCGCTTCTCAACACTTGGTTAATAATACACAGGCAGGATTCCTAAGGCTTCGCGAGAAGTTTTGAGAGTTGCCAGAACTATATGGAAGGACCAGAATGCAGTGGGGAGTGAAAACTTTTTACTATTCACAATAACTAAAGATGAGGAAGATAAGAGTAAAGCTTTGAGAGCCTAGCTATACAATCGCTTTCAAAAAGACTTTAGTTTTCTCCATGTTTTTAAAGGTTTTAAAGCCAATAACTTTTTCACTTCTCATGCTCGTAAAGTTCGTGTTTATGTTGGGTATAGGCTGCATAAAATCGCTTTTTATGCTCTAGTGCATAAAGTAAAATCTTCGTCTAAGTCTCGGACTCTAAGACAAAGGTCGTCAGGTAAACAGTCACACACGCAATTAAACTTCGTTAAATAAACTTGTTATTTCATTCTGTTTCTTCAAATTTGTACTTACATATAATCCATATTAAATTACCAAAATAATAAAACTAGGCAAAATAATGAGTTTTCTAAAAAATAATTATTTCAAGAGCATTATGGACTACGATCTATGCTGAAGTCACTGTGCTGCCACTGCCACGTATAAAAAAAAAGAAAAAGAAAGTCTTCCCGCCAATATAGCGTCGTCTTTATTTTTTCTTTTTTGCAATATTGCTATTTATTTTCCTCACATTCGAAGTGAAAAGCAGAGTGTATAACACGTACATAAAACCCATTTTACCCTCGACTTGACTACAACCCTCGCCTAAGGCTCGGGTGGATATATATGTCTCGGGTAAAATGGTACGTTTTATGCACTTGTTGTACAATCTACTATTTAAATCTATGTAAAAAATTGGTGAATAGGTGTGCGTGATTTTACTTCGTAGCCCTATCATAAAAATCTGTCATTGTGGTACCTAAGTATAATAACCGTTATCGCGATTATTATTTTGTATGAATACCAAAGCAGCGCCTCTACCGGTCGTATAAGAAACCGAAATTCAGTATACAGGGTGTTACGAGCGCCGTTGCAATAACTTTAACCATGGCTTCAAGCCATCATGCTGAACAACGCACCGCAAGAATTTTTTGTCGGAAATGAAAATAATATTTCGACTCTTCATACAAAATATCCCGACTGGTTGCTAAATTTGTATGAAAAGTCATTTTTTTTTCATTTCCGACAAAATATTCTTGCTGTACGTTGTTCAGCATGATGGTCTGAAGCCATAGTTAAAGTTATTGCAACGGCGCCCCTAACACCCTGTATACAGTCACGAGCAATAATATGTATGTATACAACATCGAACTTTGTCATATTGAAGCGTTCCGAAAGAAAACGGGCCTATCGCCGTAATTCTATGCAGCGCGTCTTGATCACGTTTGCGTCTTGACGTTTGACTTCGTATTGCCGTAATGACATAACGACGCACGTCACGTCACGCGAACCTATAGTCCCACAATCCTGTCTGATCCGTGACAGAGGAACCACTTGCAATACGAAATTAATTACCTGTCAAAAAAGAATGTCGTATGAAAACTGTTTTAGTTCCAAAGATTATCACCGGAACAGAAAACGTTGTCGTACTGTCAAAGCCGCGCGTTATCAAAACGGTTTTGCACGTCAACTGCACGTACACTTGACTAATGCGTCATAGGATTACCGCGATCGGGACCCAGTGTCACAGAAGTCACTCACATCACACTGTCACTAGTTTAAGAAACCGTATAATGAGCAAGCGTAACGCAAAGTACAACGAGCAAAAGCTAGTATAGCTCAACGAATTGTTGTTGAGCTACACTAGCTAGACTAATCAAAAACAAAATACAGTGACTTGGCTTTATGCAATACCACATAAATTAATAGGCGTTATGAACCGGAACTCACCCCAACTTAATTCAAATTGAGAGCACTGTAATTACAGACAACGAAAGATGTTAAGTGCACTACAACGCAACTTAACTGTGCTGGCTAAGTGCTAAGTTAAGGCGGGCAAACGAAAATAATAAGATAGTAAAGCACGGGTCACACCGCTAGCCAAGCTACCGCTTTACCGCACTACCACGACACAACTCACTTCTTTTCATACTGCGAGAGAGAGAGAGGCGAGCGATGTCGCTTGCGGTGAAAACCGAAGTATGAAAATAAATGTTAAACGTCACATATCGCTTGCCTCGTTAGCTCGCTCGCCAACTGGCAATGTGTAAAATTGAACCTTCGAATAACAGACAATTTTGCCGACCACCCACCCACACACACACAAACACAAACTCGCACGCACGCACGCACGCACGCACGCACACACACACACACACACACACACACACACACACACACACACACACACACTCACACTCACCCACACACACACACACTGACCTCCAGAATGATATAACTCTTTTTTCATCTATCTGCGTCTCAAGTCGAGGGTGATGGATGAAAATTAGTGTTTTCGCTCCCGGGCAAAATATTACACTGAGCTTAGAGTCCTAGACCCTGCTTGCTGCAGCACACACTTTACATTTTCATAGTATCATTTTCGAAAACAATGTAAGTAGGTATGTCTTTGCATTATGCTCAGCAGTGGGCGTCGTTCAGCTGATATGATGATGATGAATGTTCTATTTGGTGTGTAGGTATTTTCAACCTTTTTGTTCCTGTTTGTTTAATGCTTGTATGTGTGATAGATAAGATAAGCAGTAATAAAACGATTTTACTATCTATGTAGTTCGCAGTGTTAACCCTAGCATAAAAAGAGGTGAAACTCGCCCGCCTCGCTAGCTGGCGATGTGGCCCGCATTATAGTGGCCCGAGGAGCCCGTCCGCATTTGGCCCGCGTGGTGGGTCATGGCTCGTTCTCTCTGGTAAAATAGTTAAGTTAATACTAGCCTTTAAAAAGTAGCATATGTCACTCTCCAGCTCCTAAGCTATCCCCATGCCATTAAAGTCATGCCATTGCTCCATTTTGACGTGAAAGTTATACAAACAAACACACTTTCACATTTATAACATTTAGGTATAGATTTAGTTAAATTAGATTTAACGTGGATTATATTTAATAAAAAAGGGTACTTAGTATAATATCCAAAATCATAAATACTAAATAAAATTATATTACATAGATATAAACCCAGCAGTGTTAATAAAGTCCTAAATTAATAGTTCCAGATAAATATCCCATTAATTATTGTATTCAATGAAACAAGTTTAATCTCCACCCTCAAAATATGTGAGCTCGTTCAGATTTACCCCAAGAATTAAATGGGTAATTTAATTTATTACCCATCCATATTAAGTGGGTACTTAAAGTTTCCCCAGAATTTCAATGTAGTTTGCTAACGATCGGTCAACAGAATAGTTTGTTAGAGATCCCCAAACTATTTTGTCCCGTGACTCCTTACTGCTCTTAGTCGATTGCCTAAATAATCCATACTGATATTATAAATGCGAAAGTAGTAGTAGTAGCTTTGTTTGTCTGTCGGTTACCTTTTATTAACGCTGCGAATACACGTCCGATTTGTCTCTCTCAGACTTGTTTTTTGATTGGTTGTTTTTACATTTGGTTGTTAACAACTAATCAAAACAAGTCAGATCAGACAGACTATCGGAGAGAAAATTCGGACGCGTATTCCCAGCCTAATGTGGACTGCTTATGTTTTCGCGTGTAGGTATAGGCAATGGAATAAAACATTTTATGCGGATTTAAAAGACATAGGCCGCTGAAAAAGTGTCGAAATGTATCGGCGCCGGGTAGAATAAAAATCAACACCATTATTTTTTCCTCCGTAATGATAAATATATCATGTAACGCGTTTTTAAATCCATTTATTTTAACTTTCAATGTGTCTTTAAGAGGTCCTCTGTTTACTTCTCTCGAACACCAAATATTTTTATTCTCTCAAACGGACCTTTACAGGTCGTGTTTGGCCCCTAGGGGTCGTTCTACACCACTTTGAGTATCATCGTTTTAAAGGATGTCCACTTAGCTATTATTGGCCAAGATAATATTGAAATTTAGTGATTCGTGTATATTCCGAGTCTATTAAAACTTGAATGTTACAATGGTAGCTAGCTACTTTAGTAAGTGAACTCTCGAAAATTCATCAAGCATTACATTGCACTTTTTAGGTGAAATGGTAACTAAGTTAAGAGTTAAGAAGATTTCCAAATAAAATTGAAATATATACTGAAAATTTTGGTTAGCTGTCGGTACTAGCTTGAACCAACAAGCGAAGTTTGGTCTTTGTTAGGTCTATACCCAAATTCATCAAAATTGTTTCAGGGGTTTATGCATCAAGACAAAGGGTAGCACAGCCAGTCGAAATTTATTTTTGCCTTATACTAAAATTCATTAACATTGCTTCAGTGGTTTAGGCGTCAAAAACTAACAAACAGCCAGACGAGATTAATTTTCGACTTTATTATACACCGTGAAATTTTACTTGTTGACTTCCCGAAAAATACTTGAAGTACTCATCAATAAAAACAACTTTTACTATGGGAACAAGAACAAATCTGAAATCGCAAAAAAAAAACAGCTGTTCCACTCTAATTTTCAAATCAACTCTATTGAAATGTATAGAACCGCTGATTTTTTTTCATGATTTCAGAGTTGTTTCCATTGTAAAAGTTCTTTGTAAGTGATGAGTAAGTACTTCAAGTAATTTTCGGGAAGTCAACAAGTAAAATAATACTTCTGTATACATTACATAATAAATAAATAAATAAATAAATATTTTCTTACAATCACACCAATTATCTAAGCCCGTAGTTAATTTCTTAAGAAACTGTGTCTACGTGAACTTGATAACGGATAAATATATACTTAAATACTATTTGTTTGTAAATACATACTTAATATACATAGAAAACACCCAGACCAAGACAAATAGACATGTTCATGCACACAAATATTTGTCTTGTTCGGGAATCGAACCCGAGACCTCTGACGCAGAAGGCAGGTAGTTTACCCCTGCGCCAAATCGGTCGTCATAATAATAAGAGTTCGTTGAAGTTAAACAACTTTCGCAAAGGTCGGTCACGAAATGGGTGACCAAAAACTTTTCATCTCGAGGTCCTCCTCCTCCGTGCTTCGGAATGCTCTTTAAGCCGTTGGTCCCGACTGCATTTGCAGTCGTTAATACCCACCAACCCCCATTGGGCCCGCGTGGTGTGTCATGGCTATGGCCCATTCCCCTTATCCATCCATAAGGAAGGCCAGTGAACATTAAATGGCTGATAAAGATGATGATGTTGATACACAATAACAAAATAATACTAAACAGAAATGAGTATGTCTTGCACAACTTATTCACAAAGCATTTTCGCTCGAACTATCACGAAATTAATACTAATATATAAAAGCTTCTAACTTTACTCTTGTTCGTTATAAAGTTGGAGAGTTTACCTACCCAGCGTAGGGTTGGCAGTTGTTACAAATATTATAATAATAGCATTCATATTTGAACTTTTCCGCACGACATGCTTTTTATCGCTCAGCAAATTGAGATGTAGAATTCAATTTCAGAACCCCGAAAGTTATTAATAGTAATAGAGTGGGTAACAGAGTGGAGTGGAAGAGAAGGACTCTCTGCCCCGATCCCAAATAGAATTGGTATAAGGAGAGGATGATGATGAGATTTAATTATATAATGTTCAAAAAATATGCATTTTTTTTATTAAATTAAACCATGACTGAACGGGACACATAGCGCGGAGAATCGCATGGCCGTTAGGGCGGAAAGGTTTTAGAATGGCGACCTTGAACCGGACGACGTTCCGTGGGCAAGCCCCCTAAAAGGTGGACCGACGATCCGGTCAAGGTCGCGGGAAGAACCGATCGTTGTGGAAATTCTTGAGGGAGGCCTATGCCCAGCAGTGGGCGTCGTACGGCTGAAATGATGACGATGATCAGTTGATCATTATCTCTACATAGTATGAAACAAAGTCACTTTCCGTCGTCTGTACAATAAGATCTTTCATGTCCGTCCTGTTTCAACATTAGGTACTTCAATATTGCAATGACAGCTGACGATAGGTCCCCTGATTTTGAAATAAGTAAGTACCAGCATAATTATAGTAAGCACTGCTTATCAGCCTCCTGATTCACAAACGTTCGGAAAAGGAATCGGATTCGAATTCGGTGCTTTGTCTAATCTGAAGTGAGTGACATTAACAATGCATACGATCCGCTATCGGTTTAGTTTCCGATGGTTTGTGAATCAGCAGCCCAGGTCAAAGGATATGTCGTAATAAAATTAAAGAAAAATAAAAAATTAAAATAACAAAAAGCAAACGAAACGCATAAGGTAGAGACACCAAGGAGTACGCGCTATCAAAGAGTACCTACGCAGTGCGTTTACAGTCCCACATGCCTGTCTGTTCCGGTGACAGCCGTGACAGAGGAGCCACTTGCAATACTAAATTACCTGTCAAAATGTTTTAGTTCCAAAGATTATCACCGGAACAGATAAGCTTGTCGCACTATAGTCATATGTGACAAGGATCATATTTTGGCACTTGGATAACACTGACAAGAGCGCTAGTTGACTGATTGAATAGCTAGAGAAGAGTTAGTTCCCATTTCGACCGCGTGTCAAAAGATCCTTGTCGCACAGTAAAATACTAAACACTGCGTACTCTTTAGTAGCGCGTACTCTTTCGTGTCTCTACTATAATAATTTCAATAGAAATATAGAAATAGAAATAGAAATATCTTTATTTGCTCTAAATAGGGTTTATAGGGTGTTGGGTACAATATTATATTTTGAAAACAAAGTGGAGCTTAACCTATTTAACCATTTTACATAGCATGCAAATATACAATTATTGATTTAAAACAATTATTATTTAAATTAAAAATAACAGACTGATCAATAACCCTGTTCTGTCAACCCTACCGATATCTCTTGTTCTGGCACAGATTATTTGCTGCCCCTACGTCAAATTAAGGCCACTATCCCGTATAATTATCGAAGGGCCGGGACAGTCCTGAGTCCATACGATTTATTGCGGACCCACTACGCTGATAATTTGAGATTTATTGTTCAGTAACAGTGGAAGGAAAATATTCTACAACTATCGAGGAAATATATGGTGGCAGTTCTTTTTACAAGCATTTTATTCTTCTTCTTCTTATCGTGTCGACAGCAAACTAACCTAAACAGTGTCGGACCAAAATTCGGCTACACGGATCGCAGCATTGGTAGCCTCCATTAGGTCTACCTGCGTGCAGCTGGTTGGACACGCACGGCACGATGTCAGATGTTCCATCGTCTGAGGAACAGCATCACACCTACACGCTAAGTCCGCGTCGACCAAGAATCCCCACCTAGACAGGTTGTCCTTACTGCGGCCGACCATTCGTCAGGAGTCTATTTAGATACTTCCAGGCAGGCCAAGGTAACTCGTGTCCAGGCGGGAGGGTCTCAGATTGTTGAACCTACGTGTTTAACATACCATGGATACCACGCACTCTGGCCACAAAAGTAACAATTGTATTTTATACTTTTGTGTAAACTTAAATGTCACATTGACTCTAATAAAAGACAATCAAACTATCAGCCGTATTATTTTACAGGTTATGGGAATTTTAGCTTTTTATTGAAAAATATGGCTGTAAATGCTAATACAGACGTTCCCTCTGCCTCTGCAGCCGCAACCACACCAGGAAAAATAATGGTAACATCTCAACCATCTTTTCCAGTGCAAAAGCTTGAAGGGTCTGCAAACTATTCGACATGGAGTTTTGCTATTAAAATGTACCTCATTGACAACGACCTCTGGGACTGCATAGAGCGCCCTGAGGAGTATCAGAAGGAGGTGTCCGGTTTTAAACGTCAGGTTGGCACTCTCCCGTTTTTTATTAACTTGCCATGTTAGTATAGGACTTTCGGCAATAGAGACATTACTCACCGAGAGTAAGCGCGTAACCATTTTGCAAAATGTATGAATTGAGTGATCCACATAACAGACTTTATCTTTCTTCCCTTACGAGTGACAAATTTTTGGATTTCAGTCAGGGGTTTTGACAATTATTTTTGACTAAATATACTTACTTCTTTATACATGTACTTTTTAACCAAAAATAAAGTAGGATATCTCAATCCAGATGTTCATTAGTTAGGTTAGTGGGAACAAATCTTGCAAGACTAATTTGACCCACTTATCCCAGTGTCCGACGGAGCTGAAATTTTGTATACAGGTTTGGTTTAGATGACAATACAATATACAATATTTAAGTACAGTCAGCAAAAAAGCTTGTCATGAAAATGAATTTTTTACTAAAAACTTATTAACTTGCCATGTTAGTTATTTAGTTAGTGGGGGACAAGTCTTGCAAGCCTAATTTGACCCACTTTCCAGGGTCCGATGGAGCTGGAATTTTGTATACAGGTTTGGTTTAGATGACAATACAATATTAAAGTACAGTCAGCAAAAAAGCTTGTCATGAAAATGAAATTTTTACGGAAAACTTATTTATCCACAAAAGGGTAGCATTAGCTTTCATCGCATCAGTAGCCTAATTCACGTAACAAAACATCGACGACATGCAAGCGATTTGATCACTAAAGTCACTTTTCGTATTCACGTATCAATCGCCGGCCAAAGTCGGTTTTGTCCATTAGAAAGGGTAAGGATGAGTGAGTTATAGTATAGCTTCTTTTTGCGATCCATCTACCAGAACTATAATAGGTACATCTATGGTTTTGTCTATTCACGGTAAGTATTCACCCATTATTTTGACGACCGATTTGGCGCAGGGGTAAGCTACCTGCCTTCTACGTCAGAGGTCTCGGGTTCGATTCCCGAACAAGGCAAATATTTGTGTGCATAAACATGTCTATTTGTCTTGGTCTGGGTGTTTTCTATGTATATTAAGTATGTATTTACAAAAAAAAGTATTTAAATAGGTATAGTGCTTTTTTACACACTAGTTACAGGAAATGTGTACTTTTTTCACGTTATTAAATTTTTATACCTGTCATGCCAATCCACGCCCACCCACGGTCAGTTCTACTACTTCTACTTGATCCAATCGGCCGCGTCATGCCGATTGGACGATAGGCAGGATGGTGTATGGCCAGCATTACGTTAAGTCGTAGGTAATCGTATCTCAATCGTGTTTCAATTTGTAGTTCAATTGTAGAGTTTTTTTACACACTAGTTTCACGAATTATGACAGTATGATGTTTTGTGAATGTAGTGTGTGGTGTGACCATCTTGTAACTAGTGTGTAAATTATAAAAAAATTAAACCGCCTTCAAAAAAACCACATCAAAAAAGTAAGAAATAATTCCTCACCAAATAAATAACGTAAGTACTTTGAAGTCGGGCGCGAAACATGTACAATTTTTTGTTGTTTTTGTTAAAACCCGCCCGACTTCAAAGTACTTACGTTATTTATTTGGTGAGGAATTATTTCTTACTTTTTTGATGTGGTTTTTTTGAAGGCGGTTTAATTTTTTTATAAAAATAATTTTTTTTTCACTCTTTTTAGTGCATCGTGCAGGCAATTTACGTGTTTTCTGGTAAATAGGTATGTGATCAAACTGAAAACCTCCTTTTTCGAAGTCGGTTAAAATACCTTAAGGTATCCTCTTTTTAACAAAACAAGAATCATCTAAATCGGTTTATAAACAAAGGAGTTATGCCTAAAGATACGTATTAAATTCACATATAGTGGTAACGAAAACGACAGTATTTTCAAGATTTCCTGAAAACTACTGAACCGATTTCAAAGTTTCAAAAAATGGGACCAACTTGGAAACTAACCTGATGTAATAACGTTTGAACCATTTCAATCGGTTCAGCCGTCTTCGAATAATCGGTGGACATACACAAAAAAAAAAAAAACATACATACAGACGAATAGAGAACCTCCTCCTTTTTGATTTAGAAGTCGGTTAAAAATCACTACAATCAATTATATTAATAATCGTGTCTCAATCGTGTTTCAGTTGTAGTCAAGTCACGATTATGAATGAAGGCCTCCCCCAAGGATCGCCACAACGATCAGTCCTGCTTTGCCCGCATCCAGATGCTTCCCGCGACCTCTGCAGTCGTCGGTCTACCTTGTAGGGGCCTGCCCACGGAACGTCCTCCGGCACAGCCTAACCGTTTACAGCAGGCTGATAAGATTACATTTTTATACCTATGCGTCCACTAGAAACGTACAATAAAACGATTATTAAACCACTTAAAAAAGAAAAGTTAAAATCAATTGTGATTCGAGATAGCGCAATAAATCACCTAATGTTACATCGTTACGTTTAACAATCAAAACAAATTATATTTTGATTAATGGCTATCATTCTTTGCTCGTTATTTTCTGTTCTGGACTAGTTTTCACCGCGGGAAGCCATTTTGGTTTTTTTTTTCTTCGGAAATAACATTCTTATCATGGCTTTGGAATGCTTATATGGAATGGTATGTCAAGAAATTCGGACTTGATGATTTATAATAACCTACGTTGTTTTATTGACCTAGTTATATTGTTAAAGATGAGATGAAACCAAAGTTGGACGTAAATAAAGTATACTACCACAGATAATATAATAATACTACTGAGCTATGTTTAAAGAATTCAGTGCCGTGGCAATCTATATCAATGACAAACTTGATTCAAAGGTAATAGGAAAAATTGGGCAGCGTTCGGGAAGGTCCGGCATATTTTCGCGTCTAAAATACCTCAATGTCTCAAGACGAAAGTCTTTGACCAGTGTGTGTTGCCACCAGTAATGACCTATGGAAGTGAGATCTTTGACTAGGGTCTCATAAGAAGCAATGCTTGGTATTTCCCAACTCGATCAAATCAGAAACGATGAGATCCGCAGGAGAATTAAAACAGCCGACCGTTGAAGTGGCAGTGGGCGGGACACATAGCGCAGATAACCAATGGCCGTTAGGGCGGAAACGTTCTCGAATGGCGACCGCGTACCGGACGACGTTCCGTGGGCAAGCCCCCCGACAAGGTGGACCGACGATCTGGTCAAGGTTGCGGAAAGCCGCTGGATGCGGGCAGCGCAGGACCGATCGATCTGCAGATCCTTGGGGTAGGCCTATAACCAGCAGTGGGCGTCGTTCGACTGATAATATGGCGAGGAAAAATTGTGATAAAAAAAACATAATGAATGCACAGAAATTATTGAAAAACTTTATTGATGTAAAGGTTTTAAGGCATTTTTTTTGTACAGTCAGTAGGCTGACACGTACTCATACAAGGAAACTTCGTGTCTACTGATACACATAACAAAATGAAATCATACTAATCCTACTAATGTGAAAGTTTAGATGTTTGTATATTTGTTGCTCAATCACCCCAAAACGACTAGACTGATTTGGCTGAAATTTGGGACACAGATACTTTGTAGCCTGGAGAGGAATACACACACACATAAGCTACTTTTAGTCCCGGAAAAATATCACATTCCCGCGGGGTAACGTCGTGTAGTCCACGCGGGCGAAGCCGCGGGCGGAAAGCTAGTTCCAAAATATAAATGTCAGAATTTATCATTTTGTGAAACTTGATGTGCCGCTGATTGTTCATTAGCAAAAATAACAGTAAAAAAGTTGCATTAAAAGAGTGTCCTTGCTTCGTTACCTTTTAGGAAAATGTCGACCTGTTAAGGTTCAAAGAAAAAGGTATAGGCCGTAGGGTTGTCGATTATGAAAGGATAAAAATAATCTGTTTTTTTTATCTGCTACAGTTACTAAAAAAATATTAAATCAATGCGTTTAATATCGACTGATAGTAGAAGAATTTTTGTATAAGTATTCATATTTTGCTTTATTGTATCTGGCAGTCCTTCCTTATTAATGAAAACATATAAATAATACCGAAGGTATTTGATCTGGAATAGGATATAAAATACATTTTACGAACCACGAAAGTAAAACATAAAATACATATACAGCACGATTAATTAGGTAGGTACCTGTAGGTACTACTTACATTAATACTCCTGGCGACAAAATTAAACTAATGTATTATTTCAGACCTGTGACAAGTTGAAAGTGACAACCCTAACAACTGACGTTTGCGAGGTGTCAAATTAAATGCGTATTTGTTCTCGTTGATGAGCCTAATTTGACCCTTAGGGAATCAAAGGATAAATATTTTTTTAGGTGAAAAATAAACTCGAAAATTTGGGTATAATAATAAAATGGCGAAAATGTACTTTTAATTATTTTTATAGCGAGTTTTCTATAATTGTGACTAAATAAATGTTGTAATAAATATGTTGAGTAATATTAACCTCTATTTCATATCTTAGATCATTTATCATCATCATCATTTATAGAAAGTTAATTGAGTAGACCACAATATTTTCTGTGTTATATTTTTCATATTTTTAAAGGGATATCAGCTGTATTGTATCATAATGATTATCAAATGCACAAAGTATAAATAATTTTTGAATTAAATCCTTAAACTTGCCTTGAGGGAAGATGCTTAACACTGACGCTCGCAATTCTCAACAATTGAATTGTAACATTCAAATAAATCTGTTCGAAGTAGGTTTAATCAATTCGCCTTGTCTTAAAGTCAATAAAAAACCTTCGCCAGGGTTAAGGCTCTCTCACACTTGGGCCAGCCGAGTTGTATAGTAACTTAGGACAAAAAGGGGGAATCAGAGAGCTCAAAATGCGTCAAAAGACTTTACGACCTCAGTTTCCGTGGATGGGTGACCAAAAACTTCTCATCTCGAGCTCCTCCGTGCTTCGGAAGGCACGTTAAGAGCATTGACGCGGTCGAACGCCGTTTTGCCTCAAAATAGGCAGTTTTGAACGAGATATTTTCTATGAAAACGTAATCTTAGAAACATGCTAATTTCAAATTATTGTAAACAGTATTGATCACGCACAATTGTGATGACCATCTACTGTGTTCCACAGTTTATTGAAACGAATGTTTCTCATGCAAAATTAAGTTACTTAAAAGCTAGGCCTACCTTCACGAGAAGATACTGTTCATAATCCAGGGGGGCTGATCGCTGTCTCGCCGGCGCGCGCGCCTGACAAGTAGGTCTTCACCCAACCCCGATGGGAAACTCTTATAGCTAACACTCTTATAACTACACAATGCCCTAATAGACAGCTAAAACTTTCCCGGCGCTTTTCAAAGCGAACACACACGGGTCACAAGTCCGTACCCCGACCGGGCACTAGTAGGTGCAAAAACTCGCAATCTCGGTCACAATACGGGTAGGTAACTGGCGCGGCACGTCGCTACAGAAACACACAACCTTGCCTCACGGCGGCGTACGGCGAACTGGTCGCGATGTTGCGCGGACGGCGGTTGGCGCCGAACCCACGAATGAACGTGAATGAATGAATCACGCGCGGCGTGAACATCCCCCCGTCCCGGACAGTAGCAAACTGTCCGCCAACTCAATCTAAGGGCAGGCGAGAGAGGGTAGCGATCGCTCGCTTCAAAACAGAGTCCCCCACCAGGACCTCGGCAAACCTGGGCACACCATCCGACCCCGGATGAAGCTGAACAATGCGTCCTAAACGCCAGCGGAGGGGCGGCAGGTTTGGATCCTTTACCAACACGAGGTCCCCGGTCTTGGGTGGGGTCGTCCTATCCGACCACTTAACGCGTTGCTGCAAAATGTGCAAATACTCCAGATGCCAACGGCGCCAAAAACTCTGCGTAAGCTGCTGGAGCAATTCAAATCGCGAGAGCCGTCCGGAGGGCACTTCGGAATAAGGATATTCCGGCAAGGCGTTAAGCGGTCTGCCAATCAAAAAATGGCCCGGCGTAAGGGCCTCTAAATCATTCGCGTCCGAAGACAACGGACACAACGGACGCGAGTTGAGGACCGCCTCAACCTTACAAAATACGGTCGCGAGTTCCTCAAACGTGAGGACCGTCTCCCCAATAACGCGACGAAGGTGAGTTTTAGCGGCCTTTACAGTTGCTTCAAAAATCCCTCCCCAGTGGGGGCAGGATGGCGGGGAGTACTGCCATCGTACCCCTCTGCGAGAGAGTGTGGATCCGATCTCAAAATTATTCCTATCCAAAAATTCACAAACTTCCTTTAAATACCTATCGGTGCCCTTGAAATTGGTTCCACAATCGGACCTGATTAACGACGGCATTCCGCGGCGAGACACAAAACGATTCAACGTGGCTACAAAGGCTTCTGTGGTGAGGGCACTAACCACCTCCAGGTGGTCCGCTTTAGTGGCCAAACAAACAAATACACACAAGTAAGCCTTTTCCGTTCTAGCATTACGAAGCCGCGATGTCTTAACGGTAAATGGCCCCGCAAAATCCGTTCCAACTCCTGAGAAGGGCATCGATTCGTTCACTCGATCGGCAGGCAAATCACCCATCTGGGGCTGCATCGTATCGGCGCGCAAACGATAACACGGGAGACAACGAAAAATAACGGATCGGATTATTCTCCGCGCTGACAAAATCCAGAACTCTCGTTGGAGGAGCGCGGTCAAAGCATTACAACCGGCATGAGCATTCTTTACATGTCGGTCTGTAATCAACAGTCTAACTAACGGTCCATCCTTGGGGAGCAACAAAGGGTGGCGTGATCCGTACGGCAGGTTGGCATGTCTGAGCCTACCTCCGACACGCAGCAATCCGGTACTGTCCAAGAAGGGATTCAACCGCACCAAGGGTCCCTTCAACTTGGACTTACTTGAGCGCAGGGCTTTCAGCTCCGGTTCAAACTCTCGCTGTTGCGTCACTCGCAACCAATGCAACAGAGCGTCTTGCCGCTCTTGTGGGGCGAGGACCGGAGACAACGATTTCTCCTGAGGCTGGCGACAATTTCGCACAAAGCGCCTCATCCAAGCACTCACGCCGAGCAACTTATCAAGAGAACTGTAGCGGTCTAACAAAAACTCCATCTGCGGAGCCGCCACCGTCTCCACGGCGTGAACACGCATGCCTAGGTCTGGGACTCTGGCCACAGCCGGGGTGGCAGGCCATGAGCGCTCAGGCCGTAACAACCATGATGGACTCCACCATAGGTGGTGGTCCACTAACTCAGGCGCCTCGCAGCCGCGGGAGGCACAATCTGCGGGGTTCAATTCGCCCGGTACGTGGCGCCAAATCAACGGGGCCTTTGAAGTCTGAATTTGTGAGACCCGGTTGGCCACAAAAACCTCAAGGGTGTGGACTAAACTCTTCAGCCAACAAAGGACGACCTGGCTGTCAGACGCAAATATCGACTCCAAGTCGACACCGTTTCCCAAGGTGTCGGCAACATGATTGAGTAGCCGTACTAAGAGAGTGGCGCCGGACAACTCCAACTTCGGAATGGTTAGCCTAGTCCGAAGGGGGGCGACCTTACTCTTGGCCGTAACTAAGTGTACGGCGACAACGCCTGCTGCATCCACCGTTCGGATGTAAACGGCTGCCGCGTATCCGCTTTCGGACGCGTCACAAAAGCCGTGCAGGGAGGCTTTAAACTTTCCCGAAGGCAGCATTTGCCTCGGTATACAAACCCGATTGACGTCGGGTAGGGATGACACGAACCTCACCCACTCTCGTAGGAGGCTACCAGAGTGGGGCTCATCCCATGACAATTCCGCAGCCCAGAGCTCCTGTAGGAAGCACTTCATCGAAAACACTACAGGGCTGAGCCAACCGTTCGGATCAAAGGTACGGGCTACAGTAGACAGCACCGTGCGTTTAGTCCAGACCTTTGGGTCTGGCAGTTCCAATCTATATGTGAACAAATCCGGGACTGGTCGATACTGGACTCCCAAAACAGACAGCATGTCTGGAGTCTCCGGATTTTCAAAGAGGAGCGGCTCTTGCTGGTGGTCCTTAGGCAAATCTGCCAATAGGTCCGGTGAGTTAGACAGCCACTTCCGCAACTCATAGCCACCAGCCCTCAAGAGCGCAATCAGCTCATCACGTAAGACGAGAGCCTCATCTAAGCTCGAGGCCCCCGTGCAGATATCGTCGACAAATAAGGCCCCCCCCTCAATAAGAGCAGATGCCCGGGGATAGCGTAGCCGTTCGCGCTCTGCGAGCTCCAAAAGCGAACGGATCGCCACAAAGGGGCTCGACCGCAAACCATAAGTGTTGGTGTTCAGCTCGTAAGCCAACATCGGATCCTGGGGATCCTCACGCCAAAGGATGAGCTGGTATCGTCTATCCTCCGGGTGAATCACGGTCTGTCTGAACATCATGCGGATATCGGCCACAAAGACGACAGCGTGCCGGCGGAAGTTGGTCAAAACATCACAGACATCGTGATGCAACTTCGGCCCCGCATGCAGACACTGATTCAACGACACTCCGGTTGACGTGGGCGCTGAACCATCAAAGACCACGCGGATCTTCCCATTGGAAGTCTTCAAAACAGCGTGGTGTGGCAGGAAGTAATGTTCCACATTACGCCAGTCCAACTGCGAGATGGACATGTGCCCAAGGTCCAAATACTCCCGCATGAAGTCTATATACTTCTCCTTGAATGCGGGATCCCTGGCCATCCTACGCTCCATGGACAACAATCTCTTCTCGGCCATCGGTCGGGAGCTCCCTAAAGGAGGGCGAACCGCCAAGAAGGGCAAGCGGGTAATCAAGCGACCCGAGAGGAGGCGCCCAGTGTTGTTCTGGTAGAACAATTCGCACTCCTCCGCTACCGGATCCAACCGCTTGGCAGTGGGAGGTTCCTCCACCTCCCAAAACTTTTGGAGAACGTCGGACAAAGTAGAACCGACAATGGTCTGGCGGTCTACCGACGGGGTCTCTGGTGTATGTGGTACCTTTCCCATCACCACATGACCCAGCGACGAGGACAAGGCGACAAGATCGGCTGTCTGCAAAACTCGCTCGCTTCCACACAGTACACTACCGAGGACATCCGCACCAATCAACAAGTGTATTGGGCCCGGTCGGTGGAAGGAAGGATCAGCCAAAGCCAGTCCAGACGTCAGCTCAATCGTGGATGGCGGCACTCGCACTTGCGGGAGTGGTCCAACCACCTTATCAAAAACTATCGCCGAAGCACCGATCTTCGGCCTTGGCGTGAAGTGGGGGGAGAAGGAGAACTCAACTCGACCAATCGGATCAGGGATCCGCGAGTCTCCCACCCCCCGTACCGCTTCGTGATGCGGCAAAAGCAAAAGACCCAGCTGTCGGACAAGCCACCTGGACATTATGCACCCCTGGGCACCTGAGTCCAAAAGGGCACGCACCGTGACAACATTGCCCTTAGGTCCCCAAACATTCACGGAGGCTGTTGACAACAGCACAAGCTCCGGAGGGGTGGTTGGGTCCGACAGGGGCGCCATTAAAAATTTTGGGGGGGTACTTGTCCCCCTCGCGCCTGAGTCGGCGCGCCAAATGTGGGACGCTCGTACCGGGCGAGCGGGTCCCAATCGGGTACATACTGGCCCCGACCAACAGTACTCCTAGGTGCAGGGTAATACCCGTGTGGGGCGTGCCTCGGTACATAGTACCCCAATCGAGGCCTCTCCATTAGGGGGGGGGGAGTAGCAAATAGGGCCCGTGCCCATCGCCACCGTGGCGTACTCTTGTGGTACCCCCCTACCCCCGCCCGTGGCGGGGGCGTCTCTCCTATAGTTCCCCCTCTCCGGGGGGGACTGAACGGGGGGGCTAAGCCCCGCCGAATCTCTAGGGGACCGGTTCCGGGCTGCCGGGCCCCCGCCCGTGCGCGAGGAATTCGAACCCCGGTCGCTCCCGGCGTCCTTGCGGTCCAAACAAAGGAGGGGGTGATGCCTCCCTCCGCAAAGACGACAATCCTCTGTCTGGGGACACGCCGACTGCATGTGTCCCCCCAAACACCTATAGCACCATTGGCGCTGTCTAGCAACGGCCCTCCGTCCCTCTGGGCGGAGGCCTCTAAATTTGGCACATTCGTGCACCACGTGCCTATCTCCCCTGCAATACCTGCACCGCTCACTCGGTGCGGGGGGAGGGGACTGCTGGAAGGCAGCATACCGGTTGGTCGGGCGACGGGGCTGTTCCCTCGCCGCCACCATACGACCAACACCTGGAACCGGGGCGGGCTCCAGGTGGTCCGTCACCCTACATTCGTCCTCCAAAAAACGAAGGAGGTCCGCGAAGGGCGGGAGATACGAGGCGCTGTCGCCTCCGTACCTCTGCTCGAAACGCCCCTTCATTTCAGCGGGCAATTTGGCGAGGACTATGTGCAGCAGTACAAAGGACCACTGATCCACCGGCAGGTCCAATCGCCTTAGGGAGTTGACCGCTGACAGTAGCGGGTTCAGCAACTCCCTCCGTAACAGGTGTACCCGCGTGATTCGCGGGAGGGCCAAAATCGTGGCCACGTGGGTGTCCGCCAGTAACCGGACATTCTGGTACCTGCTAACCAGAAGCTGGCGAGCCACCTGGTAGTTGTCGTCGCTGATGAGCAGGTGCTGGATTACCGCGCTGGCCTCTCCTCGCAGGGAGGAGCGCAAATAGGCCAACTTCTCACTAGGGGATAAGTCCCGTCGTGAATCCACTAAGCTGTCAAACAGGTTAATGAAGCCCATCCAGGCTGACAGATCCCCATTAAAAGTGGGAATCTCCAAAGTAGGCAATCGGCCTAGCAACGCCGTCGGGGTAGGTTTGACCTCCCCGCTCAAAACCGGCTCCCCCTTCCGAACAGCCAGGGCCCTCTCAGCCGCCTCCGTGAACTGGTCAGCCAGCTCATAGGCCTGGGCTACATCCTGCTCCAGCTGTTCCGACACGGCATCATCAGCTGGGGGGTTTTCCAAATAATACGCGCGACACTCCATGGCGTGGCGCTCCAGGTCTTGCAGCCGAGCTGCCAGCCCGCCATACCGAGCTAGCAACGCGCCTACCCGGTCGGCTCGGTCTATTAATGTGACCGCACAAGCAAGCCAACGCAAAACTCCTTGGATGCCAGCCCTGGATACGGCGAGCGGATTCGTAGGAGCCATTTATACTCCGTTTAATAAACAAAGCAAACAAAGAATTATAAAAGTGGTAAACATCAACAAAAAAAAACAATAGAAATAGGTCGCGTCACGATAATATAAAACACAATTAAAATTCGGACGACATACACGGACCCTACTATTTTCATAAATTATTAACAACTTACCAATTTCAAGGGCTAACAATATAACGGTATAAACAAAACGTATAGGATTAACGGTATGGCATACACGGCACGGCCAAGTCAACCTCGCAAATCAACTACTAAACCGTTATCAACAAACAAAAACAAAACTATTTTTAATAATAATACTCGTAATTTAATACTACTAATAATTAAAACTAGTTCCACTTTTTTAACTAGGCAAGCGGACTCGGAACAAACACTAGTATGTGGTACTAATAAACAACACTTTCGAACGAAACTATTCGTCAAATAAATCCGGACACACAAAAAAAAATATACACATCTAGGCGAGTAAACTCTCATCAAATCACTAGTATGTGGTACTAATAAACACACTTTCGAACGAAACTATTCGTCAAATAAATCCGGACACACAAAAAAAAATATACACATCTAGGCGAGTAAACTCGTATCAAATCACTAGTATGTGACAACAATTATATAAGTGTCTATCTATTATCGGATCCACCAAGTGAGAAACATTCGCTTCGAGAATTTACTAGAACAATTTCTTAGTACTTCAAATCGTCTCGGAATACCCTCGAGATTTCAACAAAAAAAAAAAAAAATTTTTAGGTACGCTTTTTAGGTATTTCTAGGTACGCTAACTAGGTACGCTCTGCTACCAAAAATATGATCACGCACAATTGTGATGACCACCTACTGTGTTCCACAGTTTATTGAAACGAATGTTTCTCATGCAAAATTAAGTTACTTAAAAGCTAGGCCTACCTTCACGAGAAGATACTGTTCATAATCCAGGGGGGCTGATCGCTGTCTCGCCGGCGCGCGCGCCTGACAAGTAGGTCTTCACCCAACCCCGATGGGAAACTCTTATAGCTAACACTCTTATAACTACACAATGCCCTAATAGACAGCTAAAACTTTCCCGGCGCTTTTCAAAGCGAACACACACGGGTCACAAGTCCGTACCCCGACCGGGCACTAGTAGGTGCAAAAACTCGCAATCTCGGTCACAATACGGGTAGGTAACTGGCGCGGCACGTCGCTACAGAAACACACAACCTTGCCTCACGGCGGCGTACGGCGAACTGGTCGCGATGTTGCGCGGACGGCGGTTGGCGCCGAACCCACGAATGAACGTGAATGAATGAATCACGCGCGGCGTGAACAAGTATCTTTGTCTAAAAAGTTAGTAAAAAACATTTTTCTTTTTATAGAGTATTTGTGAATACTGACAATTTTCCCGAACAGTGTTTTATAAACTTCACTTTTAACATTAATTTTGAAGCTCAAATTTTTTAATACCATTGAAAAAATAGGAAACAAAAATTTCTATGTATATCTACATATCATTACGCAAATAGTTAGTAAGGAAATTAGTTTAATTTGTGATTATTTTCGTACGAAATTAAAATCCAAACAAAGTGAAATTATAAAGAAATCAATGGTGGTAAACATGCAACATTTATCAATAAATTACTTTATTTTACAAAAACTTATAGTCTAACGTAAAATAAGAACATATTATCTAAAGTTTGAATAAAAAAAACCTTTATAATGATGCATAATTTATTTTATATAAATTTTTTTAAAGTGCTATAAAACACTCTGCGCAAAACATTTCAAATTAGTCCGCCGCTAGGCTCTTCAGAGGGAGGACGTATCGCTCGGTGCTCTGCCGTCTGCCGTTCGCTGACCTTTGCAGTGTGCTGCGTGGTGTGGTATAGTTTATAGTGCAACCGACACGTCTTAGTATACTCATTAGATAGGTAATTGAAAATTGTTTACTTCTATGATCATTAGTTCACTCACACACCTAATTGTATTTATCATAATTGAATACGTATTTGTAATAGAAACTGACCATGAAAATGATCTAAAAAATAGTAATTTGTAAGGTCATTTTTTAATTTGACGACTCATTATGAAGTAAATCAGGAGGAAAAAAATTAACCTTGACGAGTTTCTTGCCGGTACTTCTTCAAGGTCTCTGTTCTAGGGTTTGCGAACCCATGGCGTAAATGACTGAATTATCCAAATGGGATGTTGACCTTCAAAACGGTGTATAGGCACATGAGTACTATCAGAGTGTTGACTTCAAAGAGCGTGCAAAATTTTGGTAGGGTTGTTACAAGAAGTTAAAATTGTTAGCTTTCTATTAGGTACCTATTATGAAATATTTATTTACAAATTACTTACTATTTTGACAAGAAAACAGTAACGCAATGAAAACAATATAAAAAAATCCAAGATGGCGGCCAACTTTTTGATTGTGGGCCGATTTCGATGAAACTCGGTTTTTGGTACTATTTTGACAAGAAAATAGCAACGCAATGTCAAAAACTTGAAAAAATCCAAGATGGCGCCCAAATTTTTGGTTTGTTGGCCGATTTCGATGAAACTCGATTTCTAGTACTATTTTGACAAGAAAACAGAACTGCAATGTAAAAAATATTCAAAAAACCAAGATGGCACCGAAGTTTTTTGTTAGTTGGCCGATTTTGATGAAACTCGATTTCTAGTACTATTTTGACATGAAAATAGCAACGCAATGTCAAAAATGTAAAAAAATCCAAGATGGCGCCCAATTTTTTTGTTTGTTGGCCGATTTCGATGAAAATCGATTTCTAGTACTATTTTGACAAGAAAATAGCAACGCAATGTCAAAAACTTAAAAAAATCCAAGATGGCGCCCAAATTTTTGGTTTGTTGGCCGATTTCGATGAAACTCGATTTCTAGTACTATTTTGACAAGAAAACAGAACTGCAATGTAAAAAATATTCAAAAAACCAAGATGGCACCGAAATTTTTTGTTAGTTGGCGGATTTTGATGAAACTCGATTTCTAGTACTATTTTGACATGAAAATAGCAACGCAATGTCAAAAATGTAAAAAAATCCAAGATGGCGCCCAATTTTTTTGTTTGTTGGCCGATTTCGATGAAACTCGATTTCTAGTACTATTTTGGCAAGAAAACAGCAACGCTATGTAAAAAATAAAAAAAAATCCAAGATGGCGGCCAACTGTGATGTGATGTGGGCTGATTTTGATGAAGCTTGGTTTTTGGTACTATTCTGACAAGGAAATAGCAACGCAATGTTAAAAACATTAAATAATCCAAGATTAAAAACCAAGTTTTATCGAAATCGCTCCACAAACAAAAAAGTAGGCCGCCATTTAGGATTTTTTAATATTTTTAACATTGCGTTGCTGTTTTCTTGTCAAAATAGTACTAGAAATCGAGTTTCATCGAAATCGACCAACAAACAAAAAATTGGGCGCCATCTTAGATTTTTTACATTTTTGACATTGCGTTGCTATGTTCTTGTCAAAATAGTACTAGAAATCGAGTTTCATCAAAATCGGCCAACAAAAAAAAATTTCGGCGCCATCTTGGTTTTTTAATATTTTTTACATTGCAGTTCTATTTTCTTGTCAAAATAGTACTAGACATCTAGTGTCATCGAAATCGGCCAACAAACCAAAAATTTGGGCGCCATCTTGGATTTTTTTACATTTTTGACATGGCGTTGCTATTTTCTTGTCAAAATAGTACTAGAAATCGAGTTTCATCGAAATCGGCCAACAAACCAAAATTTTGGGTGCCATCTTGGATTTTTTTAAGTTTTTGACATTGCGTTGCTATTTTCTTGCCAAAATATTACTAGAAATCGAGTTTCATCGAAATCGGCCAACAAACCAAAAATTTGGGTGCCATCTTGGATTTTTTTAAGTTTTTGACATTGCGTTGCTATTTTCTTGCCAAAATATTACCACAAACCGAGTTTCATCATTTCATCAAAATCGGCCTACAATCAAAAAAGTTGGCCGCCATCTTGGATTTTTAATAAAGATTGGTTATATTCAAAATATATTTCTCTTTCGAGAGTTATTGAAAAGGCGTAGCCTGAAAACTGCTCATACGTGCTTCGCGTTGACCCTGAGCTTGTCCACTGGCTGAGCTGTCGTAAACCGGTTTTTACAGACACGCCGTGTACGGACACGCCAGTGACAAGCAGCCAGTGGACACGCACACATGCCCAGCATGCTTGTAGTAGTGTAATCATTTCCCACCGTTCTATGAAGTCGTTTCTCTGTAATACGTAGTAGTATTTTTTTTCCTGTGGTATAGGTCTACATCAGATTGTGATAAAAATGGTATTCTGAAATCGGTATTTTATTTCTAAACTAGCTTTCCGCCCGCGGCTTCGCCCGCGTGGACTACACGACGTTATCCCGCGGGAATGTAATATTTTTCCGGGATAAAAGTAGCTTATGTTCCTCTTCAGGCTACAAAGTATCTGTGTCCTAAATTTCAGCCAAATCCGTTCAGTCGTTTTGGCGTGATTGAGGAACAAACATACAAACATCTAAACATCCAAACATCTAAACTTTCACATTTATAATATTAGTAGGAAGTAGGATAGGATTACGTATCGAATGGTCGGTCATACATGAATAACATAAGATGAGTAAGCAAGTACTTACATACACATTTGGGAAGGATTACTTTATTAGTATTAGTTGGTAAACTTTTAAAAAATCTACTTCATATAAACAATAAAATGTTGTCTATGTAGTAAACCCATTAGATTACAGCATACACTTATTATGATTATGTAAGGGTAAGTAAGGATATAAGTTGTTTTAATTTTAGTTCTTTGCATTCACAATGCAATTTTTAGTACTGAAAAATGGAAAATGAAGTATTTAGAAAAAATCGACCCGTCTCACATTCAAGATATAATATAAAAATATAATATAAAAAATAAAATATAAAAACTAACACTAAATCATATTTAAACTTGAGTTAAAAGGATCAATGTGATTAGTTTGACTATAGCAGGACACCGCACGTTTGACCTTGAGCGCACGTCTGATGCGAGTGAAAGTTATTCATTTACCTAAACTCGACGCGACGCATTTGGGTTTAACGCTCTTAAGCCTTTGGTCCCGGCTGCATTTGCAGTCGTTAATACCCACCAACCCGCTATGGGCCCGCGTGGTGCGTCATGCATGGCCCATTCTCCTTATCCATCCATAAGGAATGGGGGACTGATGATGGCATATCATGAAAATAGTGTAACAACCACGTCACTGAGAGCCTACTCTGAAACGCAAAACCCGAAACTTCGTTATACCCGTCCCTCTCACGCTCCAGTCATAACAGTATCGAGTGAAAGGGGCGGGGCTAACCGAAGTTTCGGATTTGCATTTCAGAGTACGGTCCCTGGTTAGGAATATCGCACCTTCGCTCAAATAGTGTAATTACTCAAAATTTTATTTTGAGTAACGGTTTTTTTACAGCTTTCGAACCACAATCATCCAATGACCGCGATATATTGAATAGGTACTTAGTTTTTGAGAAATATCGTTTCAACTAAGGTCAATTAGCTAAGTACACGCCCCTTAAAGTAAATCTATGCGAAGTAGGTTTCAATCAATTCACCTTGTTTTAAAGTCAATAAAAACCTTCGCAGGGTTAACTCCTATCTCCCCTCTTGTTAATTGAAGAGGGTCGGAACCTCCTTTTAATAACTTTTTAATTCTATTACTTCGAGACGCACCATATTTGAATTTTTAAGTAAGAAGCTTTCCGTTTTAAAACTGATGCTTTGCAAAGTTTTGGTGTTCTGATTTTAAATTATATCTCTTCTTTATTAGGAGCCCGTGGCTCAGTGGTTGGAGCGCTTGGCCGGTTAAGCGTTAAGCAACTTTCGCAATGGTCGGTCACGGGATGGGTGACCAAAAGCTCGAGTTCTCCGGGCTTCGGAGGGCATGGCTGCATTTGCAGTTGTTAATACCCATCAATTAGCTCGCGTTGTGGGTCATGGCGTATTCTCCTTATCCATCCATAAGGAAGGCCAGTGCTCCAGCATTGGGGAAATTAAATAGCTGATGATAATGATGATGTTTTGGTATGAAGCCTCGTTTTTAATTAACATAAAAAAACGAATGACTTTAATGTTTTACCACATTCACATTATTATTAGGTATTCGTGTTTTCTTGATCTGTCGTATTTATTTGATTGTACCTATAATTATATCCTACTAGAAAACCAAACCTCGGAAACGAAAATCAAAGTCAACATCGATTTTGACGACCTATCTGGGTCGGTCTGCTGGGTACGGATGTTGGATACCTGCTTTCTGTGCAGAGGTCGCGGGTTCGATAAATATTTGTGTGCATGAACATGTCTATTTGTCTTGGTCAGGGCGTTTTCTACGGCCTATTTATTTTTTGTAAAAAATAAAAAAATACTTATGATTTTTACATTCTATTCACATACCTAATAGTAAGTACGTTTACACGCCTGTCAGTCAAGCAAGACAACACAAGGAAGCCCAGTGCTGCCAACTTTTAACTTTTAACTCGTATTTTAATGATCTTTTCAGCTTTGGTACGATATAGGTACGATTGTATATTCGAAATCGTTATCGCAAATATATACCTTCGATCTTATCATACTTAATAATATTGGACCTGTCAACAACTCTTCTAAAACATTGTTTTTGGTCGCATACTTTTTTCGTGATTTTCGTCAAAACTACTTAAGTACACAAAATTTGGGCAACTTAAGTCTACTTGGCGTCAGTTTAACCCGACGAGGATATGGAAGGGTCAATTTGACCCCGACAATTTTTAATAGAATATAGTTTTTTTTCCACGACCGTCGGGTTTTGACCGTCTCAATAGCTGTTGCTAAGGAACTCGCGCATGCGCCACGCATCGATATTCAGTCGGCAAATGTTTGTGACGCATGCCATAAATATATTTGTCCCGAACACACTGTTTCGCTCTGCCAGAATGGTGCTGCAAACACAGACAAAAATGACATGTGGTTTATAAGTGACTGTAAGACTGTAAGTGAAAACTGATTGGACATATGTACCAAATTACAAGGTAATTGATAAAAAAGTTTTCCATTTTTTGTTACTTTAATTTACTCAAGTAACACACTTGAGTAAATTTATGAAAAAGTTTATGATTTTTTAGTTCTTTGTTAAAACTGGTTTAATTATTATATTTTGTACTATTATATGCGTGTTTTATTTATCTAATCATAAAAATAGTACTTAATCTCATTAAATCTTTAGTTCAAAAATAAAAAATTTGCTATTTTAAACCCAATGACATACAGGGTCAATAAGACCCTTGACAACCTCCACGTAACTATTTTCACCACATCCTCGCCGGGTTAAAAACAATTTTATTTAATCAGTGTTTTTTATTGAAAAGTCACTTGATTTAAATCTAGATTTAATCATCCCAATGCCTACCCTGCCTATAAGTACAGAAAACACTGGAGTAGATTACTTACATCAAAAACAACAACTTAAATATTCTACGACGTTTCTAAACAAAAAATCGATACAGCTGATCGAGTTTCGTATGCAAAGTCGGATTTGTTTTCCGTACCTACTTAAATAATTTATAAAGAAAAAGTTAAAAATAGAATATCAGCTCCAATTACCTCGACTTTCTGATACTTCTACATGAACTTAATCGCAAAATCAAACCCTGAAAATAGAACGCGGCAATGCCAACTTTAAAAATAACTAGCGGATCCTCGCGGTTTTACCCGCGTTGTACCCGTTCCCGTGGGAATATCGGGATAAAATATAGCCTATGTCACTCGGGAAGACTGTAGCTTTCTAACGGTGAAAGAATTTTCGAAATCGGTCCAGTACTTTTTGAGTTTATTCGTTACATACAAAAATACAAATCTTTCCTCTTTATCTATATATATAAAATTCAAAGTCCTGACTGACTGACTGACTGACTGACTGACTGAGATATCAACGCACAGCCCAAACCGCTGAACCTAGAGACTTCAAATTTTGCACATAGATACGTTATAAAGTGTAGGCATCCACTAAGAAAGGATTTTTGGAAATTCCACCCCTAAGGGGGTGAAATAGAGGATGAACGTTTGTATGAAAGTCCTTCAGTTTTGAAGTTAGGATCTTAAAACAATGTATTTAGGCTGGCAATTGAAAATTAAGATTTACCTGTGTCAGCGTTTTTGACAATTCCACCCCAGAAGGGATGAAAAGGGGGATGAAATGTTGTATCTGGAAAGTCCTTCATTCAATTTGTTTTTTAGGCTTATGGTCGGAAAGTAAAATAAATAAGCAAAAACATGTTTCGTATTTTTTCGAAAATCAACCCCTTAGAGGTTAAATGGGATAAATAAACCTAAAAATCGATATGGATGTCGTTATTGAGGTTTTATGAGATGACGATTGCAAAAATGGCATTTATTTTGATGTTTAACACGCTGAACATAATTCAACCCCTAAAAGGTTGCAATAGGGGTGAAATTTTGAATGAAAAATCAGGGGTAAAATAGACATTTCAACTTGAAACTTTGTTGGCTTACTTCTTAAAACAAATAGGCAACACATTTCGTAATTTTCCTAAAATCAAACCCAGGGGGTAAAATAGGGGATGAATATGTGTATAAAAGTCAGTCAGTTTTGAAGTAAGAATCTTCAAATTTTGTATTTAGACTGGCAATTGAAAATTAATATTTTCCTGTGTCAGCGTTTTTGACAATTCCACCCCCGAAGGGGTGAAGAGGGGGATGAAATGTTGTATCTGGAAAGTCCTTCATTAAATTTATTATTTAGGCTTATGGTCGGAAAGTAAACCAAATAAGCAAACACGTATATCGTATATTTTCGAAAATCAACCCCTTAGAGGTTAAATGGGATAAATATACCTAAAAATCGATATGGATGTCGTTATTGGGGTTTTATGGGATGACGATTGCAAAAATGGCATTTATTTTGATGTTTAACACGCTGAACGTGATTCAACCCCTAAAAGGTTGAAATAGGGGTGAAGTTTTGAATGAAAAATCAGGGGGTAAAATAGACATTCCAACTTGAAACTTTGTAGGCTTACTTCTTAACGGATCGCACGGTCCCCTCCCGGTTGTCTTGGGAGATGGCCCCGCTTGCTCGGCCATCTCCCGCCGCGCAGGGGCCCAGAAACGGGCCAACCGTCAGGCCGCAGGGGGTGCATATCACCACGGCCCCCCCACAGTCGGTGTGCTTAAAACTGACGGCGGAGAGCAAGTAGTGAGGGGTTTAGTTGGTAGTGGTGCCTGCTCTCAACCACCCCATCTGGTCAGCCCACCCGGAGTGGGTAACCTTATGGGGACATTGAGAGGAGGCTCTCTCCTCCTGCCCCGCCTCCTGTTGAGCTTTCGAGCTCGTCAGGGGGCGGGGCAGGGGTCAGAACCACCCAGCCCTGACGCGAAGCCTGTTAGGCTTGGCGGGAGGGCTGGGCGCGGCGAGAGACAGGCCTTGTCTGACTGAGTCCAACATGCCGTTAGCGGTATACGAAAAGACTGTATTTGCCCTTACTATAAACAAAAAAAAAAAGGCTTACTTCTTAAAACAAATAGGCAACCCATTTCGTAGTTTTCCGAAAATCAAACCCAGGGGGTAAATAGGGTATAGAAACCTAAATCATCTTAAGTACCCTAAAAGTTCGTGGTACCTTAGCTACTCAGAACTAACTTTTTGGTTGTGAAACAGACACTTATTATTTACTAGCTTCCGCCCGCGACTTCGTCCGCGTGGACATTCGAGACAATACTTAGGGGACAAATAACCAGGATAAAAAGTATTATATGTTTTAATTTCATAAAAATCCGATTAGCAGTTTTTAAGTTATTAGGCGGGTCCTCCCTCACCAAGTGAGCAGCCTCGTGCGAGGCCCACCGCACGTGGCAAACGTTCTGCCTCGCGCGAGGCTGCTCGCTTGGTGAGGGAGGACCTGTCTTATCACGTAAAAACGGCTGATCGGATTTTTATGAAATTAAAGCATAGAATACTTTTTATCCTGGTTATTTGTCCCCTAAGTATTGTCTCGAATGTCCACGCGGACGAAGTCGCGGGCGGAAGCTAGTAATATTATATAGTACTAGCTGACCCGGCAAACGTTGTTTTGCCATATTAACTTATTAAAAAGTAGGTAATCCAAAGCGGCTAAAACGTCAGTGACTACAATACTCTTTGACATACCTCTTTGGAAGCGGCTATGGTAGAAATGATAGTTTTGTATAGTAGGGTAGGGCGGGGCTAAAAGGTCCGCGGGTAAAAAGGTCCACCATCAAAATCTCAGAACCTAGTGACGTTTCGTGTTTCCAAAGGCCGTTTGTGCACTACCACAGAATTTTACCGATCCGGAAAAAAACGGATGCTTGTATTTAATTAATTACTAATATAAATGATTAATTATTAAAATACAAGCATCCGTTTTTTTCCGGATCGGTAAAATTCAGTGGTAGTGCACAAACGCCCATACGGTACGAGCGAAAAGAAGAGGCCGCGGGGGGAGTAACGCGCCATCACTGACAGTCGAGCGACGCCGCCAGGCGGAGATACACGACCGCACCTTAAAATTTCGACGTAAGTAATTTTTTCCGCTGTTGATTGGTTTGGTTTGGAGAACTGCTATTTAGGCTACGATGCCTGAATGTAGTTTTTAAGTATACGTCATTTAATTGTGTTTTAAGGTTTGTTGTTATTTTTAAGTTAGATTGAATTATTTTTTTTTAACACCTCTGTAAATACTTACACGTGTTTGGGGTAAAAAGGACCAGAGTGGACCTTTTTACCCCATATCATTTTTACTCTATTACTGTTTATTTTATTGTATTAAAACTTGTTTATTTGTTTTAGATGAGGAACTTTAAGAGAAAAACAAATCGTGGCACTAAATCTGTGGAATTGATGCTACGGGCAGCTCATTTAGTTCAACATGAAAATAAAACATTACGGGAGGGATTATGACAGATCCTAAACTATGAGAAATAGTTCCTCTTTTAATAATTATAAGTATTTTTTATTTTTTGTTTTTCTAGAATAATATACGTTTGATTTGCATTGGATCATATGTAGTTATTATTTTATAAAACCCTTTAAATAAAAAAAAAATGTATTGGACCTTTTTGCCTCTTTGCTGTCCCTTTTTACCCCTACTATGGGGCAAAAAGAACCAGACGACGAGGTCTAGAAAAACAGTAAAAAAACATATTTCTACAATTATTAAATAAGTGAAAATTTAGCCAATCATGCTTTAATAACTGTTGGTTCGATACGTGTTTTTTGTTTTGATGTAGTGGCTTTGGTTTTCACAGCATAACTCATAATAGTCAAATTGGACCTTTGTGCCCCGCCCTACCCTACGACAGTTTATCGATTTTCTAAACAAAATTATCATTTTTATTTTATAATTTTCCGGAATAAAAAGTAGCCTATGTTAATCTCCAGCTCCCAAACAATCCCCATACCAAAAATCGAGTCGATCCGTGGCTCCGTTTTGACGTGAAAGACGGACAAACAAACAAACAAACAAACAAACAAACACAGTTTCACATTTATAATATTATATATATATATATATATACTAGCTGACCCGGCAAACGTTGTTTTGCCATATTAATTGGACCCGGTAAACTTCGTATCACCAACATCTATTATAGATAGATGAAAATAAATGATCGCGAAGAAGTTTTATACACTGCCTGCAACAAATGTCACTTATTAAAAAGCAGGTAATCCAAAGCGGCTAAAACGTCAGTGATTACAATACTCTTTGACATACCTCTTTGGAAGCGGCTATGGAAGAAATGACAGTTTTGTAGTACGACAGTTTATCGATTTTCTATACAAAATAATCATTTTTATTTTATAATTTTCCGGAATAAAAAGTAGCCTATATTACGCTCCAGCTCCCAAACTATCCCCATACCAAAAATCGAGTCGATCCGTTACTCCGTTTTGACGTGAAAGACGGACAAACAAACAAACAAACAAACAAACAAACAAACAAACAAACACACTTTCACATTTATAATATTAGTATGGATATATATAGTAAAACAAACAAACAAACACAGTTTCACATTTATAATATTAGTATGGATAGATCAATATGAAACGGGCCCGTGTAAATATAATCAGGAATCTCACTCATGCAACTAATAAGGGCAAGCAAATTCGATAACAACCTGCGAAAGTATCTTATAAATTTTAACGTAAGACAATTTCTACTATGCTTGTTGCAAGTTATAGGATTTAGCGATAAAGGTAGCGGTGGCTGTACTGCCGTAGTACGGGACGCTTGAACTCAAATTATTAGTCCACTCGGCTAGCTACCACCATCTTATTCTGTAGCAATATCAAAGATGTTTTCAACATTATTAGAGAAGATAACCAATTCCTTAGTGGTTGAGGATTCCGGCAGTAGTGCGCTTCCACCTTCAGCCTTAACACCACTTAACATTAGACGCTTGGGTCATCCAAACAAAAAAAAAATCTTCAAGAAATCAATAACAAGTCAATTATTAGTCCGCCTGGCTAGCTACCACCATCTTATGTAAGTCTTTCGCCATATGTAGCAATGAGGTTTTGAGCATTATTGTGTTCCGGCAGTGGTTTAGGATTCCAGGAGTAGTGCGCTTCCACCTTCAGCCTTATCACCACTTAACATCAGCCGGCGTAACATGAGCGGCTTTTATCACTCGATATGATATAGCACGTTTTGCTGTCTTGCTTACCCCATTAAGGTGTAAGCAAAACAGCATGACGTGCTATATCATATCGCGTGACATTATGATGGTCATGCTAAACAGGCAGGTGTGATGTGATGAAGGCTAAGTGCTATCCCGTGGTAAAATTTAAAAAAATCTGTTGGCGTAATCACACCTCCTTAGCAAGGGGTCGTCGTGATTTCGATTCCTGATTAAGTTCGCCTTGTATATTTTACAGTGTGTATTTTGTACAAAAGTTAAATAAAAACATAAATAGTTCTTTTTTTAATTTCCGTTACCCATATTTCTCTGTAATGAATGACTTTTTTTTATTATAGTGAGTCAGGGCAATTTATACTGTCTTTACGTATAGGTACCAAGCGGCATGTTGGACTCAGTCAGACACAGGGCCTGTCGCTCGCCGCGCCCATCCCTCCCGCCAAACCTAATAGGCTTCGCGTCAGGGCTGGGCGGTTCTAAATCCTGCCCCGGCCCCCTAACAAGCTCGAAAGCTTGAGAGTAATTTACTGTAATGCATTGTAATTTAATAGTAATGTACAGACTGTAATGAATTACTATCGCCTAGCACTTATTACTTGGACTCAACACCAAAACATAATATTGAGTTTGCTTACACTCGTGTTGGCTTTTAAACAGAACAGGGTCTGGAATTACTTATAATAATTCAGTTGAACCCCATTACGTGGAATTCCTGGCAAGAATGGCAATATTCCAACGAGAAAGGATGAAAACAGTAATCATTAATATTTATAATTATTAATAACTTAATTATTAATTAGTTGTGAGACGGGTCGATTTTTTCTAAATACTTCATTTTCCATTTTTCTGTAATAAAAATTGCATTGTGAATGCAAAAAACTAAAAATTAAAATAAGTTGCAATAGTAATTTCATCTTTAGCGATTGCCAAATACCTGGAAAGGTATTTCTTTCGCGTGTGAGGGTAGTAATATCTCCACATTGATGAAATTAACGCTGACTTTACAGCGTGTAAGAAGTATTGGATAAATTCGACGCTTCTCGTAACGACTCCGTAGCTCAGTGGTTAGAGCAGTCGCCCGGAAAGCGAAAGGTCGTGGGTTCGAGTCCCATCGGAGCTAGTTGTGAGACGGGTCGATTTTTTCTAAATACTTCATTTTCCATTTTTCTGTAATAAAAATTGCATTGTGAATGCAAAAAACTAAAAATTAAAATAAGTTGCAATAGTAATTTCATCTTTAGCGATTGCCAAATACCTGGAAAGGTATTTCTTTCGCGTGTGAGGGTAGTAATATCTCCACATTGATGAAATTAACGCTGACTTTACAGCGTGTAAGAAGTATTGGATAAATTCGACGCTTCTCGTAACGACTCCGTAGCTCAGTGGTTAGAGCAGTCGCCCGGAAAGCGAAAGGTCGTGGGTTCGAGTCCCATCGGAGCTAGTTGTGAGACGGGTCGATTTTTTCTAAATACTTCATTTTCCATTTTTCTGTAATAAAAATTGCATTGTGAATGCAAAAAACTAAAAATTAAAATAAGTATTAATAACTTACTATCGCACTCAGAGACGCCAGTTAAATTTAATTCGGCATTAAATTAAATATGTATTTTTCCTACTTTATTCAATAGGTACCTACCTACTGGACATAAATAAGAGACAGAAAGAGATTTAATTGCCAATTATAGTAGATTGTACAACAAGTGCATAAAACGTACTATTTTACCCGAGACGTATTATATCCGAGAGGCCTATGCCCAGCAGTGGGCGTCGTACGGCTGAAATGATGTATTATATCCACCCGAGCCGTAGGCGAGGGTTGATAGTCAAGTCGAGGGTAAAATAGGTTTTATGGACGAGTTATACAATCTGCTTTTCACTTCGATTGTGAGGAAATTAAATTAAATAGCAATACTTAATGCAAAAAAGAAAAAATAAAGACTTCGCCATATTGGCGGGAAGACTTTTTTTATACGCGGCAGTGGCAGCGCAGACATTACCATAGATCGTAGTCCATAATGCTCTTGAAATACTTATTTCTTAGGAAACTTATTAATATTGCCTAAGTAGTTTTATTATTTTAGTTACAATTATAACATGGATTATGTGCAAAATTGATGAAACAGAATGAAATACAAGTTTATTTAACGAAGTTTAATTGCGTGTGTGACTGTTTACCTGACGACCTTTGTCTTAGAGTCTGAGACTTAGACGAAGATTTTACTTTATGCACTAGAGCATAAAAAGCGATTTTATATGCAGCCTATACCCAACATAAAGACGAACTTTACGAGCATGAGAAGTGAAAAAGTATAATTAAACGTGAAAACTAAAGAGATAGGTAATTAAAATTCAACTAAACTTAAAATATAGAGATAATTAAAAAGCTATCAATATTTATAAGAAAGTTCACCCACCCATCCCGATACCGACCACTGCAAACGTTGCTGCACAATCGTTATCGATTTGCAATATCATAGCCCTTTTTATTGAAACAGGAAACTAATTTGTTCGTTCCCGCAATTCCCGCGATTCCCGCCTACCATTGAATTGTAAATTTCTATGAAATAGACAGTGAATGTCGCATTGTCCCTATTATCTGCTTAACGTCAAGACGCTCATAATAAGATAATGTTTAAATTCATTTAATTCAAACATAAGGAGGTAAAATTCAGAAACCCGGTCGACCAGATAAGATCCACTTTTGCTTGCACTGAATTCCGTCCCTTCGTACTTATAGAAGCGTGCGGTTAGATCAAGTGCAAGCGAATGTCGGCTACAATTTTCTTAAATTTACCTTCACTTTTGTAAGAATATGAACCATTTGGACATACTAAAGTTCTTGATTGAAGTGTTTTCCCGTTGGGCAGAAATCGTTTGGTACTGTTTGAATAGCTTTATGGTAAGTAAATGAGAATCTTTATGCCTGTACTTTGTTGTTTGACGCGAAGATGTAACGATATTTGTGTTTTAGCATTATGCTAATACATTTTATTTGAAGAAATATTTTTAGATGTTTATACAAATGAATTAGAGGTAACATGCAAATTTTGTTATCTAAGCAGGATGTGTAAATAAGATTAAATAAATAAAATATTAATCTATTCACTTATTATAAATATTTATAGAATCGTCAACGTTTTCCTACCGCCCATTCCAGACTTTTTTACTACGATACTGGGCTCGTTTCACAAAGTCTAAGCTAAGCAAGTTCTCATTTTAGCTGTTACTTGACAGATAGTCCTCACAAAACTGACAATTAAACTGGAAAGTATCTCCCAATCGGACATTGTGAAACAAGCACTTACTGTAGGCAAGTATCCGACTCTATTCGCAGGGACGAGTTGCCGAGGCGTATCTCCCATTCATTTGTATAGTGTCTTTTGCACACTGCACTACCAGTATCCGATGTCACTATATAAATGACAGGTTTCAGCGACAAGCGACGGATACAAGTCAATTTGTATGTTTCGTAATTTTAGAACGAGCTAAGTGTGCAAAAGTTTAAAGTACAATATAGGCCTAGTAGTCAAATTAATGCTAACCTAAAAATTAACAATCGTACTGAATAATTTACCTTACACGTATAGGATAAGGGCGCGCCCAAAGTCACCATGTTAATTTCGATGCCCACAATCCTTAATAATTTTCTTGTCTGTTCTATCCGTTACATTTCTCTTACCATAGGACTTGTGAACCGATGGCGTAGCTTTCTTGACATGTACAACTGCTTGCGTAAAGCAGCATTGCGTAAATCAATAGGTAATTTCGAGTTCAATCTCATCGATCAACAATACCAGTAAGTAGTCAAATATGACAACTACAGACTTTTTTTTTATGTAGAAAACAGTTACGAATGTTTTGATCTTATGTCATAAATGACAGGATGCGATAAGAAATAAGAGCGCACCTTTGAAGTGCGCTCTTATTCGCTTGGTCGTTTTTTACACTTCAACCGTTTATACAGGGTTAATTTTCTTTAAATTTACGTCAAATGTTTGACAGCTGGTTTGTATGGGAAAAGAAAAGTGTTGTTTTTAATATTTTCCGCGCAATTTTTATGTTTTTTTTCACCATAAAAACCTTCGGAACATATAAAAAAAATAGCCGAATAGGTCCAGGCGTTCTTGAGTTTTGCGCCTTGCAACATTCATTTTTATTTATATAGATAGAAGAAGATGTGCGCAATTCTTTTATTAATTTTATGAAGTTTTTTTTCGAATTGAACGGTATATTTTTAGACAAGGCATTCGGGTGCAACCCGAACTCTACCAGTAAAACAATTCGTGAAATAATCAGTTTATTTGCAATTATGTTGGTTTATATCCAGTTTACGACTAAATCTTGTGAGCATCAGGACGGCGGGTGTACTTCTCAGATTAGCTTAAATTTATTGCAGATATTTGGTACCTTCTGTGTACCTTTACGTACCTCTTTTAAAAATCTGTGTACCTCCGTATTTACTAAGATATTCAAATCGCTAGGTACACCCGTGTATTTTTAACCAATGAGTGTATCGTAGTGAATTTGTGTATAGATTTGGTACCTTCTGTGTACCTGCAGAAACATGTATTAGACTTCCATAATTCAATAAGGTATCGAAGATATTCAATACAATAGGTACACCCGCCAACCTGACGCTAGGATTTTTTTGAAACCGATGAGTGTATCGTAATGGTTTTGAGTATAGATTTGGTATCTTCTGTGTACCTGCAGAAACATGTATTAGACGTCCACAATTCGATAAGGTATAGAAAATATTGAAAACAATAGTTTACCCGCCATCCTGATGTCAGTATGGTGCATGCACACTGGTTCCATATTGTAAAATTAGGGACTTAGGTTGCACGTTTTTTTAGCAACCACAATTTGATATCCAAGGAAATTAAATATATGTGTGGAGTTTCTACACCATCGGCAAACCGCAGATAAGTTATTGATCTCTATGTTTACCTGGGTCAGTTAAGTTCCTCGTACATTACCAAGTTTGATAATCGGCTTTCTACAAGGAAAAATAATTCTTCCTAACTTACCCGGTTTTCAAATGGAAATTTTTGTCTTACCTAGTAGAAAACCGTAATTTTATTTAGTTTTCTACGAAGATTTTTTTTTCTTCTTAGCTTACCCAGTTATCAGAAGAGATTTTTTTTTGTCCTCGTAGAAAGCTGTGAGTTCAATCACAGCTTTGCACGTGTTGTTCTACGAAGAAGAATTTTCCCTTTGTAGCCATTAGATCAGATAGACATAATAATTATTCATTTTTATTATTGAAAAATGGAAAATGAAGTATTTAGAAAAAATCGACCCGTTTTACAACCAGCTCCGATGGGATTCGAACCCACAACCTTTCGCTTTCCGGGCGACTGCTCTAACCACTGAGCTACGGAGTCGTTACGAGAAGCGTCGGATTTATCCAATACTTCTTACGCGCTGTATAGTCAGCGTTAATTTCATCAATGTGGAGATATTACTACCCTCACACGCGAAAGAAATACCTTTCCAGGTGTTTGGCAATCGCTAAAGATGAAATTAATATTGCAAGTTATTAAAATTTTTACTTTTTTGCATTTACAATGCAATTTCTATTAAGTATTGAAAAATGGAAAATGAAGTATTTAGAAAAATCGACCCGTCTCACAACCAGCTCTGATGGGGTTCGAACCCACGACCTTTCGACGGTTGGTTGGATGGTCTAATTATTTAAGTAAAACTTAATCTAAGTAATTATTCGGTCTATCAGATCTATTGGCTAAGTAGGAAAAATTCTTTTTCTGAGAACTACACATACACGTATCACGTACAAAGCTGTGATTTAATTCACAGCTTTCTACGAGGACAAAAAAAATCTTCTCTGATAACTGGGTAAGCTAAGAAGAAAAAAAAACTTCGTAGAAAACTAAATGAAATTACGGTTTTCTACTAGGAAAAAAAAATCCTATTTGAAAACCGGGTAAGCTAGGAAGAATTATTTTTACTTGTAGAAAGCCAGTTATCAAACTTGGTAATGTACGACGAATAAGGGAGTCGAACTTCGAGAAAGAGATCTCTCAACGAACCCAGCTTCGGGAAGCTACGGCATATATTCGCATACAAACCGTCCGTTCACTATGAATCTTATAGGAAGGCTCAAGATCACCCAGCGGACAATCGTTACGGAGATCCTTGGGAGGCCTATGCACAACACAACAGTCATAACGTCGACATTAAAAATAAATTTATTAAATATTCGTCTGTTTCAAAAGTAACACCTATCGTTTTTAAAGACTTATCTATAGACACCCCACAAGAATAGGTTTGATGAAGAAAACAATTGTTTCAGTTCCATTCATGTATCCCCTTAATTTTTTATTTTTTTTATTCTCGTATTAAATTGTAAAGCGGTTTACAGAAAACATCTACCTACCACGTTTCAAGTGTGTAGTCTTAAAAGTCTTGGAACAAAGTGGCTGTGACTGTGACATCTTTAATCCAAGCAAGAGTAGTTATATGGCGATCCACCGACCAGACAATGAGCTAGAAGCGTCTAAATACAGGTTGTGAAAATTATGATTTTGATGTGACAATTGTATTCAATAAGTATCTTTAAAAACTATTTACTAAATTGCTGTTTTTTTTTAAATAACTATACCTACCTTGTTTCTAAGTATTCCGCAAGTTTTAAAATGGTTGGTTTTAAGGAAAACTTTTTATACGCAACAATTATCGTTATTTTATTTTCTATACCTTTTACTAGTCAATTAATGATACAAAAATACATTTTACCCATTTTGATCATTAGTTTTGTTTTAAGAGGCTGTGTGTGTGACGTCTAAAAATCACCTTTTGAAAATTCACCTAACAAGTTGTAAATATGTATCATACGAGTAAGTTTCGCATAACCTAAAATTTCATAATGATTGGTTTTAAGGAAAACTTTTTATACGCAACAATTATCGTTTTTTTATTTTCTATACCTTTTACTAGTCAATTAATGATACAAAAATACATTTTACCCATTTTGATCATTAGTTTTGTTTTAAGAGGCTGTGTGTGTGACGTCTAAAAATCACCTTTTGAAAATTCACCTAACAAGTTGTAAATATGTATCATACGAGTAAGTTTCGCATAACCTAAAATTTCATAATGATTGGTTTTAAGGAAAACTTTTTATACGCATTTGATTGCGCGTATTCACAAGTGCGGCACGTTATACCACCCGCGAAGCGAAGAGTTATTAATCTATGATACCACCATAGTTAAGAATATTTTTCGTATGTAAGTTCTTTTTTTATCCTTGTAACACGTAACAAATTAAATAGTTTTAGTTCATTTTATGTACCTTTTATTCGTCAATTAATAATTTAAAAATACATTTAAAGCATTTTGATCATTAGGTTTGTTTTAAGAGGTTGTGAGGTTGTGACGTCTAAAATCACCCTTTGAAAATCCACCCAACAAGTTGTAAATATGTAACATAAGTTTCGCATAATCTTAGTTCATAATGATGGTTTTAAGGAGAACTTGTTATACGCATTTAATTGTGCGCATTTACGAGTGTGAGACGTCATAGTTAAGGGTATTTTTCGTAACTCCTTTTTTTCCTCTTAGCCCGTAAGAAAAATAGTTTGAGTTTATTATACGCATTTGATTGCGCGTATTTACGAGTGTGACACGTCATAGTTAAGGGTATTTTCGTAACTCATTTATTTTTTCCGCGTAACACGTAAGAAAAATATTTTTAGTTCATTTTCTGTACCTTTTATTTGTCAATTAATGATACAAAAATTCATGTTATTTTAAATTGTTACTTTTTTGCATTTTCAATGCAATTTTTATTATTAAAAAATTGAAAATGAAGTATTTAGAAAAATTGAGTGTGTTGTGAGAGGGGTCGATTTTTTCTTCATTTTCAATTTTTCAACAAAAATACATTTAAAGCATCTTGATCATTAGTTTTGTTTTAAGAGGCTGTGACGTCTAAAAATCACCCTTTGAAAATCCACCCAACAACTTGTAAATATGTAACACGACGATCTCCGTGGCTAATTGATGTACGCACCGGTTTTTAGGGTTCCGCTATCTCTGGATGTCCCGACTCTTGAGTTCGATTTGTACATCATTATTTGATTACAAATATAATAAAAGTGATTGCGCAATTATACATTTTGTCGTCTCTTGGAAACCTTTACCCTTGAACATTGGTCTGCAGGTACACAAACCGTACCAAATCTATACCCAGAGTGTAAGTTTACCAATGCAAACGTTACTATCGCGTTTACATTTGAATTGTATCTAAGCCTTATTTCTTGAAAATAAAGTACAATCTATCTGTCAAAATTGCACCATAGTCCCTATTTTTACAATACGGAACCAGTGTGCGCCATCCTGTCACCAGGGCCCTGTTAAACGAAACTTACAAGTCTACAATTATGTAAAAAGGGACTAATTTGTAGACTTGTAATACAAGACGTGCTGTTTAACCAAACTTACAAATAATATGGAAGAATTTTACAGCATAAAATCTTACATATTTGTAAAGTCTAATTGATGATTAAACGAACTTACCTTAGTGACGTTCTATCACAATGGGAGAGTTTCCTACAGTAATTTTTCTATGTAACTGTAACACAACCACCTTTTTTCAGCATATTATGGCAAAGGGTTCGTTCATTTAGCCTAAAAACACCTCCCACCTCACCTCCGGTTCAGAGGCTCCTTGCAACTTTTTTTTTTTTTTACAAATACAAATTCTTAATTTGCCAAAAAATAGGGTGGTACAGTTTTGATGTTTCTTTGTTTCAATTTGTGTTCAACTTTTTGTTGATATTTGGAAACGATATTCGTATGGTGATGTCAGACTATATTCTTTGCGATTTTCTACTACGTTCTAGTTCGTTTACTTCTTCAGATCTTTTATCAAACCCTTAATGACATTTTTGGTGCGAATTGTTGCACCTAGATTGTATTTTCTGAACTAATCTGAAAAAGTTAGGTCGCTATGGTTGTGTAGCGCCATCTAGTACAATTTTCTGAACTAACGATGAAACGTCAAAAGAAACTCTCATTATACGAAGGCTTCATCCGAAGAGATTAGAGTACACATGTAGTTCCCCGTAACGACTCGCTAGTCACACAATAGAGTTAAAAGATATTTAAAAAACCAAAAACAAAGAATTTTGAAATTTATAAGGTAAAAGATCTGGTATCCCCGAAAACCGTCATCTTGTCGTTACACCCTTTCAAAGGCCTCATTTAGTTTTTATTTTTGTTTTCTCTTTTTATTTTATTTTATTTATTTCGGGACAACAAACAGTTACAATATATACAATCTAAGCTTAAAGTTTTACAAATCTGGTATTACATACCACATCAACATGGACAATATTGTAACCCACGACATTTTCCACATATTAACACTAAAAAAGTGTGCACCTGTGGACCTTGTGCCACATATGACATCGTATATAATTTACAACAATTCACAGCTATAAAAAAAACAAATAATTATAATTAAAAGTCGAGTACCTAGATAGTAAAATAAGAAAATAAAAAATTAGATTTAAATTTAAAGTTTTGCCTTGTTTCTCGCAATGTGTTATGACCAACAACGAGTTATTTTTATTTTATTTTATTTACTTCTTTATCTTCAGCTTTTGCAAACAAAATCTTAAGTGTAATGGAATGGAGTAATGGAAATTTGAAGTATAAAAAATATCAACAGCTATAAAAGTGATATTATAGGACTCAGTCAGTCTACGCAAAGGACAACGCAACCCAGTATTAGTGCAACAAGCCCTAATGACAAATAAAGTTTCACCACGAACCTTACGTTGGTTGACAGATCGAGGAACAGCGTAATGTATCCCATCGGTTAGGCCAATACAATCAAATTTGTAATTAACAATACTATACAATACACTAACTTCTAGATACTTGCGTCGGTTCTCTAAGGACAATATATTATATTTTCTGCACAATTGAGAATACGACAAATAATGCCTTAATAGTTGAAAGAGAAAGAGTATTAGTTGTGAAAACTTATTGTCTAAGGCTTCCATCACACTGCCTCCGGTTTCCCCACTACCGGACGGAGATGCGGCGTGATTTGTCATACACTGCGGGTTTTATATGCACATCAAGATTCTACAGACATAGATAAGAAGCGCACTACCACAAACCGGAGCGGTGTGCAGTGCAGTGTGAGAAACTCCTTACACAGGGTAGACAATTTTAAACGGCATTCAAATAATTTATATTTTGACGTATTAATGGGTATGGTATGGGAGGGTGGGTTCTAGTCTCTTCGGATGAAGCCTTCGTATAATTGTGATGTGATAGAACGTCACTAAGGTAAGATCGTATAATCATCGATTATACTTTATGCTTCATCCTCGAGATTAGAGAACACAATGTGTAGACTTTGAGAGTGACCGAAATTTTAATTATTTGAATGAAATGGTAGTATAGTTTTTAATAAACACTGTTTACCAAGACACTAATTCTTGCAGTGATATAACAACTTGTAAAGTACAGTAGAAAATCATATAAATGAAAACATATAAAATACCTACACCATGTATTTCTGTTTTATTTTTATTTCTGTTTTATTATAAACTAGCTTTCCGCCCGCGGCTTCGCCCGCGTGGACTACATGACGTTATCCCGCGGGAATATGATATTTTTTCGTGATAAAAAGTAGCCTATGTTCCTCTCCAGGCTACAAAGTATCTGTCTCCCAAATTTCAGCCAAATCCATTCAGCCGTTTTAGCATGATTGAGAAACAAAAATACAAACATCCAAACTTTCACATTTATATTAAGTAGGATAGGATAGGAAGTAGGATTTAGTGTTGTGGCTACAAACTGCAACACGATTCTTTCATTTTTTCTAAATACTTCATTTTCCATTTTTCAGTAATAAAAATTGCATTGTGAATGTAAAAAAACTAAAAATTAAAGTATCTTTCATTTTTTTCTCATCATCAAGCAAGATTGAAGAAATCTCTTCTAATTTCCCATTGTTAATGCATAAAACATAATTAATGATACTCTACTGTACTGTAACTGTTTTTAACTGTACTTAACTATACTTGGCTGTACTTGGCTGTACTTATAGGAAAAATGTGATAGTAAAAAACTACGAGCCCCATAAGTAGCTTTCAGGCGGGATTCGCGCCTCCGGGAATCCGGCCCGATGCTCTGACCAACTAAGCTACCGAAAGGCTTACACGACTCGTCGAATTTTGCTATCACTTGTTACGCTGTAGGCCATAATTGACTGTACTTGACTGTACTTGACTGTACTTGACTGTACTTGACTGTACTTGACTTTACTTGACTGTACTTGACTGTACTTGACTGTACTTGACTGTACTTGACTGTACTTGACTGTACTTGAGTGTACTTGACTGTACTTGACTGTACTTGACTGTACTTGACTGTACTTGACTGTACTTGACTGTACTTGACTGTACTTGACTGTACTTGACTGTACTTGACTGTACTTGACTGTACTTGACTGTACTTGACTGTACTTGACTGTACTTGACTGTACTTGACTGTACTTGACTGTACTTGACTGTACTTGACTGTACTTGACTGTACTTGACTGTACTTGACTTTACTTGACTGTACTTGACTGTACTTGACTGTACTTGTCTTTACTTGACTGTACTTGACTGCACTTGACTGCACTTGACTGTACTTGACTGTACTTGACTGTAGTTGACTGTACTTGACTATACTTGACTGTACTTGACTGTACTTTACTTTATCAACCAAGTTTCTTCTGTAAAAACTGTAAAAAAAATAAATTTTTAAGAAATATTTTTTACTAGCTTTTCGCCCGCGGCTTCGCCCGCGTGGACTACACGACGTTATCCCGCGGGAATGTGACGTTTTTTTGGGATAAAAAGTAGCCTATGTTCCTTTCCAGGCTACAAAGTATCTGTATCCCAAATTTCAGCCAAATCCGTTCAGCCGTTTTGGCGTGATTGAGTAACAAACATCCAAACATCTAAATTTTCACATTTATAATATTAGTAGGATTTGCCTTCAGTGAATATTCCGATGATTAGTTACGTGTTACCTACATTATAAAGTTAGAAGTTTTTCTTAAACTTGTAAAATAAAATAGTATCATAAACCTTAGAACTGTCTTGTCTTTGAAAACTCTTTAAAGTACCTAACTAAATCCAACTAGTGATCTATCTGTAATTTTATTTTATTTGCCCTCAGTGAATATTCCGATGATTACCGTGTTACATTTAGAAGTTGAAAGTTTTCTAAAACTTGTAAAATAAAATAGTATCAACCTTAGAACTGTTTTATCCTATGAGTAATAATATTTATCCAAAGTCCGCAGCTACCGATGAGTTGATCAAAATCTTACAAAGTTAAAAAACCGAATAATAGCAGTGGCTATGGACATTTAAAATTTAAAGATTCTAACAATATAATGGGTGTCCCAGAGTTACGGGGCATGACATGAAGAGAAAGTACTCTACAAATATCTCTGAAAGGAAACATTCTTTTATTTTTGACAAGAAACAAAACAATGCCTTCTTCTACACTATGTGTCGACCACCTACATCACGGCGACAAAATATGGTACGTGTGAATAGTGTCGATGCAGCTTTTTGCAGTTGCGTTGTCGTTGTGCGAAAAAATGTTGATGTTAGTCCGTTTTCACTAGTAGTTGTGATGTGGTTACGTCGTATGCAATATGGCCGGCCGCTAGTTTGCAGTGTCGTCGCTGGTGGTTGCTTTGTGATTGGCACTCAAGCGGTCGATAATGACGGCAAAATGTACATTTCGAATACAAAATGCGCCCTGCCCACGTGTTGTGGTTGTAGTACGTGTGGGTTGACACTATAATGAGTTGAAAGAACTATATAAGAACTACATACAAATAAAAATAAATTAAATGTAAGTACATACGTAAATAAGCACAAAAAACGAGATCACGAGACTGATCAAAATCTGAAAAATAGGTTATTTAAGGTGCGACGATTTTTAATAAGGGATCGTGACGTTCTACAAAAACTTTCTTACCATCGCAAATAAATTTTAAAATGTTGCTACAGTTATTCAACTATCTTTATATTATTATTATTCCCTTTATTACATTTTAAATACTTACAAAATTATATTTCTAAACATTAAATTTTTACAATGTATAACACTAAAAAACATAACATTTAAAAATACAAAAATGCAGTTCCCCAACGGTAGCAAGATCAGGGTCCCGGCTACCGATGGTTAAGGATCCAGAGACAGGAACCTTCTCACTATACGGGCCGTGTCCAGAAGTACTGCCTTCTGCATCTGACTCCCGATCCATCCACCTAACGCAAGCCTCTTAAGGTGTTTATCGAGGCTCTTGGCTATCAGCCCATTGGCAGATATGACTATCGGAACAATAATTGCTGAATCAATGTCCCACATGTCAACAATCTCGTGAGCTAAATCAAGATATTTGTTTTCTTTATCTTTTTCAGCTTTCACAAGGTTGTCGTCATGGGGAACAGTGACATCAACAATTATTGCGCGGCATTCGTGTCGATCTATCAATACAATATCAGGCTTATTAGCTACAATAGTCCTGTCTGTAATGATAGATCGATCCCAATATAATGTGGCATGGCTATTTTCAAGGACCTGTTCTGGTGCATACCTGTAGTACGGCACTTCGGATGCCACAAGACTATGTTTCAGAGCAAGTTGTTGGTGTATTATCCTGGCTACTTGGTTATGTCTATGCAAATACTCGCCGTTTGCGAGACGAGAACAACCGGAGATTATATGCCTAAGGGATTCACCCGGACGATGGCACGCTCGGCAAATATCCACTGTGCCATCCCTTAGGATATACTTTCGGTAGTTATTCGTCATCACAACCTCATCCATAATTGCACAGACAAAACCTTCGGTTTCACCAAAAAGATCACCGAAACGGAGCCAGGATACTGAGGCTAATAAATCTACGTCGGGCCCATGGAGAGCCCTGTAGAATCTGCCATGTAACTCCTTGCTTTGCCACACAGTGCTGCGGTCGGACGTACTAAGTACTACAGGTTTGCGCCAGTTTTCTTTTGCTAAAAATAGAGGAGTCAGTCCATTGTCAACAGCAACTACATCTCTATGAGACCCCATATCTACTTGGAGAAAATACTCCCTAAGATTGCATATCTCGCGGTTATGCAATGTCTTAGCATTTAAGAAGCCACGACCACCGCACTTCCGCGGGATATACAATCTCATGGTCGATGAACGTGGGGATGCATGCGGTGTGCTGTTAGCAATACGTACAAACTTTTCTATCCAGGGCATCCAGTTCAGTTTGAGTCCATTTAAGTATGCCAAAGGAAAACATCAGTACCGGCATGACCCATCCATTGTATGCGCGAACCTTGTTTCCGCCAGACAAAAGACTTTTAAGGACTTTTGAAAGGCGCCCCAAGAAACGCTCACGCAACGACTGTTTCATGTCAGCATCATTGATGCCTAATGCCTGAGACATACCTAAATATTTATAGGTTTCGTTCACGGAGAGAGATCTAAGATTATTATTATTATTATTATCTAAAACAGTTTTCCGTTTTTCGTAGAAGTACTTCAATAGTACGTAAAGAGTGTTTTTGTAAACGTTGCGTCATGCACCCGCGGAGGGGCGCGGGCGATAAAAAACCCTGCTCTCCTCCGTTTTTGAAATCCGAGACGGGCCGCGCATTCAGGTCGTTAAAGGGAGTCGGAGCTTGCAGACGTTCCACGTAAAAATATTTATTTTTAAATAATCTAAAACTCGGCCGTTTATCGATTTTAATATTTTTCTGATATTTTTTAGTCTTGATCTATAGTTTAAATTTTTTATAATGAAACATAATAATATCAATATAATTAAACTTACTCATAGTAGGATTGTAACGTTTGTTAAACAGGGCCCAGGATGGGAAACGGTCAAACTATCGCATTGAATATTTTTGATACCTTATCGAATTGTGGAAGTCTAATACATGTTTCTGCAGGTACACAGAAGGTACCAAATATGTACTCGAAATCATTACGATACACTCATTGGTTTCAGAAAAATCATAACCTCGGGTTGGCGGGTGTACCTATTGTATTGAATATCTTCGATACCTTATCGAATTATGGAAGTCTAATACATGTTTCTGCAGGTACACAGAAGGTACCAAATCTGTACACAAACTCATTACCATACACTCATTGGTTTCAAGTACACCCGCGGACCTGACGTCAGGTCCGCGGGTGTACCTAGCGATTTGAATATCTTAGTAAATACAGAGGTACACAGATTTTTAAAAGAGGTACGTAAAGGTACACAGCAGGTACCAAATATCTGCAATAAATTTAAGCTAATCTGAGAAGTACACCCGCCATCCTGATGCTCACTAAATCTTGTAGACAATGAGATAAGAAGGGATGCTCGAGATAAGGATACTTATTGTTCTTTATTTTCTACTGGGTGGCGCAAAAGTACTGGCACTATTTGGTCACAGAGAAAAAAAAATACTACGTATAACAGAGACTTTACAGTGCCACAAGCTTTTCTGTTCCGGTGACAGCCGTGACAGAAGAGCCACTTGCAATACGAAATTAGCTGTCAAAATGGACTGTCGTATGAAAACTGTTTAAGTTCCAAAGATAATCACCGGAACAGAAAAGCTTGGCGCACTATACTTCATATTACGGTGCGCATTGATTACACTACTACAAGCATGCTGCGCATGTGTGCGTTTCCACTGGCTGCTTGTCACTGGCGTGTCACGTACAGTGCCACAATCTTTTCTGTTCCGGTGACAGCCGTGACAGAAGAGCCACTTGCAATACGAAATTAGCTGTCAAAATGGACTGTCGTATGAAAACTGTTTTAGTTCCAAAGATAATCACCGGAACAGAAAAACTTGGCGCACTATACACGGCGTGACTGGAAAAAACCGGTTTATGACAGCTCAGCCAGTGGAATGACATGACATACGCTGTATGACAGTCTTCTCTCTGATAGTACTCATGTGATTTGGTTAAGCTACAACTTTTTTCAAAATTAGAAAACTAGAATTAGTTTTTTATTATATTATGTATATTTATGCCATGAATTTCGTCTCATTAGGATTTGAAGATGATGTCTCTTCAATGTTGACCTTCAGAGTTGACGGACATTTGAGCCCTATTTCTGACATTTTCCATAACTTGCCATAACATAGAAAAATGGAAAATGAAGTATTTAGAAAAAAATGACCCATCTCACAACCAGCTCCGATGGGACTCGAACCCACGACCTTTCGCTTTCCGGGCGACTGCTCTAACCACTGAGCTACGGAGTCGTTACAAGAAGCGTCGAATTTATCCAATACTTCTTACTCGCTGTATCGTCAGCGTCAGCGAAAGGTCGAGGGTTCGAGTACCATCAGAGCTGGTTGTGAGACGGGTCGATTTTTTCTAAATACTTCATTTTCCATTTTTCTATAATAAAAATTGCATTGTGAATGCAAAAAACTAAAAATTAAACCCAACGGACTCGCTGTCACACCGTTTTGTCACACTGGTGTGACTACGAAGCATTTTTTTCTTCGTAGTCACACTGTTTGGTGTGAATATTAGTAACTGCCAAAACATGAGACTTGTTGTCACACTACTAGTGCGGGGAAATTAAATACCCTGTATGTGCATATTTTATAACATGGATTGCAAACTGATTTATTCGTCAACTCGCGAGTGTGAAACTCGTGAGCGCGCGCGAGTTGGCACCTTCCAATTTTACGTACAGTCAGCAAATTTATTTATGTACAGTCAGCTACAAGCTATAACAACCTTAGGATAAATTTAATTATGGACTTGGCATTCTAGTAACGGTTTATTTGCGAACTTTTGGATTCTAAAGTACCAGGATAACATAGCTATGGAGGAGGTAAGTAGAGTTGCGACTGGTTAGAAAAAAAATCTTTACCTGTGTTATGTAGGTACTAATCTTTTCTAAAACATAAGAACAAAAAATGCACTGTAACTAGCGCCAAAAACGCGCCAGTCACGCGCAGAGTTATCTGACACACACTAGTAGTACCTAACACGGGAGATATTTTTCCCACATTACTACTGCATAAAGGATAAGTTAGCTCCCCTGAGTCGAATGAAGTACCTACCTACTAGGCACTAGGCATATTGGAAAAATAATGAACAAAAAGTACCAGGGCAGCCTAAGCAACCAGGAGTTATTACGAGTATACCTACTTAAAATGCTGCTGCCTATAAAACTCAAAACATCTAAAACAACCCCTGGTTAGCTATGCAACCCTGGTACTTTCAGCTAATAATATTTTAATATAATAATTAATTTAATATCATATTACGTATATTGTATCAAAGTGGTATCAAACTGGTATCAAATTATCAAGTGATTTACGTCAAGTATGACTTTTTGAAAATGGTGTGACTATTAGGAAAAAAATTCTTCGTAGTCACACCAGTGTGGAAAATGAGAAAAAAATTCTTCGTAGTCACACCAGTCCAGTGTGACAAAATGGTGTGACAGCGAGTCCGTTGGGAAATTAAAATAACTTGCCATAACATCTTCTTCGATATTTTACTTTTGATAAATGTTTTATTTAAGGGCTGCTAGAGTCAGTGGCTTGTTCACATACACCAGAGATTTCAAATAACCCCAAAAAAAGAAGTCTGGACAGTCAGATCGGGAGATCTTAAATCGTCGACGAAATTCAAGTTGTGTTTTCGTCACTGATGAATTATTACGTAAAAACATTGACACGCACGATTATTCCACGTTCTTGGGGAGTATATCGGTCCATGTTTATTTTTAGTAAATTTTACATTTGTTTACTACACAGTTTTCAATATCAGAATAACAGGTAATGTCACATAAAAAATATAAGTAATTTTTATCTTATCTAAATCTGACGCCATATAACGATGCTTTCAGCATTGTTGTATTCCGGCAGTTAAAAATAAGATAACCAGTTCCACAGTAATGGAGGATTGTGGGAGTAGTGCGCTTCTACCTTTAGGCTTATCATCACTTAGCCTCAGGTGTGATGAAGGCTAAATGCTAGCCCGTTGGCTTTACTAAGACATTTCATCACTTTTGAGATAAATAGAGAAATAAGCATCTCCAGCGAGATTTGGCTAGTTTTTAGGGTTTCCGTACCAAAATGGTAAAAAGAAACCCTTATGGTGAGAGTCAGTCTGTCTGTCACAGATCTCGAGAACTACTAATGCTATCAACATGAAATTTGGAATAGATTTAAATGAAGTTTGCCCAACTATTTTGCAAATAAGAGAGAAATAAAAATATTAAATTTTTTTTTGCAATATGGCCTGAAAGGGGTCTTAAAAATTCGAAGTGGGGTTACTAAGTCATAATATGGGGTGTCATATGAAAGAGCGCTGCTTGCACATTTTTAAACATTTTTTCTTTTTGTTTTAGGCCGCATAGTTTTTGACTTATGATGAAATATGTAAAAAAAAAATTCGTCCATTATTTTATGTGATAGAAGCTTATGTAAAGATTACAGGAAAAATAAAACGATGTCTCTAAATAGTAAACTTTTTTACAAAACTAAATACTTATGTTTATGATAGTACGGAACCCTCGGTGCGCGAGTCCGACTCGCTCTTGACCGTTTTTTTAATTATAGGATGTTTTTGGTGTGAAAAATGTTTACTATTTTCCCTTAATATGTTACGACTTTTTTAACCTTTTTTTTTGTAATCTTGGCAAACCTCTGAAAATCTCTTCAAGTTATATGCACAAGACTAGTCAACCAATCTACTTACATATTGCTAAGTTAACTATATTATGTTAACCATAAGCGTATAACAATGTTTGCGAAAGTTAGCTCATGGCTACGATACCCCGAACGGCCGACTTATCATTTCTGTACATAAAACAGCTAAATTGCAATGCGGTGCACACTCTGGCTTGCGTGTTGCCAAGTAGGAACACCGTGGTGATATCGTTGGTAGGATAAAAGGGAAAATGAGATTCTTTATCTTGCATCGGCTGGGCCTAGACGGATTGTCTGTACATATTAAACCGCCTTCAAAACAAAAAACTTGTTCTAACTAATCTTGGAACTAACTGATCTATTTGAAGTCGGTGTGAAACTTGGGGACAAGATTTCTGTCATATCCCTATTTATTCCGCATCATGGTGGTCCCTTCCGCATAGTCCTACGGGATTACACGTGTATGTGCAGTATGCAAATGTGTCGTTTTGAATTCTGGAATATTCCATGATGGGCGAGCTTCATTTGTTCTCGTTGGTTAGCACAATTATGAAAGTAAAGCAACGTTCGCAATGTTCAGTCACGGGATGGGTGACCAAAGAACTTGCAGTTGCGGTAAATATGCAACTTTTGCGTTGGACAGTCGTGTTAGTTAAGTACGTTACCTTGGCCATTGTCAGTAATGGGTTAGGTGACTGATGCCCGAATACTCGTACGCTACTTATCTTTGGGAGCGTCTCACACATAGCCCTGTCACTTTAAATGTCAAACGTATGAAAGAGATGCCATGATGTTTGAGACGCTCCCAAAGATGATTTGCGTTCGAGAATTCGGGCGTGAATGTGTTATTTTGATTTTTGGAATATTCCATGATGGGTTAGTTACATTTGTTTTCGTTGGTATATGTAAGTTAAGCAATGTTAGTTAGTTAGTTGTTGCTTTTGTCAGTCTTAGGATGGGTGAACCAAAGAACTTCCAATTTCTTTAGAAGGTACTTTAAACTGTTGACTGTTCTGGCACTTTCGCATCTATATTATGTGCGGATAGTCTTTACTTATACTATTTTTTATTACTTACGTTAATATAAACTTTCATGTTCAATTTCTAGGACAAACCCCTTCCCCCCCCCCCCCCCCCCCCGCTCCCCCGCATATTAAAAAATTCATCATCATCTTACAAATAAAAGAGAACCTCCTTTTTGGAGTCGGTTAAAATACCAAAACCTTTTCCTAAATGTAACAAAATACTTTCCTGAAAACTGCATCAAAATCAGTTCAGCCAAACGCGAGGTAGTCGCGGACAAACATAACTATATACGTCCATACATACATACAACATACCTACATATACATATACAGCTCAAAATGAGCTTCTTTTTTTTTAAGTCGCTTAAAAATGGTAAAAATCAAAGAAATTTTGATTAACGTTGGTGTTACTTTTATAATCATTAATAATATTAAAATAATATTTTCCCCACACACATTTGAGGAGTAAAAAGTTATCACTATATTAATATCTTTCACCTGAGATACATTTCAAATCTGTTGGTCAGAAATGGATTTTGGGGGGACTTTTTAACGACGCATCGTCCTTTAAACATGGTAAGTAATATCCCATTATTCATTAGTTATAATCTGTTAAATATTTCAACGAAGAATAGAATTATAGAATTGATCACCTGACATTATTCATGAAGCTGTAAAATCTAGACTCCCCCAAAACTATCTAAATCATTCAGGACCTGAAACTCCTAACACATTTGACAAGCGAACCCTTTCATAAGATTGGTTACGCAAAAGTTTGCCTTTGTAATATGGTACCACTAACACCGAATTTAAACTGGGCGGTCAATATATCACCCCTGGAACCCTCATACTCCAATTACTGGTAACACCGATACTAATGGGTGTTGCCAGCTGTTGGACCCTTATTTTGGGAACAAACTTTGCAACTGGCAACAAATTATAAAGCCTCGAAACTATGTAAGGTAGTAAATTTTGTTCAGTTCGTTGGTGTTTTAGTTTTGGTAGTTTTTTTATTAGAGTAGAAACATATGACGCCACATAATATCTAAATCTTCTTCATCAGCCTTTTGATGTCCCCACTGCTGATGCTGGGGCACTGGCCTTCCTTAGTAGGGTAGGGGTAGATAAGGAATCGGCCGGATCACATCATCATCACCAGATAAGGAGAATGGTGGGTGTGGGTATTATGTCTGCAAATGCAGCCCGCACCAACGGCTTAACGTGCCTTCCGAAGTACAGAGGAGTTCGAGATGAAAAGTTTTTGATCACCCATCCCGTGACCGACCATTGCGAAAGTTGCTTAACCTCAACGAACGCAGGCCGAGCGTGGTAACCACTGCGCCACGGGCTCCTCCTATACCTACCTAAATGTTAGAATTTAAATATCAGCATCACATACATTGGATACTTAGGACTAACGTAGGTAATAAACCTAACAGCCAAATGGATGACTGATATTTTTTTAGTTAAGTACGTATATATTTTTTGATAAACAACTCTACAGTTATTTATTTTCAAATATCTTGTCTATTTTCAGAGATATCGAACATAACACTTTCTTATCAAGAAAAAAATGAGCAAAAAACACTTTCTTACGCGGCGCGCGCCGTCTCAGGAGTCACTTTCAACAAGGAGAGCGCTACAGGCATGTGACGTCACTTGCTTGTAGCGCCATAGTCAAAGAATATATACTGCCATAATCTCGCCATTGAAAATTTTGTCCTAGATAAACCCGGCTAGAGTCACAATTAAACAGCTCATAAGTAGTTTGTTGTAAAACTGATTCTTTTATTTCACATTCCGTATTCTTAGTTAAATGTTAAATTTTTTCATATCATTATAAAATATATTATCTACATTTTAACACCCAACAACAGTCAAATACTTACCCTATTGCCTTTTTTTCAATTCGCCAGGGTTGGCAATTCGAGAAATATATTTCACCATCCATAAGCTACATAAACTGGAGGTTTTATTTGCCATTAAAAACGAATTAGCATTTAAGGGAGATGATTGCGCATTAAGCCGTATAAGACCATAAAAATAGTGTAATTTCACATCGTAACCCAGCGTGTATTTATGCTAAATAGAATGAAATGTGCCTTAAAGTGTTACAGTGTAATAGTTTAGGGTGTGGTCATGGTAATAGCGAGGAGCGGTGCGTGATCATCAACTGTAATTAGCGGTTTTGAATCGACACTGCAAAACTGCTTTTCTTAAATTATTTTGATTGTGTGACCCACAGAAAGAGTTATTTTTATCAACAACGGGGTAGCAAGCACTTAGTCTTCATCACGCCTGTTGTTAAGTGATGATAAGGCTGAAGATGGAAGCGCTTTACTCCCGGAATCTTCAATTAGGTACTGAGGAATTAGGTATCTTATCTCTAACTGCCAGAAAACAATAATGCTGAAAACATCATTTTTATGGCGTCAGACTTAAATATTCAATTCAATTCAATTTAATTCAATTCAATTCAATTACACACGACTACACGACGTTATCCCGCGGGAATGTGATATTTTTCCGGGATAAAAAGAAACCTAAGTTACTCCTTATTACATCAACTACCTGCCAGTGAAAGTCTCGTCAAAATCGGTCCAGCCGTTTCAGAGATTAGCCGGAACAAACAGACAGACAGACGCACAAAAATTTAAAAAAATGTTATTTGGGTATATGTACCGTATATATAATCATAAGCATGTAGTAAAAAACGGTTATTTTAATATTACAAACAGACACTCCAATTTTATTATTTGTAAAGATATTTGTATAGATTAACTACCGCTCCCGAAGACCGTTCCGCATAACGCTATCATCGGAGACCCAAATTTAAAAAACCCCACTTCCAAATGTGACAGCCATTATAATTAATTGCGAAGAATTTCATTAAAAGGTAAAATAGAAACATGGGAGGTGGAATAATTTAATTAACTCCGTCTTTTATTATCAATTTTGCGCCATTTTTTTGTACGTAAGTACTACGTTCCTTCCCCATCAAAAGTTCAGATAATGACGACGAAAATGTTGACACTTTCGCTACTTAGTTATTTTTTAATTTGAATTATGTTGTTTGGGATTGGAAGTCACTTTGTACCAGGGACTAAAATATCGATAAAAAAATATATCGATATAAAAAAATATCGATAAAATTTATCGATATTTCTATTATCGATAATTATATCGAAAAAAATATCGATAATTAATAATCGATAAGGCCTTGCTGCGTCATACCAAGTATGCATGTTGCCAACTTTACGTCCGTCTGGATATTGTCTGGTGTGGTGTGGTGTGTGTGGCTCACACACTCACACGCCACACACATGGGGCGCGCCGTTGCTGTTATTTATATTTTACTTATATTCTTTTAGCGCATTATCGTTATGATTAATAATTATGTTAGTATTGTTTTATAATAAGTGATTGACATGCGTTAGAAAATGAATCCTTATAACTGAATAAAAAAAATACCGGATAGTCAACCATTTTTTTAAATTTTTTGATGTCGTTTTAAATTAAAATAAGTTGCAATAGTAATTTCATCTTTAGCGATTGCCAAATACCTGGAAAGGTATTTCTTTCGCGTGTGCGGGTAGTAATATCTCCACATTGATGAAATTAACACTGACTATACAGTGCGTAAGAAGTATTGGATAAATTCGACGCTTCTCGTAACGACTCCGTAGCTCAGTGGTTAGAGCAGTCGCCCGGAAAGCGAAAGGTCGTGGGTTCGAGTCCCATCGGAGCTAGTTGTGAGACGGGTCGATTTTTTCTAAATACTTCATTTTCCATTTTTCAGTAATAAAAATTGCATTGTGAATGCAAAAAACTAAAAATTAAAATAAGTCGTTTTTTTATTTAACTTAGTGCTACTTTTGGCGGCGCATCAGATATTGAAGATGACCATATATTATGACGTGCCAGATTCTTTGGTGGTAGATTTTTATTGATGATATCCACCATATTCCATCCAATCATCCATAGAACGTATGAATCTAAAACCCATCATTCTTTGGTCGGGAGATTAAAATTAAAATATGTTTTATTTTAATTAATAATGTCTCGGAAGTATTCATTTAAACATCGTGCCCTAAACGATTAATAATTGTCCTATTACACCAAAAAATGTAAGTATTTAAATTAAAATTTTAAAACATAAGAACCTACAAAACTTTATTTTAAAATTTCGCTTTTTATTAACCGGTAAAAACGCTCTTCGCCATGTTCTGACGTCATAAAATTTGTAACCAACCACTTGACAGTGTTTACAGTGTCAAGTGGTTGTTTACTTACCTTAGGGTAGTTCCACTTAACAAAGATATTTCTCCAATATGCATTTGATTAAAGAAATTTGAAGACTTTGACGTTCAATTTTATACATTCAACATCCATCTTTGATAAGTGGAATACACCCTTACTTATATGTATGTAGAAAAAGTGAAAAAAGTGACGTTTATTTGTTTGCAAATTTAGAAATCCAATACGTCTCAACATAGTGTAGGCAATGAACAGATTCTTTGTATGGAGACCCATACACTAATTCCTCAGTCGATGAAACTTTGCTGAGTTATAAAATAGCATGAGCCATAAACTTTTAAATGATTATCCAAAAAAAAACTCACACGGAAGTTAGGTATTTATACATAAATATACAAATCTGTTTATACACGGCAAAATTTTAATTAGCATAAATATTTTAGGGGATGTTAGTGCCCATCAATATGAACAACTTTCACTATGGGGCCAACCATGGAATCGCGAAAAAAAAATCAGCTGTTCCATACAAAAGTACAACATCGAGTCGACTGAAATGTATGGAACAGCTGTTTTTTTTTTTCGCGATTCCATGGTTGGTCCCATAGTGAAAGTTGTTCATATTGATGGGCACTAACATCCCCTAAAATATTTATGCTAATTAAAATTTAGCCGTGTATATTGAACCGAGTAATTTCTCAGTCCAAATTTATTTTACCAAATGAGTTATTTATACTAGTATGTGATACTTGATGAAAATCCAAAACATTTTTCAAAGATGAGTATGCTTGGCAAAATGGTATAATTCCGTTAAAAAGTTCGACAGAGACATTTTTCAGTCCAAGTCACCCCATTTTGTTTTATTAAAATTTGGTGTTTCTGCTGGGATATTTTTTGAGTATTTCATATTATTGTTTTTATACGTTACATGAATATGTTCGGTTAAGAAAATTTTGACGGAGCATTTTTCCTAAAAAAGATATCAATGAAATAAGACTTTCATTAAAAAATACCTAATCTTCTATTATTATTATTTTTTGAAAATTTATACCATAGGTACTTTTAATTTATTAATACTTTATCATGATCTAAAGTTTTTTCTGACTGAGGAATTACTGTGGGGGTCAACTAGCTTCATTAACTACACTAACATGGATGATGTGTTTTCATCAGTTCAAATAAAAAATAAAAAAATATATATTTAAAATTATTTTTACTTATCAATCTTGTACTTTTATTTCATTATACCGCTATATTACGTTTTCCTAAGCCAAATTTTTTTTTTCATTTTTTTTCGGTGATGTGATGGAAATTTTCATTCGATGTAGGTATCAAATTAAGTATGAGTCAAGTAGCCTCTTAATAAATTATTTTTTGTTTTAAGTATTAATGATGACATTGAAGTATTCATTTGAATTGTAATAGCATTTATTTATTAGAATTTTTTTAATTGGTTGGTAAACAAAGAATTTTTATTTTCATTAATTGAAGGAGGTAATTTATTATATATTTTAATAGATGAATGTTATGTACTATTAGATGTTAGTTTTAATCTGCAACTTGGCAACATTAACTTATTTTTGTATCCATCGTATCGTGATGGATATTTCGATGGAATATCTTGTCGTTTTGTGTAAAATTCGCTATGTTTGCGTACAAATTTGCAAACTTCGTAAATATACAAACACGGCAGGGGCAATTTCTAGAAACTGTGTCTATGTGAACTTGATATATATGATATATAAGTACTTAAATATTTTTTGTTTGTAAATAAATACTTATTATACATAGAAAACACCCAGACCACGACAAATAGACATGTTCATGCACACAAATATTTGTCTTGTTCGGAAATCGAACCCGAGACCTCTGGCGCGGAAGGCAGGTAGTTTGCTCCTGCGCCAAATCGGTCGTCAGGTATCGTCAGGTAAATATAAGTACTTATTTTAAAATAAACAAATACAAAAGTCACTTTACCGTGCGTACGAAGTCGCGGGCAACAGCTAGTATTGATATGAAAACATATATTCAAACAAAGCTTCAAATAAATTCAACAAAATGCTATCAAAAAGAAGTCGTAATGCATTCATATCGTAATTTGTTATCGTATTGGGTCATTAATTACGATGTATTCGTCATTCGTATTGGTATCGTAATAGCCACAAATAGGGTAAATTACTAAAATACGCAAAGAACGCATTTTAGTTGGTAGCTATCTGCCGCTTGCCAAAACGCAAAACAAAATCAAACGCTTGTCGTCTTGCCGTTTGTTGTCGCTCCGACGATAATCCCCCGATTCGATCCTCTCGCCCTGCTAAGTTTGGCAACGTCGCGCGTCGCACTCGCACGTTACGTACATTATCGATATTAAAATATCGATAAAATTATCGATATTTTAATCGCTATTTCGTATCGATATCCAACTATCGAAATTTTATGCTTATATCGATATTTTTCAAATATCGATATAAGTCCCTGCTTTGTACAGTCACGGAATTTGAATATTTAGCATGTAGAGACACTAGGTAAATTTGCAGTATTATAATTTTTCGTTGTTACACGGCTGATGACGTGAAGAACGATTTTATGAAGTTTCGTATAGAGTCTCGTAATCGTAACTCAAAATTAAATGTTCGATTTTCAAAAATACATTTTAATGAACGCTTTTTGCTTAGAGTGGAAATATATACCTACCTCGTCATAATAACGGGTGTCCCAAAAGTAGGTAAAGGATGAAATGTCTCAATAAAATGCGAATCGATTGGAATTTATTCGTAGTTTTATTTTATTTTAAAGAAGAGACTTGTACAATTTTATCTAAATAGAATATCTGCTAAATGGCCGCCAAGGGCATTTTTGCTGTGTGCAAGTTTTTCATGACACTTTCACACATTTCGCTGCTAATTAGACTTTATCTTTGACGTAGCCCCAAAGAAAGAAATCCAGTGGCATCAGATGGCAAGATCTCGGTGGCCATTTGAAATCACCTCTTCTTGAAATTACGAGATTTTTCGACCTTTCGACAAGTGTTTGTAATTGATCGTGAATTTTCGTTAAATATTTGTATAACTTCTATGCGCTGTTTTGTTGTGAAACGCTCCATGATTAATTTTACATGTGTCAAGATGACGTACGTCAAATTTCAACCCGCCATCTTGAATATTTCGGAAATAGCGCGAAATTCAAATCCTATACGTACTTTTGAGACACCTTTAGATAAGTGTTTAGTAAAAATTTCATTTTTATGACTGTACTTTAATATTGTATTGTCATCTGAACCAAACCTGTATACAAAATTTCAGCTTCATCGGACACCGGGAAGTGGGTCAAATTAAGCTTGCAAGATTTGTCCCCCAATAACTAACATACTAACTAACATGGCAAGTTAATAAAAAGCTTGTAAAATAGTGTTTTTCTTGCCCTTAACGAACATAGGCATGTCATTATTTGTTATCGCTCTAAATAGTTCCCCGTTCGTGGGAAGGTCTACATGTCTTGTTAATTTGCTGGCAATCGATGATTTCATACGAAACGGTGCACCGTCCAGTATAATCTGACCTCTTCCTTTGGTTTATATATTATACATAGGTGAATTGCAACTGTTTGCTGCTGCGGCCTGCGATCGTGTTCGAAATGATGACGACATGACACCGCAACGTGAAGCCGCGACTCGCGTTCAGTCCGGATTCAACTCGTACCTTTATTACAAGCTTTTCATTAACTTGCCATGTTAGTTAGTTAGTGGGGGACAAATCTTGCAAGCTTAATTTGACCCACTTCCCAGTGTCCGATGGAGCTGAAATTTTGTAAACAGGTTTGGTTCAGATGACAATACAATATTTATGTACAGTCAGCAAAAAAGCTTGTCATGAAAATTAATTTTTTACTAAAAACTTATTATAGCTTATCTAGGAAAGACGATAATAAACTGTCATAAGGTAAAAATGCGAATTATTTTCTTTAAGAAGGTAATAAATTGTTAAAACAAACAATGCTAATGATTTCTCCATCTTTTTCAGGTAACGGAGGTTCATCAAATTTATCATTTCAATGCCAGTAAGTCTGAATTAGGAATTAAAATTGAAACAATTGTTGGAATCCATTTCTCTAAACTTGGGCAGAGATCTTTTGTTCTAGTAAAGTAAGATTGAAGAAATTGTTTTAGCGTTTCGAAACTGTAAGGTTGCCACCCTTTACGCTATTTAATAAATAATATATTATAAATGTGAAAGTTTAGATGTTTGGATGTTTGTTACGCAATCACGCCAAAACGGCTGAACGGATTTGGCTGAAATTTGGGACACAGATACTTTGTAGCCTCGAGAGGAAAATAGGCTACTTTTATCCCGGAAAAAATATCACATTCCCGCGAGATAACGTGTATTCCACGCGGGCGAAGCTGCGGGCGGAAAGCTATATATATAGAAATATAAATATATATTTACACTTCAATGTCAAGATTGTCAAGCAAATAAAGTTTAACATGTAAACATTTTAGAAGTATAATTTTCTAAGTCTAAGAATTATTTTTTTAATCAAACATATTCGTGTGGCGTGTCTATAAATAGGTCTTTAAAAATGACAAAGGTTTCTCAAACCATTTTTTCTCAAAGTCAATATTTTGAAAGATATAGACTTCCAAACTGGTAAAATGTGTGTCCCTTTTTTTGAAATAAAAGAGTGAAAAATTGAGAAAAAATATTTGCTCGATAGATAGAAAATTGGTATGAATATAAAGGGTTTTTCAATAGGGACGCTCGAACTTTGAAAGTTGATAGCGGCCATCTTGGAAAAGCGATAGCTGTCAAATTTGGCGGGAATACATATTTATTCGTGACATTTTACCATGGAAAATGTGGTTCCAACTGGACGGCGCCACTTGCCATACTGCACGGGTAACATTAAATTTATTGGATGAGAAGTTTGTGGTGTGAAAGTGGTGGTGACATCAACTGGCCACCGAAGTCGTGTGATCTAACACTGCTCGATTACTTTCTGTGAGGCTACGTGAAATCACGAGTCCATGCTGACAAATCACAGACAATTGCTGCCCTGAAGGCCAACATAACTCGCGTTTTTCATGAGATTCAGCCCCATTTATGCGAAAATGTCCTCCAAAATTGTCCACCAGGATACACACCACCTTCAGCGGAATCGCGGTGGTCATTTGGCTGAAATTATATTCCATATATAATGTCATCAAATGACATTAAATCGAAATAAAAATAAAAATTGTGGCAATATCACTTAAACTGGTTTTTTTATTTCATTTCAAAGTTTGAGCGCTCTTAATGAAAAACCCTTTATATTTGAACATATAGGTAGTTAGTACTTTTTAAAATATAATAAGTAGTTACATAGTTAAGTATTTAAATTTTTTACCTTTTTGCATTCACAATGCAATTTTTTTAAATGGAAAATGAAGTATTTAGAAAAGTACGACTCCATAGCTCAGTGGATAGAGCAGTCGCCCGGATAGCGAAAGGTCGTGGGTTCGAGTCCCATCGGAGCTGGTTGGGGGACGGTTCGATTTTTTCTAAATACTTCATTTTCCATTTTTCATATAATACCTACATTTTCGAAAACCGCAAATGTAATTTTGTAATTCATACAAACAAACACAATGAAAAACAAAGAACAGTTATACTTTGGTGACGAAAAATGATTTGTCATTATGTATTTTTGATATGAATGTAAAATCCTTTAAGAAAATCAAAAGGTAAGTACTTTACTAGTACAACCCTAGACACGTTCTAAAGTTGGCAAGTTCGACCTTTCCAGTTGAAAGTAATCCAGAAGTGGCTAATTGGGTTGTACTGAAACATGGACGTTTCGCAGATTTGATTAATGTTACACTTCAAGGAGATGTTGAGAAATAGCTGGAACGAAGGTACAGTCGGCAGAATAACGAGTTTGTTAGTAAGTTACATATTTTACAAGCCCCTCTTATTACCTACATTGTATTCGGTTTGGTTGGTCGCAGGACTTGTTCTAAGTCCGCCTGGCTAAAGCCAGATTTACATTGATTCAGTAGCTCGATTCAGTATCACTGGATTGCGGCGCTGGGGGCCGATTCTCAGGCAATCGAGAAAAGTTCATATTTATACCCTCGAAATTCAAATATTTTTAGAAAATAACACAGTTTGTGTTTTGTCAGAATTTCACAATCGAAAAAGTTCCATTGAAAACCAGTCGAACGCAACGAGTGGTACAGACCAATAGATGTTCGTATACGAACTTAGCTGTCAAAATGAATTTGTTGACATGTGGAACAGCTTAGTTTGTTTGAAACGTTCTAACTTTTCAATAGAAACCACAAACAAAATGTTCGACATACGAATTACCACACTGAAAAAGTTCGAATGTCTGAGAACCTGGATTGGTACTTGATCAATGTAAACATGTTTTACTTTACGCTGTACTGAATTGAAACATGTTTACATTGATCCAGTGCCAATCCAGTGCCGCAATCCAGTAACACTGGATCGAGCTACTGGATCAATGTAAATCAGCCTTAAAGGCTCAAACAAACTGAGCTTATGTGATGCCACGTGTGTTATATGATGTGTGCTTATGTAAAGCACACTTATGTGTGTGACGTGTTATATGAGATAAGTGTGCTTCTAGTGCATATATTTACTATGAAAACCGATGTCTTCTGACGGACATAACATCACATAAGCTCAGTTTATCCTGTACTGACGCCATAACAACGATGTTTTCAGTCAGCATTGTTGTGTGCCGGCGGTTAGAGATAAGATAGCCAGTGCCTCAGTGGATGAGAATGCCGGGAGTGGTGCGCTTCTACCATATCTTCTAGCGGTTTCGCAATACATCTGTGGCCTGATTCCGTTATTGTGTCTCAATCGTGTTTCAATTGTTGTGCTTTTATACACATTACGGTCATCGGGAGCACCGGAGCGGTTGCGGGTGTCATCGACCGCTTCCACTGGCTGGTAGAAAGCGGTGACTCACGCGGCTCCAAGCTGCCTTGACAGACCTAGCGTCACAGACTAGGCATATAACTTTGTTGAGGCAGGATGTTCGCCAGATATTTAGCGAAAAGGGAAGTACTTCCTCCGAGCTAGGTGTCAGTGCTCGGGGACGGCGGCCCTGGTGTTAGAAGTTGGAAATTGTATTTATGCGACGCATCTGATAAACTTTGTTAGCGCGATTCAAGTTTCCATACAATTCTTCAGTTCTGTCTTGACGTAGTGTGTGACGTCAGGCTTGCGCGTCGATGTTTACATTCGTACTTTTCGCTGATCCTGCATTTCTTCAATACTCGGCGTCTTGCTTATGTTGCGATGTGAGTGCGTCGCTACAACTTAATAGAATAGTGGTCGCGAAGTGCGTAAATGGTCAGCCACTAACTATATAAGTACTCAGGTACTTATAGTTAGCGCCAGCATTGGTTCGCCGCGTACGGTCATAATGTGAATGTAGTGTGTGGTGTGACCTCAGATCATATAATACTAGTGACCATCAGTAGTATTGTGTAAAAAGTTCACATTTCTTGTAACTAGTGTGTAAAGAAGCACAACAATTGAAACACGATTGAGACACGATTATGACTTAACGTTAGCAGAATCGGGCCCCTGATCAGAATCCGTAAAAAACGATCCGGAGCAGTCGTAGAACTATTTGTAGTTTACCCACTAGATGCGATTTCTCTCCGGAATCCGTGAATCTCCACTCTGGAACGGAGAAGCAGCGGGGTGGGCGAGGTATGTGGCCGTATGTATGAGCTCATACAAGCTGGCTATAAGTATGTATGAGCGACGAGCGCGGCACCGGCAGGCACCCAGGCGATAACGCCCCTTTGTGGGCGGCAAGAGAATCAGAAAAAAAATCATTTGAAGTTATAGTGACTTTTAAGTTGGTAAAAAAAAATGGGGGACGCTAAAAATAATTGATTTTTAGAGTGGGCAGTAGACAAAATAAGTTTGGGAACCTCTGTTCTACACAATAAAATTTCATTTAATAATGGTTTTATTCTGCAAAATATATTATTCATATTTTTTTTTCATTATATTATTCTGTTTCGGTCTCATTCTGAAAAATACTAATGAATTTTGCAGAAAGCAACCACTGCAATGGACGATTTCTGCAAATTAGTAAGTTTAAACACTTCGCAGAATTGGCAAATTGACCTAGTTTTGCGAATCAAAAATTTTACTTTACTGTAAAAGCAAGTACTCGTGTCTAATTTTATTTTCACGGCAATTTGCGCAATCTCGACTTTACTGACGTATAACAAAGTTTAATTTCCATTGCTACTCGAAGTAATTACGACAGTTAAATGGGACTGCTTAATCAAATTTCGTTTAGTAGGCAATCAAGTTGAATTGATTAGGAACGAGGATTGTTGTTGTAACTTGTTTTGTTAGTAAAAAGGAAATAAAATAAGGTAGGACAATGCTACGGCGAAACTTTTGGAGGTGTCACAAACAGACAGAGAAATGAAAAATGTTGTTATTATAAATATCTTAATTAAGGGACCTTTTACATTGTTGACTTTGACCTACCTACCTACGAGCGACGTTTTATTGCATACGTAATATGCATAAGTTTTGATGTTGATAACAACATCAAAACTTTTAAGTAGCCTATATTCATTACGAAATTTTTATTTGTCAGTGTCATTTTATTTGATTTGTATTTGTTGCAATAAATAGTTACCATAGAAACTATCATGGCAATCATAGCAAGCATTTATGAAGGACTAGCTTTCCGCCCGCGGCTTCGCCCGCGTGGACTTCACGACGTTATCCCGCGGGAATGTGACATTTTTCCGGGATAAAATGTAGCCTATGTTCCTCTCCAGGCTATAAAGTATCTGTGTCCCAAATTTTAGCCAAATCCGTTCAGCCGTTTTGGCGTGATTGAGTAACAAACATACAAACATGCAAACATACAAACATGCAAACATCCAAACATCTAAACTTTCACATTTATAATATTAGTAGGATTGAGGTGTTGCGTAAAAGATGACTAAAGGCTCAAACAAACTGAGCTTATGTGATGCCACGTATGTGATGTGACGTCCGTCAGAAGACATCGGTTTTCATCATGAAGCTCGACTTAATACTGAGGTAACTGGAGCTCTCACCCTGAATAAAAAAGTGTCCCCAGCAAATTTGACATTTATGTATGTAGTGGCTGTCAGTTGTCTCATATGACCATACGTATTTTTTTAAAGTGTAGGTGAGACGGAAGACAGCCACTGTGTAATTTGTGGTGGACAAAAAATTGTTCGTACTGCACTCTCCAGTTACCTCAGTATTAAGTCGAGCTTCATGGTTTTCATAATAAATGTATGCACTAGAAGCACGTGTTATGAGATAAGTCTCATAACACGTCCAAACACGTCCATATAAATACGTAAGCTCATTTTAGACATATTGTTTGGACTGCAAAGAAAAATAGACCTTACGGTGACGAACCTTTTAATACTTACTTCGAGTGTACATCATACATTGGTACGTTTTTTATTTCTTTTATGTCGTCTAGGCAACGTATCTGTTTGCAAGGCTACACTTACTTCAATATTCAATGCGTGACAATATGCTTCTTCTACCTAGGTACCTATAATCTTTTTCTTGTGTTCTGTGAAGCTCATCTTTTCGAAACTTTTGTACAAAATAACGTCAGTAAAATTACAATAAAGGTAAGTAAGTACTTAAGTTTATAAAATATCATCATATTGATACAATTTAAGAAAGTCTGTTTCATAACAACTACATCATAAATTAAACAGTTTGGTTACAATAATCAGGAGACACGTTTTTTTCCACTCTTATAGGAGTAGTGGTCATAAAAGAGTGATGTATGCGACCTTAACTTTTTATTTCTTAATAAAACAAGGGAGTCCTAATTTTGTCCGGCCATTGTACCGCATACAGTGTGCTCTGCGGGACTACTTTATTTATATTAGGGTTGTCAGTTGAAGTATTTTTCGTTAGTTTCTTATTGGCTGGTTTAAAAGAGTAATATTTGTTAAACTTAATTTCCTAAATGTTTTTTTTTATAGTTCTTAAGAAGAGTTAGAGTTATCTTTTAGATAGTGTTAGTATTTTATTTTATTTTATTTACATACATAAGTCGGTGCCAATCAAAAAGAATAAGAACGAAATATACTGAGTGAAATAATTATCATATAAAAAAAACCCGGTCCCAAGCGTGAGGTGTAGGACGTAATTACCTCAATACGTATAAGACGGCACCGACTTCAAACAGTTCAGTAAGTACCAAGATAAATTAGAAAAAGTCACGTATCATCGTCCTTTGAATTAAAAAATCTTATTATTTTTTTCGTTTTTTAGTGTTTGTTAATTTTTGTTTGAAGATCCGTTTTGAAGGCGGTTACATTTTTTTCAAAAACGTTTTTGGATTATGTACTGTATATATAATCATATGCATGTAGTAAAAAGCGGTTATTTTAATATTACAAACAGACACACCAATTTTATTTATTTGTATAGATTAAAAAAACTAAAAGAAGCAATACGATTTTTCCCTACTTACTTGACCACGATTGTTAAGTTAAGTTTAAGTTTCTACGTTAATTCATCTCCAAGAAATAGTTATTATAATGATAATACTTGATAGACCAAGCCAACCTCTATAATGGGAACATAATAATCCTTTTCGGAAACGAGGCAACCCTAATACATTAAGGGTTTATCAAAAGACGATCTCATTGTAATAAAAGTTATGAGGCTTGCACCATTTTGCTTGGCATTATTAAATTCCATAGAATATTGTTTCTTTTTTATTACATTAAATATGATATAAATTAATACACTTTTTCTGGGATATTTCCTGATCACATTGTAGATTAAGAGGGAAAATATTGAGAGATTAAAGAATAATAAAATCTCTATAGAGGATGGCAGATGTTTTTATTTAATAAGTTGCTAATAGGAAATGATTTTAATAAAATTTTAAATTGTGTCTTATATTTTTTGAATAACTCTTCAACAGTTTTCATCCTTTCTGTAAGTTTTAAAATTTAAAAACTAGTACAAAGAATTAAAAATATTAAAGAGTTATTAAAAAAATATAAAGACAATCTAAGGGTGCTATCAGACAGAGAGCGGTCACGCGGTCAAGCGTTCAAGTGGTCAGTTTTGCGTTCTTTGTGTTATATTACGTTACATAGATATACTCACACAGGAGGCATTCTGACCGCGTCGATCGTTCAACAGCGGGGTTCGTGACGTGAGCAATTGCACGCTCGAACGCAAAACTGACCGCTTGAACGCTTGACCGCGTGACCGCTCTCTGTCTGATAGGACCATAAGAAAGCCTTGTTGTTTCCTATTTTAAATAAGTATCTGCTTTGTTTACGAGTAATACAAATAAATGAATTGGCGGCGTTAGTGGACCAATGTCCATAATATTACCTAATTAACTCAACTAAGCGGGACTTGCCTCAAACCTTTCGTGGTTATATCTGCTTGTAAAAGTGACAGCTCTGTTTGACATACCTACGACGTATTTAGCAAAGACTATAAGCAACATGCCCAGCAGTGGGCGTCGTTCAGCTGACATGATGATAGCACCATGCATGTTCTATAGTCTGTCTGTGGTATTTTTATCTACCTACGTTTATCTACGTTATTGGCTTACATCCTATGACAATAATTATTTTTATTATTAAAAATGTTAGTTATTTTATTAGGTTCTAAAAGATTTCGCTACTCCTCAAGGGCAATGGTCACGTTACGATAAAATATCGAAGCGTCAAGATTTACATTTTTTTACCATTTTCGCCGATTACTTCACCCCATATTTCAAGCCTACCACTTGTAAGGGTTTATCAAGGACTCGTTCGCGGCAATAAAAGGTACGGGCCGTGGGCCAAACTCTTTATAATACCGTCTGCACTGTAACCGAGTTATAACTTATTATGCGGTACTACTATGGGAACTCGAATTGCAAGTCGAAAGTTCGTACGAGCTTATGAGAGCCACTGCTTTAATTTTTCTTTCCAATTTATTTATTATACTGCAGTAGAGTTTTTGTAATTGGCTAAGTATAAAAAATTAAGCATGAATGTAGATAGAATTAAATTATTATTAAGTGGATGATTACATCCGTTTACAGATTCGTCAGTTAACTATGACGAGTTGGTGAAGTGAGATTTTTGGGAGAGCCTGGCTTTTCGAATTAATTTGGGAGTACTGCACTGCACTACTAAGGCATTGTTATCTTTCTTTGCAAGACCTTCGCATTTGTATCCCTCTACTGCTTGAATATACCTACCTGTTCGGAAAAGATCGACGTTTCTGAACGCGTCTCTAATGTCACGTCAAATTGACATTTGGCTGTCACTTGAAGTTGACAGTGTCACTTGATTGAAATTCTTGTAACAAGATGTCGGATTAATTTTGCTGAATTTGTTAAAAATCGCTCGCGTTGAATATGCCTGGCATATCGAATTTGAATTGAATCTTAAATTATCTATGTGATCCCGTTTTGTACGACCAAGGTTTTGACGCCATCCATCGGGCTGGTCGCGGAGTTTTGAAAGAAAGATAATTGTCCACCACGCGCTTTTTGTCGGGACTGTAAATCGTAATAAAAGAGGCTCCCCCGTGTGTGTCTTTGTGTATCTATTGCTGAAGCGCCCAGTGCCTTGGGAACGCTGTTATTTGTGTTGTGAGTAAGGTGACTAATTGGTAAGGTCTGCAGAAGAAAGGACCCCAGGGGCGCGCGCGCTCCCTTACACCACTTCTGCCTTGGAGACGTTCGACACACAGACCCGTATGTAACCTCACCTTACTTAACATTCTCTCCGCTGTGTATCGCAGTCCAATTGTTCAGTTTACATCCCCGCTGAAACCTAGTTTTTTGTCCGGAGTCTATATTAGTAATACCAGCTTCCACTGCGCTAGCTGATTCCGCGGTATAGGCAGGGGTGTACTGAACACTACCTATTTGTCTTATGTTTGAACGTATCGCTTGCTTTCAGCGTATACGATTGCCTTACTTCTAAAGAAATAATTTTTAAGTGAATGCATTGCAAGAAAAAAAAATAAAAAAGACAACTATTTTCCAAAAAAAAACAGCGTAAAAAAAGTCTCTGTATGATAATTTGCCAGATCAGGGGGGCTACCGGCTAAAAAATATGGATATGGGTATGGGCTTCAACTGTCATTTGAATTTTTTATTTTGATAGATTTTTGCTGCTTTGTTCTGTTGAACGTGGCTAGCTAGCTAGTTATACCCGAGACATCACAAACGCAAGGAACCGATAGTAGCTATTTTTTTAACCGACTTCTAAATAAAAAAGGAGGAGGTTCTCTATTCGTCTGTATGTATGTTTTTTTTTTTTTTTGTGTATGTCCACCGATTACTCGAAGACGGCTGAACCGATTGAAATGGTTCAAACGTTATTACATCAGGTTAGTTTCCAAGTTGGTCCCATTTTTTTAAAATTTTGAAATCGGTTCAGTAGTTTTCAGGAAATCTTGAAAATACTGTCGTTTTCGTTAACACTTTATGTGAATTTAATACGTATCTTTAGGCATTACTCCTTTGTTTATAAACCGATTTAGATGATTCTTGTTTTGTTAAAAATGGGATACCTCAAGGTATTTTAACCGACCTCGAAAAAGGAGGTTTTGAGTTTGATCACATACCTATTTACCAGAAAACACGTAAATTACCTGCACGATGCACTAAAAAGAGTGAAATAAAAATTATTTTTATAAAAAAATAAAACCGCCTTCTAAAAAACCACATCAAAAAAGTAAGAAATAATTCCTCACCAAATAAATAACGTAAGTACTTTGAAGTCGGGCGTGAAACATGTAAAATTTTTTGTTGTTTTTGTTAAAACCCGCCCGACTTCAAAGTACTTACGTTATTTATTTGGTGAGGAATTATTTCTTACTTTTTTGATGTGGTTTTTTAGAAGGCGGTTTTATTCAATTGACTTAAAGTTTCAAAAAACTTATGTAGTTCATATCCATAAAGTTACGCGGTAGTTAGATAGTTTATCGAAAGTCGAATCGCTTTCGCTCGAACTCGATTCGAGAACCACCAGTATCACCGAACAGTGGTAACGATCCTCCATTACGTTCGGACAAGAATTTACTGCCCCGCTTACGGTTTTATTAGTGTAAACCTACGGTTATTCAAAATGCCCGTAATCTGGTTCGGACGAAATCGATTCGAGTTAAGTACACGTTATGACCGTTTTAACGACACCCTCATTTGGGCAATGTGGATAAAGTGGAAGGTATTTTTTTCTTCTTACAACTTAACCTTCATCACACCTGTCCCTTGATTCAAAAACCGTTGGAGAAGGAATTGGATTCGAATGCTGTGCTAAAGCGGCTATTACACTACGTATTCAGGGCCCTGTGGCAAGGGTGGGCGTTGACCCTAACTAGGGAGCTGCTTATAATGCTGGGGCTTCACCTGCGTGACGCCTAACGGCGTTAATAACGGCATGATTCGTGTTCATATAGTTGTGCACTAAACTAAAGCAAATTAGCGCGCTCAGACCCCGTCACACTTGCGTACTATATCAAATAGCGCGCTAATTAATGTCATTAAACACAGGTGAAGCTAAATTAAAGCAAATTAGCGCGCTCAGACCCCGTCACACCTGCGTACTATATCAAATAGCGCGCTAATTAATGTCATTAAACACAGGTGAAGCCCCAGCATTACACTAGCCGGTCGATTTTACCCTTCGCAATTAAAGTGAAAAGTACAGTTTGCACCTCGAGACTAAACGTCAACTTAATATACCCTCGGTTTCATTGACTTCCTCGCACGCTCGGGAGTCAAACCACCTCTGGTATATTATGGCTTCGTTTAGCACCTAACTCAGTTGTAAAGTGACCGTCACAAGTGTTGCAATTCGAGCATGACATTTGAGGACCGATTTGGCGCAGGGGTAGGCTACCTGCCTTCTGTGCCAGAGGTCTCGGGTTCGATTCCCGAACAAGAGAAATATTTATGTGCATGAACATGTCTATTTGTCTTGGTCTGGGTGTTTTCTATGACTGTATATTAAGTATGTATTTACAAACAAAAAAGTATTTATGTATATATTTATCCGTTATCAAGCTTTCCATGACACAGTTTCTCAATGAAATTTTCATGGGCTTAGATAATTGGTGTGATTGTAAAAAGTTTTTTTTTATTTTTTTTTTATCCACAGCAGGGTAGCACTTAGCCTTCATCACACCTGATGTTAAGCGATGATAAGGCTGAAGGTGGAAACGGGCATTCTGAGGCCGGAACACAACAATGCTACGACAATGTAGCCGTTTTAACCGTCTCTGTGGTCTAGTGGTTTATACCACCGATTGTAGACCCAGAGGTCCCGGGTTCGATTCCCAGTAGTGGGGGTACATATTGTATTCGGTTTGGTTCGTGGTAGGACTTGTTCTTAGTCCGCCTGGCTAGCTACCACCATCTTATCTAAGTCTGACGCCATAACAATGATGTTTTCAGCATATTGTGTTCCGGCAGTTAGAGATAAGATAGCCAGTTCCTCAGTGATTGAGGATTCCGGGAGTAGTGCGCTTCCACCTTCAGCCTTATCACCACTTATCATCAGGTGTGATGAAGGCTAAGTGCTACCCCGTTGTAGATAAAAAAAATGTTTTATTATGGTGGTAGACTTAGATAAGATGGTGGTAGTAGCCAGCCAGGCGGCCTTAGAACAAATCCTACCACCAACCAAACCGAATACAATATACCTATTGGGAATCGAACCCGGAACTTTTAGGTCTGATACCGGTGGTGTGTACCACTAGACCACAGAGGCAGTTCGAGTCAATATTATGACACAGAATAATATTTGTGTTATGATCACTTTAACGCTGGCTCAGCGACCCGAAGTGGATCTTGGCCTCCGACATTAAAGTGCGCCATTCCTTCCTGTTTTGTGCCAGTGAGACCAGTCGGGCACTTCCAGCTCTTTCAGGTCTTTGACAACTTCATCTTTCCAGCGGTATCTTGGACGACCCACTGAACGTGTCGTGTAGATGGTTGGCCATGATACGCTCTTTTGGCTGCTCGATCTTCACCCATTCTCTCTTCGTGCCCCAGCTAGCGAAGTCGGGCAGCTTTTATTTCCCCAATGATATTTGGCTCGGACACCAGCTGTTCTATCTCCCGGTTAAGCCTTTGCCTCCACTCCCCGTCATCGCCTCTTGTTGGTCCCAGTATCTTTCGTAGAATTTTTCGTTCTGCGACTAAGAGTTGGTTTTCCTCCCTCAAGGTTATTGTTCAAGTTTCACACCCATACATTAAAATCGGTCTAATGAAATATATTCGGACATAACTGTCATTATATTTTATTTATTGCTTTATTATATTCTGTGTTTATAGCTGAGTTTATAGTACAGGCGGCTTTAACGCTTAAAGTTTTATCTACCAGCCTGCCTTACTTGATGTCCCATCGACAGTCAATAAAAAGAAAATTGCTTATTTGTTGTTTTCTTCGAATTTTGAAATCAAATTGTAACTAAAATAACCAAAAGTATTAAGAGCATATGAAAGTGAAATTATTAAGGACTAGCGGATCCCCGCGGTTTTACCCGCGTGGTACCCGTTCCCGTGGGAATATCGGGATAAAATATAGCCTATGTCACTCGGGAAGAATGTATCTTTCTTATGGTGAAAGAATTTTCTAAATCGGTCCAGTAGCTTCGGAGCCTATTCGATGCAAACAAACTAACAATCATATCTTTCCTCTTTCTAATATTAGTATAGATTTGTAGAACAATCTTATTTTTACCCTTAAATGCTACGCTGCCGCTGCTTATTATTTCCATCAAATATTTTTTACATCGGCTTTACCACAAAGATCTCAAATAAATTCCGCACGAACAAATCCAGTCGCAATACCATCGAACATTGTTGAAACATTGCCTTTTTATCACTTGGTGAATTCATATGTTTTATATGTCGAATTACCACAAGTGTCAAAAAAATCTCAATCAATTTTGATCTCTACCACTAACTTGTGAAGGCTTGAAGTCAATTGTACATTTACGTATATAAAGTTATGTGCTATTGAACAACATTGATGGTTATCCATGCGTAGATTTAACGCCTATCCGTCCGTTTTACAACCACATCAAATCCGGAACAATCGGTTTAGGATTTGCGGAAATATTGTTTTGTAGATACAGATACATACTGCATAGAAGGGTGTTTGACAACTTATATGGTCGAGTGACGTACGCACTGGCTTGAAAACCGGGCCTAGTCTGGTATATCTGTAATTTGAGTTCACAGAGTCTGTAGCGAAAAGAAACTATGTAGGTAGGGCAAAGGTACCCTTTGTGGCCACTTTAAGGATTTTTTGAATTTTAAGTACTAAATGGTCTTAGGTATATGAGAGACAAATTATATCTTAAATTAAGTACATTAGAGGTACATTTTTCAAATTTAATACAAAATTTGTGAGAGGTGCCTAATGTACCAGTTTTGGCCACTAATTGATAGTTAATCTTTTGTAAGTATAGCGAAAAATCAAAACCAAACCCAGGTTCAATCAATATATTATTATATTCTAATGCGCTAGAAACCAATCGATTGCAAAACAACAATTTAAATTGTATAAAACAATGGTTTATAAAGTACTAGTTTTCCGCCCGCGGCTTCGCCCGCGTGATATACGCGACGTTATCCCGCGGGAATGTGATATTTTTCCGGGGTAAAAAGTAGCCTGCTCCTCTCCATGTCACAAAGTATCTGTGTCCCAAATTACAGCCAAATCTGTAGAGCCGTTTTAGCGTGATTGAGTAACAAACATCCAAACATCTAAACATCTAAACTTTCACATTTATAATATTAGTAGGATTTCAACCAAAACATTTTTTTAAACAGAAAATGGGATTTATTGAAAAATAATCGTATGACTTATGGAATTTTAACGGTTGTTATTATTACCTTAAAATACCTTATTGTAATTGCCTTTAGCAAAAATGCCGAAAAGTTGTTTAGAAAACTTATAGAGCAAAAAGTGGCCAAAACCGATACAGTGACCAAAACCGGGGCTTCTGCCCTTTTTTTTTTTTTTTTATTAGAGTGAGGGCAAATACATTCTTTACGTATACCAGTGACATTCTGGCATGCTGGACTCGGTCAGCGCACAGGAAGCCGTACGTCCCGGTTATACCGGGACTCCTAGGCTGTCTCTCGCCGCCCCCAGCGCCCCCGTCGAGCCTGAGTAGTAGGCTCGGCGGGGGAGCCAGGGGGTTCTTACCTCTCCCCAGAAGGGGGGGAGGGAGAGAGCCTCCTCCCGATCCCCCCATAAGGTTACCCACTCAGGTGGGCAGACCAGATGGGGGTGATCGAGAGCAGGCACCACTACCAGCTAAACCCCTCACTACTTGCTCTCTCTCCGTCGATTGGTCACGGGGGATGTGGTGACAGTCTCCCCTCCGACCCGACGGGTGGCCTGGCTATCCGGGCCCCTACACGGCGGGAGATGACCGAGCAAGTGTGATCGTCTCCCCAGACGACGTGCGCCGTGCAATGCCAACGACAGAACGCTCCATCGCCGGCCAGCGACACTAAGGAATGCGGCGGTCGTACTGACGCCTTCTTCTCCCCAACCGTCTGCGGCGGATGAGGGCCGCCTGAGCGTCCTCTTCGCGCGCCCTCTCCGCTGACTCCTTTTGAAGGAGCACGTCCTCGCAAAAGGAGACTGCCGCTTGCCAGCATCTGTCACTGTCCAGCATCCGGCTAACGATGCTGGGCAGCGAGAGATCCGGCCCTACCACTGCCACGAGGTCCCGACGCCGCGCTGCCCACGCAGGACACACCTCAAGTGTGTGCTGCGCGGTGTCCAGCGCCCCGTCGCACTCGTGGCATTCCGGCGTTTCCTCCCGCTGTATTCGGTGCAGAAACTTACCGAAGCATCCGTGTCCGGTAAGAATCTGCACCAGTCGGAACGTCAGCGTTCCATGACGCCGCTCCACCCACTCTGCCAGAAACGGGCGCACCGCCTCTACCGTCCGCACGCCCGCCGACGGAGTCTCCAGCTGGAGGCGCCACTCCACCAGTAGCTCCTCCTCCTCCCGCCGCCTAATCACAGCGACCTCAGCCGGGGCCAACCGTTCCCCTCGCCTGCTTGCTTCACTCTTCTCCAGGTACACCTTGCTGAGGACCCGTGCCTCCAGCTCCCACGGGGGTGTGCCTGCGAGCAAACATGCCGCCGTACCGGAGACCGTCTTATAGCCCCGTATGATGCGGGTGGCTATAGCCCGTTGCGGTCTTCTCAGGTGGCGGCAGTTCTCCTCGTTTAAGGAATCCGCCCAAACTGGCGCCCCGTACAGGGCCATGCTGCGCACCACCCCAGCAAACAGCTTGCGACAGCTGACGTTTGGGCCGCCAATATTCGGCAGAATACGCCCCATGGCCATCGCCACCCCCTCTAGTCTGGGTGCCAGCTGACGGAAGTGCTCCGTAAAGCGCCAGCGTCCGTCCAGTATGAGCCCCAAGTATTTGATGTGGGGCTTTAGAGGGATCTGCACCCTGCCCACGACTATATTGGCCCCGGCAGGAGGCCCTCTCCTGGGACCATGGAACATGATGGCCTCTGTCTTGCGGACCGCCACCTCCAACCCCAACAACTGGATCCTCTCCATGACCAGCTGGGTTCCCACGCCAGCCAGCCGCCTCGCCTCCCAGTAGTCTTCCCCCCTCGCAGTGACTAGGGTGTCGTCCGCATAGCAGAGGAGGCTCATCTTCGGGAGTAGAACTCCGCGGAGAACCCAGTCGAAACCAAGGTTCCATAACAGCGGGCCCAATACCGAGCCTTGCGGCACCCCACGCGTCATACCCCGGCTCACTAACCGACCCTCAGCGTCCACAAAAATAACCTTGCGGTCCTCGAGGTATGACTCTAGAATCCTCCTCAGGTACGCCGGCACGCGGTGGTACCTAAGGGCATCCCTGATCACGGAGTAGGGGAGGGTGTTGAAAGCGTTTCGAATGTCGAGGGAAACCGCGACCACCTGCTCCCCTCTCCGGATCGCACGCTCCGTGACGTCCTTCAGTGTCACCAGCGCGTCAACGGTCGACCTATTCCTCCGGAACCCGAACTGGCTGGCCGACAAATCTGGGCCCACCTGCTCTAGGTGCTGGACGACTCGCTCTGCCAGGATTCTTTCCAGTGCCTTAGCGAGTTCGTCCAGCAGAACAATCGGGCGATACGCCTCAGGGGAATCTGCGGGTCTCCCTTCCCTCCGCAGGAGGCATAGGCGGCCCTTTTTCCATGCCCCGGGGAATTCACCTGATTCTAGGCAGGCATTATACAGCGCCAAAAGGTGTTCGCCTAGGTGCTCCATAATGATCGGGAGCACCCTTCCCGGAATCCCGTCTGGCCCGGGGGCCTTCCTCTTTCCTTTTAACCGACTGATAGCAGCCTCAAATTCATCCCGCGTGATGGGGTAGAAGTCATCATTTACAGCTGGGAGGTCCCTACCAGCATATGGTGCCAGCGGAGGTACACATGGAACGTCCTCCGGGAACAGTCCCGCCACCACCCGACCAAGAAGCTCTGAATCCATCGATTCCGTGGAAGGCGCCTGGCCCCCCATCTTTTTTCGTACCATACGGTACGGTCGCCCCCAGGGATCCCGGTTTAGGTCCTCTAGGAACTCTTTCCAGGAGCTCTCCTTGGACCTGCAGATGGCGACCTTGAATTCTTTCCTGGCAGCTACATAAGCTTCTCTAAGGCTCGCCTCTTCTCCATCCCTCTGAACACGACGGCGACGGTATCTCGCGAGTGTGCGCCTGTGTCGCTGGCAGCTCTCTCGTAGTGAGGCAATTTCCTCGGACCACCAATAAACTTGTTTCTTACTTGGTGGCCCTCTCACTCGGGGCATTGCCGCGTCACACACAGCCCTAACCGACGCAGTCAACCGCTCTACCCTATCCGATATGCTGCCTTCTGGGCTCCAACCGTCCGCGCACCAGGCCTGCACGATGGCCGACTCCACTGCACACTCTTTGTCTAGCTTTCCCGCAGCCCATCGGGGGAAACTGTAGCGCGGTCCTTCGAAGCGCTGAAGCTGGCCCTGTGTCGCGGCGGGGGAGATTTGAAATCGGATGTATCGGTGGTCGGATAACGTTTCCGGATCCACCAACACTCTCCATTCCCTTATTCGGTCGGCGAGGGCTGGAGACGCGAACGTGAGGTCGACAATAGATCCTCCGCCGTTCCGCACAAACGTAAAAGTGTTGCCCCGATTCACAATAGCAAGGCCCAGGGACGTCGACCATTCTATAAGTGCCTCACCCTTAGGCTCATTGGCTGGGGAGCCCCAGGCCGTATGGTGGGCGTTAAAATCCCCTAGCACCAAGACTTGCCGCGGGGCAAGTCGCTGGACCGCACTGGACAGAACGTCGGTCCAGTTCTGGTACTCTGTGAGTGCCCTGTTGGGGGAGAAGTATACACCCACGAGTGCTATTTCCCCCCACATAGCCGCCACATAGCCCGGTCCCCTCTCTCTGACCAAGAGGGGAGGGGAGTGCGCAGCATAAGTGGGCACCATAATGGCAACTGAGCCGTCACCATTGCCCGCCCAGTTGGGCCTTTCCGGAACATGGTATGGTTCCGCAAGCACCACCAGATCGATCTTCCACTCCGCCGCGTGCTGGATGACCAAATCCTGCGACCCAGCGCAGTGGTTGACGTTCCCCTGGAGGATGTTGAAATGGTGTCTGGGCATTAGGTTTCCATTTCAACATTCCCCAGAGCGGCTACGCTCTCCGTCCCTGGCGTCGGTCCCTTGGTCACGGGGGCCGGTTTTGCCTTTACCACAGGAGGGGTGCAGAGCTTCCTTCCCATCACATGATTGGCTGGAAGTCCAGCCGCTGCACACACAATACATTTGGCCGGCGCCTTGCAATCCCCCGCCTTGTGATTGGCCTCTCCGCAGCGGAAGCAAATCTCGCTGCGGTCAGTCTCGCTGAGGCACGTCTGCTTCGTGTGTCCCAACATCATGCACCGGTAGCATCGTAGTGGCAGCGGCGCCAAAACCCTGATTTGCGGGGAGCTCCACCCAATCAAGAACCTCCCCGACTCCACTAGCTTCTTGGCCGTTGTCACAGGACACCTCACCGTGACCGAGGCCATCCCCCCCAGGCCAGTCCTAATCGACCCCACCTTAATTTGCTCCGGAGGACACCCCCCTTTCTCTGCCATAACCGCCCTCAGGTCGTCATCGGTGACGGAGTCATCAAAGCCAGTGATCCGAAGGTCAGCGGTCTTTACCGGCCGATGGACACTCGCATCTCCGTCTAATGCCACCCTTAACTTTTCGGCGAGCTGGTCCGCCTTTTCGCCGCTTGTTGAACCAGATATTTCAATGAGGCGGGCGCCACTCTGCGCCTGCCGCATTTTTATACTCTCGATCCCCAGCTGTTGAACTTGTATCGCCTGTCTTGCTTTGGCTATGGCCTGGGTGTAAGTTACCCCACGTTCAGCCGCCTCTTTAGGAATCGTCACAATTATCGCCGCGGAACGGGGGGCAGATAACTTCGGCTTAGCCTTCTTACTTTTTGATTCAACTGGAGCCCTACCCGATGCCGGAGCCGCTGAACCCTTCGCAGCAGCTGGACCCACAGACGCTGGAGTCATCACTGACGCTGGATTCACGGAAGCTGCTTGACCCGTGGCAGGTGCTGATCCCGCCACAGCCGCCTTCTCAGCCCTGGCTGCTGCCTTACGCCGCTTCTTTTCTGCGTTACTTATAACATCTTTCCACGTTCCAGGGGCAGTTGGCGTTAGGGTAGCTGCTAGTTCCCCCACCCTGCCCACAGAAGCCATCGGTCCCCACCGTGCAGGTGGAGGGGGCATCAGCGCCGCTGCTTCGTCTCTTCTCTCGTCTGACGCCAGGGGTGGTCTACGCGTGGGCACCGGAAGAAGCCGGCCATCGATCTCTAACCCTTCGAATTTGGCGTTGACCATGCTGCCGATTGAGCGGAGTAGTGACGCCTCCAAGTTCTCAACCCATTCAGGTGACGGTCTCCCTTCTGAGGCCTCACGTGCCGGGGCCACTACTGGTTCTCTATCCGGGGTCTTCCTAGTTTCAGCCAAAAACTCTTTAATAGCCTTCAGCTCGTCGGAGACGTGCTTTAACTGACGGCTGAGCCGCTCGTTATCCAGCTTCAAACGACGCACCTCCGCATTCGCCGACACCTCCATAAGGCAGTCCCCCAATACGTCCAGATCCGCCTTTGTCGAACGAAGGCAGGTTTTGTGCTCCCTGCGGATGTTCCCCGAATCTTTACAGACTTCGTGGAGAGTCCCCGCCAGCTTTCTAACAACCTCCGCCATTTTAACTGTCGTCATCTCTTCCCTATCAAGACTGCTTTTTATGGGGGATGGCGACTTCTTCTCCCTACCCGGGGCTTCTGCCCTACTTAATTTTATTTTGATGTGAGTAAGAAATCTAAATATGGGTCTCGATGAAAGCACACTTTACTATCAAATCTATATGTTATGATCAGGTTAATTCTATAAGCGCTCTAATATATGGTACTGCCCATAAACAAAGTAAGTGTATTGCATAGCTTCATTATTAAAGAAAGTTATATAATATCACTATACAACCTTAGGCCCACCAACAAAGACGTAGGTGCCTCTAGTGCCCGTAATAAAGACATTATGACCACACGCTAGAAACTAAATAGCTATTAATTAGCGTGCGTTAAAAAAACGGTCAAAAGCTTGTCGGACTCGCGCACTGAGGGTTCCGTACAATCATAAATATAAGTAAACTAGCGGATCCTCGCGGTTTCACTCGCGTGGTACCCGTTCCCGTGGGAATATCGGTATAAAATATAGCCTATGTCACTCGGGAAGAATGTAGCTTTCTAATGGTCAAAGAATTTTCTAAATCGGTCCTGTAGTTTCGGAGCCTATTCGATGCAAACAAACAATCAAATCTTTCCTCTTTACAATCTATATATATAAAAATGAATCCCTATTTCCCTTGGTCACGGCATCACGCGTGAACGGCTGGACCGATTTGGCTAATTTTGGTCTTGAAATGTTCGTGGAAGTCCAAAGAAGGTTTTAGCGGTGAGAAAATAGGGGAAGGAGGGGTAAGTAGGGGTAGAGTAGAAGTAGGGTAGGGGTAGAGTAGGGGTAGGGTAGGGGTAGGGGTATGGTAGGGGTAGAGTAGGGGTAGGGTAGGGTAGGGTAGGGGTAGGGGTAGGGGTGGGGGTAGGGGTAGGGGTAGGGTAGGGTAGGGTAGGGGTAGGGGTAGGGGTGGGGGTAGGGGTAGGGGTAGGGGTGGGGGTAGGGGTAGGGGTAGGTGTAGGGGTAGGGTAGGGTAGGGGTAGGTAGGGGTAGGGTAGGGTAGGGTGGAGTAGGGGGTAGGGCCACGGGAACGAAGTCGCGCTGGGTCAGCTAGTATTAGTATAGATATAAAACGTGAAAATGTGTCCATCGGCGGAGCTATATTTGTCAAAAAAATTGCGGTGTAGATTATTGCAGTTTTAGGTCAGCGTCATTTCTTATGCCCTAGTAACCCCACTTCGAATTTTTACAACCCCTGGTAAGTCCATGTTGCAAAAAAAATATTTTTATTCCTCTCTTATTTGCAAAATAGTTGGGCAAACGTCATCTAAAAATATTCCAAATTTCAAGTTGATAGCGTTAGTAATTCTTGAGATATTTATTTGTGACAGACAGACAGAGTCGCACCATAAGGGTTCCTTTTTACCATTTTGGTTCGGAACCATTTTCCATAAATATGCTTAAGTATATAAATATACCTAAGTATGCTTAACTCAGAAATTTAATTTCATTTGAAGGAAGTTGGATTTCAACCCTTTATCAAACAACAACGGTTGAAATCAGTTGTTAAGTTGAGTTGGCCAATCATCTTTGAATAATTTAAGTTTTTCGAAAAGTTTTTAAGTGCATATTGACCTTAGTTAGTTTATTGTTATCTTGTATCCACAAATTAAGTCCTCGGCAATATTGAATTAGCTGTTAGCTGGTTGTTAGATCAAAATATCGATAGAAGTCTTTTTTGCACCCGTGTGTAATAGGTATTTACTTAATATTTCAACTGAACTGTAATGAAACGAATTTAATACGATTAATAAAATTGATTTGAGGCCATTTCATTGATTGCTTTATTGAACAGCTATATTATCAATCGGGAATGGTAAATTAAAAAAGCGATACCAAGGGGCTTCTATATATATAATAGGTCTTTACATATGAAATTGCCGTCTTTTTCTCACATGTTTATTGGTCTCTATTTTTTTAATTAATATCAATATATCAAAATTAATAGTCAGTTTCGAAAATAGAGTGTCGTCATGTTAAACATCTAAGAAAAGAATAATTTAACACGCGTCCAAATTTTTTATAACTGCTTCAAAGTACCGCTCTTTGGTTGTCGTCAATTTGACAGCTTTGAACAGTTTTTTTTTTATTCTAAGACAGTCCAAAGTGATTATAGGCAATAATTAGTTAGAATAATTTTGTCTGATCATATCTCCATAGTTTCGTTGAATTCGGAGTTCACATGTCCAAGAAACCCCCAAATATCTTTGTATGCCGATTCCAACTTCCTACAATTTCCCCATAGAAAACGTCAATTTCATAGGTAAAGACCTATTATATATTTTAAGCTTTGAATATAAACGTATAAAATAAATGGCTTTGGCGTATTTACGTTGTGGCCATAAGGAAAGCGGATAAATAAATATACCTACAACTCTAAATTATAATTAGTACAATAATTTTAGGGAATGATAGTGTCCATCAATACGAACAGATTTACTATGGGATCAACCACGGAATCGCAAAAAAAATCAGCTGTTCCATACATTTCAGTCGAGTCGATGTTGTACTTTTATCAAAATTCCACAAAAAAAAATCAGCTGTTTCATCCAAATTGTCAATCAATCAATCAATTTATTTCAGGCAGTGCCCATAAAATTTGTTAGTAACGATAACCTTAAAATAGGGTTAGTAAAGTACAACTACACAGAAATAAACTTAAAAATCACGATAATCAGGTTGTGTGTTTCTGCACCCAACCCTGTAGAAGAGGTAATTCCCATCTATCAATCAATACCTACTCGACCAAAATGTATGGAACAGCTGATTTATTGTTGTTGAGTTGCAGAGTTGGCCCCATAGTAAAAGTTGTTCATATTCATGAGCACAATCACCACCTTAGAGGTTTTGCGCTTACAGAAAAACAACCTGTATATTATGTTTTTTCTTATCAATAAAATTTTATAAAATAGTCTTCTTCTTAAAATCGCTACGGCTAAGGTGGCCGCTTATCGTTGAATTTTGGGAAACGTTGTATATGTTTTAGTACTCAATAAAATATTCTTAATCTTGCTCTTAAAATCGCTATTTCCATAGCTCTATACACACAGCAGAGTTACCTTATTACCCTCTAGTCTAGTGGCACAAAACAATTCTCTCGTTTTAGATAACCCAAGATCAAAGGGTAACCCTAAGCTGTTACATAAGTATCCCAAGATATAAGAATAACGAGATTAAAGAGTCCCTAAACTTTTTTCAGCGAAACAATTTCTTAAAAGGTTAGTAATAAATTATTGCTTTTCAATTTGAAATTCTCTACTTTCAAATTGTAATTTAATTTGTATCACTATTTAGGAGAACCGTGGCCGGCGTGTCGCATTGTGACTAATATATTATTATGTGTTTTACTACTCAATACAATATTCCTAATCTTGTTCTTAAAATCGCTAGTTCCATAGCCCTACACAGCAGTTACCTTATTACCTCTAGTGGCACAAAACAATTCTCTCGTTTTAGATAACCCAAGATCAAAGGGTAACCCTAAGCTGTTGTTATTGTATTTAGGATACTATCAAAGGGATACGCTTAGCGTAAGAAAATAAACAACGAAATACAGGAGCATATTGATGGCATCTCTGAGAGAGGAATAGAAGGCGATATTTTGGTATGTAAATAACGTTTGTTCAAGTAAGAAGAAATACGTATCTTATATTTTAATCGAACTGTCGACATAAGAAAATTAGTATCAATTTATACAGGGTTATTTTTTTTAACACCGAAGTATACCAATTTATTCGAGCCAATCTGATTTAATTTTATCAGTACCTCCAATGGTACAGTGGTTAGTACAGTGCGATTGTCAATGCTGAGCAACTATCGCAATGGTCGGTCATGGGATGGGTGACCTGAAATTGTGCTGACTGAAGCTTCTACGTGCTGTATGTTGCTGTAAGATGCATTTGCAGTCGTTAATACTACGCCTCTTTACGCTACTCTACGCACATACGTGGTCTATCCTATGGTAAAACAGATTAAGGCGAGGAATCCCGACAGAAATAGGTACGCTAACGCTTGCTCGGCCGCGCTCTATACACTTCGCGCGGACCCAGCGGCAGCCGGCAGTGAACTATGAACTCGCGAGCACCCCGCGAATCGAAAATCACTTAAAATTCAATTAAAAATTAAATATTAAAAAAAAAAAAAAAATGACGGCCGGAATCCCTCGGCTATTCAAAGACAATTATTTTTATATGTTTTTCATTAACTAAAACCAAGTATACTGCAAGTAATATGATATTTGAATTATTATTAGACGGATGTTTGGGATTTTATTTGACACAGTAAAATATCACCAATCGAAAAAAAACGGCCGGAAGCACTAGATAAATACTTAACTGTAAAATAACATATATTTTTTCCAAGTTTTAAGTACTTGTGATTTGCGAGTAATCCATAATCTAAAATACCCTATTTTGGGGAATCGGCGCCTTAAGGCGATGATTCCCGACCGAAATTGGCATGCTAACGCTTGCTCGGCCGCGCCCGATACACTTCACGCGGACGCAGCGGCAGCCGGCAGTGAACTGTGAACTCGCGAGCGCCCCGCGAATCGAAAATTACTTAAAATTCTATTAAAAATTAAATAAAAAATAAATTTAACTTATGACGGCTGGAATCCCGGCTATTCAAAGACAATTATTTTCGTATATTTTTCATTAACTAAAATCAAGTATACTGCAAGTAATATGATATTTGTAATAGGATATTGTAGTGTAAGTAACCCCATTTAAAAATTATCTTGAATTTTCGTTATTTTTAGAGGTCTTTTCGAAAAGAAAAACTGTCGAGGCAAAATAATAAAATCGTGTTTTTCAAACTATACGATTCTAGATAAAGGTATGAAGAAATATATATCTTATTACCAGATTTGTAACAACTGTAACCGTCCTATAGTTTTAAATCAAAAAGTCCATACCTTTTCCGAGTAGCGCCTTAAGTTATTTAAATTTTTACTTTTTTGCATTCACAACGCAATTTTTATGGTTGAAAAATGGAAAATGAAGTATTTAGAAAAAATGTGAATGTGTGGTTGTGAGACGGGTCGATTTTTTCTAAATACTTCATTTTCCATTTTTTAAGCTTTTTATTAACTTGCCATGTTAGACAAGTTTGTTAGTTAGTGGGGGACAAATCTTGCAAGCTTAATTTGACCCACTTCCCAGTGTCCGATGGAGCTGAAATTTTGAATACAAGTTTGGTTTAGAGGACAATACAATATTTAAGTACAGTCAGAAAAAAAGCTTGTCATGAAAATGAAATTTTTACTAAAAACTTATTTCTCCGTTTAAAGGTGCCATAGAAAGTTTTGATTTAGTTCGTGAGCCTTCATCTAGTACTATTGTTGATCGAAGCCTGTACCACAGCAGTGGTGACATTAAAATTTAATCATGTTGACTTGTCGACAGAAATAATTCCCTTTTAACTCGGAACTCGACATGAATTTGTAATCATGTGGTTTTGATTTTAAACTTACATGGTCATTATCACTATAACTATTATGAAAAACGGGATTTTTACCATGTTTATTTTGTTTTTCGAGTTACTCCGTGATCATGGCGTGTGCAACTGCGCCGAAATATCGGGAACTCGAAAAACAAAATAAACATGGTAAAAATCCCGTTTTTCATAATAGTTACATGTGGTTTTGGTACAATAATTTGCGTAAACTACAACAAACTAGCAAAGGGTAAATGGTCGAAATTTCACCTTTAGCGGTTCCTGAATTTGATGCATTTTGAATTTAGTCGGGATAGCGCAAACCTCCTAGGTGGTGATTGTGCGCATGAATATATGAACAACTTTTACAACGGGGCCAACTCTGCAACTCAACAATAAAATCTGCTGTTTCATACAAATGGTCAATACCTACTCGACCAGAATGTATGGAACAGCTGATTTTTTTTTGTTAAGTTGCAGAGTTGGCCCCATAGTAAAAGTTGTTCATATTCATGAATTCCATAAAGTTTTTGATGTGATTTTATTTTTATTTCTAGGCATCGAAAAATCAGCCGTCATAAAACAATTTGCTTAGCAATTAAATACTAAAAAGCAAAGACAACTTAGTTAAATTAAAACCTTCTGCCGGTATTATTGCTTCTGTTCTTATCTGTATTTAAATTTCTAAAAGTTAAAACATTACGTTGACTTTGGCGGCACTATGTGCAAAGTCCTTTGCTTAAAACTTGTGTCATTACTGCTCTTCTGTAGCGGGAATGCAACTCACTTGTTATTTTACTGCTAGGTTTAGTGGCGTTAGCGTTTTGTTTTTATTTTAATTACTTTTTTTTCTACTTATTACTTCAACCATAAGTAAGAGGAAAGATTTGAGTTTTTTTGTTAGTTAGAAAACTACATTCTTCCTGAGTGAGTGAAAAATGGATTGCCAGGTGCCGAAACGTCAAAAAACTAAAAATCATTAAAAAACATATTAATTATTTGTGCAATATACCGGCCAAGTGCGAGTCAGACTCGCGCACGAAGGATTCCGTACCTAAGTGAATATGCAACTAAATATTCTACGAATATTTCAAGATCGAGCAAAAAAAATACGTTTGTCGTATGAGAGTCCCCCGTTTAATATTTATTTTATTTTAATTAGTTATTTTTAAAGTAAATATACAACTAATGTTCTGTGAATGTTTCAAGCCTTAATTAATAACGGCAACAGGTACACTTTTGCCGTTATTAATATCGATCGAGCAAAAAACGGCATAAAATCACGTTTGTTGTATGGGAGCCCCCCTTAAGTATATATTTTATTTTACTTTACTTAATTATTTTATTAACATGCGGGTAAAACTGAGCGGGGCCGCAATGGCGAATAAATCAAAAACTACTGACTGTTTTTGAAAATTTACTCACCGAATTGATTAGATCGCCATAAGTAGGTACCTATATCAAAAATAATAAATGGTTATACAAATTCTTTTTTAAGTTCAATGTCGCGTGAATATCTGAATTCGGTTTGGTTGGTGGTAGGACTTCCTGGCTAGCTACCACCATCTTATCTAAGTTTGACGCCATAACAATAATGTTTTCAGCATTATTGTGTTCCGGCAGATAGAGATAAGATAGCCTGTTCCTCAGTGATTGAGGATTCCAGGAGTAGCGCGCTTCCACCTTTAGCCTTCTCAACACTTAACATCAGGTGTGATGAAGGCTAAGTACTACCCCGATGTGGATAAAAATGTGGATACGTAGACGTAGTCATTTTATTGTCATTATAATGTCTCTCCTAATATTACGTAACATGAACGTAACCTTCACTTCACTACCCAGCCACAACATTATCGGCAAACAGTTTATTGCTCTATAAATAACAATATTAAAGCAAACACATACAATGAACCTTCTAATTATATTTGTGGATTAAGATTATTGATAGGCAGACCAGGAAAATGTTCGACTGAAAGCAAATTATGTAACTTGAGTAGGTACAGTCACAAGAATATAAAGATTGATATGTTGTCCTTAAGGTTGTGGTTCCAGTATGTGATTGTAGTCTTTTCATCATCATCATCATCATTTCAGCCGTACGACGCCCACTGCTGGGCATAGGCCTCCCCCAATGATCTCCACAACTGTGGTTCTGAAACATATAAATGTAAAGCAAACTTCTCAAAGGTCGCACCCCCGAAGGATGACGCAATTTATAGTCACCAGCCTCTGAGACTCATAGTAAAGTAAACGACACCATAATATAAAAAAATATTTTTATTGTATTATTAAAACTGCCCTTATACGAATAAAACTCATTACGATACGAACCACCTTCATAAATAACGGTGACATATTCAAATAAAGTTAAATTTACAAGCTGAAGAAATTTATAGTCACAATTACAACAAATTAAACAACAGTTTTCCTCATTCATTAATTTACATTATAATATAACAATAATAAATACGGCACCGACTGTGTCCACGTGTTTAATTACTTTTTAAATTTACAACCGACCAAAGTTTTTGCTTCTGCGGCCTAAACCGTTATTTATAGCTAACCCTTAAATGGATAATATAACGCTAAGGCTTCGTCTACAGTGCTACTGCTATATTTGTCCACACTACCAGCTGAATCTCTCTCGTCGAATCCAGCTCGGATGGGCAGCGTTTGGGAAGCTCCGGCATATATTTGCGTCCAAAATTCCTCAATGTCTCAAGACTAAGGTCTTTCACCAGTGTGTGTTGCCAGTTTTGACTTATGGAAGCGAGACGTGGTCTTTTACTATGGGTCTCATAAGAAGGCTCAAGGTCACCCAGCGAGCAATGGAGAGAGCGATGCTTGGTATTTCCCTGCTCGATCGAATCAGAAATGATGAGATCCGCAGGAGAACTAAAACGACCGACATCGCTCGAAGGATTGCTCAGTTGAAGTGGCAGTGGGCGGGAATAGCGCGGAGAACCGATGGCCGTTGGGGCGGAAAGGTTCTCGAATGGCGACCGCGAACCGGATGACGTTCCGTGGGCAGGCCCCCTACAAGGTGGACCGACGATCTGGTCAAGGTCGCGGGAAGCCGCTGGATGCGGGCAGCGCAGGACCGATCGTTGTGGAGATCCTTGGGGGAGGCCTATGCCCAGCAGTGGGCGTCGTACGGTTGAAATGATGATGATGATGACCAGCTGAAGGGCAAGCTAAAGGTAGACGCACGATCGATCGCGTGCATCTGACGCGCGCGGCTGATGCGTCAATAGTTCAATACTCAGTGTATGAAAATGTACTATCCGGTTCAAATGCTAATAGGATAATACCTTTTGGAGTTGCGTTACGTGACAGTGACACTTGTACCACTCGGTCGAGCTAACATGACACCTGCAGTTAATACCCGTCCCTCTCACTCTCCGGGCATGACAGAATCGAGTGAAAGAATAAGAGTAGGGCTTTAGGTGTCATGTTGACTTGACTGAGTTATACACACACACACACTCCGAGCGCGCCGCGTCTGTACACACACACGCTGTATGCATGTGTGACGCTCCATTCCAAAAGATATTATCCTATTAGCATTTGAACCGCATAATATGGGATGACGTCTGTTGTAAGCCGCACGCGTCCGTCGCAGACTTCGGAAACGACGCCATACATTTTTATACACTGACTATTTTCGCACGCGATCGATCGCGCGCGGCTGCGATCGGCCGCGATGCACGGAATGTGGTATTTTTCGGTCGTATAAGAAACTGAAATTCATTCAATAGAATTTTTTTTCTCCTCAACGGGGTAGCACTTAGCCTTCATCACATCCGATGTTTGAAAGCAGCACTTTGACAGCTTTTGAAGAACGGTATAGTTTACTATTCGATTACGATAACGATAGTTTTTCGTTACTGCACTTGTGAATGTAGTGATACAGGGCTTATGGTGAATTAGTACTGGCTCTGTGTCTGGGTGTAATTTTCTATATAATATGTATGTACTTATGTATTGTTATACCTTCGTTAGCTCCGATATTTTTAAAACAAGTGCTAAAGCTGGAATAAGATCCAAAGCAAATACCAATTAGAAAAGACAACATTTTAACCAAAATTACTTGTGCATTTGCTTTCTAGACGTAGTTCAAACGTCAAAACAGTGTGCTGAGCGAAGCTTGGAATCAAAAACAAGATAGTTGCTAAGACAACTTGCAGGAATTCCAAAACGTCACCCCCCATTCATAACTTCTAACGCCCTCCCCTTACTACTTCTAACTCCCGCCCCCCTTACAACTTCTGACGCCCCCACTTACTACTTCTATTCTATGCCTATTATACTTGCCTCTATTACTACTTCCAACGCCCCCACTTACCACTTATAACGCTCCCTCCCCCCACTTACGACTTCTAACACCTCCCACTTATTACTTTGAACGCACCCCCCCCCTTTCTACTCCTAACGCCCTCCACTAACTACTTCTAACACCTTCTCCCCACTTACTTCTTCTAACGCCCCCAACTTAGTTATTACTTCTAACACCCCCACTAACTACTTTTAACGCCCCCCCACTTACTACTTCTAACACCCTACCACTAACTATGTACACTTCTAAGCCCCCCCCCCCCCCCACTTACTACTTCTAACTAACGTATTTCTTGTGTTCTGTGATGGAGACATTATTCCGCTACCGCGCCCGCTTCCGCTTATGGACCGCTAGACTCAATCACTTGTACAGTCTGCCCGCGCCCTAAACAAGCTGAGATATAACGGTGTCATTCGACTTTATTGTTAATGAGAAAAGGTCGTAATTGGAACTGCGAGTTCTTGGAATTGGGAACTTGGTAAAAATGGCAATGAAAAGTTAAATTAGGTTACGGGACCACTTTAGGCGAAGTTTTGGCATTGACAGTATTTTTTTATGAAGAATAAAATTTTGAGTCTACAGCTTACTCAAAATTAAATTTCAATTTTCAAAACAATAACAATTTCAAGTAAAATGTTGCCAAGACGAGACCATATAGCTGGCTCTGTCAAAAAGTTATCAGATCTCATGTAGAGCCAAGCTTCTTGTTTGACAAGCTCAAGCTAATAAGAATTTGGTCACCCATCCCGTGACCGACCATTGCGAAATTTGCTTAACCTCAACGATCGCAGGCCGAACGCGCTTACACGATCAATCAATCTATTTTACCAAATGACCCTCTAACATTAGATACAGGATATTCCAACCACATAACACTCAGGTCACATATGAGTTTTATGGGCACACTTACCGATTCTGGTCATAATCGAGACTTGTTATTCGATGTGCGCGATGCCATTCAATCGATTTACGATACCGATTGTGATTGTGTACTCGATATCCGAGTATTATGTTCGGATAGCTAAGACTGATAGCGAGATTGTTATGTAACGATTATGTAATTTTTATTAGCATATTTTGTTTCAGGATTCTTATTATTTTCCTTGGTATAGAGGGACAGAATAAAGTAACTAACCTGGCTTATGCAATTGGGTATTTGACTGAATTTTTTTTATTGACTTAAAATGTTCATTTAACTAGTAGCAATAGCAACACAACATAGGTATTTATTTTCAAATATCTTGCATATTTTCAGCGATATAGTGCATCAAACTTACTAATTAGACAAGGAGAGCGCTATAGAAACGTGACGTCACGTTTCTATAGCGCCATACTCTCGCCATAGAAAATTTCGTTTTAGAAAGAGATAGCTAGAGTCACAATTAAGTAGCTCATAATTCGCTTGTTAAAATACATATTGAATTTCTTTTTTCATATTTGTTATTCAATAATGTTATATTTTCGCATGTCATAATTAAATATATCTACATTTCAACAACAGTCAAACACCCAACTGTCTTCGTGTGTTTTTTGGCATTAAGGTTATACAGGGTGGCCCATTTAGTAAGATGGGTCAGTCAGTATGGACAAGTGTGAAACTATAAATATCATTGTTTTAAATACTTATCTTTTAATTTAATAGGTGTTCGAAATGACAACCATATTATTTTCATACAAAATTCAATGAATGCAGTTTTCTTGTCAATAAAATCGATGAAATGTTTCCTATGAACAGATCTTTATATGATATTAAACTTTAATAATTCTTAAAAAGTAAGGCCGTATTCAATAAGAGAAAAAAAGACATATTAATTGAAAGTTCGATATAAATATTTATATTCCATACATTTACGTTGATTTTTCAGTAAGTACTCATACTTATCTACTTCCTGCTTCGAATGATTAAATTACTCAATTAAGTAAGTACTTATTCAAATATTTCTCTATTCAAAATTTTCTCAGTTACTTAAATATTTTTTTGATAACGGAGTCTATACAAAATTGCCCATTGCCCTTTCTTTTATTGATTACTATTATAATGTTTAATGTCATAATTTAATTACGTTCAGAAATTTAGGGGTACATTGTGTCCAACCGATGATAAAAAGGAGCAAAACAATAAGGATATTATTGTCATCTGGATGGCTTTCAATCTGTACGAAGCCATTGCCATCGAGTTCCATTACGGGAAACCCTAGCAATTCTGGAATAGGGACACTTAATTGAACAGAATAGATGTTGATGATCAAACAATGTTATCGATTGTAATGGCAAACGTCAGCCGTTATATTATAATCAATAGAAATTTCATGAAGAGGTAATAAGAAAGAAAGAAAGGAAATGAAATAAGTACATATTAAAATAATACTTATTTCATTTCCTTAAAATAAGCTAACTATAGGATTTATGGCAGTTTCCTTCTAGGGCTCATAATTTTCTTCATCCTGTATAATCCAAACTAATGTTATAATGACAAATAAAGAATTGAATTGAATTGAATGTGAAACTGTGTTTGTTTGTTTGTCCGCCTTTGCTTCGTTTCGACGTGATTTTTGGTAAAGGTATAAAAATATCCCGAAAAAATATCATAAAAGACCTCCAGACCAAGACACTTAAATAGACATGTTCACGCACACAAATAGTTGTCTTGTGTAATATTATACATACTTACACCATAATTAATATTAAAAAAAAACCAGTCGCAATATGTCCTTCATTTCATTGTTTGATACACATTATATTTCCCGAATATGGCCCGGACATCCACCAATTACAAATTATGTTCAGCCATTGGAAAATCCAACGATTCAGAATGATTTTATGACTACCCGCCTCTTTGTGGAACTGTTAAGTGTGTAGCATGAACAGGTTGAATTTTCGTAAATTGAATTTAAAAATTCGATTTTTTTAAATTATGTGGTATTATGCAAAAAACATTTTTTTTTTAAATAAGTACGAAAAGTTTTTCATACATTTTGTATTGCATCGGCGCAAACTGAGCGTTCGAACCGCAAAAAAATATGTATACTTACTTATGAAGAAACTCGTTCGCACCTTGTGGCCGTGATAAGTGGCTCAATGTGCGCCGCTCTTTAAAAATTTAAAAATTAAATACGAATAATTTTTGTAATAAAAATGTAAAAAAATCAACATAAAATTTTTAAGTTTATTTCATTAGAATATTACCGACTATTAGGTAAGTAGGTGTTTTTGGGAAGTAATATAAGTAAGTATATAATTTTAATGAAAGATTTTAATAGTACTTTTCAAAACTATCTACTTAATCATAATTTAAGTAATTCTTCACACAAAGTAGTAGGTATTTATAAAAATTAGCAGTTTATATTAATCCTATTGCATAAACCTCTACTCTGGTAATATAATTTTCTCATATAAGCGGCTTTGTGACGTCAATATGTAAGATATTTACTAATAACACATTCAATTGTTTCAGGTAATAAATTATGGCGAAATGGTAGGCAAGGTATTGTTTTAATCAACGGTCGGACGCCCACTGCTGGGATTAGGCCTCCCACACATAATAAGTCAACAAAAAGGTTATAGAAGAAGTTTCCATGTGACACATTCAGTAGGTACTGAAAGAAGCTAGGAATTGAAAACAAGCTATTTGCCATAACAACTAGAAGAAGTTCAAAATCGTACACAAGAACAAAACAAACGGAAAGTTTGCTGTTGTTGCTTGAGCTAAGGATTTTTCTTGGCTTCCCAACATATTTACTTACTTGTTTTTGTGTTCTGAAGTAGGTACTACTACCGCCCGACACTTGTAAAGTAACTCTTTAGTAATCTGTGCCGACACTGACAAAGCACAAGGTAAGGTATTCTGACTTAAGGCAGCCATATACACGATCCAGTTACCGTCAAGTTTGCATGGTCGGTAAACTTTATATTGAATTTTTGCTCCAAGTAAACTTGACGATAAACTGGATCGTGTATGACTCCCTTTACCCTTCCTTACCGCCAAACTATAAAATAACGAAGCAAAATGCGGACTTCACAAAGTCAACTTAAATTCAATAGAACCTGTGTTCTATTATTGTGGTATAACCTGTGGTCTGTACCTTACATAATCGTAGATAAAGAAACATTCTATAAAACTTATATTACGTACTATAAGAAATCCTATCATAACTAACAACTCAGCACAAATCTCAGGAGAAAGAAGGCAACCTAGAATACAGATACGGACCACGTTAAATCAAAAAGAAAGTAACCCTTAACGCTTTGTAATAAAACTCAATGTCCTTGTATGAAAAATTAAACCAATACCGATATTTCTGGAAGCAATCGTTACGCAGAAGGGACATAGATATTCTGATATTACACTTTCGTTTGTATTTACATCGTGCGTGGAATTCGGAACGAGACGCGTCGCGCTGTCATAGACAAAATATTGGCGGTATTTTCTGGCGCCAAAATCGAGTTTGACATGTTGATTGCGTTTGGTTGTCATAAAAATGTTAATATATTTTATTGCGTGATTTTTGGTTGTGAAATAAATTCAGGGTGATAGACATTGCATTGCAGTCTGTTGACTGTCTGAAATTGTTGTTATACAGTCCACTACATTTATCTTAACAAATTGTGCCACAAAATCCGCTCTTAGGACGCATAATCAATATTATGGCTAGTTTCATGCGCCGAGCCGACTACGCCAGAAAAATACACATGCATTCTGGTCGAGTAGGTATAGTAAAAGGGTCTGCGCGTACGGTAATTACCGTATACCGTATTTGTACTAGCCTTGTACGGTATCTATCGTGGTACGAAAACCATACGGCAATTTCAAGAACATTGCGAAATTTCGTCAAAACGTACCTACGGTAATTTTAAAGTGGCGTAATTTAAACTAATCTCTGCAAAAAATATCGATACCTGAGAACATAATTTAGTACTCGATACTTACTTTTGAGCCTGAACTCCAAATACTACAACACAAAATTTCGAAAAGAAATAATCGAGTGTATAAAGCGATTTTTCATACAACCGCCTTGTGCGGTAATTTGGGGGTGCATTTTACGGTAATTCTGACAACACAGTTTGGCAACGCTTGTGCAACCAGACGATAAGAAGTAAAACGTGGTTCACCAAATCTTTCCCGGTAGGTACTGCACATCATTGTATTATCTAGCTAGGCACTCAACCATTGTACAATTACTTTCGTGGTATGTATATGGCACCTAAAAAAGATTCACGAGTTTAACCTAATTATCAAACTTAATTATCTTAATTCATCATCATCAGCCATTTAATGACCCACTGCTGAGGCATAGGCCTTCCTTATGGATGGATAAGGAGAATAGGCCATGACCCACCACGCAGGCCCAGTGCTAATTGGTGGGTATCAATATCAATCAACGACTGCAAACGCAACCGGGACCAACGACTTATCGTGCCTTCCGAAGCACGGAGGACGAGAAGCTCGATTGAAAAGTTTTTGGTCACCCATCCCGTAACCGACCATTGCGAAACTTGCTTATCCTCAACGATCGCAGGCCGAACGCGCTAACCACTGCACCACGGGCTCCATATCTTAATTAATTGAATGTCAAGTTAAAGTAACCTTTCTGTCTATTTCAATATTTTCTATTCTGTGACCGCGAAAGGTCAAATGTTCCTGGTATTGGTTAGTTCGTGGATTGTATGAAAGGATTTGTGATTATGGCAATCTATGTGAATGGAATTCTGATGTCATTAGTGTTTGCTTGTCTATCTTTCTCCTATACTCGTTATACATATTCCTGTATACATTATTACATTACCGATGGTTCCTTATATCGGAAGTTATGAATGAATGATAAAGTGATTAGATTAAGTTATATGTACTTATATAATAAATGTTATTGTGATAGTGGATTACGTAAACGATGTTTTTATTGGTTACCTACTTACTTTCAGCGTTTTTAGCACTTTCATGCCCGAATACTCGTACGTTAGTTATCTTTGGGAGCGTCTCAAACATAGCCTTGTCACTTTAAATGTCAAACATATGAAAGAGATGCCATGATGCTTGAGACGGCTCCCAAAGATGATTTGCGTTCGAGAATTCGGGCGTCAGTCACGTAAATTACTTCAATACGATGTTTTTAGCAGTTTAAATCACGTAACTTTCACTTATTACGACAAAAATTTTTGTTGGGTTGATAAACAAACTTCTTGTAAAAAAGTCTCTTATATATCTTTATCGTTTTAGTTTAGGTACACAAATCAAAACAAAATATTCCTTGTCTGTCACCGAATGAAACGGCTAGATATAGATATTTGAATACACTTTGGTAATGAAATCGCAATATATCACAATCACAACAGAACTGCAGTATGCAATGCAAATGTTTATTCGTAAAACTAAACTCAATCAATCAAATAACTGCGGCGCGACGATAACGAACACAATACGAGCAATTTATATCAATTGGCAGCATAAATGTCATAACGAAACGCAGCAGGCAAAGATGGCGACGACGAATTGGCGGGAACAACAGTCAATTAATACTTTCGCGCGCTTTTTGTTTTGTTTATGGATGTCTTGGAGATTTATTCAAACGAGAATTTAATTGTTTCTCTCTATTTGTTTCTTTTTTTAAGCATTCTCAGTCAATGACCCTAGTAAATTATGTAAAGCTTAATAGTTTTGTAATTAGCGAAAAGAAAACGATCACCATAGAGCTTTGAATTGTATTTTTTTGTCCCAAATTCTAAATACATAATTGTGTTATTGAAAAGACGTACATACTTACTTAACCCTCGAATACTCGCTACGGGGTAAAAAATACCACAGAGGGTATATTTTCGACGATTACTTTTTTCCTGAGCGCCGCCGCCGCAGCGACTCAGGAGTCTAGGTAGCTTCCGATCAATAAATTACAGATACTTCCTAAGAAAAACATATATTTTCATTGACTTTTGTAGAAGTAATTAGATTTTTTTTCATTTTTGTTCCATTTACGTTGCGTGAATTTCATGTTAATTTTTCAAAATTTTCACGTTATATAAAAAAAGTTTGATTTATGTTGGTAATTTGTAAGTGTGTAAGAAGTCTAATTTTGGTAATTGGTCTCAATTTTGATTGTTTTTAAAAAGAAAGTACTTAAGTAGGTTGTTTTTAAATATTTGTTACTTTTTAACCGACTTCTAAATCAAAAAGGAGGAGGTTCTCTATTCGTCTGTATGTATGTTTTTTTTTTTTTTTTTTTTTGTGTATGTCCACCGATTACTCGAAGACGGCTGAACCGATTGAAATGGTTCAAACGTTATTACATCAGGCTGGTTTCCAAGTTGGTCCCATTTTTTGAAATTTGGAAATCGGTTCAGTAGTTTTCAGGAAATCTTGAAAATACTGTCGTTTTCGTTACCACTTTATGTGAATTTAATACGTATCTTTAGGCATAACTCCTTTGTTTATAAACCGATTTAGATGATTCTTGTTTTGGTAAAAAGGGGATACCTCAAGGTATTTTAACCGACTTCGAAAAAGGAGGTTTTCAGTTTGATCACATACCTATTTACCAGAAAACACGTAAATTGCCTGCACGATGCTCTAAAAAGAGTGAAATAAAAATTATTTTTATAAAAAAATGAAACCGCCTTCAAAAAAACCACATCAAAAAAGTAAGAAATAATTCCTCACCAAATAAATAACGTAAGTACTTTGAAGTCGGGCGGGTTTTAACAAAAACAACTAAAAATTGTACATGTTTCACGCCCGACTTCAAAGTACTTACGTTATTTATTTGGTGAGGTTTTATTTCTTACTTTTTTGATGTGGTTTTTTTTTTAAGATTTGGTCTTATCCATAATATACCACTGTTACAGCCACAATTTGGCATTCAATTTGTGAGAAACATCCTATTTAACACTATGTCATCATAGAAAAGTAAAAAACATCGTTATTTAAGTACATAATCGCATTTATATTGTGTGGTATTTTTTACCCGGTAGCGAGTTTTTGTGACTAAAAATACCTAGCGAGTGCCGCCGAGTTAAATAGAAGTCGTTTTGTAGTTTCTTATAGTTTGCTAGTAGTCATAAAAACGAATATCTAAAGCTGAACTGGAAAAATGCCTTCTTTATTATATCAGTACTAACGGCCGTCCGCGGTTTCACCCGCGTGGTTCCTGTTCCCGTGGGAATATCGGGATAAAAAGTATCCTATGTGTTATTCCAGCCTATAATCTATCTCTGTTGCAAATTTCATCCAGATCTTTTCAGTAGTTTTTGCGTGAAAGAGTGACAAACATCCACACATCCATCCTACTCACAAACTTTCGTATATATAATATACTAGCTGACCCAGTACGACTTCGTTCCCGTGGCCCTACCCCCTACTCCACCCTACCCTACCCCACCCCTACCCTACCCCCTACTCCACCCTACCCTACCCCACCCCTACCCTACCCTACCCCTACCTACCCCTACCCTACCCTACCCTACCCCTACCCTACCCTACCCTACCCCTACCCTACCCCTACCCTACCCCTACCCTACCCCTACCCTACCCCTACCCTACCCCTACCCTACCCCTACCCTACCCCTACCCTACCCCTACCCTACCCCTACCCTACCCCTACCCTACCCCTACCCTACCCCTACCCTACCCCTACCCTACCCCTACCCTACCCCTACCCTACCCCTACCCTACCCCTACCCTACCCCTACCCTACCCCTACCCTACCCCTACCCTACCCCTACCCTACCCCTACCCTACCCCTACCCTACCCCTACCCTACCCCTACCCTCCCCCTACCCTACCCCTACCCTACCCCTACCCTACCCCTACCCTACCCCTACCCTACCCCTACCCTACCCCTACCCTACCCTACCCCTATCCTACCCCTACCCTACCCCTACCTTACCCTACCCCTACTCTACCCCTACCCTACTTCTACTCTACCCCTACTTTTTTTTTTCATAAATACACCCAACACCACTCACAACATTTGGAGCTTCAGGCGTACCTTTGTATAAAAATAGCGCAACAGTACAAATATATTCACACATTGTTAAACTGCATTCGAGCTGAAAAAAATGTTTGCATCGCTACAGTGCAACAGTGATGGATCGCTAGGAAAACCGTTCACCACAACGGTTTGTATCAATGTACCTATGTAGAAACGTAACAAACGATAAAATTTATCAATGTCCGTTGGTACATACAGCAGTAAGGTACGCCGACGCGGACGAATGTGCTAAAGTCCCAATTTCAATGGATTCTGTTTTTTTTTACTGCGTTTCTGCGAACCGTATTGCCAGTAAGTAGCAGAAGTAAACAACATAGAACTTTGTCACATTGATGTGCCACAAAAATCATTCAATATTGGAACATGACAAAGTCCTACCTCCGCTCTGCGAAACTTCAGTAGCTAAACCGTCGAACGATTCGTGTCGTCTGCAGAGCGCGCAGAACTTTAGCGCTTTTGCTTGAGTGCCCCGGTAACGATTAATCGTCATTCGTCAATTGTTACGTGATTGACCGTTTCAATTGAAGGTGCGAATGATGGAGCTTCAATCGATGCGTCAATTGCTCGCGCCATGTTTCTCATCGAAAAACCTGTCAATCGCACAGCGAGACGATCAATTGGTAGCGTCAATCGCGATTGTCAATGGGCTTTCCATCATTCGCATCAATCACGTAGTTTCGAATGACAATCGCTTCAATTGCCTCTGTAGACGATCATTTGGCTCCGTCAATGACGTAAACATTGTCAATTGCGATTGATCGTTACCGGGGCACTTAACACGTCGCTGTTTCCGTCCCGCGCTGCTTTTGGCCGCGTGGTAGCGGTCGGTGGCCCGTGTGCTGCCAGGCTTATATTTCTATACTTTTCTTAAGAGCCATTTCGCACTTTGCAATTGTCTCGCTCGCACAATAAACATTTTTAAAGATTGTTTAAAACCACAGCCATCTCTATCGTCTTCTACAAGCCATGCGCATAAAGTTGGCAACGTAGTTTTAAGTGAACCGATTTGACACTGTTTGCACCGTTTGACAGGTAAACAGCGAGTAAACCTCGAGTACTGAATCCTATGGAGATGGCATATCTTCTATACATCTATACAAATAAATAAAATTGGAGTGTCTGTTTGTAACATTAAATAACCGCTTTTTACAACGTGCTTAAGATTAAATATACCAAAATGGCATTTTTTTTCAATTTTTGTCTGTCTGTCTGTTTGTTCCGGCTAATCTCTGAAACGGCTGGACCAATTTTGACGGACCGATTAATACGACAATTACACCTAGTAGTTTAAAATTGAACTCCAAGATTTTCTTACATTGTGACTTACTTACACCTCATTTTTTCGTAGGTATGCCACCTCCATAGGATTTAGTACTCAGAGGAGTAAACCGGTTCACAGCAATGTTGCCGTTCCGTATCATAGCATGGCTTGTAGAAGACGATAGAGTTGGCTGTGTTTAAAACACATTGTGTTTTTTAGAAAAGTGTTTCATTATGTCCCTACAACGCAATTAGTTATACATTATTAAACATATTTCAACATTGTCAATACTGCAATAATACTAGATCTACGAGCTTAAAGTTTCCGAAAATTGACTTCCTAATTCTAACCAATACTAAATTGAATGAATAAAATAACTTATACAAAATATCCGTAACATTGCGTTGTAGGGACATAATAAAACACTCTTTTAAAAAACACAATGTGTTTTCCACAATCTATGGAAATGTTGCATTGTGCGAGCGAGACAACTGCCAAATGGCTGTAATTGCGAAATGGCTCTTAACTAGAATCTTATTTCCCTTACAAAAAAGACGACCATAACTCTCCCATTTAAAAGTTATGCACAGGTTTAAATTTTCACCCCATATTTATTTACTCCCTAACGTCAGTTTTCGCGATAACCGTTAAGTCCTGTCAATTCGTGGGATTATTGGTTTTAATGTTACTGGACATTGATGTATTGCGAGCCCTGGTTGAGGGTATACCCCAGGGTCACATTTGCCCTCGGAATTTTGGACATTTTAATATATTTGGTCAGACCTATAAAGTAAATTTTAGGCAAATCTCATTTATGTAATTTTAGGGAGTTTTGCAGCAATCGCGATCGGAATGAACTTAGGGGAAATAATTTTGATCCGTGTCCTTTCATATTTAGGACCAACGCACACGAACCGCCTCTGTGGTCTAGTTGTTCATACCACCGATTTCAGACCCAGAGGTCCCGGGTTCGATTCCCAGTGGGGGTACATATTGTATTCGGTTTGGTTGGTGGTAGGACTTGTTCTTAGTCCGCCTGGCTAGCTACCACCATCTTATCTAAGTCTGACGCCATAACAATGATGTTTTCAGCATTATTTTGTTCCGGCAGTAAGAGATAAGATAGCCAGTTCCTCAGTTATTGAGGATTCCGAGAGTAGTGCGCTTTCACCTTCAGGCTTATCACCACTTATCATCAGGTGTGATGAAGGCTAAGTGCTACCCCGTTGTGAATAAATAAAAAAAAACACGAATCAAAACCACAACACGTGGGCGGGGCGGATTTTGTATTGGAAATGAATAGTACAATTCACACGTAAGTACCACATTTTGCAGTCATTATCGACCGCCTGGGTGATGCCGGCCACAACGCAACCACCGGCGATGACGCTGCGAACTAGCGGCCGGCCACATCCGCATCACAACTACTAGCGACAACAAAATTTTGTCGCACAACCACAACGCAACTGCAAAAAGTTGCATCGACTCTATTCACATGTAACCGCATTTTGTCGCTGCAATGTGGTGTGGTTGTGGTTCGTGTGAGTCGACACTTAGTTTCACACCACGATTAAAAATTTCGTAATTTGTGGTTAGCGAAACTATTTGGCTTGCTTCGTAGTCGCTCTCAGTGAGACAGTGACAGTGAGACTCTATCATGGCTCTATCTAACTCTTTTACACAAGTAAAAAAACAATCGTGACTTTTGACTTTATAAAAATCTCCACGTTACGCGAAACTATTTTTGGGAACGCAACCGATCTCGATTGAAAGTGAGTCTTTCTGAGCACGCTTTAAAATACTTTATGGGTATTATTTGATAGTCTAATAATTACGTTAGTACCTACTATTATATATTTTGTAGTCTAATGGTATGCAATGTCCTTTATTTTAGTTTGTAATTAAGCTTCAGAGGTCTCGGGTTCGATTCCCGAACAAGACAAATATTTGTGTGCATGAACATGTCTATTTGTCTTGGTCTGGGTGTTTCCTATGTATATGTATGTATGTATGTATGTATGTATTTACAAACAAAAAGTATATAAGTACTTATATATTTATCCGTTATCAAGTTTTCCATGATACAGTTTCTTAATGAAATTAAAATGGGCTTAGATAATTGGTGTGAATGTAAGAAGTTATTTATTTATTTATTTATTTATTCAATCAAATAATAAATAAAAACCCCTTTGGATATTACATAAGCAGATAAAAAAGTAAAAACTAAAAGATATTTTCGAACAAAAGAAATAAGTCTAGCAATGGAAAATTACTCGAGAAGGTACCCACATCTAGCTCGCATCCCAGTGCGCACAAAACTCGATCCAGATCTTAGTATGAACACTGACTACTCCTGACAGGAAACCGATAAGTCGAGTCAGCTGTAATTTGTATTGCGGTAATGTGGGATGGGGTGTCGAGTGACTCGAGCAGGGTGGTATCGAGTGAACTGATTAAGATCAGGGGGCCGATTCTCAGGCAATCGAGAAAAGTTCACTTTTATAAGCTCGAAATTCAAATATAACACAGTTTTTGTATTGTCAGAATTTCACAATCGAAAAAGTTCGAGCGAAAACCAGTCGAACGCTACGAGTGGTAGAAACCAATAGATGTTCGTATACGAACTTAGCTGTCAAATTTGTTGACATGTGGGACAGCTTAGTTTGTTTGAAACGTTCTCAGAAGTTCTAACTTTTCAATAGAAACCACGGACAAAATGTTCGACATACGAATTACCACACTGAAAAAGTTCGAATGCCTGAGAATCGGGCCCCTGGTTAATGTAGAGTTTCTTGTCATTAGCTGTTATCGCAAAACAAGACGACAAGATTTGACGAACTCCGTGGCCGAGTGGTGTACGCACCGGTTTCAAGGTGCCGCTATCTCTAGAGGTCCCGGGTTCGATGGTCGGCTAAATGTTGAAAACGAACTTTTCAATATTTCCTCGGCTCTGGGTGTATGTGGTAATACCCGTCGTTGTTTCCAATTTCCATAATACTAGTGCTTTATGCTACTATACCACAGATTACTAAATAGTTACTATGTAACAGATAGTTCACTCCGCTAAAGTCATTTAAATAAATAGCAACTCTAACTATAGGTAACGCAATAAAGTAGAATTCAGCTTGTACGGCGCAGCAAATTACGAACAACCAATCGTTGTCGTTGCATCTCTTTCTATCGCATATATTCTAGCTCTTTTGCGAACCTTATTTCTATGCCATACGCCTGCCCGGCAGGCGCGCCGTCCGAACGTACCTAAACTGCGGAGTGACACCCCCCTGACTATACCTTGGTATTGGAACAATGTATTATGGTGGTACGTGTCTAATATTTATTTATTCGAGATATTTTTTCAAAATGCTATTTTTTATACCTGTAGCCCTAGGACGAAAAACTGTCGTTATGGTAACCGTAAACGTGATCGTATTATTTTGTTTGAAAACCAAGTCGTCTAAAGAATATTCGATACATGTTTGACAGCAGGGGCCCGATTCTCAGGCATTCGAATTTTTTCAGTGTGGTAATTCGTATGTCGAACATTTTGTTTGTGGTTTCTATTGAAAAGTTAGAACCTCTGAGAACGTTTCAAACAAACTTAGCTGTCCCATTGTCAACAAATTCATTTTGACAGCTAAGTTCGTATAAACATCTATTGGTTTGTACCACTCGTAGCGTTCGACTGGTTTTCGCTCGAACTTTTTCGATTGTGAAATTCTGACAATACAAAAACTGTGTTATATTTGAATTTCGAGCTTATAAATGTGAACTTTTCTCGATTGCGTGAGAATCGGTCCCCCAGCTATATGAAAATGGCATACCTACTTACTGATAGTATTATTCTGTGACACTTGTCCCATTAGTATATTTTTTTTTCCCCAACACTGGTAGCACTTAGCCTTCATTTCACCAGATGTTAAGTGGTGATAAGGCTGATGGTGGAAGCTCCCTACTCCCGGAATCCTCAATCACTGAGGAACTGGCTATCTTATCTCTAACTGCCGGAACCCAATAAGGTCGGAAACATCATTGTTATGGCGTCAGACTTAGATAAGATGGTGGAAGCTAGGCCAGGCGGACCTCGAACAAGTCCTACCACCAACGAAACCGATCAAAATATATACCCCCCACTAGGAATAGAACCCGAGACCTCTGGGTCTAAAATCGGTGAAGTGAACCACTAGACCACAAACGCGGTTTAAATAGCTATCATTACACTTCTTACGTCTATCCAAAACTGGGAAAAACGATCCTCACATAAAAATAATACCACAGAAATGTCTCACAATACCTATCTGAAATCAAAATGGCCGCCTTTTCGCAGGTTTTGAATGCAGAACTGCAGTGGGCACATTCGGAATCATCGCCTGACCGATTTGGGGGCTCGCCCTAGTTTCGTGGTCCGAATCTGGCTTACAATGCCTGTTTTTTTTCACCTTTTACTCCGAACCTTCGTCGTGAGCCTACCACTATGCTTAGTACTTACCTACATTTGTAGCTAAGTACTAAGCATAATGCTACCAAACCGAAATATAGAGTTATATTTCGGTTTGGTAGCATTAAGTTATGTGCCTTAATCACTCGCCACTACGTACTGCGGGCCGATCGCCGTAATTCTATGCAGCGCGTCTTGATCACGTTTGCGTGTTGACGTTTGACTTCATATTGCCGTAATGACATAACGACGCACACGTCCGTCACGCAAACCTATAGTCCCACAATCCTGTCTGATCCGGTGACATCCGTGACAGAGGAACCACTTGCAATACGAAATTAGCTGTCAAAATAAACTGTCGTATGAAAACTGTTTTAGTTTCAAAGATTATCACCGGAACAGAAAACGTTGTCGCACTATCAAAGCCGCGCGTTATCAAAAACAGTTTTGCACGTCAACTGCACGTACACTTGACTAATGCGTCATAGGATTACCGCGATCGGGGCCCTGCGCTATACACAGAGCCCATGCTTCACACAAATTATTATTAGCATTCTATCTTTTTTCTTTAAGGGACAATTTTGTTGCCCAGCCCGGGGAGCAATTTATAGACCGAAATTTATGTTCTTGGTTGTTATTTAATTTAATTTAAATAAATAAATATTTTCTTACAATCACACCAATTATCTAAGCCCGTAGTTAATTTCTTAAGAAACTGTGTCTACGTGAACTTGATAACGGATAAATATATACTTAAATAAGTACTTTTTTTTGTAAATACATACTTAATATACATAGATAATATTTAGTATCATTATGATATACTTAGGTGAATTTTGCGAATGGTACCTACATGAGAATGGTGTATATTGCGAATGGTACATTATGAGAAAGGTGCATTTTACGAATGGTGCAATATGAGAAATGGGCCTTTTGCGTGCGAGGTACATTTTGCGAATGGTACCTGCATTCTGCGACTGAAAATAAAGGTCTTGAGACCGTTCTTTGCCGAAAAGTCGGACATTTTGAGTAATGGATTAAGTTGATTACTAGCCGCGAGTTTACAACTAGTCCTCATAAGTATTTATTTATTTTTGCGCTATTTTGCTATTTTTTTATTATTTACATAATACAATTCCCAATAAAAAAGAATTATCAGTTCCTATTTGATGGAAAAATCGATGAACATACATCGATTAATATAGAAAAAAAATAACGACAGTGGAACTTATAACCTACTCCTGTTTTGAGTTTGTAATAATTAAGATTTAGTTCCGTTAGAAAGGAAAGCGTAGACTCTGGCATTTGAACCCTGAACCAATTTTGATGAATTTAGGTAAGGAGATATATAGATACTGAATTGCACGCGTACGAAGTCACGGGCTGCCACTAGGTTTTAATTAATTCACGAATAAAACAATAATTGAAATCAATAACATTGCAACATATCGTGCGTAAAGTTTTGTCGAACTTCATTACGCGATAATAATTAAATTAAATTTAATATCATGTGATAATTACTGTCAGTCTTTATCAGGCGCCTCTGTCGGCGAGATGAAACACTTACTTATCTATGTTACAAACCGCCGACAAACGAATTAATAACGAAACTTAATTGTTAATTGTCTCGTCTAAATAAATAATTGGCTCGTGATGATAGTGTTATAAATAATACCGATTTAACTAATGGACTAAGTTTAAGATTTATTAAGGCGCCGATTCCCGAAAATAGGGTATTTTAAATTAAGGCTTACTCGCAAACCACGAGTACTTAAAATTTCGAATAAATATATGTGATTTTAAAGTTATTTATCTAGTGCTTCCGGCCGTTTTTTTCGATTAGTGACATTTTACTGTGTCAAATAAAATCCCAAACATCCGTCAATTCGTAATTCAAATATCCTGTTACTTGCAGTACACTTAGTTTTAGTTAATGAAATTTTTTTTATTTTATTTTTAATTGATTTTCGATTCGCGGGGCGCTCGCGGGTTCACAGTTCACTGCCGGCTGCCGCTGCGTCCGCGTGAAGTGTATCGCACGCGTCCGAGCAAGCGTTAAGGCGTTTGTGCACTACCACTGAATTTTACCGATCCGGAAAAAAACGGATGCTTGTATTTTAATAATTAATCATTTATATTAGTAATTAATTAAATACAAGCATCCGTTTTTTTCCGGATCGGTAAAATTCAGTGGTAGTGCACAAACGCCCTTAGCGTGACAATTTCGGTCGGGAATCATCGCCTTAAGTAAGTTCTGGTGGAACCAATTTAGCGAGTGGCTTGTTAAAGTTTGAATAGATACTTACCTATGGTAAATGAAAATGAATATGATAGAAATATTAATAACGCTATCTAGTTAATAAAATAAATTACTTATAGTTATCTTTATGAGAGATACCTATTTAAAAATTATATTAATTTATTCCATTTTAATTATTATCTGTAGGTAGGGGCTCCAGATAAAAATGATGATTATTTTGCCTACTTCAAAAACGAATACTTATTGTTTTCGTGAATAAGTTCTTACTTATATACTAAGTACTTATATAGTAAGTACTTACTTATATAATTATTTTTGAAATAAATTAAATACATTTTATTGAAAACATTAAAACATAATACTTACCTCATAAATAAGATTCCACATTATTATGTAGGTAGGTACTTGTAGCAAAACCAGTACAAAAGATTTTATTATTTAAGAAGTTTTGGGTATAAAGAGCTAAGTAGGTACTTCGAGAATCCGACATTGAAGTTAGCCAAAATAATGGCTTTTTATCGAATCCCTCACTGCATACAGCCTCTACAAATTTACAATCCATAATAATATTATAAATTTATAAGTGTGTCTGTTCGTTTGTCCGTCTTTCACATCAAAACGGATCGAGTGTGACATAGGCTTCTTTTTATCCCGGAAAAACATCACATTCCCGCGGGATAACGTCGTATAGTCCACGCGGGCGGAAGGCTAGTACCCCATATTCCAATAGCTAATAACAATTAATTATAGCCTATTAATTTATTACATAATTTTAAATATTTAACTGGCGCCATACTATCGCCCAGCAGGCGTCCATTGTGGGGTCCTGTCATCCAGATTTATTCGCCAGTTATCAATCCGCCATATTGATTTATCGCTCGCCGATATGAACAAATGTATGCCAATAATAGTGGTGTGACACTTTGAGGTAGGATTTATTTGTCTGTAAACACTTTTGGTATCGAAGAGATTAATAGCTATTTTACATCATACTGCTCGGTAACTAGGATTTACTAGTATGGTAAGAGGCTGTGTAAGTTGGCATGTGCAACACAGTCTATTGTTTAGATAGAACGTTCCATTTTCAAATTACTTTGCAATTCAAGCAGGTGAATGCTTTAATTGTAAAGTAACTTTACCATTCAAGCTATGCAAAACTCCTTGGTCAAACAATATTTTTTTCATAAAATGATAAGAAAACTATTTACTGTAGAGAACAATGAAAATGGCGGTTAAAATAAGTACATTTACAAGTCTTGGCAAATTTTGAATAAATATTTTCTCTCTTATAAAAGAATCGTTTTGTCATAACAATATAAATGTTTTATTTACCTCGCATGAATGATGTAAAGTAGAATGCTTACCTCGGTTGCAAGTAGCTATTACACCCTCGAACTATATTCGCCCTCGCTCGTTTCGCTCGCTCGGGCGTCTAAATATCTCGGGTGCACTCGATCCTTTAGCGCCCTTTGCGAGCTGCGCTCGCACGGGCGCCAAATTGGATCTTGTTCTGTAATAGCTCGCTTACGTTCCTTGTGTAACAAACTACTATTGCAGGTGACTCGAAAATTTGTGGATTTTATCATCTGATTTTTGCAATTTGATGTGAATAGTAAATGCTTGCAATTTTTTTATCATCCCGGAAATAATTCAGGGATTATTCTGATTATGGTCTGCTCATGAAAACAAACAACTTATATTACGGGAAAAAACTGAAATCGCGAAAAAAAAACAGCTGCTCCATACATTTTGATTAAATATTTTTGCACTTTTGTATGGAACAGCTGATTTTTTTTGACTGATTTCAGTTTTGGTCCCATTATAAAAGTTGTTTGTTTTCATGAGAAAAGTAGTAATCCCTGAAATTTTCCGGCATGATAAAAAAAATTACCAGTGCAAGTACCTCTCCAAAGTCTTACCAGCTATAACAAAATTATATCTTAGTTATTTTATAATTGATAATTAAAAATCTATTCATCTGGTTTGTAAGATAATACACAAAAGGTAATTTCACTAAAATCCATTATTTCGGAGTGTCAAAAGCTATATATTATCCTGATATCCCACGGGAACGAGTTGAGTATAAAAGGAAATTAGCTCACATTTGCCTGAGAATCTGAAAATCAAAACTTGTTGATCAACTTAAGAACTTAACACTTCAACGCTTCCAATTAAGATTATCAAAGTATCAGTGAGACGTGAGTCGAAAAGTTTATTTTCAAGATTTCAAACTATCCTTAATTATTTATCGAGAAGGATCAACTGACAAATTATGTTTAGAACCTTAGGTCTTATAAGTTTTGGAACTTTATAATTGGTGTGAGAAAGCTTAAAGGAAAGTTTGTTTGAGGAGTTGAAAATATTGAGATGTCTTACTCAAAGTATGTAGCTACCTACCGTGAAATTTAGGTTGTGTTAAGTTTGTGAATTATACTTATGGTAGGTATATATAACTAGATTTAAAGTGCCTATCAGTGGCGACGAGTTGACATATATTGAAGTTATCTGAACCAAAAAAATCGGCCAAGTGAGAGTCGGACTCGCTCATGAACCCACTACTTACCCACTTCAGTTCACTTCACGTGTAGGGGAATTAATATTTTTTTTTTTCAAGATTTTACTTTACCTACCACTTTGTTGCCGTGGTAAATATGTATATTCATGCCAAATTACAGCTTTCTAGTACTAAGGTCCGGTTGCTCGTACATTTAACTTTTGTCAAAATTGACAAAAGTTAAAATTTAACTGATGTCAATTTTGACATCGGTAAAAGAAAAATACATTGGTTATTTTATGGTTAAAAGTGTTGTCTGTACTATTTTATTAACCTTCCCTTAATTACTAATGGCAAAATTTAAACCACGCCCACCCTGTCGGTTATTTTGACCGCCGTTAAATCTGTAATTTGACTGCTCGTTAAAGTAACCGCTGCTTCAACAACGCTTTTTAAATTTGACCGCCGGTTAATTTTACTTTAACCATAATTTAACCCTAACCAAGCTTCGAGCAACCGGACCTAAGAGTCTATGAGCTAGACTGGGGACGGACAGACGGACATGGCGAAACTATAGGCAAGGGTTCCTTGTTGACTACGGAACGGGAGCCAAATTTTATTTAAATTCAGATTTTCAGGAGGCTGTGGTCCACAAATAATTTCACAAGCATTCGTCTTGCAATCATCAATTGACGAAAGCATGCGCATGACGTGCGGCTTACGTGGACAATAGGCCTTACTCGTTTTTGGGGACAAGCGTCAAACATTTCTTCAGAAAATAAGGCCCCCAGATTTAACCCTAGACACCTAACCTTCGTCGAATCGACGAATACCCGTAGGAAATATAGCTATATCTTTTTATTGAGAGCGCAGATCGTCGTGCCGTCGCTATTTAAATCAGTGCTCGCCGAGCTCTTTCCGGAGGAGTCCGTGTCGCCCAGGTAAGTGCGTTGTTTTTCGAATAATTGCTTAAATACTCATAAATTAAAGTATGTGCTCATTGCATAAATTAAAGAATTTGCTTCCAAAAATTAGTTTTTATTTTTTCTTATAAATAAGAAGACTATTATAATTATCTTTCGCCAAAGAAGAATAGGCTATTTTTGTTGATTTTTTTTTTTAAGGAAGTGATCTCATGTGGCCTAGTTTCATAAGTGCCTTACCAAAAATTGACCTTAAATAAATATATTGATCTGAAACACTACTTATTGTTTTATTTACTAAAATAATACCTTATTAAACTATGTATGTATTAAACGTAACAAAAAAATGTATATATATATATATAATTTTGAACCACCAAAAATAGTCGTCGATTCGATGAATGGTTAGGTATAAAGGGGTACGTTCGAACGTTAGGTGTCTAGGGTTAAAAAAGGAAGCGACGGAAATCTGCATTTATGGACACTTCGACACTTCACGCGCTGCCGACGCGCGTTTGAAGCGATACATACCAGGCCAGTTTGACCAGCAATTCCAGCAAATGTTGAAAAGGTCTACAACCTAGACTAGCGTGTGTTTCGCGTCTGTCTGTTTCGAAACAGACGCGTATCGAAGGTGTACGAATTCAATATTGTCTGAATAATTTAATAGATAAATAATATTGTAACTTAAACAAAGATCAAATCACTTATACTTACCTGCCTAATTATTTAGTTTCGCATAATTGCCTCATCCACACTGCTGCCGCAGCTATTAAAGTTTAGTATGTTAATTAATATCAGGAAGGAAACCAGAAACTCGCTTTTATTTCACATTCAAATTACCCTAATTCATCATAAAAGGTTACCTTGGGCTGGCTAGTGATGCTGAACTATCGATATACCTTTTATCGAGTCTTCAACATGTCAATGACAAGTACTAAACTTCGATCAACAATAGTACTCGATGAAGGCTCACGAAATAAATGAAAACTTTATATATAGCCAGACTGACCTTTTTTTAGACGGAGAAAAAAGGTTACGAATGTTACGATCTTACATTATTATAAATGACAAGAAGCGTTCCAAGTCTGAAATGCCTTAGTATTATTGACACTGTCAAAATAATCTACTTATAATTAAACTCTCAAGTGGGCTTATGAGGCTTGGACATATCTGTCACTCCAAGTATGTAGGTATCTAGAACTAGGTGTTATTGTAGATCGAAGATCTTTTTAACCGACTTCAAAAAAAGGAGGAGGTTCTCAAGTCTACTGTATTTTTTTATGTATGTTTTACCATAACTTCGCCAGTTGTTAACCTTCTTTTTTTTAGTCCCCTAAACGATTAATAATTGTCCTACACCAAAAAAATGTAGGTATTAATTAATATTTTAAAACATAAAAACCTACAAAACTTTATTTAAAAATTTCGCTTTTTATTATCCGGTAAAACGCTCTTCGCCATGTTCTGACGTCATACAATTTGTAAACAACCACTTGACAGTGTTGACAGTGTCAAGTGGTTGTTTACACTTTTTTTACCTTAGGGTAGTTCCACTTATCAAAGATCTTTGTCCAATATGCATTTGATCAATGTGTTTCAATGTTTATTATTCATTAACAATGTTTTATAATTGTGTCTGAATTTCAAATTATAATTAATTACAATACAATAAAATTATTATAAATTATACAAACAAAAGAAATAAAATAATATGTAAGTACCTACAAAAAAAAAACTCAAAATGCAATTTAAATATTAAAACATAATGCACAATAATCACTTACATTATTAATAACACTTTAGTTAAAATTAATTAATTAGAAATAATAATAAAATAATAACACATGTCAAAATAAAAAAAATGCTTAATTAAAATGCCATTTCAATTAAAACATGAAATCCACTATAATAAAATTAATCAATTACATAATAAATTTATAACAAATTAAAATTCATGCTTGTTATTAAAATATAAAGTAAGTACTTAATCTAAAGTTTCTGATTGAAAATGCACGGATTACCAAAATAGTCTTCAAGTGAGTAAAAACACTCACTCAACAAATACTGCCGAAGTCTCTTTTTAAATATATAAAAATCTTCAATTAATTTAAACTCTACAGGAAGCGCGTTAAAGAGTTTAACTGCCTGATATCGACTACAATGTTTCACTATATTTAGTTTTGGTTGGAGCATATTTATTATATTTTTCCTTCTACTGTCTAATCTTTCCTTTTTGCTAGCTTCGTTTTCGTATTTATAGTTATTTTTTACCACATCCAAAACGACAACCAGTATGTACAAGCTGGGGAGAGTAAGAACGTTTAATTTCTTAAAGTGCTCCCTGCAGGACTCCCATGGTGGTATCCGGACCATGGTTCTGATAGCTCGTTTCTGAAGAACAAAGGCTCTTTTAATGATATAGTCATAGCTGTTTCCCCAGAACTTTATGCTATATCTCAACTTTGATTCCACCAGGCAATAGTACACTGATAACAGTTCCTTAATTTCCAACTCGTCTCTTAAGCTTCTAAGGGCGTAGCAAGCAGAACTAACGTAATCTTCTATAGCCTTAATTTCTCGCTTCCAATTTAGATGCTCATCAATGTGTATTCCCAGGAACTTCACACTTTCTTGAAATTCTAGCCTTTGTCCGTCGCATTGAATCACTACCTCTTGCTGTTTTTTCGCAGTTGTTTTAAATAATATGGCATTAGTTTTTTTCACATTGAGCAAAAGTTTATTACATGACAACCAATCACCGAATGCGACTAGAGTGTTGTTAATTTTTGCGAAAAGTGTGTCTATAGATGGTGCAGAAACTACCGCGTTTGTGTCATCAGCATATACCACGAGAGCTACGTCACTATCGGACATTACCTTCAATAAATCGTTAGTGTAAATTACAAAAAATAATGGCCCTAATATTGATCCTTGCGGAACGCCACGTTTAACAGCCGATACCATGGATTTAGTTGCTATTTCTTCACATGATTCTATTGATTTAATTTCCACATATTGTTGTCTATTGTGTAAATATGAGTTAAGAAGTTTCATTGAATTAGCTCTGATGCCATAGTGTTCAAATTTTTCCAAAAGTAAATTGTGATCTACCACATCAAATGCAGCAGTAAGATCAAGGAAAAGGCCAGCAACTTTTAACTTCTTGTTGAGTTCTATGAGTACTTCGTATAACAACAGATCGATGGCATCCACGGTACCAATACCTTTTCTATATCCAAACTGGCGCTCATTCAAGATGTTGTTTTGAATAAGATGGGATAACAGTCTTGATTCAATTATTTTCTCAAAGATTTTCGAAATAACTGGTAACAGCCATAATTAGTGAACCTCCTCTTTTTTTACTAGTTCGTACGTTATAGGATACAAGTTCAAAATCATCTAAATGAAAAGTTAACACGTTATCTTTGTTTAAAAAATGTTCACATATACATATAAAATCGGTTTCTTTATCATGCAAGTAAATACTAAGTTCATCTTTTTTATTAGATACTAGCTTCCGCCCGCGACTTCGTCCGCGTGGACATTCGAGAAAATACTTAGGGGACCAATAACCAGGATAAAAAGTATTCTATGTTTTAATTTCATAAAAATACGATCAACCGTTTTTAAGTGATTAGGCGGGTCCTCCCTCACCAAGCAAGCAGCCTCGCGCGAGGCAGAACGTTTCCCACGTGCGGAGGGCCTCGCACGAGGCTGCTCACTTGGTGAGGGAGGACCCGCCTAATCACGTAAAAACGGTTGATCGGATTTTTATGAAATTAAATCATAGAATACTTTTTATCCTGGTTATTGGTCCCCTAAGTATTTTCTCGAATGTCCACGCGGACGAAGTCGCGGGCGGAAGCTAGTAAATAATAAGTGTCTGTTTCACAATCAAAAAGTTAGTTCTGAGTAGCTTAGGTACCAAGAACTTTTAGGGTACTTAAGATGATTTAGGTTTCAATACTTACCCTATTTACCCCTGGGTTTGATTTTCGGAAAACTACGAAATGGGTTGCCTATTTGTTTTAAGAAGTAAGCCTACAAAGTTTTAAATTAAAATGTCTATTTTACCCTCTGATTTTTCATTCAAAATTTCACCCCTATTTCAACCTTTTAGGGGTTGAATCATGTTAAGCGTGTTAAACATCAAAATAAATGCCATGTTTGCAATCGTCATCCCATAAAACCTCAATAACGACATCCATATCGATTTTTAGGTTTATTTATCCCACTTAACCTCTAAGGGGTTGATTTTCGAAAAAATACGAAATATGTGTTTTCTTATTTGTTTTACTTTCCGACCATAAGCCTAAATAATAAATTAAATGAAAGACTTTCCAGATACAACATTTCATCCCCCATTTCACCCCTTCGGGGTTGGAATTGTCAAAAACGCTGACACAGGAAAATATTAATTTTCAATTGCCAGCCTAAATACAAAATTTGAAGATCCTAACTTCAAAACTGACGGACTTTCATACACATATTCATCCCCTATTTTACCCCCTGGGTTTGATTTTGGGAAAATTACGAAATGGGTTGCCTATTTGTTTTAAGAAGTAAGCCTACCAAGTTTCAAGTTAAATGTCTATTTTACCCCTGATTTTTCATTCAATATTTCACCCCTATTGCAACCTTTTAGGGGTTGAATCATGTTCAGCGTGTTAAACATCAAAATAAATGCCATTTTTGCAATCGTCATTCCATAAAACCTCAATAACGACATCCATATCTATTTTTCAGCGTGTTAAACATCAAAATAAATGCCATTTTTGCAATCGTCATTCCATAAAACCTCAATAACGACATCCATATCTATTTTTAGGTTTATTTATCCCATTTAACCTCTAAGGGGTTGATTTCCGAAAAAATACGAAATATGTGTTTGCTTATTTATTTTACTTTCCGACCATAAGCCTAAATAATAAATTAAATGAAGGACTTTCCAGATACAACATTTCATCCCCCTTTTCACCCCTTCGGGGGTGGAATTGTCAAAAACGCTGACACAGGTAAATATTAATTTTCAATTGCCAGCCTAAATACAAAATTTGAAGATCCTAACTTCAAAACTGACGAACTTTCATACAAACATTAATCGCCTATTTCACCCCCTTAGGGGTCGAATTTCCAAAAATCCTTTCTTAGTGGATGCCTACACTGTATAACGTATCTATGTGCAAAATTTGAAGTCTCTAGGTTAAGCGGTTTGGGCTGTGCGTTGATATCTCAGTCAGTCAGTCAGTCAGTCAGTCAGTCAGTCAGTCAGGACTTTGAATTTTATATATATAGATTCCACACAAATTTTGAAAGAAAAAGTTAAATAATATTGTTGAATCCTTATCTAGATTACGTGTGTTGTCATTAACTGTATTATTTATACTAGTAACCTCACTGGTGGTCACGAAAAATATTTTCCTCATCCTCACATAGTGGTTTAAGTGGATCAGTTTGACAGCCTATAGATACCATTGCGTTAGTTTTATCAGTAGATATCGGTACCTCAGACAAAATGCATTGCTTGTATTCTTTATTCAAAGAATATGGACGACTTTGACGTTCAATTTTATACATTCCTTTATACATATACATTCGATATTCAATTTCTTTAATCAAATGCATATTGGACAAAGATCTTTGATTTATAAGTGGAATACACCCTTACTATTATGTAGCAAAACTCAAAGTGACGTTTATTTGTTTACAAATTTAGAAATCCAATGACGTCACAACATGGGCGATAGTGTTTTCATCAGTTCAAATAAAAGAAAAAAAAATATATTTTTCAAATTATTTTTACTTATCCATCTTGTACTTTTATCACAGATTACTACTCTTTTATTTCATGATATCGCTATATTACGTTTTCCTAAGCCAAGTAGGTACCTACTAAAGGAAATATTCATTCGATGTTTCAAATTTCATACTTAATTTGATTTGTCAAGTATCCTATTATAGCGCTATTGTATTATAATGCAAACAATTATTACAAATTATGAAATTTAATATTTAGCGATAATTATGTAAGCCAAGACTCCATCCCTACTTAATACCAACATTTGAACAGTATCACTTTGAATAGTGTTTCGCTATTCATAGTCATAAATTAATGAGACTTATTCCGTCGGGAATAATTCAATACATCCCTTGGTAATGTTTGAATGTTTAATGAGGTTCGTCTTCATATCATCTGCATTTGAACAATGAGGATCGTGTAACATAGTTTGTTTAGGTTAGAAGGCTTTGAAGCTCGTATTACCTATTAGTATAGTTGAGAAATATGTCATTACTTATTAGATACTAGCCTTCCGCCCGCGGCTTCGCCCGCGTGTACTACACGACGTTATCCCGCGGGAAGGTGATATTTTTCAGGAATAAAAAGTAGCCTATGTCCTTTCTCAGGCTCTAGACTATCTCTGTACCAAAATTCATTCAAATCGGTTCAGTAGTTTAGGTGTGATTGTGTAACACACAGACAGACAGAGACGCATTTATAATATAAGTAAGGAAGTAAGGATTACGTAAGTATTCATATAAATACTTATATTTTTTTAATAACAATGTACTTACATGTAATTTATGTTTGTGAAAAAATCTCACAATTAGCTTCAATGGGACTCGAACCCACGACCTTTGTCTATATTTGATATAAGATTCAATTCAAAATATAAGAGCGTCCGTGACCACGGCCCCTGGAGAGATGCGGAACAGTTCATACATAAGTATCTACTCGTATATTACCTACTAGCGGCCGCCCGCGGTTTCACCCGCGTGGTTCCCGTTCCCGTGGGAATATCAGGATAAAAAGTACCCTATGTGTTATTCCAGGCTATAATCTATCTCTGTTGCAAATTTTACCCAGATCCTTTCAGTAGTTTTTGCGTGAAAGAGTAACAAACATCCATACTCACAAACTTTCGCATGTTTAATAAACTACACAACGTTATCCCGAGGGAATGTGATATTTTTCCGGGATAAAAAGTAGCCTAAGTTACTCCTTAGTACATCCGCTACCTGCCAGTGAAAGTCCCGTCAAAATCGGTCCAGCCGTTTCAGAGATTAGCCGGAACAAACAGACAGACAGACAGACAAAAATTTTAAAACATGTCATTTTGGTATATGTACCTTATATATAATCATATGCATGTACTAAAAAGCGGTTATTTTAATGTTACAAACAGACACTCCAATTTTATCTAAAACTAGCGCTCCGCTCGCCAGTTCGTCCGCGTGGACCCCCTTTTTTACCCCCTTGAAGGAGGAGTTTCCAAAAACCCTCTCTTAGTGCTCCCCTATACTCCGCAAGGAACATACCTACATGCCAAATTTCAGCTTCTTACGCCCAGTAGTTTCGGCTGCACGTTGTCTATCAGTCAGTCAGTAACGCAAGAGTATCTTATCTTATCTTATCTTTATTAGGTGATGATTGAAAAACCGGGTTTAAGTCCGCCTTTAGTCGTATAAACATTTAACCGCCTCTGTGATCTAGTGGTACACACCACTGCACTGGTGTCAGACCCAGAGGTCGTCGGTTCGATTCCCAGTGGGGGTACATATTGTATTCGGTTTGGTTGGTGGTAAGGCCTAGGGGCTGTCCTTTAATCACGTGATGTTTTTTAGCAAATTTACAAAACCTCACCACGTATCACTAAGGCGAGGCCCTTGGTGATACGTGGTGAGGTTTTGTACTATCCCTCCCCCACCTAAGATTACGTGTATTTTTTTCTACCACCAACTTATGTAAGTCTGACGACATAGCAACGATGTTTTCAGCATTGTTGCGTGTTCCGGCAGTTAAAGATAGTCAGTTCCTCAGTAATCGAGGATTCCGTAGTAGTGCGCTTCCACCTTCAGCCTCATCATCACTTAACATCAGGTGTGTTGAAGGCTAAGTGCTACCCTGTTGTGGAAAAAAAATAATTTCTCACGCAATCGTTTGGTCAACAAACCATCAGTTTGCTTGCCAAAAAAACCACTAGATATTATTTGCTCAGCTTTTAACGTTGAGCTAACATCAAGATTCATAGAAAAGAATGAAAAGGCTACATTGCAAACATTGTTTTTTGTACCATCGGCAAAACAGCTGGACTACAGGAATGTACTGAAATATTAAGCCGGGTGAAACTGGGGTGACAATGTTATTTTAGGATATTTTTTAGCTATGAATTTCTTTTATTGTAAAAATTTAAAAACTGTAATTAAAAACTGTAAGTAAGTCGCTACATACCTAGAGTTTTTCAACAAAAGTATTGAAATTCTATAGCAAACTTAGAACCAACACACACGTAGTTTAGTGTAAAAAAAACATAAATTGTGAATACTGTACGTACTATAGTAGTGGAAGATCCTGTTCCTATAAGAATAATCCTTTATTTCCTATCCCTTAAGATACGATTTAGATCAACCGGCGCACCGCACATAGACCCGGGCCGGACAGCATTTTAAAATTCATATTAGCTGCACCGCTAATCAAGGTTTGCATATATGCATTATAGAATACGGCTCTGTACGGCTTCCGCGGGAGCCGTACGGCTCCGTTTCGGGCCGATTCGTGCTGGTTAGTCTGAAACGTACCATATTTAGAAAAAAAACCGAAATCTGATTCACCATGCAGTTGCGGATCGCCTTTAGTCTTCTTCTTTGCCTGGCCCTTTCCCATTTTATTTGGAGTCAGCCCTCCTTTTATGATTTGGAGTTATGATGATAAGCGTTGTTTTTACGGCCGGTTGCCACCTGACGCCAAGGCACTGACCCATCTTAGGGTTATGACCACTACCGTTGGACCACTGGGATCTCCTCCGCCACCTATTACATTACCCAGTAACAAGACCCAGTTACCACAATATGCGTGGTTGGTGCGAATCGCCTTTAGTAATATTACAAAATATGTATTCTTATCCTACAAATATTTGAAAAGCCTACCACCCTACACTGCGTGGCTGTTACTCTGAACGGATCTCCTCAAATATTTATGCTAAGTAAAAGCAGTTTGTTCTAAGAAAAGGCGAAATGAAACATTCTGAGATGAAATGGCCTACTAAGAGTTTTGTTGTGCCCTTTTTTGAGAAATGCGAAATTATTTTTCTTATTTTATTTTCACTCTGTGAGAAATGAGATGTTTTTCTTCCACTTTTATAGTTATCTAATCTTTTGGGATATAAATTAAACCTAGTATTAGGTACAAATGACAGAGCATCAATGTTTAGAACGCCCCGATCACGGTAATCTTATGGCGCATTACATTAGTCAGGTTTACGTGCAGTTGACGTTTACGCGAAGTGCAAACTAAACACAAGCAAACGTTGTATCGCCGTAAATTGTAACTACGCGTGATCGTTACGTACACTGTGCGGGTTTTTCTAACGGCTGTGATACAGTGATAAATAAATTCTTAATAAATAAATAATAATAACGTCATAAAATTAGCGCGTTACCGTTTTCGATACGCGCGGCGTTTAGGTTTGCGTGACGTGTGCGTCGTTATGACACATTAGTCAGGTGTACCTACATGCAGTTTACGTTCACGCGACGTGCAATACCGTTTTTGATAACGCGCGGCGTTGAGAGTGCGACAACGTTTTCTGTTCCGGTGATAATCTTTGGAACTAAAACAGTTTTCATACAACAGTCTATTTTGATTTGACAGCTAATTTCGTATTGCAAGTGGCTCCTCTGTCACTGATGTCACCGGAACAGACGGTTGTGGGACTATAGGTTTGCGTGACGTGTGCGTCGTTATGTCATTGCGGCAATACGAAGCCAAACGTCATGACGCAAACGTAGTCAAGACGCGCTCCATAGAATTACCGCGATCAGGGTGCCTACCATCAACTCTTATTGCGGTTTTGTTTAGGAACCTAAACTGATCTGCTTCGCTTATTCGTACCACGACAGCTTAATATCAATGACAGCGATTCAGTGATCATTCAATGACATTTCACAGCCGCTGAGCTGTCATCAACTCTTATTAGACTTATAACTCGGCAAAGTTAACATGACACCTGCAGGTTATACCCGTCCCTTTCACTCTCCGGGCATGACAGAATCGAGTGAAAGAGACGGGTAGAAGAAATAAGGACACAAATCGTTCGGTCATTCACATTTAGCAATTCATTTGCGATCCAGTTTTTAGAAGGTCAGAGTACGAAAGAAAACAATTCATTTAAGGAACCTATTCTGCATCGCGCTAATTTTGAATCGCTGTCTTAAAGTTGATGGTAGGCACCCAGGGCACTGGGCGGTTTCTGTGAATAGTACCTTAATATGGATTGCGGTCGGTTCACATCATTCCGGATCAGCGGTCAAAGCTTGTATTATGTAAACAGACATTGAAATGCGTCGGATTCAACGAAATATCTATTACGTAACTGGATTTGTGGCTTATACCAGCTGCAATCCAGATATGGATTCTTTGGTACGAGAAGGAACTTCCAATTCCAAGTAAACTAAAAGGCCCGGATTGTCTAAGAAACGATACGATAGGTACCACAGAATATATAATAGTACTAACGTCGATACAATATATATTCAACAACATTGACAAGAGACACGTATAAAAATCCGAATATGAATTCAATTATCTATTCTATACTAATATTATAAACAAGCGTCTTCCCGCGGCTTCATCCGCGTGGTTCCCGTAAAAAGTATCTTAGGTGTTATTCCAGCCAATAATAAATTAATTAATTAATTAATTACTTACAATCACACCAATTATCTAGCTCATATAGTAGTTTTCATTAAGAAGCTGTGTTTGGAAACTAGATACTTAACGGATAAATATATACTTATATATACTTTTTTTGTAAATACATACCTACTTGGTACCTACCTACATAGAAAACACCCAGACCAAGACAAATACATGTTCATGCACACAAATATTTGTCTTGTTTGGGAATCGAACCCGAGACCTCTGGCGCAGAAGGCAGGTATCCCACCCCTGCGTCAAATCGGTCGTCAAATATCTATCGATCTGGATAGAGCATATTTCATCCAGATCCGTTCAGCAGTTTTTGCATGAAAGAGTAACAAACATGCCTCCATACCACATACATCCACGCTTATTTGTGTGGGAAAAGAGAAGCGTTGCTTTTAAAATTTTCCACGCAACTTCCATAAAAACCTTCCGTGCGCCTTGAAGAACATATAAAAAAAAATTGCCGAATTGGTCCAGCCGTACTCGTGTTTTGCGCTTAACAACATTCATTTTTATTTATATACAGGGTTAATTTTTGAACACCATCCATAAGCTCGTCTCAGAATCGGTAGGTAAGTGAACAACTTTCTTCTAGAAACATGGATCGAAATACGTAAAAAAATTTTTGGACTTCCCATACATAATCGATCGCGTAATCAGTCTGATTTGTATGAAAAGTCAAAAATTTTATGTCATATTTCGACCCATGTTTCTAGGAGAAAGTTGTTCACTTACAGATTGAGACGATCTTAAAAAGGCGATCAGTCAAATTGGACCAAAAAAGTAAAAGTGCCGGCCAACAAAAATAAATTGCAAATTACTATTGTAAACAGTGTAACGATCATTTTTTGTTATGACGACAACAGTGTACGATTAGCGGTCAAGCAGTTATTCAAGTTTTAAAATGACAATTTTTTCTCTTTATTTTCAAACTTGAATACAGCTTGGCCAAAGTGCGGCCAACGAAAAAAAAATGCATATTACTATTGTAAACAGTGTAACGATATTTTTTTGTTATGACGTCAACAGTGTACGATTAGTGGCCAAGCAGTTATTCATGTTAGAAAATGACATTTTTTTCCCTTTCAAACTTGAATACAGCTTGGCCAAAGTCACTTTGTGTTGTAGTCAATATTTATTTTAGGGAGACATATTTCCTTATTCTGGCTCTGTAGTGTACTAGACCTTAGTTAAAGTTACTATTTAGCTAAAAGTATTGCATTATTGTTTAGTCGATTCACGTACCCAGCAGGTGGGACGTTCGTGGGTCAGTTATAATGCTGACGAGGAACTGATCTCACTGTAATAACTGATATTCTGATAAACGATTACATTTTACGTGGTGAGTCAATTATGACATTTTCAAACTTCATACAACTTCTTTTCATACAACAGTCTATTTTGATTTGACAGCTAATTTCGTATTGCAAGTGGCTCCTCTGTCACTGATGTCACCGGAACAGACGGTTGTGGGACTATAGGTTTGCGTGACGTGTGCGTCGTTATGTCATTGCGGCAATACGAAGCCAAACGTCATGACGCAAACGTAGTCAAGACGCGCTCCATAGAATTACCGCGATCAGGGTGCCTACCATCAACTCTTATTGCGGTTTTGGTTAGGAACCTAAACTGATCTGCTTCGCTTATTCGTACCACGACAGCTTAATATCAATGACAGCGATTCAGTGATCATTCAATGACATTTCACAGCCGCTGAGCTGTCATCAACTCTTATTAGACTTATAACTCGGCAAAGTTAACATGACACCTGCAGGTTATACCCGTCCCTTTCACTCTCCGGGCATGACAGAATCGAGTGAAAGAGACGGGTAGAAGAAATAAGGACACAAATCGTTCGGTCATTCACATTTAGCAATTCATTTGCGATCCAGTTTTTAGAAGGTCAGAGTACGAAAGAAAACAATTCATTTAAGGAACCTATTCTGCATCGCGCTAATTTTGAATCGCTGTCTTAAAGTTGATGGTAGGCACCCAGGGCACTGGGCGGTTTCTGTGAATAGTACCTTAATATGGATTGCGGTCGGTTCACATCATTCCGGATCAGCGGTCAAAGCTTGTATTATGTAAACAGACATTGAAATGCGTCGGATTCAACGAAATATCTATTACGTAACTGGATTTGTGGCTTATACCAGCTGCAATCCAGATATGGATTCTTTGGTACGAGAAGGAACTTCCAATTCCAAGTAAACTAAAAGGCCCGGATTGTCTAAGAAACGATACGATAGGTACCACAGAATATATAATAGTACTAACGTCGATACAATATATATTCAACAACATTGACAAGAGACACGTATAAAAATCCGAATATGAATTCAATTATCTATTCTATACTAATATTATAAACAAGCGTCTTCCCGCGGCTTCATCCGCGTGGTTCCCGTAAAAAGTATCTTAGGTGTTATTCCAGCCAATAATAAATTAATTAATTAATTAATTACTTACAATCACACCAATTATCTAGCTCATATAGTAGTTTTCATTAAGAAGCTGTGTTTGGAAACTAGATACTTAACGGATAAATATATACTTATATATACTTTTTTTGTAAATACATACCTACTTGGTACCTACCTACATAGAAAACACCCAGACCAAGACAAATACATGTTCATGCACACAAATATTTGTCTTGTTTGGGAATCGAACCCGAGACCTCTGGCGCAGAAGGCAGGTATCCCACCCCTGCGTCAAATCGGTCGTCAAATATCTATCGATCTGGATAGAGCATATTTCATCCAGATCCGTTCAGCAGTTTTTGCATGAAAGAGTAACAAACATGCCTCCATACCACATACATCCACGCTTATTTGTGTGGGAAAAGAGAAGCGTTGCTTTTAAAATTTTCCACGCAACTTCCATAAAAACCTTCCGTGCGCCTTGAAGAACATATAAAAAAAAATTGCCGAATTGGTCCAGCCGTACTCGTGTTTTGCGCTTAACAACATTCATTTTTATTTATATACAGGGTTAATTTTTGAACACCATCCATAAGCTCGTCTCAGAATCGGTAGGTAAGTGAACAACTTTCTTCTAGAAACATGGATCGAAATACGTAAAAAAATTTTTGGACTTCCCATACATAATCGATCGCGTAATCAGTCTGATTTGTATGAAAAGTCAAAAATTTTATGTCATATTTCGACCCATGTTTCTAGGAGAAAGTTGTTCACTTACAGATTGAGACGATCTTAAAAAGGCGATCAGTCAAATTGGACCAAAAAAGTAAAAGTGCCGGCCAACAAAAATAAATTGCAAATTACTATTGTAAACAGTGTAACGATCATTTTTTGTTATGACGACAACAGTGTACGATTAGCGGCCAAGCAGTTATTCAAGTTTGAAAATGTCATTTTTTCTTCATTTTCAAACTTGAATATAGCTTGGCCAAAGTGCAGCCAACAAAAAAATATTGCAGATTACTATTGTAAATAGTGTAACGATCGTTTTTTGTTATGACGTCAACAGTGTACGATTAGTGGCCAAGCAGTTATTCAAGTTTTAAAATGACAATTTTTTCTCTTTATTTTCAAACTTGAATACAGCTTGGCCAAAGTGCGGCCAACGAAAAAAAAATGCATATTACTATTGTAAACAGTGTAACGATATTTTTTTGTTATGACGTCAACAGTGTACGATTAGTGGCCAAGCAGTTATTCATGTTAGAAAATGACATTTTTTTCCCTTTCAAACTTGAATACAGCTTGGCCAAAGTCACTTTGTGTTGTAGTCAATATTTATTTTAGGGAGACATATTTCCTTATTCTGGCTCTGTAGTGTACTAGACCTTAGTTAAAGTTACTATTTAGCTAAAAGTATTGCATTATTGTTTAGTCGATTCACGTACCCAGCAGGTGGGACGTTCGTGGGTCAGTTATAATGCTGACGAGGAACTGATCTCACTGTAATAACTGATATTCTGATAAACGATTACATTTTACGTGGTGAGTCAATTATGACATTTTCAAACTTGAAAAACTGCTTGGCCGCTAATCGTACACTGTTGACGCCATAACAAAAAATGATCGTTACTCTGTTTACAATAGTAATGTGCAATTTTTTGTCGTTGGCCGCACTTTGGCCAAGCTGTATTCAAGTTTGAAAATAAAGAGAAAAAAAAATACAATTTCAAACTTGAATAACTGCTTGGCCGCTAATCGTACACTGTTGTCGCCATAACAAAAAATGATCGTTACAGTGTTTATAATAGTAATGTGCAATTTTTTTTCGTTGGCCGCACTTTGGCCAAGCTGTATTCAAGTTTGAAAATAAAGAAAAAAAAATGTTATTTTCAAACTTGAATAACTGCTTGGCCGCTAATCGTACAATGTTGACGCCATAACAAAAAATGATCGTTACACTTTTTACAATAGTAATGTGCAATTTTTTTTTGTTGGCCGCACTTTGGCCAGCTGTATTTAAGTTTGAAAATAAAGACAAAAAAAAATTACATATTCAAACTTGAATAACTGCTTGGCCGCTAATCGTACACTGTTGTTGCCATAATAAAAAATAATTGTTACACTGTTTACAATAGTAATGTGCAATTTTTTTTCGTTGGCCGCACTTTGGCCAAGCTGTATTCAAGTTTGAAAATAAAGAGAAAAACAATGTTATTTTCAAACTTGAATAACTGCTTGGCCGCTAATCGTACACTGTTGTCGCCATAACAAAAAATGATCGTTACACTGTTTACAATAGTAATGTGCAATTTTTTTTCGTTGGCCGCACTTTGGCCAAGCTGTATTTAAGTTTGAAAATAAAAACAAAAAAAAGTACATTTTCAAACTTGAATAACTGCTTGGCCGCTAATCGTACACTGTTGTCGCCATAACAAAAAATGATCGTTACACTGTTTACAATAGTAATGTGCAATTTTTTTTCGTTGGCCGCACTTTGGCCAAGCTGTATTTAAGTTTGAAAATAAAAACAAAAAAAAAGTACATTTTCAAACTTGAATAACTGCTTGGCCGCTAATCGTACACTGTTGTCGCCATAACAAAAAGTGATCGTTACACTGTTTACAATAGTAATATGCAATTTTTTTTCGTTGGCCGCACTTTGGCCGTGCGGTATTCAAGTTTGAAAATAAAGAGAAAAAAAATGACATTTTCAAACTTGAATAACTGCTTGGCCGCTAATCGTACACTGTTGACGCCATAACAAAAAATGATCGCTACACTGTTTACAATAGTAATATGCAATTTTTTTTCGTTGGCCGATACTTTTACTTTTTTGGTCCAAACATGTATGAAGCGTGACTGATCTCCTTTGGATAGTGTTCAAAAATTAACCCTGTACTTATAGATACATTACATAGATTACACGCAAAAACTTAAATTCATTAAAAGAAACTTTCGTAAATAAACAACTTTCTCCCTTCCCATAAAACACCGTAACTCAAAATATTGTGCAAATTGAATAGCATTTTGATCACAATAAGTAAAACGACGATACATAGATATAAAGATAGATTACGCGCAAAGTCTTAAAAATTCATTAATAGTACATTACAGCCGAGAACAGGTAAGTAAGAAATTACATTGTCGAAGATGGTTTGAAGCACGAGCCGCAGGCGAGGGCTTTAATCATTCGAGGCAAGGTAATTTGCTTACCGTACAAGGCTTGTATAGTGCTTTTCGCAAGAAATGCGAGGAAATAAAAAAACTGTTTAACTAAATAAAATTTATTAAAATTATATGACACATGTTCGGGCAATTATTAAGTGTAAATGTTATTGTTTTCCCGGGCACACTTTGTATAAATCGCCCATAATAATATTATTTTAAAGATGTATCATTAAAATAGGTACGCCAACAACACAGATTCCGAAAACGTAGGTATGCGCCTTTTTTTCACTTTTCCTAATCAGATCGTAGGTTTTCATATAATTATCTTTCTTTTGATTTTGCTGGCAGTAAGTTTTCAGTTATTAATTTTGCTTCTGCACTCAAATTTGGTGGAGTAGGTACATACAATGTCTGTATATATGTTTCATTGGCAGAACTCATAATTTATTACACAATATAAGCTGTATTGATATCAAATAAACCGCTGAATATCGTTCCCGCCGTTTTTTTAATATTGGTTTGTGAGGCCATGTGGAACGGTCATACAGCCTATTGATACTTACTACTTGCTACGAAAATGCGCAACTTCAATACCCGCTTCTGGGCGGTAGATGGCGCTGTACATATTTCCCATACAAAATTACTCGTAAAGCATATTTTGTCTATGATAAATCTCATTTTGTTTTTTCGATTGATGTTCGTGCTAAGGGTACATAGCGCTTGTGGTACATACAATACGAAGTAATAATAATATACTCTGTGCGCACCGTATTTAAAAAAAAGTTAACCTAATTATGATATAATAATTACCTATATAATAATAATAATAATGTGGCTGTATGGTGCAAATGTCTCTTTGCTTTTTCTGCTTTTATACACAGGAATAACAAAAAAAAAAAGTTGGTAGTACCATTGCAGATCACTGCAGTAATGAATTTCAATACTTACTTACTGCACTTAGTAAGTACTGAAATTCATTACTGCAGTGATTTTCAAATTTAGAATGTTTACCTCGGAAAAGTGCCACGTACTGCATTCTTTTCTCAAATATAATATTAACATTTCAGAGCATAAGTGTGAAAAGTAACTTTCGTAAATAAACAAATTTCTCCCTCCCCATAAAACACCGTAACTCGAAATATTGTGCAAATTGAATAGCATTTTGATCACAATAAGTGAAACGACGTTAAAATATTCAATCTCAATAGGCTATCGGATTGGGTCGGTAAATGGTTTATTGCCGAAGAAAGAGGGAACCGCTCGTTCTTTTTATTGCGAAGGACAGGGGGAATCAAATCAGGAGGGTTATAAGGAATATAAGAGGTAGCGTTTTTCAATTCAATTCAATTTAATTATTTCAGATCATTTATTTCAGACAAAGCCCATAAAAATGTTAGTAACAATATCTTAAGACTAGTGTTAGTAAATTACTTACTTACATCAATAATTAATACTAATTAAATTAAATAAAATTAAAATAAAATTAAATTATACATTTAATTACTTAAATTAAAACAAATCAAATAAGTAAGTTTTTAAGTTTAAATTTTTCGTTTTAAGTTTTTATGACTTTTTTATAATAAGTAATAAATATAAGTAGTATAGTAAGTAGGTAATTTAAATAAATACAAATTTTAACCGCCTCTGTGGTCTAGTCTTATCTAAATCAGACGCCATAACAATGATGCTTTCAGCATTGTTGTTTTCCGGCAGTTAGAGATCAGATAGCTATCTGATTAAGTTATGAGTATATGAGTTCCTCAGTGGTTAGAGATTTCAGGAATAGTGCGCTTACACCTGAATTAAGCCGTTATCTTCACTTAACATCAGCTGCGGTGAAGGCTAAGTGCTACCATTGTGGATTAAAAAAAATATATTATTAGTCTGTTACGAAGGTTATGCTGTGCATTCAATATTGCCATTTGGTGTTTCCACTGTTTTTGAGGCACTGCAGTTACTTTTTGTGGCATGAGCTGAACGACCCATTAGCGAGCATGCGGGCCTCATGTAGAATTGATTATTGTTGACGACTACACATGCAGCCGGGACTAACTACTATATTCTGTGCTACTATACTACCACTGTCTTCGGATAAATAAATAAAATAATTCTTTGATCATATTTGATCAATAAATAATTAATAAATTGGTGTAGTGATAATTCAGCACTATTAGTCGCGAAGAGAAGTTCTTTTCGAGGAGCCCGTGGCGCAGTGGATAGCGCGCTTGGCCTGCGATCGTTGAGGTTAAGCAACGTTCGCAATGGTCGGTCACGGGATGGGTGACCAAAAACTTTTCATCTCGAGCTCCTCCGTGCTTCGGAAGGCACGTTAAGCCGTTGGTCCCGGCTGCACTTGCAGTCGTTAATACCCACCAACCCGCACTGAGCCCGCGTGGTGGGTCATGGCTCATTCTCCTTATTCATCCATAAGGAAGGACAGTGCCCCAGCAGTGGGGACATTAAATGGCTGATTATGAGGTAAGGTTTATTATTGAGTTATTTTATATTTCTTTCTAAATTCAATTTGAACGTTTTGTTTAAAATTTGTAAAACCCGAAAGCCATGTTTAAGTAATTTAATATCTAGAACCAAGCAAGTTAAAAATGAAAAATGGAAAATGAAGTATTTAGAAAAAATCGACCCGTCTCACAATCAGCTCCGATGGGACTCGAACCCACGACCTTTCGCTTTCCGGGCGACTGCTCTAATCACTGAGCTACGGAGTCGTTATGAGAAGCGTCGAATTTATCCAATACTTCTTACTCGCTGTATAGTCAGCGTTAACTTCATCAATGTGGAGTGGATATATTACTACCCTCACACGCGAAAGAAATACCTTTCCAGGTATTTGGCAATCGCTAAAGATGAAATAACTATGGCAAGTGGCATCATATGATGAAATTAACGCTGACTATACAGCGAGTAAGAAGTATTGGATAAATTCGACGCTTCTCGTAACGACTCCGTAGCTCAGTGGTTAGAGCAGTGTCGCCCGGAAAGCGAAAGGTCGTGGGTTCGAGTCCCATCGGAGCTGATTGTGAGACTGGTCGATTTTTTCTAAATACTTCATTTTCCATTTTTCAGTAAGTAATAAAAATTGCATTGTGAATGCAAATAAGTACTAAAAATTAAAATAAGTTAAAAATGCTGAAAAACATCACATCAAATCGCTGTCTCCTTTAACTTGTGCCAAACGCTTTTTATAACGAAATCTTAGCTATAATAAGGGTTCAATAAGGAATTTTCTTCATACGATGTTTATTAAAAAAAGACATATGGGTTACATTACCGTTTCTCTCATAGCATTCCTTAAGGAAGTAAGTAAAAATATTATGGCTTTCCCTCATGCAATTTCCTCGGGAATTTAGCTAAGTCAATTTAAAAGGATTGCGACGTATCCGTATGTTTTTGGGAAACGTTTTATTAATGTGACATTATAGAATGCTTGAAATTACCCCTATTCTTTTGTTTCTTAGAAATGGAGTATTTACTTACTACTACTTTACATACATATAATAACAGCATTTAGCATAATAGTAGTTTATGTGACTGTCGCATAATACCGAGTTATGTGCAGTCTCATAAGTAGTGACTTCATCAACACTCATTACATTTACTTATTATATATTTCAAAAATTAAGCAAATCAATATTAATTATATATAAAATGTCAATTGGTGCCAAACCCCACTCATAGGAGTCTATTTGGTCTATTCCTTCTAAATTTAAAATTCTAAGTTTAAAAAAGTTTCTGATTGTTGCCGTCTAGAAAGAGTTGGAAGTCAGGGCCGGTAAATCCTACGGTTGCCATGGAGACTGTAAAATTAAGAAATATAAGTGTTTTATAATGAATGACAGCTGTATCCGGGTGTTTCATAATGACCATTATTACCATTGATACAGCAGTTTTATTTTTCAAAGTTGACTATAGCATAAAGTGTATCACTATACGTTCAGACATGAGTTCATAATTCGAATATTATAACTTGAGTGTAGATAAAAGCATTTTAACAAGTATTTTTTTTTTACTTTTTATTATCACTTTAAAATACCTATTAGTGTAAATAGACAAAATGCGTTTTAAATAATTAATAATAATATTATTGGACACCATCTCATAACATACATTGTTCAAATACAAAACTTTAGGTAGGTAGCTTGAGCACTAGAGTTATGGAAATTGGAATCAACGACGGGTATTATACCACATCGAAATATGAAAAAAAGTTCTTTTAAATATTTCCCAGGACCTCCAGTGATAGCGGCACCCATTTTGTTCCTCACCACTTTTTATACTTACGTCTTATAGAAAAATGTGATAGTAAAAAAACACGAGCCCTATAAGTAGCTTTCAGGCGGGATTCGAACCCGCGCCTCCGGGTATCCGGCCCGATGCTCTGACCAACTAAGCTACCGAAAGGCTTACACGACTCGTCGAATTTTGCCATCACTTGTACGCTGTAGGCCAGCGTTGCTTCATCAATGCGAGGAAACCCTCGCATCCGAAAGAAAAATTCTTACAAATGTTTAACAATCGATTAAGATGAAACAGCCAATTAATTAAGATTTTAAATTATTTTAAAATAATTTTACTTACAGAATTGCATTGTGAAGGCATAAAAATAATTTAAAATCTTACTTACCTCTTGTTAAAGTTATCAACCCACTTGCTGATATCATACCTATTTCCACACAACGAAATACAACTTCCGCTCGAACACAGCCGTAAGTATTTTTTATAGTTTTGCCCAAAGATATGGGTGCGCAGTAGCTTGCCAGCAGTTTAAGGTACCTACGAAATTACTTTTTTTAACAAAAAACAACAATATTTTTTTTTTCTTGCATTCGCAATGCAATGATAATTATTGAAAAATTAAAAATGAAGTATTTAGAAAAAATCGACCCGTCTCACAACCAGCTCCGATGGGACTCGAACCCACGACCTTTCGCTATCCGGGCGACTGCTCTAACCACTGATGCCGATCTGCTTAACGACTCCGGACTCTTACAAGTCCTACTACCATTACCACCAACCAAACCGAATACAACATGTAACCCCACTGGGAATCGAACCCGGGTCCTCTGGGTCTGATACCGGTTGTGTGTACCACTGAACCACAGAGGTGGTAAAGACTTATTATATGTAGCTACAATATGCAATGTCTAAGTACATTTAGGTACTATGTTAAACTTACTATGTTATGTAGGTATATAGAATTCTAACAAAAATAACCTTTCTCTTTTCCACGCAAAAAAAAATCAAAATTTATGGAACAGCTGACTTTTACGCGATTTCAATGTTGGTACCGTAGTAAAAGTTGTGTGTATGCATGAGTACATTGACCCCTAAAAATTCCGTCGACTTTTTTTGCAACACCTTATATAGGTAATTATAATTACTTAATTAAAACTGCCTCTCAGTGTTCGTTGTTTTTCAATCTTCCGACGCACTTAAGCTCTATTTACCCTAGCTTATTAAAATGACTAATTCTCATCAAAACGTGCCTCTCCAATCTTAGTGGAGCAAACATTTACACAACTTAATACTGAATTCTGAAGATGTTGGTTTAATAATTTAGGCTCGGATTAAGGCCATGCGTAGACGATTTAATTCTATTAGTTTTTATCGTGATAAAAAAAAGGTGGTTTTACTAGGTCGAAGGTACAGTCGAAACAATTGAAGCATGAACCATTTTGCTAATAAAATTATTTGTTTAAAAGTGTCATTACTGTAAATGCCAGTGTCAATGTCAATAAGTTTTAATTTTGACTTACAGTGTGCCGGTGACAGCGGCGCTACGTACGTTTTTCTTTTTTTTTGTAGTAATTTAACCGGCCCTGACTTCTAAGAACTTCAGCCGCCAGCAGCGCTATGGTTGGACATCAACTTGACAGCAAAATGATATTTAAAAAAATCACGTTAGTTTCACATTTTGGCCACCGGCACAGCAAAGTTTATGGCACTGTAATTTTAATATCTGTTAGAAAATTAACTTTTAGTCAAGATTCATCAGTTGGTTCGACTACACTTAAAATTTCATATTATTGCGACTATTTAAAGTATGTAATTTAAAATTTTAGATATAACTAAAAGAAATAACACAGGGAAAAACAGCCCTTAACGAGATTTTGCCGGTCCTTCTCGGTACAAAGTCAAGGTTACCACCCGGCGAGGTAAGAAGGTGAGGCGTAGCTTCTTTGACATTCACAATTATTAATAACTAGCTTTCCGCCCGCGGCTTCGCCCGCGTGAACTACATGTCGTCATCCCACGGGAATATGATTTTTTCAGGGATAAAAAGTAGCCTATGTTCCTCTCCGGGCTACAAAGTATCTGTGTTCCAAATTTCAGCCAAATCCGTTCAGCCGTTATGGCGTGATTGAGTAACAAACATCCAAACATCCAAACATCCAAACATCCAAACATCTAAACTTTCGCATTTATAATATTAGTAGGATAACTAGCGGCCAACTAGCTATATTCCTCGCAAACACCTGTTGAAAGCAAGGCTAAAGACCCTAGAGCCAAGCTTACCCGACACTATACCGAAGATATCCCGGACGTCAGCCTGTACGAGATTAGAATGGCTCTCAAGCAGCTCAAAAACAACAAGGCGGCGGGTGATGACGGAATTACAACAGAACTTCTGAGAGCGGGCGGTAAGCCGATACTTAAGGTCCTCCAGAAGCTCTTCAACTCTGTCATCCTCGAGGGCAAAACGCCAAAGGCATGGGGCAGAAGCGATGTGATGCTGTTTTTCAAGAAGGGTGATAAAACTCTCTTGAAGAACTATAGACCCATCTCGCTTCTGAGCCATATCTATAAGTTGTTTTCGAGAGTCATTACGAATCGTCTCGCTCGCAGGCTCGACGACTTCCAACCTCCCGAACAAGCCGGGTTCCGGAAAGGCTACAGTACCATAGACCACATTCATACGCTGCGGCAAGTTATACAGAAGACCGAAGAGTATAACTTGCCACTTTGCTTGGCGTTCGTGGACTATGAGAAAGCCTTTGATTCGATCGAGACCTGGGCCGTGCTGCAGTCTCTCCAGAGGTGCCAAATAGACTACAGGTACATCGAGGTGCTGAGGTACCTATACCAAAACGCCACCATGTCGGTCCGATTACAGAACCAGAGCTCTAATCCTATCCAACTACAGCGAGGTGTGAGACAGGGAGATGTCATCTCTCCCAAACTGTTCACAGCTGCGTTGGAGGATATTTTTAAGCTGTTGGACTGGAAAGGATGCGGCATCAACATCAATGGCGAGTACCTAACACATCTACGGTTTGCCGATGATGTAGTTCTTATGGCTGAGACCTTGGAAGACCTAAACACAATGCTCGAAGATCTCGGTAATGCTTCGCAAAGAGTGGGTCTTAAGATGAACATGGACAAGACGAAAATCATGTTCAATGCCCATGTTGCACCCGCTCCAGTTAATGTTGGGAACATTACACTCGAAGTTGTTGACCACTATGTTTACCTAGGACAGACGGTCCAGTTAGGTAAGTCCAACTTTGAGAAAGAGATCTCTCGTCGAATCCAGCTCGGATGGGCAGCGTTTGGGAAGCTCCGACATATATTCGCGTCCGAAATACCTCAATGTCTCAAGACGAAAGTCTTTGACCAGTGTGTGTTGCCAGTAATGACCTATGGAAGTGAGACGTGGTCTTTTACTATGGGTCTCATAAGAAGGCTCAAAGTCACCCAGCGAGCAATGGAGAGAGCGATGCTTGGTATTTCCCTGCTCGATCGAATCAGAAATGATGAAATCCGCAGGAGAACTAAAACAACCGACGTCGCTCGAAGGATTGCATCATTGAAGTGGCAGTGGGCGGGACACATAGCGCGGAGAACCGATAGCCGTTGGGGCGGAAAGGTTCTTGAATGGCGACCGCGTGCCGGACGACGTTCCGTGGGCAGGCCCCCTACAAGGTGGACCGACGATCTGGTCAAGGTCGCGGGAAGCCGCTGGATGCGGGCAGCGCAGGACCGATCGTTGTGGAGATCCTTGGGGGAGGCCTATGCCCAGCAGTGGGCGTCGTTCGGCTGACATGATGATGATGATGATGAACTAGCGGCCGCCCGCGGTTTCACCAGCGTGGTTCCCGTTCCCGTGATAATATCGGGATAAAAAGTATTATATGTGTTATTCCAGCCTATAATCTATCTCTGTCATCAACAAACTACAATTTCGAACTTATTGGATAAATATCAATTAAGTACAAAATAGCCTTAAGGTGGGTCATGAATGTCATGATTCAACTGGTGTGACTGTACATGGAATCGATAATTAATAATAAGCCTGAACTGGATTTACTGTGTTTCAGGCAAAAAAAATATTAACAGATGGGTGAAGGTCGGTCCCTATTCGTATCTTAAGAGCCATTTCGCACTTTCCAATTGTCTCGCTCGTACAATAAACATTTTTAAAGATTGTGGAAAACACATTGTGTATTTTAGAAAAGTGTTACATTATGTCCCTACAACGCAATTAGTTATACATTATTAAATATATTTGACCATTGTTAATTCTGCAATAATAATAGATCTACGAGCTTAAAGTTTTCGAAAATTTTATTCCTAATTCTAACCAATAATTGAATGAATAAAATAACTTATACAAAATATCCGCAACATTGCGTTGTAGGGACATAATGAAACACTTTTCTAAACAACACAATCCCCCTTATTACAAAAGGTGGACTAAAGTTAGACCTGGTTTAAAATTCATGCTAATTCTGTCTTTCATTTGGAAAATGAAAGTGACAGCACCAGTTTAGTACCAGTTTTAAACCAGGACTATTTTAGTCCACGTTTTGTAATAAGGGGGAGAGTGTTTTCCACAATCTATGAAAATGTTGCATTGTGCGAGCGAGACAACTGCCAAATGGCTCTAATTGCGAAATGGCTCTTAAGGCCGCGGTACACTTATTGAGCCAAGCATCGTACATTGACACTTTTGAAAGAACCTTAATAAACATGTTCGATCAAAAGTGTCAATGTAGGTACGATGTATTGGCCAATGGTTAGGCCAACGTGTACAGCCGGCTTGAGGTGGTTCGATCAGCTCAGTAGCGCCACCAATAGAAATAAATCATTTACGATTTATCAAGGGTTTAGAATAAAAGTTTCTGTTATTTTGCGCAAATAGAAGAGTAAAGTGCAATTTTTAAGTATTTTTTCATGGCCTCAAATATGAGCATTAAGTTATGGATCTCGATACTGCTAAATGTGGCCACTTTTGGCACTATTGAGATTAACTACTTATTGTTTAAGTTTGAGTTCTTAAAAGTATATTTATAAAATGAATTTTACTCTTTTATTTGCGCAAAATAACCGAATCTTTTAATCTAAGCCTTTAATAAAACGTAATTTATTAATTTTCATTAGTGGCGCTACTGAGCTGATCGAACCACCTTAAGGCTAATACAAAACACGATTCATTTAACAAACACACGTTTTCACCACAACCGACACCCAAGCTTTACACTAACCACCACACTTTTGACTGCCGTCAAAATAATTGCCCAACCGCGTTTGGAATGGTAAAAAGATCCCCTCTTTATGCTAGAAATAGCTTTATGTGACCCGAAGGAATAGCCCCCGAGTCCCGTAAATAAGGGATACTGGTCGTAACTTTAGGGGACTTGAAAAGTGTGTTAACATTTTTTCCTTTATCTTGATGTTAAGGCGCCGCATCCCGAAAATAGGTTATTTTAAATTAAGGATTACTCGCAAACTACAAGTACCTAGGTACTCAAAATTTTAAAAAAATAATGTTATTTTACAGTTATTTATCTAGTGCTTCCAACCTTTTTTTTTCGATTGGTGATATTTTACTGTGTCAAATAAAATCCCAAACATCCGTCTAATCGTAATCCAAATATCCTATTACTTTCAGTATACTTGGATTTAGTTAATGAAAAATATACGAAAAAAATTGTCTTTGAATAGCCGAGGGATTCCGGCCGTCATAAGTTATTTTTTTTTATTATTTAATTTTTAATCGAATTTTAAGTGATTTTCGATTCGCGGGGCGCTCGCGAGTTTACAGTTCACTGCCGGCTGCCGCTGCGTCCGCGTGAAGTGTCGAGCAAGCGTTAGCGTGCCTATTTCGGTCGGGAATCATCGCCTTAACTCTGATTTTTGTAACTGTGATAACCGTAGAACACAGAAACGAAATTAGAAGTGATAGTAATTGGTGAACAAACACTCCATAATATATATTTTACTAGCGGCCGCCCGCGGTTTCACCCGCGTGGTTTCCGTTCCCTTGGGAATATCGGGATAAAAGTATCCTTTGTGTTATTCCAACCTTTAATCTATCTCTGTTGCGAGTTTCATCCAGATCCGTTCAGTAGTTATTGCTTGAAAGAGTAACCCAAGTAACAAATTATCGTTGTATAATAGTTGAGAAGACGTTTTACATTTCCTTTTGGTTCTACAAAGTGGATCGTATAATAGTAGTGGTAAACGTTTATACAACGCGAAATAGGCCCAAATTAAACTACATTATTGTTATTTAGAAGTTCAATAAAAGTTAGTCAAGTTTTCGTTCTTGTGATGTTTGCCTATACTCGGGCACCATTATACGACATTGCAAAATACAGTCGTAAAAACGTTTACTCAACTAGTTTAATGGACCTTTTAGTTATAGGACTAAATCGTTGTAGGAATAACGGTTACACAACGTTGTAGTTGTCTAATAACATCTATTTAACAGTTATATACCCGAAAGTCGCATAAGACATGTTTATATGACCAATTTGTTTGTTTGGAACAAACATCCATTTCCATACTCACAAACTTACCCATTTATAATATTAGTTAAGCTTATACGGTTTTGAATTTATTCGCATTGGAATGGCAACGTGCCTTTTTGGATTTCACCCTTCATTTCGTAGTAATTGTGTAGTATTTTCCTTTCAACCCCTTTTTTACACGACTGCCCAAGGAGTGTATCGTGTTTAGGGTTAATGTATGTATGTGTGTGTATGGATGTGAGTTTCTTTATTCCACAAACTTACTTTTAAATGCCTTAACGGATTTTAATGTAAGTACCTAGTACCTATGCGGTTTCATTTACCCCGAGTATTAGGGTTAATGTATGTATGTGTGTGTATGGATGTGAGTTTCTCTATTCCACAAACTTACTTTTGAATGCCTTAACGGATTTTAATGTAAGTACCTAGTACCTATGCGGTATCATTTACCCCGAGTATTAGGGTTAATGTATGGATGTGTGTGTATGGATGTGAGTTTCTCTATTCCACAAACTTACTTTTGAATGCCTTAACGGATTTTAATGTAAGTACCTAGTACCTATGCAGTATCATTTACCCCGAGTAACATTGGCTATTTTTTTTTATATTCAATATGGCAGACGTGTGGCGCCATAAAAAATTACTTAAGTAAGTAAGTACTTAAATGATTTTATTTTCTTTAATTAGGTACTTTTAGCAATATGGATATCAAATGAAAGGCCTCGACGAGAACATTTCAAAAATATAATATTTGTATACATAATCAATTAAATTAAAAATTAAAAATTAAAATCATTTATTTTTAGATATCAAGATCTAGATTTGTTTGTAAAAAATACTTAAATGCTATATTATCACAAATGATGAATTAATTAAGTTCATTAATCACTAAAAGGAATAAAAGTAATAAAAAATAGTATTTTAATAGGTAAATTAAACAACACGAATGCCAAAATCTTACAAAAAGAATTAAAAAAAGCTCATATTGCGTATTCCATTACATAGCATGATATCCCGTGGTTTTTAATTTTAAATTAGATAAATTAGAAGTTATTATAACACGACTATTATAAATCCAAGTCAAAATAACACATTTAAATGTTTTAATACCTACTTACAAATTAAATTATCACGTAGCTGTCTGCCAATCGTAAAAATTCAAAAGTCGAACCACGAAATTTCTTAGTAAAAACATCTTATTGTATTTCTGTGCCAAATCCTCGCATATTTCCAGTTTCCACGTAAAGTTGCGAAATATGTAGGTACTTATATTCGTTTTGAATTAAACAAAATGGGCTTTTGACTTGCTGGTTCTAGGGTTCGCCAAGATAGGTAAATTTTATTTCAGTAGCTAAAGATCCTACAAAACTAAAAAGAATATTTCAAATTTTACTTAAACCGAAAACCCTCAAAAATTTACGTTATTTTACTTTAATAGTTTGATTGAATAAATAAATAAAAAAACTTATAAATAAGTAAGTAAGTAAGTGCTATTTTTAAGCATTTGTTATTTTATTTGCGTTTTTTAAGTTTTTAATTTGTCCGCAAAAAAATAGTGTAGGTAAAATTCTACGATACTCAACACACAAACGTTTCTTTTGTGAAAAAAAAAACAACAAATACCTTATTTGTAGACTCCAAACTATTTCGTTACCACGTTATAATTAAAAAAAAGAAGCCCAAAAACCAATAATAATCGACCCAATAAATCACATCACTAGTTAACTACGGAACTCCGTTCTCAAACCTTTTTTTTAAACACCAGGCGTCAAAGGCATCTCATTATTATTCCACAAAATAATGATTCGACCGATTTTGGGCCGATTATCTCTGTTCCCGGGTAAGATCACAGCTTTGTTAAGATTCTGGATTGGGTATTCTGAACACCTGGTGTGTGGTTTATTTTGAATAGGGATGGGATGGATCTTGATTTTATCGACTTGGATTTTTTGTTTCATTTAAATAGGTAGGTAAGAATTCTAAATTGTAAAAAGTTCTTTAGATCGATGTAAATAAATAAATAAATAAATAACTTCTTACATTCACACCAATTATCTAAGCCCATTTTAATTTCATTAAGGAACTGTATCATGGAAAACTTGATAACGGATAAATATATACTTAAATACTTTTTGTTTGTAAATACATACTTAATATACATAGTAAACACCCAGACCAAGACAAATAGACATGTTCATGCACACAAATATTTGTCTTGTTCGGGAATCGAACCCGAGACCACTAGCGCAGAAGGTGGGTAGCCTACCCCTGCGCCAAATCGGTCGTCAAAACAAACGCTTGATTGTTACGCATTATCATCATCAGTCATTTAATGTCCCAACTGCCGCGGCACTAGCCTTCCTTATGGATGGATAAGGAGAATAGGCCATAACCCACCACGCGGACATTAATCTTGTCTTATTATTATTTTTTATCCACAACGGGGTAGCACTTAGCCAGTATCACACCTGATGATAAGTGGTGATAGATAAGGCTAAAGGTGGCAGCGCACTACTCCCGGAATCCTCAATCACTAAGGAACTGGCTATCTTACCTCTAAATTCCGGAACACAATAATGCTGAAAACATCATTGTTATGGCGTCAGACTTAGATAAGATGGTGGTAGCTAGCCAGGCGGACTAAGAACAAGTCCTACCATCAACCAAACCGAATACAATATGTACCCCACTGGAATCGAACCCTGGACATCTGGGACATTATTTATTACATACCTACCATATATTTTCAAGTATTTCTTCAATAACACAAATGACGTATCATATACCAACATACATATTACAGTAAATGACCTTAAAATAGAAATAAAATCGAATCCTAAACATTAAAGGTTTTCGGGACACCCTTTGCGGACGAGGCTTTGACTGCCTGGTCTATATTTTGCCCGAATCTTGATTCTCCCGAGCATCCTGAGGTTTAGAGGAATTGGGATGACATCCGGTCCAAGTTAACCCTCAAAGAGCTTATATTTGATGCCAGTAATACTGATCTGGCAAGGCTTAGGGCGGTAGCACGACCAGTGTCTGGGGCTTGGCTACACGCATTGCCTTCTCCACAGATGGGCACTTTCATGGATGACGACTCATTGCGGTTGGCTGTAGGGTTGAGACTGGGGTGCAATGTGGTTGAGCCACACCGCTGCATTTGCGGAGTCCAGGTTGAGGCTGACGGGCACCATGGGTTGAGCTGCTCTAGATGTGCGGGTAGATTCCCCAGACATCATGCTCTTAACGATATCATCCGCCGAGCTTTGATCGCCGCCAACATTCCTTGCGTTTTGGAACCTCCAGGCTTAAGTCGCACAGACGGCAAGAGACCAGATGGCCTTACTTTGGTGCCATCGGAGAGGGGTCGGTGTCTGCTGTGGAATGCGACCTGCGTTAGCACTTTTGCGCCCAGTCACTTAGCTTACACGTCGCGGACTGCTGGATCAGTTGCCGAGAATGCAGCTGGGCAAAAGCACATAAAGTATGAGGCTTTAAAACAAAATTACTTTATTGTCTGGCGACCTCTGGCGTGTGGGGCTCAGAGGCGATTGCTTTTATTAAAGAGCTCGGAAATAGGTTAGGTCAACGTGGACACGATCGCCGCAGCGGGTCATACTTATTTCAAAGGCTTTTACGCAGCCGGTATCATGGGAACTTTGAACCGGAGATGACTCGCGGCGGTCTTTTAGATTAAGTTTTTTATTTTTATTTTTAACTTTTTTGTGAATTAAATTAAGTATTATTATGGACACTTATATAATATTATTATCAATCTTTTAGTAAATAAAAATTAAAAAAAATTAAGAAATAAAATGCGTCTTTTACAGAATCTTATTCATTCACAATTATTAAAGGCAAATAAAATCACACTAGCATGTTTTGGCAAACGAAAAGATACATCACTATTTAAAAAAATATCCTTCGCATATGCCCAGTTTCATAAAAGAAAAACGAAAAACTTCTTCGCCTACTACTAAATATGAAAAACAAAAAAAATATTATATCGATACTTTTTACCTCCACCCCATCCCTATGCATAGACGCTTGCTCGTAAAACTGTGCCACAAAAGCATTCCACCGACATTGATAGGGCTGCGCCATCGTATTAGCATTTACACGCAAGACTTAATGTAGTTGGCGACACATTTACATGCGATGGTTAGGTTACATATATTTGAATGAAATAAAGATAACATCATGTGAGCCGAACGACGCCCACTGCTGGGCATAAGCCTCCCCCAATGATCTCCACAACGATCGGTCCTGCCGCATCCAGCGGCTTCCCGCGACCAGATCGTCGGTCCATCTTGTGGGGGCCTGCCCACGGAACGTCGTCCGGTACGCGGTCGCCATTCGAGAACCTTTCTGCCCCAACGGCCATCGGTTCCCCGCGCTATGTGTCCCGCCGACCGCCACTTCAGCGATGCAATCCTTCGAGCGATGTCGGTTGTTTTAGTTTTCTTGCGGATCTCATCATTTCTAATTCGATCGAGCAGGGAAATACCAAGCAATTACTATGCACACTGTTACTTACATATTTCTACACAGTAGGTACAACTACCGTGTACCTAGATACCAAGCTATGTTATGGGCTTACTACACTTGGCTAAATTCAGCATCTAATTAAGCATACATTGCTTGTTTTGATTGCATCACTTGCTACAAATGAGCTCAAAGAAAGCAATGTATGCTTAATGAGATGCTGAATTTAGCCAAGTGTAATAAGCCCTTTACATTGTTATTTTTTGCGAAAATAACTGGACAACAGAAGAACATTTTACAATACCATGTTTTGTACATTATCATGATAATGCGCACAAATATTTGCCTAGGCACGCAGAAATCGGATCTATGGTCACCCATCCCGTGACCGACCATCGTGAAATTGCTTAACCGCCGTAATCGCCGATCCACCATTTTCTAGGTAGCGTAGCAAAATCAGGACGTGCTCCATTTTCGCCCAACTCGAATTATTAATTTACGAGAAGCTAGATTATTTTAATGGGGAGTTTTCGTAACGACAAACGTTGTACAGTCATTGTTTGAAATTAACTATGCTTTTTGAGATATTCGCTGTTGGAAATACATACTTACTTATTTATAGTGAGCGTTATTTAAATATAGAGACATGGTTTAATGTCTTTTTATATCTAGTGCATTCTTATCTTTCTTTTAAATAAGTAATTACTGCGTGCGAACTATCAAACTTTACTGACTGACTGACAGAAAACGCATAGCCGAAACTACTGGGCGCAAGAAGCTGAAATTCGGCATGTATGTTCCTTGGGGAGTGTAGGGTAGCAATGAGAGAGGATTTTTGGAAATTCCCCCTTTAAGAGAGTAAAAAAGTGCACGGTAAAAACAGATTTCTTTGAATAAGACAAATTGCATTGCATTAAAGCAAATTTATTAACTCCAAGAAAACGATTTCCTCCCTATAGACGTTAGAGAATATTTACTTGTTAGCAGCAAAAAAATATCTTAAAATTGTTTATTTGTAACCAGACAATTGTTTTTAATGCAATAAATTCAATTAATTCACTCAAGAGTTACAGATATATTGACAGCTAATAAAAAATAGTGTTCAAGTAAATGTTTTTGTTATTTCCTTAAAGACACAAATTACTTACAATAAAACATATTAATCTTGTTTCAAGAAAATATTTTATTATTACGTGCATTCACTGACTAAGTTTGAGAATGCGCAATGATAAATGAAGAGATCATTTATTGGATTTATATTTATTTTCTCTTGATTTCAATCATTGAGAATCTAAAATTAAGATAATTTTTATTTAAACTGAAACAGAATTTCTTAGAAAAAAATGTAAATTTCATTATGCCCAAATGGTTATGTTTTAAACCAAGATTGTTTTACTTAATATTAACAAGACTAAAGTATTAAAATAAGATTTTACTGTCTAAGTTACAGCATGGAGTTCACTTAATTCAAGATATATCTTTTCTTTGAAATAAGGATTTTTATTCTTTATATTATTACGATTATATTTTTAAAATAAGATTTTACTGTCTTAGGTAAAGAGTCGGGTAAGTACCTACCTATTACCTTTACCTATTATACGGGTGTAACAGGAATGTGCATCACTTTTTGAGTGAATGTACATAAGTATATGATTCATGTAGATGAGTACATTCACCCCCTAAAATGATGCTACACTGTATTTCTGTTACATCCGCACAGTGCCTAAAGAAATACCGACTTTCCGTGGAGAGGTGACTAAACTCTTATAATATTAAATAATAAACTTTTGTACATAACTAAAAAAAAAGTAGAAATTAAAATCAATAAATTAACTTGGCATAATATTATTGTCTAAAACGTTACATAAGTAATTGTAGTGAAACATTGTAGATCAATAGCGAGTAGGGTTTCTCTAACGTTACTAAAATACTATAATAAAAACAAAATTTTCAAATATGTGTGCATTTATTTTCATAGAAAAAAACAAATTCTTCATTACACATAACATAATATTAATATAAAATAAGATAAGCAAATATGAAAATAGACAAACATCGTTATTTTTAATTCGTTCATCATCAATATCGTTAAATTTTTAATTAAATATAATTTCCTATGTTAACTTAGGTACTTACTAATAATATACCTATTACTAAATATATAACGGAATCACAATCTAATATATATTTTTTTTGATATTCTTCCCCTAGGAGGCACTAGATGTGCAAGTATCTTTATTTTAGCAGGAAGTTTTTCTGAAACAATCAAGAAACAGTTTATATTATATCCTGAGTCCTGAGTGAACATTGTCCGAGAATGAAACTGAGTTATATATATCTAAATGGTTGTACTTACGGTCTTCTTCAATGTTCTGCAATGACTGTTTAAGGTTTATAACTCCTTCATCTCGTGTTGGTTTCAATTGTATTACTTTTTCATAAAAAGAATTCCAGTTTAATAAGAAGTTTATTCCCTTTTCTGGATACAGCAAGTCGAAGTCAAAATTTATCTGGAAGTAGGTAATAATTATTACAGTAAATTAGAATTGATACTCTAAAAGAAAACTTTAAAAACAGGCAGCATATAACATTTTCTATTTTAAGGTTTCTTACCAATATGTCACTCCGTGGGTCTGACAAAGTTTTCCATTCCTGTAAGAACTCGTGAACACTTTTATGTTCCCCTTCCCTTCTGGGGCTAAATGTGGCTTTCCATTTTTGTAGCACAAGGTCCCAAGGTTCCGAATTGGAGTTTAGCCACAGTATGTCTCGAGAATGTATATCTTAAAAAAAAGAAGTAAGTTCGGTAACTTTAAGTGCAACATAGTCTTCATCAACAGCCTTAGTCCAGTACTGGACATAGACCATCATAGGACATAGTATTAAAATATAAAAATATAAAAACATTCTAAATTACTTACTTTGCAACTCCTTAGTTCTTTTAATGTTTCCTGGGTTAGTTTTGAAAAGTGTTCAACTGTTATATCGTTATCTAAAAAAAAAACAATAAAATATAGTACATATAGAAGTGTCACCATCACCATCAGCCCTTTATCACTGCTGGGCCTACCAATTAAACAGTCGCTATTTTGCCAGGAGTTCTGCTTGAGGATATCACATGTCATGTCCTTGAATTTTGTGATTCTTGGACAGTTCTTAGCTTAGATAAGCCGGTTTCCTTAAATTGTTCTCCTTCACAATTTTTATAGCGTGTAGGGCTCCGCACATAGCCCACTTATAAGTCAATAATGCAGGCCCGAGACGATTATGACTGTATGGCGGTTGTATTCATCTGTTATGCCTGCATAACGTGAAACATGTACCTAAGTGAGTCTTTCGATGAAGCATTAGCGTGAGAAGTACAGCTGTAGGTACAGGCGCAGCGCCGGCGCTGGTACCGGCGGCGTACCGTCACGTACCGGTGTAGTACGGTCGGTTTGTACTTAAGTATTATACGTAAGGCACTAGATAGATGAGCGCATACTTACCCAAAAAAAAATTATTACGTCTTCACCTATTCCCCACAAACTGAGCACTTCCACAACAGAATCCATGTGGATTTCTTATTGATAACAATTATATTAAACAATTTGACCACCCCACAGAATAACTAATAGCAAGTACTACCGTACCTGTAGTTGCCAACAAAAAAAATCTTGAGTTCGATATCTCAAAACAAAATATTTTCGTTAAAATAAAATTAATTCGTGTTAATATTAGACTACGTTACTCTTGTTTTCTAATAAATTAAAATCTCTGAATCCAACTAAACAAAAAACAAAACGAGAAAAAAATTGTTTCAATGTAATGTTGTACGTCTTAATCTGAAAAACGTCAGAAATCCATAACACAAACTTAATTAAAATGTTATTTTGGACCAACGCAAAATATTTCTAAACATTAATAATGAATATTTTGACTCAAGGAAATATTTAATAAACAATAAATAAAATATTCTGGAATTGAATCAAACATTATAACATTTCAGAAAGCCATATTTTCTTAGACAGAAAATATGTTTTCTTCTTACTGTACAATCCAATTCTTATTTCAAGATAAAAACACTTTAATCATTAATTAAGAATACTTACATCTTATTCAAAGATGTTAAACTAATTAAAATGTTATTTTGTACCAACGCAAAATATTTCTTAACATTAATAATGAATATTTTGACTCAAGGAAATATTTAATAAACAATAAATAAAATATTCTGGAACTGAATCAAACATTATTACATTTCAGAAAGCCATATATTCTTAGACAGAAAATATTTTTCTTCTTGCTGTACAACACAACTCTTATTTCAAGATAAAAACACTTTAATAATTAATTAAGAATACTTACATCTTATTCAAAGATGTTATTTATTGATTCAAGAGAATTTAAAGTTCTTTAATCAAGTGAAGTTTAATTTATCAATCAAATTATATATGAATCTTGAAACAAAAATATTTCTCTTAATAATACAAAAACTTTGATAGCAAAATTGTATCAGAAAGAGATAAGCAGTTTTTTCATAACAACAATATATTTTTTATCCTAGAATATATTTTATCGCAATAACGAAATATTCTGACAAACTGCTTTGTCTTATTTAAAGAAATCCTTTTTACCTGTGTGGGTCCACGCAGACTATGTCGCGAGCGGAGTGCTAGTGTTATAATAATATTGTAAGCGAGAGAGTATAGCTCCGTCCTGCAATCAACATTACTGCAACATTGTTTGCCCCCAGCAGCGGGCCGATCGCCTTAATTCTATGCAGCGCGTCTTCATCACGTTTGCGTCTTGACTTTTGACTTCGTATTGCCGTAATGACATAACGACGCACACGTCACGCAAACCTATAGTCCCACAATCATGTCTGATCACAGGTCACTGGTGACAGAGGAACCACTTGCAATACGAAATTAGCTGTCAAAATAGACTGTCGTATGAAAACTGTTTTAGTTCCAAAGATTATCACCGGAACAGAAAACGTTGTCGCACTGTCAAAGCCGCGCGTTATCAAAAACGGTTTTGCACGTCAACTGCACGTACACTTGACTAATTGCGTCATAGAATTACCGCGATCGGGGCCCAGGGTGCCTACCATCAACTTTAAGAGCCATTTCGCACTTTGCAATTCTCTCGCTCGCACAATGAACATTTTTAAAGATTGTTTAAAACACATAGTGTTTTTTAGAAAAGTGTTTCATTATGTCCCTACAACGCAATTAGTTATAGGTACTTACATTATTATAGTATATTATAATCCAAGTAAGCTAAGGTTGCTCAATACACACGAGGCTGTTGGTTGCAGCCCGAGCCGCAGGCGAGGGCGTAAATCAGCCGAGTGTCTAGTGAGTAAGTTGCTCACGAGTTTCATACGCACTATTTCAACACACTTGCGAGGAAAAACAAACATTTATTGAATACATAACATAATTATAATAACTTAATATTAGCTAAGCGAAAAAGCGCGCAAGTTTTTTTTTGCACGCGCCAAATGTAAGGTGATTGATTACATACAGCCATACAGCCTTCTTCAAAATAATTATAATAATAGTGATAAAATGCAAATGTTTTATAACAAATTATTGTGAATTATAAATAATTTGATAATAATATACTTACTTACTTAATTATGTTTTTTGTCTTATTTAGTGACACATTTATTTATTCTAAAATCGTAAATGGTTTTTCAGCCGTATAAAACCTCTTTTTTGTTACAAAAAATGAACTGTATCTATTACCCGGTGAAATCGAAAATGCTCTGTTGACTCGCATATAACTTGCAGTTAGGTACTAACTTAACTTTGTAGGGATACTGTATTACCCGGTTAAATTGAAAAGTCTCTGTTTACTCGAATATAATTTGCAGTTAGGTACTTACTTAACTTTGTAGGGATAATTCTATTACGCAACTAGTACTGTAATATTATTATGCACGTGTGTGTTATAGTTCGGTTTATGGCCCTAAGATCGATGTAATAAGGCTCACTTTATGAGCAAGTGTGTTGAAAAACATATTTCAACATTGTCAATACTGCAATAATACTAGATCTACGAGCTTAAAGTTTTCAAAAATTGACTTCCTAGATCAAACCAATACTTAATTAAATGAATAAAATAACTTATATATATTTTTTTTTATTTATTCTGGCAACAAACAGTCGTATATACATTACAAACAGTTTACAATGTAAATATAAATTAGAAAAGACCTTAAAGTGCCAATAAAGAACAGAAGTATTATGCACATAATACAAAAAGGATAGACTACCTATATCGTTGTTAAATTTGGAACAGACGTTATCATTAAGTAAAATTGATGTGTAGATGTTACAATTCTACAACAATAGCATTTTAGTTAAATTTCGTTTCTTATGCAAAATATCCGTAACATTGCGTTGTAGGGACATAATGAAACTCTTTTCTAAAAAACACAATGTGTTTTCCACAATCTATGAAAATGTTGCATTGTGCGAGCGAGACAACTGCCAAATGGCTGTAATTGCGAAATGGCTCTTAAGACAGCGATTCAAAAATAGCGCGATGCAGAATAGGTTCCTAAAATGAATTGCTTTCTTTCGTACTATGACCTTCTAAAAACTGGATCGCAAATGAATTGCTAAATGTGGATGACCGAACGATTTGTGTCCTTATTTCTTCTACCCGTCTCTTTCACTCGATTTTGTCATGCCCGGAGAGTGAGAGGGACGGGTATAGCCTGCAGGTGTCATGTCAGCTTGGCCGAGTTATAAGTCAAATAAGAATTCATGACAGCTAAGCGGCTGTGACATTGACGCAATAGAATCTCGATTACAATTAAACTGTCAGGTGATCAGTTTAGGTCCTAAACAAAACCGCAATAAGAGTTGTTGGTAGGCACCCTGGTCTACATAGGTATTCGTCTGCGAAACAGATTATAACATTCCTTGCCAGTTAGGCCAATTATTTAGTTTGAAACTTAATACAGGTATGACAAGGGTTCATATGCTTGTCTGACTAGAACTAAGCAGAAGTTAAATGCTGGTTTAAACATTGTTCTCTAAGTACTATTAAGTTAGGGTTGCCATCTGCAAACTTTGATAGCCAGGATTTGAGAGTAGAAATACCAGGACTTTTCGGTTTAAAGCCAGGACTATATACATATAAGCAGGGTCGGACTAAGCCCGGGCTAATGCACTACGTATTACCCCGCCCCCCCAGGATACGTATTCTATTTTTTTTTTTTTTATTTAAAACTGGGCAGGCATTTGACCACCATCTTGTTTGTTAACAGGATGTGGCCTAAGATGTTGCAAGCTTGTCCAGGAGATGCCTGTTCACTCTGGCCTTGAAGATACCAAGGTTATTTGCTGGATTCGGGGGTCCGCGCAAAAGCAAAAACCCAGGACGATACTTAGAAACTATCCAGGACAGCCCAGGACACCCCAAAAACCAGGACATGTCCTGGGAAAACAGGACGGATGGCAACCCTATATTAAGTTCGTAATAATACGAGACACTAGCTTTGCGCCTGTGGCTTTGCCCGCATGATCTACACAATGTTATGAAAATTTGCTTAACCCTAAACCCTTCAAACAGACTAATTTATTGATTACCCTCTTTCCGTTCGCGGCTTCGCCCGCGTGGACTAAACGACGTTATCCCGCGGGAATTTGATATTTTTCCGGGGAAAAAAGTATCCTATGTTCCTCTCCAGGTTACAAAGTATCTTTTTGCCCAAATTTCAGCCAAATCGGTTCAACCGTTTTGGCGTGATTGAGCAACAAACATCCAAACATCTAAACTTTCACATATATAATATTAGTAGGATTATAGATTAATCATGGCGATTGACGAGTTGCCACATGGCAACTCGGAACTCTACGGGAATTTATTTTTAATTTGGCCACTCGCGTCGGTCGCTCACTTATTACTAATTTTCATGACAAATATGAGTCAAATATGAGTACTAAGCGAGCGCTCAACACGAGTGGCGAAATAAAAAATAGACCCCTGAAAGTCTTTAAATAGACTTCGGACAATGCAAATGGTCTGGTCGGCTGTAGCAAAGACAACCTTTCCAGGTGGGGGGATTTTTTTAATGTTTCCTCTCCCTCAAACGATGCCCTGCGTGTCCTTGCAGCTGCACGCAGGAGGACCTCATGAAGGCTATTATATTGCACGGTCTAGTTGGCCAACGACACGATAAGAAGTAGGTATTAATAATTTGACAGTTAAATATTTTTTTGCTTTAATTATATCTCAAATAGGACCCGGTGTACATTACGGGACTAGAAAAAAATTCTTACAGTCTATTTTGACATTTAATTTTGTATTGCTAGTGGTTCCGTCGTCACGGCTGTCACCAGATCTGTAGGACTAATGATAAATTTTAATTAATTTCTACACCAACATATAACATTATAGCTATAGGTAGGTACTTTATTAAAACAGGTTGCTATGATAAAGTGAGCACCTAATCCATCTTTAAAAATGTCACATCCATTATTTTCCACATCGGTGGATCCTTCGAGGTGGCCATTTTAAATACGAACAATATACCTACAACATATTTTGCGTGCCCATACGCTCCGATAGTGCTTTGTAACACCAAGCTTTAATATGTTTTTACACTTTTGACACTTACACAGCATTCCGTTTGCATTAAGAATCAACAAATATGTATGTTGCAGTCGAAGTACTGACTCTGACTTTTGTAGAATTGTCTGTTTTTCACATATCTCGGTATGTGTCGTTCAGTGACAGTTGCATGCGCCCGCCCCGCAACGATGAATGATTTCATAAGCGTAAAAAGTGCAATTTGTTAATATTTTATTGAAATCATTATTAGTTTAATAAATTTTATAAGGTTTGTTATTTAAAGTACTTACTTAAATTGTATGGGCATATTTTTATTAGATTTTTTATGTTAAGTTACTTAGATTTATTTTGTAAGTACTTATTTTAAAATAATCCTATCGAATCCTCTTATCAACCTTATTGACTCTATCAATCCCTAAAATCTTTGCACTACTTAATAAAAAAATTGTAGTTTATAATATATCAAAAAACAATCTTAAGTAACCTAAGTATTTTTTTAGTTTGACACTTTTGGTCACACAATTTTTCCTTTTTTAGCCAATTCATACTTTGTTCAAAACCGTAGTTTCACGGTAACACATACATATTTTTAAAAACCATTCAAAATCGCCTTTAAGTTTGTTTCTATTGTTGTTCGTTTAAAAGGCGAGCTTTTAAAGTTCTTAGAAACTCAATGTTACGGTGAATAACTTCGGCCAAACGATTATGTGTTGCCTACCTAAAATAAATTGATTTCTTGGAAGTTTTTAGTGTGAATGGGCGTTAAGGCGCTACTCGGAAAAATATGAACTTTTTGATATAAAAGTACAGGACGGTTAGAGTTGTTACAAATCTGGTAATCACTACATAGTATAAAACAAAGTCGCTTTCTCTGTCCCTATGTCCCTTTGTATGCTTAAATCTTTGAAACTACGCAACGGATTTTGATGCGTTTTTTAATAGATAGAGTGATTCAAGAGGAAGGTTTATATGTACTTTTTATCCCGATATTCCCACGGGAACGGGAACCACGCGGGTGAAACTGCGGGCGGCCGCTAGTAAGATAATATATTTCTTCATACCTTTATCTAGATTCGTATAGTTTCAGAAACACGATTTTATGATTTTGCCTCGACACTTTTTATTTTCGAAAAGACCTCTAAAAATACGAAAAGTCAAGATTATTCTTAAATGGGGTTACTTACACTATTGGAAATTGGTTTAATTAGTGGACACCAATAATATTTAGGATCGTGTAGAAGCATTTTTTTAAAATCGCTATAGTTTTTTAATACGAAGTGATTTTGTGTTTTTTTTGCCTAATCTGCAAAATCGGTCTCGCTCCCGCGCGCGTCGTTTTCTCATTGCTATCTCGCTTCAGCACATTTCTTCCGAGTATCGCCTTAAGAAACTTTTACTTAATAGAACTATTATTATAACTTGTGGGTATGGAATTGTTCATCAAGTCAAACGTCTGTATAATTTCGTGTAAGAGATCTTAAGGCTAGGATTGCCTAAAATAGGGTAAGCATTTTAAATTATGGATTACTAATTCATTCATTATTGGATTAATAACAAGTTCTACTGCTAACCAAACAAAATACAATATGTATCACTGAGAATCGAACCCGGGACCTTTAGGTTTGATACCGGTGGTGTGTACCACCAGACCACAGAGGCGGTTATAATGGTTAGGTACATTAACAGCCGCAAAACTTTAGTATCTTTCATACCTTCCTTTCACAGTAAGGCTTTTACAGTAAACCAACAATGAGAAATCGGGAACGGGCTTTCTAGGACTAATTTCTCGATAAAGCATTTCAAAGAATACCTAATTAATAATTCCAAATATCAATTTATATTTAAGAACAGTCATCAGAATTTAGTAGGTACCTACCTATTGTGCTTATTTAAATAAAATTATTCAACAAACTCGATGTCAATCAACAAATTGAATTTTCAAATTCAAATTGTTTAATTCATTGTTTTATTCATTACTAGCTGTTGCCCGCGACTTCGTACGCGCGGTGTAGTGACTTTTGTGTTAGTTTAGTTTATGTGTGTTTGTTGCCCAGATTTCATAACGCTCTTCTTGAAATCCTATTCTCTACTAAAAGGGTCTAAAGCATATCGAATATGCAGGCTAGGGTATGAACATGGTATGTTGTTATCAAATGCTGCATGAACATAGTTGAGCCCTCATTCATAGATCTGTCCTATCACCTATACATATCAAGAAACTTTTTCTCAAGTATGCGTGGGAGGTATCAAGCTAAAATTTATGTTCTTACTTAGTAATGCATAATATCAGGCCAATCATATTTTTACTATAAAATGAAAAAGAGATTGTGTGTATCCATACTAATATTATAAATGTGAAAGAGGGTTTGTTTGTTTATCCGTCTTTCACGTCAAAATTGATGCAACGGATCGACGTGACTTTTGGAATGGGAATAGTTTGGCAGCTGAAAAGTGACATACTTAGGCAGCCATTACAGTCAATCTGATTGCGTACGAAGGTGATTGACGGCTCGTGATCTTGATCGCAAAATATCTACATAGTAAATCTCGATCGCGATCAAGATCGCGATCAGTGATCGCGTTCTGGATGGACTGTATAATGGCTGCCTTAGACTACTTTTTATCCCTGAAAAATATCACATTCCCGCGGGATAACGTCGTCGTTTAGTCCGAGCTTGCGAAGTCGCGGGCGGAAGGCTAGTATTTTGATATGGAGACATTTCCTATTTGTGAGAGCTTGTAATTAACTTTCTTTAAGTAACAGGTATAAAATGTAATGATATACCATTTAATTATTTAATTTAACATAATTTATGTAAGCTTTCCTAGTAAATAAATGAATAAATAAGTTAGATAGAAAACTATTTTTAATATTCCTTTATTTTATTGGATGGTACCTACGGCTGAAGGCCTAAGTATCCAGAGCCGGTTAAATGACATAAAAAATGGTAGGTAGGTGTGGGTATCTACGTACTGGCCACTTAGCGTTTATGAGCAAATTTTTCAAAATTAGATTGGTGACATTTTGTCTACATTGCGACAAACTTATTTCACACAGTGGTTAGTTTTTGGTACTAAATATACTGTTGACTGCCGGCAGTCCATTTTGACAGTTAATTTTGTATTGCTAGTGGCTCCTCCACGACCACTCACCGGGTCAGATATATTTGTGGCACCACTATACTTACTGTAGCGACATCTAGCGTCGAGTGGAAATGCGAAATAGAAACATTACATCAATAGGGTGAAAACTTCAGTTTTGGCCACTGCCCCGAGTTCTTACTTAGCTTAAAACATTTCGTTAATAACTTTTGCTTGATAATATACTTTTTATCTATGACTTTTAAGTCATAATAACAATAGTAATAATTCAGTTTACATCGAATTAGATGTTTCTTTTATTTTATCTAAGTTAGTTATGTATTGATTTCTCGATGTATCTTTTAAAATTTGATTAACAAAAACACATCAATCGGCACCCTTCGCACATTTTAAGTTTAAAGAATAGGTTTTTAATTTACTTAAATAAAACTAAATTTCGTAGGTATATGAATTCTTAGTTATATGTTTTTTACTATGTTTGTCCACGAATTTCTCGAAATCTTAAGGCATATCGAGATGATTCTATTTGATTTAAATTAGGTGTATTCTAACTTTGGGAACAGTCTAAGATTCATCAAAATCAGTTTAGTAGTTTCCGTGGGTATGTTATAGTACAATTCACTAAAACTTATTGTTATTGTACACTAAAACTTAAGAAATAAAAAGTAATTAAAAAAAATAAACTGACTGGCACCGACCTCAAAAAGGTACCTAAATTATAGATATTATATTTTTCCTTTTCAGTTGACAAATACTTTTTGGAGTCTGTAAACATTTTTTAAGAAGTTTTTTTGTATTGTAAGAATTGAAAAATGTAAAGAAAAGTATAAGATACATTCTTGACAATTTTAGATATAAATTTTGTATTTTATAGATACCTACTTAAGACTATAGGCGAAAGAAGTAAAAAACATCTTAAAGTGGCAACAGCGGGGGCTTTCATCCTACTTAATATAATCATTCGAATGTACATTTGTGAAAGGTATATCGTAATCTTACTGACTTCCTGCGCCATCTATTGCTTAGTAGTTATGATGCGAAAGAAGTGAAAAACATCTTAAAGTGGCAACAGAGGGGGCTTTCACCCTAATTAAAATAATCATTCGAATGTACTTTTGTGAGAGGTATATCTTACTGACTACCTGCGCCATCTATTGCTTAGTAGATATAATGACGTAAATAACATGAAATTATTTTTATGATTTTATATGGGCCTGGATGGGTTTCAATTTATATTATGTTTTGAAGCAGGTAAAAAAAATAACATGATTCATTATTAATTGAGACAGCGAATAAATATAACGTATTTTCATAATCATGTGGCGCCATCTATTTTAATAAGAATCAGTCTTTGTATTTTCCCGTAGGAATAAGGGGTTTTTATTCAATAAAAGGTACCCTATATGTTGACCCGGGTTATAAGCTATTACTTCACAAAATTTGGTAAAAATCCATCTAGTAGTTTTTGCGTGAAAAGCGAACATACAAACAGACAAACAGACAAACAGACAAACAGACAAACAGACAAACAGACAAAAATTTTAATATCTATCGTTTTGGGGTCTATATCCTGTACACATCACATAGCAGTAATTTTTTTTTTTTAATCTTTCATGTACAGACTTTTTTTCCGTTTCTGTTTTATTATATGTATAGATTAGTTAGGACAGGGCCTAACAGCATAAAGTATATCTAACAGTGAGCGAAGACAGATTAAAAGAAACTCTTAATATTTTAAAATGAATTACTTACTTACTTAATATTGACCATGAAATCAAGACAGAGCCTAACAGTGAGCGAAGACAGATTATAAGGATCTCATAATATTTTAAAATGAATTACTTAATATTGACCATGAAATCAATATTACTATATTACAATATTACAATAGATAGCAATAAAAAAAGTTTCGTATCGCTTCGACAGGACATTTCACTCACACTTCCTTTCGTTCGCTTCGCTTGCGTACCTGCTCAAGCGAGCGAAGCGAAACGACTTCATTTTGCTTCGCTCTCAGTGGGTCCTCTTTACAGATTTCGACACAGTGTTTTGTAAAATAAACGATGTTTATTATTATTTCTTTAAGACATTCGTACATTTTATGGACATTCCTAGAATTTGAGAGCAATTCAAAACATTTTAATGGAATTCTTGAATAGCTAACTGAATTTGAGAGTTGAAATAATAATTGGTTAACTTCTCCTTACTTAATTGAATTTATGTTAAATAGTTTTTGTAATGAATTGGGTTGTGTGTTTAAGCTTTAAAGTGCACATTTTAAATTATCTTTTAATAAGTTTTTAAATTTAATCAAATATTTATTTGTAAGGATTAAGAAAACATACCTACCTACCCAAACCATGGTATGATTAAGACCTACTATGCATTGTTTTTATTGTTGTTGTTAGGTATAATTTATGCTGTTGGTTGACCATAACAATAAATTAAATAGATAAACATTTATTTAACTCTCTGATATAAAGTATTAGGCAAATTAAATTGAAATAAGGAATTAGAAATTGGTTACGATATGACATAATTAAACGAAAAAGGATTCCGACGAATTGAGAACCTTCATTACTTTTTCTTTCTTTGCATTCACAATGCAATTTTAATTTTGGAAATTAAGTACATATTAGAAAAATTCGACCCGTGTCACAACTAGCATTTTTCTTATAATACATTTTCAATAACAAAAAATTGCATTTTTTAATATTTAAGCAATAGCAATGGATTCATCGTTATCCATTGTTAATTATCAGGAAAGATTTCTGTCGATGGTTACCCTCACAGGGTAGTAATATTACCATTGATCATCATTGAGGGTAGTACATTTATGAAAGAAATGCTGGCTAAACATATGAGTGCGACGCTTCACCTAACGACTCCATATAGCTCAGTGGTTAGAGCAGTCGCCCGGATAGTGAAAGAGTGAGGCCGCGTCCCATCGGAGCCAGTTGTGTGACGGTTCGATTTTTTCTAACGAGTACTTCATTTTCAACCTACTCCTTTTAGAAGTCGGCGAAAAGTAGGTTTGCGTAAGCTTTTGCTTGTCTACGCCCTCTGTACCTCTAGTGTAAGTTTTATGTCAAGCAAACGCAAACTATCGCGATTCCGTATTTAAGTCAATTTGTATGAAAATTGTATAATAAGCGCGCTACTCGCCGCTAGAGGCGCTGATACAGTTTTCATACAAATTGACATAAATACGGAATCGCGATAGTTTGCGTTTGCTTGACATAAAAACTCACACTAGGGGTACATTATGAATTATCTTCACAAGCAATCAACTAACTTTAATCTTATAGGTAACTAAATTAAAAACCATCGAAATCTGGCCCTACTCCCAATATCTCTTCTTAACAAAGGTCCTGGTTAACTTGTTTTATGCCGCAGGAAACCAACTTTTGTATTCAAAAGCATGAATCAATTTTTTTTACCGACCGCACTTATAAAGAAACCCTTTATCTGGGTTTACAATCAGTGCATCGATACAGTGAAAGGAATGGGCAGTAGTCGAAGTTTTACTTGCTTGGTACTCGTTCACATAGGAATATCGTGATAAAATATAGCCTATGTCGCTCAGTTGCTTTCTAACGGCCTTGAGGATTCCGGGAATAATGCGCTTCCACCTTCAACCGTATCACCACTTAACATCTGGGTGCCTACCATCAACTCTTATTGCGGTTTTGTTTAGGACCAAAACTAATCTTCTTTGCTTATTCGTACCACAACAATGACAGTGACTCAGTGATCATTCAGTGACATTTCACAGCCGCTAAGCTGTCATGAACTCTTATTTGACTTATAACTCGGCCATGCTTACATGACACCTGCAGGTTATACCCGTCCCTCTCACTCTCCGGACATGACAGAATCGAGTGAAAGAGGCGGGTAGAAGAAATAAGGACACAAATCGTTCGGTCATTCACATTTAGCAATTCATTTGCGATCCAGTTTTTAGAAGGTCATAGTACGAAAGAAAGCAATTCATTTTAGGAACCTATTCTGCATCGCGCTAGTTTTGAATCGCTGTCTTAAAGTTGATAGGGTGTGATGAAGGCTAAGTGCTACCCCATTATGGATAAAAAGATTTATTACTTCCACTACTGCTTATACTATACTGTGATTGTTACCGATAATTGATATTCTATCTATTCAAATGAGAGTAAGCCACAATTAAAATGTTCATATTTATCGTTTTATTACAATGATCATTTAAAGTGGATCGAGTTTATTGTCAGCTGTAATATGTTGTTAAATTGATACTAGTTAAAATGGAACAATAAAGGAGAAATTTCAATTAAATTCTATTTTATTCGAACGGCTGTTTATAATGATTAAGTATATTGATTGTGTTATACTCCCCTTTTAATGTAATTCACTTATTATTTAATGAAATGTATTTTAAATTGCAAATTTATTTTTATTTATTTTATTTTATTTAACACACATTACATCTATCATTACAGGAAAGTTCCTAATTCAATAGTGTAGTCAGCGTTTTACAAATACCTATTTACTATAATATTATGTAGTTGCATGCATTCAATTCAATTAATAATCAATTCTTAAATTATATTTTATATCTACCTAGTTTGAAAACTCTGTACAATATTTATTAATGATAGTATTATGAATATGACATAAATTAGAATAGACTTCCGCCCGCAGCTTTGCCCGCGTGCACTATACGACGTTATCCCGCGGGAACGAAATGTTTTTCCTGGATAAAAAGTAGCCTATGTCACTCTCCAGCTACCAAACTATTTCCATACCAAAAATCTCGTCTCGATCTGTCTGTTGCTCCGTTTTGTCGTGAAAGACGGACAAACAAACACACATTTATAATGTTAGTATGGTATGGATATGGAATAAATAAAGCTATTTTATTATTATTATTATAATACTCCCCTGCAACATTATTTTGATTTTATTTTCTTGCTAGCTTTCCTCTCACTTGTTTGAGTGCAATATGGATGCATACACTAGCTTTCGGCCCGGCTATTCTAGATCATAATCTATCCCTGTGCCAAATTCCATCTTTATCCGTTCAGCCGTTTCGCTGTGATTGAGTAACAAACATCCCAACATTGGTAGATGTAAGGTTGGTAAACATAATGGGAAGCAACTTTTTTTGTTATATTATGTAGAGATTGAAAATGTGCGCATATTCTCTATTCTAAGGCAGCAAAAGATTCACAAAAGTGACGTAAACAATAAAATCCATCTTGCTAACTGAACGCAGGCAATACCGTAAAGAGAGCCAGCTAATAACAAGCGGCGGCTGACGTTTGACGACGTCATTAGAATACAAATGGCCGCCGCGACGTTCCGTTTTACGCTTCCATTCGTGACGCATTATTTTGGACATTTTATTGTTCGTATTTATGTAGGAAGGTTAATAGAGTTCGTTCGTAAACCGATTTAAATTCTTTAATTTTTTTAATGGGTATTTTGTTTTGTGATTTGGAGTATTTTTATTATGGGGAGATGTTAAAGCGGTGTAATAAAAACTCATGAAGACATCTCCGTTTCGATTTAAGCTTTTGTCATTTTAATTCAAATGTGAAGTAGTTTTTTTATTTTGTCGTATGTTGTGGAAAATCAGGGTGATAGTGTTTTGATCGTGGAATTAAATCGCCGAATATTGATTGTAGTGCCGCCATTTTGAAGATAAATGAATCCCTTTGAAATGGCCAATTCCTGCAAATAGCAATTAAAATTCATTTTGCCCATCATTTCTAAAGTTAAAAATTATTCGTTCTGTATATTGCGTATGAAATTAATTCCATACCAATATTTTATTGCTTTTATCTCTCACATCACACATTGGCCAAAGTGAAAATTACTCAGCAACCAACTCAGAAGCGGGATCGAGTTAGCAATTACAGACAAACAAACTACATATCAGACCTCATAAATAACCTCGCATTACCCCTTCGGTTATCTTCGTATCTGGATTCGATAGCTATTAAAACCTTTAACTCAATTTGACGCTTAAGGCAACAGCTTTAAGTGCATTTTCCGAATTGTTGCAGTTGATTTGCCGCTTGTTGTACACTCGGGGCAATCCAAACGGCAGCATTCGATGATGCCTCTCGATTATGATGCAAATCGATGCTCATTTTACGCAGTTGCTGGTTATCGATAAAATTGGTTAAGGGTGCGTCTGAATTTAGAATACTTGTAAACTATGACTTTGGATAAATACTTGTGATTATGGTCAATGAAGGAATAGTTATGTTAACTAATGTTTAGAAAATTAACTTTAGTTTAATGTTTAAAATTTAATAATTTCCACGCAGAACGAAGGCAGAATATGCCGATCCTATATTATTTGTCATCTTAATCTACTACTATATTCTTGGAAATAAAGATACTTATATTATTCTATTCTATTCTGTTCTAAGTTTGTTTGATACTTTCTCTACATCTTACCCTTTCGTTATGGTACTTGAGCGGGTTTTGTCTCGTTGCAAAGGAAACCTCAAGAGTAGCGATTAAAAATATTTTTTTCTTACCAGAGATAAAATAGGTTATTTGCCGAGTCCCAGGGGGGCTACCGGCAAAAAATATATGGGTTTCATTTGACATTGGAAGCCCATATTTTGTCTATATATATGGGCTTCAAATGAAGCTCATGTGGATATCCATAATTTTTTGCCGGTAGTCCCCCTGATCAGGAAATGTTATTAATATTAAAACGCAATACAATATTTATTTATATATATAAATACCTTGTTGTATAGAGCGAATATAAGCGATATTAAACACAAAAAATATGAACCGAGTTTTCAGGCGGGCTTTTTGTTCTTCTGTTTTCACCTCATTCTTACCATAAACTTATTTATACTAGGGATTCTTCCTCATTCACAACTAAAAACCGTTTTGATACCCAATCCTATACGAAATGGGGCATTAAATAACTTAGGACTTCCAATTAACTTGTTTAAACCGGTTCAGATCCGGACTAAAGCAATAAAATCCACGCACAGTGGTCTGATTTGCATAATTTTGAAATTGATTCTGTAAACTGGGCTCGTCCCTTAGATTTAAGTACCTATTGGTAGTTTGCGGGTAGGTGCGGGTGCGGGTGCGGTGAAGGTTGCGGGTGGTACCTTGTGGGTCTGTGTAATAACGATTATTATAATAGTACAGCGGCAGCCCGAGTTTTTTCCGCGTGGTTCCCGTTCCCGTGGGAATATCGGGATTAAAAGTATCCTATGTGATATTCCAGCCTATAATCTATTTCTGTTGCAAATTTCATCCAGATCTGTTTAGTAGTTTTTGCTTGAAAAAGTAACAGACATCCATACTCGCAAACTTTCGCATCCTACTAATATTATAAATGTGAAAGTTTACATGTTTGGATGTTTGTTAGGTACTCAATCACGCCAAAGCGGCGGACACAGATAGGTACTTTGTAGCCTGGAGAGGAACACAGGCTACTTTTTATCCCGGAAACAATATCACATTCCCGCGGTATAACGTCGTTTTGTCCACGCGGGTGAAGCCGCGGGCGGAAAGATAGTTTATAATATAAGTAGGATAGCATTAACAGAAAAACCTTAAAGATTTAATCTTAGTTTTATCTTTTATTAAAATTTAACTCGTTAATTTACACACAGATGGAATTTTATTACAGCCCAACGTGTTAATATTCGCTACAATTTGATGGTACTCAACTTCCCTTAAATGTTCACACCTAGATATTTCAAAAATTACTACGTAACACTTACACCCTAGCAATTTTAGTTCGCAGGTTTACATCATTCTACCTCAGGCTAGGAATTTCAACATTATTTAGTGTCTAAATAGCAAGCCTTCGCGAAATTATTTAGCAAGGGTTATTCAGTAAATTTTGTTCTAGAACTAGACGACAACATTGAATTATCATACGCGAATTAAAGTCTGTCTAGACTCGAAAATTCAATAAACATAGCTAGTTACTTTGCATTATTTGAGATAGGTAACTAACTAATACTTAAATGCAATATTTATTATCCAATAAAAATAAAATAGAGTAACGGCCTCTTTTAACTTTATGTTTTTTTACCCTTGATACATAGTCACATAAGTGCTTTTGCTATTTATAACGGAACGAAATTAATAGGTCTGTGTACAAAATATGGAATTGACTCGATATACCTACATCTTATTTTCATGTTCAATAAATTAACTCTTGAACGCTTCGATCAACAATACTAGGGTGTTAATGTTAATCGAAGCTTGAACGACACATATTTAAGGTACAGTCAGCTTCAAAATGATCTTAGCGCCCAAAACCTCCAAAAAAAGTCATCTGAACATTGACAAAAATCAACCTTATGTTAAGAATTAAAAGGGCATTTTCATTTATTGTTTCAGTACAAATGACCACAAATGAAAGTACACCGTAAAGTATTGTACTAAGAGTGATTTTTGTCAAATGTTCAGATATTTATGGAGGTTTTGGTCACTTACGCCCGAATTCTCGAACGCAAATCATCTTTGGGAGCGTCTCAAACATCATGGCATCTCTTTCATACGTTTGACATTTAAAGTGACAGGGCGATGTTTGAGACGCTCCCAAAGATAAGTAGCGTACGAGTATTCATTCGGGCATTAGATAATTTTGAAGCTGATCTGCTGACTGTACCTATTTAGGTACTTTACGTGAGAGGCTAAACAAAACTAGGTGAAGCAGGTGCTACCGCGATTCAGTATCGCACAGCACCATCTATGATCTCACAAAATAACTGAATAGCCATAATAACGATGTTCTTTTGTTCCAGCGGCCATTGAATCCCTGCACGCGCCGACGGGTGGAGGGGTGGAGTTGCCATGTGACGTCACGCCGACCCAGCCGGATGACTCGGTGGGGCTGGTCATCTGGTACAAGCAGGGGCATGAATCGCCGATATACTCGTAAGTATATTCAACTTACTACGCGAAGAATTTATGTGAGACAGTGCTATTTGCCGATGATACATCTCTAGTCTTTAAAGTAGATAGAGGTGATGACTGTTCTGACGAAGTGAATAGTGCTCTTTCAAAAGTGTCACATTGGTTTAATAGTAATAATTTATCATTAAACTCAAAGAAAACTAAGTGTTTAAAATTTTCGTTACCTAATGTAAGACAAGTTGATTTTCATATAAGACTAGACGGCGATATGGTCGCATTCATTAACAATACAAAGTTTCTAGGTATTATATTAGACTCGCGACTACAAAATGGGATCCTCATATCGAAGCCTTGGCGAGTAGACTCAGTTCGGCCGCATTCGCAGTTAAGAAAATAAGGCTCTTAACCGATATTGAAACGGCTAGAATAGTCTATTTTAGTTATTTTCATAGTGTTATGTCCTACGGCCTTTTGTTGTGGGGCTCAGCCGCTAACATCCACAGTATATTCGTGCTCCAAAAAAGGGCTATTCGCGCCATTTACAACCTCCGATCGAGAGATTCTTTAAGAGATCTATTTAAAGAAATAAACATTTTAACTGTTGCAGGACAATACATCTATGAAAATATAATCTATGTGAAAAAGTATTATAATACATTTGTAAAGCAGAGCGATATTCATCGCTTTAACACAAGAAATAAAGATAAACTTGTCGTTCCCAAGTTTAGGCTAGAAAAATCCAGAGCCTCATTTCTGGGGAAAAGCATAGCCTTTTTTAATAAAGTTCCACAGCGTATAATTGAACTACCATTGCATAAATTTAAATGTTACATTAAAGAGTCGCTGATGAGCAAAGGATACTATAAAGTAGACGATTATTTGAATGACCGCAATGCATGGTCATGATGTAACACATAACATAATCACTGTTTAATATGATGTATTTTTATACTAAGCAATTGTTGTATTAGTAACGATATGTTTTTTTTTGTAAATGTCGTTACCTAACTAAGAAACGCTGGCAAGTTTCTTGCGCCCATTCTTCTTGTCAGTTAAAAAAGTCTTGAATGGGTGGTAGGAAAATATTGACGATTCATAAGTACATATTTATTATGTCTAAGTGAATAAAGAATATTTTTATCTTATCTTTATCTTTATCAACACTAGCGCTTGTGACTTCGTCTGCGTGGAAGGGAATTTCCAAAACCCTCTCTTAGTGCTCCCTTAAACTCTTCAAGGAACATATGCCAAATTTCAGCTTCTTGTGCCCAATAGTTTCGGCTGTGCGTTGTCTGTCAGTCAGTCAGTACGCAAGCAGCCATTTTAATCAACCTGCTGCTGGGGCACAAGCCTTCTTTGCGGAGGTTTAGGGAGAAACTTGCCAGGCGGGCCCAATGTGCATTGGTGAATGTATTGTGCATAACCCAAGGGCCTCCCTTCTTGAGAAGCACAAAGGAGCTTAAGATTGAAAGTGTTTGGACACTAATCCTGTAATTGTGATTACTTACGTTCTAACTGCCTCTGTGGTTTAGTGGTTCACACCACCGGTACCGTACCAGAGGTCCCGGGTTCAATATGTACCGGGAAGTGGGGGTACACAGGGTACTTACTATATTCGGTTTGGTTGGTAGTAGAATTTTTTCTTAGTCCACCTGGCTAGCGCACCTTTCTTATCTACCTAAGTCTGACGCCATAACAATCATTGTTATGGCGTCAGACTTAGGTAGATAAGAAAGCTTTCAAAAAAGTTTTCAGCTTTATTGTGTTCCGGCAGTCAGAAATAAGATAGCCAGTTCCTCAGTGATAGAAGATTCCGGGAGTGGTGCGCTTTCTTTCACCTTCAGCCTTATCATCACTTAACATCAACTGTGATGAAGGCTAAGTGCTTTCCCGTTGTGTTATAAAGAAGAACCTTTGCAAAAGTTCCCTCATGACAGCAAAAACAAGCCGAGGTGCGAGCTAACCTCTGCGCCACGTTCCTCGATTCTGTCTCCATACTCATCTTTTGAGTGACATATTTTTAAATAAAAGAATCAAAAACGAAAAGATAAATATTTAATATAATATCCTAATAAAAATATTCGGTCACTCAAACCTATGCAATTTTTTTTGAATGTCATGATATAATGCAAAAGTGATTTAAACTATCAGACAGTTGCAGTTGCAAGACATTGCAAGTTCTCTTATATGCAGTATTTTTCTTTGATCATACAAAAAAAGGTAAATTTTCATTAAAATTCTATCCCAAAACATAGAAACACAATCTGCAGGATTCCATCCAATATACCAACTAGCTAGGTATTCGGATACGTATCAGGATTAATTCCAAACCTAAGTTACAAGTTACATCTAAGCAAGACGGAGGATCGTGGTTGGCTATGCTTCGTCAGACTAACTTGAAATAAGTAACTTGAGACTGCTCAAGTTTAAGTCCGATTGCTGGTATCAGTTCTGAGATATACATATTGAGAAACTATTTGGAATTAACTTTATTATAGTTCTAGGGCTTAAGACATGGGCAAATGTGCATCCTTACTAATTTATAAATGTTAAAGTGTGTTTGTGTGTTTGTCCGTCTTACACGTCAAAACGGAGCAACGGGTCGATGTGATTTTTATTTAGGTATGGGAATAGTTTTGGAGCTCGAGAGTGATAAAGTATACTTTTATCCCGGAAAAACATGATATCCCCGCGGGATAACTACGTGTATTCCGCGCGGGCGAGGCCGCGAAATTCTAGTTTTTAAGGCGCTACTCGGAAAAAGTATGGACTTTTTGATATAAAACTATAGGACGGTTAGAGTTGTTATAAATCTGGTAATAAGATATGTATTTCTTTATACTTTTAACTAGATTCGTATAGTTTAAGAAACACGATTTTATAATTTTGGCTCAACACTTTTTATTTTCGAAAAGACCTCTAAAAAATACGAAATTTCAAAATTATTCTTAAATGTGGTTACATATACTATTGGAAATTGGTTTAATTAGTGGATGGTGGTGGACCAATAATATTTAGGATCGTGTAGAGCATTTGAAAAAAATCGCAATTATTTTTTAATACGATGTAGTTTTTGTTTTTTTGCCTAATCTGCAAAATCGATCTAGCTCCCGCGCGCGTCGTTTTCTCATTGCTATCTCGCTTTAGCATATTTTTTCCGGGTTTCGACAAAAACAAAAGACGCTGCATTTATAGGATCACTCGTGCGTCTGTCCTTCCTGGTGTTACAGCCAATTTGCTCCAAAACTACTGGACCAAATGAGTTGAAATAAGACATAAATGCCTTTCCATGACTTAAAGACAGAAATATTGTGACTTTTTGCGGGAAGAAATAAAATGAAAATAAACTTTTGCTAACTGTATTGTGTGGCTTATCAAATTAATTTCTTTAATATATTTTACTTGAACCTTTTTTCAAATGAAATTAAGATTATTGGGTTTATATCGGAACCCTCTCCACGCCAGTTTTAATCAAGTTTTAACCTGTCCAGTTATTTATATTTATCTACTTTAAGTAGGCTGTATCTACTAGATACACTTATCCATAATTTGAAACGTTACCCATGAATGGTATCACATCAGAACCTCATTACATACTTGTTGACACATCGGACCGATGTTTTTTTAGTAATTTGGGTTAAGCTTGTACTAAGTGGATTAATCAGGCTTAACGCTACTTGAGTTGTTGACGTTTAAAAGCCTTGGGCAAGCTAAATTGTCGCGTAGAATGTTAATTGCATTTTGAATGTTATAAAGTTTATTTTATACTAGATTTCCGCCCGAGGCCTCACCCGCGAGGATGTTATCCCGCAGAAATGTGATATTTTTCCGGGATAAAAAGTAGCCTATGTCACTCTCCAGCCTTTAAACTATCCCCATACCAAAAATCACGTCGATTCGTTTCTCCGTTTTGACGTTAGACTAAGCTCCCGTTGCACGAAACCCTACCTAAAGGGACGGGGCTAACCGAAGTTTCGGATGTGCGTTTCAGAGTAATCTATTCTCATTCGATTCGTATCAGTCAAATGACGGTCCGGCGTGGTATAGGTAGAACTATTTGTATGGTAGTTTACGCACTAGATCCGATTCTAGTTATACGTATTCTATCCGGAGTTTTTAAGATCCGTCATTTCACTGATAAGAATCGAATAAGAATCGCACGTAGTGCGCAACCGCTCTAGCAAGGTGGCAGAACAGAAATGTAATATAGAGATAGATACTACTTAGGAACACTGGATTTTAGTAGGTTTCCGTTGCCTATCCTGGAAGAACTTTTATTTCTCGAACTTTAATTGATCCCATTTTTGGGGCTCATCATAAGACATGGCTGACCTTGAAACCAGCCAGGGTTTGAGCTGGCAACCTATGCGGGTTGTTATCTCCAAATGTGTCTCTTTCGATGAGTAAACGTTTCGATCTGCCACCGTATGATGTAATTTTCGATCAAAATAGCGACACGAAACGATGAAAAAATAAATTTCTGCTAGGATATTCGACGGCAAGGCAACCTACTAAAATCCAGCCTTCCTAAGTAGTATCACTATATTACATTTTTGATGTGCCACCTTGTGAGGTAGGGTTTCGTGCAGTGCAACAGGAGCTTAGTCTACGTGAAAAGTGGTCAAACAAACAAAAACACTTTTACATTTATTATATCAGTATGGATTACTAGCTGTGAGGATTGTAGCAAGTGGAAAGAAGTATCATTATCAGCCATTTAATGTCCCCACTGCTGGGGCACATGCCTTCCTTGCGTGGATAAAGCAAATGGACTAAGTATTGCCCACCACGCGGGCTCAATGCGGATTGATAGGTACTAACGACTACAAACGCAGCCGGGATCAACGGCATAAAGAGCCTTCTGAAGCACGCAGGAGCTCGAGATAATAAATATTTGGTCACCCATCCCGTGACCGACCATTGCGAAAGTTGCTTAACTTCAAAGATTGCAGGCCGAGCGCGCTAACTACTACGCCACGGGCTCCTCAACAGCAACAGCAGAATATCCTTTTAGAATCGCACTCCAGTAGATCTTTTGTTTAAAAGTAAGTTTTTAGTAAAAATTTCATTTTTTATGACAAGCTTTTTTGCTGACTGTACTTTAATATTGTATTGTCGTCTGAACCAAACCTGTATACAAAATTTCAGCTCCATCGGACACTGGGAAGTGGATCAAATTAAGCTTGCAAGATTTGTCCCCCACTAACTAACATGGCACGTTAAAAGTTTTTAGTAAAAATTTCATTTTTATGACAAGCTTTTTTGCTGACTGTACTTTAATATTGTATTGTCGTCTGAACCAAACCTGTATACAAAATTTCAGCTCCATCGGACACTGGGAAGTGGATCAAATTAAGCTTGCAAGATTTGTCCCCCACTAACTAACATGGCACGTTAAAAGTTTTTAGTAAAAATTTAATTTTTATGTCAAGCTTTTTTGCTGACTGGACTAAAATATTGTATTGCCATCTAAACCAAACCTGCATATTTACAAAGTTTCAGCTCCATCGGACACTGGGAAGTGGGTCAAATTAAGCTTGCAATTTTGTCCCCCACTAACTAACTAACATGGCAAGTTAATAAAAAGCTTGTAACAACAGATTTCCAAAAGGCGTAGATCCATAAATAAAATTGAATCAAAATGGTCAACAGAACAGAAATTCAAAAATAAAATATTCAACGAATATTCTTGTTCGGTCGGTTATTTATTGCTGATAAGCCTTGGATTAAAAAGGATTATTGTTTTCATAATGTTTTACTTATTTATCACAAGTAAATTGAATTTTAAAGTCGTTTTTTAATCTGTTGTGCATATAGGCTCGCGTTACGTCGATCTCCAGAAAGTATTTATCTAGGTTTCTATTTAAAAAAAAAATACCAAAAATAATATCTACTTAATAAAAAATAATGCTGTACGTGCTTATTACATTTTACATACAAAACTGCAATTCGCATTTATTTTAATTGGGTAAGTATTTAGGATTATTTTTTAATGGAAGTCTTAATCTGAATACCATCACAAGTAACTATAGAAAATAATGCTCCAATTTCAAATCATTTTGGTTCTTCGTTAGTATGGGGAGCTGACCGGTCGCCGGCCTTCTAAACACGGGGGAGCTCGAGATAATAAATTTCTGGTCACCTATTTCGTGGCCGACCATTGTGAAAGTTGCTTAACTTCAACGCTCGCCTCGAAAGTCACTTACGCGAGACAAAATAGATTTTGACTTGCTTCTATCTACGATTAGATTTGTAACAGAAATAAATAGCCATTCCACATTATTTTATTACTATTTTGTACGTTTCCCTAAACTATTTCAGTATTCACTTATCCCCTTCTAATTATACTTAACCTACTAAGTAAACCGTATCTTAAATTAACCAAAATATCCTTTGCACAACTAACCAACCTTGATAACCCGTCAATACAGCTTCCTCAAACAGTAATCAGCTTTAACGTTAAGCTTTAAGGTCGAAATTGCCTCTTCTGTAAGCTCAATCGCCCTGCCTTATTGGTATTCATCAGATACCCATAGTGTAAACACCAGTAGCAAAGGGTCTCGGTACTGAGCTGCTGAAATTTTAATTGCCTTATTAAAATGGATTGTTTCAAAGACAGTTAGGGTGAAATCACACCTTTTGAGCCTTGGTAAAGAGGTGGCTGCGTCATTTTATACAACGTGTTGATACTTTTAGCGAAATTGAGAAAATTGTTTGTTCGGAGTCGAAAGTAGAATCGAATTTTGATAGGGGTAAAATTTTTCAAAAAAAAAAAAAATTTTTTGCCGCTTTTAAAAATATTTTTGTCTAGGCCTATTCATTCAATAGGTGCGCGACCCGTCACGTGCTCTTTACGACATAGTAGAGCTTAAAATTTGTCAAAAAGTCACAACGACCTATGAGCACGAATAAAATAATAATAATAAAATAAAATCATTTACTCACGACCCAACAATTACATAGGTACCTAATTAGTGCTGGATGCGGGCAGCGCAGGACCGATCGTTGTGGAGATCCTTGGCGCCCAGCAGTGTGCGTCGTTCGGCTGACATGATGATGATGATGATAATTAGTACAAAGACACAAATTTAATGACTTAGACCTAGAGTTTACTTAAAGGTAATTAGGGTTTACTCTAAGACGAATATCTTGGAAGTTTCTTCTAAAAAAAATTTCAATGGAAATAATCTGTTAATAAAATAAATTTGTTTGAGTGTATTGTATGGCCTTTTCTGTTATTGCATTAACACGTTGTATACTAAACACTTCAATCAACAATACTACTGGATATCCAGTCGGATTGTCAGAACGGCCGAGAAAATACGAGCGCACTAAAAAGGTTTAGGCGCTCTTATGACGACCGATTTGGCGCAGAAGTACGGATACTTGCCTTCCGCGCCAGAGGTCTCGGGTTCGATTCCCGAACAAGACAAATACTTATGTCTGTGCATGAACAATGTCTATTTGTCTCGGTCTGGGTGTTTTCTATGTATGTACCTATATTAAGTAGTTATCTATTTTTACAAACAAAAAGCACCAATTTAATTATCATCATCATCATTTCAGCCGTACGACGCCCACTGCTGGGCATAGGCCTCCCCCAAGGATCTCCACAACGATCGGTCCTGCGCTGCCCGCATCCAGCGGCTTCCCGCGACCTTGACCAGATCGTCGGTCCACCTTGTAGGGGGTCTGCCCACGGAACGTCGTCCGGTTCGCGGTCGCCATTCGAGAACCTTTCCGCCCCAACGGCCATCGGTTCTCCGCGCTATGTGTCCCGCCCACTGCCACTTCAACTGAGCAATCCTTCGAGCGATGTCGGTCGTTTTAGTTCTCCTGCGGATCTCATCATTTCTGATTCGATCGAGCAGGGAAATACCAAGCATCGCTCTCTCCATTGCTCGCTGGGTGACCTTGAGCCTTCTTATGAGACCCATAGTAAAAGACCACGTCTCGCTTCCATAAGTCATAACTGGCAACACACACTGGTCAAAGACCTTAGTCTTGAGACATTGAGGAATTTTGGACGCAAATATATGCCGGAGCTTCCCAAACGCTGCCCATCCGAGCTGGATTCGACGAGAGATCTCTTTTTCAAAGTTGGACTTACCTAATTGGATTGTCTGTCCTAGGTAGACATAGTGGTCAACAACTTCGAGTGTAATGTTTCCAACATTAACTGGAGTGGATGCAACATGGGCATTGGACATGATTTTCGTCTTATCCATGTTCATCTTCAGACCCACTCTTTGGGAAGCATTGCTGAGATCTTCGAGCATTGTGTTCAGGTCTTCCAAAGTCTCAGCCATGAGAACTACATCATCGGCAAACCGCAGGTGTGTTAGGTACTCGCCATTGATGTTAATGCCGATGTTCATCTTCAGACCCACTCTTTGGGAAGCATTGCTGAGATCTTCGAGCATTGTGTTCAGGTCTTCCAAAGTCTCAGCCATGAGAACTACATCATCGGCAAACCGCAGGTGTGTTAGGTACTCGCCATTGATGTTAATGCCGAATCCTTTCCAGTCCAGTAGCTTAAAAATATCCTCCAACGCAGCTGTGAACAGTTTCGGAGAAATGACGTCTCCCTGTCTCACACCTCGCTGTAGTTGGATAGGATTAGAGCTCTGGTTCTGTAATTGGACCGACATTGTGGCGTTTTGGTATAAGTACCTTAGCACCTCGATGTACCTGTAGTCTATTTGGCACCTCTGGAGAGAAATTTAATTATATAAGTATATAATTTATTTGTCATCAGTAGGTAATCATCACTCATATACTTAATCTAGCTTTTTTTATCCATAACGTGGTAGGTATCACTTAGCCTTCATCACACCTGATGATAAGTGGTGATAAGGCTGAAGGTGGAAGCGCACTACTCCCGCAATCCTTAACTGGCTATCTTATCTCTAACTGGCGGAACACAATAATGCTGAAAACATCATTGTTATGGCGTCAGAATTAGATAAGATGGTGGTAGGTAGCCACTACCACCACACAGGCGGACTAAGAACAAGTCCTACCACCAACCAAACCGAATACAATACCTACGCCACTGGGAATCGAACCCGGGACCTCTTGGTCTGAAATCGGTGGTGTGAACCGCTAGACAAAGGAGGCGGATAAAGGTTGAGACATTTACTTTACACTATTTGAGACACACAACACAAGTTAGATACAGTATACACAAATAATCATAACATATTGCATCAGATTAATTTCCATAAAATGATCAGAAAAGAAAACTTATTTACTGCAAACTAAACAGGACAATTAATTTGCAAACAGATTAAATATCCAAGGCTACATTAGTGAGATTGCTGAAACGGATGCCTAAGCCGCCATAGTCAGCTTAAGGTTTAACTATAAGGGTGGTGACTCATTGCTGTAAAGTTTGTTCTTGACGAAAGAGCGCTTTGAAAGATAGATAGCCATGAATGTGGATGGATCCACATTCATGCCCAACACTTTTCTAGTAGGTAACATAATGCTATGTCTATCATCCCATCTCCTATCATTTCCATACGAAGCCAAACGGTTTCCTTTCAACTTCTCTGCCACTACTAGTGCCACTTTCAAACTTCCTCTCACATACTCATTTCTAATTTTGTCCCTTCGCGTTACTCCACACATCCATCTTAGCATTGCTCAGTCTTGCCTGTCCAAGTTATGAAATGTTATTGTATTTTTATGGGTCTTTTTCTTAATGTGTGACCTCTGTTGCAGTATTTTGTAGCTCTATTACTTTAGTCAAAGAAAAACATGATCAATATTATAGAAAATTGATTGACAATACAGTAAAAATCGTTCGCGATTGTAATTGCCGAGTGGTAGAATTGTGTTGTTCTTTGGGCAAGCCGAAGCTGTCGGCGTTTTCATCTCTACTCTGAGCATTTTTTTTAAGCAAATCTGTCTTCAACGATTGTGTGTACCCGCCCTAATACCGTAAACACATCGCAGCCGCTTGTAAAATTTACTGAAGGAACATTCCGCACTAATAGCAAGCGAAATTGTTGGAAAGTTTTGATTTCCCTCTTTCGCCTTACAAACGAAAGAGTGGCAAAAATATCGCTTTAAACCTGAAAGCCCCAATTTAAACTCGGAAAGTTAATGAATTATTTAAATGGCTACTTTGATTTCGTGCTGTAAAAGATAGCTGAGATTTTTTAAAGATCAATGATTTGTTTTATTTTAGGCCTTTCGCCCGCGGTTTCGCCCGCGTTGACTACACGACGCTATCCTGCGGGAATGTGATATTTTTCCGGGATAAAAAGTAGCCTTTGTTCATTTCCAGGCTACAAAGTATATGTGTCCCAAATTTCAGCCAAATCCATTCAGCCGTTTTGGCGTGATTGGGCAACAAACATCTAAACTTTCACATTTATAATATTAGTAGGAAGAAGGAAGTTGGATAGGATATAAACAACCATAAATCGGGTGGAAATGCGTATTTATCATAAAACAAGATCCTTAACCACGGAAACTTAACGTTAACACTACCGAACTATTGTAGGCATTTTTTAAATTACAGTTAAAGAACATACAAGAACTGCCAAAACTTTACTGAATAGGTCAATGAAAGAAATGTGACTTAATTTTAACCCTACTTTCTTAACTCCATTCCTGAATTTCCCAAACTTTATATCGGAACTCCAGATCTTAAAAACTTTGTTTTTTGTTTTAGGCATCAAATAACTAGGGCAGGCTTAAGTGAAAAGTTCCGTTAACTTTTGACAGGCGATGACGCAATGGTACCGACCGACCATTCCTATCAGAATAACTAAAAAAATATTCCAACAATAACAACATTACTTTAACTAGTGGATGCCCGTGACTTCATCCGCGAGTAATCCAGGGGCCCAATTCTACTAAATACATGGTAGTTCAATGACAAATCAATTGGACGCCAAAGTCTCAAACGGTAGTCTACTGTCCAAGAATGTTCAATGATTGATCATTGGTCGGTCATTGGTCGGCCAATGAAATACTATCCAACCAATCGGTAGTCTATTGTTCAATGATAAATCAATGGTCAATCACTTGTCGTTTAATCGGTATGCTACTCCTTATTTGACGTTTACAAATACCGATGATCGACCATTGATTTGTCATTGATTTGTCATTGTTTTGTCATTTTGCAAAAGTAAGCTAGTCAATCAAATTGTTCGTCTGTAGAAAGGTGAAGACTACAAATAAAATTAAAAATATTGTGTTTCTTTAGTTTATTCACGTTTGTTGGTGGAATTATCGTTAAGATGAATCCGTCAAACTTTATTTTACGTAGGCGATTATTAGAAATCGCTGATAGGCAAGACCAAAGAAATCAACAGCGACGAAATCGACGGCGAGATCGCGCGACATTACGTCAAAATGTTGACCCATTTTTGCTCCCGGACGCGAAATTTGTGCGCACATTTAGACTGACGAAGGCTGGAGTCAGGGAGTTGGTGGAGGACCTCACTCCCCTCATTCTTATTCCGAATGAGATGAAGCGTGAGGGGATACCCGTGATGTTGAAGGTATGTTATAATATATAGCTAGGTATATTTAGTTAAACTTCAATATAACCCGAAGAACGGATGCTTCAATCAAAAAACTGTTTTCACAAACTCGCAATATTTTTAAAATTGCTATCCAACGACACCCCACACTATGGGGTAGACAAGAAAAAAAAATACATCCCCACTTCGGCCACTTCACGTGTAGAAGAGAATACCGAAAAAAAATATATTTATTAATTTTTACTTCACCACTTTGTCGGGGTGATTTATAAGTATGTTCTAGTACTAAGACTCTAGCTAGTCTGGGGACAGACGGACAGACGGACAGACGGACATGGCGAAACTATGGTTCCTTGTTGACTACGGAACCCTAAATAGGCACAAAACCCTTTTAGATTTTGTTCGAAATCCTGTAAAAATGATTAAAAAAAATGCAATTAAAAAAACAAGTCCAGCACGTTTATTGATAAAAAAAATATTGTAAATCTTGAAGGAAGCAATGGCTGTATAAAATTTATTTCTTTGCCTTTTCCGAAAGAGAATAATGAAGCAAATAACTGACACATTTCATGTCACCTATCATGCATGCTCAAAGATATTATAATATAACGCATGCTATCATGTAACTATAATGCAATGATCATCCAGATGTCATCCTGTCGTCATCCTGTCCTGTCGTCATCCAGATGTCATCCTGTCGTGAAACCAAACAAATTTAGTAGAATACCAATTGACTCTGGTAGTTCGTTGGTATGACTTCTGTATGATAGTTGTCTGGTGATTTTTCCTAATTTAGCAGAATCGGGGCCCTGTTTGATCGTCTGCTTTAATTTTTGTCCTATCTCAGACCCGTCTCAGAACTAGCTTCGATGGGATTCGAACCCACGACCTTTTACTGTCCGTGCGAATGCTCTAACCACCGAGCTATAGAGCTAGTTCTAAAACGGTTGGATTTTTTTCTAAGATGTGCATTGTCGAAACTAGCTTTAAAAATCCATTCGTAAACAAATTCGAATCAGTATTCTACGGTAACGTCCCAACTTTTAACGATAAAGTTTCTAATGCTCTGGATGTCGTTTTTATAGTACTATTAAAAAGTTTTGCATCCCACTCGCAACTTAACCATGTTTCTCTTACGATTGCATAAAAACTTCCCCTGTTTAGGGCTTTAAAAAGTTTCCTTGTGAAAAAAAAAACGTTTATTGTCAAAGGAGGTTTTAAATGGCAACTTTGCGTTTTTAAAATGCAATGAAATAGTTTTTGTTTAACATTTTAATTACCTATGTTTTCTGATGTTCTTTTGGTTTGTGGCAACTGTTTCATTAAGACCCGGGTAATGCGGCCTGGGTAATGCCCGGGTAATGCGTGAATTAATTTTCTATGTCATAAAAAATCCTTAGCTGACTATCGCTTTCCTTAAGGCGCTTCTCGGAAAAAGTATGGACTCTTTGATATAAAAGTATAGGACGGTTAGAGTTGTTATAAATCTGGTAATAAGATAAATATTTCTTCATACCTTTATCTAGAATCGTATAGTTTCAGAAACACGATTTTATGATTTTTGCTCGACACTTTTTATTTTTGAAAATACCTCAAAAAAATAAGAAATATCAAGATTATTCTTAAATGGGGATACATTATACTATTGAAAATTAGTTTAATTAGTGGACACCAATCATATTTAGGATCGTATAGAAGCATTTTTAAAAATCGCTATAGTTTTTGAATACGAAGTGATTTTGTGTTTTTTTTTGCGTAATCGGCAAAATCGGTCTCGCTCCCGCGCGCGTCGTTTTCTCATTGCTATCTCGCTTTAGCATAATTTTTCCGAGTATCGCCTTAACAGCCTTTGCTTTTATTTTTTAAATATGATTTAACTAGAGTGTGTGATTAGCAAGTCGTTACGGGAAACTACATTTGGTTCTTTAAACTCGAGGATGAAGCATAGAGTATAATAAAGTGAGAAAAAAAAGAGAAATGAGAAATTGAATTCTAGACGTCTAAAATTTCTTTTAAGTGCTAACTTAACAACAAAAACCTAAGCTTACACCCGAGCAATCACCCGTTCCATCTAAAAAGGTGATAAACGATAGAATTATACCCCATGACGGACAGTCGGAAACGGCTCAACATTAGATGTTATTAGATATTACACGCTGTCAAGTGTACCGTCAGACGAGGCTTACCGTCACTCGTGATGAAGAGATTTCGAACGAGAGGGTTTTTTTATTATGTATTGATTAGTTAGGGTCGACGTATACTGCACTGCATCGTGTTGCTATTATTAAAATGGGTACCTATTTGTTTTTGAGCTATCAATGACTGTACTGACATTTGAACACTTAAACTTTAATACCTAATTTACTTGAATTGAACCGTCTCTATGGTTTAGTGGTACACAGCACCGGTATCAGACCCAGAGGTCCTGGGTTCGATTCCCAGAGGGCTGCATCTTGTATTCGGTTTGGTAGGTTTTATGACTTGTTTTTTGTCCGCAAGGCTAGCTACCACCATCTTATCTAAGTCTGACGCCCTAACAAAAATGTTTTCAACATTATTGTGTAGATATAAGATAGCTAGTGCCTCGGTGATGGATGATTCCGGGAGTAGTGTGTTTCCACCTTCAGCCTTATCACCACTTTACATCAGGTGTGATGAAGGCTGAGTGCTACCCATACACACATGATTATGAAAATTTATTATTTTTGCTTTATTGACATACTCTTCTTCTGTATTGTTATTGTTAAGGTGGTTCGATCAGCTTAGTAGCGCCACCAACCAATGGAAATTAATCAATTACTTACGTTTTATTAAAGGCTTAGATTAAATTTTTCGGTTATTTTGCGCAAATAAAAGAGTGAAATGCATTTTATAAATATACTTTTAAGAACTCAAACTTAAGCAATAAGTCGTGAATCTCAATAGTGCCAAAAGTGGCCACATTTAGCAATATCGAGATCCATAACTTAATGCTCATATTTGAGGCCATGAAAAAATACACTTTATTCTTCTATTTGCGCAAAATAACCGAAGCTTTTATTCTAAACCCTTTGATAACTCGTAAATGATTTATTTCTATTGGTGGCGCTACTGAGCTGATCGAACCACCTTAAGTGTTTCTCTGCATTGTAAAAGTGCGGCTGCTCGCTTCACCTGCGTGGTTCCCGTTCCGGTGGGAATATCGGATAAAACAGAGCCTATGTCACTCGGGAAGAATGTAGCTTTCTAATGGTCAATGAATTTTCAAAATCGGCCCAGTAGTTTTGGAGCCCATTCGATGCAAACGAACAATCAAATCTTTCCTCTTTATAATATTAGTAAAGATTTCTCTAAGCTCGAATCATGCATTAAAATAAAATTATCATAACGACTTACATAATATTATAAAATACCTTGTCATCGAAAGACATACTTCACCAGTCTTTAATGTAATCATGCTTATTTTAATAGTGTAAATAATTATATCAATTTTATTCATCGCATAATGAATAACATTATGCGACCGTCTCCCAGTGTGCGTCGAGCACGCTTATAAAATATTTCTGTCGGTCTGTTTGTAATATTATATGGGAGTGGCGAGTTAAGTTAACTGGTTATTGATCTGGCTTTATTTAACTTGAATGCATTTGGTTGGGTACATTGTGAGTATCATGGGAAAACGCATAATGGAAAAATAATTATGCTTTTCAGTTCAGGGTGATGAGTATTGTGTATTTTGTGAAGCGACTTAATTTGATTGTCAATGTGGCTAATTAAGCTTCATATTCGTTTAATAATGATGTGGACCCGGTGAATTCGTATCACCAACATTCAATGAGGGATTTTCTGACAGATGATTAAAAAAGAAAAAAGTTAGTTCCAAAAAACTCAACAGATGGCGTTCATCAGACATGGGTGTGCTTTTTTTTATTTGCTGGCAAGGAGTCTACGTTAAGACGGTCAATTTAAAAAAAAAAACACTTGCAGAAGGAAAACAAACATTTGCAGGACTGAAAAGGCTTATCTACAACTCGCGGTATGGTCGGTATGGTATTGCAACGCAAAACAAGAGGAATAGAATTATTTGACATTTCTTTTCTTCCGTCAACGTCAACTTTATTTTGGCCTTGCACCTTCTTGCACAACTTTGAAATACAAGTGTAGGTCAGATCAGATGAGATACATGTCTGGTCAGCGCCATCTATCGAGCTAATAAATAAACTTTTTTTTTAATTTGCTGGCAGAAAATCTCTCATTAGGATATAGACAGATAAAAATAAATAATCGCGAACGCGCCTCTAAATTCACAAAAGAAGTTTTATACACTGTCTGCTAATCCAAAGCGGCTAAAACGGTAGTGATTATATTTAACTAGCTTTCCGCCCGCGGCTTCGCCCGCGTGGACTACACGACGTTATCCCGCGGGAATGTGACGTTTTTTCGGGATAAAAGTAGCCTATGTTCCTCTCCAGGCTACAAAGTATCTGTATCCCAAATTTCAGCCAAATCCGTTCAGCCGTTTTGGCGTGATTGAGTAACAAACATCCAAACATCTAAACATCCAAACATCCAAACATCTAAACTTTCACATTTATAATATTAGTAGGATACTCGTTGGAAGCGGCCATGGACGAAAATTTAGTATTTTTGGATAGCACGTCAGTCACGTTATGCCGGCTCTACACGTTGGCCAACATTGGGGCCGATGCAACGTACATTACCTTCTTGGTAATAACTTTTAAAATATTATTTGTTACAAAATCAGTAAAGTACGATGAATTCGCGGGTCTTTGGCCAGAATGTTGGCCAACGTGTAGAACTGGCATTAGACGATTTTGCATACAAAATTTTAAATTAAGTAAGTACCATTAATTTTTTATTTTAAAATATTTCTTAGCATTTAGCCTTTTTTTATATACACCACCCCTGCACTATAGCGAACAAATCCAAACACAAAGTATTCATATCGGTCAAGCCGTTTCTGAGTTTTATCGAGATTTAAGAACAGCAATTCATTTATGATACGAAATGATTTACCTATTTTACTTTATAGTATAGCCGGCTCTACACGTTGGCCAACATTGTGGCCAAAAACCCGCCAATTCATGGTTTGTGGCCTTCGATCAACATTAACACCTAGTACTAGATACATAGTTGTTGAATGTGTTTAGTTAGGAACTGTTTTTTACTTATTAAGTTTGTTTTTGACTTTTTGATGGCGTCTGGTGTTGCTCGCACAGGCCCTGCCAGAATACCAGCGTTGTTGTAGGGTGACATTTTTGACACCCAGCAACAACATATGCTGAGGCAGGGTCCTGATTGGCGCATCACATAGATATTTTATTTTTTATTGTCTTTTATGTACTTAGTTGTTTGTTAATTGTGTTCTTTGTTATCTGTATTCTTTTGTAATGTGAACTTGTGATGTGCAAATAAATGTGTTTTCTTTCTTTCTTTCTTAGTTGGGATGACAGACATGACCGAGCGTTTTACGCCCACTTGAGAGTAAAATAATAATTACAGTGCCACAAACTTTGCTGTGCCGGTGGGCAAAATGTGAAACTAGCGTGTTTTTTTTAATGTCATTCTGCTGTCAAGTTGATGTCCAACCATAGCGCTGCTGGCGGCTGAAGTTCTTAGAAGTCAGGGCCGGTTAAATTGCTACAAAAAAAGAAAAAACGTACATAGCGCCGCTGTCACCGGAACAGAAAAGGTTGTGGCCATAAAGCTCGACTTAATACTGAGGTCAGAGTATTAAGTCAAACTTCATGGTTGTGGCACTGTAGATTGTTTTGACAGTTTCAATAATACTAAGGTATTTCAAACTTGGAACGCTTCCTGTCATTTATAATGTAAAATCGTGACATTCGTAACCTTTTTTCTCCGTTTAAAAAAAGTCAGTCTGTGCCATATAAAGTTTTCATTTAGTTCGTGAGCCTTCATCTAGTACTACTGTTGATCGAAGTTTGTAGCAAATAATGTTTTAGAAGTTCTTACCAAGGAGGTAATGTAGGTTGCATTGGCCACAATGTTGGCCAACGTGCAGAGCCGGCATAAGTGTATATTAGTTTACTTTAACACCCATACAATGTTACTCCTATCACCTAACTAAATAACTACTTCATCGAGTCGTTTGTTATATTAGTAGCCGTTCATTTAACTGCTCCACCTACTTAACTGCAGTTTATGTGACTTTAAACGATTTCGTCGGTAGTATATTAAATATAGTGACATCGAGGTGATAAAGTTAATGTAGTCGTAGGCGTCTACGGCAATGTTCTATTTAAATTTGGTTTCATTTGGATTTATGTAGTGTTTGTATAAATAAATACTTAGTACTAGTGGCCGCCCGCGGTTTCACCCGCGTCGTTTCCGTTCCTGTGGGAATATCGGGATAAAAAGTATCCTATGATTTAATCCAGGCAATTTACTATCTGTATGCCAAATTTCAACCAAATCCGTTTAGTAGTTTTTGCGTGAAAAAGTAACAAACATTCTGACATCCATACTCACAAACTTTCGCATTTATAATATTAGAAGGATTAGTAGGATATAGTCAACAGTACAACAAACATAGTAGTTGAACAATGAAACTCGATTCAATTACTAACGTATATTATAAGATTATACCTAGGCTATGAGCTCTTATTTATGGCAAAATCTGTATTACAAAATACAAACCTATATTTTTATATTGCCCTATGGCAAAAGAACCTCATACGACCACCACTTTTTTATTTAAATTTTTACTTTTTTGCATTTAACAATGCAAATTTAATTATTTAGCAGCTCGTCTCACATCGAGCTGATTTTGAAACGGGTCGATTTTTCTAATAGGTACTTCATTTTCAATATTTACCACTTTTGTGTTTGGTATGAACATTAAAATTATTGTGTTTTATGTATTTTTGACAATTTCTGAATTTGAGATCAGTAGGTAAGTCAAAAAACTAAGTTATATGGAGCTTCGTATTTCTCTTCACTATAGGTCTTCAACTTATTACTAACTAGCGGCCGCCCGCGGTTTCACCCGCGTGGTTCCCGTTCCCGTGGGAATATCGGGATAAAAAGTACATATAAACCTTCCTCTTGAATCACTCTATCTATTAAAAAAAACGCATCAAAATCCGTTGCGTAGTTTCAAAGATTTAAGCATACAAAGGGACATAGGGACAGAGAAAGCGACTTTGTTTTATACTATGTAGTGATTTCTTATGCGTTCCCTTTGATACAAGAACAGTTTTTCGTTGTTACCAAGGAGATTCTACAAGGAAACATGAGTTTTCAGCCCGAATAAAAAAGTGTACCCAGCAAATTTGACATTTAACTACGTAGTGGCTGTCTGTTGTCTCATATGACCATACGTTTTGTTTCAAAGAGTAGGTGAGACGGAAGACAGCCACAGTCTACAAAAAAGTGTTAGTACTACTCTCTCCAGTTTCCTTGGTTAAATCTCCTTGGTTGTTACTGTTAAACTTGATTCTTCTCTCTTTACACATGCTCAAGAGGTTCATAAAGCTCATTTTTGCCCACAGGTTGGACACCAGAGAAGGCCGGCCCTCCCACTGGTCAGACGCCAACACTTTGGGGGTCAGAGCCACCTTCAGGGTGGATACCACTCCGGCTGTACTGGTCCTCACTAAGCTAAGGTAAGATGAGATAAACAGAGAAAGAGTGAGAAGTGATCTAATTCTAGCTAACAAAATTCAGACTGTTTCACTAAAATATTTTTTTACAAATCCAAGATTTGTTTGATGAACTTTTTCTTATCCATTCTATTTACTTAGGTAGGTATATAAAAAGATGGGTAAAAGGTAGGTACTCTTTTTTTATACTCTTTATTGCACTTAAAAAAATACATGGAATTAAATTTAAAGAAATATGTTCGCAACTTATCTCTAAAAAGATCTCTTCCAGCCAACCCAAGACAATATTCGTTAAGAAACATTTTCGTACCATAGAAAAAGATCGATACGATAGGCCCAAAAACTCGAAGATATTCTCAATGGATCTCAGATATACAAAATTTGCCATGAAATATGAAATGGCCAGAAGCCCTATCCACATTTTAACCCATAGAAGCTTCAAAACGACCTTTCTTTAAAACACTCAAACAAAACACGACCGTAACTCTACAAGAATCCATAAAATTGACATTGCATTGCGACAAAGTCCTAAAATCATGGTTCAACAATAAAAATAATATGAACGATAAAACCTTTTCAAATCGAATTGCTGGCAATGGACCAAACCTTTTCTTCTAGTTGGATCGCCCCAGTTTTTGTTTTTACAACTGGTAACCCGATATTTTTGAGTTGGCTGTGTGAGCTTATACCCAATTGAATGTAAAAAACTTTCTATAAATCGTTCTTTTTAATCGATTTATCTATGTTCGGTCCATTCATTGACTTTTTTAAACTTGTGTTTCAGAGGTTTGAATAGAGTGAATTCAACGTCACAGATTTAATACTGCTTTTGAGCTAGTTTGGGGGTGATGACTGCATTATTTTGATTTTTTCACTCTCTTTATAAAGAAACCAACCCAAAAAAATTGCTTAATATGCGCAAGTTTTAGTTCAAGGAGCTAGAGAATCCCACGGCGCAGTGGTTAGCGCGCTCGGCCTGCGATAGTTGAGGTTAAGCAACTTTCGCAATGGTCGGTCACGGGATGGGTGACCAAAAACTTTCATTTTGAGCTCCGTGTTTCGGAAGGGACGTTAAGCTATTGGTCCTGGCTGCATTTGCAGTAGCTAATACCCACCAACCCGCATTGGGCCCGCCTGGTGGTTCAAGGCCCATTCTCCTTATCCATCCATATGGAAGACCAGTGCCCCAGCAGTATATTAAATGGCTGATGATGATGATAATTTTGCAAGCGGCTCGCGAACGACGCATTCACTAGACCCAGACGCAGCAAAACATTAAGGTTCACTTGGAGCAAATTTACTAAATCTCGATAGAACTAAACTAGATTTTGCCCATATAGAAATCTAGATTTAACATTTTGACATTTTTGTTGGGTTAAATCAATTTTGGTTAAATCAAGATTTAGAAAATTTGCTGCAAGTGGACCTAAATCTAGTTTTAGCAATACCGAGATTTAGCAAATTTGCTGCAAGTGGACCTAAATCTAGTTTTAGCAAAACCGAGATTTAGCAAATTTGCTGCAAGTGGACCTAAATCTAGTTTTAGCAAAACCGAGATTTAGCAAATTTGCTGCAAGTGGACCTAAATCTAGTTTTAGCAAAACCGAGATTTAGCAAATTTGCTCCAAGTGGACCTAAATCTAGTTTTAGCAAAACCGAGATTTTGCAAATTTACTGCAATTCGACCTAAATCTAGTTTTAGCAAAACCGAGATTTAGCAAATTTGCTGCAAGGCTAAGTGGACCTAAATCTGTGAACCTTATAGCTTCAAAATGAAGCCCTTATGTTTGAACCTAACTCAATCCTATTCCTATGCAATTTCGGTTAAGAGTAAGGGGGCTGATTTTTTTCGAAATGAACTTAATTAAGTAATTAATTAACTTTTCTTTAAAATTCTTTTTAATAAAGATCACTTATGTGTTCTTCTTCTTTCAGGCCAGAAGATAGCGGCCAGTATCGCTGTAGAGTCGACTTCATCAAGTCGCCGACTAAGAACACAAGACTCAATCTGACTATTCTAAGTAAGTACTTACACATAACCAACATACTAACACATTTGATGGAGCATTAAGTGACGACAGTTTCTACCTAACTATGAACCAGTGATCTTTATCCTTACATTTTCCCCTTACGACGTTATCCCGCGAGAATGCACATTTGATGGAGCATTAAGTGACGACAGTTTCTACCTAACTATGAACCAGTGATCTTTATCCTTACATTTTCCCCTTACGACGTTATCCCGCGAGAATGTGATGTTTTTCCGGGATAAAAAGTAGCCTATCTCACTCTCCAGCTCCCAAACTATCCCCACACCAAAAATCACGACAATCCGTTGCGCCGTTTTGACGTGAAAGAAGGACAAACAAACACTTTCACATTCACAATATTACTAGCGTTCCGCTCACTTCGTCTGCGTGAACCCCCTTTTTATCCTTCGTAAAGGGAAAAAAGTCTTAAAATCCTCTCTCAGTGCCCCCCTACACTCCCCAACAAACATATATGCCAGCTTCTTGCGCCCGGTAGTTTCGGCTATGCGTTGTCTGTATGTCAGTCAGTCAGTAACACAAGAGTTTTACTCGTATATAAATGTAGATATAGTACTTATATATTCTCCCATTAACCCAAATGAGCTTGCTGTACCCACTGGTTGACGTCACCCCTCCCGAGGTCCACAGGGAAGTGATGGCTTCTGTCATAATGGCCAAACAAGAACAGGACCTGGCATCCAATGTACCTATGGATATCCCTCCCCAGTATAACAAGACTTTTTAAAGACTTCCAACTAATAGGAAGTAACAGTATATGCGCCACCTCTTTGGTCGGTCCATATGGTGGCGAGTTTTGGTCGATAGCGACTCGCTGGCGATGTCAAAATCAGTGTGTGGACGTGAATTTAGCAGCCATTTATTGTTACTGGCGACTTCTGTCAATAATAATCATAAGTCGCCAGCGAGTCGCCATCGATCAAAGTCGCTGTGTGTGGACCGACCATTAGTGAGCATCAGGATGGCGGGTGTACTTCTCAGATTAGCTTAAATTTATTGCAGATATTTGGTACCTTCTGTGTACCTTTACGTACCTCTTTTAAAAATCTGTGTACCTCCGTATTTACTAAGATATTCAAATCGCTAGGTACACCCGCGGACCTGACTTCAGGTCCGCGGGTGTATTTTAAACCAATGAGTGTATCGTAGTGAATTTGTGTATAGATTTGGTACCTTCTGTGTACCTGCAGAAACATGTATTTGACTTCCATAATTCAATAAGGTATCGAAGATATTCAATACAATAGGTTCACCCGCCAACCTGACGTTAGGACTTTTTTGAAACCGATGAGTGTATCGTAATGGTTTTGAGTATAGATTTGGTATCTTCTGTGTACCTGTAGAAACATGTATTAGACGTCCACAATTCGATAAGGTATAGAAAATATTCAAAACAATAGTTTACCCGCCATCCTGATGTCAGTATGGTGCATGCACACTGGTTCCATATTGTAAAATTAGGGACTTAGGTTGCACGTTTTTTTAGCAACCACAATTTGATATCCAAGGAAATTAAATATATGTGTGGAGTATCTACACCATCGGCAAACCGCAGATAAGTTATTGATCTCTATGTTTACCTAGGTCAGTTAAGTTCCTCGTCTATTACCAAGTTTGATAATCGGCTTTCTACAAGGAAAAATAATTCTTCCTAACTTACCCGGTTTTCAAATGGGAATTTTTGTCTTTCCTTGTAGAAAACCGTAATTTTATTTAGTTTTCTACGAAGATTTTTTTTTTCTTCTTAGCTTACCCAGTTATCAGAGGAGATTTTTTTTTGTCCTCGTAGAAAGCTGTGAGTTCAATCACAGCTTTGCACGTGTTTTCCCTTTGTAGCCATTAGATCAGATAGACCTAATAATTATTCATTTTTATTATTGAAAAATGGAAAATGAAGTACTTAGAAAAAATCGACCCGTTTTACAACCAGCTCCGATGGGATTCGAACCCACAACCTTTCGCTTTCCGGGCGACTGCTCTAACCACTGAGCTACGGAGTCGTTACGAGAAGCGTCGGATTTATCCAATACTTCTTACGCGCTGTATAGTCAGCGTTAATTTCATCAATGTGGAGATATTACTACCCTCACACTCGAAAGAAATACCTTTCCAGGTATTTGGCAATCGCTAAAGATGAAATTAATATTGCAAGTTATTTAAATTTTTACTTTTTTGCATTTACAATGCAATTTTTGTTATTGAAAAATGGAAAATGAAGTATTTAGAAAAAATCGACCCGTCTCACAACCAGCTCTGATGGGGTTCGAACCCACGACCTTTCGACGGTTGGTTGGATGGTCTAATTATTTAAGTAAAACTTAATCTAAGTAATTATTCGGTCTATCAGATCTATTGGCTAAGTAGGAAAAAATCTTTTTCTGAGAACAACACATACACGTATCACGTACAAAGCTGTGATTTAATTCACAGCTTTCTACGAGGACAAAAAAATTCTTCTCTGATAACTGGGTAAGCTAAGAAGAAAAAAAAACTTCGTAGAAAACTAAATGAAATTACGGTTTTCTACTAGGAAAAAAAATTCCTATTTGAAAACCGGGTAAGCTAGGAAGAATTATTTTTACTTGTAGAAAGCCAGTTATCAAACTTGGTAATGTACGACGAATAAGGGAGTCCAATTTCGAGAAAGAGATCTCTCAACGAACCCAGCTTCGGGAAGCTACGGCATATATTCGCATACAAACCGTCTGTTCACTATGAATCTTATAGGAAGGCTCAAGATCACCCAGCGGGCAATCGTTACGGAGATCCTTGGGAGGCCTATGCACAACACAACAGTCATAACGTCGACATTAAAAATAAATTTATTAATAATTCGTCTATGTTTCAAAAGTAATACCTATCATTTTTAAAAACTTATCTATAGACACCCCACAAGAATAGGTTTGATGAAGAAAACAATTGTTTCAGTTCCATTCATGTATCCCCTTAATTTTTTATTTTTTTTATTCTCGTATTAAATTGTAAAGCGGTTTACAGAATACATCTACCTACCACGTTTCAAGTGTGTAGTCTTATAAGTCTTGGAACAAAGTGGCTGTGACTGTGACATCTTTAATCCAAGCAAGAGTAGTTATATGGCGATCCACCGACCAGACAATGAGCTAGAAGCGTCTAAATACAGATTGTGAAAATTATGATTTTGGTGTGACAATTGTATTCAATAAGTTGTAACGGCTGCCATTTTTACTTACTTTCTTTAATTGTTTTATCCATAATAATCACACAAACTGTTAATAGTATGAAAAAATCATTACAATTATAAACAAATATGATCTATTCAGTTCTATTGTATTGATGTGATAGGAGCTGTCAATATCAGATGCCACTCAGCTGTCTGTTTGTTCGCGCCGTTCTGAAGTAACAACTATAAACAGCCGCGCGTTCCGTGGCAGCCTTGGAATACTTTGATCGTAGTTTCATGCATATTTATATTGCATTTCTTAACGTAACAACATAAATAGTCTATTGGAAGCAATTTTGTCTTACGCGCGCCATAGATTTTACTAAATTAATCTTCCAGATAGTTCTGAAGTCTTCGCGACTTAATTAGTCGGTGCCTTTGGCTGTATGATTAAAATCCAATGACACTATATCTACATATCTACATCTCTAAAAACTATTTACTAAATTGCTGTTTTTTTTTTAAATAACTATACCTACCTTGTTTCTAAGTATTCCGCAAGTTTTAAAATGGTTGGTTTTAAGGAAAACTTTTTATACGCAACAATTATCGTTTTTTTTATTCTCTATACCTTTTACTGGTCAATTAATGATACAAAAATACATTTTACCCATTTTGATCATTAGTTTTGTTTTAAGAGGTGTGTGACGTTAAAAATCACCTTTTGAAAATTCACCTAACAAGTTGTAAATATGTATCATACGAGTAAGTTTCGCATAACCTAAAATTTCATAATGATTTGTTTTAAGGAAAACTTTTTATACGCATTTGATTGCGCGTATTCACAAGTGCGGCACGTTATACCACCCGCGAAGCGAAGAATTATTAATCTATGATACCACCATAGTTAAGAATATTTTTCGTATGTAAGTTCTTTTTTTATCCTTGTAACACGTAACAAATTAAATAGTTTTAGTTCATTTTATGTACCTTTTATTCGTCAATTAATGATTTAAAAATACATTTAAAGCATTTTGATCATTAGGTTTGTTTTAAGAGGTTTTGAGGTTGTGACGTCTAAAATCACCCTTTGAAAATCCACCCAACAAGTTGTAAATATGTAACATAAGTTTCGCATAATCTTAGTTTATAATGATGGTTTTAAGGAGAACTTGTTATACGTATTTAATTGTGCGCATTTACGAGTGTGAGACGTCATAGTTAAGGGTATTTTTCGTAACTCCTTTTTTTCCTCTTAGCCCGTAAGAAAAATAGTTTTAGTTTATTATACGCATTTGATTGCGCGTATTTACGAGTGTGACACGTCATAGTTAAGGGTATTTTCGTAACTCATTTATTTTTTCCGCGTAACACGTAAGAAAAATATTTTTAGTTCATTTTCTGTACCTTTTATTTGTCAATTAATGATACAAAAATTCATGTTATTTTAAATTATTAATTTTTTGCATTTTCAATGCAATTTTTATTATTGAAAAATTGAAAATGAAGTATTTAGAAAAATTGAGTGTGTTGTGAGAGGGTTCGATTTTTTCTTCATTTTCAATTTTTCAACAAAAATACATTTAAAGCATCTTGATCATTAGTTTTGTTTTAAGAGGCTGTGACGTCTAAAAATCACCCTTTGAAAATCCACCCAACAACTTGTAAATATGTAACACGACGATCTCCGTGGCTAATTGATGTACGCACCGGTTTTTAGGGTTCCGCTATCTCTGGATGTCCCGACTCTTGAGTTCGAGTTGTACATCATTATTTGATTACAAATATAATAAAAGTGATTGCGCAATTATACATTTTGTCGTCTCTTGGAAACCTTTACCCTTGAACATTGGTCTGCAGGTACACAAACCGTACCACATCTATACCCAGAGTGTAAGTTTACCAATGCAAACGTTACTATCGCGTTTAAATTTGAATTGTATCTAAGCCTTATTTCTTGAAAATAAAGTACAATCTATCTGTCAAAATTGCACCATAGTCCCTATTTTACAATATGGAACCAGTGTGCGCCATCCTGTCACCAGGGCCCTGTTAAACGAAACTTACAAGTCTACAATTATGTAAAAAGGGACTAATTTGTAGACTTGTAATACAAGACGTGCTGTTTAACCAAACTTACAAATAATATGTAAGAATTTTACAACTAAAAATCTTACATATTTGTAAAGTCTAATTGATGATTAAACGAACTTACCTTAGTGGCGTTCTATCACAATGGGAGAGTTTCCTACAGTAATTTTTCTATGTAACTGTAACACAACCACCTTTTTTCATGAAACGTCAAAAGAAACTCTCATTATACGAAGGCTTCATCCGAAGAGATTAGAGTACACATGTAGTTCCCCGTAACGACTCGCTAGTCACACAATAGAGTTAAAAGATATTTAAAAAACCAAAAACAAAGAATTTTGAAATTTATAAGGTAAAAGATCTGGTATCCCCGAAAACCGCCATCTTGTAGTTACACCCTTTCAAAGGCCTCATTTAGTTTTTATTTTTGTTTTCTCTTTTTATTTTATTTTATTTATTTCGGGACAACAAACAGTTACAATATATACAATCTAAGCTTAAAGTTTTACAAATCTGGTATTACATACCACATCAACATGGACAATATTGTAACCCACGACATTTTCCACATATTAACACTAAAAAAGTGTGCACCTGTGGATCTTGTGCCACATATGACATCGTATATAATTTACAACAATTCACAGCTATAAAAAAACAAATAATTATAATTAAAAGTCGAGTACCTAGATAGTAAAATAAGAAAATAAAAAATAAGATTTAAATTTAAAGTTTTGCCTTGTTTCTCGCAATGTGTTATGACCAACAACGAGTTATTTTTATTTTATTTTATTTACTTCTTTATCTTAAGCTTTTGCAAAAAAAAACTTAAGTGTAATGGAATGGTGTAATGGAAATTTGAAGAATAAAAAATATCAACGTTAAACAAAGTTATAAAAGTGATATTATAGGACTCAGTCAGTCTACGCAAAGGACAACGCAACCCAGTATTAGTGCGACAAGCCCTAATGACAAATAAAGTTTCACCACGAACCTTACGTTGGTTGACAGATCGAGGAACAGCGTAATGTATCCCATCGGTTAGGCCAATACAATCAAATTTGTAATTAACAATACCATACAATACACTAACTTCTAGATACTTGCGTCGGTTCTCTAAGGACAATATATTATATTTTCTGCACAATTGAGAATACGACAAATAATGCCTTAATAGTTGAAAGAGAAAGAGTATTAGTTGTGAAAACTTATTGTCTAAAGCTTCCATCACACTGCCTCCGGTTTCCTCACTACCGGACGGAGATGCGGCGTGATTTGTCATACACTGCGGGTTTTATATGCACATCAAGATTCTACAGACATAGATAAGAAGCGCACTACCACAAACCGGAGCGGTGTGCAGTGCAGTGTGGGACACTCCTTACACAGGGTAGACAATTTTAAACGGCATTCAAATAATTTATATTTTGACGTATTAATGGGTATGGTATGGGAGGGTGGGTTCTAGTCTCTTCGGATGAAGCCTTCGTATAATTGTGATAGAACGTCACTAAGGTAAGATCGTATAATCATCGATTATACTTTATGCTTCATCCTCGAGATTAGAGAACACAATGTGTAGACTTTGAGAGTGACCGAAATTTTAATTATTTGAATGAAATGGTAGTATAGTTTTTAATAAACACTGTTTACCATGACACTAATTCTTGCAGTGATATAACAACTTGTAAAGTACAGTAGAAAATCATATAAATGAAAACATATAAAATACCTAAACCATGTATTTCTGGAAAAATGGAAAATGAAGTATTTAGAAAAAATCGACCCGTCTCACAACTAGCTCCGATGGGACTCGAACCCACGACTTTTCGCTTTCCGGGCGACTGCTCTAACCACTGAGCTACGGAGTCGTAAACGACGGCCGACGCCCGGAAAGCGAAAGGTCGTGGGTTCGAGTCCCATCGGAGCTAGTTGTGAGACGGGTCGATTTTTTCTAAATACTTCATTTTCCATTTTTCTATTATAAAAATTGCATTGTGAATGCAAAAAACTAAAAATTAAAATAACATGTATTTCTGTTTAATTTTTATTTCTGTTTTATTATAAACTAGCTTTCCGCCCGCGGCTTCGCCCGCGTGGACTACATGACGTTATCCCGCGGGAATATGATATTTTTTCGTGATAAAAAGTAGCCTATGTTCCTCTCCAGGCAAACATCCCAAAGTAGCAACAAAGTATCTGTTTCCCAGATTTCAGCCAAATCCATTCAGCCGTTTTGGCATGATTGAGAAACAAACATACAAACATCCAAACTTTCACATTTATATTAAGTAGGATAGGATAGGAAGTAGGATTTAGTGTTGTGGCTACAAACTGCAACACGATTCTTTCATTTTTTCTAAATACTTCATTTTCCATTTTTCAGTAATAAAAATTGCATTGTGAATGTAAAAAAACTAAAAATTAAAGTATCTTTAATTTTTTTCTCATCATCAAGCAACATTGAAGAAATCTAAGATTTTAAACTTACATGGTCATTATCACTATAACTATTATGAAAAACGGGATTTTTACCATGTTTATTTTGTTTTTCGAGTTCCCGATATTTCGGCGCAGTTGCACACGCCATGATCACGGAGTAACTAATCAGTTACTCCGTGATCATGGTAAAAATCCCGTTTTTCATAATAGTTATATTGAAGAAATCTCTTCTAATTTCCCATTGTTAATGCATAAAACATAATTAATGATACTCTACTGTACTGTAACTGTTTTTAACTGTACTTAACTAGTTGGCTGTACTTGGCTGTACTTATAGGAAAAATGTGATAGTAAAAAACCACGAGCCCCATAAGTAGCTTTCAGGCGGGATTCGAACCCGCGCCTCCGGGAATCCGGCCCGATGCTCTGACCAACTAAGCTACCGAAAGGCTTACACGACTCGTCGAATTTTGCTATCACTTGTTACGCTGTAGGCCATAATTGACTGTACTTGACTGTACTTGACTGTACTTGACTGTACTTGACTGTACTTGACTGTACTTGACTGTACTTGACTGTACTTGACTGTACTTGACTGTACTTGACTGTACTTGACTGTACTTGACTGTACTTGACTGTACTTGACTGTACTTGACTGTACTTGACTGTACTTGACTGTACTTGACTGTACTTGACTGTACTTGACTGTACTTGACTGTACTTGACTGTACTTGACTGTACTTGACTGTACTTGACTGTACTTAACTTTACCTGACTGTACTTGACTGTACTTGACTGTACTTGACTGTACTTGAATGTACTTGACTGCACTTAACTGCACTTGACTGTACTTGACTGTACTTGACTGTACTTGACTGTACTTGACTGTACTTTACTTTATCAACCAAGTTTCTTCTGTAAAAAATTGTAAATGAAATAAATTTTTAATAAATATTTTTTACTAGCTTTCCGCCCGCGGCTTCGCCCGCGTGGACTACACGACATTATCCCGCGGGAATGTGACGTTTTTTCGGGATAAAAAGTAGCCTATATTCCTTTCCAGGCTACAAAGTATCTGTATCCCAAATTTCAGCCAAATCCGTTTAGCCGTTTTGGCGTGATTGAGTAACAAACATCCAAACATCTAAACTTTCACATTTATAATATTAGTAGGATTTGCCTTCAGTGAATATTCCGATGATTAGTTACGTGTTACCTACATTATAAAGTTAGAAGTTTTTCTTAAACTTGTAAAATAAAATAGTATCATAAACCTTAGAACTGTCTTGTCTTTGAAAACTCTTTAAAGTACCTAACTAAATCCAACTAGTGATCTATCTGTAATTTTATTTTATTTGCCCTCACTGAATATTCCAATGATTACCGTGTTACATTAAGAAGTTGAAAGTTTTCTAAAACTTGTAAAATAAAATAGTATCAACCTTAGAACTGTTTTATCCTATGAGTAATAATATTTATCCAAAGTCCGCAGCTACCGATGAGTTGATCAAAATCTTACAAAGTTAAAAAACCGAATAATAGCAGTGGCTATGGACATTTAAAATTTAAAGATTCTAACAATATAATGAGTTACGGGGCATGACATGAAGAGAAAGTACTCTACAAATATCTCTGAAAGGAAACATTCTTTTATTTTTGACGAGAAACAAAACAATGCCTTCTTCTACACTATGTGTCGACCCCCTACATCACGGCGACAAAATATGGTACGTGTGAATAGTGTCGATGCAGCTTTTTGCAGTTGCGTTGTCGTTGTGCGAAAAAATGTTGATATTAGTCCGTTTTCACTAGTAGTTGTGATGTGGTTACGTCGTATGCAATGTGGCCGGCCGCTAGTTTGCAGTGTCGTCGCTGGTGGTTGCTTTGTGATTGGCACTCAAGCGGTCGATAATGACGGCAAAATGTACATTTCGAATACAAAATGCGCCCTGCCCACGTGTTGTGGTTGTAGTACGTGTGGGTTCACACTATAATGAGTTGAAAGAACTCTATAAAAACTACATACAAATTAAAATAAATTAAATGTAAGTACATACGTAAATAAGCACAAAAAACGAGATCACGAGACTGATCAAAATCTACAAAAATAGGTGATTTAAGGTGCGACGATTTTTAATAAGGGATCGTGACGTTTTACAAAAACTTTCTTACCATCGCAAATAAATTTTAAAATGTTGCTACAATTATTCAGCTATCTAAAACAGTTTTCCGTTTTTCGTAGAAGTACTTCAATAGAACGTAAAGAGTGTTTTTGTAAACGTTGCGTCATGCACCCGCGGAGGGGCGCGGGCGATAAAAAACCCTGCTCTCCTCCGTTTTTGAAATCCGAGACGGGCCGCGCATTCAGGTCGTTAAAGGGAGTCGGAGCTTGCAGACGTTCCACGTAAAAATATTTATTTTTAAATAATCTAAAACTCGGCCGTTTATCGATTTTAATATTTTTCTGATATTTTTTAGTCTTGATCTATAGTTTAATTTCTTTATAGTGAAACATAATAATATCAATATAATTAAACTTACTCATAGTAGGATTGTAACGTTTGTTAAACAGGGCCCAGGATGGGATACGGTCAAACTATCGCATTGAATATTTTTGATACCTTATCGAATTGTGGAAGTCTAATACATGTTTCTGCAGGTACACAGAAGGTACCAAATATGTACTCGAAATCATTACGATACACTCATTGGTTTCAGAAAAATCATAACCTCGGGTTGGCGGGTGTACCTATTGTATTGCATATCTTCGATACCTTATCGAATTATGGAAGTCTAATACATGTTTCTGCAGGTACACAGAAGGTACCAAATCTGTACACAAACTCATTACCATACACTCATTGGTTTCAAGTACACCCGCGGACCTGACGTCAGGTCCGCGGGTGTACCTAGCGATTTGAATATCTTAGTAAATACAGAGGTACACAGATTTTTAAAAGAGGTACGTAAAGGTACACAGCAGGTACCAAATATCTGCAATAAATTTAAGCTAATCTGAGAACACCCGCCATCCTGATGCTCACGACCATTACGCTGTGCCGCGTGTCCGTGTTGTGTAAGTTACCAATGACTTTTACAAAACATCGAAAGAAAATAATGATTGTTTCGATTTTTTGCTTGAGCTTTTAAAATCCGCTTAAAGGACACAGCACATTACATCAACTCGGAAAGGGATCGACACCGTATCGCCTTTCGCCTCGCCGCCGTCAACCAGGCGTCAACCTAACGCAAGCACGTAACCAAACCGGATCAGCGTCGGTACGTCGGCTCGGCTATGGCTAGGCGACGCCGCGCTTACGGCTCGCCGCAAAAAAAATAAATAAAAAAAGAATGAGAGAAAAAATGATAAAAAAAATAAAAAATAAAAAGTCAAAAAAATGAAAAAAAAGACAAAAAAATGAGAAAAAAAAAATTGATTCATTTCCATTTTCAGACCACTGTGCGTAGAGCCGTAAGCTCGGGTACGGAGAGACGTGAGCGCGTGGACGACTAGCGGTAAGCGCGGGGATAGCAAGTTGAGCGGCCCGCAAAGCGGTTCGTGAGTTGGTCCCGAGGCGAGGCGATTACGTTACGATTCCGATTAGTGTGCTTTGCAGTAGGGGGTTTCATACAAAGAATACTGAACCGCTCGAGTTGATACGTTTACGATCCCTTTCCGAGTTGATGTATGTGCTGTGACCTTAATTGGAAGTGTACGCTTGTCAGTCAAGCCACATTCGAGCCTTCACAAGCCCCCAGCTTAGTGCTGCCAACCATACAATTTAAATCGCATTTATACGATCTTTTCAGCTTTGGTACAATTTACGATTGTTTATTCGAAATGATACGCAAATATACCTTCGATCTTTTCATATTAAAAACTAAAATATTGTTTTTGTTTTTCGTTAAATTACGGTAAAAATTGGCAACTTTAGTCTACGAGCGAGCGAGTGTATGAAAATGAAAATTAATTAGTTCAATCTAGGGTGATACAGCGCTTGTGAACGTCAAAGAAGCTTCGTCATTGATTCACAAGACGCGCGAGACCTTGTGCCTAACAAACAATGTTATAGTAATATTGTAAGCGAGATGGCTATATACGCAGTGTATAGCTCCGTCCTGCAATCAACATTACTATAACATTGTTTGACAGCTAGCATTCAGGCCCTTGTTAACTAAAAGAAACGGCAAGAAACTTCGACCACTGCCTCTCATAGACGTACCAGCCCTTTCCCCAACCGCGGATCGCCATTTTGTATTGTTAATACTACGTCGCACGAATACATAATTGTAAAAGCTGAAATTAACCAGCATAATCTACAGTCCACTTCTCTATCTGTTGGCAACTGGTCGTAGACAGACGGTTTAGGTGTAAAAGAGGAGGATTATCAATGTCAGTCTTTGGTTGTCAACGGGCATATATATATAGTTCGAAGAATTTAAGTAGGTACAGTAATTTCAGATATTATAATTCATTGTTTCTCAATGTAGGTATTTCATTCCATATTTCTACAGTCCACTCGTCGATTACTAACACTGTTATTTACGTTCCCATTAGTATCACAAGGGATGTTTTGTTCTTTATTCTTCTTTAGCGTGTCAAAGGATTATACTAAATAGTTGCAGCCCAGAACTAGTCCATTTTGACAGCCTTATCGGTTGCCGTCCGATATCACCTTATCGGTGTTGGGACACGCAGGGCACGATGATGATGGGCTTTCGTTTGAACTGCACCGCAAAGACAGTTCACAGAACCACCGGAAAATCTCTAGACCATGTTTTCCTAGCTCCAGCCGGTCTTAGTACGTAGTTCTATTTTCCGGAGTCGTCAAATTAAAATTAGAAATTAATTTGCCTTAGTGCCTCATCCTGAGCTTAAACCTGTTTCCGAGAACAGAGAAACTTAAAAACTGCGCAGTAAGTTTAACTGGATTCCACAATATTCCATCCACCCAATAACGTTTCAAACGTAACATAAAAGGTGTATTTGCCAACCTTTTTTCCACAGAACCCCAAAATAGTTCGCGAAGAAAAAAATATCGTGTTAGGGGAATAATTCTTGTGAGCCGAGAGACGCTTAAGAGGGTGGACTACGAAAAAAATTGTTCGATAATAACTTCGTATTTCGATTTACTAAATTTAAAATAAGAATAATGATAAACATCTCAAGAATAAGAAAAACATAAATTAAACAGGTCATTTACAACAACTGCTGTATTTAGTCAGCAAAATTTCTCTATTGACTACGACCGAAGGCGTGATTTTGTAAAACTTTGTGTTAACATTGATGCCTGTGCTTAAGTAAGAGCATGGGGGTCTAGTCACGACCGTACATTTGAAATAAGCAGTTGGTACCAAGATACGTGCCGATTTACTGTAAAAGTCAAATCAAAAATTTTCAACAGAGTCATTAGTTATTTCTTGAAATCTATTGCTAATAGCTTACCCAACGGACTCGCTGTCACACCGTTTTGTCACACTGGTGTGACTACGAAGAATTTTTTTCCTCGTTAAAAAAAGGTGCAGTGATTTCAAGAACATTTTGCTCAAGTACCTAGCTTTCAGGGTCACTGTACTAAGTAAATTATTATGCGATACCCACACACTTCGCATGCTACTTCATGTCACATTACATTATCTCGAATCGCACCGAACTTCGTCCGCGTATTGCTATTAGATTTTCCGAATAGCCCTCCAGAACTTGATTTATCGGCGCTATTCGATCGTATCTGCTCGGAAGTGTGGCTAGATAAGTCGGGGCGTTCTAGATGTTTAGCCAGATACGAATGACGTAATAGCCTGGGGACATGGGGAGGGGAAACTCGCTTTTTTGCATACAGCCCATTTTTAACGGGAATTTTGTTTTGAGTTGCTTCCGTTGAGAATATCTATACCGTACTTTAAAAAACAATGACGAAGAAGTCAGCCTTTTGCGCAACACACAGATGCAAGTTGTCTTTCATACAATTTTGTATTTCTTCATGTTGTTGTGGCAACGCACCTGTTTTTGAGATGATTCTTCTTTATCACTTACAAACAGTAGGTAATCATGCTCTTTCTATTCACGTGATTAAGCTTTATGATAGGTACTAACTTATTTTATGCTAAACAAGGATATTTTGGCACGCGGTCGCAATCGGAACTAACCCTCCTCTAGCTAGACAATCAGTCAACTAGCGCTTCTGTCAATGTCATCCATGTGCTAAATGATCGATGTTAAACGATTTTCGCTCTCTACCCATGTAAATTCGCCATTACTTTATGATCATGGCAACTTATTTGCATGGGTTGACTAATATTGATTTATCAATCAAGGGTTGTGCAAATTAGGGGTTACCATCCGGATTAGTCCGGACATGTCCGGACTTGGCCCTGCTTTGTAATGTCCGGAGTATTTGGGTTTAGATGGAGTATGTGTATGAGTACTAAAACTTACATAAATAATATCAAATCAGATCAGTCTTTCATCTTTATTAACTCTCCGCTCATCTAACGAAACGCTCATCTTAAACAGTCCCGAGCGAGCGTATGTATGTTCTTTACCTTACCGCTGTTAAGTAATAAGTGGGTACGTAATGTGTGCATTTTGTGACTAAAATATCCACACTTTTTTGAACTTTCAGGCTTTTTGTCAGGACTTTTCAAATTTCTATATGGTAAACCTATGGAAATTCATATCTTGGGTATAATCTTAACAATTCACCGATTGTCCCCAGTTCCACCAGAGAGGCTGATCATTCTCAACCACGAGGGGGACGAGATCAGGACAGGAGTCGTGGGGCCTTACGACGAGGGGACCGAAGTCAACCTGACCTGCGTCGCCATTGGAGGTAAATAAGCTAACGTCATTCATATCCATTAAGCGCAACTTATACTGCCAGCAAACTAACGAACGGGTGAAGCGAGGTGAGCGCAATGCGCCGTTCCCTAGCCGCTTGCGAACTAATCATCATCATCAGCCATTTAATGCCTCCACTGCTGGGGCACTGGCCTTCCTTATGGATGGATATGGAGAAAGGGTCATGTCAAGCATGGAAGAGCTCAAGGTGAAAAAGCTTTTGGTCACCCATCCCGTAATCGACCATTGCGGAAGTTGCTTAACCTCAACGATGGCAGGCCGAGCGCGGTAACTGCGCTACGGGCTCCTCGAAGGGGTTCCTCAAGTTTTCCAAAAAAAGTCTGTTAAATACCCAATTCCTTCGTGAAAATAGAGTTTTGTATGATTTGTCTCATTGAAGGTACATGGATTCGAAATACAATACCAATTTGAATGAATGAAGAATGTTCATGCACCCATTTTCTCTTTTTTCTTTGGTGCTGCTCTTCTTCTTCGTCCTAAACTAAAGCAATAGCTATCAGGGTGCCTACCATCAACTTTAAGACCGCGATTCAAAAATAGCGCGATGCAGAATAGGTTCCTAAAATGAATTGCTTTCTTTCGTACTCTGGCCTTCTAAAAACTGGATCGCAAATGTATTGCTAAATGTGAATGACCGAACAATTTGTGTCCTTATTCCTTCTACCCGTCTCTTTCACTCGATTCTGTCATGCCCGAAAAGTGAAAGGGACGGGTATCACCTGCAGGTGTCATGTTAGCTTGGCCGAGTTATAAGTCAAATAAGAGTTGATGACAGCTCAGCGGCTGTGAAATGTCATTGAATTATCACTGAATCGCTGTCATTGATATTAAGCTGTCGTGGTACGAATAAGCGAAGCAGATCAGTTTAGCTCCTAGACAAAATGAAACCGCCTTCAAAATAACCACATCAAAAAAGTAAGAAATAATTCCTCACCAAATAAATAACGTAAGTACTTTGAAGTCGGGCGTGAAACATGTACAATTTTTTGTTGTTTTTTGTTAAAACCCGCCCGACTTCAAAGTACTTACGTTATTTATTTGGTGAGGAATTATTTCTTACTTTTTTGATGTGGTTTTTTTGAAGGCGGTTTCATTTTATAAAAATATTTTTTATTTCACTCTTTTTAGTGCATCGTGCAGGCAATTTACGTGTTTTCTGGTAAATAGGTATGTGATCAAACTGAAAACCTCCTTTTTTGAAGTCGGTTAAAATACCTTGAGGTATCCCCTTTTTAACAAAACAAGAATCATCTAAATCGGTTTATAAACAAAGGAGTTATGCCTAAAGATACCTACGTTTTAAATTCGCATAAAGTGGTAACGAAAACGACAGTATTCTCAAGATTCCCTGAAAACTACTAAACCGATTTCAAAATTTCAAAAAATGGGACCAACTTGGAAACCAACCTGATGTAATAACGTTTGAACCATTTCAATCGGTTCAGCCGTCTTCGAGTAATCGGTGGACATACACAAAAAAAAAAAACATACATACAGACGAATAGAGATCCTCCTCCTTTTTGATTTAGAAGTCGGTTAAAAACCGCAATAAGAGTTGAAGGTAGGCACCCTGGGCTAGCTCTGTAGTATTGAACAGAGCCATAAAAACAATCACGATGACGACGGACACGTCTTCACTGAAGCTCCGTCAACTGAGTACCTACTGAACTGAGCGAAAACGTTGACGGAACTGTGGCTTTACAGGTATGTGTGAATCGGTCCTTTATATTGATAGAAAAATTGATGAAATAAAAAAGCACATTAAGTAAGATAGCAAAGTGGTAATAATAATATATTACCTACACCAATTGTTTTTGGAACAAAAACTTATGCAAGATATAAGGTCACAGCACATACTTACATCAACTCGGAAAGGGATCGTAAACGTATCAACTCGAGCGGTTCAGTATTCTTTGTATGAAACCCCCTACTGCAAAGCACACTAATCGGAATCGTAACGTAATCGCCTCGCTTCGGGACCAGCTCACGAACCGCTTTGCGGGTCGCTCAACTTGCTATCCCCGCGCTTACCGCTAGTCGTCCACGCGCTCACGTCTCTCCGTACCCGAGCTTACGGCTCTACGCACTGTGGTCTGAAAATAAAAATGAACATCAATTTTTTGTTATAGTTTTTTTTTCTCATTTTTTTACATTTTTTTTTATTTTTTTTATTTTTTTTTATTTTTTTTATCATTTTTTTCTCTCATTCTTTTTTTTAATATGGAACCACTGTGCGGCGAGCCGTAAGCTCGGCGTCGCCTAGCCGTAAGCGCGGCGTCGCCTAGCCGTAGCCGAGCCGACGTACCGACGCTGATCTGCCGGCCTAGCATGAGCGGCCTTGGCCGAGTGAGACAAGGGGGGCTTACTTCTCCAAAGTTGTTTAACCTTTACGTAAACGAACTGATCGAGGAGCTCAGCAGCACGCGGGTCGGGTGTCACGTCGGGAATGTTTGCGTCAATAACATAAGTTACGCGGACGACATGGTGTTGCTGGCCCCCTCGATCGGCGCCCTCAGAAGACTATTGAAAATTTGTGAGTCTTATGCAACTGCCCATGGGTTATTATATAATATCACAAAGAGTATGTTTATGGTATTCAAAGCAAAAAATAAATCCCCTGAAATTGTGCCACCTATTAGTTTGTACGGGTCGCCACTTTGTAAGGTGACTCAATTTAAATATTTGGGTCATATAATTACTGATACGTTATCGGATGATGCCGATATTGAGCGAGAGCGAAGGTCGCTGGCTAAAAGGGCTAACATGTTGGCCCGCAGGTTTGCCCGATGTTCTGATACTGTCAAAATAACACTTTTTAAGACATATTGTACATCATTCTACTCGAGCAGCCTGTGGGTTAATTTTACCCAAAAGTCGTTCAGCGTCCTTCGCATTCAATATAACAACGCTTTCAGGGCACTGCTGCGGCTGCCTCGACATTGTAGTGCGTCAGGAATGTTCGCGGATGCGCAAGTCGACAGTTTCCCGGCCATATTGCGCAAAAAAGCCGGTTCCTTGCTGAGACGGATTCGGGACAGCCGCAACAGTGTCATGGAACATATTGCTAACAGTGGGGACTGTCCACTTGTTGGCCAACTAGTATGTAGAACCAAGGCCCTTTTTAATTTAATTTACTAACATAGAATATAAGTTATATGTATACTAACTCCATTGGATCTTTGTTGTCTGATTTAATAAATGATTTAATTTAATTATAACGCGCGATATGATATGGTACGGCAAGTTGTCTTGCTTACCCCTCTAAGGTGTAAGCAAGACGGCATGCCGTACCATATCATATCGCGCGTTATAAGCCGCTCATGCTAGGCCGGCAGGTTTGGTTACGTGCTTGCGTTAGGTTATGCCTGGTTGACGGCGAGGCGAAAGGCGATACGGTGTCGATCCCTTTCCGAGTTGATGTAATGTGCTGTGTCCTATAAACTACTAAAACTTCCATTCAAACGCATTCCCAAAAAACCTTTGATCCATTGCCAGCATAGGTATTTTCGATCGCCAATCAAAGCCCTTTTGTGCTGTTCCATACTTAAAAGTAGGATGTGGGAACTACATTGTTGTTCTATTGTTTTTCTCTCATTGTTTTGGTGTGTCTGTGTGTGTTTGTGTTGTTAAATCTGTTGTGTTTTGTTTGTGACATGACCTACGTCAGACGTCATGGAAATCAACTGTGGTTGAACGAAAAATGTCCGAATCACGCTCGTGCTCTGTGGCTCAAGTTGGGAGGTGACGCGAATTCAATATAAACAAATAAAATAAATGAAAAAGTTGGCAAACAGGGAATTTAGAAATTTATTTCTATGTTAAAGGCCGATTTACACGGCGCAAGTTATTGCATACAATTTGCAGAACATTCCTATTTACAACAAATTGTATGCAATAACTGCCTCGTGTAATTTAGCCTTAAACGTAATAGATATTTTACTAGGATAAATAACTTCTCCGTTATTGCTTTTACAGGGGACAGTTAAAAATGTTAGAAGACTAGTTGGACTATCTAATACTTTTATTTCAAATGTGATGTCAATAGAAAGTTATCGCTCAAGTAGTTTTTAGAAATCCTACTAATATTATAAATGTGAAAGTTTAGATGTTTGAATGTTTGTTACTCAATCACGCCAAAACGGCTGAACAGATTTGGCTTAAAATTTGGAACACAGATATTTTGTAGCCTGGAGAGGAACATAGGCTACTTTTTATCCCGGAAAAATGTCGCATTCCCGCGGGATAACGTCGTGTAGTCCACGCGTGCGAAGCCGCGGGCGGAAAGCTAGTAGGAAATATTTAAAAGGTCAGTCACTAAAACATAAAAAATACGATTTATATGACATCTAAATTCTACCTCCCTACCCAATGTGAAAAAATATATTTAGCTTACGTCCGCAAAGACGCAACATGCAAGATGCACCGCCCAAACATGTGCAAAAAATGCACATGTCCACCACGAAACTTCATTCTTAGTCAGTGCACAATACCTGCAGGCAGATAGCAAGACAGCGACACATCTTGCACTTTCACCGATAAGACTACTCTACACGTGTTTCGCCCCAAAACGGGGCATCCTCAGCCGGCCTAGCATGAGCGGCTTTATCGCGCGATATGATATGGTACGGCAAGTTGTCTTGCTTACCCCACTAAGGTGTAAAGTGACGGCATATGGTACGGCACCATATCATATCGCGTGATAAAAGCCGCTCATGCTAGGCCGGCAGGAGTTGTTAGGCCGTGCGCAATCCAGCACCAAATGAGTGCCAACTCGCGCCACTGTATTCAAGATTCAAGATTCAAGATTCAAATTTGTTAATTCAATTTAGATTGTTATTTACAATACTTGTGAACGTCATAGAAGCTACGCCATCGGTTCGCAAACCCTACAGCGGGAGGCCTTGGAGAAGAACCGGCAAGAAACTCCAAGGGTTGTTTTTTTCTCCCTCTTTTATTCCATACAGAGTCGTCAAATTGAAAAATTACCTTAACATGGTATGACTAAGGTCAGTTTCCATCACAATTACACAATTACAAATACAGTTAAGTATAGGCGAACTAATGATCATAGCGGTGAACAATTTTCAATTACTTAGGAACTCTTTAAAGCTTTAATATTAGTTAAAAAAAACCGCCTTCAAAAAAACCACATCAAAAAAGTAAGAAATAATTCCTCACCAATTAAATAACGTAAGTACTTTGAAGTCGGGCGGGTTTTAACAAAAACAACAAAAAATTGTACATGTTTCACGCCCGACTTCAAAGAACTTACGTTATTTATTTGGTGAGGAATTATTTCTTACTTTTTTGATGTGGTTTTTTTGAAGGCGGTTTTATTTTTTTATAAAAAAAAATTTTATTTCACTCTTTTTAGTGCATCGTGCAGGCAATTTACGTGTTTTCTGGTAAATAGGTATGTGATCAAATTGAAAACCTCCTTTTTTGAAGTCGGTTAAAATACCTTGAGGTATCCCCTTTTTAACAAAACAAGAATCATCTAAATCGGTTTATAAACAAAGGAGTTATGCCTAAAGATACGTATTAAATTCACATAAAGTGGTAACGAAAACAACAGTATTTTCAAGATTTCCTAAAAATTACTGAACCGATTTCAAAATTTCAAAAAATGGGACCAACTTGGAAACCAACCTGATGTAATAACGTTTGAACGATTTCGTTTGAAAAAAAAAAAATAAAACATACATACAGACGAATAGAGAACCTCCTCCTTTTTGATTAAGAAGTCGGTTAACAAAAGACAATGCTACTATATACTGCAAGTTGCGCCGTATATACCGTATGTAAATGTTTAGATATTTTTTGTAGGTTTGAACGCTCAGATCATTTTGACGCTGACTATACAAGGATATAGACTTCTCCAGGGGATAATTAAAATGCTAGAAGACTAGTTGGTCTATCTCATGCTTTTTATGTCAGTCAATACGGTGGCGGCGGGCGTTGTCACTCATTCGGTGCTGGACTTAGCTCAGACTGTAGCTGCAGGTATTGTGCACTGATAATTTCGTTGGGTGCATGTGTATTTTTTGAGGGCGAAGGGCGGCGCATCTTGCATGTTGTGTTTTTGCGGAAGCAAGCTACATATTAAAGAAACTACCTTTTAGATGTCTAGTTCCTAAGTAATTGAAAATTATTTACTGCTATGATTACTGGAGTATTTTTTTTTTTAATTTAAGATAAATTATGATGTAAAGTGACCTTACATTTTATATTATGTTAAAGTCACTTTTTTGACGACTCTGTATGAAATATGACAGGGAGAAAAAATTAGCCCTTGGCGAGTTTCTTGTCGGTTCTTCTCGTTACAAGGCCTCCCGCCGCCGTAGGATTTGCGAACCGATAGCGCGTAGCTTCATTGACGTTCACAAGTGCTGTATCAGCCTAAAATGAACAAATTATTTTGATTTTGGAAATTTCTTTCTTCACAAAAAGTATGTTTATTTTGTTACTTACTACTCTCGCTACAAGTAAACCTGAATTCTCGTCTTCTCACATCTAACTGCTTTTAAACAAATTAAATTTATCAAAGGATTATTCAGTGCGTAAATACAAATAACCCTTAACCAAAATAGGAAAGTAGGCATAAATGAAAACGTAATATAAAGAGATGTTAACCTTTAAAGCTATAATTAGAACGAGCTCCGCTTTTATCGGTGTTCACAGACCTAATGTGGGCACGAGATTCATTATAAATGATTGAAAGTAATGAGCTTGTAAACAGAGTCATCGTCATTTCAGCCGAATGACCGCCCACTGCTGGGCATAGGCGTTGTTAACAATAAAATTAATTAAAGTTATACTTAAAAAAATAAAACCGCCTTAAAAAAAATGCCATCAAAAAGTAAGAATGAATACTTACTTGAAAAATGGAAAATGAAGTATTTTAGAGTATTTTAGAAAAAAATCGACCTGTCTCACAACTAGCTCCGATGGGACAAGTATAAAAATTGTATTGTGAATGCAAAAAAGTAAAAATCAAAATTACTAAGAATGAATACTTCTAATATTGTATTCACACCAAATAACGTAAGTAGTTTTTGAACCTCCTTTTTTTGAAGTCGGTTAATAAAATGATGTTTGGTTTTTACCACACAAATATTTTGACCGCCTCTGTGGTCTAGTGGTACATGTATCAGACCCAGAGGTCCCGGGTTCGCTTCCCAGTGGGGGTACAAATTGTATTCGAATTGGTTGGTCGTAGGGCTTGTTCAAAGTCTGCCTGGCTAGCTACCACCATCTTATCTAAGTCTGACGCCATAACAACTATGTTTTCAGCACTGTGTTCTGTGTGTTCCGGCAGTTAGAGATAAGATAGCCAGTTCTCAGTAATTGTGGATTTCGGGAGTTGTGCGCTTCAACCTTCAGCCTTATCAACATTTAACATCAGCCGGCCTAGCATGAGCGGCTTTTATCGTGCGATATGATATGGTACGGCAAGTTGTCTTGCTTACCCCACTAAGGTGTAAGCAAGACGGCATGCAAGCAGCAAGACGGCAGGTGTGATGTGATGAAGGCTGAGTGCTAACCCGTTGAGAATAAAAAGAAACTGATAGATGTTTGAAAACTAATCCTACTAATATTATAAATGTGAATGTTTAGATGTTCGGATGTTTCGATGTTTGGATGTTTGTTACTCAATCGCGCCAAAACGGCTGAATGGATTTGGCTGAAATTTGGGACATAGATACTTTGTAGCCTGGAGAGGAACATAGGCTACTTTTTATCCCGGAAAAACATCACATTCCCGCGGGATAACGTCGTGTAGTCCACGCGGGCGAAGCCGCGGGCGGAAAGCTAGTAATAAATAAGTATCGGGTAGGAAGCAGCCATTGAGTATAGAATGGAAAGTATGGTTTGTTTTGTTGTTACCAATATACTTACTTTTTAAAGAAAACACCTAGACCAGGAAAAATAGACATGTTCATGCACATAAATATTTGTCTTTTTCGGGAATCGAACCTTTGGCGCAGAAGGCAGAACAGTCAACCGCTAGGTAGTTCACTTTCGTAAATGAGATGCGGAGCACGCGAGAATTCATTTTGTAGGTACGTCAGTTTTGCATTTTTCATTTCCTCATTTCCATGAAAATGAGAGGTTTTGCCGCGTTAAAATTCCGTTAACATAGTTTATATGGTAAAAAGTGAAGAGACAAATTGACAAAAACTTGATAACCATACATTGTTTCGGTGACATAGCAATAGCACAGAATAAATAATAGTGCTAAGGCACAATAGCACAGTATACAGGGCGTCCTGCATTTATAAATAAACTGTGGCAGTAGTCTATAAAAGTATAGACTATTATGCCTAGGTATAGACATATACTATAATATTATTATTATCTCCTTTATTACATTTTAAATACTTACAAAATTATATTTCTAAACATTAAATTTTTACAATGTATAACACTAAAAAATATAACATTTAAAAATACAAAAATGCAGTTCCCCAACGGCAGCAAGATCAGGGTCCCGGCTACCGATGGTTAAGGATCCAGAGACAGGAACCTTCTCACTATACGGGCCGTGTCCAGAAGTACTGCCTTCTGTATCTGACTCCCGATCCATCCACCTAACGCGAGCCTCTTAAGGTGTTTATCGAGGCTCTTGGCTATCAGCCCATGGGCAGATATGACTATCGGAACAACAATTGCTGAATCAATGTCCCACATGTCAACAATCTCGTGAGCTAAATCAAGATATTTGTTTTCTTTATCTTTTTCAGCTTTCACAAGGTTGTCGTCATGGGGAACAGTGACATCAACAATTATCGCGCGGCGTTCGTGTCGATCTACCAATACAATATCAGGCTTATTAGCTACAATAGTCCTGTCTGTAATGATAGATCGATCCCAATACAATGTGGCATGGCTATTTTCAAGGACCTGTTCTGGTGCATACCTGTAGTACGGCACCTCGGATGCCACAAGACTATGTTTTAGAGCAAGTTGTTGGTGTATTATCCTGGCCACTTGGTTATGTCTATGCAAATACTCGCCGTTTGCGAGACGAGAACAACCGGAGATTATATGCCTAAGGGATTCACCCGGACGATGGCACGCTCGGCAAATATCCACTGTGCCATCCCTTAGGATATACTTTCGGTAGTTATTCGTCATCACAACCTCATCCATAATTGCACAGACAAAACCTTCGGTTTCACCAAAAAGATCACCGAAACCGAGCCAGGATACTGAGGCTAATAAATTTACGTCGGACCCATGGAGAGCCCGGTAGAATCTGCCATGTAACTCCTTGCTTTGCCACACAGTGCTGCGGTCGGACGTACTAAGTACTACAGGTTTGCGCCAGTTTTCTTTTGCTAAAAATAGAAGAGTCAGTCCATTGTCAACAGCAACTACATCTCTATGAGACCCCATATCGACTTGGAGAAAATACTCCCTAAGATTGCATATCTCGCGGTTATGCAATGTCTTAGCATTTAAGAAGCCACGACCACCGCACTTCCGCGGGATATACAATCTCATGGTCGATGAACGTGGGTGATGCATGCGGTGTGCTGTTAGCAATGTACGAACTTTTCTATCCAGGGCATCCAGTTCAGTTTGAGTCCATTTAAGTATGCCGAAGGAATACATTAGTACCGGCATGACCCATCCATTGTATGCGCGAACCTTGTTTCCGCCAGACAAAAGACTTTTAAGGACTTTTGAGAGGCGCCCCAAGAAACGCTCACGCAACGACTGTTTCATGTCAGCATCGTTGATGCCTAATGCCTGTGACATACCTAAATATTTATAGGTTTCGTTTACGGAGAGAGATCTAAGATGAATAGAATCCGAGAGTTGTATACCCGTAGATTCCATTATCTGACCACGCTTTACATGCATGACTGCACATTTGTCCACACCAAATTCCATTTTAATGGCATTACTGAAAGCTTCAGTAACCTTCAGTAACGCTGTCAAATGAGAACTGCTATGGGCAAATAGTTTCAGGTCATCCATGTACAGCAGGTGTGATATTACTTGACCATTTCTCCGTAAACGATAGCCTAACCCTGAACTCTCGATCAAGCTTATTCTTAGAACAATATAACTCTAGCCGATTAAGATCCTCCTGCAGTAAAACTGCATCTTCGTGTCGTATCTTGGAGAAAATTTTCATATCGTCCGCAAAACAGAGTAGCTTAGATGTTTTAAAGCAACATTATAAAGAGTAGAGATATGATTGTTTGTTTGTTTGAATTGAATAGGCTCCGAAACTGCTGGACCGATTTAGAAATTTCTTTGACCACTAGAAAGCTACATTCTTCCCGTGTAACATAGGCTATATTTTATCCCGATATTCCTGAGTTGTTTATAAAAATAATAGACAAAGATTTCCCATGGAAATTAGATATTTTCCCGGGGTAGAAAGAAATATTACTACGAATTATTTTAGATGTTGCTATGGTGTCAGACTAGCTAGTCAAATGGGCTTCTAGAACTAGTCCTACTACCATCTAAACCGAGTACAATATGTTGTTAATAAAATGCTAAAAACATTACGGTTTTTTATCTACTACGGGGTAGCACTAAGTCGTGGACCACACTGGAGCGGCGCGTCTTGCGTCCGCGTTGAGCGGGAAAAACAAATATATTGAGACGGACGGGAGCCACACTGGCGCGTCCGGCGGTTGGCGCGACCGGGTCATCCTGCGGATCCGCAGGTCGCCTCCGCGCCCCGCGGTCGCTCCAGTGTGGCCCACGACTTAGCCTTCATCACACCTGATGTTAAGTGGTGATAAGGCTGAAGGTGGAAGCGCACTACTCCCGGAATCCTCACTGAGATTAATTAATAGACAGCCCCTTCTCTAACAGTCCTCTTATCTTATTAACTTATTTCATTAATAATTATCGCTTCATTATTGGCATTGCCACTTATGAAGTATTGCCCAGATGAAGTGGCAGTTGACAGGACACATACTGAACGACGAATAGTCGTAATAAAGAATGGATGGAAGAAATTACTTTGAACGAGTATAAACTCGAAAACGAAGTATTTTAGAAGAAATCGACTAGGACTACGGAGTCGTTACCGACTCCGAGGTTAGAGTAGTCGCCCGGTTAGCGAAAGGTCGTGGGTTCGAGTCCCATCGGAGCTGGTTGTGAGACGGGTCGTTTTTTAAAATACTTCATTTTCAATAATAAAAATTGCATTGTGAAAGCAAAAAAGTAAAAACTTTAATAACGAGTATAAACTCGCTTTGTTTAATTGACTTGACGTTGTGATTTTAGGTTTTTTGATTTTCCTGACACTTCGGAACCTTTCCAGGGGTGATGTTTATGAGATACATATTAGTTTACCTTCGTAAAAAATTTGCTAGTGTAAGCGGATTTGCCAAAATAATTTTGCTCGCGAGGAATATGCTTGAAACTTGTTTTTAGATTAACTTTTCAGCGAAAACATAAAATAAATTTGTTTATCTTATTTGGAATGCCTTTTTATAAATTTTCCGGCTACCGATGATAATGATAAGATAGAAAACACTTTATTGCACATACACGCGGCCTTATCGCTTAACAGCGATCACATTTAAGAAACAGTAAGTCAGTTAAGGGAAGGTAGTGCGTAATGGTTATCTTTTCTCAAGTTCTTCTCTGCCTTTGCCAACCAACCAAATTTCAATAACCTTGTGCAATGCAATGGTTCTAGCATGAAAGGTAACAAACACAGTTCTTTCACGTTTATAATATTTAAATAGCTACGTGTGTACCTAACTCACTCTTTTCGTTGTCACTGCACTGAATATTAATGTCTGTCGCTATACAATTTTTCATAATACCAGTGTCCTTTCAGAAGAACAGGTTCATTTTTCATTTGTTAGATTTGTGTAAATGGTGCGGCCTCAATCGGGTTTGCTCCGCGCCCGTGAGTGTCAACGATGTATGATTCACGCCCGCTGTGATTTGGACCAAATTAGGAGCGGTAGCGGGTAAAGACCTTTATTTAAATACAAAAGATTTATTTTTTTATGTAAATTATCAGTTTACTATTAAATTAACTTAGGTTTTCACATATTTTTTATATGTTTGGGTTCACTGTATTATGATTTATGATAGCTCTTATTAAAAAAATCACTTATTTTAGAAGACATCATTACATATGTAAATAAAAAACGAGTTTTGAGAGATTAAGAGATATTATGTAATACCATCGTCCTTTCAAAAGAACAGGTTCATTTTTCATTTGTTAGATTTGTGTAAATGGTGCGGCCTCAATCAGGTTTGCTCTGCGCCCGTGAGTGTCAACGATGTTATGATTCACGCCCGCTGTGATTTGGACCAAATTAGGAGCGGTAGCGGGTAAAGACCGTTATTTAAATACAGAAGATTTATTTTTTTATGTAAATCATCAGTTTACTATTAAATTAACAAAGGTTTTCAGTATTTTTTTGTATGTTTGGGTTCACTGTATTATTAGATTATTAGACGACCAATTTGGCGCTAAGTGACCAAGCTACTCTACCGCTCTACTCTACCGTTTACTCTACCTGTGTACAGCAGCCTTAACTCAGTTGTGAAGTGACCGTCACAAGTGTTGCACGCCCGCTATAATGGCACCTACGTTGTCGTAGTCACAAAAAATTGCCTGAGCTGTTGCCCTTGCAGATTCTAGCATGACATTTGACGACCGATTTGGCGCAGGGGTAGACTACCCACCTTCTACGCCAGAGGTGTCGGGTTCGATTCCCGAACAAGACAAATATTTGTGTGCATGAACATGTCTATTTGTCTTGGTCTGGGTGTTTACTATGTATATTAAATATGTATTTACAAACAAAAATTATTTAAGTACATATTTATCCGTTATCAAGTTTTCCATGATACAGTTTCTTAATGAAATTAACATGGGCTTAGAAAATTGGTGTGATTGTAAGAAGTTTTTTATTTATTTATTTATTTACTGTATTATGATATTAGATAACTTTATTAAAAGATCACTCACTTTAGAGGACACATGTGAATAAAAAACGAGTTTTGATACCAATACCATCGTCCTTTTAAAAGAATAGGTTCATTTTTTTAGATTTGTGTAAATGGTGTAACCTTAATCGGGTTTGCTCCGCGCCTGTGACCGATGTATGATTCACGCCCGCTGTGATTTGTATCAAGTTATGAGCAGTAGCGGGTAGGTGTTTTTTAATCATTACAGTGGAAAATTGGTAAGACTAAAAAAACTACTTCTTGCTCTATGACTATGTTATGTATCATCATTTCAGCCGTACGACGCCCACTGCTGGGCATAGGCCGCCCCCAAGGATCTCCACAAATAATGTTATGTATATTAAAATAAATAAATAAATAAATAAATCGTACGGTTGACATTATGATGATATTAAAATAAAATTAGAGGTGGATTTCCCTCATTGAATTGAAAAGTATAGGTGATGAATGAGTGAGACATCATGCCACAAAAAGATTAAAGTTATGAACGGAAGCGAGAAAAGGGCTTTTTTAACACTGAACATTCAATAAATCTATTTCTTTCTTTCTTTCTTTCTTTCTTTCATTTCATAACTGTCAGATATCAGAACATTTTTATTATTATTATTATTTTTAGGTATGTCGGAAGTATCAGATATCTTTTTGTTTGTTTGTGTTTATTATATTGGGATGACACTTGTTAAAGGGTCACTCGATGATCGATATTACAGGACATCATTCCTCAAAACGATGAAAAAGTAATTTTATAGCAACAAGGTTGATTTTGTTATACCATCGTAATTTCAAAATATAAAGTTAATTCTTCATTTGTTAGATTTGTGTAAATGGTAAGGCCTCAATCGGTTTCCTCCGCGCCCGTGAGTGTCAACGATGTATGATTCACGCCCGCTGTGATTTAGACCAAGTTATGAGCGGAAGCGGGCGTGGCGGTAGCTAACATTTTCAACATTGGCGTAAATGCTGGAGTTCTTTTAAATATTATTATTTGCAAGATTTTTGGCCAAAGACAAACATGGATGTGATTGTAGATTTTGGATCTACTATTTAGCAAGTTAAGTTTTTTAATGACTCTCTTGTGTGTAATGTAACCATTCTTTAGACCTACATAAATGAGAATAACTTTCTTCAACTAATGATGCTTTTCAAGGACGTCTTCAAAATGACAAAATCTTCAGATGTCGATATCGCTGGTCTATATAAAAAAACGCCTATTTATTATTATTAAAAAGACAAAGGCAAGTCGTCTTAATATGGTCGCACGGCACAAGACTGTGTGACATGGTAGCAAAATTAGCAATGTGTGGTCTATCTTCCAATCCCAGTGCTTTTCTATTGATATACAGTCCAGAAATTTAATGCAGAGTAAAAATAACATTGTAATGTACTATTTAGTAGATACCTATATCACGTAAAAAAACAGCATTGTAATTAAGTTTTTTTAATCCACAACGGGGTAACACTTAGCCTTCATCACACCTGATGTTAAGTGGTGATAAGGCTGAAGGTGGAAGCGCACTACTCCCGGAATCTTCAATCACTGAGGAACTGGCTATCTTATCTCAAACTGCCGGAACACAATAATGCTGAAAACATCATTGTTATGGCGTCAGACTTAGATAAGATGGTGGTAGCTAGCCAGGCGGACTAAGAACAAGTCCTACCACCAAACGAACCGAATACAATATGTACCCCCACTGGGAATCGAACCCGGGATCTCTTGGTCTGAAATCGGTGGTTTTACCACTAGACGACAGAGGCGGATAGTCGTGTCAAATCGCTTATCCCTCTAACTTACGCCACACCCCACGCTTGACAAGGGTACGAACCCTTTTGTTTTACACGGTTTTTTGCGTCACCGTTGTGTCAGCGGTGGTTAAGGGTTGCCAACAATTTTTCCGCTTTGTTGCGTACAATGGAGGCGCCACTGCATAGTTAGACTATTTGAGGTTATGTGTGAGATGACGTACAATTGTTGTTCTATTGTTTGGGTGGAAGAATTTTAGTCCTAGTCTACATTTGCATGGGCTAGTAGAAGTGTGTCATACACACTGCCGCACACAGAGACGCCAGTTAAAAGGCAATGCCTAAAATTGGCGACTTTTTTTTGGCTCGCGGCCATCAACAAAATGTTTGAACATCAATTCTTGATAGTATAACAAACAATATTTGCCAAGACAGTATAGCTGTAAACTCTGTCAGAACCAAGTTAGAACCATTCGTCCGTATATAAAATTTTTAAAAACCGCAAATGTAACTTTGTAATTCATACAAACACTATGAAAAACAAAGTTAAGTTCTAGCTAGTCTCACTCGGTTCGGACCGAGTTTACACCTGTAAATATTGTCTGTAGTGCTGCCGACAAATTATATTTCAATGTTTGGTTGATGGCCGCAAGAAAAAAAAAAGACGCCAGCTGCCATACTAAAATGGCCATTGTCCTTTAATTGGCATTAAATTATCGTTCTACTTTATTCAATACTTGACATAAAAAGAGACAGAAAGAGATTTAATTGTCAATTAAAGTTGATTGGCGTCTCTGAGTGCGACAGTTACTCTAAAATTATTAATAAATTCTTTATTTTCTTATTTTTTTCTTTTTTAGTTAAGTATTCGTGTTTTTTTTTTTACTTATTTTCAGAATCACGTCACAAAAATTATTTTTGAGGTTTTTATAAATGTAGTTGTGTATTGCTGTCTTATTATTTTTCTCATTCATTTATTTGTCACCAGGTCGCCCCACAGCCAGAGTGTCATGGTGGAAAGCTCATTCTCTCCTCGCCAACTCTGAGGCCAGAGCCACTGTCTCATTCCGGATGCAGAGGTCTGACTACGGAACTGATATCACTTGCCAGGTAAGGTCATAATATAAACTGTTTACAGTTAAAATTGGAATAGAAGAATTATTATAAATTTATAGGTATCTAAGCACATCTTAATTTTTTTTGCGGTATTTCAATTTCACGGTATTTTGAAATGTGTTTTAAAGAGTTCTTAGTTTTTTCCGACGTTTCAAAAGAATATCTACTAAGTACTTATTATTTTAGTCCGATGGTGCATTTTCTCTAACATTTATCACATGATAAATTAAATTTTTGTTTACAGGCCGTGACAGACCCCTCGATATCACCCGTTTCAGAAACACTGACTATTGACGTCAATTGTAAGTATAATTTAATTATATGATAAATGAAACTAAAATAGATTTTCAAATAAATACTTCATTTGATTGAATCAGGCGTCACCTCAGAAGCTCCTAACCATTGTGAAAAAAGAAATATATATTTTTCCTCTTTATTGAGGAACAAATAGTTACACTTATAGGTACAAATGACAAAAAAAATTACAAATTATTTAATAAACCTTAGTTCCCTAAATTATCAAAGGACTAGGTAAACAAAAACGAACTAAAAATAATAAAAAAATGATTGAACAATAATTTTGCTAAAAAGTTTTGAAATAAGATGCGCACTGCGCTTTTCTACATACGAGCAATATTAAAAACATAGTACTTATGTAATTGTAAAAAAAAATAACTTATATACTTACTTAGATAGTTTAGTATTTTCTTCCAAAAATACATTTTCATGCCTAATAAGAATATGTAGTTTACTTCCACAAAAAACACAACATGCAAGAGGCACCGCCCGCCCGCCAAAACCATTGTGAAAAAAGAAATATTATGTAGTTTACTTCCACAAAAAACACAACATGCAAAGAGGCACCGCCCGCCCGCCAAAACCATTGTGAAAAAAGAAATATTATGTAGTTTACTTCGACAAAAAACACAACATGCAAGAGGCACCGCCCGCCCGCCAAAACCATTGTGAAAAAAGAAATATTTGTAGTTTACTTCGACAAAAAACACAACATGCAAGAGGCACCGCCCGCCCGCCAAAACCATTGTGAAAAAAGAAATATTATGTAGTTTACTTCCACAAAAAACACAACATGCAAGAGGCACCGCCCGCCCGCCAAAACCATTGTGAAAAAAGAAATAATATGTAGTTTACTTCCACAAAAAACACAACATGCAAGAGGCACCGCCCGCCCGCCAAAACCATTGTGAAAAAAGAAATATTATGTAGTTTACTTCCGCAAAAAACACAACATGCAAAGAGGCACCGCCCGCCCGCCAAAACCATTGTGAAAAAAGTAATATTATGTAGTTTACTTCGACAAAAAACACAACATGCAAGAGGCACCGCCCGCCCGCCAAAACCATTGTGAAAAAAGAAATATTATGTAGTTTACTTCGACAAAAAACACAACATGCAAGAGGCACCGCCCGCCCGCCCAAACCATTGTGAAAAAAGAAATATTATGTAGTTTACTTTCGCAAAAAAAAACACAACATGCAAGATGCACCGCCAGCCCGCCTATCTCGCACTTTTACACGATTTTGCACGATGTAACACCTCCTGAGGATTCACGCATAACGGACCAAATATGAGTCTAAATGCGGAAAAATGTCAATACCAAATACCTCCTGAGGATGCCCCGGGTTGGGGCGAAACACGTGTAGTAGTCTGTTCGGCGAAAGTGCAACGTTCAAGGTGTGTCGCTGTCTTGGTAGCTGCAGGTATTAAATAGTAATATACTTACAACCCAGGGACGGCCGTGGTGTTTATGCACTCGCAGTCCCCGAGGTGCATTCTACTCAGCAGCTCAGATAGGCATGAGACTCGGGAGAGGCTCGTGGGTTGTACCTTGGATGGCTGTTACACTCGGAAAGAAAAAATTGGGATTAGGTCACTGACTCTACGTTCTAAATTCTTATTTCTAAGGGCGCCACCAACACAGGAGTGTTGGGAAAATTAAACAAGAAGATAGGTTTCTATTACAAACAGTATAATCTTAAAAGTTTTGAAACAACTAATTCTCCCTTCTACATAAAGATACATTAGGTCCAAGGAACCTGTACTAATTCTTTAAAATATTGTAGATACAAAATATAAGTATTAAATGTTCTAGGCTACATTACATGTGTAGTATGTTCTGGTCATGACCTAGAATCAGGAATAAGTGGAAGCGTCCTTCCATGTAGCTTTTCTTTATGGAAAAGTATAAAAATACAAACGTTAAAACTTAAATTAAACTAAATTCTATATGAATTCTTAGCTCAGAAAAATGTGCTGACAGTCCGGCATGATGACACAAGTTTGAGGTTAAAATCACAAAAAAAACGTACGGAGTTTGTGTTGCTTATCCTTAATCAGCCCTCCAAGGTGTTAATGGGTGTGCTTCCCTCACGTGCATCAGGAAAGTGTCCTCAACATTGGTGAAAAACCAAGGGACGCCATGCGTCACGTGTCATAGCGTGTGCGCATCACTTCACGAGCAAAAATTTTCTAATAAAAATATGGGAATCCTTATGAAGACCACATGTAGGTGAAATACATAAACTAAAAAGAAGAGGCGGCGCTCTGCAACTAACAAAAGAGCACCATATAACATTTGGAGTCGACTTTGAGAAGCTCGGACCAAAGCAGCAGCAAAACATGATAAAAAATCTTACCTGCCGCCTCTTGTTTCTTACAATAAATACATATCGGCTCTAAGCCGTGTCGAAGAACACCGTCAGGTTATTAAAAACATTTCCATAGCTTTTTAAAGCTAAAAAGATATTCTCGCGTCTTGCACTTCGGAGCGAAAAAAGTGAAAAGTCACGCTAGTATGACCATTGACAACATAGAGCGAAACCAAAGACTATATTGCTAAATTCTAGAAAATTCTTCTACCATAACTGGATTGATTTTATTATTTTCAGACGAATTAAGATATTTTATTAAATACTGAAGACATTCTGTAAATAAACTTCTATGATTCTAAACTTATCAGGATTTTGAATAAATATAAAAATGAAGATTATCAAAGTGTGGCTGCAGGAGTATTCCACCGCTCCGGGGAGCGTATCAACACTACAAACTGAAAGGAAGAACACTATCAGCCTGTCATTGAAACGTCAACGTCATTTGTCACCTGTCAAAATCACGTCGTTTTTCAGGTTATAACAAACTATTGAAAACAATGAAACTAATGTTTAAAATATGCACAAAAGCTGAGAAATGTCATTGTAAAATGAACGGCGAGACTAATCTACATGCATGTTACATATGGTGAGTGACTAACTCCGAAAAGTGTTGCAAGACAAGGTCATAAACCAATACGTTTGGCGATGTTGTGTTCTATGATCGCTTCTTGGCTTCGCTGGTGATAATTTCAGCACACGACCTGCGTCGAGTCCTACGAACAGACCATAAGACACAACATCCCTCTGGTATAATGATAAAAACACCACAGTTGCGAAATATACACGCAACAATACTTAATAGGTTTTTTTTATCTACAACGGAGTAGCACTTAGCCTTCATCACACCTGGGTGCCTACTCATCAACTCTTATTGCGGTTTTGTTTAGGACCTAGAACGACGATGTGACGGTGAAACTTCGTTAGAGAATCGCACCCCTGCTTAATATCAATGACAGCGATTCAGTGATCATTCAATGACATTTCACAGCCGCTGAGCTGTCATCAACTCTTATTTGACTTATAACTCGGCCAAGTTAACATGACATCTGCAGGTTATACCCGTCACTTTCACTCTCCGGGCATGACAGAATCGAGTGGAAGAGACGGTTAGAAGAAATAAGGACACAAATCGTTCGGTCATTCACATTTAGCAATTCATTTGCGATCCAGTTTTTAGAAGGTCAGAGTACGAAAGAAAGCAATTCATTTTAGGAACCTATTCTGCATCGCGCTATTTTTGAATCGATGTCTTAAAGTTGATGGTAAGCACCATGTTAATTGGTGATAGATAAGGCTGAAGGTGGAAGCGCACTACTCCCGGAATGAATCCTTAGTCACTGAGGAGAAGGAGTTATATTGAAATTGACCATGAAAGTCATCTTGCTGCAGGTATTGTGCACTAACAGTTTCGTGGTGTGCATGTGCAATTTTTTGCAGGCTGTATAGTCCGTTCGGTTAGATAGTGTCGGTACACCCGCACGGCATTGTGGCAGAGCGACACTAGATATATCTAAGCGAATGGACTATACATCTTGCATCTTTCCTCACAATAGGCAAATACTTCGATTTTTACACTTTTTTTACCTATATGAAATGTATACTAAACATTAAAGACAACAACACAACACAATCTAACTACTACAGACAACTAAAGACAACGTAGAATTTAACGCTTAAACTAAAGACAACGTTTTTCTCAAAGTTTAACTCAATTTATAAGCTTTGCTGAAGGACAAAGTCCTCTAGGTCTCGCCTTAAGTTACATTAATTAATGCTTAATAAGAAAGGCGCTTGGCCCCTAACTTGTTAAGTTCGCGCAATCACTGCCCGTAACTTTAGCATTGACTTTAAATTAATAAGTTGGTAATTTGTTGGGAAATAATAGGAAATAATATGATATTTCAGACCAATACGATTCTTACGAAGTATTTTATTGATATGTTCGCTTTTGTAGCTTCTAATTTAATTTAATTTTAAACTTAATTTGGCACAACGGGGTAGCACTTAGCCTTCATCACACTTAATGATAAGTGATGATAAGGCTGAAGGTGGAAGCGCACTACTCCCGGAATCCTCAATCACTGAGGAACTGGCTATCTTATCTCTAACTGCCGGAACACAATAATGCTGAAAACATCATTGTTATGGCGTCAGACTTAGATAAGATGATGATATTATTTTCTTTTTTTCGTATTCATAATGCAATTTTTATTACTTATTGAAAATAATAAAATAAACTATAAAAAAACTTCGATGGGACTCGAACCCACGATCTTTCACTGTCCGGGACTGTCCGTGTCGTGGGTTCGAGTCTTCGAGTCCCATCTGAGCTAGTTATGAGACGGGTTAATTTTTCTAATACTTCATTTTCAGTATTTTTAACGTCTAGGTACACACATTTAACTGATCTTTATACTGTAAAACTAGTAACGCACGCATAAACTAAATACAACGTTTTTCTCAATGTTTTACTTAATTTATATGCTTCGCAGGTCATAGTCCTCATTCATTAATCCATTTTAATTTATTATTTTAAGGATCTCCAACAGGCAATACACCTTACATTTACTGACACAATTTTAAGAGCTAGTTACGGGGTGACCACAGCATGCATTTAATGAAGCAAAACACACACAACACTGCGTTCCCAGTAGGTAGTAAAGTTCACAGTTTGTAGCGTTACGCGCAAAACAAGCAAACTGTGAACACTCCATTTCAAATATATGGAAGGGCGTACTAAACCGATACGCCGCTAACCAGTTGGCGGCAAACAGTTTGCCTACTGGGAACGCAGCCTTAATATTCAAGCAAAAAAAATAGGAAATAGGATTTAATAGGAATTAATAGGAAATAAAAAAGAAAAACAATTACTTACATAAAAATATCTTATGAGGTATGTAAATACTTAATTACTTAATCAATTAAAATTCATTCATCATCATCATCATTTCAGCCGTACGACGCCCACTGCTGGGCATAGGCCTCCCCCAAGGATCTCCTCAACGATCGGATTCATTAAAAAAAAAAATTTAAAATACAAAAATATATAAAATAAAAAATTTATTAACATTAATAATGTATCAATTACATATTAGAATTAAGTTTTTTTTTAAATTTTGAAACCTATCAAGATGGAATCATCATTAAATGTCAGTATCATACCTACACCCACGACTCGCGTGCTTGACAAAAATATTGGAAACGTCTCCTGCTATTTTACACCCCGCGCTGTTCATACCTGTCGCGAATAATTTTGGATGCGACAAGCGCGAGTTGTTGCGAAAGTGGTTCTGTATAAATATTTCTTAATTGATTTTTAGCCTAAGCGATAATGTAATTTGATTACATTACATTTTCGCTTAGGCTTAAAAAGGTATTTCAAATTATTTTCACTTTCTTGCATTGCAATAAGTAAGTCTTACTTCATTTCCAATAATATAAACTGCATCGTGAATGCAAAGAAGTAAAAATAATTTGTAAAACAACTTCCAAAACTGTAAAACATTAGTAGAGTTCCAAGAACAATAAAATTCATGTTTTCATTCTTTCAATGTTTTGCCGCTCTGGTGCAGAAATGAGGAAGTGTTTAATGTTTATTTTTGTTGAGTTTTTAATTCGAAAGAAGACTCATTCTGCATTTTAGTTAGATAGTAGTAAAGTAATAGTGTAGAGAAATGGTGCGTAGATCATAATTATGTAATAGAAACCGTCTTTTCTGCAAACGAGTGTATAACAGTTAGTTTAACACCATCTAACCTCAAGTTAAGAATTTATTTTAATCAGAACCTATTACATTTTTATTATTTTGTGATAAACAGCGTTTTTCTCAAAATAAGCGATCCACGTGTTTTGTGAAGCGATCTCTACATGATCGCTTGTTTTTATGATGATCATATTTGGCCATGGGATGAAAAGAATACATTTGTCGAGGAGGGAAGGACATAAATAGGGCTCAGAAGTAAGAAAAACAAATAAAATGAAAATCCATATTATAGATGTGAAAATTTTTTTGTTTAGGTTTTTGTTGGTTTGTATGCCCGTCTTTCACTTCAAAACGGAGCAAGAACGGATCAATGTGATTTTCGGTATGGAGGTAGATTAGGAGCGTCATAGGAGAGTGTCTCAAGGCTACTTTTCATCCCGGAAAATTGTGACATTCCCGAGGGATAACGTCGTATTAGTCTGCGCGGGTAAAGCCGCGGGCGGAAGGCTAGTAGATAATATACCTATATAAAGCAAATAGCGAGATAGAGAAGACAGGATAAAACGAATAACAGGACAGCTGTAAAAAAGTTTTTACATTTTCAGAATCAGTAAGTGAACAACTTTCTCCTAGAAACATGGGTCGAAATATGACAAATTTTTTTAATATACTTTTTTACAAAACAAATCATACTGATCACGTAGATCGATTTAGTATGGGAAGTCCAAAAATTTTGTAGTATTTCGACCCATGTTTCTAGGAGAAAGTATTGTTCACTTACCGATTCTGAGTCGAACTTAAAAATTTGGCCAGTGGTTTCAAAATAACTCAGTATTTACACCGACCTGACGGCCAGTTCGTTTATTTCCATTCCTGACGAACCCTAAGGATATAGGATATATTTTAAAACGACACGTTATTCCGTTTTACTGGCGTAAATGTAAGGCGGGACATAAAACAGCGACCGCGCGACATTTCCAATATTGTGGAGTAACTCCTAACGCGCAATTTATGGGCAGCCTTACTTTATTCAGAAGGTGGTTAATCATAAGGGGAGACGTAATGTTATGGAAATGTAAAAATGACTTTGGCTTTGGTTAAGGTGAGGATGGGTGGTCGACATTTTTGTGTTTCATAGTCCTACTAATATTATAAATGTGAAAGTATAGATGTTATTTTTTTTTTTTATTTTTACTTTTTTGCATTCACAATGCAATTTTTATGGTTGAAAAATGGAAAATGAAGTATTTAGAAAAAATCGACCCGTCTCACAACCAGCTCCGATGGGACTCGAACCCACGACCTTTCGCTATCCGGGCGACTGCTCTAACCACTGAGCTACGGAGTATAGATGTTTGCTCAATCACGCCAAAACGGCCGAACGGATTTGGCTGAAATTTGGGACACAGATATAACCTTGAGCCTGGAGAGGAAAATATCACATTCCCTTGGGATAACGTCGTGTAGTCCACGCGGGTGAAGCCGCGTGCAAAAGGCTAGTATTCTTATAAGACACCCAGAATTTATTAATATACTCACTTACATCTATAAAGAACCCTAAACCAGCCTGTCTATATCACCTGCTCGTCTCCGTATGATTGACGTATCATTACCAAAACTTGTGCGTGATTTGAGCTTTTTTATACATCCATCCCTCACACACTTGAGGGAAAACATCGTCTGTCCTTCTCTAGGATTATTATGTCGATATGAAATGCGTGATAATGACAACGTATCAGATGTTAGTGACGAGGTAGGTACGAAAAAAAATGGATAAAAGGATTCTTAGTTATTCTGAGTTCTTCGTATCAACCAAAATCAATATCGACAGTATTGTTTATTTCGGAACCATGTCCTGACAGACATTGAAAGTATATTGTACTATTGTATAAGTTAAGAAGTCTACGCCTTTTACTTTATCTATACTTCCATACTAATATTATAAAGAGAAAAGATTTGTACTTTTATTATTATTGTTATTTATTGTATTTTTGAATTGAATATTTCCTTTAGTACTTGGCTTAGGAAACGTAATATAGCGATAAATATCATGACATAAAAGTACAAGATGGATAAGTAAAAATAATTTGAAAAATATATTTTCAATTTTTTGCATGTTGTGACGTCATTGGAATTCAAAATTTTTAAACAAATAAACGTCACTTTGACTTTTGCTACATATTGGTAAGGTTGTATTCCACTTATCAAAGATCTTTGACGCATATACATTTGATGAAAGAAATTGAATTTCGAATGTATAAAATTGAACGTCAAAGTCGTCCAATTTCTATGATCAAATGCATATTGGACAAAGATCTTTGATAAGTGGAACTACCCTAAGTAAGTAAACAACCACTTGACACTGTCAACACTGTCAAGTGGTTAATTACAAATTTGATGACGTCAGAACATGGCGAAGAGCGTTTTTATTTAAAATGAAGTTTTGTAGGTTTTTATGTTTCAAAATATTAATAAATACATTTTTTGGGGTAATAGGACAATTATTATCCGTTAAGGACACGAATAAAAAAGGGTCAAGTAGCCTATTCCCTCACCATTAGATAGCTACATTCTTCCTGATTGACATAGGCTATATTTTATCCTGATATTTCCACGGGAACGGGTACCACGCAGGCAAATTCAAATATAAAACTTTTTAAATTGTCCTGTGTTTCTTCTCCCGAATCGGTATCGGGAAAACGAAACAACGGGGGAAAGAAACATATTACCACACTTTTATTAGCTTCACTTAGTTACACTAAGTCACAATGTAAGAAAATCTTGGAATTCAATTTTAACCTACTTTTAATTGTCGTATTGATCTGAAACTTTGCAAGTCTATATGAATCTGATGACAATACAATAATTTGCTACTATCGAGCTGATCTGATGATGGAGTCAAGAGGTGGGCAATAGAACTCTTCAATGGCTGCTAGGAAACCCCTCGAGTTTAGACTCATTTGTTTTGTTCTGATGAGACCTATTCGGTACACTTGGTGGTGAGGGTCTGATGATGGAGCAGAGAGGAAGCCAGTGGCACTCCTTTATCACCAATAGGAAACACCTCGAGTTCTGGCTCATTTGTTTCGTTCTGATTAGACCTATTCGCTACACTTGGTGGTGAGGGTCTAATGATGGAGCTGGGAGGAATCCAGTGAAACTCCTTAATGACCACAAGTAAACCCCTCGAGTTTTGACTCATTTGTTTCGTTCTGATGAGACCTATTCGCTACACTTGGTGGTGAGGGTCTGATGATGGAGCAGGAAGGAAGCCAGTGGCACTCTTTTAATGGCCAATAGGAAACCTTTTGAGTCTGACTCATTTGTTTCGTTCTAATGAGACCTATTCGTTACACTTGGTGATGAGGGTCTGATGATGGAGCAGGGAGAAAGCCAGTGGCACTCCTTAATGGCCAATAGGAAACCCTTCGAGTTCTGACTCATTTGTTTCTTTCTAATGAAACCTATTCGTTACACTTGGTGGTGAGGGTCTGATGATGGAGCAGGGAGGAAGCCAGTGGCACTTCTTAATGACCACTAGGAAACCCCTCGAGTTTAGGCTCATTCGTTTCGTTCTGATGAGACCCATTCGCTACACTTGGTGGTGAGGGTCTGATGATGGAGCAGGGGGGAAGCCAGTGACACTTTTTAGTGACCACTAGGAAACCCCTCGAGTTTGGGCTCATTTGTTTCATTCAGATGAGACCTATTCGCTACACTTGGTGGTGAGGGTCTGATGATGGAGCAGGGAGGAAGCCAGTAGCACTCCTTAATGACTACTAGGAAACCCCTCGAGTTTGGGCTCATTTGTTTCATTCAGATGAGACCTATTCGCTACACTTGGTGGTGAGGGTCTGATGATGGAGCAGGGAGGAAGCCAGTAGCACTCCTTAATGACTACTAGGAAACCCCTCGAGTTTGAGCTCATTTGTTTCATTCAGATGAGACCTATTCGCTACACTTGGTGGTGAGGGTCTGATGATGGAGCAGGGAGGAAGCCAGTAGCACTCCTTAATGACTACTAGGAAACCCCTCGAGTTTGAGCTCATTTGTTTCATTCAGACGAGACCTATTCGCTACACTTGGTGGTGAGGGTCTTATGTTGGAACAGGGAGGAATAAATTCGTTTATACTTTATTATATGTACCTACCTAATTATGTAATTTATTACATCTTATTAAGAAAGCCAGTGGCATTAATTAATGTTAATTGGGTTTGCCATTTATTGAACTAAAAAGAAAGAAATAAATATATAGTTTAAAAAACTAAACAAACACACTTTTAATAGTAATAGGCTAAAAAGTACAAAATAACCGTCTATTCAGTAACTGAAATTAAAAAGCGTGGTGCGCCCTTTGCAAAGCATGAATTTCAAGAACTTAATATTGACAACGCGCACCACGCTTTTTAATTTCAGTTACTGAATAGACGGTTATTTTGTACTTTTTAGCCTATTACTATTAAAAGTGTGTTTGTTTAGTTTTTTAAACTATATATTTTTACTTGTACAAAATATAGTTTAAGTTCTAATAATTTATATCAAAGTAATGACTACACCTCCTTTCTAGCTCGGCCAAGAAAAGTCTTTTAGACTGGAAACCGATCTCAGACCGAATAATCTGCGCTCGTTTCAACTCAAGAGCCCGTAAGATCACTCTTGTGCAGTGTTATGCACCCACTAATTCATCATCAGACGAGACCAAAGACGACTTCTACCACCGCCTTAACGCTACCCTTAAATCTATAAGAAAACAGGACATTATCATCGTCATGGGAGACCTTAACGCCAAAGTGGGAAGCGTCAACGCTCATCGTGAGCGGCACATGGGTACACAGGGACTTGGTGTGTGCAATGAGAACGGGGAGCGTTTCATAGAGTTTTGTCAAAATTACGACCTGACCATCGGCGGAACATTATTCATACACAGAGACCACCACAAGTACACTTGGACATCGCCCGATGGCGCGACCAGAAACCAAATTGACCACTTTGCCATCAGTTCAAAATGGCGTTCGTCGTTGCTTGATGTCCGCAACCGCAGAGGCGCAGATATTGATAGCGACCACCTCTTGATGGTAGCAGAAGTGCGACTCAAGGTTGCGATAGCACGCTCAGCCAGCGGACTTGGGAAAGCGGGAAAAAGGTTTGACGTCGAGAAACTGCGAAACCCTGACACCTGTAGTATGTTTCGGCTTGAACTCCGTAACCGTTTTTCCGGTCTCGTCACAACTTCAAGCACAATAGACGAGGAGTGGAAACGCATCAAAGTGGCTTATACAGAGGCCAGCTCCGCTGTTTTAGGGCACAAGCGCGCACACACTCGTGAAGACTGGATGACACAAAAGACCTGGGACCTTATTGAAGACAGAAGGAAACTCTCGCAAAAACTGCTTACAACACATGCTGACCCAGAACGCCATACTCTCAAGCAGCAATACCGCCAGTTACGCAGAAAAATCTATCGTAGCACGCGACAAGATAGAAGAATGTGGGCTGATGGTATTGCTGAACAAGCCCAACACGCTGCAGATACCGGCAACTTGAGAGAGCTGTACAAAACTACAAAAATCCTGGCCGGAAATAGCGGTACCACGAAGAGACCTTTGAAGTCCAAAGAGGGGCAGGTCATAGTGACATCGGAAGGCAAACTTCGTCGTTGGCGTGAACACTTTGAAGAAGTCTTTCGACCACCAACCACGTCAGCTCCGGAAGTACTGCACACTTACCCTCCACCAAATCGGCTCCTCGATATCAATACTGATCCACCATCACGTGGCGAGGTGGCTAAGGCTATTCTCTCCTTGAAAAACGACAAGGCTCCAGGACTCGACCTAATTACTGCGGAAATGCTTCAAGCTGACTTACCCTCTGCTGTCGATGTCCTGACTCCTTTATTAGAGAAAATCTGGAGCCAGGAAGAACTGCCAGATGACTGGAACAAGGGACTTCTAATAACTGTTCCAAAAAAAGGAGACCTGAGCCAATGTGGTAACTGGAGAGGCATAACTCTGCTCTCGACTCCTTCCAAGATCTTTTGCAAGGTTATCTTGGAAAGACTGTCTAGGGCCGTTGAACCCCTCCTGCGCAAGGAGCAGGCTGGTTTTCGCCCGAACCGCTCGTGCACCGACCAGATCAACACTCTCCGTATCATACTCGAACAGGCATCAGAATGGCAGAGGGAGGTTTACCTCACCTTCGTGGACTTCGAAAAAGCCTTTGATACGGTGAGCTGGCCCAGCATATGGTCCCGTCTTCTTGATATTGGGGTACCGCCAAAAATCGTCCACCTGCTGCAAGCCGTCTACAGAAAATATTCTGTCCAAGTTACCATCGACGGCCTTGTATCCGAGGATATTGCGGTTCATGCTGGAGTTCGCCAAGGTTGTTTACTCTCGCCTCTTCTCTTCCTGGTTGTACTAGACGGAATTTTGCTTAGCATACATCAGAACAAGCGTCGCGGGATAGAGTGGGGACTGTCCAATGTTTTAGAGGACTTGGACTATGCCGACGACTTATGCCTGCTGAGTCATACACACGCCGACATGCAAGCAAAGTTAGACGATCTTGTGGGGGAGGCAGCCAGAGTGGGTCTAAAAATTAACACCAGAAAGACTCAAGAGATGCGATCTGGAGTGAAGAATAGTACACCGTTGCTGTTAGGCACAGAGGTTGTGGAGCGCGTCCACAAATTCACTTACCTCGGGAGCGTCGTTTCAGAATCCGGAGGAACTGAAGAGGACATCACTTCGAGGATCGCCAAAGCCAGAGCCACCTTCGCACGCCTGGGACCTATATGGAAGTCACGGAAGCTGACCCGGAGGATCAAACTCAAAATCTTCGGGTCCAATGTTAAATCGGTACTCCTGTATGGGTGCGAGACGTGGAAGGTCACAAAAGACATCTCGCGCCAGATTCAGGTCTTCGTCAACCGTTGCCTTCGTCGTATTCTCGGTATCTTCTGGCCCGAGACCATCTCTAACGACCAGCTGTTAGAGCTCTGCCAAGAATCTCCGATCGACCAGCAGATCAAGCGCCGGAAGTGGCGATGGATCGGCCACACGCTCCGGAGAGATTCCGACCATATACCTAAGCAGGCGCTCGATTGGAATCCCCAAGGAAAAAGAAGACGTGGCCGTCCTCGTCAAACCTGGCGTCGCACCGTACTGGCAGAAGCGAAAAGCATTAGGAAGACGTGGAGCGAATTGAAACGCGATGCTCAAGACCGACTGCGTTGGAGATCTACTGTGGACGCCCTTTGCCCCATCCAGGGGACATAGGACATTAAGTCAAGTAAGTCAATGACTACATACTTATGCCAGAAACGAAAAGTAGCCTTCACTAGTCTAGAGGTTCCAGTTTGACCGTAACCTTTATCTCTTCACGGATCTCTAAATTCTTGAAATATAGTTTAAAATTATTATTTAGCTCCAATCTTCGATCAACAATAACACCTAGGTTCAATACATATTATTATATTTTATCTTACTACATTTAAATAGTTCTGTTGTTTACAGGGTCAATCTGATTGGGTACCTATCTGATCTCAATCAGATTGGGCTATGTCTGCCTTTTGTGGTGTAAGTAAATAAATCTTGAATTGGTGGCATTTTTAGAATGAAAAATACTAAACTCATAATTTAGCAACCAAACATCCAAAAACACAAAAACCTTTCCGCTACCGCGGACCGTCAAATCCCGTACGATTGTCGATAAAATCTGGTCCATAAATAAATTGCATGGAGATGTTGATAGCCGATGGTCCCTAATTGACGTTTTGATACATATCGAAGCGCGCAAAACGTGTTTTTTATTTTATTTCTTGTCAACGGCTTTGGGCGGCGCTTTACTAATGTCTATTGATCGGATGATTCGAAATTTATAGAAGTGCCGATAAAATATTTTTGAAGAATTGTAAAAAAAACAATCAGTATTTAATATTATCGCTAAAATGTCGCTATTCCTTGAGAGCTTTAAGGGAAGCCATTTTTTAAACCCGTTTATTTAAATGTGTGGTAATCAAAATATCAAGCTACCGGCTTCGCCCGCGTGGACTACACGACCGACGTTGCCCCGCGAGAGTGTGATGTTTTTCCGACGTAAAAAGTATCATAATTATGTCACTCTCCAGCTCATAAACTATCCCTACCGAAAATTACGTCGACCCGTTGCTCCGTTTTGACGTAAAGGCGTTCAAACAAACAAACACTTTCACATTTATAATAAAACTACTGGTAATATAACTACATGTTGTAGCTTATATGACTCTTCAGCTCCTAAATTATCCCCTTCCAAAAATCACGGCGATCCGTTGCTCCGTTTTCACGGGAAAGACGGACAAACAAACAAACACACTTTCACATTTATAACATGTAAAAGATTTGACCAAGTTTTATTCTTACTATAATAGAACCGTAAGAAATGTTAAGAAAACAAATTCCTTATAAATTGCTTACTCACAAAAAAACGCCACATCCGGTGTAACCATCTTACAACTACACCTTTCACAAACTTCACGATGTCAGCCATTTTATTCCGATAACATACAACCATTTATCGCCATCTTTTAAACAAAAGGTTAACCCTTAAAAAATCTATTGTGTTTTCGACGCCCCAATGATCCCTAAAAGGGTTGACCTAAGGGTCTTTTAGGCCCTTTTGTACTACTTAAGACAATTAAGCGTTTTTTTTTAATTATTTTAATATAATAACCCACGGCTGATGACGGGGCTTGAAAGACCTTTTTTTAAATCAATTTGAACTTTATTTTTATGGTGTTGGGATAATAAAATGCTGGTCTATTGTTTGTGTGAAGTGTTGGAGGCAATTTTAGAAGTGCGAATTTTACGCTTCCCTTAATAATTGTGTTGTGAATTTGATTGAGTGATTAGGGCTATCGGCTGTTTTAAGTTGAAAAAATACGCTCATATTTTTATTGGACTTTCATTCTGAAGTAGATTAAAGTAATAGTTTGAACCACCCAGTTGGATTGCGATAAATTTTATACAAGTAGAGGAAGTTTGTACCGTGGGGAATTTTACCTTTTTAGGTGTTGATTAGCATAATAATAATACACATTTAAAGGACATTGGGCAAATTTATATGGCGGCATGACCCAGTGCGACCACTGATAAAACTTATATCTATAAACAAGCCTTAGCTACTATCATCATTGTATAAAATCTTATTTCTGTCAGAGGCTTTAGAAAGGTATGAGCATTGTTTAAAATCTTATATCTGCCAGTAGGTATTATTTGTTTGTCTTCCGTCTTTCACGCCGGAACAACGGAGCAACGGATCAATGTGATTTTTAGTACAGGGGTATATTGGGAGCTGGAGTACATAGGCTACTATTTATCCCGGAAAAATATCACATTCCCTCAGGCTATCGTAGTTATCGAAGCCGCGGGCGGAAAGCTAGTGTAAAATACAACCCAAAAGAGCGCTATGGCAATATATACTCAAGCGCAAGTACTAGAAATGCGAGTCGCGAGGGTTGTGTTAATAAATAACCAAAATATGTTACAAAAATAAAGTGTTTTATTTGAAAAGTGACATAAGTTACGTATTTTTTTCATATATTCTAACCTATGTGTTACACTGAGTAAAGCCACATGTATCCCATTCTTGGCCGCGTCTACACCATGACCGGGTCGATCTGCCCAATGTCTTTAATCGTTAATTCGTCTAAGAATGACTGAATTTATGTATGGCTTCTGGAAATTGGTTATGCAAGCATAATCGCGAGCACAGTTATTATAAATAGCGAAATATCTTCTAGAAGTTATCGTGTGATGAAATATGATCTCTTGCAAGTTTACAAAGCGAAACCTCGCGAACTTAGCTGAACTTTGGCGAACTTATTCCATATTTCATTCATTGTTGACTAGTCTGGGCCGTTGAGATCGTCTGTTTTATTTTTGTGTAGGGAGACAAAGTTTACGATAAAGATACAGGTTTTTAACGAGACGGGTTGGAAAGACCGGATTGTTGTCATTGGAGGGTTAAATTTGTAAGTTGTGTTATTATAAATTAATTATTGTTGTTTATTACTTTTGCTTAAAGTACTTTGAAACTATTAAATATTAATGTTTTAACATAAGCATGTGACTATATTATTATTATAAAACTTGCTGAGTAAGTACCTACTTAGTACCCCGTCAGTACATACAGTTGCGGTCAGCTTTCTGTCACTTTCACCATGTAAATTGTTTCCTGGTTCTTTATTCCTTTGGAACCCGGGACCTCATATATATGTCGGAGCGTAAGCGCAATGCTGCCCTCATAAACAGCAAGATCGATTACTTTAATTTAAATTATAGCGACATCTATCGAGTTATTTTGTAACTGTCGACTTAAAATATTAGCGCCATCTATTTTGTTGTTCTGTAACTATTAGTTGAGTCGGGTTAAACGTTGCGAAAGCACTTGAGTGAGTTGGATACAGAGAGATGGCAGGACCTGACCAAATGAGTTGAATTTGTCGATACATTTGGTTGAGGCGCAAGATAAAAGGAGTCTGAAAAGGGACCTACAAGGGGTTGGACGTTGAGGCGGTAGTGGGGCCCGCAAGGGCCACTTTTCTGTATCGAATTTGCTGCGTTTAAAGATTCATCCGTGTATATCACTTGAATCGTTGTTTTATTTGTGCCATATCTATTGTGATTGAAGAATAAGACGTTTGTTATTGAAGAAGAGACTATTATTTTGAGGATCCCTCGTCGCAACCATCCTGAGAACGAGACCAGACCAGGCAACCCGACCCCAGCGACGTCATCAGAAGTGAGATGCAGCCCGTGCCACAGATGAAAAGTGGACTGAAAACGAAATACCCGTATTTCTGTTATTCGACATTCTGTTACTGAACGTGTGATGAAAAAGGCGACCTGCCGTTCCACTAGCGGCATTTCATTTGCAAGAAGAGAATTGTGAAAATCATCTTTTCCTGGTGATGAGCGGTACCTACGCTGAAAGGAAGTTCATCGGCAAGACTGGACAAGTCTGGACCTGGACCAGATTTCATGTGCTGGCGTAACCTGGCTGGAGCATGAGGATTTGTTCATCGATAGGTTTGTCTGTATCTAGACAAACGGAGGTACTCTCATATTTTTCTTATTTTGTGAAGCCGAAAGAAAGTAAATCTTATTTCTTTGTGAGTAATTCGTTGTAATAATAGTTCCTAACGGAACCAAGAATGTTTTATGATTTTACTGTCAACTACCTACATCCAAACTTAGTGAGAAACATTTTTCTAATTTTACTAACGTACAGTGTATAGTAAATTCGCATACTATTGCGTTTGAGAAAAATTTTGACAGATGGATTGTACTTTGTTGTAAAGAAATAAGATCTAGATAGTAACATTTGCACATTGACAATTTGATACTCGGGGTACAGATAACATACGAGTTATCCGCTTGAACGGCCGGGCGCGCACCCCGGAGCCTCTTACGCGGCTATGTCATTTGACACCTTAAAGGCGCGCCGGGTTTTGTTTACATTGTTTACAGAAACGTTATTTAGGACTCGTCCTCGGCGGGCATGTAGTTAAGTGGTGTTTTTATTCAAGCGGATGCTTTAAACTAAACATCTGTTATGTTAGAGTATTGTTTGGGTTAATAGTTTCGTGTAATAAATAATCACCACACATAAAATGCAAGCGCAGCAGTGGTGCAATGGTGCGACTCTGCGGCGATGGCAGTGCGGCGGCGGCGCGGTGGCGTCGTGGCGCAACGCAACAGACAAGTAGCCGGCGCTGGTGGCGATAGTGTAGAGAGAGAGATCTACTGGCATCGCATATCATATGATCGCAATTTGGTGAGCAGTTTTCATTTTGTCATTATTTGTGCAAACAGCACTGAAATGCACTTTTCCGTTCAATGAACATTCTTTTGTAAAGTTTTTGGCACTTTACTAGTACAAACCTAGTATAACAATGATTGTTAATGTGGGATTTGATTTAAATTGGATTAGTAACGATAAGAGTTCGTATTAGATTGACAGATGGGAACATGATTTGATTTGGTTCAGAGGACTAAATATTTAGTTGGTGTTTTACCACATTATTAGTAACGAAGTGCTGAAGATGTGTTTGTTTTATTGCGTGGCTGAATGAGTCAGCACGTCGTTGTGGTACCGTGATGGTAAAGAGGGTAGAGCGGAAGCACTTGTAGTATGTACAAAGAAAGATTATGTTTTGTTGTTGTTCCAAGCTGTCAGTCTAAAATGCGTTGTGATTGTGACTATGTTCAGTAATAAAGAAGTAGTTGAGAGCTTTATTTTTCAAAAAGGCTTTAAGTAATAACGTTATTTACAAGCAGTTATCAGCTGCTACGTGACAGATTTATTTGAGTATTGAGCTTTGTTGGACTGATACCAAAAGCACTGAGTTTTGTGATCGCTGGTTATGTTGTGGAGTGCTAGTAAAGCACAAAATTTTACGATCACTGGATAAGTCATTGAAAGTTACTGTAGACTGTAGAGTTCTGACAGATACGTTATGGTGAATTTAGTACAAACTCCGCCAAGATAAAGTGGAAATGGATTTTCATGAGTAAACTTATGAAGAGAATTAATTTGTGTAAAATGATATTTTTAACGTTTGCCCTAAAATAGTTTTGAAGTTGTTAAAACTAAGTTTTTAAAGATTAACGAATAGCTTAGAAAGATGTCTCAAAGTGATGTATCCTCAGAATTAAATGTTTGTGATGTTGAATCGGGTGTGGACAGTGCCGGTGAAGGCCTGTCTAACTATGTGCAAACACTTACTGACATGGCTACTTATTTGGTAATCCGCACGCTTCAGTCGTAGTCGTAACTGCGACTCAATAGGGTTGTACAGGGCGCGGTGCGGCTGAGGCTGTGGCAATCTAGCGTCTCATGGGAGACTATGTCATTATGATATGACCATGTACATTGAGTGTACCGATTCCAATGTGGGGATCCGTCTCATGGGAGACTATGTCATTATGAGATGACCATGTATGTTGAGCATACCGATTCCAATGTGGGGATCCGTCTCATGGGAGACTATGTCATTACGATGACCATGTACATTGAGTGTACCGATTCCAATGTGGGAATCCGTCTCATGGGAGACTATGTCATTATGAGATGACCATGTATGTTGAGCATACCGATTCCAATGAGGGAATCCGTCTCATGGGAGACTATGTCATTACGATGACCATGTACATTGAGTGTACCGATTCCATGTGGGAATCCTTGCCACCTAATGTGTAGCTACTGTTAGTGATGTGTGTTGCTTTATGACTTTGATTATAATATTGTGATTACGATAACTAACTATGAGGCATACTTTCTTCCTTATCTTTTATGTGGCTACTAACCTTTTAGTCAGGGTAAGCCGAGCGGAGTTAGCTCCATTGAAGTAATTTTGTTCCAGATACACATGAGGACATGTGACACGTCAGAATGGCCGTGTCGGAGCGTAAGCGCAATGCTGCCCTCATAAACAGCAAGATCGATTACTTTAATTTAAATTATAGCGACATCTATCGAGTTATTTTGTAACTGTCGACTTAAAATATTAGCGCCATCTATTTTGTTGTTCTGTAACTATTAGTTGAGCCGGGTTAAACGTTGCGAAAGCACTTGAGTGAGTTGGATACAGAGAGATGGCAGGACCTGACCAAATGAGTTGAATTTGTCGATACATTTGGTTGAGGCGCAAGATAAAAGGAGTCTGAAAAGGGACCTACAAGGGGTTGGACGTTGAGGCGGTAGTGGGGCCCGCAAGGGCCACTTTTCTGTATCGAATTTGCTGCGTTTAAAGATTCATCCGTGTATATCACTTGAATCGTTGTTTTATTTGTGCCATATCTATTGTGATTGAAGAATAAGACGTTTGTTATTGAAGAAGAGACTATTATTTTGAGGATCCCTCGTCGCAACCATCCTGAGAACGAGACCAGACCAGGCACCCGACCCCAGCGACGTCATATATTACTTTAATTAAAGAAAAACATGAGTAAGTACAGAGTTAGAGAAATTATGTTAAGATCTTTATGGTCTCCCAGACTGCGTCGATTCCATTGACGATCTATGCTTTCTTTTACCTCGTTGATTGTTCTAAAGTTATTGTAATTTAATTCTGCTCTGAAATATTTGAGTACAGTCACGAGCATTAATATGTATATGTCGCAGGGATTTTGTCAAAGTCGTGATATTATAATTCCACTAGTGAAATTATAATTTTTCGTGATATTATGAATAGACAGTACGAGACAGTTTGCACACGGAGCCTCGGAAGTCCTAGAGAACACGTGATAGGTTAGAAATTTAAAAATATAGAACATATAGAACACGTGATAGTTTAGAAATTTAAAAATAACCACAAATTTAAGGCAATCGCTTCGCTGCGCTTCGCGATCGTCTTAAATTTCTAACCTATCACGTGTTCTACAGGACTTCCGAGGAGTACAGAAGTTTTACGAGGCAAATTCGTGAGCTCGCATCCGTGTGCATACCGTCTCGTAGGTACTGTCTATTCATAATTTAACTAGTGGAATTATAATATCACGAGAAATTATAATTTCACTAGTGGAATTATAATATCACGACTTTGACAAAATCCCTGCGACATATACAACTTAGAACTTTGTCTCATTGAAGCGTTTCAAAAGAAAACGATCAGTGTCACAGAAGTCATTCAATAATGTCATACGACATAGTCATTATGTTGTATACATATTATTGCTCGTACCTACTGTACCTCACCCGCTTCGATATATCTGATAGCGACTGTACCACCCAATGAATGGGATTGTGGGCCCCCTACAAACTACGAAACACTAAAACAGACGGAACCTTTGATTAGTGTCTCAAAAAGCGTCCAATTTGTTGGAGTGTCCCTCCGTCTCACTAGCGCCATCTGTGATGTTCCCCGTTAATTAATAAGATTCGATGACGGTTACCTTGACGTGTCTTTGATTGCAGATAATGATGATCGCCCTCACTGCGTCGATTTCTTTGACGAACTATGCTTTCTGATATTTTTAACCTCGTTGATTGTTACAAAGTTACTGTAATTTAATTCCGCTCTGAAATATTTGAATACCTACCTACCTCGCCCGCTTCGATGTATCTGATAGCGACTGTACCACCACCACCCAATGAATGGGATTGTGGCACCCCTACAATCCACGGAACACTGAAACGGACGGAACCTTTAATTAGTGTCTCAAAAAGCTTACAATTTGTTGGAGTGTCCCACCGTCTCACTAGCGCCATCTGTGATGTTCCCCGTTAATTAATTAGATTCGATGACGGTTATCTCGACGTGTCTTTGATTGCAGTAAACGATGGTAGGTAGATGGACTAGAGTAGGACCACATAACTTGGCGCGTGTCACAGCCATCTCTATCGTCTTCTACAAGCCATGCGCATAAAGTTGGCAACGTAGTTTTAAGTGAACCGATTTGACACCGTTTGCACCGTTTGACAGGTAAACAGCGAGTAAACCTCGAGTACTGAATCGTATGGAGATGGCATATCTTCTATAAATCTATACAAATAAATAAAATTGGAGTGTCTGTTTGTAACATTAAATAACCGCTTTTTACGACGTGCATATGATTAAATATACGGTACATATACCAAAATGACATTTTTTACAATTTTTGTCTGTCTGTCTGTTTGTTCCGGCTAATCTCTGAAACGGCTGGACCAATTTTGACAGACCGATTAATACGACAATTAGAAGTAGTTTAAAATTGAATTCCAAGATTTTCTTACATTGTGACTTAGTTACACATCACTTTTTCGTAGGTATGCCACCTCCATAGGATTTAGTACTCAGAGGAGTAAACCGGTTCACAGCAATGTTGCCGTTCCGTATCATAGCATGGCTTGTAGAAGACGATAGAGACGGCTGTGCGCGTGTCTATTTCTGGAACTAACCCTTAACCACTTACCACCGGTCTCTCAGACACCGGTCAAGTATTTTTTGTTAATATTTCGGCGTGAGCGCATCGTTCAGTTTTGTGCGTCCATGTACCTTCCCCCCGCTCTCGTTAGAACCGATGGATCCGCCGTCGTCGTCACAGGTGCCCGCGTTTATCCACAGTAAGGTTCCAAACATCGTCAGCGGTCAGTGAGACCGGTGGTAAGTGGTTACGTACTAAATTATGACATGGGAATAAAGTTAGAGCAGTCGCCCGGATAGCGAAAGGTCGTGGGTTCGAGTCCCATCGGAGCTGGTTGTGAGACGGGTAGATTTTTTCTAAATACTTCATTTTCCATTTTTCAATGGGAATAAGGCTTATTTTTGGCAATCAGTGCCTTCTAACAAATGCCAAGTTATGCGTTATCGCAAAACCATCGTCTATCTCGCTCGTTTCACGGGGGCGCAAGCAGCCGAGAAATAATAGCGGGCCATGGTTATCCTGATCGTATTATTTTGTATCAAAACCAGAGCAGCGCCTCTTTCAGTCGTTTAAGAAACTAAAATTCAATACACATTATTTTGACAGCAGCACTTTGACAGCTTTTGAAGGACGGTATAGTGCGACCATGAAGCTCGACTTAATACTGAGGTAACTGGAGAGTGCAGTACGAACAATTTTTTGAATACCACAAATAATACAGTGGCTGTCTTCTGTCTCACCTACACTTTAAAAAAATACGTATGGTCATATGAGACAGCTGACAGCCACTACATACATAAATGTCAAATTTGCTGGCGACACTTTTTTATTCAGGGTGAGAGCTCCAGTTACCTCAGAGTATTAAGTCAAACTTCATGAGTGCGACTAGCATTTCGGTTCCGGCAAAGAACATATACACTTAGTTCCGGTGACAATCTTGAGAACAACATTTACCTTATGCAAGGAATTTATAAGTACTACAGTGGCACAATTTTTTGTAGCCATTTACCCGGCCCTGACTTCTAAGACCTTCAGCCACCAGCAGCGCTATGGTTGGACATCAACTTGACAGCAGAATGACATTTAAAAAAAACATGATAGTTTCACATTTTGGCCACCGGAACAGATTGGCCACGTACAATACGGGAGTCTGTTTTGACAGCTAATTTTGTATTGCAAATGGCTCTTCTGTCACGGCTGTCATCGGAACAGACAGAATGTTGGACTCTATAGTTTACTATTCGATTACCAGCGATAGTTTTTCATGCTAGAGTCCGCCCCACATAACTTGGCGTGTGTCAGAGGGCGCTGATAGTCAAAAATAAAAATACCTAAGCCTTATTCCCATGTCTATTTCCTGGAAATGAACCGAGTACCTAGGTACGAGTATATAGTGCGACAAACATTTCTGTTTCGGTGATAATCTTTGGGACTATAACAGTTTTCATACGAGGCTGTTAATTTTAACAGCTATTTCGTATTGCAAGTAGCCCTCTGTCACGGCTGACACCGGAACAGACAGGAGTGTGTGGGACTATAGATAACGTGCGACAAGCTTTTCTGTTCCGGTGATTACCTTTCGAACTAAAACAGTTTTCATACGACAGCACATTTTGACAGCTAATTTCGTATTGCAAGTGGCTCCTCTGTCACGGCTGTCATCGGAACAGAAAAGCTTATGGCACTGTATGTTTAATTGAAATTGTAGGTATTTAATAAATACAGGATAAATTTTTAAGATCGACTCGGAATCGGCAAGTAAACAACTTTCTCCAAGAAACATGGGTCGAAATATGAAAAAATTTTTGACTCTTCATACAAATCAGACTGATCACGTGATAAGATTTTGTATGGGAAGGTGAAAAATTTTTGTCGTATTTCGAACATCGATTTCGACCCATGTTTTTAGGAGACAATTGTTCACTTACCTATTCTGAGTCGATATTAATGTGCAGTGTTTAAAAATTGAACCTGTTTAGAATACGGTAGCTACTTAGATCATATTATGTCAAAAACAAACATTATAACGCTGACTTAAAACAAATTTACATTAACTGTACTTTAGCAGTACACTGTAGTATTTTTCCCATGCGCATAGATCAAAGTAAATAGATAATCCTTAAAAACCACTCAGGCGCATCCTTCCGCCCGCTAGATCGGAATCTGATCATATGTTAATCACAGTTTTAATTCAATGGAGTTACCGGCATCGGAAATTAAATAAAAGTCCTTTTTTGTTGGACCTCGATATTAATATTCAATTAAGTCGTAATTGGAAAGTGGTTGAGAGGGCATTTTTAGGCTGCAGTCACACGGACTACATTAGCTGTGCAGTCGGTGTATTCAACTTCTTGCAGTCAGTAGTTTTCCGTGACCACTGCCCATGGAAAGGTGCCGAAACGTCGGATAAACCTAAAACCTTTAAAAATACAAAAAAAAAAACAAGTTGTTCAATAAATGCGTGCAAAATTAGTGAAAGTGTTTTATTTATCACTTGATATTTTAAAACAGCCCGTCATTTTATTTTATTTCTTTAACTGGAATAAAAAACAGCATTCACAATATGTCTTAAAACTATTGTAGGTATAACTTATTTATAGTAAAGCCCACACCATTATCCTCGAGTTAATTATTTTGTGCTACTCATCAACTTAACATGAACGAAAAAACATCTAAATAGTGTTCTGAATTAATAAGATAAGATTATATTTAAACGTGTAACAAAAACAAAATAAGAATACCAAAACTACAACTTACAGCATTTGAGCTACCTTACAATGAAAACTAAATTAAGTACTTAATTAAAATACAACTAATCTGATAAATTACCCAAATTAATAAATTAGCCAAAACAATGATGAAAGTCAAGATAGACTTCCATCATTGGTCATAAGCCGTCAACATAATAATATTATTACCTATTAAAGGCACGATCTTACAAATTATCGAAAACAACCAATTTTTTATTCACAAGTAAACTATCAAATATTCTTTATTTTGAGCAGATAAAAATATATGTGGAAGCTAAATAAATGATCTTGATTATTTTGTGGCTAGAAAAACGATATTCGTATCTTAAACTCGACTTTAAAAAATTCAAAAACAAAGAAAATTTTCATTATTTTTATATTTTTTTGGTTTTATACTTAGATTATTAATCTCTTATTCACGAATAATATATAGAAAATAGGTGATGACATATAGTAGATTATTCTCAGGCTACTTTTTCAAAAAGTGAATTTATGCTAACAACAAAAACATTGAAAAAATGAAAAAGTGAGTTTATTTTCATTACTCTTCACACATAAAGAAAAAGACAAAGACAGAGTTTTTGGAAGATCCTGCCCTTAAGTATCTTAGTTTGGTATCGGCTAGTTTGCGGATATCTGTTCTACATTTTTTTAAGGTACTTATTTAGTTGTGGAAACCTTGTTGGCTTATGTATTCTTGAAATCTTGAATCTTGAATCTATGTATTGATTAAGTGTACACTTTTGTGTTATTTCATGATGTATGTTTCCCTTGAAAAGAAAAATAAAAATAAAATAAAAACAAACAAATAAAATACCATTTTCTCTTCCCCAGTGCGACCCCTCTGGGTGCGTCTTCAAGGCGGCAAGCGCCCCCTGGTGGCTGGGCAGGCCACCGAGCTGGTGTGCCAGTCGGCGGGTGCCAGGCCCAAGCCGACCATCTCATGGTGGAAGGGGGGCACCAGGCTTAAGACTGTCAGAGAGACCGTGAGTATGAGTACTGTTCTTTTTTTTTATCCACAACGATGTAGCACTTAGCCTTCAGCACACCTGATGTTAAGTGGTGATAAGGCTGAAGGTGGAAGCGCACTACTCCCGGAATCCTCAACCACTGAGGAACTGGCTATCTTATCTCTAACTGCCGGAACACAATAATGCTGAAAACATCATTGTTATGGCATCAGACTTAGATAAGATGGTAGCTAGGCCAGGCAGCTAGGCTAGTTATCCTAGTAGATAGGATAGGTAGTACTACTATCTACGCTTTTCCGGCGTAAATTCTATTAAGTTTGTGTACCTAATTTATTTAGTAGCTTAAGAGAATAATTAGGTAAAACTGAATAGTCAATAAACTTGCCATATTTTGCAACCCCTCTGGGAACGTCTTCAAGAAGCCAGGATTCCCGAGCTACCTACTTCAGCGTTTAAAGATTCGAAGTCAGTAGTAAGTAGTAATAGTTTTTTTTAATCCAATTATTAACCGCCTCTGTGATCTATTGGTACACACTACCCGTATCAGACCCAGAGAACCCGGGTTCGATTCCCAGTGGGGTATGAACCCGGGTTGTCAGGTATTCGGTTTGTTTGGTAGTAGGGCTTGTTCTAAGTCCGCCTGGCTAGCTACCACCATCTTATCTTAGTCTGACGCCATAACAACAATGGTTTCAGTATTGTTGTGTTCCGACAGTTAGAGATAAGATTGCCACCTTCAGCCTTATCATCACAAAACATCAGGTGTGATGAAGGCTAAATGCACAGAACACGCAAACAAAATTTCATGTTCTGTGGCTAAATGCTACCCCATTGTGGAAAAAAACGAGCGAAGTCACAGGCGATCGCCAGTTAAATAGGTGTACTTAATATAAAAACAAACCACATCTGCCATTAAATCACATAACGCCACGAGACGTACACAAAGGACTTAAGATTTAATTTGTCACTTTCTCAGACATTTCTCCTACGTGACCACTACCCCTAGAGACCGGCCGGGGTTCCTCACACTTCCACATAAACATCTAGGGAACACCTCAATTTCGTACGGGAATATCATTTAACACCCCTCTAGTTACATAATTCATCGACCTTCGTAAGTCCTTGTCCCTCAGGACTTGGCTGAAGTTACACGGAGTCTGAAATGACTAATTTGATTTGTGTTACAATGTAAAGTTTTGTTTTTCGGTTTTATCGCTAACAAACACATTTTTAATCGAATTATGGACCCCTGGCTAAGTAGGCGTGGTTAGTACTATTACCTGTGCCATTACGCTATATCGGAGAAACTAGATGTAACTTTTTTTTTAATCAACATATGCTTTTTTAGTAAATACATACTTAATATAAGTACATAGAAAACATCCAGACCAACACAAATGTCTATTTGTTGGTTCGATGTCTATGTTCATGCACACAAATATTTGTCTTGTTCGGGAATCGAACCCGGATCCTCTGGTGAGAAGGCAAGTATACCTGCGCCAAACTACTGTCATATATGTATATTAGTTTATGGTTCTACTTCCGAGTACTTTATGTTGCTACTTTTGAAATATAACCACCTCTGTGGTCTAGTGGTTCACACCACACCGGTTACAGACCCAGAGGTTCCAGGTTCGATTCCCAATAACATATTGTATTCGGTTTGGTTGGTTGACTTGTTCTTAGTCCGCCTGGCTAGCTTAGCTACCACCATCTTATCTAAGTCTGACGCCATAACAATGATGTTTTCAGCATTGTTGTGTCCAAGAAAGAGATAAGATAGCCAGTTCTTCAGTGAATGAGGATACCGGGAGTAGTGCGCTTTCACCTTCGGCCTTATCACCACTTAACATCAGGTGTGATGAAGGTTAAGTGCTACCCCGTTGTAGATCCATACTATATACTATATACTATATACTATATACTATTATACTATATACTATAATATACTATATATACTATATACTATATACTATATACTATATACTATATACTATACTATACTATATACTATACTATACTATATACTATACTATACTATATACTATATACTATAATATTATAAATGCGAAAGTGTGGTTGTTTGTTTGTTTGTTTGTTTGTTTGTTTGTCCTTCTTTCACGTCAAAACCGAGCAACGGATCGACGTGATATTTGGTATGGGGATAGTTTGGGAGCTGGAGAGTAACATAGGCTACTTATTATTCTAGAAAATTGAGTAAAAATTGTAATTTTCTATGAAAAATCGTTTAACTATCGTACCTTCGATACAAAACTGTCATTTCTTCCATTGCCGTTTCCAAAGAGTATGTAATCACTGACGTCTGCGCAATCAAAACCGAATACTAATCTTTTCCATAAGCTTAGAATAAAAAAATGTACTGTAGCTAACGCTAAAAATGCCCCAGTCGCGCATGCGCGCAGAGTTATCTGACACTCACTCTACTTCACAGAGTAATTTTTTATAGTAAGAAATAGAGACCAAGCTTGGGCCCCTTTATTGGTAGTGTGTAACGAGCGGTATCTGTTGTCTGGTGTAAGCAACTTTTGGTGTATAAACAAGATGTTGGTGACCGGGTCCACTATTATATGGCAAAACAACGTTTGCCGGGTCAGCTAGTATATAATAAAAAAACCCTTTTCTACTTCTGAATTCCGGAATTTCACAGCATAATATTTCAAGACTACATTTTACAATAGTTATTTTCACCTCTCCAGCTCGAAAAGGGCGCTTTTGGCGCCTAAAAACACGCAGCAAAATCGATTTTTGCTGCGAGCGTGAGGCAAAGTGCTTTTTAATTTTTTACACCAACTTTTGAAATAATTAAGAAAAAGAAATAGAGTGACAAGGATGAGACTTTTAAAATTAGTATGAGCAAAAAGGATAGATAGATAGCTTTATGTCGATGGACATGAAATATAAAGCTTAAAAAATAAATACACGGATACCAAAGGTTCGAAATAAAGAGTATGGACGAAATGAGGTCGCATGCATGATATAAATATAAAATAAGAAAAATTAATGAATTCTAATAAAAAAAATATAGAAATACGATTGTACTACTATTGCTTTTTATTAAACACGCAATATTTAAAATAAATAATATGAAGTGAACATTATATCGCTTACTAATATCATGTTTGGTTTTCATAAAAATTACATCCAGTGCAGTTTTTGAACGCAATGCAAACAGTTACTGAAGGTAACTTGCATAATTGCACCAATTTTACTCTTAATTGTTAATTTTGTAATTTTGATGTTTTCTTTATTGTTAAATGTTGCCTTCAATGTTGTTTTTCTGACCTGTAACACTTTTCTCGCTGGTAGAGGTGAAAAGTTGTATGTTTAACACGAGAGCAAAATTTTCTGATGTCTCGTGCCTTTAAATCACTCACCGTGCTCAGTAGTCTATATTTGCGAAAAATGATTTTGCTCTCTTGTATAACAATAGTTATTTGTTATACAAGAGAGCAAAATCATTTTTCGCTGCGAGTGCTGAATTTAAATCACGAACTAGCGAAGTAGTCTAAAATTGAATCACGAGCGTAGCGAGTGATTCAAATATAGACTACTGAGCACGGTGAGTGATTTAAAGGCACGAGACATCAGAAAATTTTGCTCTCGTGTTAAACATACAACTTTTCACCTCTACCAGCGAGAAAAGTGTTACAGGTCAAAAAAACAACATTGAAGGCAACATTTAACAATAAAGAAAACATCAAAATTACAAAATTAATAATTAAGAGTAAAATTGGTGCAATTATGCAAGTTGAAGGTAACTGTTTGCATTGCGTTCAAAAACTGCACTGCATTGCATGTAATTTTTATGAAAACCAAACATGTTAATAAGAGATATAATGTTCACTTCATATTATATATTTTAAATATTGCGTGTTTAATAAAAAGCAATAGTAGTACAATCGTATTTATATAATTTGTTATTAGAATTCATTAATTTTTCTTATTTTATATTTATATCATGCATGCGACCTCATTTCGTCCATACTCTTTATTTCGAACCTTTGGTATCCGTGTATTTATTTTTTAAGCTTTATATTTCATGTCCATCGACATAAAGCTATCTATCTATCCTTTTTGCTCATATTAATTTTAAAAGTCTCATCCTTGTCACTCTATTTCTTTTTTCTTAATTATTTCAAAAGTTGGTGTAAGAAATTAAAAAAGCACTTTGCCTCACGCTCGCAGCAAAAATCGATTTTGCTGCGAGTTTTTAGGTGCCAAAAGCGCCCTTTTCGAGCTGGAGAGGTGAAAAAACTATTTCAGGAATCTAAATTAAATGTCATAAGCTTTTGTCCAGCTTTTCAGAGGATTTCAAACTTTGAAAGGACTGATTGATTCTGTCTGAAGCTTTAGTTTTCATGAAATGACTTATAAATTCTTTAGCCTTTCCAATTTGTAGCGTCCCATTCGTTTGGACGATCGCATCAAATAGGATTTAGATAAGTAACTGAAAAGCTAAATAAGTCACTTAGATCACAAAAAACGAAATGATAAAATTTTTTAAAAATATGATGGCCGGAATCCTTTGACAGACAATTCAAAAACAAGTTATTTAAAATTTTACTTTTTTGCATTCACAATGCAATTTTTATGGTGGAAAAATGGAAAATGAAGTATTTAGAATAAATCGACCCGTCTCACAACCAGCTCCGATGGGACTCGAACCCACGACCTTTCGCTATCCGGGCGACTGCTCTAACCACTGAGCTACGGAGTCGTTACGAGAAGCGTCGAATTTATCAAATACTTCTTACACGCTGTATAGCCAGCGTTAATTTCTATGCTTCTCGTAACGACTCCGTAGCTCAGTGGTTAGAACAGTCGCCCGGATAGCGAAAGGTCGTGGGTTCGAGTCCCATCGGAGCTGGTTGTGAGACGGGTCGATTTTTTCTAAATACTTCATTTTCCATTTTTCAACCATAAAAATTGCATTGTGAATGCAAAAAAGTAAAAATTTAAATAACTTGCCATAGTAATTTCTTCTTTGGCGATTGTCAAATATCTGGAAAGTTATTTCTTTCGCGTGTGGGGGTAGTAATATCTTCACATTGATGAAATTAACGCTGGCTATACAGCGTGTAATCAGTATTTGATAAATTCGACGCTTCTCGTAACGACTCCGTAGCTCAGTGGTTAGAGCAGTCGCCTGGATAGCAAAAGGTCGTGGGTTCGAGTCCCATCGGAGCTGGTTGTGAAAGGGGCGATTTTTTCTAAATACTTCATTTTCCATTTTTCAATTCAAAAACAATTATTTTCGTATATTTTTCATTAACTAAAACTAAGTATATTGTGAGTAATAGGATATTTTAATTACGATTAGACGGATGTTTGAAATTTTATTTGATGCAATAAAGTATAACTACTTAATAGAAAATTTAACGGCCGGAGTCACTAGATAAAAGATTTTAAAATGTCTCTTTTTTTAATTTTGAGTTCTTGTGATTTGCGAGTAATCCATAATTTAACACACCCTATTTTCGGGAATCCTCGCCTTAACCCCAACATTACCTTGGGAACGGGTAGTACGCGGGTATAAAACCGCATGAGGCCGTTAGTAGGTAATAAATATAGAAGTAACAATTTCAGTCTAAAAAACTATATCTCATATTTTTTCTAACCCAAACTAAAGCCTACATTTTAATATCAATGGTTGAATGGAAACCATTTTCAGCCGCTTACATCTCTGTGAGTAAATTTTTACATAAACTTGCTAGATGGGTGTATGTTATGTAAGAAAATGTTATTCATCCGTGTATATTTTATTCATGTACAACATTACTTATGCATACGGTTGCCTCAATCACTGGCATTATCGATAGAGCAAATACTGAAACACTGAATAGCTATATCTTAACTTATCTAAGTAGTACCTACTCATACATACATGTAACAAATTAAAATATTAGAATACCAGTGGCCGCCCGCGGTTTTACCCGCGTTGTTCCCGTTCCTGTGGGAATATCGGGATAAAAAGTATCCCATGTGTTATTTCAGCTTATAATCTATCTCTGTTGCAAATTTCATCCAGATCCGTTCAGTAGTTTTTGCGTGAAAGAGTAACAAACATCCATACAAACTTTCGCGTTTTTATTATACTAGCGGCCGCCTGCGGTTTCACACGCGTGTTTCCCGTTCCTGTGGGAATGTTGGTATTTTGTGTTTTTCCAGCCTATAATCTATCTCTGTTGCATATTTCATCCAGATACGTTCAGTAGTTTTTGTGTGAAAGAGTAACAAACATCCATACATCTATCCATACTTACAAACTTTAGCATTTATAATACACTAGCGGAAACCCGCGGTTTCACCCGCGTGGTTCCCGTTCCCGTGAAAATATCGGGATAAAAAGTATCCTATGTGTTATTTCAGCCTATAATCTATCTCTTGCAAATTTCATCCAGATCCGTTCAGTAGTTTTCGCGTATAAAAGTAACAAACATTACTTTGCTAAATCTACACTTGTATTTCGCCATTATAGAAAGTAACCGCAAACAAACATATAAATTACGCGGACTTTTAAAATACTTTGTTTTAAATAGCCGAAGTTTCTTCTTTTAAACTGCTGTGGTAGGTAGCTGCTTTAGTCGTAAATCGTGACATGCACGTTTCACAAGCATTGTGGATTGTGGCGATTGCATCAAAACTTTTATTCGTAAATAGTCTATATAGTGCAGCAAGCTTTTCTGTTCCGGTGATTATCCTTGGAACTAAAACAGTTTTCATACGACAGTCCATTTTGACAGCTAATTTGGTATTGCAAGTGGCTCCTCTGTCACGGCTGTCACCGGAACAGGAAAGCTTGTGGCACTGTGCCTACCATATTATTAACCGCCTCCGTGGTCTAAACACACCACCAGCAAAGAATACTATAATATTACTAATACCACCCATAGATATAGTATATTAAAAAGATACCACCAGTATCAGCGGCCCGGCGCGTCTTGGTCACGTTTGCGTCATGACGTTTGACTTCGTATGCCCTAATGACAATTAACGACGCACACGTCACGCAAACCTATAGTCCCACACTCTTGTCTGTTCCGGTGACATCCGTGACAGAGGAGCCACTTGCAATATTTACTTGTCATAGTTTTTTGGGTTTTTCGTGCTAGGTCTGAGAAAATTTAAAGTTTTTAGCCCAATGATTAACACGCTAAGAAGTTGAAAAATGGAAAATGAAGTATTTTCGAAAAAATCGACCCGTCTCACAACTAGCTCCGATGTGAGACGGGTCGATTTTTTCCGAAAATACTTCATTTTCCATTTTTTTAATATCAAAAATTGCATCGTAAATGCAAAAAAGTAAAAATTTTAATAACTTGCAACGCTAAGAAGTTCCTGAATAATTTTAATTTCATAAAACTTACAAAATTTATATCAAAAATTTTTAATGATAAGTACTGAGTTTTTTAGCCAAGATCAAAATTAAAAAAGCCATAAGCAAAGAACAATCACAGACAGAAATAATCACAGAACAAATCTCAAAAACTATTATAAAAACTCCTGACTTTCGTTTTTGCAGTGGCAGTATCTAGAACTATCCTAAATTCCTAACAAACAATATTCCTTCTACGTTCGGCAGTTGGCTCTATAAATCCAAATTTATGGATGATTTCTTAGTTTTCGTGGCGCCCCTGGGACACAGGTAGACCGTAGATTTAAGTTATATTACCGTCATATATTATGCAAGTTACTTTATCTGTATGTTAGGTAGTTACACTGGAATTGTGTATTGGGGAAAGAGGGAATGATAGAATCTTGGGAAAGGGTAGATTTAAAGAGACGTGGAATTATATAAAAAAGAATTCAATACATGTTTAAGTATTTTGTTTGATTTAAGTATAACTATTATGGCGCGGCTACACATCGGTCGAATCGCAATGAAAGTGTCGAGCGAAGTGGCAAGGGACGTCGCGTGGCCGATACATTTGCGTTGCTCGAGTGAGTGAGACTGCATATGCCGTCGCCACGATGCCGATGCTAGCGCGAGCGAGTTAAAGGGCAAATATTTAGCAAATTGTGGCCGCGACATTATGTAAACGGGATGCCGTGATTTTGGGGTGCGATTCTGGAAGGAATATACTTATTCACTTTAATTTCAGTTTATCTTCGAACATGAATCTTTATGTCAAACTAGCCTTCTGCCCGCGTAGACTACACGACGTTATCCCGCGGGAATGTGAGGTTTTTCTTTGATAAAAAGTAGCCTTTATCGCTACCAAACTATCTCCATACCAAAGATCACGTCGATCCGTTGCTCCGTTTTTACGTGAATGACGGACAAACACACAATCAAATACACTTTCACATTTATAATATTAGTATGGTATAGATTCATACCAAACAAATTAACGTCATGCGAAATAGAACATCAAAGTCATATGGAAATTGGCGATCGAATAAGAGAATCGACAATGCCGAGAAGGAATACCTACCTGCTTTCTGCATCGCAGTTCGATTCCTGCACAAGACAATTCTTTATCTTTATTTTTAATGGTCATATGGGCATCTTTCCATCAATACAAAATTATCGTTTACAAAGACCCTCCTATATCTTTTGCTAAGATCTAAACTTATAGAAGTTACAATAGTTTTACAAATAATTACAATTCTGCTGCTGGACTAAACGTGACAACACAATGGCGCCATTACTCGAATGAATATATATATAATATGCCGGTCAGCATCAGTAATTGGACTTATCCATACATCTGGTCAATCCGTATTGACAATCTCGTTTACGACCAGTTGTTCTTACTTGACAATAAATATAAACAAATAGGTAAGAGAGAGAATACACAAAAATATTAGCTGATTTTGTGATGTCAATGTCTGATTGAGAATGTTAGTTGTGCTTATGCCCGTGTGTTGTTTTCTTTGGAAAATTAAATTATTATTTCATCTTGAGTAATAAGCTAATAAAGCCAGCCTAATCCCCCGGTAACACCTAATAACTCGGTGTATCATTAAAATGTTTTTAATCTGATATAGGTGCTCTTCGTCGTAGCTGCATTTATTTTCAGATGTTTTGATAAGTCTTAAAAGGTGTTATGAGTAATATTTGTCTATCATCTTTTATCCATACGTTTTGCAAAGCGAAATTAACTAGTACGTTTATAAGAAATAGACAAAAACATTTATTAGTATACCACTATATAATCACCGCCACTAAGTGGAACTAAATTTTCACCGCAAGTTTAACCAATCCACTCTTGTTGCAGACGTCTGGTGACGGCAACATCACGTCCAGCATCCTGACCTTCGTGCCCAGCATCGACGATGCAGGCAGGGTGCTATCCTGTAGAGCCGTGCAGCCATCACTGCCGCACTCCACTCATGAAGACGGGTGGAAGATGGAGATACAACGTAAGTACTGTCTTGACTACATCACCCAGAGCCCGGCCACATTACATAGTTTACTTAAGCCATCCCAGTACAGCCAGGAATGTTTCAAGCGTGTCCATATCTGTGATAGCTTCATACAGACTGAATAGCTAGTTAGCCGAGGCGTTTTGCCTAGTATTTGGCCACCCGCGGTCGCATTATACATAACATCTAGTGATAGTAAGGTTATTAGCAACGCCGTAACCTTCGTGCCGTGCATCGCTGATGCATGCAGAGTGGTGTCCTGTAGGCCTACTATATAGGTAATTCATCGAAAATGAAACTTCGTGTTCGGAAAAGATCGACGTTTCTGAACGCGTCTCTAATGTCACGTCAAATTGACCTTTGGCTGTCACTTGAAGTTGACCGTGACACTTGATTGAAATTCTTGTAAAAAATGTCGGATTAATTTTGCTGAATTTGTTAAACAATCGCTCGTGTTGTATATGCCTGGCATGTCGAGCTTGAATTGAATCTTAAATTATCTATGTGATCCCGTTTTGTACGACCAAGGTTTTGACGCCATCCATCGGGCTGGTCGCGGAGTTTTGAAAGAAAGATAATTGTCCACCACGCGCTTTTTGTCGGGACTGTAAATCGTATCAATAAAAAGCTCCCCCGTGTGTGTCGTTGTGTATTGCTGAAGCGCCCAGTGTCTTGGGAACGCTGGTATTTGTGTTGTGAGTGGGGTGACGAATTGGTAAGGTCTGCAGACGAAGAAAGGACACCAGGGGCGCGCGCGCTACCTTACACCACTTCTGCCTTGGAGACGTTCGACACACAGACCCGTATGTAACCTCACCTTACTTCACATTCTATCCGCTGTGTATCGCAGTCCAATTGTTCAGTTTACATCCCCGCTGAAACCTAGTTTTTTGTCCGGAGTCTATATTAGTAATACCAGCTTCCACTGCGCTAAGCCGATTCCGCGGATTTAGCAGGGGTGTACTGAACATTTCTTGGTAGCCAAGAGCGTAGCTTGAAGGCCTGAGAGGCCCACGCCAAAACTTTGTATTAATCAGTGCCGTTTTGATGACCCAGTCTGGTCCGGACTAGATTAATTTGTACTTGTAAATGGGAATTAACTTGCATTTGAAAAGTAAAGGGCATTCCTTTGTTATTGGTTCCATGTCTTGTAATTAATTGTCATGTATTGAAGTTCCAAAGTGTAAACAGATGCCTTTCTTTGCTCATAATAATTATTATTTAGTTTGTTAGCAAATTTGAGTTGTGAATATTGACAAGTTTGTTGCTAAAATAATAGCTAATAAAAGGTTAGCTAATAAGTTTGCACTCAATACTTAGTGAAACTTAAATGATTTGGGACATTGTTTACACATTGAAACTCATTGAAACTTGTGCTTTGAAATAATTAAAATTAACTTGTTGTTGTGTAACAGTATGTTGTGTTGATATCCAAGTGAATTTCAATAGTCAGTGATTTTGAGTGAATTTCAATAGTCAGTGAGTTTTGTTGTTTTCTGATAACCTCCAGATATTTAAGAGTTTGTGTCATTATAAATACTTTGTTGTTGTAATATTGGAATTTTGTGGTTAGTAATAACCTCCAAATATTGGAGATTTTGTGTTATAGTGAATATTTTGAATTTGTTGGTTTTGTTGATAAATTTGTGACGTTACAATGACGGCCTCCTCTGCTAAAGCCAAAATACGTTCTGAGTTACGGTGGTTAGCGTCTGCGGTCGCATTGTTGGATCGACCTGATAGGACGGAGGCCTTGTTGAACAGATACATAGATCTGCCCATACGTTTGGCTGTTGTTGATGAGCAGTATGCCTTATTTTTGGAAAAGACTGTTGAAGCCGAGGTGGAAATGCGACAAGAAGTCGGTTTGGATGTGGACCAGTGTTATGATTTTGCGGACAGAATTATCCAGGTGGCTCGACCTTTGCAAGTGGCAAGAGAGAATGAACCGAGCCCGTCCCCGGTCACATCTAAGAGTATGCCCCCTCTCTTTGCTAGATTGGCCCCCTTAGACTTAAGGCGTTTTGCTGGTCGTCTAGAGGACTGGGAGGGCTTTATTAATATTTTTGATAGTCTGGTACATGCCCGGGATGATTTGACCCAGGGCCAAAAGTTGGCTTATTTGTTATCCGTCTTGGAGGGGGAGGCCCTTGAATCGGTGCAACATTTGGCCCCCTCGGATGAAAACTACCCTATTGCTAGGGATTTGATTGCCCGTCGGTACCAGAACGTACGACGTCTGGCGGACAACCATGTTGCCGCCATTTTGAATTTACCCCGCGTTGCCAGCGTGATGCACTTGAGAGTGGCTTTGTTGAATCCGCTGTTGGTTGCATACAACGCATTAAAAAACTTAAAACTCCCAGTGGAGCAGTGGTCGTTTTTGTTACTGCACATTGTCCTGGGAAAGTTGCCGGACTCTGTTAAGGTCCGTTTTGAGCAGCAGTATGGTGGGGATAGTGCGACTTATCTGCCACCCTTCTCGGACCTCTTGACGTTCCTGGAAGGAGAAAGTAGACTGGCAGATAATTCCTCTCTGGCCGGTCCTATCGGACCCGAACGACCTGTGCCACAGAGTAGATCCCCCACCGGACCCCCCCGTAGGGGGCGTATGGCCCCTCGCGCGCCCGGCCGCTATGCCGCCGTCCAGGAGACCGCCCGCTGCTTGTACTGTCGGGAACCGGGTCACAGCACGACCCGTTGTGATAAGTTCCTCGACCAGCGCGTCCAAGGCCGTCGAGCGATCGCGCGACAACGGACATGGTGCTACTCGTGCTTGGGCCTGCACATGCAGCGCGAATGTACCCAAGCGCACCCATGCCGCTTTTGTAAGGGCAACCACCATCCCCTCCTCTGCATGAACAGCCCAGAGGGCGGCGGAGCGCCGCAGCGCGTCGCTGCAGGATCACCGCGTATGGGTGGGGGTCTCGGACCCCCCGCGGTGTTTGCATCCCGCAGCAGTTCTAGTGGTCACCAGAGTGGCCCCAGACGCTCTCCGCCACGTTTGGACCCTCAAACGGGCGGGGGTCCCAGGGACCCCCCCATGGGAAACCGATCCCCAAGGATGGGGATGAGTTATGCGGGCGTTGCCGGAGGTCGTAGAGGCCCCCCGCGACGTTTTGAGCCTCGCACGGGCGGGGGTCCCACGGACCCCCCCATGGGAAATCGGTCCCCAACTAGGGGGTTCGATTTTGCGAGCGATGCGGGAGGTCGTAGAAGCCCCCCGCAACGTGTTGAGCCTCGCACAGCCGGGGGTCCCCGGGACCCCCCTTCTGAAAATCGGTCACCGTGCCCCCGCGACTATGGGGCGACGTACACGGTGGATGCTAGGCACCGATTCTCGCCGCCGCTCGCCGAATACCCGCGTTTGGAGCGGCGCCCGCCCCGTCTTCAAGGGGCCGGGAGATATAACCCGCCTGATACCGGGCGAATTGGACGTAGGCAGTATGTGGGAGATTGGGACCCACTGGATCGCTATGAGCGACCCCCTTACCATGGGGGGACGTCTGGGGACCCCACATACTAGCAATCAACGTGTTTACGGTCGATTGTAGCCACCCCTCCAGAGACCGTTTTGTTGCCCACGGCCTCTGTACTTGTCAGGGGATTGAATGGCGACCTTGTGGAAGTTCGCGCCTTGTTGGATTCCGGTGCTCAGGGGTGTGTTGTGTCATCTTGGTTAGTTAGGCGGTTGGGCCTCAAGGTGCACCCCCACACGGAAGGCGTGAGAGGTGTTGGCGATGTGAAAGTCCCCGGGTTGTTAGGGCATGTTGACTTCACATTTACATCACGTAATAAGTCCACGCCAGGCATTAAGACCTCGGCGATTGTGTTGGACACAGTTGTTGGCCGTCAACCTTCAGTTGACTTGGGACCGAGTATGTTGTCTTTGGTGTCTGATTCCCCACTCGCCGATCCAAATTTCTTCCGCCCAGGCCCGATTGATGCTCTCCTTGGAGCCGATGTCCTGGGGCGAGTTTTGTTGACGGGGAAGCGAGTTTTGCAGCCAGATGGCTTGGTAGCTCTGCAGACGACACTCGGTACAGTTGTGATGGGCCCTGCTCGCCGCGTTTTGGATTCCCTTGATGAGGATCGCGGTCTTGTTTTTAATGTGTCTCTCTCCGAAGTGGTGCAGAAGTTTTGGGAGGTTGAGGAACCTCCAACAGCCCCGCGGGTCGACCCAGTAGCGGATGAATGCGAGTTGTATTACCAGAATAACACTGGTCGCCTCCGCTCTGGTCGTTTGATCACCCGTCTCCCCTTTCGTGCCGGCCGACCTCCTCTGGGCGAATCCCGACCGCTAGCGGAACGTAGGCTAGTGGCGATGGAGCGTCGCATGAGCAAGGATCCGGTCTTCCGCCAGAAGTATGTTGAATTCATGCGGGAGTATGAGGAGTTAGGGCACATGTCCGTGAGCGATTTGGATTGGCGCTCCGTTGAGCACTTCTTTTTGCCGCACCACGCCGTTTTGAAATCCGGAAAGATTCGGGTGGTCTTTGACGGTTCGGCTCCCACCTCTACTGGAGCGTCCTTGAACCAGTGTCTGCATGTAGGTCCCAAGCTGCACACGGAGATCTCAGACATTTTGACCAACTTCCGGCGGCACCAAATTGTATTTATGACTGACATCCGGATGATGTTCAGACAAACGGTCATCCATCCAGAGGATAGGAGGTACCAATTGATTTTGTGGAGAGAGAGTCCTAGGGACCCCTTGTTGATTTATGAATTGAATACGAATACGTACGGTTTGGCTTCGAGCCCGTTTGTTGCGATTCGTTCTTTGTTGGAGTTGGCCGAGAAGGAGCGCTTGAGATATCCTCGCGCCTCCGCCATTTTGGCCAGTGACGTCTATGTGGATGACATTTGCACGGGCGCCTCATCTGTCTCAGAGGCGATTGTCCTGAGAGACGAAGTCACCGCCCTTTTGAAGTCGGGAGGTTACGAGTTGAGGAAATGGATATCCAACTCGCCTGATGTACTGGTAGGTTTGCCCGAAGAGCACCAGCAGGACCCCCACCTATTCGAAAATGTTGATAATCCCCATGTGGTGACCGTCCTTGGCGTACAGTACAAACCGATCTCTGACACGTTCACTTATTGTGTGGATTTACGACCACCGAAAGTCTGGACCAAGCGTTCAGTATTGTCTACTGTCGCACGTACCTTTGACCCCAATGGGTGGATTTGCCCCGTGCTGTTTATGGCCAAGTGTTTCTTGCAACGGTTATGGGCTTCGGGTGTGTCGTGGGATGAACCCCTCTCGGACGAGTTACTCCGAGATTGGTCGAGCTTCGTTTCATCCCTCCCCGAGATTAATGAAGTGCATTTGCCGAGGCTATTCCTCCCTTCTGAAAATTGTAAAGTTACTCTTCACGGCTTTTCCGATGCCTCCGAACGTGGATTTGCTGCGGCCGTGTACCTCCGCACCGTTACTGTTGACGGAGTTGTTGCTGTGCATCTGGTGATAGCGAAAAGCAAAGTCGCTCCCCTTCGGACTCGTCATACGATCCCGAGGTTGGAATTGTGTGGAGCTGCCCTCCTAATGCGTTTGTTGAACCACGTATGGCTCACATTAGGTCGATCTATTGCGATACAAGAGGTTTATGCTTGGACGGACAGTCAGGTCGTCCTTTGTTGGTTGAAGGCTCCGGCGCACACCTTGGACGTGTTTGTGGCCAATCGAGTGTCGCAGATTTGTAATTCCGACATCGAGTTGATTTGGAGACACGTGCCGGGAACCATGAATCCCGCGGATTGTGCGTCTCGGGGTTGTGTAGCCCCAACCCTAATTAACCACCCCCTCTGGTGGGGCCCACAGTGGTTGATGCGGCCTGAGTCGGAGTGGCCGCCCTCTCCAGCGTTGTCGAACGTAGCCGTTCCTGATATGCGGGCATGCGTCCTGGAGACTAACCCCGCCGGGGAAAAGGATTTGTTGTTGGATCGGTACAGCTCCTTACAGAAGCTGCTTGGTGTTACCGCTTGGATCAGACGTTTTGTGTACAATTGCAGAAACCCACGCGCGAGGCGTGATTCGTCGGTTCTCACTCCGGACGAGCGTAGGGACGCGCTCTTGTTTTGGGTCCGGAGAGTACAAGCTGATAGTTTTGAGTCCGAGATTGAAATTTTGCGTTTAGGCCGTCGCAAGTTGAAGGGCGCGGTATCGCGATTGAATCCCTTCCTGGACGAGAGTGGGCTTTTGCGAGTCGGCGGAAGACTTCGAAATGCGAACCTGCCGTATGGAGCTCGTCACCCCCTTTTGTTACCTAAAGCCGGACATTTGACTCAACTGATAATAACAGATCGCCATGTGAATGCACAACATGCTGGCTGTAATGCTTTGTTGGCCATTTTGCAGCGTGAATTTTGGATTTTGTCTGCTCGTCGAGCCATTCGCACTGTGGTTTTCCGTTGCCTGCCTTGTTATCGATTGAAGGCCGCGACCATGCAGCCCCAGATGGGTGATTTGCCTGCTGATCGCGTCACGGAATGTAGAGCTTTTGCCGGAGTCGCCACCGACTTCGCCGGTCCCTTTACTGTAAAGGCTTCGAGACTGCGTAATGCTAAAACCTATAAGGCGTACTTGTGCGTGTTTGTGTGTTTGTCCACCAAGGCTGTCCATTTGGAAATTGTCTCGGAATTGTCTACCGAAGCCTTTGTCGCCGCCTTGAGCAGATTTGTTTCCCGTAGAGGACTGCCGTCATTGATACGTTCCGATTGTGGTACTAATTATAAGGGAACGTGTAATTATCTTAAGGAAGTAGTTAAGTTTTTTGTTGATAATAAAATAGACATTGGAACCACCCTCTCCCGGCGTGGGATAATCTGGAAGTTTAGCCCACCAGCTTGTCCGACCTGGGGAGGGATTTTTGAAGCTTGTGTAAAGGCTGCCAAGACACACTTGCGTCGCGTGATTGGAGAAACTATTCTCACGTTTGAGGAACTTGATACGGTATTTTGTAAAATTGAGGCCGTCCTCAACTCGCGACCCTTGTGCCCGTTGTCTTCGGACCCGAATGACCTGGAAGCGTTGACCCCAGGTCATTTCTTGATCGGACAGCCCCTTTTGGCGTTGCCTGAATATCCGATTCAGGATGTAGGATCCCATCGTTTGTCGCGATACCAACTTTTGAAACAGATGTCCCAAAACTTCTGGGAACGTTGGTCGATGGAGTATTTGCATATCCTACAACAGCGCGTGAAGTGGACAGATAAAACCACCCCACCCCAGACTGGCGACCTCGTGTTGATTAAGGATGCTAACCTGCCGCCCCTATGTTGGCGAAGGGGGCGCATTGTTAAACTCTACCCCGGAACTGACGGAGTTCCTCGTTTTGCTGAGGTTTTGGTTCGAGATTCGGTTTTGAAGAGAGCAGTTAGTGGGCTCTCCCGATTACCCGTAGATTGACGTACCGTTCTTAACGGTCCGGGGCGGGGGGATGTTCGGAAAAGATCGACGTTTCTGAACGCGTCTCTAATGTCACGTCAAATTGACCTTTGGCTGTCACTTGAAGTTGACCGTGACACTTGATTGAAATTCTTGTAAAAAATGTCGGATTAATTTTGCTGAATTTGTTAAACAATCGCTCGTGTTGTATATGCCTGGCATGTCGAGCTTGAATTGAATCTTAAATTATCTATGTGATCCCGTTTTGTACGACCAAGGTTTTGACGCCATCCATCGGGCTGGTCGCGGAGTTTTGAAAGAAAGATAATTGTCCACCACGCGCTTTTTGTCGGGACTGTAAATCGTATCAATAAAAAGCTCCCCCGTGTGTGTCGTTGTGTATTGCTGAAGCGCCCAGTGTCTTGGGAACGCTGGTATTTGTGTTGTGAGTGGGGTGACGAATTGGTAAGGTCTGCAGACGAAGAAAGGACACCAGGGGCGCGCGCGCTCCCTTACACCACTTCTGCCTTGGAGACGTTCGACACACAGACCCGTATGTAACCTCACCTTACTTCACATTCTATCCGCTGTGTATCGCAGTCCAATTGTTCAGTTTACATCCCCGCTGAAACCTAGTTTTTTGTCCGGAGTCTATATTAGTAATACCAGCTTCCACTGCGCTAAGCCGATTCCGCGGATTTAGCAGGGGTGTACTGAACACTTCGTTATACCCGTCTCTCTTACTCTCCGGGCATGCATGACAGAATCGAGTGAAAGCGGCGGGGCTGAATTAGAGTAGGCCTTGGCCTGTAGAGCCATGCAGGCGGCTCTGCCGCACTCCACTCATGAAGATGGGTGGAATACGGAGATACAAGTTAGTGATGAGATGGATCTTCTTCTCTTTTTCAATACGGAAGTGTTTCACAACCACAACTCGACCATTATTAACTACAGCCATACCTACTCAATAAGAAATGCTCCAAGCACCTCCACATTTGAGATCGCATCACTTATACTAAGCGAGGTATTCCACCCGGCATGAATCAACTCGCACGCATTAGTTGATGTTTTTTTTCTGTCTTCATGTAATCGTAGTAGTTAGAAGATCGCGGTCGAAGTGACCCTTTGATAAAAATATGTTAAGTAAGTAGTTTTAGATCTACTTACTATTTTTACCATTTTTATCTGGGTGCCAAAGTTTTCAAGTCGCAAGTTCAGCCTAAACGTTTAAAGTAATTTCTCGTAAACATGTTCTCCCTTATTCCAAAACGTGGAATTAAATTTTCCTGGTTTAAAACTAGTACTAAACTGGTGCTGTCACTTTCATTTTCCAAATGAAAGACAGAATTAGCGTCAATTTTAAGGTCTAACTTTAGTCCTCTTGGAATAAGGGGGGGTTGTGTTTGAATAGTAAACTCCAAATTTTGAATCGGAGCTAATAACTATGTAGGTACTTACTTGCGTATTGGTTTATTGAAAGAAACTTCAAAGTTACCCAAAATAATGTTTCAGCAGTAAATTCCCCCTTTATTTTCCCCAAACAATGGCTAAATTTATAGAGCTAACAAAAATAAAACCCAACTATCCCGTAATATGCTATTAGCCATCCCATCGCAATATCTTTGTCTTAATGTTGCCTAAACAGTTCTCCGACCGATATAAAGTTCCAGCCATTTAGCGAAGAAACCCGGAAATCTTAGGGTTATGGCACGGATTACTAAATACCTAGTTGGTTATAATAGGTTCTTTGTAATCACTCGTTCGAATTATCATATTTCACTATTTTCAATCCCTTGTTAAAAGTTATATGATACGATCGTAGTTAACTGACTTAATCGGATTGCAGTAGGTACCGATTTTCGCTTTGTGAAATGAAACATAAAATTTTATTCCATTTTTACCACAAGCAAAAAGAATGGAAAAATTATAATTTTTATTGGGCGTATAAAATTTTTATTTTGCCTATTTTAGGTTTAAAAGAGCTGTCCGTCATTTCAACAACTATTGTTCAGGAGTTTGGGCGACATTTTGTCGCGTTCAGACCGCAGGCTATTTAAATATTTTCGCAAATTGATTCATAGTGGATTCAGTGACTCAAAACTGGGGAGATTGTGAAAATGTTAAATGATTCATTGGTTTCGAGAAATGGAGATTTTTATATTACAATTAATGCCTGAAATTATGAAGTAAGAATGTTTATAATAATAACTAAACTTCTCAAGATTGGTTTCCCAACTGTCCGAGAGACTTGTAGCCCTGACACGAAAAACTGTCGTTAGGTTAATCGTATAGTAAACTAAACCATTATCACCACTTATCATCAGGTGTGATGAAGGCCAAGTGCTACCCCGCTAGTGGATAAAAAAAGCTGTCAAAGTGCTGCTGTCAAATATCTATTGAATTGTAGTTCCTTATACGACCCATAGAGGCGCTTCTCAAGTACCCATACAAAGCAATATGATCTATCATAACTAGATATCGTGATAATAGCTTTTCGAGGTCGGTGTGCCGTACGAGCCGCTCCCGAAACGGAGACACATGAGGCCCTAGATTTTCTAGAATATCGTTTCACAGGGACTCGGATTGGGCCCTACAACATCTGTCAAATCAGCCAAGGAGCTTCAATGATGTGATTATTTACTCAATCTAAGTATGCCGTTACTTTACATACAGTATGTAAGTAAACGAAAGGCAAAGAATAAAACCCGTCAAAATTAAGACAAGAAACATGAATGTGGTACTTACCTTAATTACTGAAATCCGGATAAGTAGGTACTGTTTTAAGGTTTATCTTTCGTTTATTTACAATTTGTAAATAAACGAAAGATAAATTTGAAATTTAAATATCAAGTTTAAATTTACTCCGCACAATTTACAGGAGACAAAAAACAGCGTTTCTCGAAAACAATAAATAAGATAGGAAATATGTTTATTGTTTAAACAATAGTATAAGTAGATTGTTTTTGTTACCGTTTATAGTTATTACCAATAGTGCACTAGTTGACTTAGACCATATATTTCCAGAAAGAAATACGATTCTTGATTTAGACCAAATTTCTACAAACTGTTATCTTGGCAAATATTGCGGCTAAACTAGACTGTTTTCCCGGAGTGTGCGAAATTAGATTTTAAATCCAGCCGCATATAAAACGAAGTTGACCCAAAAAATTACTTAGACCATTATTATTTCTTTCATTATTTTTCCTATTTTCTGTTAACTTGCCCAGCATTAAACCATTACTTTTGCTCACAGATCTACCAGTGGTGAAGCTAGAACTTGGAGCAAACCTGGACGCCAGCAAGGTGGTGGAAGGATCAGACGTCTATCTCGACTGCAGAGTGCGAGCGAACCCGTGGCACACGCATGTTTATTTCACGCACAATGTAAGTGACTGTTAATGTTAAGTACAACACTTAAAGAGAGCGTAGGGACCAGTAATGACCTATAGAAGTGATACGTGGTCTTTTACTATGGGTCTCATCAGAAGGCTTGATAGTGCGAAAAGCGCGCGACAGTGGAGCCTCGTTCAGTAAGTTGGTACGAGCTCTTTCAATTCAAAATTCAATTCATTCATTCAATCAAAAGTTTATTATCTCGAACTCCACCATGCTTCGAAAGGCACGTTAAAAGCCTTTGGTTTCAGCGGCATTTTTAGTCGCTAAATAAACACCAATCCGTTTTGGGCCATATGTGGATCATAGCCCATTATCATAATCCATCCATATTGAAAGCCCATGCCCAATGGGGTCATTACCATGAATGATGATGATGATTTTTGTTAACAAATAACCTTTCTACAGGGTGCGGTAGTGAAACCAGCATCTGGAGTCCTGCTAGCCAACCAGAGCCTCGTACTCCAACGAGTATCGAGGAGGGCTGCGGGTGCATACGTTTGCTCAGCAAGAAACAGTCTGGGAGAAGGATCCAGTGACAATCTCATGCTGGATGTGAAATGTAAGTGTTCCATTAGTGCATTTGGGGTTCACAGTAAAGGAACTTCCTCTGACCGATTCTATTCAAATGCCGCATTCTTTAGCTAGGATCTGTTATGGGTGATCCAAGAGTCACCAATCTGGAGCTACTAAGCGTCGTTGGCTAGCGATAATACTGCGTATACAGTCTTTTACACCAGGTGTTTTCGGCCAGCTGATCTTAGCTTCTGGCTCCTTGTCTATCGGAAGAACTGTACCTCAACAGTAAGTGTGAAGTGTCAGGAGTCCTCATTGCCAACCACACCTTGTCACTTCAACGAGTATCGAGGAAGGCTGCGGGTGCATACGTTTGCTTAGCAAGAAACAGTCTGGGAGAAGGATCCAGTAATAATCTGACGCTGGATGTCAAATATTAAGTGTTTAAGGCTGTTTTACATGGATCCAGTGACTGGTGTCGTACTGGATGATAGTCTGGCGTAAGCCCTGGGTGTCGAGTCACCTAACGTTAAGTCATAATCGTGTCTCAATCATGTTTCAATTGCAGTTCAATTGTAGTACATTTTTACACACTAGTTGCAAGAATTATTATGATGTGAATGTAGTGTGTGGTGTGACCATCAGTAGTATTGTGAAAAAAGTTATTGTAACTAGTGTGTAAAAAGCACTACATGTATAATTGAAACACGATTGAGATACGACGATGACTTAACGTTAGCAGATTTGACACCCACATGGAGTAAAACAAATGACTACTTACTAGATTCTAATTTAGGTGCCTAAATTAGAATTCAGTAAGAAGTGCTTGCTACTTGCTTCATGTAAACCTTTACTCTCACTGGAATTGATTATAGATGGGTGATAAAAAATCTACTATCATAAGCTGAGTTTCGTTTACGGAAGTCACGCCCGTTTATTACAGCTGCATAATGCTGTCTATTGCACTAGGTGAATAGGGGACCGGAATGTGGTTTTTTTATTAGAATTACAACAGGTTTCTATTTATTTTTAAATATTTTACATATTTTCCGAGATATAGAACATCAACCTTCTTTATTAGACAAGGACAGCGCTACTTAGGTACTTGTGGTGACTATGAGATGTGTTACTGTGAGATGAGACTAGCAAGTCGCTAAACGGGATTTAAAATAAAATAGAGATTTAATTCCGTTAACACTCGATTTAAACTATTGCTGCAAGTGGAACGTTTAAATTTAAATCGAGATTTAGGCTAAATCGGTAACGTGTAAGATGACGCAAAACGGGATTTAAAATAAAATTGAGATTTAAGTCCGTTAAATCTCAATTTAAATTATTGCTGCAAGCGACCCTTAGAGGGTTAAAAAATAAATAATAATAGTATGAACTCCAGTTACATTTAATAAGCCTCTGTACCTCAAAAAGGAGGTTCCATAGAAAGACACCCCTCAAAGTATCACTTCTCTCGTTTTGATTTCGTATGCAAGTAGGTGACGCGCGTAAAGTAGGTCATATTTGGCAAATTATTTGAAGCCAAAAGTTATTCAGAGCCTTATACCAAAAATCACGGGGGAGCAATTCGTCGTTTGGCTCACATACAAACTTATCTTTTACCACAGTAACAGATAGATAGATAGATAGATTAACAGCTTAGGTACCTATGCGACATTATACATTCTAATTAATAATATGTTTTTAAGTTATTTAAATTTTTAGTTTTTTGGCATTCACAATGCTATTTTTAATATCGAAAAATGGAAAATGAAGTATTTAGAAAAAATCTCAATCGTATTGTATTTGTGAGACGGGTCGATTTTTTTCTAAATACTTACTTCATTTTCCACACAACCTGGGCAAACTTAGTTGCAATAAAAAAAATGGCGGCGGTCTGTCTGTACCTACTTTTATTCGTAGTGCCTAAACGGATCAAGCAATTTCAATGCGGTTTTTGAAATTTTGTTTGTAATTTAAAAAGGAAAAATAAATATAAAATTATTTAGTTATTTTTTTAAAAAACCCCAGACACGAAAGAAACTCAAAAAGGTCAAAAAATAAAATTTCTCTCTCTCGGTCACGGGACCCCACAGAACACGGGGACCCCAACGTATAATATACTTATCCTTTTAGTACTTCTCTGTTAGTGGTCCCTCGACCGAGACAGGAATTAATTTTTTTGTGTCAGGTGTTTTTATTTTTTTTTAACTTTATTTTTAATCAAACCAGATGTTAGTGCCTAATCGTTGTGTCTGAAACAGGCACTAAAACTTTTCAAATCAGTGTCAGTGTTACCGAATACTAATGTTTGTAATTTTTGTGCAGATTCTCCCACATGCAAGACGACCCAACCAATAGTGCTGAGGGGAGCGATAGGAGAACACATAGACATCGAATGTGACCTCGATGCCAATCCTAAGGTAAGTCAAAAAGCAAAACAACTATTAGTAGGTAGAGATTTTAAATTATTTTTTTGCATTCACAATGCAATTTTGTAAGTAAGTATAGGAAAATGTGATAGTAAAAAAACACAAGCCCTATAAGTAGCTTTCAGGCGGGATTCGAACCCGCGCCTCCGGGAATCCGGCCCTATGCTCTGACCAACTAAGCTACTGAAAGGCTTACACTTTTCGGATGCGAGGGTTTCCTCAAATTGATGAAACAACGCTGGCCTACAGCGTAACACACATTCACACATATCACATTTTTCCTATATTAGTAAAAACTAAACTATTTTTCGAATATTTTAAGTCTACCTTTGAAAAGGCTATCTATATATACATCTTCCTTCGAAAATTTATTGTTTAAAGGTATATTTATACGTAGCTGGTCATCAAGTAAACTCAAGGCGCTGAAACGTCGATAAAACTCTAACCTAACTCTAACTAACCGTCTCTGTAGTCTAGTGGTTCACACCACCGATTTCAGACCAAGAGGTCCCGGGTTCGATTCCCAATGGGGGTACATATTGTATTCGGTTTGGTTGATGGTAGGACTTGTTCTTAGTCCGCCTGGCTAGCTACCACCATCTTATCTAAGTCTGACGCCATAACAATGATGTTTTCAGCATTATTGTGTTCTGGCAGTTATAGATAAGATAGTCAATAACCATGTCCATGACCAAATAAAAAAGAAAGTCGGAATGCCCCGAATTAAAAAGTGAAGCCTACAAAACTACGCCACGCTGTGTACATACACAGTTACATGCACAACATACATGTACAGTGCCACAAGCTTTTCTGTTCCGGTGACAGCCGTGACAGAAGAGCCACTTGCAATACGAAATTAGCTGTCAAAATGGACTGTCGTATGAAAACTGTTTTAGTTTCAAAGATAATCACCGGAACAGAAAAGCTTGGCGCACTATAACGAAACTACGCCGTACTTATCAGTCAAAAGCGGCTCACGCACACGGCTAACGCACACGGCTCACGCACACGGCTCACGCACACGGCTCACGCACACGGCTCACGCACATGGCTCACGGACACGCACACGGCTAACGCACACACACACGGCTCACGCACACGTATGTACATAAAAAGTGGCTTCACTTTTTAGTTCGGGGCGTTCCGTTTCCGTCCGTCTTCCTTTTTTATTTGGTCAGAGCCTCGAACATACAAATATGTTTAACTACCTACATTTGCATAATGTTTGCGCAACATAAGCTTTCTACGTTAATAAACAACGAATTGTTTAAATTTACCAATTAACGTACGGCCACTAATTACTATATTGTGTACAATTAAACCGGTACGGTTTTAATATCGGGCGGCCATTGTGAATTGAATCCGCAAATGGTTATTGGTGATAACGATTATGCGAACTTGTGTTTGCAGATGTGTTGCCAATTTGTAATAATGGAATGGACAAAGCAAGCAACTTCTATTTAAGGGTATTTCACTGTTGTTGTTGAAATGTAAATATTGACGACCTCCGTGGCCGAGTGGTGTACGCGCCGGTTTCAAGTTGCCGCTATCTCTAGAGGTTCCGGGTTCGATCCCCGTTCGGGTAGGTAAATAATAGGTCTTTACCTATGAAATTGCCGTTTTGTATGGAGATTTCTGTAATTATTTTTTTTCCATACTAACGTTTTTGTTATTATTTAACGACTAATATTATGTAAATTTACAAAATTTTACACAAGTATTTATGGACATTTTAACTAGAAAATGACACATTCGTTAAGAGAAAAAAAAATTTTTTTCACTAAGTTACAACTAATAAAGTACGAAATTCTGGAAACAAAAATAGTCGTAACTTTCGAGATAAGTTTTTTCTATGTAAATAATCAAATATCGTGGTTATTAAATTATCAAAAGTTGCTCGATACGGTCTTTATGTAACGCAATATTAAAGAAATTATATATTTCTAATATTATAAAAGTTGTTAAGTTATATGTACAAAAGAAAAAAACGGCAATTTCATATGTAAAGACCTATTATTAAAAACGAACTTTTCAATATTTCCTCGGGTCTGGGTGTATGTGGTAAGGCCTCATTTCCACCTGCAAGTAAAATTCTGCAATAAATGTCCGACAACGACGTAGTTTACACTTGCAAGTTGCTATATGTAAGTATGCTGTCGGACATTTATCGCAGAAGTTTACTTGCAGGTGGAAATGAGGTCCAAAGCCCCCAGTACAGGTTGGCCGACCATGGTCGGCGACCATGACCAATACATCGTACATTGACACTTTTGAACGAACAAGTTTAAAAAGGTTTTTTCAAAAGTGTCAATGTACGATGTATTGGTCATGGTCGCCGACCATGATCGGCCATCGTGTACTGGGGGCATAATACCCGTCGTTGTTTCCAATTTCCATAATACTAGCGCTTAGCTAATATACTTTGGTATTGGAACAATCAATGTGATGGTGTCCAATATTTATTTATTTTGACTATAACTGTCTCTTTCTAAACTGAAGTCTTCTTTGGCGAGACTGTGATGCTACTGACTTGTTGACGTCACAGTCGTTCTCTTCTTGTCTAATCAGAAAGTTTGATGTCCTACAACTCTGAAAATATTCAAAATGAAAACTTGTTTTGTACTTATTTATTTTTATTACTTAATATTTTGAAAAACATTTATCTAAATAAAAAAAATATAATTAAAAATTCACAAAAAGTTTAGAAACTCAGGTTTTTTTAACACTTTGCTATTGAAAGTTACCTCCTTTTCTTATATTTTATTTATCTAGATTCTAGATTCATTTTTTTCAGTAATCTTTGTGTTAAAATATCAATTGAAACAATACCACCACCAATATTTTTTTCTTATCACAGTAGGTATAAGCAGTTCCATTCCAATAGACACTTATTCCACAAGATAAGACATGTAAGTATGTATACCTCATTACCAATATGTCTGCCATGATATGTCATTGGAATTGGGCTGTCACACATATTCGCATATCTAAAGCCGAGCTTCAACCATGTGGTTCATGTAATGAGCTGTCAATTTTAGGGCTCAACAATGATGTATTAGTTTTAATGATGTTTTTTTAATCCACAACGGGGTAGCACTAAGCCTTCATAGCACCAGCCGGCCTAGCATGAGCGGCTTATAACACGCGATATGATATGGTACGGCACTCCGTCTTGCTTACACCTTAGTGGGGTAAGCAAGACAACTTGCCGTACCATATCATATCGCGCGTTATAAGCCGATCAGGCTAGGCCGGCTGATGTTGAGTTGAGGCTGAAGGTGGAAGCGCACTACTCCCGGAATCCTTAATTACTGAGGATCTGGCTATCTTATCTCTAACTGCCGAAACACAACAATGCTGAAAACATCGTTGTTATGGCGTCAGACTAAGATAAGATTGTGGTAGCTAGCCAGACGGACTTTGAATAAGCCAACCCAAAAACAAAATGTACCCACACTGGGAATCGAACCCGGGACCTTTGTGTCTGATACCGGTGCGGTAGTGTGTAATAAGATCACAGAGGCGGTTGATATATCAGTGACTAAAAATAAAACAACCAGTAGGCAAGTAGGGTATCACAGCTCGCGGGTTCGATTCCCGAACAGGACAAATGTTTAATATGTAGAAGTTTATGATGCAATTCAATATTTCCCATTTTTTATTTCATTTCATGTAGGTACCTTATATTTCCTAATGACCTTTTATATGAAGATGGAATACTGCTAGGCATTATTTATTCTGTGCCGGGGTGGATTGTTAGAATCCGCGTCAGATACTTAACTCTTCGCGCGAGTGGGGTGTTTTTGGCGCTAGTTACAGTACATTTTTTTGTAAGGTTATAAGGTATATGATAAGCATTCGATTTCAACCGCGCGCAGACTTATCTGGCGCACACTCTCGTACGAACATTATGAGCATCGACATTGCAGATAAATCTACACCGAATTAAGGATTTGGTCGTAATATTGGATCTACTAATGATTTCGTAGAATGTATTATATTAATACGTAACTTGGTCGCTATCGGTTTAAACCAATTTAATAGATAATCACAGAATTTCGCTTCAGTAAGGACTAATTAACAATGGCATTAACTTGTCAATAGGCACTAATTAGCTTTATTGGCAATTAGAAATGTTAAGCGATTTTGGCCCGTCGTACCGTATGCACCATTGACCTGCACCACAGATTACTAAATAGTTACTAGTCACAGATACTGCACTCCGCTAAGCCATTTAAATAAATAGCAACTCTAACTATAATGCAATAAAGTGGAATTCAGCTTGTACGGCGCTAATTACGAGCGGCCGCTCGTTGCATCTCTTTCTATCACATATATTCTAGCGGACCTAATTTCTATGGATTTTTACCGCCGCGGCGGTGAGGGCGAGATTTGCGCGCAAATGTCCATTCGCTTAGATAGTGTCGTCCTTTTATCGCGCCGCCTTGGCACGTGCCGCTTTTTGTCAAAGGATGCCGCCGCATAAACAAAAGAAGCCGCGTGCGGCGTACACCAGCAATTGGAATTGGATTTTGGGATTCGGCATTTATTAAATTATATTTTCTTAAATAATCTATGTTTTTCATAAATACAGGTGGTAACGACGGTTGTGACTTGTGACAATTCGAGCGATGATGAGTAATCATAATAATCATATAAAAATTTATAATAATTATTATTATTTGTAAATCATTTACTTAACCTACTTTTATATAAAAATATCCAAATTTTCATTAAAATTGACTTTGGTACCCAACTTGAGCGTATTATTTTATATGTGCATTTTATAGCAAGAGCCACAATGCCGTGAGGGTGTACCGACACTATCTAACCGAACGGACTATACATCGAGTGATAGACGCCTGCCTGCACCATCAATGGTGCAGATGAGACTAATATTGGGTATGGTCTCATCTGCACAATTGAGATGACACTATATACCGTGTAATATTTTTTTCAATCCAAAGTTCAGTTGTAAGGTCATATTATGTGTTTAGAATACATTTCCAAAAAAAATATTTTGTCTTTTAGTATTTTGGATTCGTTGGAAGGTTATTTTTTTTTAAACTTGCCACACTTTTCTTCTTTCGTGTCGCTGACAAACTAAACTATGTCCGACCAAAACTCAGCTACGCGAATCGCAGAACTTGTAGCCTTCATAAGGTCCTCCTGCGTGCAGCTGCAAGGACACGCAAGGCGCACGATATTAAATGTACCATCGTTTGGGGAGAAGCACCGCACCCACATTCCAAGTTGGAATCATCCAAAAATCCCCACCTGGACAGGTTGTCTTTGCTGCGGCCGACCATAGTCCGAAGTCTATTCAAAGATTTCCAGGTAGGCCATGGCAACTCGTGTCCAGGCGGAAGGTTTTCAGTTGGTGAATGGACAAAAGGATCAGGGAGGTCAGCACTCTCACGCTACAACCTGCATCTCTCCTTTGACCGATCGTTGTTTTGGAGGGAGGACACGCAATCGGTGAAATTTTTGCGACTTTTTAGTCTTTTAGGCACTGGGTCGTGGTTGCTAAGAGGATGCCGAGTGTCACTCATCAAGGTGGTCTTTTCAGAGGAGCTTGCAACTACTCTACGGATCCCTGGAGGCGCTATTCCAGCTAGTGGATACAGCAAATTTACCGGAGTCGGTTTTAAACAACCAGTAATAATCTGGCATGTGTCGTTCAATGCCGTATCCACCAACTTTGCGTGTGATGAGCGATTCCATACTGGACTTGCAAATTCACCTGCAGAAATCGCAAGCGCCAGGCTTGTTGTCCGCAGGACATCAGGCGAGGCACCCCACCCTGAAGCCACCAGACTTGCCATACTGTGACCACGCTTCCCGAAAAGATGTCGAAATTAACTTTAAAAACCAATCACTATTTCTTGCATATATTTTAATTTCAACTTCATCGTTCACTTAACATGATGTGATTAAAAAAACAGTAGGCTTTCTGTGCATTTATTATTACAATTAAATCAAAACAGTATCTTTTACAAATTGAGTTCATTTAAATACTAAACTCATTTTAACTATTAACACAAGACTCGAATTAATGTTTGAATTCTGATTTGGCGTGTACCTAGGTAGTTAAAATAAATCCTGGCGTTTCTTCGCAAGAATCTACAAGAGTTCAATTAACTATGTAAATCACGGGCTACTATCGGCATAGAATAATAGTACCAGTATTGTACCTGCCTAAATAAATGAATATAAGTTTTTAGTAAAAATTTCATTTTTATGACAAGGTTTTTTGCTGACTGAATATTGTATTGTCATCTGAACCCTTCGATCATATAAACCCTAGATACAGCCTAAACGCACATAAAGTGAAGCCGCCAACGAATGCTCCATTCGAAAGGGAGCATTAGATCGTTCTCAGTAGTCATTTGACCGCCCGGCGAAACGATGCCTAAATGCTGCTGCTGCTGAGAAGATGCGAAAAAACAATTCGAAAAAAGGAAAAAAAGAGATGTAATATCATATTTTCAGTCAGTATTGAACGTAAGTATAATTGCACAATTAATTTAAAGTCAAACATGTACTGAAACTATCATAATTTCATTATTTATACTAAAATATTGCAATATTCCTTGCCGCGCAACCGTTTCTTCTATTTGCGTTAGTAAGACAGAGATGCAGACATGACTAAATACGATTCGCTGTTCTAGCGTCGGCCGACCATCTGAGCTTTCCATGTAATAAGATCGTAAGTACTACCATGCCGAGCGAATTTAAATCCAATTACTGTTGCTTAGGGTCGAATAACTCGAATATCAAATGTGGTGACGGCAGTATTCGGAATCGAAATATCTTTAACTATAACTACTAATGACAGCGCTGTTGGAATCACTTTTTCAAGTGCATTTAGTATGGTATTGTGTATCTAGGGTTTATATGATCGAAGTCTGAACCAAACAAAATTTCAGCTCCATTGGACACTGGGAAGTAGGTCAAATTAAGCTTGCAAGCTACAGCTAAGCTTTGTCCCCCACTAACTAACCAACATACTAACTAACTAACATGGCAAGTTAATAAAAAGCTTGTAAAATATTGGACACCATCACATAAGTACATTGTTTCAATATCAAGTTATAGTAGCTTGAGCACTCGTATTATGGAAATGGGAAACAATGGCGGGTATTGCCACATACACCCAGACCCGAAAAAAATTGAAAAGTTCGTTTTCAATCCTTACCCGACCGGGAATCGAACGTACCTACATCACTCGACCTCTGAGTACACTAACTTTTGAATCGACTAACATTTTTTTTCCTACTACCCGATATCTGACAAGAAAAACGGACGCTTCAACAGGAGCATCGTTATTTACCAATATTAAACATGTGGTTGCTAAACGCATAATCGTACATTACAAAGAAATCTACAGAAAAAATAAATTGAACTTTTGCTCAAAATCGCCTTTTTAACATGTTTCTGAAATTTATGCAAATCAATTACGTCTTGTGTAACTTTATTAAAGAAGGCTATGCCTTTCCCCGCAAACGAGCCTCTACTTTTTTACAAGCTTTTATTTAACTTGCAGTGTAGGTATGTATGTATGCATGTATGTCCGTTCGGGTCAAATCTTGCAAGCTTAATTTGACCCACTTCCCAATGTCCGATTGAGCTGTAATTTTGTATGCAAGTTTGGTTCAGATGACAATACAATATTAAAGTACAGTCAGCAATAAAGCTTGTCATAAAAATGAAATTTTTACTAAAAACTTTTTCAATTCTTAATTTTGGAACGGCAATCTTATCCTTATTGTTAGTATTGAAATTATGAACTATGCTAACTTATGATTGGTAAGTCACGATGTTTCCTTGTTATAGTGATTTTAATTAAAAAAAATAGTGGGGGGATCTTTAGAGCTGCGCCTGTACTGCGATTCTTTGAAGGTCATACCGAGCTCCAGGCGATTAGTCATAATTTGCGTTCCGACCTTTTCTATGAAGATGGAATACGGTAATATTTATTCTGTGGTCCTACTTAGGATTTCTTGGTAGTTAGTAGTTTAATTTTACCTGTGTGCATTAAGTTTCACCGTGGGGCTTAAAGAAATTCGCGCTAACGACTTAAGTTATTCGAGTAACTGTCGTCTCTTTATGAATACCTAAACCAAAGTATATATACACTTACGCCTAAACACAGTTTTTAAGGACAAGTCCTACCTCCAACCAACGTGTGTTGTGTGTGTGTGTGTGTGTGTGTGTGTGTGTGTGTGTGTGTGTTAATTTATAAATAAATATAAATAGAATTTATAAATTAATATCGACTGGCCCGTTGGTGCAATGCTGATCACACCACCTGAGCTATGGGTCGTAGGTTCGATCCCTACCCGACATAAACATTTATGTGATGAGCAAGCATTAGTTGTGTTTGTTCCGTGTCTGGGTGTTATATTTATATATATATATATATAAGAGATAAGAGATAAAAATATTCTTTATTCACTTAGACATAATAAATATGTACTTATGAATCGTCAATATTTTCCTACCACCCATTCAAGACTTTTTTAACTGACAAGAAGAATGGGCGCAAGAAACTTGCCAGCGTTTCTTAGTTAGGTAACGACATTTACAAAAAAAAATAACATATCGTTACTAATACTTACAACAATTGCTTAGTATAAAAATACATCATATTAAACAGTGATTATGTTATGTGTTACATCATGACCATGCATTGCGGTCATTCAAATAATCGTCTACTTTATAGTATCCTTTGCTCATAAATTTATGCAATGTTAGTTCAATTATATGCTGTGGAACTTTATTAAAAAAGGCTATGCTTTTCCCCAGAAATGAGGCTCTGGATTTTTCTAGCCTAAACTTAGGAACGACAAGTTTATCTTTATTTCTTGTGTTAAAGCGATGAATATCGCTCTGCTTTACAAATGTATCTATTATAATACTTTTTCACATAAATTATATTTTCATAGATGTAATGTCCTGCAACAGTTAAAATGTTTATTTCTTTAAATAGATCTCTTAAAGAATCTCTCGATCGGAGGTTGTAAATGGCGCGAATAGCCCTTTTTTGGAGCACGAATATACTTTGGATGTTAGCGGCTGAGCCCCACAACAAAAGGCCGTAGGACATAACACTATGAAAATAACTAAAATAGACTATTCTAGCCGTTTCAATATCGGTTAAGAGCCTTATTTTCTTAACTGCGAATGCAGCCGAACTGAGTCTACTCGCCAAGGCTTCGATATGAGGATCCCATATATAAACATATAGGTACCTACTAGCTGATCCGGCGAACTTCGTGCCGCCTTATCGACAGCACGTCACCTACCGGGTCCAATTGTAAATCTAAACCATTTTGGAATCCACTTGAAGACACACAAAAAATTCATTAAAATCGGTCCAGCCGTTTAGGAGGAGTCAGTTAACATACACACGCACATAATAATTATTCCTTCTGCTGCTTCCGATTTCCGTAACATAAGCACTGGGTAAAAAAACTACTACGTATACCTACATACATAAGTGCTTAACCCATTGACGCATGCACGGCCGGATGGAGCCACAAACAATGGAAAATCTGAAAAATTTAAAATGAAGTAGGTATTTTAGAAAAAATCGACCCGTTTCACAACCAGGTCCGATGGGACGACGACGGTTGTGAGACGGGTCGATTTTTGCTAAAATACTTCATTTTCAATTTTTCAATAATAAAAATTGCATTGTGAATGCAAAAAAGTAAAAATTTAAATTACAATGGAAAATCTATTGTGTCTCATTTTCCGGGCTACTATTATTTCCGAATCAGATCAATGTGTGTGATGTTGTGAAATATATACGTGTTGTTTGTCGTCAGGAATCGATGCTGTATCACTGGTGGTTCAACAGCTCAGCGCACTCAAAACACGAGCTGACAACGACTTCGACATCAGCACAAAATAGTCCAGGTAAGAGTTAGCACGGTAAGAGTTAAAGAGCTAGGAACTTCCTTACTGGGAGCTTTCGATCAACAATAACACCTAGGTCTAGATACTTACGCAACGTTTAGATACTCGGCCGAATAATCCGGCGAATTTCTCGCCGAACAATTCGTGCACGAATAGCACCACAAAATACCCGTTTAGATAATCGTCTATATTCAGTAAACATGGAACTTTTCAACATGGACGACGTGCGACTTGCTGCTACGGCGTTGTCTAATTAATTTGTATAGACTATTCACTTTCAAACAAAACTATGAACGTTCGAGTCGAACATTCCCTTGCGAGGTTAGAGCATTCGAATAGGATCTTGTTAAATTAAATGTCATTCCTTCCAAAATGTCGGATAGAGCCTTTCTTTGAAACTGAAACAGTTTTCATACGACAGTCCATTTTGACAGCTAATTTCGTATTGCAAGTGGCTCCTCTGTCACGGCTGTCACCGGAACAGACAGGAGCATGAAGCTCGACTTAATACTGGTTACCTCAGTATTAAGTCGAGCTTCATGGACAGGAGTGTGGGACTACTTATATGAAAATGTTTTAGTTCCATAGGTTATCACCGGAACAGATATGCTTGTCGCACTATAGGTAATATGACATAGACCTAAGTCGTTTACATATTACAGGGTGCCTACCATCAACTCTTATTGCGATTTTGTTTAGGACCTAAACTGAACTGCTTCGCTTATTCGTACCACGACAGCTTAATATCAATGACAGCGATTCAGTGATCATTCAATGACATTTCACAGCCGCTGAGCTGTTATCAACTCTTATTGACTTATAACTCGGCCAAGCTAACATGACACCTGCAGATTATACCCGTTCCTTTCACTCTCCGGGCATGACAGATTCGAGTGAAAGAGACGGGTAGAAGAAATAATGACGCAAATAGTTCGGTCATTCACATTTAGCAATTCATTTGGATCCAGTTTTTAGAAGGTCATAGTACGAAAGAAAGCAATTCATTTTAGGAACCTATTCTGCATCGCGCTATTTTTGAATCGTTGTCTTAAAGTTGATGGTAGGCACCCAGCTCGTGAATAAAGTGTAAAAGTTGACATAGAACAAAAGAAAGAGGTGAGAAGGTGCATGTCACGTACCTATTTTGTACTGAATGTATCTAAAATGTATAAATTTATGCCGTTTGTCTGTTTGCTTACGCGGTTTATTCTATGATCTAGCACCTCTGGTATAAATTGGGTCGGATTGAAAATGTCCACGAACGTTCAAAAGCGCAAGCAAAACTCAAAAAGTAAATAAGTATCGAATTTCAACTTCCCAAACTTTGATCAACGACATCACAAGATCCCAAAGCTTTGCTTTTTTGTCGTTGCGTCACTCAAAAATGTATGCATCATGTCATTTCCCTACGGAATGTAACGTCATATTTCCCAATTCGTAACTCGAAATAATTCAGGATTTCAGGAAACACCAATACAGGATCTGCTTTTGGTAAAACGAGAAGTTTCCAGTTCACATACTCATACCTTGCAGTATTAATGTTAGCAATATTGATGCCCACGTAGTTTTATGTTGCTGAAGTTTATTCTTGAGAAAAGAGTGTAAATTTTATACAACGGCAACGGTAGGTACCTACGTGTTATGTGGTCCGATCGGTAGGACAAAGGCAGTATAGTAGGACCACGTGGCCAGAGGGGTTATTGAATAAGCGCAAAACTTCTTCGATGGTGATTGTGCTCATGAATATGATCATTTTTTACAATGGGGCCATTCTGGTCGAGTAGGTATTGACAAGTTATTTAAATTTTTACTTTTTTGCATTCACAATGCAATTTTCATTATTGATAAATTTAAAATGAAGTATTTTAGAAAAATGTCAAGTATTGACAATTTGTATGAAACAGCTGCTTTTTTTGAGTTGCCCCGTAGTAAAAGTTGTTCATATTCATGAGCACAATCACCATCTAAGAGGTTTTGCGCTTATTCACGTTGTATAAAATTCACACTCTTTAACACACGTTGTATAAGTCGTGGCTATACAGGGTTAATTTTTGAACACCATCAAATATTTTAAGCTTGTCTCAGAATCGGACTGATTACACGATCGATTTAGTATGAAAAGTAAAAAAAAATTGTCGTATTTCGACCCATGTTTCTAGAAGAAAGTTGTTCAGTTACCGATTCTGAGACGATCTTAAAATTTTGGATAGTGTTCAAAAATTAACCCTGTATAACTGTAGCATGAGTAAAATATGCAGTGATAGGGACAAACTCTTGTGTTCTGTTGGGGTCCACCTGCCGCTGGGCCCACATATCGCTAAAGGCTTCACCAAACGCGGATCAGAAGCAGCGCTTCCATGAATTATGGTTCGCGCACATTATGTCGGGACGCAGCGGGTCGGATTGCAGCGCAAAAATCTGATCAAATCGCTCGTATGTATTTTATTTATATGAAGTACTAGCTTTCCGCCCGCGGCTTCGCCCGCGTGGACTACAGGACGTTATCCCGCGGGAATTTGACATTTTTCCGGGATAAAAGTAGCCTATGTTCCTCTCCAGGCTACAAAGTATCTGTGTCCCAAATTTCAGCCAAATCCGTTCAGCCGTTTTGACGTGATTGAGTAACAAACATCCAAACATCCAAACATCTAAACTTTCACATTTATAATATTAGTAGGATCGCACACTGTGTTGGGGCACAGCGGGCCGCATATACCGACGCGAATTTTAGTTGCGTCTCATTTGCAAACTTGTACTCATAATATTGAATAACTTTCCCCAAGAAACACTGGTCGAAACGTGAAAAAAATTTTTTGGTCTCCTATACAAACTGCATAGTCAGCTAATCGATTTTGTATGAAGAGACCAAAATTTTTTTTTTCTGATTTCGATCCATGTTTTTTGAGGAAACTTGTTAAATTTTATGAGTACAAGCAGTGCTTTCGGGCTTGCAATTGACCAAACTAACACCCTGTATAACAACCAAAATTTTTTGCCCACAGGTGTATTTACATACATGTTGAATTCGTCTTCAGACTACGGTTGGGTGCAGTGCTCCGGTACCAACTCCGTCGGCCGGCAGACTAAACCTTGCCTGTTTCATATTCTTGGTGCTGGTAAGTGCAAAATTGATTTTAAGGGCTCTTAGTAAGTGAAAACGCCAAAAATCTGTCATTTGAAACATTGACAGGTTTTGCATTAAAATTTCCAATATGTAGGTTTTATAGAACGTATACCTACTTACCTATGTGATGAAAGGACTGTTTCGAAAACACGAGTGGAAAAATTTTGCTCGGTAGAAAAAAAACCTAAAGTTACCTCTAAAATTTCATATATGCACGACCGTGTTTTACAATAATAATTCCTATAAAATGAAGATGCCAAAATAAAGAGAAAAAGAAACACAAACACATTAGTATATTTCGTAACTGTTTTAGATAAAAAAAACTAAACATTTTTATTAACTTTTTGATAAAAGTGTGAATTTTGCTTACGATTGTTAATTTCGAGCTCGTTGATTCCATAGTGATTTTTCGTTGACCGCCTAACCCTAACCCCTTAAGCTGTTTTACCGCTATCTAGTTATGAAAACTATTCGGTAGTACCAACAGTAAAATAACAGCAGTGCTCTTGAACTATTTCTTACCAAAAATGTCTGCACTCGGCATGTGTTGCAGTAGGTATTTGCAACGCTAATCTGTCTAGATTCGCGGCTATCTGCAAGATAGAACCAACTGCGCCTATATTCATGAGCATTCAGTGCAGTATTATGTACAACTCATCTGTTAAAATAAAACTAACCATAATATAGGTATTAAAAAATTGGATTTAGGTAAATATGTTGCGCCTTGAGTAAAGCATCGCGGTACCCAGAGAGTCTACTCTAATTCAACGAAAAACGAAACTTCGTTAGCCCCGCTGCTTTCACTCGATTCTGTCACACCCGGAGAGTGAGAGGGACGGGTATAACGAAGTTTCGTTTTTCGTTGAATTAGAGTAGGCTTGCTGAAATCAAAATCAAAATCAAAAATCATTTATTCATTTTAGGCTGATACAGCACTTGTGAACGTCAATGAAGCTACGCTATCGGTTCGCAAATCCTACGGCGGGAGGCCTTGTAACGAGAAGAACCGGCAAGAAACTCGCCAAGGGCTATTTTTTTCTCCCTGTCATATTTCATACAGAGTCGTCAAATTGAAAAGTGACAGAGTTTTTTATTACTTTATTTTGGCGTTTAATTTGATAGATATATAGATAAACACGTTATTGACCACACAAAGTTGTGAAAATTATGTGGGCAAAGGCGTCTTATCGCTAAGAGCGTTTTCTTCCAGACAACCTTTGAGGCATAGGAAAAATATAAAGAGCGAGAGCCAGTGTAATTTACCAGCAAAAGGCAAAAATGTACGAAGTTTATTACTGCTATTAAGATAAATAAATATAACTACATAAACTACTATACTAATAAAATATGTGTACTTAATTATATAAAATATTTATATTTTGTATTAAATAAAAATAAATAAAAACAATATTGGTACTACTTACATAATCTTATGGTAGTTGCTTTGCAACTTGACTTCCCTACTTGGAAATAACTCATTCTAAAATACAATTTTGAATGCAGAAAATATGAACAAGAAACTACCTACTAGGTGCTTATCCATCCATAAGGAAGGACATTAAATGGCTGATGATGAAGGGGTTCTCAGAATACAACATTACAGAACAAAGAAAAGCTCATTTTCCAACAAATCTTTCGAAGCGAAGCGAAGATTCACTTCTATACCGGCAGATTACTCAGAAGCGCGCTGAAACAAAATGGCGCAACGGTTGAAGGACCAAGCCGGATTAACGTTTTAATAATTACTAGCTTTCCGCACGCGGCTTCGCCCGTGTGGACTACACGACGTTATTCCCCGGGAATGTGATATTTTCCGGGATTTAAAGTAGCCTATGTTCTTCTCCAGGCAAAATTTTAGCCAAATCCGTTCAGCCGTTTTGGCGTGATTGAGTAACAAACATCCAAACATCTAAAAATTTCACATTTATAACGACCTTTTATTATTTAAGTACTAATTCAGCATACGACGACGAATTTATCTAACTTAAAAGGGACATTTTTCAAATTTAACCATCAAAACCTTTTCATCTCGAGCTCCTCCGTGCTTCGGAAGGCACTTTAATTCGTTGGTCCCGCCCGGCTGCATTATCAGTCGTTAATACCCATAAATAAATCCACACTGGGCCCGCGCGTTGGGTCATGGCCTATTCTCCTTATCCATCCATAGGGAATGCCAGTGCCCCAGCAGTGAGGACATTAAATGGCTAATGATGAAATGTATGTACCTAGTCTAATTTTCATAATAATACCGATATACGAATATTGTGTTATTGTCACTCTTTCCTCTAACGATATTAGGAGAAAAAGGAAATTTTGTTTTCAACTTTATTTCTTACTCAATAAACTTTTTGGCTGTCTGCCAGAAGCACATCAGATATTCCAGAGGCAATACCAGAAACGTACACGACTTGTCTTTGCAATCTGATGCTAAATTCTTTGAACAGAAAAGAGTAAAAATATTACTTGGCTGTTTAATTCACAGCGTTTATTTAATTAAGCTTTTGAAGACACTTAGTAAAAATACGGAGGATTTTACTGTTAGCCCATTATTTCATTTTGAAAATTAAAGAGGTAGGTATCTGCAAACAGTACTGTCTCACACAAATTGCTCGCGTAAGGCAGATCATTTATGTAAATTAAAAATAGCAGAGGGCTCAATATTGAACCTTAGGGGTACCTACGCCTATAATAACGGGGGCTCCAGCAGAAATAGTAGATTGTATTACAAGGGAGCAAAATAACATATTTACGGCGAGGGCGCTATTTTGAATCCAGAGCGCTTTCTCTGTTTTTTCTTTAATAGGAATATAAAAAAATTAAAGTTTCGAAATAAGAAAAAAAATTTTTGAACAAAATAAAATTTTTGAATAAAAAAAATGTTTTTGAACAAAAAAAAATTTTTTTTATATCTCTATCGGATGCCTTCTAACTATCTCCGGAGTACCATAGGTGGTTGAAAATTTTGTTAGATTTTAGCTAGGTACGCTACGAGACGCACCGTTTTTGAGATATTCTCGTATTTACAAAAAAAAAATTTAAAATTTTGCAAGTCCCTATACAAAATTAGTTGAAAACTTTTTCATTGCCGATGAGGTAACTTTATGGTTGACTGTAACCAAATTCAGTTCTATTCTTAAAATTAATTTCCACCCTAGGGTCCAACGGATAGTTTTGGACCCGCTGCTCAGTTTAAATATACATCACTTTTCGAATCTGAGAGATGAAAAAGAATTATTAACAACAACTTGTTTGATTTCTATTAGACTAGTATGATTGTAAAAAATTGGGGAAGTATAAGGCTGCTTGTCCACTGAGGCGGAGCTAGGCGGCGGCGGAGCGGAGCGAGCGAGTGTTGCGGAGAGGAGTTGCGGACTGTCTGTCCATTGAAGCGGAGCGAGGCAGCTGAGCAGAGCGGAGCGAGCGAGTATGGGCGTTTGTGCACTACACTGAATTTTACCGATCCGGAAAAAAACGGATGCTTGTATTTTAATAATTATTCATTTATAATAGTAAGAATTTATTTATTTCATCTAGTTTCAATGTTTTAAACCCTAAACTAGACGAAATAAATAAATTCTTTCTATTATAAATGATTAATTATTAAAATACAAGCATCAGTTTTTTTCCGGGTCGGTAAAATTCAGTGTAAAAACGGATGCTTGTATTTTAATAATTATTCATTTATAATAGTAAGAATTTATTTATTTCGTGTAGTTGAGGGTTTAAAACATTGAAACTAGACGAAATAAATAAATTCTTTCTATTATAAATGATTAATTATTAAAATACAAGCATCCGTTTTTTTCCGGATCGGTGAAATTCAGTGTAGTGCACAAACGCCCTATTCAAGATTCAAGATTCAAATTTGTTTATTCAATTTAGATTGTTATTTACAATACTTGTGAACGTCATAGAAGCTACGCCATCGGTTCGCAAACCCTACAGCGGGAGGCCTTGGAGAAGAACCGGCAAGAAACTCCAAGGGTTGTTTTTTTCTCCCTGTTTTATTTCATACAGAGTCGTCAAATTGAAAAATGACCTTAACATGGTATGACTAAGGTCAGTTTCCATCACAATTACACAATGGGTTATGATAAATACAGTTAAGTATAGGCGAACTAATGATCATAGCGGTGAACAATTTTCGATTAAGTACTTAGGAACTCTACTTAAAGCTTTAATATTAGTTAAAAACAAAAGACAATTCTACTATATACTGCAAGTTGCGCCATACATGTTTCAAATGTAATTCTTAATAAAATGAATAAAAACAAAAGAAAACACATTTTAAGGCAAGCAGATAAGAGCAGACCCATTCCCACTGGCAGCACCGGTTCACGAGCATGACGCATGAACCAGCCATCGCTTCGCTCAACCATATTTTAGGGAACGTAACGACCCGCCTCACACGCCACCACCGTAGAAATGTTTTAGTGAGCATTATTATTGCGGAGCGGAGTTGCGGATTGTACGGAGCTAGACCTCACTTCGCTGCCCCGCGTCGCCGCCTCGCCACAGAATATATAACAGTACTAACTCACTCCGCCGCCTCGCACCGCTACCACGCGCCGCTTCCGAAAATGTATGAATATTAACGGTTTTGACGACCTCCGTGGCCGAGTGGTGTTTTTTTTTTTATCCAGATCGGGGTAGCACTTAGCCTTCATCACACCTGATGTTAAGTGGTGATAAGGCTGCAGGTGGAAGCGCACTACTCCCGGAATCCTCAATCACTGAGGAACTGGCTATCTTATCTCTAACTGCCGGAACACAATAATGCTGAAAACATCATTGTTATGGCGACAGACTTAGATAAGATGGTGGTAGCTAGCCAGGCGGACTAAGAACAAGTCCTACCACCAACCAAACCGAATACAATATGTACCCCCACTGGGAATCGAACCCGGGACCTCTTGGTCTGAAATCAGTGGTGTGAACCACTAGACTACAGAGGCGGTTAAAAGTGTACGCACCGGTTTTCAACGTGCTGCTATCTCTAGAGGTTCCAGGTTCGATCCCCGGTCGGGTAAATATTGGAAACGAACTTTTCAATATTTCCTCGGGTCTCGGTGTATGTGGTAATACCCGTCGTTGTTTCCAATTTCCATAATACTAGTGCTTAATTTTTTTTTATTTTATTTTTTTTATTTTAAGGTTTACTAACATTTGTTACACTTCGAGACATAATAAAAATATACTTAGACAATTACATGACTATAACAAACCATTATAAGTAAACACCACATGCATGTGAAACAAACCATTAAGCTAACAAGAGGAAAAAAAACTGTGTTTTGTGATTAGCAACTTGAAAACTAATGATAATTATCCTAAAAAGACTAACTGGTTTACCTAATTATTAGAAATACAAACAAAAAACTTAAGTATCAATTATGTTAAATTAATTTAAAAGAAAAGACAGGCAGCGCATATTTATGCACTTTCTAGCCATTTCCTTAGTAACAAAGATTTGAGCCTGGCAAACGAGTCACAATGGAGATCAGATATATTACTGTATTCGTTGAGGACATCACATACCCTAGGCACAGGTGAATTTGCCCCTAGGACAGATTTTCGAAAGGGAGGACAAAAAGGGCGTATTGGAGAGCGAGGATACCTACTTGGAACACGATACCTACTTAAACCTTCGCAAGAGCGGCGGGCAATCGATATCACTATTAAATATTTTATATCCAAAAGATAGGTCTAACAGTTTTCTACGATTTTCGAGAGATATCAGTTTAAAGTGCTGTAACCTTTTTTCGTATGAACGAACTGTTTTAGATATCCCTACGCTGTATGATAGATAGGATATAAATTTCCTTTGAAGTCGCTCCAGCTTTAAAGAGTGGGTAGCATAGTGTGGCCTCCAGACGACACTACAGTACTCACTCAGACTACGAACAAGACTATTGAAAAGCAAAACCTTTAGCTTAACATCTCTGAACTCTTTCATATTCCGTGTCACAAAACCCAACATTCGACTTCCTCTCTTTGATATATTTTCGATATGGGGAACAAACGTTAGTTTTTTGTCAAAAATTACACCTAAGTCCCTAATTTCTTCGGTTTTACGTATCATGCTGTTACCTATAGTATAATCTGTGTTCAAGGAAGTATGTTTTCGAGTAAATTTCATATGATAGCATTTTTTGACATTAAGATCCAAATCATTACAGATACACCATTTTAAAAGCCGGTTGATGTCATACTGAATTAGCTTCATCTCCTCTAAGGTATCACACTTCGAGACTAGTTTCAAATCGTCGGCATACATGAAAGCCGTGGAATACAGAAAACATTTTGGCATGTCATTAACAAAGACGTTAAACAAGACCGGACCCAAATGTGAACCCTGCGGAACACCTGATGTTATGTTATATGAAGCCGAGCGATAACCATTAATAACAACATAAAAAGTTCTGTTTATAAGGTACGATTTAAACCACTGCTTAAGCTACTATACTTTGGTATTGGAACAATGTATGTGATGGTGTCCAATATTTATTTATTTATTTACTAAAACTAGCTCGCAAATCCCTGTCCACTGGAGCGGAGCGGAGATTTGATGCAATCCTATTAGTTAAAATTTCTTCGTTTCTAAGCTCCGCTAGCTCGTTCCGCGTCAATGGACAGGCAGCCGAAAACTCTTTGGTTAAGGTAAAAAGCTTTTTGAAACTTATCTTATGCTGCGTACACACCGGACCAACGAAGGCCAACGAACGCCAGCCAAGGGATTCTGTTTTCCCCTCTGTCTCAATCAGATGATCTGAAAATCCGAATGTGAACTGGAATCACTCCCAGTGATCCTTTACCTAGCTTTAGATTGATCTTCGAAGGCCAGAAACGTGCAGCGGGCAACCCCTGATGTCGTTCGTTGCCGTTCGTTGGGCCGGTCTGTACGCATTACATACAAACATGGAGATTATATAGTGTTTTCTGGAGCAGACCAAATCGGAACGGGTGTAGCGCAGATTTGGTCTGGGAGCAGACCAAATCGGCTGTCGGATCGGAACGTGTGTAGACACTAATACACTTTCTTTTGTTTACAGATAAGCCTTCATCGGTGAAGGCGTGCGAGATCACCAACGTGACTTACGACTCGTTGACGCTGAACTGCACGCCGGGACACGACGGAGGGATACGGCAGGCTTTCCTACTGCAAGTGAGTTGACTGTTATTTATTTGTGAAAAAACTAAATAGGTAAGCTACATATAGGTAATCTATATCAAAAATGTGTGGAATCAATTCTACTCTCGCTTCTGAACCAATTATTTTCTCACTTTCGCTAAAGGTATTAACACGTTGAATATTGGTAAAAGAATTTTGAAAATCAATTCACAAATTTGAATTTAGCCATTACAATTACAATCAAACAAAAAGAAGTCCTTCCTTTATATTATATTGATGAAGTGAAAATGATACTGTGAAAATGTAAGTAAATAATTCCATGAACTGATCATCTTCAGCTGTGATGGTAATGATGAGTAACAATCTATTTCTTCACAGGTATTCGACATGGCGACAGGTCTACTACTTCGCAACATCAGCAATGACGTGCCAGAATTCGAAGTGTCTGGTTTGTCTGCCAGCGTGTCTCTCGCCGTGTCTGTCAGAGCATTCAACAAGAGGGGGTCTAGCGAACCCCTGACGCTAACATCGAGTCTGCTGAAGTATCCTCAAAGACATACAGGTTTGAGTTAATTTAACTATGTTGTAATAATTGATATTATATTGACTTTCGAAGTGTCCGGTTTGTCTGCTAGCGTGTCTCTCGCCGTGTCCGTCAGAGCGTTCAATTAGAAGGAGTCTAGTGAATCCCTGACGCTAACATCGAGTCTGCTGAAGTATTCTCAAAGGCATACATTACAGGTTAGAGTTCCTTTTACTATGATGTAGGTAGTTGATGTCATTTTGACTTTCGAGGTGATCGGTTTGTCTGCCAGCGTGTCTGTCAGAGCGTTCAACAAGAAGGAGTCTAGTGAACCCCTGACGCTATCGACTCTGCTGAAGTATCCTCAAAGGCATATAGGTTAGAGTTCATTTTACAATGCTGTATAGTTAAGTTGATGTTATTTCAACTTTCGAGGTAACCGATTTGTCTGCAAGCGTGTCTGTCAGAGCATTCAACTAGAAGGGGTCTAGTCTAGTCACTGACCTCTATTATTTACACACTGGACTGGCTGTGATAAAATATTGTTGTGCCTATTTGAGTATCGCTATTTTGGCGCTGTTGGCCAAGCTGTCGGCAGATACGAGTGTCCATGTCACTAAAAATTAGTGATGTTCTTACGTCGACTGTGGTAATGATTATGTCAAAATCAGTTCTCGGGACGCTCGAAATTGCGCTTCAAATTGCCACACAAAATTAGCTGTCATTTGTATGGAGACAGCCTGACCAGTGTGTAATAATAGAGGTCAGTGGGTCTATTGAACCCCAGACGCTATCGAGTCTGCTGAAGTACCCTCAAAGGTATACAGGTCAGAGTTCATTTTAATGTGTAGGTATTATAAATATTGACGTGCCCGATGCCAAAGTTTCCGGTTTGTCTGCTAAAGTGTCTCTCGCCGTGTCTGTCAGTGCGTTCAACAAGAAGGAATCTAGCGAACCTCTAAGACTGACTTTGAGTCTGCCAAAATATCTTCAACGGCATACAAGTAAGAGCCCATTTTACTAAATATATATTTATACCACTTCAAACTTTTCTTTTAAAACATAAAATGATTATTTGTATGTATTAAATTTTTGGCTAGGTTACAAATTAACGGACCACAAAAAATGTCAATCGTCCACTGCCAACTAAGCTAAATTAAAAAGTTACTAGATTAGCTCAGATGTTCAGTTTACCGTCCCATTGGGACGCAAAATGGGTAGGTCCGTATTATAGAACAACGCTTAAGTGGAGATCTCTCCTCAAGTATAGTTAGAAAGGGATGCAAATACATGCAACTAATACATTCATCCCTTGCAAACTATACTTGAGAAGAGATCTTTACTTTTTTTTTTTTTTTTTTTTTTTTATTTATTACCATATTACAAGTCAGATTACAGTTTATGTTATTAATAACACAGGAAAACCACAGAGGTTTATAAGACGTGTTACTTATTGATTACTTATTATCTACAACAGAAAAATACAGCTGATTCAAATACCTATCTATAGCAGAATAAGTTGTTGATGTTCAATGTTAGCAAGAACTATGTATAAGTAATAAAGATTTATGAGTTTACATTGTTTAAAAAATAATGTGCCTTTAATTTAACTTTAATGTTTTGAGCATTAACTTTATCTCGCAGATCATAGGGTAGTTCATTAATGAGTCTAGGAACAAGGTAAGCAGTTGTTCGCTCGCCGTAGCAGTTGTTTACGCGAATCGCACTCACACAGACCCGTTTCCTAGTTATGGCCCGCGTATGTACAGGGTGGCTTACCAATCTCCTATAACTATCATTAAAAAAAATTTTCTTTGAGTAATGAGTATTTGAATTGGGTTTGCACGGGTAAAACGTTACAATGTGTAAAAAGTCCAATATCATCATTATAAAATCTTTGTTTGATTTTAGGTGATACTAATTTCCTCAAAATTTTTCGTTGTAGTTTAAATATTTCATTAATATAAGAATTATAGGTACGTCCGTAGCTGCTTAGGCCATATTGAATATGCGACTCAGCAAGAGAATGGTATAACATTAATTTGACCTTATAGGGGATGCGATCTTTGAGAATGGTAATATTTGCTAGAAAGTGCCTAAGTTTATTACAAACGTGCTCATATGTTGGCTCCAGTTAAACTTGCTATCTATCTTTAATCCTAGATATGTTTGAGACTCAAGTATCTGAATAATCGGGCAGTTACATGGATTATTGCATGATGAATGTAAGCAATTGTGATCATGGGCCACAATATTATTTGGAGGTAAAGTTTTTAGATAGGGAGATTTAATCACAACTAATTTAGTTTTACTAGAGTTGAGCACCAGACCTACGTCATGACACCATTTTATAAGATTGTTGAAGTCAGATTGCAGGAGATCCCAGGCTGTTTTTGGGTCCTTATCGGACACAACAAGGCATGTGTCATCCGCAAACTGGTAGCATGTGGAATGTTTGAGGCAATTACACACACTTGAGAGTCGTTCTACAATACTGGCCTTAGTTTGGCTAGAGGTGTACGGTCGGCTTAATAAGAATGAGAAATATTTATTACTCTCTTCTATCCACAGCCCAAGTCCCAGTGAAGGTTGAACTGACAACGGTCCTCATCATCGTACTAATAGCAGTGGGAGTGATCGCCGCCATGACAGCTGTCTCAGCGGCCGTGTTTTGCTGCCGGCACTGCAATAAGAGAGACAGTGAGTTAATATTCCTGTTTCATCTTTTTTCGTGTTGGTCTCATTCCAGTTTCGTCCCATTCTTGTTTCGCCCCATTCCTGTTTGGTCCCATTCCTGTTTAGTCTCATTCCTGTTTCGTCCCATTACTGTTTAGTCCCCTTCCGTGTTCGTCCTAGTGCATGGGTTCTAACAACGGCCCCCATCATCGTGCTAATAGCAGTGGGAGTGATCGCCGCCATGACAGCTGTCTCAGCGGCCGTGTTTTGATGCCGGCACTGCAATAAGAGAGACAGTGAGTTAATAATCCTGTTTCGTCCTTTTCCGTGTTGGTCCCATTCCTGTTTTGTCCCATTCCTGTTTCGTCCCATTCCTGTTTAGTCCTTTTCCTGTATGATCCCCTTCCGTGTTCGTCCTAGTGTATGGGTTCTAACAACGGTTCTCATCATCGTGTAAATAGTAGCGAGAGTGATCGCCGCCATGACAGCTGTCTCAGCGGCCGTGTTTTGATGCCGGTACTGCAATAAGAGAGACAGTTAGTAAATGTTCCTGTTTCGTCTTTATCCGTGTTGGTCCCATTCCTGTTTCGTCCCTTTCCGTGTTAACCCCACATTCCACTATCAGTTGATGTGTTCCCGTTAATATTTAACCCGTTTTTTACAGATTATGCCTTTATACACTTTAGTATTTGCTATTTGAATTTAGAAAGACCTATATAACTTGTAGGCCTTCCTTAGCAACTTCACTGTCCAATGAGTCACATTGTCTGACGAGGAACTTTTAGAATAAGTTCGTAGTATGGGAATGAGTTCTCTGATGGGGACAGTTAAGTTGTTAATACTACAAAATACAATTTCTACAAATAAAAGCAAATGTTTTGTTGCAGGCAAAAACGAAAAAGATAAAAGACATCAAGATGAAACTTCAAATATACCACTAACGGGCAGTAAAGAGACTGAAAGTGTGGATAGCTTAGGTATGTATGTATTAGGTATGTATTTATCTTTCTCTACGCCAAAATTAATAGAAATTCAGTCGGATAAGAGATTATCCCACAGAACAAGGAAAATTGATTATCCCATTGAAATTAACTCTTTGGCATCGTAAACAAAAACAAAATCCAATGAGTATTGATATTACAACGGGTTGTCTGGTAGAAATCGCTATTATTATAATATTATTCGATTTATCTGTATAAATTTGAAGCGCGGCAGACTTGCCGAAATTCGGAGTGTTAGCCGGTACGGCCCCTGATCCATTCATTCTTAATTTTAAAGTGCGTCAAGGATCTTTTGGCACGCGGTCGAAATCGGAACTAACCCTCCTCTATCTATTCAATCAGTCAACCAGCGCTCCTGTCGAATGTTATCCAAGTGCCGAATGATCATTGTCGCATTTCATTTTTAATTTTAGCCACTTGTCTGTTGATTGCCGATTTCCGCCAAATGCTCGGTCTGTTGAAAGCCGGAATCCGCCCAAATTTTTCAAAATGAGAAGCTTTTTTTGAATTTTATTTAAAAAATAAAACGTGTGTTTTGTTTTAAACAAGTGGTTAGGTAGCATGAGTCCTATGACAGCTCATTTTCGTGCAATGCAAACCAAAATGTTGGTTCTGCCTTAGGAATAGGGTTTATTTTTCTAGCATAAGCTGTATTAAAAATGTATAATGCTGTTTTCATTTTCTTGAGTCTTATTCCAATAGCATAGAGAACTTTTTGCTTTGCACGAATAAGCTGGGCCCATGCTACATTGAACAAAACATAGTAGAGTCCGTGTTGGTTAACTCTGCGCGAGACTGTGGCGTTTTTGGTGCTAGTTACAGTACATTTTTGGTACAAGATGAAGTTAAATGATTAGTATTCGATTTCGACCGCGCGCAGACTTATCTGGCAAGCACATTAGTCACATAAATGCTAAGCCTTACTTTCTTTTACAGACAAGAACCCCGACATAATCCCACTGGACGGCAAAATAAGCGACAGCTGTTCAAACAAGTCTTCAACCACAGACTACAGTTCAATACGACCTCTAATCTCAAAAACGTCAAACGACAAATATGACATGCCGCCAAATTGTGACAGATTCTATGACCACTCCATTGACACTTGCAATCAGTACATACAAGTCAGACCTGTGGAGTACAGAGTTAGGCCAACTTACCAACCTGGGTTGGCGCCAATGCCCAACTTAGGGCCAAGTATACAGAGTCTTGGCCCTATGAGCAGCTTGGGTATACCCAACGTTGGACCAAATGATTGCCATAGGCCGTATGATAAGGTTTACGAAGACTGGTTGAAATATAAGAATGCTTTGCCGCTAAATACTAGTGGATTGGTAAGTAAACTATGTATTTTTTGTTAGAATATTTTACTTTTTTTTGTATTTACAATGCCATTTTATTTCACATAATAATATTGAAATGGAATTATTTCGTAAGCAAGGGTTCGATTCCCGGTGGAGCTCCTAGGAGATGGGTTGATTTTTTCTAATATTTCCTTTTCATCACAATTCTGAAACTAATTTGTTCTCTGATCTTTTGAATTAATGTTGAAAATTGTATTAAATTACACTATTACATTTTAAAAAATGGTACCTGTAAATTCAGACGTTTTCAAAATATGTTAGTAATGAGCATATAAAAAAAAACTTAAGTTACATACTTACACACATAAATTTTCTTTTAAACTTACTTTTTTTTTTATTTTGATTTTTAGTTTTTTGCATTCACAATGCAATTTTTGTTACTGAAAAATGGAAAATGAAGTATTTAGAAAAAATCGACCCGTCTCCAAAGTAGCTCCGATGGGACTCGAACCCACGACCTTTCGCTTTCCGGTTGACTGATGAAATTAACACTGACTATACAGTGCGTAAAAAGTATTGGATAAATTCGACGCTTCTCGTAACGACTCCGTAGCTCATTGGTTAGAGCAGTCCACACAGTATCACAAAGGAAAAAATATACTACTATTAGGTATATATTGTGTGGTGATAGATAACCATCGTCACTAACCAAATGTACAGTTACCCGCAGAGCAGCTGTTGCCGCCCGAGCTGTACGCGTCGCCCCCCGCGCTGTACAGTAACCCGAGAAATCCTCTCAACCTAGCGCAAATGGCTGACATCGACTCTAGGTATGTATTTGTTGAGTCTTCTAAAGTCTTTTGTCCGATGATCTATTAGCCAACTAAACTGTTTATCGGCAAATGTTTCTCTATGTAGGTCTGTGGTAATGTAGTAGATTGTATTACAAGGGAGCAAAATAGCATATTTACGGCGAGGGCGCTATTTTGAATCCAGAGCGCAGTGAAGGATTCTAGAGTAGAATCGCGAGGGATTCAATAAACCTCGCCCGAGGTTAAAATAATTTTGCGGCCGAGTAATACACTCTACTTTTCATTTCGAATATAAGGAAAGTAATTAATACACTCTGCTTTTTATCCCCCTTTACAAGAAAAGCAATAAAAACAACTAAAACTATCTAGAAAAATAAAAGAATGGTGGCGGGGGGCTTCACCTTCTCTGTTTTTTCTAATGTAATGTTTTTCTAATGTAAATAAATTTCTTTTTTATATGTCCATCGGATGCCTCCTAAGTAGCTATCTCCGGGGAACTATAGGGGGTTAAACATTTTGTTAGATTTTAGCTACGACGCACCGTTTTTGAGATATTTTCATTTTTATAAAATTCATTTTTGAAAAAGTCCCGGCTAATACAAAATCAGTAGAAAACTTTTTCATTGCCGATGTGGTAACTCTATGGTTGACTGTAACCAAATTCGGTTCTATTTTAAAAAATACTTTTCCACCCTAGGGTGGAACGCAGAGTTTTTAACCCGCTGTCACTTTCCGAATATGAGATATGAAAAAGAATGATTCTTTTATATTCTAGTAGCTTTCCGCCCGCGGCTTTGCCCGCATGGACTACACGACGTTATCCCGCGGGATTGTAATATTTTTCCGTGATAAAAAGTAATAAAACTCTCGGTCTTACTTACTTAGTTTTTACCCGACTGCGACAGAAGGGTTATGTTCTTACCTACATTTTTGTAGGATAAATATTTAAAGTTCGATAATAATTGAAGATCAAACGAACTTACTCAGTGTAGTTCGATCCAAATTATGTGAACAGCTTCATTCGACGCGATTTGCAGTTGTGTCGTATCAAGAAGTGAAGGCATTGACATAGACGAGACGAATGGAAGATACTCCACCGACAAGAGCGAAGCTCTTAACCTTTGTAATTCCAGGGTCTTTTTTAATGACCCATTTTTTATGTAAACAAAGCACTTGAGTGCGCGGCTATCGCTATCCCGAACATCTGGTTATACTTAGGCCGTCTTTGGTTACATTTATGATAAGCTCAATAACACGGCGATAAACTAAAACTGTTTCGACAGTTTTACGATATCTTTTGTATTTATAATGGTCGTTCGAACTTGACCTTTGAGTAAACAAAGAACAATAGTGCGGTCCATGCGATATAATTTTTTTCACATAGTTATCGATAAAATAACATATAAAAAGTATATATATTTAGAATTCACATGAAAAAACCTATCTGATAAGAGTATAATATACGAAAAAAAATTAATTTTTTTTTTGAAATTTTCAAAAAACTTTTTAAGTAAGTACTTCCGGTTTCAAAAAAAAAATCGAAATTAAATGTTTTTTTTTTTATTTTTTCTTCTGGATCACATATTATAGTGTATTTTTATAGTACGACGAGTTTATCTCTCTTTTGAACATCGAAAACCGCATACAAAACATATAAAATTTGCTATAAGTACTAACAAAACAGAAACAATTGGGGGTAGTTGCTTGCGCGTGTATACACGCGCCTGGTCGTTGAGAGAGGATCAAAGAAGAAGAATTATTTAATGTTCGTTAAAATTCCTGCTTTCCCACCAGGTACCACCTAGAGTCCCGCCTAGACTCCAGGAGTTGCTCCAACTCGCCCCCCGTGAGGTTCAACCCGGACGGCAACGCGGTGTACTTTAGCAAGGCGATGCTTGACCGGACCACCAACACACTGCCGCACCACAAACCTAGGTTAAATGGTAAGTCATCATTAAGATTTTATATTATTTTTTATGCATTCACAATGTAATTTTGTAAGTATAGGAAAAATGTGATAGTAAAAAACCACGAGCCCTATAAGTAGCTTTCAGGCGGGATTCGAACCCGCGCCTAAATCTCAATATGGCTGTTTCATCTTAATCGATTGTTAAACATTTGTAAAAATGTTTTTTTCGGATGCGAGGGTTTCCTCACATTGATGAAGCAACGCTGGCCTACAGCGTAACAAGTGATAGCAAAATTCGACGAGTCGTGTAAGCCTTTCGGTAGCTTAGTTGGTCAGAGCATCGGGCCGGATTCCCGGAGGCGCGGGTTCGAATCCCGCCTGAAAGCTACTTATAGGGCTCGTGGTTTTTTTTACTATCACAGTTTTCCTATAAGTCATCATTAGACATTTTTAACCACTTGTTACAAGAATTATGACAGTATGATGTGATGTGAATATAGTGTGTGGTGTGACGTGACCATTAGTAGTATTGTGAAAAAGGTACACATTTCTTGTAACTAATGTTTTAAAAAAACACTACAATTGAATTGAAACACGATTGAGACACGATTATGACTTAACGTCAGCAGAACCGACGCCCAGAGCGTTATAGTACCAGAAATATTCGGTAGATGTTTGCGTCCCCCAGTGGGGGACAGTGGGAATACAGAGAAATTCCTTGTATAGCGTCACTCCAATTCCATGGCTAAAAGACTAATGACGGAGTGGCTAGCCACTACAAATTAATATTTGCCTGATTACTTCGTTGCTTCTCTGTCAAGTATAAGCTAAAATAACTAAAATTACATTTACATATGAAAGAACGTTTAGACATCTCATTTAAAATCGTAAGCCATCACACCGCACCGTTGAAATATATTGCTCTGGACCTGACAGTTAATTTTATGTGCTAATTTGTACCTTTTTGAAATGTTATTTATTACGAACGCAATTTTGAGTAGTTCCTTTCTTATTTTCAATCCAAACACACCGTGTTTCGTTTATAAAAAATTACGGACATTGTAGATTTTAAATATTTTTGTGTCTGTCTGAAAACAAAAAAGATCTATGTAAATGAAAAAATAAGAATATTGTTTGTCTGTTTGTTCTTCATATAAAAAATCTGATTGTATTTTACATATTATTGTGTAGAGACTAGAGAGAGACCCACCCAGGTCAACAGTAAGGATACTTTACATTTCAGTAAACTCGGGAAATGCTCATGATCTTGTACGTAAAATAGAAGAAGCCGCGGGCGCCCGTTAGTTTTAAATCAGTTCCTGATTATGTAGTGTTAGGTACTTACTTTGTAGCTGCTATAACCATATATATTTTGCTATATATTTTGCTATATATTTTGTAGTTGTAGAGTTGAATAATTTAAGTAATAACTTTAAAATCTACTAAGTACTTTAATATGTTTTCACAGAATATTTTATGTGATATTCTAATATTATTTTCTGTTTCAGGTAACTCGTCCAACCAAAGCGAGACAAAAAATAGTGCAACGAAATCAACAGACACTAGTTTAGAACACCCGACAATGCCCTCCCAAAACTGCGGTTGAGTAAGTGCAAGTGAATTTAGACCTTGTGACTATGACGTTATAGTGTAAAATATACCAGTGGAAAGTGGAAGTGTTAAACCGTCCGAAGAATGACTAAAAGTTTAATTTTTCAAGGAAATTATTTCAAAATTATGTAGAAAATATTTTTTTAATTCACACCCTGAATGTTGTTTTGTTCGTTATAATAATTTGATAATTACAAGGTCAACAATTTATAAAAATAGAATACTCAACTAAAACTTTGTTTTTGTCAACAACTTGTGTTACGCTTAGTTTTATCTTCAAAACATCACTTTGGTTAATATTGTGATGTTATTTGATTTTTTTATCTTGCATATTTGATTAATTTGATTTGATTTGATTACTTAATCTTGCATATTTTTAAATTCTGAGTTTTATCAAAAATAAAATGAAAGCACACTGCCATATAAATCGAATTTTAAATAAAATAATTCAGCGAAAGAAGAATTATCAGATAAATACCGTCTTAAGAATACAATTAGGTTTTCCTAGCACTTTAAAATTATTTACGCCGCATATCGACGCCCCAATCGCCGTGCGCATGTGAGTGTTACAATGTGTAAAAAGTCATGTGTGTCAGCTTGGACTCTGCCAACCAATGTGTTATAATTTTGTACGCAAACTATAGTCGCTTTTCAGCTACCTATCCCAAGAAAGGCTCAAGCTACGCCGCATCAATTTTAAATCGTAAAGTTAGGTTTAATATTTTTACTAAACAGAAATTGGGGCGACAATTTAACTTAGTTGTTAAAAAAAACTACGAATAGTCGGGTTGTCTATATGCCTATAAGTTAATTCTGTTGTTGACTCTGACATTTTATAGCGTATACAAGTGACATTAATAGTTTTAAATTATAAAAAGGCGAGGTATAACTTTGTTCCACGTTTATTGATTTTTTTTATATAAAACTGGGCAGGCATTTAACCACCATCTTGTTTCTAAAATTAAAAATAATAGTTTTCCTTAAATACTGTTACGCAGATTGACAGTTGATTGTATAGTTCGAACATGGACGCGCAAAATGTCACAAATAAATCAGATGTACTGAGTACCTACTGTGCTTACCATGTACTTATACAAGTAGATGGTGTATTTTTATATTTGGAAAGTGCTAGAAAATTGTGTTGGAATAATAAAATTAGGGTTCTTACACACATTAAATAGTGATTCATCTTTGTTTGTTATTCAGCTTGACATCCATATTAGGTAGTAAGTACATATTGTTAATAAATACAAAAAGAAATGATACTTAATAATTCGTTGCTGGCCTAATTTTACAATTTAGCAAGAAAAAGTATTAAAAGTAAATAATCTGTTTCCAACGTTTATTGAGCTTTCAGCAATATCTAACCAAATTGAGCGGTTAGCATTAAGAAAATAATTTGCCTACGTTTTTGGCTTTAACTGGCTTCAGTTTAGTAAGTCACTACATAATTAGTAGTCACTAAATAATGAAACCCTTTCAAGGATTCATTGCCTTAGTTATTACTGGAAATGCTTAAATGGACTAGAAATTTGGTTGTATTTTTAAAGAGATCTCTTTTTTAAAAGAGTAAGTAATGACTTTAGGCGATGCCAAACCTTATTTTTAGTTAATTAGCTGGGCGATTTATTCAAAATGTCAATTACTTTTATATATTTCTTTTTATACAATGCTATGTTGATTTCTTATAATTTTCAGCAATTCCAATAAGAATTAGGCAAAGTATCTATTATCCTATTTGTGTTTTGTTTGTGGTGTAAAATTACTTACAAAGCTAAGTACCTAGTAGGTTTCATGTTGAAATTCGGTCTAAAAGTATTTATTGCCTTACTTATAGGTAAATGTGATACTACAACTACCCATAGATTATAGTAAATACACAATATTGTATCTGATTGGCATTATTTAAAATTGTTCGCGTAAAAGAAATTAATTACTTAATGTAAAATCATGAAAGAAAAAAAATCGTCTTCTGCAAAGGCAATAAGAACAATTAATAATAGAAAGAGAATTGTCTCCCATCTGAGGTAATTTAAAACAAGTTTTATATAAGTAGTAAAGAATGTATAATACTCAGATACTCAGATAAGATATCCAATAAAAAAAGTAAAAGGAGCATTGTTCTGAAAACGGTAACAAGCTAGTCAACACGACAACTCTACATTGCTAATTTAAAATTTTCTGTATCGAGCAAAAGGCGGACTATGCGTGCCCACTGACACTGACTCTGTTATCCACAGTCATTGTAACGTAAATAAATAAATAATCGTCTTTCTTGTATTCTATGGTATAATAACAATAATATGATCATATGTATTACTGGTATTACGTATCACATCCCAAATCAATAACAGCGTTATCACATAGAGCTGCTACAATGTCCATATATCGAAATTAGTGCGAGTAAATTACCGAGAAATTAGTATGGTATCTCATATGCACAATTGTACACGGAGGCGTGAATATTGAGATGCGGTTGCCCTGGCTGGACGCCCCGATGACTCGATACAACCGCATATGTCACTAACGTTTGATTTCAAAGGACATTACTGATAGCAAGTTCGCTTATTGGTATTAAATCTATTTTCAAAGTAATGTAAAATCAATGTTTCCAGTTCAAGTTTAAATTGCTGCCAAAAACAACAGATTGCTGAATTATTAAATTATGCAATTTTAATAAAGACAACTGCCAATGTTATGAGAAATTAATACGGTATCTCATATTATGCACATGGACGCGTTAATATTGTGAGATGAGATTGCTCTGGCCGCACTGACTACGGGCCACTGAAAAGGTAAGTACTTTCAGCGACCGTTAATATTACTATCTCATCTACTATACAGGGTAAATTTTTAATCAGTGCACAAATTTTTAAGATCGACTCAGAATCGGTAAGTGAACAACTTTCTCCTAGAAACATAGGTCGAAATATGACAATTTTTTTTTGACTCTTCATACAAATCGGACTGATCACGTGATCGATTTAGTATGGGGAGTCCAAAAAATTTTGTCGTATTTCGACCTATGTTTCTAGGAAAAAGTTGTTCACTTACCGATTCTGAGTTGATCCTAAAAATTTGTGCACTGGTCAAAAAAATTTCCTGTATAAGCACACTTTAGATTTCTGCGCTACTGTTCATTGAATGGAATAGCAACAATATGCAGGATTCTAACAAAAAATCTAAAAAAAACATCGCAAACCCGAAAGAAGTGTTTTATTTCTTCGACAATTTTATAAAATATTGTTATTGCTCAGATTTATTAATGCCCAAATCAGAAATATCTGAATGATTACTCAATTTTATCTTAGGATTCATGGTAAATCATTTTATAATGTAATTAATATACAATGTTTTAAAAAATTACAATATTTTAAAGCCATTATTCTAAGGACGGTTACAACATAAGCAAAAGGCTAGAATAAAAACACATAAATAAGAAATAGTAATAAGCTGCTTGCGCTACATAGATAGGAGAAAATTAAAAGTCAATTTGTGTGGATAGTTCTATTTTAACTTTTGATTCTACATCCGAAAGATGTATAAGACTGAATTTATAATGTACTTGAATAAAAGATTATGACCCAATATAGATAAAAAAAATCACAGATAATGTTATTGCTGTAAGTACGATTACTTCATTTTAACAAAATGGTTATCAGAAATCAATAAGTACTTACTTAAATAAAAACTTTTTGTTTTATTGCCAGTAATACGAGCATAAGTTTCATCAATAAAATTTAAGTAATTTTACTTTTTTCTTGGGAATACTTACATAAATAACCAATAATTCCAAAAGATTTTTTATACAGTTAATTCGTGTTTCTTAGACCTGAAAATTTGTATTTACGTACAGAAAAAATGTGTTGAATTTAATTTATGCTAGTATTACACTCTGTATGAATAAAAACATGTTTTTTTGTTTTGTAATATTTATTGAAAGTAATCGTAAGTGCATTAAGAATAGAAAAAATATACACAGTTGTGTTGTGATTGTAAATATTGTAAATATTAACATGTTGTAATAGAATTAGTAATAAGTATGATACGAAAAGTTGCCATACTAGTTACGAACTAGGTTATTTATAGTTGTAATGTTATTTATAATTGTAATCTACGTATGTTAAATACAATCGAGCTTTTATGTTAAAATAAAAGTGATTTCAATTATTTGAAATTTTTGCTTTTATCATTTTAATTATTGATTTGATTAAACTAATATGAAAATAACAGAAGAATACACATTTTTAAAAGAATACATAAATAAAACAAAGTTATAAATGTAACATACATTATTCAATAATGTATTGTCAAATTTTATACTTATAATAAATGGATACAGGGCACTGATGCAAGATTCGTAAAGGACGTGTTACGTTTAAATAAATAATGAATGTTGAAGTCTCAAAAATATGAAAAATCACTTTTAAAGTGTTCATAACAATTTTAATTAAAAAAACTTGAGATGGTTATTTCTTAGACTGTCAACGCAAGATTGAAAATGAAAATTATAAGGATTGTTATTTGGTTATAAAAAATATATTAAAATACCTACCTATTACTTATTGTAAATTAATGTGATATTACTATGACAAAGGATAAATATTTTGTGTTTGCTTAAGAATACATTAATAAATCAATGTGTTATTTTGAATTGCTTGATTTTATTAAGAAATGCAAAAACTGTGAATAGTTTGTCATACTTATAAAAATAGTTTTACATAACACTATTTTAGATATTATTTGTGTAAAATGAAGGGAGGCATTTTTCTTTTTGTATAGATTTTACATTAAGTATCTTACAACTTTGATTTATCGTCATAAAACACCAATTGTAAATAGTTTTATATCGAAAGCAAGTAGGTATTTTGGTGCGTTATTCAATATTTATGTTTATTGTCATTAAGTATATTCAATTCAATGCACATCCAATGTATATTCAATTCAAGTAAAGTACAAGTTATTATATTTAAATAATAAAGTTTTAATTAGTACTTTAATTGAATGCAAATGTAAGTTTTGTTACTAATTAGGTACTTACTATATAGTACAATTAACATAGAAGTAAATACATATTGTCATTTTATGCAAATATAATTCAATGTTCAATTTAGAATTTCAAAAAAGGTATAAGTAAATGTGTCTCCCTTCATTTAAAATTCTTGCCTAAATCGCTCTAGCTAAAGACTTGTCCTCATTATCACATCACGACATCGTCAACGTAAAAATGTAACGTAAAGGACAGTGGGTAACAGCATAACCAGACATTAATAGTATTGTATTGTAAGTTATTTCGAGCATTGCTGCCCTCAAAAAGTAATTTAATAATTCTTAAAAAGTAAGGCCGTATTCAATGGGAGAAAAAAGATATATTAAATTGAAAGTTCGATAAAAAAATCTATACTTACATTTTATGTTGAATTTTATCTTTTTCTCCAATTATATTCAGACTTGCTTTTTAGAATGATTAATCTACTCAATAGAAAGCCACCAGAAAGCGACATAGTTCATGATGTTACAGGCAATTTTTTTTTGGTCCGGGGTAATGTTGTCCTTTCAACGTGAACATCAATGTCGGAGTCCACTTTGACGCTGACTTGTCGTGGTGATGTGGACAAGCTCTTAGGTACTTACTCGTAATTTTGTAATAAAGATGATGTATTATTTTAAACGCGGTTTGTTTTTGATGTAAAATTTACTTTTGATTCAGAATAATAATAAATGTGAGTTTTTAACTGGAGTGGTTTCATTTTATTAGTACTTAGGTACTTTCTCAACTGGTCTAAAGAGCTATAATATTTCACATTTTTAACAAGTAAATAATTTCTTTGAGCTTTTCAATTATATTCTAAATATCGACAAGGTTATTAGTTTTGCAGAGAAAGAATATGTATCTAAATTGCGTAAAAATACTTTTGTTCCTCATAAGTAAGGTACCCATGCAGAAAAATGTATTTTTTATCTTAGGTAGGTACCTACACTTTTTCCTTTACTTACAGAATTGCATTGTGATCCATAAAAGTAATTTAAAATCTTAAGAAAATGTCGTTGAAAGTATGGGGCACCTTTTTTGGTCACCCATCCAGTGACCGACCATTCTGAAAATTGTTTAACCGCCACAATCGCAGGCAATAATCGCTTAAAATGGGAGCCACCTTAAGTTCCCTCAGGCTGACCACAACACTGCCCCGTGTGACCTCTGTACAAATAGGTTTGCCTCATTAGTGGTGGGACTAGGGTTGTCACAAAAGAGTTTACTCATAATGGTATTTTTTATCACACAAAATATTTTAAATAACTTTTATTGCATTCCCAGTGAAATAATTCATTTTTTTACATTGAAAATGAAATATTAGAAAGAATATTGTTCAGGCCTAGAAAACGCCTGATGCGAGCACGACGGCAACACACGCTGGGACTTAACAGCTGTCTCGGTGCACCGATTCAGTGCGCTCTAAACTACCGAACGACACGTACTTAATCTATTTTCATCGATCCAAATATTGTAATAACCAGTTATATCATTATAATTATATCATCAGCATCAGTTCGGGTGTTTTATTGGTCATCACTACATACATTGAAGACCGGCGCATTCATTTTATGGTGACCCCGACGTGATCAGGACGCGAAAAGACTCGTTCCATCGTCAATCAATATCGAGTGGAAAAGGGAATTCCATCCTTCAGGATACCGCCAGCACATCCAGCTGCAGCCATCATCCGAGGGAAGTGTGCATTTATCCATATTTATCCATCCTTTCTACTTCGATTTGTGTGAAAACGGTTGATAATTTTAATCAACCAACCCGCATTAAAAATATTAACTTTTTCAAATTTAAATTTTTACATTTATGTTCACATTTTTCTTGATAAAAACGTTAAATGCTACTTTGCAATCCATTCAAATAACTATTTCAAACATTAAATTTCATTAAAACATACCATTTTTCATCAAGTAGGTTAATTTAGATTTTTTTCTTTGGCAATTCAATTTAGTTTCAAGTGCGAGCCGTAGTTTCAAGCCGTGCGATCAGTTCACAGTACATATTAATTCAGTTGTTAAATTAAACATTTCCAGGTCAATCAAACGCGCAGGAATAGTTATTTTATTCCAAGCGAGTGATAAGAACCCGTGAGTCATAATCAGTGATCGGCGCGGCGGCGACCGGCTGGACGGAGCAAAACCAGTTTGTTAAACAGCTGTGCAGCGACGTAACTGTAACGTACATCTTTTATTATTTTATTCATTAGCGTTGTAAACAAACTTCATATTCGTTATTTCCGCCGCCAAGATGGCTGAATTAAAAGAGTTAATCAAGCAAAGAGGAAACATTAGAGGCAGGTTAACAATATTTGATAAATATTTGACTCCTTTAATGGATATTAAGGAGACAAATTCGTTACAATTGAATGAACTTCGCTTAAGGAGTGATAAAATACGCGATCTTTCATGCACTTTCGATGAAATACAGTCCCGAATCGAATTATTGGATGACGATACCACAAAACAACTTGAAGAACGGGAAATCACTGAGAATTTATTTTACACATTAATAGCAAAGTCGCAATCCTTATTAGAACATTTCGAAAGTAAGATTAAAAAAGAACATTTGTCCAATAATTCGGTCAAAGGGAACCCTGTACAAGTTAAACTGCCTCCTTTGAAAATACCTCCTTTTAGTGGCGATGCAAACCAGTGGCTTTCTTTTAGGGATACTTATTTATCACTTATACACAATAATGAAAGTATCGAAGACATTAGTAAATTTCATTATTTAAAGTCATACTTGGAGGGAGCGGCTAGTTCCGCTATTAATTCAATTACTGTGTCTTCCGATAATTATATAGTGGCATGGAATCTATTATGTGATAGATACAATAACAAGCGCCTTTTAGTGAATGAGCACATTAAATGTTTATTTTCGATTCAACAATTAAATAAAGAAAGTGAACACGGTATTCGTGGCTTAATCGACACTTTATCCAAAAACTTAAGCGCTTTGAATTCCTTAGGCGAACCAACACATAACTGGGATTCATTGGTAATTTATATGGCCTCGGCGAAGCTGGACAGTGTGACCGCGCGTAAATGGGAGGAATACAGGAGCAGTGATGATTCACCCTCTCTGGAGGAATTTTATTCGTTTCTTCGTAAGCGGGCTACACTTTTGGAAACAATTAATGCCGGGAAATCTTTTAAAAATGAAAAACGTCATAGTTTGCCACACACGAATTCATTTATTGCTTCATCCATCGAATCGTTCCCTGAAAGAAAATGCCCATATTGTAAACAAAATCATAAAATATTTGAGTGTACCAAATTTAAATCGTTACCAATTGCGGAGCGTATAACTAAAACATCCATTATGAAATTATGCAATAATTGTTTGCGCAGTGGCCATCAACAATATCAATGCAGATTAAGTGGGTGTAAAATCTGTAATAAAAGACATAATACATTACTACATAGACAAAGCTCATTACATGCTATCCAAAAGAATCCATTAGACAATATAATACATAATAATACAAATTCAAATTCAAATAACTTACCCGATCCTGCAGCTGACGTCGTCGTTGTTTCCGGACCCTCAACCAGTGTTTCCATGTCAGCCGTCACCGCCAATCAAGCCCTTCTTTCCACGGCATTGGTCAAGGTGATGTGCCATGACAAGGTAGTCATTTTGAGGGCTTTACTGGACTGTGGCAGCCAGTCGTCTTTTGTCAGTGATAGGGCTCAGCGGGAGATTGGTTCCTGTAAAAGAAAAGATTATCATCATAGTGTTTCTGGTATTGGCAACACAGTGTTAAATATCACAGAACATTGCACTATACGTTTACATTCATTACACAATTCTTATAACACACAAATTAAATGTTTTATTTTACCACAAATTACTCATCGTTTGCCGCATGTTGCAGTGCGTATACAAGATTTAGACATTCCTGATAATATCCAATTAGCCGATCCAAAGTTTTACAAACCTTCGGAAATCGACCTTTTACTAGGAGCTGACATATTTTGGGACCTAATTAGGGCATCTAGGATAAACCTGGGACCTAAAAGGCCAATATTACAAGACACATATTTAGGTTGGATAGTAGAAGGCTCTATTCCAAATACATTTTATAACAATAATCGGACAAACATTCAATGTAACTTTTCACAGGACATTAAGGTCCAACTTTCAATGTTTTGGGAACTTGAAGAAATACCCACATCCAATGAACACAATTTACACAATACTAACGATTATTGTGAAACATTATTTAACGAAACAACTCGTAGAGAATCGAATGGTAGATTTTGTGTTCAAATTCCTTTAAAAAATTCTATTGAAACTTTGGGTGATTCCTATGAAATTGCAGAAAAACGGTTACAGCAGCTTGAAAGAAAGTTAAAAAATAAACCACAGCTAAAGCAACAATACTTAGAATTCATTCATGAATATGAACGTCTGGGACATATGTGTGAAATTGCGAAACCAGATTTTGGCTGTTACCTTCCACATCATGCAGTCATACGAGAACACAGTGAAACAACAAAACTTCGGGTAGTATTCGATGCTTCGTCTAAAACTTCTACTGGAGTATCATTTAATGATATACAGCATATTGGCCCGGTAGTTCAAGACGATTTATTTTCAATCCTACTTAGATATAGACAATACAGATATGTTGCTTCCGCAGATGTGGAAAAAATGTATCGCCAAATACTGGTCGATCCTAATCAGCGTAATTTACAACTCATTTTGTGGCGTGACGAGCCATCACAGCCTATTAAAATATTTCAATTAAAAACAATTTCTTATGGTACCTCTTCAGCACCATATTTAAGTACTAGATGTCTTTTGCAACTTTCGATGGAGTGTGGTGATAATTTTGAGTTATCTCGAGCAATAAGGGAAAATTTTTATGTCGACGATTTTCTTTCAGGCGCTGATACCAAACACGATTTGGAAGTATTAATTACTTCAGTTACAGAAAAACTCGATTCAGCTTGCTTACCTTTAAGGAAATGGCGATCAAACGAGCCATCTATCTTTGTAAATAAATCCAACACTGTTTTGCCTAAGAATTTAGATACAATTTCAGAATCGAGTGTTTTGGGTTTGAAGTGGGATCCGTCAAAGGATATATTGCAATTTCCAATAAACATAAACATAGAACCAGCAATTACTAAGAGGACAATTCTGTCAAATTCAGTGAAATTGTTCGATCCCTTGGGTCTACTTAGTCCATGCACTATTTTACCCAAAATAATATTACAAAAACTCTGGCAATCAAAGCTAGACTGGGATGACCCAGTTGGCAGTGACTTAGAAAAGGCATGGCTTGACTTTGCATCTAATTTAAATTTAATATCAAACATTGAGATTCCTAGGTGCGTCATAATTAACAATCCAGAATCAATACAAATCCATTCATTTTCAGACGCATCTCAAGTAGCTTATGCTGCTGCTATTTACATTTTGTCGAGGGATAATTCAGGTAATGTTCTTATCAGGTTACTTTGTGCCAAAACTAAGGTAGCTCCGCTAAAGGCGACGACCATACCGCGGCTAGAATTATGTGGGGCTTTGCTTGCAGCACGGTTAAGCAACAAAGTGATAAAATCATTACGGTGTAAAATTGATGCACTCGTACATTGGACCGACTCAACAATAGTTTTGAGCTGGCTAGCGTCTCAGTCTTGTGATTTGAAACCATTTGTTGCCAATCGCGTCAGCGAAATACAAGAATTGACTGCGTCAGGTATCTGGCGACATGTGCCTGGTGACAACAATCCAGCAGACCTAGCCTCTCGAGGTGTCAATCCAAAATCAATTCAATCCGCCAAGCTATGGTGGGAAGGTCCAACGTTCCTTAGAGAAAATCCAAGTTATTGGCCACACCCAGTGGATCCAATAGTTATGCCTGAATTACCTGAGACTAAAACTAAAAAACAAACGACTACACTACAATCTACAACTATACATACACTACCAACTTCGCTCGGTGTTGTAAATTTTGAAAGATTTTCAAAGTTTACAACGTTGCAACGATCTTTAGCATACGTTTTGCGATTCATTCACAATTTGAAAGACAAAAATAATAAACTTACTGGTCCTTTGACAATGAATGAATTAAATAAATCTTTGTACATTTTAATAAAACAACATCAGAGTGAATGCTTCGCAAACGAACTAAAATTATTAAATAATAAACATAACTTACCTGTGAAATCACATTTGCTGTCCTTATCTCCTTTCTTGAATCATGATGGCATTCTATGTGTAGGTGGTCGTATTCAAAATTCAAACGAAACCTGTGAAAAGAAACATCCAATTTTATTAGACTCAAATCATACATTTACAAAATTATTATTCATTTATAATCATAAAAAACTTTTACACAGCGGACCACAATTGTTACTTAGCACAATAAGAGAAAGTTATTGGCCAATTAAAGGCAGGATATTAGCCAGAAGCACCACAAATAATTGCAGATTGTGCAGAATAATTAAGGCTCAAGGTTTTAATCCCATTATGGGAAACTTACCCGCCAGTAGGGTTACTCAAAGCTTTCCATTCCACATCAGCGGTGTCGACTTCGCCGGGCCATTTTACATTACTGATCGAAAGGGTCGCGGCTGTAAAATTACAAAGTGCTACCTTTGTTTATTTGTGTGTCTCGCTACAAAGGCCTTGCATCTCGAAGTGGCAAGTGATCTCTCGACAGATATCTTCATGTTGTGCTTAAGACGTTTTATATCCCGAAGGGGAAAGCCATTGGAGTTGTATTGTGACAATGGCACAAATTTTGTCGGCGCGAATAACGAAATCACAACGTTTCTAAGGTGTAACAGCGAAAGCATTACTGGTTTTGCTGCCGACGAAGGCATACATTTTAAATTTTCTCCTGCATATTCACCGCATTTCGGAGGAATTTGGGAAGCCGGGGTTAAGAGTGCGAAGTACCATTTAACCAGAATTTTAGGTGACAAACATTTAACTTTTGAGGAGCTATCGACCCTTTTCACACAAGTCGAAGCCATCCTTAATTCCAGACCCCTAACTCCTCTTTCCTCCGATCCAAACGACCTAAGTCCCTTGACTCCAGCACACTTCCTGATCGGCAGGCCGCTAACATCTTTACCTTCAGCGGGCCTACTAGACGAGAAGCCGAGCAGACTCAACCGGTATCAAGTCATCGAGCAGATGCGACAACACTTTTGGGACCGCTGGAGAAATGAGTACCTGAGTGAGCTTCAGCAGAAACTCAAATGGCGAGTCAACCAAAGGGGACTAAAGGAAGGAGACCTGGTCGTCATCAAGGACAACTACACGCCTCCTCTCAAATGGCGAATGGCTCGGGTTCACAAACTTTACCCGGGTTCCGACGGCGTATCGAGCGTGGTGGACGTCGCCACTTCGAAGGGCATCATCCGTCGAGCTACACACAACCTCTGCCTGCTGCCAGACACATCTCCTCAAAATCCAAAGGACTTCGAGGGGGGGGAGTATGTTCAGGCCTAGAAAACGCCTGATGCGAGCACGACGGCAACACACGCTGGGACTTAACAGCTGTCTCGGTGCACCGATTCAGTGCGCTCTAAACTACCGAACGACACGTACTTAATCTATTTTCATCGATCCAAATATTGTAATAACCAGTTATATCATTATAATTATATCATCAGCATCAGTTCGGGTGTTTTATTGGTCATCACTACATACATTGAAGACCGGCGCATTCAATATTATTATCTTCATTTTGATGAAATAAACGCTGGCTCTCAGTAATAGCGCGTAAGAAGTAAGTATTTAGAAAAACTCGACGCTTCCTCTAACGACTCGGTAGCTCAGCGGTCAGAGCATTGGCTCGGACAGTGAAAGATCCCGGGTTCGATTCCCGGCGGAGCTACTTACGGCCAGAATTAATAACCTATCCACGGATAGGGATAGGTGCGATCCAGATTAGTTGCTAGGCAACACCTAGCAACACCCTGGCAACTGTCTTAATTCTATGTTAATATCAAGCGTTGCATAGCAACTAATCTGGATCGCACCTATCCCTATCTGTAGATAGGTTATTAATTCTGGCCGTTAGACGATGGATCGTTTTTCTCGTCGTTTCGTCAGTCGTTCATCGACTTGACCAAAAACAGCTGAAACAGCTGTACTTTTTCGAAATAATGTGATAGAAAAATGGAAAATGAAGTAGGTATTTAGAAAAAATCGACCCGTCTCACAACCACAAACAAACCACAAATAATGTGATTGCCACCATTATAAAAGTTGATTATAATAGAGCCCCAATCATATTATTGCGTATAAAAGTATTGATGGACACTTTTATGCCCTGAAAATTTATGCATTTAAGATAAACTAGCTTTCGTGAGCTAGACGAGGTAAAGGAGTCTGCTATACATATATGCTGTTCTTGACCATAATGTATTTCTGTGCCATATTTTATCTACATTTGTCCAGCCGTTTCACTGTGATTGAATTAATGATTGAATCAATGAATTGACAAATATCCAAACTTTCGCATTTATAATATTAAATTAAAATAAACCCTTATTAATATTTAGTTTACAACAAATACTTACGTTTACCAGAAATAAAAATTAATTTTAATGTCGGTGATCGGTGGTGGCTTTCTAACAACAGATTGTCCTTCGACAAAGGTCTCCTCTAAAGACTTCCATCCACCTGTCTCTTTCTCTCGCTATTCTCAGACTAGCAACTCTTCTGAAGTCGTCTACCAACCAAACCTTTCGTTTGTCGCCCTTTATAGGGTACCACTGTGACTTGGATGTTATTTCGGTTCCTTTCCCATTTTTGTCATAGCATGTCCTGCCCATTGCCATTTTAGTGCCTTGCATACTTATTAGCATCCTTCAGTTTTATTTCCTAATCCTATTTTATATTTCCTCTTTTATAGAGAAAGATTTATCGTACCGGACGACGACGTTCCGTGGTTGTTCCCCCTACAAGATGGACCGACGTACAGCAAGTCCAATTTACATGTGGGGAATTAACATTACGTTCTAATAAAATATATAAAGAAAAAAATGTCAAATGTACGAAAGAGCACATTTCTTCAATTTTTCAGTCTGTTTTATTCTATTTTCGTTGCCGATGTGAAAGGCATTTGTTCCGTGAAATTTTCTTAAATAATTTCAAAGATGAGGGTAGGTAAAAACCCAGGCTCATTTTTGGGAGCAAACGTAGCCTTTTTAATAAAATTCTACCGCCTTTAAATCAATTCACCTTTGTGCGACGATTTAGTCAAGGTCGCGGGAAGCCGCTGGATGCGGGCAGCGCATCTATGCGATTCTTAAGCAACACATCGACGCTGCCCGCAAGGCTGAGACCATGGATGTTACATCAGTCCGATGCATCAGTCACATCGTTCGCTGTAATCACTACGTTACTATTAGCTCGCCAACGATCTCTCGGCTGCATGAACGTAAGGCTGATCGCAAGGATGTGCTAGGCGAGTAGACTAAATTCTAGCAGCATAATCGATAAACTCATGACTAGGTAGTAAATTTATGTTTTACTTAGAGAATGCCAATTTCATACAAGAAATTTAAAATAATTGATTACTTATCACGCCGCTTATAGCCGTGCGGCGCTGTGTCAAAGAATACCAATGCAGGACCGATCGTTGTGTAGATCCTTGGGGGAGGCCTATGCCCAGTCGTCGTTCGGCTGACATGATGAGAGAAAGATTTATAATATTAGTCTCTTGCTAATAAGACAAGGCTATAATTTAATCTATCAACAAAAAAGAGGTTTTGGTCAGCTCCAAATATTACATCGGTAAGTACCTAAGTACCTATAACCAGAAAAAAAATTGCCAGCAAAAATAAATAAATTGATCAACAAGTATCAATTAGTATTTTATCAGCAAGATTAATAATAATAATTGAGCAATAATAATAATATTTATTTATTTTGCAAACGTAAACATTACTTAGGTAAGTATTTGCTGATAATTATTCATTCAGTAAATTTAGTTGCTGTTTTTTTTATTTTTGAAAAAAAAACATTGCTAATCAAATAATTATTTTCAATATTTTTTACTGATTTCCCTGAAATTAGGGGGTATTATCATAAATGCATAAATTCATGTGGCAGCCCTTACCTTTCCCCTTATTATCCACACACAAGCTGTTTGCGTTTCCCATTGAGCGTGTTTAATGAATGAAGAAAACACGCTTGGTAAAGCATTCACTCGAAAAAATTATCTTTCTCAAATCAAATATGGAGAATTTGTTTAATTTCGGTATTTGCTCACGCTTTAGGAAGATAAGGCTCCCTGTATAATGTTTGTATGAAATACTACGTTGCTGAAGTAAAAGAATTTATGTGGTTGAACTGAAACATTTGATTTTGAGATGTAGTTTTTTATAACAAGTATTTGACTGTCCGGCTGTCAATACCTACATTGCAAAAAACCTACGTAGTAAATAATCCACATCTCATATTCTCTACCCCTCGTAATTAGACTTAAATCGCACAATGGCATACTTCAAAATCAAAAAATCAAAATCAAAAATCATTTATTCATTTTAGGCTGATACAGCACTTGTGAACGTCAATGAAGCTACGCTATCGGTTCGCTAATCCTACGGCGGGAGGCCTTGTAACGAGAAGAACCGGCAAGAAACTCGCCAAGGGCTATTTTTTTCTCCCTGTCATATTTCATACAGAGTCGTCAAATTGAAAAGTGACTTTAACATAATATAATAATTATGTAAAGTCACTTTCCATCACAAACTAATCTTAAGTTTAAAAACAAAATAAAAAACCTGGTAATCATAGCTGTAAATAATTTTCAATAACTAAGAAATAGACATCCAAAAGGTAGTTTCTTTAAAATACACACAAACCAAAAACGTAGCAAATAAAATAATAAATATAAATGCCAAACAAGGGTAATAAAACTTTGAATAGTTTAAGAACATAGGAATTATGATTAAAAAGAAGAATAAACAGTGCCATACAAGCCACGATAAAATAAAACTAATAACAATAAAACATTAAAAATCTGCATATTTTGAGACAAGAAGCCAGGTGCAGACCCATCCCACTGGTGGCACCCGTTCACGAGCATGACGCATGAACCAGCCATCGCTTCGCTCAACCATATTTTAGGGAACGTAACGACCCGCCTCACACGACACCACCGCAGAAATGTTTACTTAGTAGCAAAATGCCTATTTTTTAAAAAGTAGTTGCGAAGAAAACCATGTGGACACTCCAAAATTTTTATTATCAACTCCCGGGATTATTTTACCTATGTAAATAAAACGATTTATTGAAAAATTTAAAATGAAGTATTTAGGTAGGTAGGTACCTATGAAATTTAAACTTAAAACGATAAATTTTTGATACAAGTATTTGTATAAGTACCTACCTAATCTTATCTTAAATCATAAAGAGAAGAGAGAGAGATAAAGAAAAGTAGGAAAATAGTGACGATTCATAAGTACATGCTCATTAGGTATGTCTATGTGAATAAATAAATATTTGATTGATTGATTTAATTGATTGATTGATTGAGAATATTTTTTGTTTGTTTGATAAACTCAACAACAGACTACTGACTGCCCCCTAATTCACGAACCATCGGAAACGCTCCCGACAGCGGAATGTGTGCCCTGTCTCTGTCATTCACTGTAGAATAGACAAAGATAAAGCACAGAATTCGAATCCGATTCCGTTTCCGACGAGTTGTAAATCTACTCCTAGTGTAAGTTTTTATGTCAAGCAAACGCAAACTATCGCGATTCCGTATTTATGTCAATGTGAATGAGAACTGTATCAGCGCCTCTAGCGGCGAGTAGCGAGCTTATACCGAAACTGAAAAAATTCAAAATGAAATATTAGAAAAAAACGACCTGTTCGGAAAAGATCGACGTTTCTGAACGCAACTCTAATGTCACGTCAAATTGACATTAGCTGTCACTTGAAGTTGACAGTGACACTTGATTGAAATTCTCGTGGCAAAAATGTCGGAATAATTTTGCTGAATTTGTTAAAAATCGCTCGCGTTGAATGTGCCTGGCATATCGAGTTTGAAAAATCTTAAATTATCCTGCCGATCCCGTGTTGTACGACCACGATTTTGATGCCATCCTGATGAGTGGCCGGTCGCGATGCTTTGAAGGATAATCATCCACCACACGTGTTGTTGCAGGGGCAATATATATCTTGACAAAAGGCTCCTCCGTGTAGTGTTGAAACGCCCAGTGTCTTGTGAACGCTGTTATTTGTGTTATGAGTGAGGTGACTAATTGGTAAGGTCTGCAGAAGAAGACGGAGCCACAGGGGGGGCCCCCCTCTCCCCACGCTGCCCAGGGACTTTCTACAGCACAGACCACAGTACGTAAAATCACCTTACTTCACATTCTTTCCGCTGTGTATCGCAGTCCTATTGTTCAGTTACATCCCGGCTGAAACCAAGATTTGTCCGGAGTCTATACTCATGATAGCCTTCCACTGCGCCAATGCTGACTCCGCGGTCTAGGCAGGGGTGTACTGAACATTTTTTGGTAGCCAAGAGCGTAGCTTGAAGGCCTGAGAGGCCCACGCCAAAACTTTGTATTAATCAGTGCCGTTTGATGACCCAGTCTGGTCCGGACTAGATTAATTTGTACTTGTAAATGGTAATTAACTTGCATTTGAAAAGTAAAGGGCATTCCTTTGTTATTGGTTCCATGTCTTGTAATTAATTGTCATGTATTGAAGTTCCAAAATGTAAACAGATACCTTTCTTTGTTCATAATAATTATTATTTAGTTTTGTCAGCAAACTTGAGTTGTGAATATTGACAAGTTTGTTGCTAAAATAATAGCTAATAAAAGGTCAGCTAATAAGTTTGCACTCAATACTTAGTGAAACTTAAATGATTTGGGACATTGTTTACACATTGAAACTCATTGAAACTTGTGCTTTGAAATAATTGAAATTAACTTGTTGTTGTGTAACAGTATGTTGTGTTGATATCCAAGTGAATTTCAATAGTCAGTGAGTTTTGTTGTTTTCTGATAACCTCCAGATATTTAAGAGTTTGTGTCATTATAAATACTTTGTTGTTGTAATATTGGAATTTTGTGGTTAGTAATAACCTCCAAATATTGGAGATTTTGTGTTATAGTGAATATTTTGAATTTGTTGTTTTTGTTGATAAATTTGTGACGTTACAATGACGGCCTCCTCTGCTAAAGCCAAAATACGTTCTGAGTTACGGTGGTTGGCTTCTGCGGTCGCGTTGTTGGATCGACCGGATAGAACGGAGGCCTTGTTGAACAGATACGTAGATCTGCCCATACGTTTGGCTGTTGTTGATGAGCAGTATGCCTTATTTTTGGAAAGGACTGTTGAGGCCGAGGTGGAAATGCGACAAGAAGTCGGTTTGGATGTGGACCAGTGTTATGATTTTGCGGACAGAATTACCCAGGTAGCTCGACCTTTGCAAGTGGCAAGAGAGAATGAACCGAGCCCGTCCCCGGTCACATCTAAAAGTATGCCCCCTCTCTTTGCTAGATTGGCCCCCTTAGACTTAAGGCGCTTTGCTGGTCGTCTAGAGGACTGGGAGGGCTTTATTAATATTTTTGATAGTCTTGTACATGCCCGGGACGATTTGACCCAGGGCCAGAAGTTAGCTTATTTGTTATCCGTGTTGGAAGGGGAGGCCCTTGAATCGGTTCAACATTTGGCCCCCTCGGATGAAAACTACCCTATTGCTAGGGATTTGATTGCCCGTCGGTACCAGAACGTACGACGTCTGGCGGACAACCATGTTGCCGCCATTTTGAATTTACCCCGCGTTGCCAGCGTGATGCACTTGAGAGTGGCTTTGTTAAATCCGCTGTTGGTGGCATACAACGCATTAAAAAACTTAAAACTCCCAGTGGAGCAGTGGTCGTTTTTGTTACTGCACATTGTCCTGGGAAAGTTGCCGGACTCTGTTAAGGTCCGTTTTGAGCAGCAGTATGGTGGGGATAGTGCGACTTATCTGCCACCCTTCTCGGACCTCTTGACGTTCCTGGAAGGAGAAAGTAGACTGGCAGATAATTCCTCTCTGGCCGGTCCTATGGGACCCGAACGACCTGTGCCACAGAGTAGATCCCCCACCGGACCCCCCCGTAGGGGGCGTATGGCCCCTCGCGCGCCCGGCCGCTATGCCGCCGTCCAGGAGACCGCCCGCTGCTTGTACTGTCGGGAACCGGGTCACAGCACGATCCGTTGTGATAAGTTCCTCGACCAGCGCGTCCAAGGCCGTCGAGCGATCGCGCGACAACGGACATGGTGCTACTCGTGCTTGGGCCTGCACATGCAGCGCGAATGTACCCAAGCGCACCCATGCCGCTTTTGTAAGGGCAACCACCATCCCCTCCTCTGCATGAACAGCCCAGAGGGCGGCGGAGCGCCGCAGCGCGTCGCTGCAGGATCACCGCGTATGGGTGGGGGTCTCGGACCCCCCGCGGTGTTTGCATCCCGCAGCAGTTCTAGTGGCCACCAGAGTGGCCCCAGACGCTCTCCGCCACGTTTGGAGCCTCAAACGGGCGGGGGTCCCAGGGACCCCCCAATGGGAAACCGATCCCCAAGGATGGGGATGAGTTATGCGAGCGTTGCCGGAGGTCGTAGAGGCCCCCCGCGACGTTTTGAGCCTCGCACGGGCGGGGGTCCCAGGGACCCCCCAATGGGAAACCGATCCCCAAGGATGGGGATGAGTTATGCGGGCGTTGCCGGAGGTCGTAGAGGCCCCCCGCGACGTTTTGAGCCTCGCACGGGCGGGGGTCCCACGGACCCCCCCATGGGAAATCGGTCCCCAACTAGGGGGTTCGATTTTGCGAGCGTTGCGGGAGGTCGTAGAAGCCCCCCGCAACGTGTTGAGCCTCGCACAGCCGGGGGTCCCCGGGACCCCCCCTCTGAAAATCGGTCACCGTGCCCCCGCGACTATGGGGCGACGTACACGGTGGATGATAGGCACCGATTCTCGCCGCCGCTCGCCGAATACCCGCGTTTGGAGCGGCGCCCGCCCCGTCTTCAAGGGGCCGGGAGATAATACCCGCCTGATACCGGGCGATTTGGACGTAGGCAGTATGTGGGAGACTGGGACCCACTGGATCGCTATGAGCGACCCCCTTACCATGGGGGGACGTCTGGGGACCCCACATACTAGCAATCAACGTGTTTACGGTCGATTGTAGCCACCCCTCCAGAGACCGTTTTGTTGCCCACGGCCTCTGTGCTTGTCAGGGGATTGAATGGCGACCTTGTGGAAGTTCGCGCCTTGTTGGATTCCGGTGCTCAGGGGTGTGTTGTGTCATCTTGGTTAGTTAGGCGGTTGGGCCTCAAGGTGCACCCCCACACGGAAGGCGTGAGAGGTGTTGGCGATGTGAAAGTCCCCGGGTTGTTAGGGCATGTTGACTTCACATTTACATCACGTAATAAGTCCACGCCAGGCATTAAGACCTCGGCGATTGTGTTGGACACAGTTGTTGGCCGTCAACCTTCAGTTGACTTGGGACCGAGTATGTTGTCTTTGGTGTCTGATTCCCCACTCGCCGATCCAAATTTCTTCCGCCCAGGCCCGATTGATGCTCTCCTTGGAGCCGATGTCCTGGGGCGAGTTTTGTTGACGGGGAAGCGAGTTTTGCAGCCAGATGGCTTGGTAGCTCTGCAGACGACACTCGGTACAGTTGTGATGGGCCCTGCTCGCCGCGTTTTGGATTCCCTTGATGAGGATCGCGGTCTTGTTTTTAATGTGTCTCTCTCCGAAGTGGTGCAGAAGTTTTGGGAGGTTGAGGAACCTCCACCAGCCCCGCGGGTTGACCCAGTAGCGGATGAATGCGAGTTGTATTACCAGAATAACACTGGTCGCCTCCGCTCTGGTCGTTTGATCACCCGTCTCCCCTTTCGTGCCGGCCGACCTCCTCTGGGCGAATCCCGACCGCTAGCGGAACGTAGGCTAGTGGCGATGGAGCGTCGCATGAGCAAGGATCCGGTCTTCCGCCAGAAGTATGTTGAATTCATGCGGGAGTATGAGGAGTTAGGGCACATGTCCGTGAGCGATTTGGATTGGCGCTCCGTTGAGCACTTCTTTTTGCCGCACCACGCCGTTTTGAAATCCGGAAAGATTCGGGTGGTCTTTGACGGTTCGGCTCCCACCTCTACTGGAGCGTCCTTGAACCAGTGTCTGCATGTAGGTCCCAAGCTGCACACGGAGATCTCAGACATTTTGACCAACTTCCGGCGGCACCAAATTGTATTTATGACTGACATCCGGATGATGTTCAGACAAACGGTCATCCATCCAGAGGATAGGAGGTACCAATTGATTTTGTGGAGAGAGAGTCCTAGGGACCCCTTGTTGATTTATGAATTGAATACGAATACGTACGGTTTGGCTTCGAGCCCGTTTGTTGCGATTCGTTCTTTGTTGGAGTTGGCCGAGAAGGAGCGCTTGAGATACCCTCGCGCCTCCGCCATTTTGGCCAGTGACGTCTATGTGGATGACATTTGCACGGGCGCCTCATCTGTCTCAGAGGCGATTGTCCAGAGAGACGAACTCACCGCCCTTTTGAAGTCGGGAGGTTACGAGTTGAGGAAATGGATATCCAACTCGCCTGATGTACTGGTAGGTTTGCCCGAAGAGCACCAGCAGGATCCCCACCTATTCGAAAATGTTGATAATCCCCATGTGGTGACCGTCCTTGGCGTACAGTACAAACCGGTCTCTGACACGTTCACTTATTGTGTGGATTTACGACCACCGAAAGTCTGGACCAAGCGTTCAGTATTGTCTACTGTCGCACGTACCTTTGACCCCAATGGGTGGATTTGCCCCGTGTTGTTTATGGCCAAGTGTTTCTTGCAACGGTTATGGGCTTCGGGTGTGTCGTGGGATGAACCCCTCTCGGACGAGTTACTCCGAGATTGGTCGAGCTTCGTTTCATCCCTCCCCGAGATTAATGAAGTGCATTTGCCGAGGCTATTCCTCCCTTCTGAAAATTGTAAAGTTACTCTTCACGGCTTTTCCGATGCCTCCGAACGTGGATTTGCTGCGGCCGTGTACCTCCGCACCGTTACTGTTGACGGAGTTGTTGCTGTGCATCTGGTGATAGCGAAAAGCAAAGTCGCTCCCCTTCGGACTCGTCATACGATCCCGAGGTTGGAATTGTGTGGAGCTGCCCTCCTAATGCGTTTGTTGAACCACGTATGGCTCACATTAGGTCGATCTATTGCGATACAAGAGGTTTATGCTTGGACGGACAGTCAGGTCGTCCTTTGTTGGTTGAAGGCTCCGGCGCACACCTTGGACGTGTTTGTGGCCAATCGAGTGTCGCAGATTTGTAATTCCGACATCGAGTTGATTTGGAGACACGTGCCGGGAACCATGAATCCCGCGGATTGTGCGTCTCGGGGTTGTGTAGCCCCAACCCTAATTAACCACCCCCTCTGGTGGGGCCCACAGTGGTTGATGCGGCCTGAGTCGGAGTGGCCGCCCTCTCCAGCGTTGTCGAACGTAGCCGTTCCTGATATGCGGGCATGCGTCCTGGAGACTAACCCCGCCGGGGAAAAGGATTTGTTGTTGGATCGGTACAGCTCCTTACAGAAGCTGCTTGGTGTTACCGCTTGGATCAGACGTTTTGTGTACAATTGCAGAAACCCACGCGCGAGGCGTGATTCGTCGGTTCTCACTCCGGACGAGCGTAGGGACGCGCTCTTGTTTTGGGTCCGGAGAGTACAAGCTGATAGTTTTGAGTCCGAGATTGAAATTTTGCGTTTAGGCCGTCGCAAGTTGAAGGGCGCGGTATCGCGATTAAATCCCTTCCTGGACGAGAGTGGGCTTTTGCGAGTCGGCGGAAGACTTCGAAATGCGAACCTGCCGTATGGAGCTCGTCACCCCCTTTTGTTACCTAAAGCCGGACATTTGACTCAACTGATAATAACAGATCGCCATGTGAATGCACAACATGCTGGCTGTAATGCTTTGTTGGCCATTTTGCAGCGTGAATTTTGGATTTTGTCTGCTCGTCGAGCCATTCGCACTGTGGTTTTCCGTTGCCTGCCTTGTTATCGATTGAAGGCCGCGACCATGCAGCCCCAGATGGGTGATTTGCCTGCTGATCGCGTCACGGAATGTAGAGCTTTTGCCGGAGTCGCCACCGACTTCGCCGGTCCCTTTACTGTAAAGGCTTCGAGACTGCGTAATGCTAAAACCTATAAGGCGTACTTGTGCGTGTTTGTGTGTTTGTCCACCAAGGCTGTCCATTTGGAAATTGTCTCGGAATTGTCTACCGAAGCCTTTGTCGCCGCCTTGAGCAGATTTGTTTCCCGTAGAGGACTGCCGTCATTGATACGTTCCGATTGTGGTACTAATTATAAGGGAACGTGTAATTATCTTAAGGAAGTAGTTAAGTTTTTTGTTGATAATAAAATAGACATTGGAACCACCCTCGCCCGGCGTGGGATAATCTGGAAGTTTAGCCCTCCGGCTTGTCCGACCTGGGGAGGAATTTTTGAAGCTTGTGTAAAGGCTGCCAAGACACACTTGCGTCGCGTGATTGGAGAAACTATTCTCACGTTTGAGGAACTTGATACGGTATTTTGTAAAATTGAGGCCGTCCTCAACTCGCGACCCTTGTGCCCGTTGTCTTCGGACCCGAATGACCTGGAAGCGTTGACCCCAGGTCATTTCTTGATCGGACAGCCACTTTTGGCGTTGCCTGAATATCCGATTCAGGATGTAGGATCCCATCGTTTGTCGCGATACCAACTTTTGAAACAGATGTCCCAAAACTTCTGGGCACGTTGGTCGATGGAGTATTTGCATATCCTACAACAGCGCGTGAAGTGGACAGATAAAACCACCCCACCCCAGACTGGCGACCTCGTGTTGATTAAGGATGCTAACCTGCCGCCCCTATGTTGGCGAAGGGGGCGCATTGTTAAACTCTACCCCGGAACTGACGGAGTTCCTCGTTTTGCTGAGGTTTTGGTTCGAGATTCGGTTTTGAAGAGAGCAGTTAGTGGGCTCTCCCGATTACCCGTAGATTGACGTACCGTTCTTAACGGTCCGGGGCGGGGGGATGTTCGGAAAAGATCGACGTTTCTGAACGCAACTCTAATGTCACGTCAAATTGACATTAGCTGTCACTTGAAGTTGACAGTGACACTTGATTGAAATTCTCGTAGCAAAAATGTCGGAATAATTTTGCTGAATTTGTTAAAAATCGCTCGCGTTGAATGTGCCTGGCATATCGAGTTTGAAAAATCTTAAATTATCCTGCCGATCCCGTGTTGTACGACCACGATTTTGATGCCATCCTGATGAGTGGCCGGTCGCGATGCTTTGAAGGATAATCATCCACCACACGTGTTGTTGCAGGGGCAATATATATCTTGACAAAAGGCTCCTCCGTGTAGTGTTGAAACGCCCAGTGTCTTGTGAACGCTGTTATTTGTGTTATGAGTGAGGTGACTAATTGGTAAGGTCTGCAGAAGAAGACGGAGCCACAGGGGGGGCCCCCCTCTCCCCACGCTGCCCAGGGACTTTCTACAGCACAGACCACAGTACGTAAAATCACCTTACTTCACATTCTTTCCGCTGTGTATCGCAGTCCTATTGTTCAGTTACATCCCGGCTGAAACCAAGATTTGTCCGGAGTCTATACTCATGATAGCCTTCCACTGCGCCAATGCTGACTCCGCGGTCTAGGCAGGGGTGTACTGAACACGACCCATCCTCCAAGTAGCTCCGCCGGAAATCGAACCCGGGACCTTTTACTGTCCGGGTGACTGCTCTGACCGCTGAGCTACGGAGTCGTTAGAGGCGCTGATACAGTTTTCATACAAATTTACATAAATACGGAATCGCGATAGTTTGCGTTTGCTTGACATAAAAACTTACACCTGGTAATAAAGGGGGCTGAACTGATTTTAAAAATTCTTTCACTGGTAAAAAGCTTCATGATTGTTCCCGAGTGGCATAGCATATAACTCGCGCGCTTAAAGAAACAATCTGTAAATGGCGGCCAAGCATTAAGTGTGAGCGCGATAGCATGACCCACCCACGTGCTATACATGCAGCATCACAATATGTGTGAGCGAGATAGCATGACCGGCCTGCCGCCATTTCCTACATAGGCTACATTTTATCCCTAAATTCCTACGGAAACGGGATTCGCGCGGGTAAACCCGCGGAAGAAGTTAGTAAATTGGTTAAATTTGACGACTCCGTAGCTCAGTGGTCAGCTCAGCGGGCATTCGCCCGGACAGTGAAAGGTCGTGGGTTCGAGTCCCATCAGTCCCAGCAGTTTGAGTATGTCATGCTCACTAAAACATTTCTACGGTGGTGGCGTGTGAGGCGGGTCGTTACGTTCCCTAAAATATGGTTGAGCGAAGCGATGGCTGGTTCATGCGTCATGCTCGTGAACGGGTGCTGCCAGTGGGAATGGGTCTGCTCTTATCTGCTTGCCTTAAAATGTGTTTTCTTTTGTTTTTATTCATTTTATTAAGAATTACATTTGAAACATGTATGGCGCAACTTGCAGTATATAGTAGAATTGTCTTTTGTTTTAAACTAATATTAAAGCTTTAAGTAGAGTTCCTAAGTAACTGAAAATTGTTCACCACTATGATCATTAGTTCGCCTATACTTAACTGTATTTATCATAACCCATTGTGTAATTGTGATGGAAACTGACCTTAGTCATACCATGTTAAGGTCATTTTTCAATTTGACGACTCTGTATGAAATAAGACAGGGAGAAAAAAACAACCCTTGGAGTTTCTTGCCGGTTCTTCTCCAGCGGGAGGCTGTAGGGTTTGCGAACCGATGGCGTAGCTTCTATGACGTTCACAAGTATTGTAAATAACAATCTAAATTGAATAAACAGATTTGAATCTTGAATCTTGAATCTTGAATCCATCGGCTAGTTGTGAGAGCCTCAACACTAAGTTGTGCCAGCCTTCTCGCTCGGTAAGTTCTACCTCAGCAGAAGTCACAACTACCTACTTGGAAACAACTGGTACAATAAAACACTTGGCTTTGCTTTACCGAAATAACGCATAGGTATTATAACCATTCATTTAACACATTTGGGTCAGGCCGTAGATTTTGCCACATTCGAGGGTACAAAAGTCTCCGCCTCATATAATTTTAAATATAGTACTCTTAGAAATTTCTCAATCTTATCATCGTGTTTCCTAAGAAATAGCAAACCAAGGCAGATATAGATATTTGGATAAGTTTATAGATTTGGAAAACTATTTGACATTTTCCTCCCAAAAGTGACGGATTTTTAATAAACCGCGAATCCGCATTGGTAAGTAGGTGTACAGCTTAAACATCGATAAAATTATCATTTTTTAACTTATTGATGAGCTGTTTGATTTGAAGTTATAAAATAATAATAAGGTTGCCATTCCTTTAATATCTTTGCGTATTTCCTAAGAAAAATTATAAATTTTCGGCAATAAGATTTTTTTTTTGAAAAACAATTTCTTTGCGCTATTTATATTGCGCAACCATTTTCACCCATATTTGGTTTTAAAACATTTATTAAGATTATGTTTGAGTGCTGGCATCACCAAAGTATCGTATTCTATGGTCAATGCAGCGTTGACGACCATATTTTTTGACATTTCGGTGTCAACTCCGATCAAAGTGAAAAGTGTCGCCTACTTTGCCGAGTGCATTTTATGAGATTTCAAGGTAAGTTTTTGATTAAAACTTATAATTGTTGTTGCGCATGGTTTAATAAATAAATTTAAGGTCTACGCTCCGACCTCGACACACGACGATGTCGAAGTGGAGGCTATGTATGAGGAGATCTCTAAAGCCATGCATAGCTATAAAACCCACTACACGGTTGTGATGGGGGATTTCAATGCAAAGTTGGGGCAACGTTGCGGTGATGAGCTGAGAGTGGGGCAATTTGGATTTGGGCAACGGAACGATAGAGGCCAGATGCTGGCAGACTTCATGGAGAGGGAGAACCTCTATATGATGAACTCCTTCTTTAGGAAGCCCGTAAGCCGCAAATGGACCTGGATCAGTCCGGACGGTAAAGTCAAAAACGAGATCGATTTTATCATGTCGACGAAGAAGCACATATTCAATGATGTCAGTGTGATCAACGCTGTTAAGACAGGAAGCGATCACCGTATGGTAAGAGGCACATTGAATATCGATGTCAAGCTCGAAAGATCGCGACTGATAAAATCCACGCTCCGACCAATACCAGCTCAAATTCAAAACCACGAGTGCTTTCAGCTCGAGCTTCAAAACCGCTTTGAAGCCCTTGAGAACAGCATAGACGTGGACGATCTATACAACATGGTGGTGGATACTGTCCGCACGGTAGGGTCTAAGTACTATAAAACCCGCCGTCCCAAATTGAAGAAACTCTCCAGTCAGACTCTCCTACTCATGGATCAGAGACACGAAATGAAGCTGCAGAACTCAGCGGATGCCCATCGTTATCGGCAGCTCAATAGACAGATATCTAAGTCCTTGACGCGCGACCTTCGCCAATTTAATACCGAGCGTATTAAAGAAGCCATTGAGCGGAACAAAGGCTCCAAAGTGTTCGCGAGAGATCTGTCTATCGGGCAAAGTCAATTGACGAGGCTGAAAACTGAGGAAGGTAGCATCGTTTCGTCAACACCTGAAATCCTGAGGGAGATTGAGAGTTTCTATGGACAGCTATATTCCTCGCAAACACCTGTTGAAAGCAAGGCTAAAGACCCAGAGCCAAGCTTACCCGACACTATACCGAAGATATCCCGGACGTCAGCCTGTACGAGATTAGAATGGCTCTCAAGCAGCTCAAAAACAACAAGGCGGCGGGTGATGACGGAATCACAACAGAACTTCTGAGAGCGGGCGGTAAGCCGATACTTAAGGTCCTCCAGAAGCTCTTCAACTCTGTCATCCTCGAGGGCAAAACGCCAAAGGCATGGGGCAGCAAGCGATGTGATGCTGTTTTTCAAGAAGGGTGATAAAACTCTCTTGAAGAATTACCGACCCATCTCGCTTCTGAGCCATATCTACAAGTTGTTTTCGAGAGTCATTACGAATCGTCTCGCTCGCAGGTTCGACGACTTCCAACCTCCCGAACAAGCCGGGTTCCGGAAAGGCTACAGTACCATAGACCACATTCATACGCTGCGGCAAGTTATACAGAAGACCGAAGAGTATAACTTGCCACTTTGCTTGGCGTTCGTGGACTATGAGAAAGCCTTTGATTCGATCGAGACCTGGGCCGTGCTACAGTCTCTCCAGAGGTGCCAAATCGACTACAGGTACATCGAGGTGCTGAGGTACCTATACCAAAACGCCACCATGTCGGTCCGATTACAGAACCAGAGCTCTAATCCTATCCAACTACAGCGAGGTGTGAGACAGGGAGATGTCATCTCTCCCAAACTGTTCACAGCCGCGTTGGAGGATATTTTTAAGCTGCTGGACTGGAAAGGATGCGGCATCAACATCAATGGCGAGTACCTAACACATCTACGGTTTGCCGATGATGTAGTTCTTATGGCTGAGACCTTGGAAGACCTGAACACAATGCTCGAAGATCTCGGTAATGCTTCGCAAAGAGTGGGTCTTAAGATGAACATGGACAAGACGAAAATCATGTTCAATGCCCATGTTGCACCCGCTCCAGTTAATGTTGGGAACATTACACTCGAAGTTGTTGACCACTATGTTTACCTAGGACAGACGGTCCAGTTAGGTAAGTCCAACTTTGAGAAAGAGATCTCTCGTCGAATCCAGCTCGGATGGGCAGCGTTTGGGAAGCTCCGACATATATTCGCGTCCGAAATACCTCAATGTCTCAAGACGAAAGTCTTTGACCAATGTGTGTTGCCAGTAATGACCTATGGAAGTGAGACGTGGTCTTTTACTATGGGTCTCATAAGAAGGCTCAAAGTCACCCAGCGAGCAATGGAGAGAGCGATGCTTGGTATTTCCCTGCTCGATCGAATCAGAAATGATGAAATCCGCAGGAGAACTAAAACAACCGACGTCGCTCGAAGGATTGCATCATTGAAGTGGCAGTGGGCGGGACACATAGCGCGGAGAACCGATGGCCGTTGGGGCGGAAAGGTTATTGAATGGCGACCGCGTGCCGGACGACGTTCCGTGGGCAGGCCCCCCCCTACAAGGTGGACCGACGATCTGGTCAAGGTCGCGGGAAGCCGCTGGATGCGGGCAGCGCAGGACCGATCGTTGTGGAGATCCTTGGGGGAGGCCTATGCCCAGCAGTGGGCGTCGTTCGGCTGACATGATGATGATGATGATGATGGTTTAATAAAATTAGATGTGTGTGATCTGTATATGTTAAATTAGCCTTGTAAAATAGTATATTTTAAGATTTATAATCGATTTCATTTGCGCCTGGGTTCCGCAAAACTGTCTTTATGCTACTTTGCGATACCGGTTGCGTAGAAATTGCGCCACTTATTTTACGCTATTGAGTAATAGTGCATGCACACAAGGTTTTAAAGTGTTTTTATTATTTTGAAATTACTTTTAGCTGTTATTCCGCTAAAAACATGACTAGCATTACTATTAATTGATTTGTTAGCTTTTATTAATCCATACTATCCATACTAATATTATAAATGTGAAAGTGTGTTTGTTTGTTTGTTTGTTTCTTTGTTTGTCCGTCTTTCACGTCAAAACGGAGCAACGGATCAACTCGATTTTTGGTATGGGGATAGTTTGTGAGCTGGAGAGTAACTTATGTTACTTTTTATTCTGGAAAATTATAAAATAAAAATGATTATTTTTTATAGAAAATCGATAAACTGTCGTACTATACAAAACTGTCATTCTTCCATAGCCGCTTCCAAAGAGGTATGTCAAAGAGTATTGTAATCACTGACGTTTCGTTTTAGCCGCTTTGAATTACCTATTGTATAAAAAACAGTGTATAAAATTTCTTCGCGATTATTTATTTTCATCTGTCTATCTAATAGATGTTGGTGATACGAAGTTTACCGGGTCCACTATAACTAATATGGCAAAACAACGTTTGCCGGGTCAGCTAGTATTCTATAAGTACAGGGTGTTCGGCAGAACGTTAAACATACGAAAATAGGGGTAGATGCGGTGGTCTGCTAGGTACCTAACCAGCACCAAAGATTTTACCTAGGTCCAAAGTTTTTTTATTTTGTATTTTATAAGTTTTGGAATTTTGTCACTTTCATACTAACTTTTAAACCCATCTAACTGTTTTCTTTATTGACAGATCTATTTTTATTTTTGGCATCTTAATGGTTGGCAGGTCCTTTTAAAAGAGATACTTCAAGCAGGTTGTTGCTAGAGTCAAAGTAATGGACTCTCAAACATTGAAAAGAGTTAAAATAAATTTTAAAGTTGTATTATATTTATATAACTAGCTGTTGCCCGCGACTTCGTACGCACGATAAAGTGACTTTTGAACTCTTCACTAACGCGAAGCTCCAATATAGCATAATAGCATTCAATTAATCGAATCGAAGCAATCAAATTATTTATCGATTTATAAATGGTATAATTTTTACCACATCACTAAATAGTCTATGGTCAGAATAATGGCGTCTTTGTTTACATTTTTTCCAAATTGGATTCGAACAGACTTTAGTCCCACACTTCTGTCTGTTCCGGTGACAGCCGTGGCATGGCAGAGGAGCCACTTGCAATACGAAATTAGCTGTCAAAATGGACTGTCCTGTCGTATGAAAACTGTTTTAGTTCCAAAGATTATCACTGCAACAGAAAAGCACGTAAGAAGCCATCATGTTAGTAGCTTTGTAGTGATAACAAACTGTAAAGTATTTTTTATTTTTATTGATTGATAGGCAAGCGCTTGTCCGCTATCACGCCCCTAAGCGTTCGTTGATGCGATCTACGATGAATCGCGCTTGCCTAATGCCATATTCTGTGCTAATGCTGCGTACACGCCGGACCAACAAAGGCCAACGAACGCCATCAAAGAGGTTCTGTTTTCCCCTCTGTCTCAATCAGATGATCAGAAACTCCGAATGTGAACTGGAATCGCTCCCAGTAATCCTTTACCTAGCTTTAGATTGATCTTCAAAGGCCAGAAACGTGAAGCGAGCAATGCCTGATGTCGTTCGTTGGCGTTCGTGGGGCCGCCGCCCGCCGGTCCGTACACAGTCTAAAAGGTACCGGTATAAAATATACTAAGAAAAAACCGGTCATGAGCCAGTCGGACTCGCGCCCCGAGGATTCCGTACCATCTTTTCTTTTATAAAATAGATAAAACTACAACTGTGCTTCACCCAAAGCGACCTGCGAGTATGTAGGAAGGAGGACATTTTAAACGTAAAATTTTTTCATCGGCGTGGCATATTCGTCCACAAATCCGCGATGTAGAATATTGCAGTTTTTGGTCAGCTCCATCTCTTGACCGATAGTGGAACTAATATAATTTTTGTTAATCATTTCTGAAAAGTTTACTATTTAGAGACATTGTTTTATTTTTCCTGTAATCTTTACATAAACTTCTACTTATCACCTAAAATAATTTCAGATTTTTCTCTATGCAAACTTCGGAAATAAGGGGGGGATGGTAATTTTTTTACATTTTTCATCATAATTCAAAAACTATGCGGCTTAATACAAAAAGAAAAAATATTGAGAGTGTGCAAGCAGCGCTCTATTATATGATACACAATATGCCCTAGTAGCCGCACTTCAAATTTTTAAGACCCCCTTTCAGCCCCTATTGAAGAAAAAATTTAAATATTTTTATTTGTCTCTTATTTGCAAAATAGTTGGGCAAACGTCGTCTAAAACTATTCCAAATTTCAAATTGCTATCATTAGTAGTTCTCGAGATATCCAGCTGTGACAGACAGACAGACTTAGTCGCACCATAAGGGTTCCTTTTTACCAGTTTGGTTCGGAACCCTAAAATCATCATTATCATTAATTCATTATTTGTCTTAAGCATGGTATTAGGTACATTATTGAATTATACAAATAATGGAAAATATCCTAAAATTGGTTATAGGTATGTCTAAGTAATATCACAGAAAAAAACTTTTACAAACTTTTGACCTAGAATCATAAAATTTGGCAAACTTCAAATCTTACAGTACAAATAAAGGTAAAAAAATAATGGTAATTTATAGTTTAATCACTAAAAAAACTAATACAAACTTACATTTGTAGTTAATTTCATACAAAATGTGAGTCAGTTTGTCTACGTTTTATAAGATGTCAAGAAATTTTCCCACAATAAAAGGTACCCTATATGTTGAACCAGGTTATAAGTTATTACTACACAAAATTTGGTAAAAATCCGTCCAGTAGTTTTTCCGTGAAAAGCAAACATACAAACAGACGCCCGCAAATATAAGTTTGTCAACGTTTTTTTAATATAAAGAAATTTCCCCGCAATAAAAGGTACCCTATATGTTGACCCAGGTTATAAGTTATTACTACACAAAATTTGGTAAAAATCCGTCCAGTAGTTTTTCCGTGAAAAGCAAACATACAAACAGACGCCCGCAAATATAAGTTTGTCAACGTTTTTTTTAATATAAAGAAATTTTCCCGCAATAAAAGGTACCCTATATGTTGACCCAGGTTATAAGTTATTAAATAATAAATAAATAATAAAAAAAGCTTTATTGCACACAAAGAAAGAAACAATAACACAAAGAGACATAGTTATGAGAAAACAGACAACAGGCGGCCTTATTGCTAAATAGCAATCTCTTCCAGGCAACCTTGGGCGAAAGAAAAAAAAAATCAAAAGAACAGAGGGGAGAGGGTGCATAAAAAGGATAGAATAAGTCTAGAATGACAAATAGAGAAAAATAAGATAATACATAAACTTTAATGAGTAAGGGAGAGGAAATGACTTCGAACTTGATCTCCAAAGGATTTTAGAGTCTGAGCCTTTCTGATACCTTCAGGAAGCGCGTTCCACAAACGGACAGCATGGACAGAGAAAGAGTAGGAAAAAAAGTCGGAAGAATGACGTGGAATTTCAAGGGTGAGGTTAGATGAGGAACGCAAAGTACATGACGTAGATGAAGAGTGAAAGGAGAAGCAGTCTTTAAGATAAGGAGGGGAAGTAGGCATGAAAAGGATAGAATAGAGAAGTTTAAGTGTGTGTAAGTCCCTGCGCCGGCGAATTGGGAGCCATTGGAGTTTGCTACGGAAGTGAGACACATGGTCATATTTACGAAGATTAAATATAAACCTGATGGCAACGTTCTGCAGACTCTCCAACTTATCAAGTAACCCCTCCGACAGGTCAGTAAAGCAGACATCAGCGTAGTCCAAGATAGACAGCAGAAGCGATTGTGACAGAGTGATTTTAGTACTGGTCGGCAAAAAGTTACGAAGCCGGTTAAGTGAGCCATATGCTGCAAATATCTTTTTCCTAGTTTCCTCAATATGAGGTCTCCAAGACATATGCTGATCAAAGATAACACCTAGATTTTTAACAGAACTTGAAAAAGGAATAATAGTACCATCCAAGGAAACTGCCGGAAGCTGGTTAAAATCGATCCTCGAAACAAAATGAGGACTGTCGATGTTAATACACTGCGTCTTGGCTGGGTTAACAGTCAGACCAAATGACTTGCTGATGATATTATTACTACACAAAATTTGGTAAAAATCCGTCCAGTAGTTTTTGCGTGAAAAGCAAACATACAAACAGTCGTTATCAACGTTTTTTTAGATATATATAAATTTTCCCGCAATAAAAGGTACCCTATATGTTGACCCGGGTTATAAGTTATTACTACACAAAATTTGGTAAAAATGCGTCCAGTAGTTTTTGCGTGAAAAGCGAACATACAAACAGACAAACAGACAAAAATTTTATTATCTATCGTTTTGGGGTCTATATCCTGTACGCATCACATAGCAGTAATTATTTTTAAAAAATATTTCATGTACAGACTTTTTTTCCGTTTCTGTTTTATTATATGTATAGATTAATAATGAATAATACCAAATACCTCCATCTAACAAATTGAATGTATTTTTTTGTAAATTGAACAAATCATACATACTTACTAGTTTTTGTCATCCTGTTTAACTTTTCATTGTGCGCAATATATAAAAAAGAATTACTCATAGGTACATTATTGTTAATTATTAATTTAACATACTTACATACATATACATACCAACATCGTGTTTCTTTTTCTAGTTTGATGCAATACCTCTTGTTAGTACATGTTTGTTAAATAAAATCGTTGTGAGACGGGTCGATTTTTTCTAAATACTTTATTTTCCATTTATCTAAAATAAAATCACATTAATGTACGTGCTCCTTAATAGTTTTGCGCTACCATTTTGCGCCACTTTGTGCGACCGACTCGTAGAAAATTTTGCGTCACCATTGCGCTATTTGTGGCAAAATCTACGGCCTGACCCATTTTCCAGAACTTGCGTAGACACTTGGGGCTCAAAACCACACTTATCTTGAGTCACAAAGTCCTATGAAGCAATTTGCGATTTATTAAAATAGCCATTGAACTGAACTTGGTAAAATGGCGCCAAAACAACTCGGCACAATGGTATTTTAGAATACAGATTTGCATCTTCGTAAATAAACGTCAGCCTATTTTGATCAGAGGATATTATTGAGAATCTTTTTGATGGGACGTTAACATAGAATAAGTAAACAAAAAAAAGTAAAACAAAAGATGGCCCAAGAAGTAAAATAAGATGGCCGCTCCTTTCAGAAGAATAAAAAACTAACCTCAAAATAAGCGTTCATTTTGACAATAGCATTAATTCCAACCCCGAGAGTTGTGTAAATAAGTTGATACGATCTAATCTGTGGCTCTCTGTCTGAATTACTGAGAGGGTTTGCAACGGACTGCCCCAGGAACAACGGGGTAAGCCAAGTTTTGCTAAATATGGAGGATTAACTGGTTGCTAGTTAAGCACAGGTAAAATATATCTTTATAAAAATTGTTTTGAAAAATGGAAAATGAAGTATTTATAAAAAAATCGACCCGTCTCACAACCAGCTCCGATGAGACACGAACCCACGACCTTTCGCTATCCGGGCGACTGCTCTAACCACTGAGCTACGGAGTCGTTACGAGAAGCGTCGAATTTATCAAATACTTCTTACACGCTGTACAGCCAGCGTTAATTTTATCAATGTGAAGATATTACACGCGAAAGAAATACCTTTCCAAATATTTGACAATCGCTAAAGAAGAAATTACTATGGCAAGTTATTTAAATTTTTACTTTTTTGCATTCACAATGCAATTTTTATGGTTGGAAAATATGGTTTTATGGTTGTGAGACGGGTCGATTGTTTCTAAATACTTCATTTTCCATTTTTCAACCATAAAAATTGCATTGTGAATGCAAAAAAGTAAAAATTTAAATAAAAATTGTTTTGTTTTACGGGAAGTAGAATAATAAGTACAAATTTATTTTAAAGAAAAACTTATTATTTCTAGAAATTAAATTCTAAAGAAATACTTAAATTGTGAGACTTGTCGGTTTTTTCTATAACTTCATTTTCAATATTTTCAATAGGTCATCAAATGAATATGTTACGATTAAAGTCAGGAAATACTGATTGAAATAAGTTACCGCTCAAAATACGTTATGATCTCTGGAAAGCAAAATCAGTGTTATGATTCTTATAAAAAAACTCACGACCGACGCGTTGTAGGAATCACAGAAAGGCCACATAGTGAAATTCGTATCGTGGCTATCATGTTATACGACCACAACGGATTCTACAGTGCCACAAGCTTTCCTATTCCGGTGACAGCCGTGACAGAGGAGCCACTTGCAATACCAAATTAGCTGTCAAAATGGACTGTCGTATGAAAACTGTTTTAGTTCCAAAGATAATCACCGGAACAGAAAAGCTTGGCGCACTATAGCAATAAACATTACCATGACGTGTAAGTATGGAACCATTATTATATTATTTATATGACTACGCACAATGATCTGTGACATGTGTTCTTGTTTGTTAGCTAAATAACACAATAACACAAATTAAATAGAGGAAGACCTTAGAAAAAAAATAATCTCAACGGACAGCCTGAATAACGCGAGAAACTGACAACAAATCAAATTAAAACTAGTGTACTTATGCTCCTTTTCTAACGACCTCAAAATAAAACTTTATATCTTTTATAACACTATTAATTTTTCACTTTTTTTAAATGAAACAAGAAACACGTCTAACAGTTAATCTATTACATCTATTACTCTATCTATACATCTATATCTATACATACAATACATACATACATACATACTACATACAAATAAATAAAATTGGAGCGTCTGTTTGTAATATTAAAATAACCGCTTTTTACTACATGCACATGATTATAAATACGGTACATATACCGAAATTATACTTTTTACAATTTTTGTTTGTCTGTCTGTCGGTCTGTCTGTTTGTTCCGGCTAATCTCTGAAACGCCTGGACCGATTTTGACGGGACTTTCACTGGCAGGTAGGTGATGTAATAAGGAGTAACTTAGGCTACTTTTTATCCCGGAAAAATATCACATTCCCTCGGGATAACGTCGTGTAGTCCACGCGGGCGAAGCCGATACACGTGAGGAAAGCTATCTATTAGTGTCCGACCGAAGCTTCGGCTTCGGCTTCGGCTTCGGCCACCTTCGGCCAAAAAAACCATCTTCGGCGAAACCTTCGGCTTCGGCCCAAAACCCGGCCGAAGCCGAAGGTTTCGCCGAAGGTCCGAGCAACCGTCGGGATTGAACGAACTGTACGAAAGACTGAGAGACAGCGCGACCGACGGACCGGTCGTGTTTGCAGGGGCCGCGGGGAGTCTCCGCGCATTGCGCATGCGCGTCAAGACAAGTTCGTACGTATATTCAAACGGCTGCATTTTGTTTAGTGTTTGTTTTGTTTTGAATTCGTGTTTATCAATTAAATTGTGATACACAGTAATGATTTACAAGAATTACAAGTGAACTCGTGGAAAGGACTTTACTAACGTAAGTATTTGTTTCGTAAATAAGCAATACTTTGTTTACGGTGGTTATTATTAGTTAATTGAAATGAAATAAATAATATATTTCAGTAAATGAATAGATTAGGATAAGTTATGTATTTCTCATTAATATTTTGAGTTTTTATTTTATAACTTAACTAGCCTCCGCCAGCGGGCTTCGCCCGCGTGGTTTTCGTTTTGTCACAGAAAGTGTTTATCGCGCGTTATCCCTCGGGAACTACTATTTTTGCGAGATAAAAAGTAAATATTGAACAAAATTACTAAGAGCTTATAAACCTTCGGCTTCGGCTTCGGCTTCGGCCGAAGGTTGTGGGATTGCCGATTAATCGGCTTCGGCTTCGGCTTCGGCCAAAAATAGACCTTCGGTCGGACACTACTATCTATACATCTATATCTATACAAATAAATAAAATTGGAGCGTCTGTTTGTAATATTAAAATAACCGCTTTTTACTACATGCATATGATTACATATACGGTACATATACCAAAATATTTTTTTTTACATTTTTTGTCTGTCTGTCTTTCTGTCTGTCTGTTTGTTCCGGCTAATATCTGAAACGGCTCGACCGATTTTGACGGGACTTTCACTGGCAGGTAGCTGATGTAATAAGGACTACTTTTTATCCCGATATTCCCACGGGAACGAGAACCACGCGGGTGAAACCGCGGACGACCGCTAGCTACTAAATAATTTCGTTCCAACCTCTCAAACCACAGTATTTACAGAATAGCCCTTAGCTTGCAGTATTTGTTTTCACGCAGAAATTCTTGCGTACTTCCCTTGGGAGTCTGAAAATGTACATAGGTACAGGGATAAAGGAGGAATTACTGTAAGTAAAGTATTCAATGTTTTTTTCTTTTTTAGGTCAACGTTATCTATAAATTAAGTTATACTATAACCACCTCTGTGGTCTAGTGGTTCACACCACCGGTATCGGACCCAGAGGTCCTGGGTTCGATTGCTAGTGGGGGTACATATTGAATTCGGTTTGTTTGGACGAAAGGCTTGTTCAATGTCCGCCTGGCTAGCTACCACTATCTTATCTAGGTCTTATGCCATAACAACAATGTTTTCAGCTTTCTTGTGTTTATAAGATCAGTGATAGATAAGATAGCCAGTTCCTCAGTAATGGAGGATTCCAGGAGTAGTGAGCTTCCACCTTCAGCCTTATCATCATTTAACATCAGGTATGATAAAGGCTAAGTGCTACCCCGTTGTGGATTAAACAAACTGTAAGGCGGTTTGTCCACGATGGCGACGTTCGTCTCGCCGGATCCGTCAAAACGGACCGAAGAAGCGGTTCATATACAGGTAGTAAAAAAAACAGTTGGTACTAATAGAGATTTTAGGGGATGATAGTGTACATCAATACATTTCAGTCGAGTCGATGTTGTACTTTTGTATGGAACAGCTGATTTTTTTTCGTGATTCCGTGGTTCGCCCCATAGTGAAAATTGTTCGTATTGATGGACACTATCATCCCCTAAAATCTCTGTACTGTTTTTTTTACTACCTGTATTTATATTGACCGTCTGTCCACTCGAGTCCCGGCGTCTGAGTTCCGTCATCCGGTTTTTTGACGGACTCCGGGAATTTGGCTAGATCGGATGTACCGCTACATCGGATCCGGTTCCAAACTTGGTTCAAAGTGTGAGCGTAGATTCCATATTAACTGTTTCACTCACACGCATAACCTCTCAGTATGAAGTGGCTCGTCCGGGTTCGGACGCAATGGACAAACGTGTTCCGGTTTCCATCCGTCTAAGTCTAAACACCAGCTTCCGTCATCCGAGAAAAAATCGGACCGGATCGTCCGTGGACAAACGGCCTTACATACTGGTTTTTTGACATTTATATATTTTTTTATTGTGCTTGTTACTGGTGCACTGCTTCTCGCCTTAAAGGTTATCAGTAGGTCTAGCACAACTTAGCACGACTCTTTGTCGCGCTCCTTTCAACCAATCAGCACGTCGCCTTAAGTCACGCCCGCTATCTACGAGCGATCTGATTGGTTGAAAGTGCCCGCGACTCTTTCTCACTCGAGTCACGCTCAAGTTGTGCTAGCCCTACTGGAAGAGATTGCTCATCGTAAGACCGCCTTTTTCCACATATTATTATGTATGTCCTTTGTGTGTCCCTTGTATGTAGTCTGTTTTGTAACTTTGTAATCCTATTTTCTTCTAGGGGAAGTACGTACAAAATGACATGCTATTTTTCTCTGGCACTATTTTTATGAAACTATAACTATATTTTCAACACACTTGTTCATAAAGTGAGCCTTATTACATCGATCTTAGGGCCATAAACCGGACTATAACACACGCGTGCATAATAATATTACAATACTAGTTTCGTAATAGAATTATCCCTACAAAGTTAAGTAAGTACCTAACTGCAAATTATTTGCGAGTAAACAGAGACTTTTCAATTTAACCGGGTAATACAGTATCCCTACAAAGTTAAGTTAGTACCTAACTGCAAGTTATATGCGAGTAAACAGAGCATTTTCAATTTCGCCGGGTAATACGGCTGAAAACCCATTTACGTTTTTAGAAAAAAAAATGTGTCCCTAATTAAGACAAAAAAACATAATTAAGTATATTATTATCAAATTATTTAAAATTCACAATAATTTGTTAAAAAACATTTGCATTTAACACTATTATTATAATTATTTTGAAGTAGGCTGTATGGCTGTATGTAATCAATCACCTTACATTTGGCGCGTGCATAAAAAAAACTTGCGCGCTTTTTCCCTTAGCTAATATTTAAGTTATTATAGGTAAGTAAGTTATGTATTCAATAAATGTTTGTTTTTCCTCGCAAGTGTGTTGAAAAAGTGCGTATGAAACTCGTGAGCAACTTACTCACTACACACTCGGCTGATTTACGCCCTCGCCTGCGGCTCGGGCTGCAACCCACAGCCTCGTGTATAATGAGCAACCTTAGCTCACTTGTATCATAATATACTATTAAATCATCTTTGTTTGTCAACCTAGCGAACTACAACACAACGAAACCGCACACAATCATGACAAAATCCTTTTGTTTTTTTTGCAATTTCTTGACTTGCTCTATTTTCTTACACAGTCCATCATATTCACCATTGTTAACTGCTAACATTTTTATTTATTACAACCCATAGCTTAAGGGTGCGAATAAAAGTGGAAATTCAAGTAAACGTTCTCCTTATAAATTACGTTAAGATAAGATCTAGAGTTTCCTAAAGGGTTTAAAGTGTGAAAATTAATAATTCCTTTGAAATTATTATCTGTATGATAATAATATAGAAAGTGAATACTTTTTTATCGTTGTTGTAATGTTGATTATTAAATCATGTCTCTAGAAGGATTTACGCTTATGTAAAGTAAAATCACAATTTTGGTCTAATAAAAATTGGACAAGGCCTACGAGAGTCCAGTCACTATAGAGTAGCGATGAGGTCGTAATTTTGTCGAAAATAAAAAATCCATACTAATATTATAAATGTGCGTTTGTTTGTTCGTCTTTCACGTCAAAACGGATCGACGTGATTTTTGAGTAAAAAGTTAAGTAGGTAGGTGCTACCAAAATTTTCGTGTTTAATAAAAATAAACTGAATTAAACCCTTTTTCCAAGATGGCGGAAAATGCACATAGGAAATCTTGGTCGACAATTTGAAATTGAGCTTTTCTAGAAAGTTAATATCCAAAGCTTTTTTTCGCTTCACAAGCATGTCTAACTCGTTTTTTCTGACGAAATGACTAGGTATAGGAAATAATCTATTATTTATCAAAGTGTATTATTTGATCGGTTGACAAATAAGTATTTCATTCGTGTGTCGACCAAAAAAAACCAAAGACCTACCTAGTCAATTTTTTTAAGGTTGAAATTGTTCTAGACATTGTCTTAGTTATCTAGTCATAAGTACTAATTTAATTATTATAAATGAGAAACTCTGCCTAACTGTTATCATTCGATAAATCAATTAGATTCATTTGTAATAATTACTTAGACCTTGAAAAACGGGCCTCAGTATTTTGTCTCGAAAATTGAAGTGATACTTATGTAAGTAGGGCAGAGGTACCCTTGGATTTTTTGACTTTTAACCATTAAGTACTAAATGGTTTTAGATATTTAAGACACAAATTATATCTTAAATTATAGATAATTTATCTACCTTTAAAGTTACATTTTTCAAATTTATAAAAGTAAAATAGTTTTTTTTATATTACACACAATGTGTGAGAGGTGCCAAATGTACCGGTTTTGGCCACTCACTGATAGTTAAACTTTTGTAAGTATAGCGAAAATTCAAAACCAAACCCAGGTAAAATCAATATATTCTAATGCGCTAGAAACCAGTCAATTGCAAAACAACAATTTAATCGTAAAAAACAAAGGTTTATAAAGTATTTCATCCAAAACAAACTTCTTAAAATTTTCATACAAAACATTTTTTAAAACAGAAAATGAAATTTATTGAAAAAAAATCTTATGACATAAGGAATACTAGCGGTTGCTATTATTACCTTAAAATACTTTATTTTAATTGCTTTTATCAAAAATGGCTAAAAGTTGTTTAGAAAACTTTTAGAGCAAAAAGTGGCCAAAACCGGTACAGTGGCCAAAACCGGTACGCCTGCCCTACAATTACTTACTCTATAAAATGGTAAAGTGACCAAAAATTATAGTCTAAGGTTTTAAAAGGAATAAAAAAGAAAGTTTATATTTTTCCTTTAATAGAAATAATTTCTTCCAAATTCTTTAAGTAAATGAAACTTTATAAATCTCAGCAGCTGTCGATGGCTTTTTAGCCAAAAATCGATCGATTAGTTTTAACGATCATCGATTTCGCAATTTTCGATCATAATGCGTTTCTGATCGGTGTTATTTCGCGCCGAAAGGTAGGTACCGTAAATTACGTAAATCGTTTTAAATCGTTATGCTGACAGCAGAAAGCGGGATGAATAATAATCGAAATTGGATAGCTTGATTAGATTGTAGGGGTATAAATAAAAGGAAATTGTTTTCCGTAAATAATAACACTCGAAGGAGCCCGTGGCGAAATGTTGAGCTCGTTCGACTACTAATCGTTGAGGTTAAGCAACTTTCGAAATGGTTGGTCACTGGGTGGTTGACCAAAAATTTATTATCTCTAGCTCCTTCGTGCTACGGAAGGCGCGAGGCGCTACTCGGAAAAAGTATGGACTATTTGATTTAAAACTATAGGCCGGTTACAGTATTTACAAATCTGGTAATAAGATATATATTTCTTCATACCTTTATCTAGAATCGTATAGTTTCAAAAACACGATTTTATGATTTTGCCTCGACACTTTTTCTTTTCGAAAAGACCTCTAAAAAATATGAAAATTCAAGATTATTCATAAATGGGGTTACTTACACTATTGGAAATTGGTTTAATTAGTGGACGTGGACACCAATAATATTTAGGATCGTATAGAAGTATTTTTTTTAAATCGCTGTAGTTTTTTAATACGAAGTGATTTTGTGTTTTTTTGCCTAATCTGCAAAATTGGTCTCACTCCCGCGCACGTCGTTTTCTCATTGCTATCTCGCTTCAGCATAATTTTTCCGAGTATCGCCTTAAGCCTTTCATAGCAACGAGTCTGTAAAAACACTGATGTTTAAATCTATAGTGGTAATAGTATGTATTAGTCTTTTGTTACTACCTACAAATAATAGATACTATAATATGCTAGGTACCAGCTACCAGTCTTATACCGCTGATTTGATGTTACGAAATATTAGGAAAAAAATAAAAATTCAAAGTCAAAAACGTTTTATTCAAATAAATTGTGCCTTCCGAAGCATAGCTCGAGATAATAAGTTTTTGTTCACCCATCCAATGATCGACCATACCGAAAGTTGTTTAACCTCAACGATCGCAAGCCGAACGGGCTAACCATTGCACTACGGGCTCCTCTATTTCTACAACGTGTTAAGTGTTAATGAATAAGCGCAAAACCTCTTAAGGTCATAGCCCACTTAAGGTCATAGCCCATTTAGACCGCACCGCCACCCAACCAAAGTATGAACAGCCAAATATGGACTTAATATCGTGCCCTGTAGATGCATTTTACAGTAACAATATAAAATAGCGGACAGCGCGCGGTCCGCAAGCCTACCGCCGTCAGACTGCTCGGTAGTTGACGCCTCGCTGACGCCGCGCCGCGCGGTCCGCGCGCTGACTGCTAGCGGTCGCCGCGCCGTCGTCGTCGCCGCGCACCTATAGAGGGAAGCTAGCTGTCGCCTTCGTTTAGTGCGGTGTTGGGTAGGAGCGGTGCTGGAGTGGTGCGGTATAAGTGGGCTATGACCTTTATACCGCACCGCTCCAACCCAACACCGCTCTAAACGAAGGCGACAGCTAGCAGGCACCCAGCAGTTCACGCGGCGACAGCTAGCAGACTCCCAGCTGTCCACGCGTCGTCGATTGCTATATTCCCTCTATAGGTGCGCGGCGGCGACGGGCGCGGCGACCGCTAGCAGTCAGCGCGCGGACAGCCCGCGGACCGCGCGGCGTCAGCGAGGCGTCAACTACCGAGCAGTCTGACGGCGGTAAGCTCGCGGACCGCGCGCTGTCCGTTATTTTATATAGTTACTGTAAAATGCATCTTCAGTGAACGACATTAAGTCCATATTTGGCTGTTCATACTTTGGTTGGGTGGGAGCGGTGCGGTCTAAGTGGGCTATGACCTTTAGGTGGTGCCTCGATTTGATTTGGAGGGGGAGGAGGTACTCATGAATATGAACAACTTTTACGACGGGCCAACTCAGCAACACAACAAAAAATCTGCTGTTCCATGAATTCTGGTCGAGTATTGACAATTTGTATGAAACAGCTGATTTTTTTGTTGAGTTCCAATCACCACCTAAGAGGTATTGCGCTTATTCAGGCGTTGTATATGTCGCAGGGATATGAGGGAATCAGGGATTTCACGAAATCCCTAGGGATATCACGAAATCACGGAAGATGTGGAATAGACTTATTTACGACGTCTTCTTACTAAGCAAGTTCAGTGATTATGTCATTTCACTAAACTAAATCTAGTGAAATGAAGAATGACTGAAGTAATAACAGTAAGCTCACGGCTGCAGGTGACAGGTATGAGTGATTTTGTATCGGAAGTCCTGTAGAACACGTGATAGGTTAGAAACTTAAATTTCGTGGTTATTTTGTTTTGTGCAAACAATCCATAAGTTGAATCACAAAAAAAAATTACCATGAAATTTAAGGCGATCGCGAAGCGCAGCGAAGCGATCGCCTTAAATTTCATGGTAATTTTTTTGTGAAATGTTAAATTTCTAACCTATCACGTGCTCTACAGGACTTCTGGGGCAAACTCTCACCTCTGAAATCCACTTTTCTGACATTTCACTAGATTTAGTCTAGTGAAATGACATATCACTGAACTTGTTTAGGAAGAAGACGTCGTAAATAAGTCTAGTTCTTCTCGTCAGTTAAAAGAGTCCTGAATGGGTGGTAGGGCAAAACTGACGATTCGAAAGTACATTTAAAAATGTTTATTTGAATAAAGGATATTTCTATTTCTATTTCTATTTCTATTCCACATCTTCCGTGATTTCGTGAAATCCCTGATTTCCTCATATCCCTGCGACATATACATGGGTATGTATACAAATAATTCCAACGAGTAAATTTTATCTGCATAATACACGTCGCCAATTCCTACACGTAAAATAAAAATAAAAGTAGAACACCCTACGTTCTCGTCAAAAAGTCGTCAAACAGTCTACATAAAATAACGACAAACTTCCACTCGCAAAAAGTCACCAAAGTACGCCCATTTCCTCGCTTCCGATAATTTATCAAGCAAACCCGGGCGAAACAATAACTCGCGAGCAACTTCATGTATCCGGAGATTACGGCTGCATTTACACCGATCCGAACTGTTTAGTCTAAGTAATTAAAATTTTTACTTTTTTGCATTCACAATTCAATTTTTATCATCGAAAATGAAGTATTTTAGAAAAAATCGATCCGTCTCACAACCAGCTCCGATGGGACTCGAAACCACGACCTTTCGCTATCCGGCAATTAGTTTACTTGAGAACACCTAGAAAAAAGCTACGAAGAGTGAATTCGGGCGATTACCGAATCATCATCATCATCATCATTTCAACCGTACGACGCCCACTGCTGGGCATAGGCCTCCCCCAAGGATCTCCACAACGATCGGTCCTGCGCTGCCCGCATCCAGCGGCTTCCCGCGACCTTGACCAGATCGTCGGTCCACCTTGTAGGGGGCCTGCCCACGGAACGTCGTCCGGTTCGCGGTCGCCATTCGAGAACCTTTCCGCCCCAACGGCCATCGGTTCTCCGCGCTATGTGTCCCGCCCACTGCCACTTCAACTGAGCAATCCTTTGAGCGATGTCGGTCGTTTTAGTTCTCCTGCGGATCTCATCATTTCTGATTCGATCGAGCAGGGAAATACCAAGCATCGCTCTCTCCATTGCTCGCTGGGTAACCTTGAGCCTTCTAATGAGACCCATAGTAAAAGACCACGTCTCGCTTCCATAAGTCATAACTGGCAACACACACTGGTCAAAGACCTTAGTCTTTACCGAATGGGTAATTTTATTAGACTTTAGTAGTTTTAAATTCGTTTGTATATTAGAATATATTTTACTATTACTACCAATGACTACTAGTATACTATTATTACCTATATTATAACAATATTATAAAGAGAAAATATTAGATTTTTTGTTTATTTTAAAAATTCTTTCACCACCGGTGGAGAGCTACATTATTCCCGAGTGAAATAGGCTATATATCATCCCGATATACTCGATGTACGATATATAATCATCTGTCTAATGATCTGAAAGCACTCCAAGATAGTACATTCGAAAATAAACTGGAACAAAAATTAATAGCCAAATCTTTCTACAGTATGCAAGAATACTTTGAAAATAAATTTTAAGATTTGACTAAGATTCTTGTTCTAACCAGTGCCAAACATATGTAAAAAAATATATAAAGTTATTGTTAATGTTACAGTTATTTAAAGTACTTATCTAAAATGTTATTATATTTTTTAAGATATAAGATTATTAATGTTGTTTTTATATTTTTAATTTGTAAATTAGTATAGATTTCACAATACCTTGAAAAGGTGAATTTATAACAAAGTAAAAGACCTATAACCACAAACATCTTGTATGTTATGCACAAATGTTGTAAATTTATGCTGAATAAATGAATATGAATATGAATATGAATATTACCACGGGAACGGATACCACATAGGTCAAATAGCGGGAAGCTACAGTTGCTAAATAAACCCAATTGTATCTTCGATACCAATTTATTGTTACTTAAAGATTCTAGTCCTTTAAATAAACTAGATTTAACAGTAATGAAATGTGTGATATTTGTTCCCGGATATTATAATTTTAAACTATTTAGGTACTTATTGCCTTTTTAGATTAACAAAAAAGGCGGTACTTTCCAGATACTATTCCAATCGTGTGTGTTTAAGGCGCTACTCGGAAAAAGTATGGACTTTTTGATATAAAACTATAGGACGGTTAAAGTTGTTACCAATCTGGTAATAAGATATGTATGGGTCAGGCCGTAGATTTTGCCACATTCGAGGGTACAAAAGTCTCCGCCTCATATAATTTTAAATATAGTACTCTTAGAAATTTCTCAATCTTATCATCGTGTTTCCTAAGAAATAGCAAACCAAGGCAGATATAGATATTTGGATAAGTTTATAGATTTGGAAAACTATTTGACATTTCCCTCCCAAAAGTGACGGATTTTTTATAAAAACCGCGAATCCGCATTGGTAGGTGTCCAGCTTAAACATCGATAAAATTATCATTTTTTAACTTATTGATGAGCTGTTTGATTTGACGTTATAAAATAATAATAAGGTTGCCATTCCTTTAATATTTTTGCGTATTTCCTAAGAAAAAAGATAAATTTTCGGCAATAAGATTTTTTTTTTGAAAAACCATTTCTTTGCGCTACTTATATTGCGCAACCATTTTCACCCATATTATGGTTTTAAAACATTTATTAAGATTTTGTTTGAGTGCTGGCATCACCAAAGAATCGTATTCTATGGTCAATGCAGCGTTGACGACCATATTTTTTGACATTTCGGTGTCAACTCCGATCAAAGTGAAAAGTGTCGCCTACTTTGCAGAGTGCATTTTTTGAGATTTCAAGGTAAGTTTTTGATTAAAACTTATAATTGTTTTTGCGCATGGTGTAATTAGATGTGTGTGATCTGTATATGTTAAATTAATATATTTTAAGAGTTATAATCGATTTCATTTGCGCCTCGGTTCCGCAAAACTGCCTTTATGCCACTTTGCGATACCGGTTGCGTATCTATCTCGCTTCAGCATAATTGTTCCGAGTATCGCCTTAAATCAAGGCTTGGAACTAAAAGAAGAGAATCAGTTTAAACTCTAGTTCATTTAAAAAATCTATAAAATATAGTTTGTATCTATAATAACCATACCATTGAATAACATTTAAAATACATATTTGTAATGTTTATTACAAGAAGATTCGTGACAATCAATTTGTTTATAAAATGTTTTAAATTACGCTTCTGTGTGATCCACATCCAACATTATGCTCCAACAACACTGTATTCAACTGGTGATAAATGATTACGATTTTTGTCGCCAAAGAAACTCCCTTCAGGTCCTAACCTAAAAGTTTAGTACTTTTTCTTGAACAGTGAGTTTCATCAGGAACTTTTCTTTAATTTGTCACAAAAAAGGTCTGAAATGGTACAAAAGTTAATAACCTTATTTCATTACGGCGCGTTTGCGTTATTCAATTAGTTAAAAAAACTGTCGTTATGGTAACCGTATAGTTAAACCAAAGAGTTAAACTATGCCATTCGTCAAAAGCTGTCAAAGTTCTGCTGGCCTATTGAATTTTAGTTCTTTTTTTGACCGATCAATTTTAATTTATCTAAGCATTTGTGTGCATGTGTAGATAATATAAATTTTTTAATGCTAATGTATACAAAACATTTATTTTTTTCATAAATTTATAATTTTTTACTGGCAGCATATTTTTTTACTACCGTCTTGTGTTTATTACTTAGTATTTAGTGATATCCATACTAATATTATAAATGTGAAAGTGTGTTTGTTTGTCCGTCTTTCACGTCAAAACGGAGCAACGGATCAACTCGATTTTTGGTATGGGGATAGTTTGGGAGCTGGAGAGTAACATAGGCTACTTTTTATTCTGGAAAATTATAAAATAAAAATGATTATTTTGTATAGAAAATCGATAAACTGTCGTACTATACAAAACTGTCATTCTTCCATAGCCGCTTCCAAAGAGGTATGTCAAAGAGTATTGTAATCAGTCAGTTTTAGCCGCTTTGGATTACCTACTGTATAAAAAACAGTGTATATTTTTTTTCATCTGTCTATCTATAAAAGATGTTGGTGATACGAAGTTTACCGGGTCCACTATAATTAATATGGCAAAACAACGTTTGCCGGGTCAGCTAGTAATTAAATAAAAAGGTTTCGGTGCTGACGGACATTTGGACCACTTTTGATCATTGTCCTTATCAATTCATTCAAACAACCATTTATCAAAACTTATTTACCATCAGTAACTACTAATTAAAATTTAAGGGAATTATTTTACTTCCTTTTTTCTCTATCGAGCTCCCATCGTCTGTCGGATTACTGTCGGAACCTCGATAACAAAAACGGCGCAAGTGCGAAAACCTCATTTTTCCAGAGGCTCCTTTTTTTATTGTCACCTAATACTCGAGTATCAGCTATCTGGTATCGGGGCGATCCATCACTTTCTTCTTGGGTGAACTCTAGTAATTTAAACTTTTTCCTTACGCATTTTCGTAGCTTTTACACGTGGCGACTTTTCTATTGTATGTTTTTAGGTTTTCCTTGTTACTGTTCCCCAATCCAGGGCTTGAAAGCGGTAAAAGTTAAAGGTAACGCTACCGGTATAAAATTCGGGTACCGCTTTGATTTAAATGGAGATCAAAACTGTTATGAACTCGTGTTATTGAACCAACAAAACCTGTATAAAAAATTACGATATTTTTATTTATACCGGTATAATAAATAGCGATCCCCTAATTTTATTTTATGGGTAGTTACCTAAACTGAAATTATTCCGGTACCAAGAAAACATTGGTGGATATTTGAGAAGAGTCTCTTTGTTGGGCGGGGCAACCGAAATAACCTTTATTTAAAAAATAACACCATAAAAATAACGTTACTGTTATATTGCGCTACCGAAATATTTCAGTACCATTACCTTTATTATTAAATTAAAATTAAATAATCGAACAAATGCGATTTACAAACGGCGGAATCTAAAACTTTGACGTTTGCACTCGTTTTGATGATATACTTAGATTGCGAATCGATTTTCGACAGCTTTTAAAAGTGAATCATGAAAAATGCCATCACATGATGCTTACTAACTTAAAATAATTAAAAATAAAAAAATATTAGATTCATTCTCAGTAAAAATCGTGTAGTGTAAATGTCCTTATACCCTGTCCCTGAAGCGCATTTTGATGTCGAAAGGGATTCCCATGTCAAAGCTGTAGTTGGTTTACGTTTAAGAATGAACTTTTAATTTGAGCCTTTATTTACGTACAAAGCCTTTGCTTATTCCATTAAAATCTATCTATGTAAGTATATATTATATAAAAATGAATTGCTAATCGTTAGTCTTTTTATCCCGGAAAACATCACATTCCCGCGCGCGGGATAACGTCGTGTAGTCCACGCAGGCGAAGCCGCAGGCGAAAGGCTAGTATTGAAATAAGTACGAGAACATATTTATTCGTTTCTTTAGTAACTTATATAACGAAACATCGTTTTACTGTGTTTAATATAGTAGATTGTACAACAAGTGCATAAAACGTACCCTCGACTCGACTATCAACCCTTGCCTACGCGCTCGGCTGGATATACGTTTCGGGTAAAATGGGTTTTATGTATGAGTTATACACTCTGCTTTTCACTTCGAATGTGAGGAAAATAAATAGCAATATTGCAAAAAAGAAAAATATAGACTTTTTTTTTATACGTGGCAGTGGCAGCATAGCGACTTTAGCATAGATCGTAGTCCATAATGCTCTTGAAATACTTATTTTTTAGAAAACTCATTAATTTTGCCTAGTTTTATTAATTTAGTAATTTAATATGAATTATTATACGTACAAAATTGAAGAAACAGAATGAAATAACAAGTTTATTTAACGAAGTTTAATTGCCTGTGTGACTGTTTATCTGACGACCTTTATCTTAGAGTTTGGGACTTAGACGAAGATTTTTCTTTATGCACTAGAGCATAGAAAGCGATTTTATGCAGCCTATACATAAACACGAACTTTACGAGCATGAGAAGTGAAAAATATATTATTCCTCCTGAAAACTTCATCCCTAACTCATCCATACTGAATAATTATTATAAATGCAAAAGTAACTCTTTCTGGTGCCTTTTCATGACTAACTAACGGACCCAAATTTGATAAATTTTGGCATAGAGAAATAGAGATAATTTCAAAAGGTGAATCCTGAATTCCTTAGGTTGGTCATATCACCAAAAGCCCGATATAAATTAAGCCGCGATAAATTAAAATTCTAAACCCCTCGACTGGTTTTAAAAATTTCACCATTGGAAAACTACATTATTGTTATATGACATATAACATATTATTTTATCCCGATATTAGTACAGGGAACAAGTACCGCGTGGATAAAACCACGGGTAGCACCTATAGCACAGAATAAATAATAGTGCTAAGGCACTATAGTTCTGTATAAATCGAATTTAAACCACAACACACATAGGTAACATACAGGGTTATTTTTTAACACCATGCAACCCCTCTCGTGTTGTGGATGTCCATGGGTGACAATGACTACTTCCCATCACGTGGCTCGCCTACTCGTTTGCCCATTTTTTATATAAAAAAAAGCCATCATTTTTTTTTCCATGCATTATGTTAAGTAGGTAGGTATCAATTTAAATACCTATTCCTTTTTTCAAGGTAAAATTGGGCAGCGATAACGTGCGCGCAGTTTATTAAAGATAACTTTGAATGGCTTTAAATTAATATTTTCCTACTGGGTGGTAATGAAAGAAAAATCATGATTCGTAATTTTCTTCAAAGATTATTAAGTATATACTAGCGGCCGCCCGCGGTTTCACCCGCGTGGTACCCGTTCCCGTGGGAATATCGGAATAAAATATAGCCTATGTCACTCGAGAAGACTGTAGCTTTCTAACGGTGAAAGAATTTTCTAAATCGGTCCAGTAGGGCAGGCGTACCGGTTTTGGCCACTGTACCGGTTTTGGTCACTTTTCACTTAAAAGTTATATAAATAGGAATTAAATAGTTATTGCTTATATTTATTAATGGCGAATAAAAGATTGGACTTTTAGTTAATAATTACAGCACTTAGCTTTTTTATGTAGTACGATATTTTAGAAATAAACACGTGTTATGTTTCAAAGTTAACATTTTGTAAAATTCTTAAGCAAAATGTTAAGGGTAAAGGTTTTGTAAAATCATTTTTTTTCTACAATAAAATTATTTTATGGTTATTTAATATTTTATATCATATTGGAATATGTTTCTTCTAGATGGATTAAGTGTTGTTTTTTCACTGTTCTTACAAAAAGTTGGGAAACAATAAGTGGCCAAAAGTGGGGCTAGAAATTTTAGCATTGTGCCACCTTTGGCCACTTTGGCATTAGTAGAAAGTTTCCAACCTATCATAAAGTTCATTTATTTTAAAAGACTCACAACTCACTTTTGTTAGCTAACGTACTAGAAAATTAGCGGATTGAGGCTAGTGTAGGCACTAGCCTACACTAGACTCAATCCGCTAATTTTTTTTTAATCAAGTGATAAAGGTATGCTTATAAAATTGTAGTAAGGAGCTAGCTGTGATTAAAATACTATTTCATGTAGTGTTTTAGTCCAGAACTCTAATAAGACATCAATTAAGCATAAACTCAACTTATAAATATAGTAATTTTATGAAAGTGGCCAAAACCAATGCAAACGGTGTATTTGGCCCCCTCCGCAGAATTTGTTCTAAATAAAAAAAACTATTGTTTTTTTTACTTTGTAGATTGTACCCTTAAAGGTCGATAAATTATCTATAACTCTACATTATAAATTTTCTCTAAAATACTTAAGATCATTAAGCAGCGGTTAAAAGTGAAAAAATCCTTAAAGTGGCCAAAACCGGTACGCCTGCCCTACTTTTTGATTTTATTCGTTACATACAAAAATACAAATCTTTCCTCTTTATAATATTAGTATAGAAGTATAGATATAGATATAGATTTTAGATGGTGTTAAAAGAATGGCCTGTAAGAATAGTAGTTACTAAGGTGGGTATTTAAATATACATAATTATTACCGAGTATAGTTCTCAATAAGCTATTCATTTTAATTGATTTGTGTTAACTTATTATCCGTTTAAAGGAAGGTAGAGTTTTTCTGTGAATCAACCGCGTTACCACTAAAATAGTGCCATTTGTGAATTCCTAGATTCCTTGGGCAAAGGATAATTTCTACCAGTATTCCATCTTCATATTAATAAAAGGTAGGAACGCCAATTTTTACTCATAAGCTTCGATCAACAACACCACTAAAGGCCTACGCTGACCGAGACGGCATGGCAAGGGATTTAAATTTACTAATGGACATTCAAACGTATCAGCATAGAAATACGACATAAATTGCTAATTATGCCGTGGCATCGAAAGGGATGCCTCGGGATGCCAAGGCATCATTTTTATGCTCTTGCCATGCCGTTCCGATCTGCGTAGGCCTTAAAATGACGCCTCACGAACTAAACACAATGCAATCGAGTGACTTTTTTAAACGAAGCGAAAGGTTACGAAGGTTACGAATCTTACGTCGAAAATTACAGGGCATATTTGCTTTAGAAGTGCGCTCTTATTCGCTTGGGCGTTTTTTGACACTTCAACCGATAACCGGTTGGTGTGTCAAAAATTTATTGTCGTATTGGTATTGTTGATAGAAGCTCAAATTTATCTCTTTCTCGCTCTATACCGAGTATGAAGCGCATGCCGAAAAAGAGAGAGAGAGAGGGATACAGTAATATGAGTAGAGATACGCGGCGCGCCGGACATTGGTCAGTCATAACTCATGTTCCGACCTTGTATATGAAAATGGAATACTGGTATGGTAGTATTTATTCTGTGCCTAAAGACTTTCGCTGAAGCATTTCAAAATAATTGTTTCAGGTAATCTTAAATATGTATACCTATTGAAGTTTGAATAATCACTTTCTCTGTCTGTGGAAGGTTTTAAAAATGCAAGCGAGGGCAATACTTGCGTTACTTTATGGTTGAAGTTTTTCCAGATTGCATTTTTTTTATATCTATACTAATATTATAAAGAGGAAAGATTTGTATTTTTGTATGTAATGAATAAACTCAAAAAGTACTGGACCTATTTAGAAAATTCTTTCACCGTTAGAAACCTACAGTCTTCCCGAGTGACATAAGCTATATTTTATCCCGATATTCCCACGGGAACGGGTACCACGCGGGTGGAACCGCAGGCGGCCGCTAGTTAGAAATAAATCTCAAAATATTAAGAGGAGCATTCGCAACAATTTTTACTTAAACAAAATCACATTCATAACAATAAATAAATATTTAAGTTTGTTCCAGATGCGAATGAAACCAACATAAGTAATCTATACTTACATCTATACAAATAAATAAAATTGGAGTAAGTATATGTTTGTTATGTAAAAAATTTGAAATAACCGCTTTTTACTACACTACATGCATAATTATGATTATATTATATACGGTACATAAGTATACCAAAATTTTTTTTTTTATTTTTGTCTGTCTGTCTGTCTGTCTGTCTGTTTGTTCTGGCTAATCTCTGAAACGGCTGGACCGATTTTGACGGGACTTTCACTGGCAGGTAGCTGATGTAATAAGGAATAACTTAAGCTACTTTTTATCCCGGAAAAATATCCCATTCCCGCGGGATAACGTCGTGTAGTCCACGCGGGCGAAGCCGCGGGCGGAAAGCTAGTCATAAATAAATTTAAGTTTGTTCAAGATGCGACTGAAATCCAAATAATCTATACAAATAAGTAAAATTTGAGTGTCTGTTTGTAACATTAAAATAACTGCTTTTTACTACATGCATATGATTATACCATACATCTACCAAAATGACATGTTTTACAATTTTTGTCTGTCTGTCTGTCTGTCTGTATGTCTGTCTGTCTGTCTGTCTGTCTGTCTGTTTGTTCCGGCTAATCTCTGAAACGGCTGGACCGATTTATATGGGACTTTCACTGGCAGGTAGCTGATGTAATAAGGAGTAACTTAGGCTACTTTTTATCCCGGAAAAATATCACATTCCCTCGGGATAACGTCGTGTAGTCCACGCGGGTGAAACCGCGGGCGGCCGCTAGTAATAATAATAATATTGGGCACTATCTCATACATTGTTCCAGTACCAAACTATAATAGCTTGAGCACTAGTATTATGGAAATATTGAAAAGTTTGCTTACAATATTTATCCGACCGAGAATAGAACCCGTGATCTCTAGAGATAGCGGCACCTTGAAAACCGGTGCATACACCACTCAGCCACGAAGGTCGTCACATGTGATGTACCTATGGGAGATACGCTAAGCGACTCGTTCGTCGCGTCGCGACGCGACGAACGAGTCGCTTACAGAGTATAGTTTCCGACGCGTCGGAAACTATACTCTGTTCGCCGACAGTTGGAAAAGTCAGGGTTTCTAAACTCTTTAAGTACCTACTAATTAATTGCCACCCGATAATTACTTGTCATGAAAATGATTTTTTTACAAAAAAACTTATTAAATAAGTAAGCTTAAGCTTATAAGCTTTTTTGCTGACTGTATTTAAATATTGTATTGTCATCTAAACCAAACCTCAAAATTTCAGCTCCATCGGACATTGGGAAGTGGGTCAAATTAAGCTTGCAAGATTTGTCACCCACTAACTAACATGGCAAGTTAATAAAAAGCTTGTAAAATGGCATCCGGTGTCCGTTCGCCTGTTCTCGGGCCGCGGTTAACAACAACTGCGTACCTCTTACCACGAAAAACGACGAAAGCGAGAGATCAGCGACTTCTGCCATACAGTTTGCGATAATTAGCGACAGTAACGCTTTTATTCGGAGACGTATCATAATAGGTAATATTCAGAGTTTAGTTGTCTGTAAATTAGGGTCGGCTGACTAAAGCACATAAGTCACAAAAATAATCATCAGTGCGAGACTGACATATTTTAAAAGGTGCAGATTGGAATTTTGTTAATTCTGTAAAGTTGCCATTTTTGACTTATGTGCCTACACCCACTTGCAGGAAGCTCCATTAAAGTTAATGCTTCATTAAGTCTATTGCTGTCACTTTTCGTTGTCAAGAAATAAAAAGTGACAGCAATAGATTTAATGAAGCTTTAACTTTAATGGAGCTTCCTGCAATTGGGTGTTTTATAGTCTGCCGGCCCTAGTAATGTAAGTATAGTAATGGAAGAACTAGAAATAAAATAGTTAACAGATTTAGTACTACAGTGGGCAATAAATTGATGAATTCATTAGGTAACGAAAACCTTAAAAAAGAGGCAAAGCTAACTATATAAGCCTAGCTGAGAACGTCATAAAGCTAAACCATACCAAACTAACGAAGGTACACTAGGTAGGTACTATAGTTAATGCTTTCCGAAGCAGTATAATTGAAAGTCGTAGCCGTCCCGTCCCCTGTCGGCGCCGTGACGTCCGTAAGCCGACGACAAATCCGCCAATTATTGGGACAAACAAACGAATATGGGTTGTACGGACGAACGGGATATGTCAAACGAAGGGTGTTACTACGAAGCTCGAAACAAGAACCGAAATATCGTACGATAAGCAATACAGATACAAATCGTAGGTACGAGTACAGTAAGTTAGTCAAGTAAAGTCAAGTAAAATATTTATTCTTGTCTTCAACTTAACTCAACGAACTAGAACAGAAACTATAAAGGGTGACAAAACGAGAAAACCTAAATATGATACTTCATCATCATCATCATCATGTCAGCCGAACGACGCACACAAATACGACGACGTAAATAAAAACAAATTTGACAATAATGGTGAACGCACACTTATCTTAGCCGTACGCATCATCATCATCATCATTTCAACCGTAAGACGCCCACTGCTGGGCATAGGCCTCCCCCAAGGATCTCCACAACGATCGGTCCTGCGTACGCATACAACGTGCCAAATGAGAAGAATTTTAGAATTTTTTGCATGAAATCCTATGAAACCACCCACATCAGCCGAAACCGTCCCAAATAGTCCGAATCTTATTGGAAATCCGAATTCTAAAACTCGTTTCGTTCGGCGGGTATGAGGCGTTCACCCTAATCACTTCATTGAACAATACGCGCAGAAATCTAAGCTGTGCCTAACTGAAATTTCGTTCGGTCTTCGAAGTTTAATTAAAGTAAGTAGGTACTTAACTTTAAACCATATTCTTGAGCGATAAAGTCACAAACTGGATGTGCGTTTATTAACAAGGACGATTGTCGTAGTTTCGATTTTCGAAATAAGCTCTTTGGACATACATGTCCCTTTTAAATTAAGCTTACCAGCGATGAAGATTGAATGAATATTGATGAAGTTTACTTAAACTTTGGGCCCAAAACTATGTAACTCTATACGTGATATGTTTTATAGAACAGGAGTTTAGACTATGATGTAAAATAACATGGTTCATTAAAATTTAATGACTCTAATTTTGTATTTCGTTTGTAATAAGCAAATTGAATAGGAAATAAAAGTATCTTCATCATCATCATCAGCCATTATAAGTCCCCACTGCTGGGGCACAGGCAGGAACCAACAGCTGAACAAGGACAGAGAAACTCGAGACAATAAATTTTTGGTCACCCATCCCGTGACCGACCATTGCGAAAGTTGCTTAACTTACTTCGCAGTTGCTTAACGATCGCAGGCCGAGCTCAAATCACTGCGCCATGAGGACCCCTTGTCAAGTTGTCAAGTTTATTAAAATTATAATAAAAAAAACTTGTAAAGCCTACTTAGCTGTGATAGTTTTCCTTTTAACTTCGTCATATTATGTACTACTATCGGCATGGGGGGGGGGGGGGGGACACACACATATGACTATTTTGCACTTTAAAGCTTAATAGTTCACAAACGGATGCGTCTTCACGAACCCACAACGTTTTTGAAATTGCTATCCAACGACATCCCACACTATGGGGTAGACAAGATAAAAAAATTACATACCCACTTCACGTGTAGGGTAGGTAACCTAAAAAAAATATTTTTCAAAATTTTACTTTACCACTTTGTTGGCGTGGTAAATATGTATATTCATGTTAAATTACAGCTTTCTAGTACTAAGAGTCTATGAGCTAGACTGGGGTCAGACGGACGGATGGACGGACGGACGGACAGACGGACAGACGGACATGGCGAAACTATAAGGGTTCCTTGTTGACTACGGAACCCTAAAAAGGAAAAATTACCTTTAATATTTCTGATGATGGGTTAATTTAATAGTTTGAACATTGGTTTTATATAGCCCTTCTGTGAAGTCCCCGCCCGGTGTGAATCCGATCTGACCGAGTCAATCAAGGGCAACAAAACATAATGTTAAATTCACTGTAAGTTGGATAATCTGCCATAGCTATTTTGGTGGTAAGGTTATGTATGTATGAATTGTGCTAGATAACTGTAAAATAATAAAAAAAATGCGTAGAATGCCGCTCAACATGCTATCGACTACTATCACGGGAGTCTATTCCAAACTTTATTTGTAGGGCTATTTTCAAAACTTCGCATTCGTTTGAGTTGCACCAAAAATGGTTTTCACAGAAGATCGTTTATTTTTTTAATCTCCCGTTCGTCTGTCTGAATGAAGGAGGGCAGGGCTGTCACTTTTGTAACTTAATTAATTATTGATAGTGTAACTAAATTAATTAACAGACATTAAGCACATTTTATATTTTTGTGCGCACAGTTCATTGATTTTTTTATTTCAACAACAACAACAACGACAACCAACGATTCGTCGCCTTTCCTTTCGTAATCACAGGTGACTGATAATAAAACGTGAGTTAGTTGTTTTATTTCAAAGACTCAATAATTGGGTACCATCATCGTTTTCAGCAGCTGATAGCAGGTAGTATACATACCCAATATTTGATTTAAAGGATTGGATAAGCAATAAATGAAAAACACGAATAATAATAAATTTCACCATTACTTATTTTCGTTAAAGATTTGACTAAGTACAAGATAAGTTTGAAGATATTGCAAGCAACAAAGGAAACGACATTAGAACATGTCTAGGTGTCTATTAGCTGACAAGAACAACGGGCGCACAAAAGTAACGAAATTGACAAATACTTATTGCATTGTTTTCTACCATAACATACTATACATTGATCCAAAATATTGCGAATAGAGTAAATAAGGAATGAATACGACATCCACACAAAAAATTTGGAAAAGCCATTTTATTTCCACGCATATAGAATCATCATTGATGCAATGTGTGACAGCCCTACACAGAAAGTTTGTTCTCTATAATTGGAATGCGTGCGGAATCGCAAACGAGCGCCGTATGCCGAAAATCGTAATTGAAAACAAAGATTACTCGTATACATTACACCTTATAATTCGTTTGCTTTTGTAGAGCTGTAAGTAAACTACGCAGTAGGTGTAGAGCTAAAAATATTTATGATTTAAATCAGATTTCTGAGAAATATCGCCATTCCAATGCCAGACGAATTACAATGGGAAATGAGTACGAACTTTTTTTATATTTTTTCCGATATAAGTAACTAAACTGTTTGACAATGAATTGTACATATCTGAAACTTTCAGATTGGTAGATACTAATATTAAAAAGCTGCATTCATTATTACTCTCTGTAACCTTTTAGATGCTAAATCACTGAAGTAACAGTGAATAATGGCTACTTACATACTTTATGTAATGTATGACACAAAAACTTAAGTGATCACTAATCGCGACAAAACTGAATTTCAGGCGTTTTCACAATGAGGTAACGTTCTTCCACTCTTATTCAAGGGCGGAATGCTTAAGAGGTAAATTTTCATCTTTTGAATACGAAACATGACAAAGGTACATAAAAAACAAACTTATCTATGCACTAAATGGGAATCAAACTCGCATTCCTATTTTACGAGCTTTTATTTAACTTGCAGTGTATTATGTATGTGTTTATCACCCACTTGCAGGAAGCTCCATTAAAGTTAATGCTTCATTAACCGCCGGTTTCTGAAACGCCAATCAAAATAAAATTACCTAATTCCCAATTAATCTCCAATTAATTGTAGTTTAGGTTTCTGAAAGAAAAATGTGACAGACTGTCAACAGTCTGTTAACAGTCTGTCAGTGCCCATACAAATCTAAACCTAATTGTGAGATAATTTTCGTTTCAGAAACCCAAGGTGCTTTTAGTTGGGAATTAATTGTGACAGTCTGTTGACAGTCTGTTAGCTTATTTTAATTTTGATTGGCGTTTCAGAAACCGGCGGTAAGTCTATTGCTGTCACTTTTCGTTGTCAAGAAATAAAAAGTGACAGCAATAGATTTAATGAAGCATTAACTTTAATGGAGCTTCCTGCAATTGGGTGTATGTCCGCTCGGGTCAAATCGTGCAAGCTAAATTTGATTGAACTGCAGTGCTTCCCAGTGTCCGATTGAGCTGTTTGGCTAATATACTTGGTTTGAGATGACAATACGATGTTAAGGTACAGCTAGCAAAAAAGCTTGTCAAAAAATGGTTTTTTTTTTATCCACAACGGTGTAGCACTTAGCCTTCATCACACCTGATGTTAAGTGGTGATAAGGCTGAAGATGGAAGCGCACTACTCCCGGAATCCTCAATCACTGAGGAACTGGCTATCTTATCTCTAACTGCCGAAACACACTAATGCTGAAAACATCATTGTTATGGCGTCAGACTTAGATAAGATGGTGGTAGCTAGCCAGGCGGACTAAGAACAAGTCCTACCACCAACCAAACCGAATACAATATGTAGGTACCCCCACTGGGAATCGAACCCGGGACCTCTTGGTCTGAAATCGGTGGTGTGAACCACTAGACCACAGAGGCGGTTAAATTTTTACAAAAAAACAAATAAATAATACTTCAAATTGTATGGTAGGTAAATGTTAAAAGCCGGATTACCCTAGCTAGCTGTGAGTCGTATTATACAAGATAGCTTAGAGACACAGTGACTTCACAGTACTTTCTTAAATAATCATAATTAAAACTATACTGATAAAACAAAGGCGTCCTTGTAATGTTAATGAGAGATGAAGCTGTTTTACAGAAATGGTACACTGTAAGCGTAAGCTATGCCAATTTTGAGTGAAGCTTAGAAGATTATAAAAGTTCGTTATTTTATAAATATCTTTGAAAATCAAATAGTATCTACACACGTTCCTATGCTATCCGGAACGTGTGTAGACACAAGAAGATTGATAATAATACATTTAGGTATCGAAGATTATAGATTAGACGGTTTTAGGTCCCAGAGGCCTCATTTTGGGTCCCACCCCACCACCTGAATATCAGCGCCATGCCTTATAATAATATGTATAGTATTCCTTGGCTAAGGTTTGGTTGGGCCATTTTAATGTTCTTTGTTTTACTATGGTTCTCGTGTTTCGCTGTGTTTTTGGTCGAATAAATTTTATTTCTTTCTTTCTTGCAAAAATAAAACCGCCTTCTAAAAAACCATATCAAAAAAGTAAGAAATAACTCCTCACCAAATAAATAACGTAAGTACTTTGAAGTCGGGCGTGAAACATGTACAATTTTTTGTTGTTTTTTTTAAAACCCGCCCGACTTCAAAGTACTTACGTTATTTATTTGGTGAGGAGTTATTTCTTACTTTTTTGATATGGTTTTTTAGAAGGCGGTTTTATTTTTTTATAAAAATAATTTTTATTTCACTCTTTTTAGTGCATCGTGCAGGCAATTTACGTGTTTTCTGGTAAATAGGTATGTGATCAAACTCAAAACCTCCTTTTTCGAAGTCGGTTAAAATACCTTGAGGTATCCCCTTTTTAACAAAACAAGAATCATCTAAATCGGTTTATAAACAAAGGAGTTATGCCTAAAGATACGTATTAAATTCACATAAAGTGGTAACGAAAACGACAGTATTTTCAAGATTTCCTGAAAACTACTGAACCGATTTCAAAATTTCAAAAAATGGGACCAACTTGGAGACCTACCTGATGTAATAACGTTTGAACCATTTCAATCGGTTCAGCCGTCTTCGAGTAATCGGTGGACATACAAAAAAAAAAAAAAAAAAAAAAACATACATACAGACGAATAGAGAACCTCCTCCTTTTTGATTTAGAAGTCGGTTAAAAAGTAGTACGCTTTGACAAAGCCGTTGCCATGGCAATGTCGCTAGCTTAAAGAATAACACAAGCAAAGAAGTTAAATAATAAAGAACGTTACTCAAATAATAATTTACATGTACTATAATAAGGCGGACTGTGAACCGCAAACAACTAAAGGAGTTATACCACAGAACACGGAAAGATTTTTTTCTCTTGGGGTTATACCTACTTATTATTTTATTGGTACGTACCGTCAGATAACTTGACGATTTTTTTTGTAAATTATAAGCATAGCTATCCGTGGTTTAGCATCCTGCTAAAGTTATCCGAGATCACCCTTAGCAGACTTTAGAATACTGCTGTTATTATAGTTGCTACGGACTCCATGATTCGTAATTACTTGGGCAAGCTTGAAAGTTTATAAAGCCTGACCAGGAAAATAAAAAACATCGCCATGTTGCGGAGATGTGACGGACTAAATTTTTCTATAGAATTGGCATTTGCAAATATTTGTGACAATGAAAAGACGAAAGTGGCGCCTCAAGCCAGGTTTTTTATTTTTCTGGCCAGGCTTTAATAATTGTACCGCAATGGGGTTTCAGCCAGATGACACTTGTTGATGGCACAAACAATTAGAAATAATAGTACTACTACGCTGTCTTTCCCCATATACATTCAAGTTATATCTACTTGAATTTCGCCTATTGCACTATCGAGCTCTTTAAGTAAGAATATAAACAGTATTATATTATAATTATGTGTGTGGTGTGGTGTCTGTAAAAAACTTACAAATTAAGTATTTGTCAACCGGACAATTATTATATAAGACAATTATTTATACAATTAAATACACACCACTACATTTGAGATTCAAGATTCAAATTTGTTTATTCAATTTAGATTGTTATTTACAATACTTGTGAACGTCATAGAAGCTACGCCATCGGTTCGCAAACCCTACAGCGGGAGGCCTTGGAGAAGAACCGGCAAGAAACTCCAAGGGTTGTTTTTTTCTCCCTGTTTTATTTCATACAGAGTCGTCAAATTGAAAAATGACCTTAACATGGTATGACTAAGGCCAGTTTCCATCACAATTACACAATGGGTTATGATAAATAACAGTTAAGTATAGGCGAACTAATGATCATAGCTATGAACAATTTTCAATTAAGTACTTAGGAACTCTACTTAAAGCTTTAATATTAGTTAAAAACAAAAGACAATTCTACTATATACTGCAAGTTGCGCCATACATGTTTCAAATGTAATTCTAATAAAATGAATAAAAACAAAAGAAAACACATTTTAAGGCAAGCAGATAAGAGCAGACCCATTCCCACTGGCAGCACCCGTTCACGAGCATGACGCATGAACCAGCCATCGCTTCGCTCAACCATATTTTAGGGAACGTAACGACCCGCCTCACACGCCACCACCGTAGAAATGTTTTAGTGAGCATGACATACTCAAACTGCCTACCTTAAATGACCGAATTAAAAGCTTAACTAATATAAACGCTAATAATATAAAATACTAGCTGAAGATTACATACTCTTTGACATACCTTCTCTTTGGAAGCGGCTAAGAAATGACAGTTGTGTGAAGTATGACAGTTTAACGGTTTTCTATACAAAATTACAATTTTTATTTTATAATTTTCTTGGATAAAAAGTAGCCTATGTTACTCTCCAGCTCTCAAATTATCTCCATACCGAAAGTCTTGTCGATCCGTTGCTCCGTTTTGACGTGAAAGACGGACAAACAAACAAACAAACAAACCAACAAACAAACAAATAAACAAACAAACAAACACACTTTCACAATTATAATATTAGTATGGATAGGACATGACTCACAATATCATACTAGGAACATTTGTTACGAGTGTTACGACCAAGGTGTTTTGTCGTTCAAATAATCATTTACAGTGTAATAGCCTTTTTTGAGGAGGCCACTCTTTATATGATTCTTAAACTCTAGATATGGTAAATCCTAGATATCACTTGGGATTTTGTTATATATGTGTATTATACCTTGACCAACGAAAGATCCGTGCACCTTTTCTAAACGGTACCGAGGCATTACGAGCTTGTTTCTATTTCTAGTATTACGATTGTGTTAATCACCATGTTTGGTATACAAGTTAATATTGCGACGTACAAAAAGAATGCAATTTAATATAAATTGAGATGCAGCTGTCAGTATACCTATTTCCTTGAACTTGTCTCTAAGCGAAGTTTTGGAGCCTAGTTTATAGATGGTTTATAGACTGATTGCTCGTTTTTGCAAGATGAATATAGCTTTAATGCCAACCGCTAATCCCCACAAAAGAATGCCATATGACATGCATGATGCTATGGAAATAACTAAAGTATACAGTTCTAGCAGTATCAACATCTGTTAGCTGTCGTACTTTTCTAATAGCGTAGGAAGCAGAACTAAGCTTACCAGCTAATGTTGCGATATGCGCAATTGCGCATGCCATTGAAGTTTCGAGTCTAAAGTTACACCCAGAAAGATCGTTGATTCTACTAAATCTAGTTTTTTGTTGTTGATTACAATTTCTACAGGTACCGTCTATACATTTGGCAGACAAAAAAGGGGCCGGGCCGGCTGGTAGAAATTTCAACTTGAAATAAGCCGTGCCCCTGTACAATACTTTTCTATTTCTTTCTTTTCTGTTTTACTCTTATGTGTGTGTACTAAATATGTAAATAAATAAATAAATAAATAAAAAAGTACGCACTTTGTTTTCTTTGCATTAAGCTGCAAATTGTTAGAATTATACCAACCGAGTACTTGTGACAGTGCTTTGTTTACATCGTCAAAATTGATTTTGTTTCTGTCTATGTTAAATATTAAAGAAGTATCATCTGCAAACAACACAATATCACAGAAGTTTTTGGCAAAGAAAGGCAAATCATTAATATAAACCAAGAATAGAAAAGGGCCTAAAATAGAGCCTTGAGGTACGCCTAGTTTAGTCTGAGAGCCGTTTGATATCGCTCCATTAATGTCAACTGTCTGAGTTCTGGAACTGAGATACGACAGTATTAGTTTCTGGGCATTATTTTTTACACCGTAATGATTTAGCTTCAACAGCAGCGTCCGGTGATCAACACAATCAAAAGCCTTGGATAAGTCGCCAAATATTCCAAGAGTATTTTGCGACTTTTCCGAGGCATCAAACACATGCTTTAAAAGTGCAATCCCAGCATCCGTGGTTGACTGACCCTTCATAAATTCGAATTGTTTGCTATGCATGAGATTGTTTATTGAGAAATGAGACAATAATTGCTCTAGTATTATTTTTTCAAATATTTTGCTTAAGGCGGGTAATATTGATATTGGTCTATAATTGCTTGGGTCTTCTTTGTTTCCTTATTTAAATAAAGGTATCACTTTGCTAAATTTCATTAAATCAGGAAAAATTCCTTGAGCGATACACTGATTAAATATAATAGCAAGATAAGGGGCAATAGCATGAATAATGTTTTTAAGTACAGTAACAGATATGCCCCATAAATCAGTGGTATTTTTCATTTTAAGTAAATTAAATGTTTTGATTATATCGCTAGAATTAATTTCTTTAAAATTAAATAATGAACTACACTCAGATACATGTTTTTCAAGAACCGAGACAGCAGAAGCTGGTGAAGAATTCAAATTAGAGGTGGTTACTAATGGTATATTAACAAAAAAGTTATCAAAAATATTAGCAATTTCTGTTTCAGAGTTTATTCTTGCGTTATTAATGTTAAGCGCTAGACTGTTGTCATGTTGTTTACCTTTTCCGGTTTCACGCTTAATAATATCCCAAGTTGTTTTGATATTATTATTTGACTTTTTAATTTTATCCTTTAAAAAGATTGACTTTGCTTCAGAACATGCTTTTTTGAAAATCTTAGAATATTGTTTTACATGTTCTACGAAACGAGGGCTGTGATTAGTTTCTCTTAATTTATATAGTTCATACATCCTGTTTCTACTTTTATAAATACCTGTCGTAGCCCATTCGCAAAACTTTAACTTCTGGGTGCATTTAATCGTTTTGGACTTAAAGATATTATTGAACTCATTCGTTACTACTTCAAAAAGGGTTCCATAAAGCGCATTAGGATCATCATACACATATGGCATCATAGAAACTTTATCAGCTACATTATTTTCAAAATTACGTAGTCGCGTTTTTGTAACGGGCCTGCATTGTACACTTTTAGGTGCATCAACAATATCTAATTCATAGGATACCTTTAATCCGTAATGGTCGGATGTAATATTTTTAACGACTAGTTTGTTAGTCGGATCAGACTCCGAAAAAACATTATCTATGCAAGTGGCTGAATGAGATGTTACCCTTGTGGGCTCCAAGAACTGATTAATTAAATTAAAAGAATTGAACAAAGTTAATATTCGTGTAGTCAATGCACAGTTTTCGAGAATATCAACATTAAAATCGCCACATACTGCTATTGGTTTATTTTTTAACTTTAACTTATTCAACACATCCTCCATCACCGATTCAAATGTTTCAAAATTACCTTTAGGTGGTCGGTATACACATACAATGACTAAGCTTTTTAATTCTACACATGACAGCTCGACATGACGTTCTATAGAAAGGTTTACAATATCCTTTCTTTCTTTGTAGCTTATATTATTTTTTACGAAAATTAGAGAGCCGCCACGCGTTGTTGTCTTCCTAGATAATAAATTTGCTAACTGAAAATTATTCACACTACATGACAAATCACAATGATTCAGCCAGTGCTCAGTTATACAAATGACATGAATGTCATTACATTCTGCAAATAATTCTAATTCTAAAACTTTGCCAGACCCTGAATGTTTTGACATAATACGTTAAGGCAAGAGGGCTTGGCTGTTGTCTTATGTTTTAGTTTAAAGCCGATTTAGAGACGTTTTCACTTTGTAAAGAAGTGTTTATATTATTAAAATTAATTAAATTATTATTAGTAGGTAAGCTACTAAAATCAGAGTCAAAAGACTTTGGCTTGCCACCTTGAAAGGTGTCTTGTAAATTAAAAGCTAACCATTTAGCTATTTTTGTCCTAAACCTATTTGCAAGATATATAGTATCCGATGTCAAAATAAAATTATTAATAAAATTATTAATATCATAATATAAAACCTTGTCGCTATGACAATTTATCAAGTTGAACAAATATGAGTTTAACTCGTATATAATATACTAGCTTTCCGCCCGCGGCTTCGCCCGCGTGGACTACACGACGTTATCCCGCGGGAATCTGATGTTTTTCCGGGATAAAAAGTAGCCTATGTTCCTCTCTAGGCTACAAAGTATCTGTGTCCCAAATTTCAGCCAAATCCGTTCAACCGTTTTGGCGTGATTGAGTAACAAACATCCAAACATCTAAACTTTCACATTTATAATATTAGTAGGACTAGCGGCCGCCCGCGGTTTCACCCGCGTGGTTCCCGTTCCCGTGGGAATATCGGGATAAAAAGTACATATAAACCTTCCTCTTGAATCACTCTATCTATTAAAAAAAACGCATCAAAATCCGTTGCGTAGTTTCAAAGATTTAAGCATACAAAGGGACATAGGGACAGAGAAAGCGACTTTGTTTTATACTATGTAGTGATATAAAAGCTAACCATTTAGCTATTTTTGTCCTAAACCTATTTGCAAGATATATAGTATCCGATGTCAAAATAAAATTATTAATAAAATTATTAATATCATAATATAAAACCTTGTCGCTATGACAATTTATCAAGTTGAACAAATATGAGTTTAACTCGTATATAATATACTAGCTTTCCGCCCGCGGCTTCGCCCGCGTGGACTACACGACGTTATCCCGTGGGAATCTGATGTTTTACCGGGATAAAAAGTAGCCTATGTTCCTCTCTAGGCTACAAAGTATCTGTGTCCCAAATTTCAGCCAAATCCGTTCGACCGTTTTGGCGTGATTGAGTAACAAACATCCAAACATCTAAACATCCAAACATCTAAACTTTCACATTTATAATATTATATATAGTAGGATTTGAATTAGTACAAAGACTTTAGGGGATTATAGCGCCGATCAATGTGAACAACTTTTACTACGTACGAGCACAGAATATATATACTTACGGTAGTACGAGGCCAGCCACGGAATTGCGAAAAAAAAATCAGCTGTTCAACGTCTTGTCGATGTTGCATAATTTTATATGGGACAGCTGTTTTTTTTTCACCATTCCATGGCTGGCCCAATAGTGGGCACTCACTATCATTCCTTAAAATCCGTGTACTATTTAAATTTTATTGGTGTCTTTTCTTCCATTCACTTACAAATACTATGGCCACCCTACGGCCTCAAGGTAAACTTCTAGAGATCCGGGTAACATTACCCGCCGAGCTTGCTTATAAATGCTTCTACAAGATCCCTTTCAGATATAGATAATGTTTCACAACAAAAACCTTATTGTTCGTGACTTTTTACGTAAAACTTGGTATTTTGAATAGAGTCGTAACACATACAAAGGCATATAAGGGATATCATCATCATCATCATCATCAGCAACTATGAGTCCACTGCTGAACAATGGCCTCCTCCTTTGAACGCCACAAAGAGCGGCTGTGGGCTATTTGCAGCCAACGGCTTCCCGCAACCTTCACCAGGTCATCGGTCCACCTTGTGGGGGGCCGTCTTACGCTGCGTCGTCCAGTTCGTGGTCGCCATTCTAGAACCTTTCTTCCCCAACGGTTGTCAGCTCTGCGAGCGATGTGGCCTGCCCATTGCCGGGTGTGTAATATATGATATAACAACATTTCGTATAATACTCACAAAATATAACAACACATTACATAAAATCATTTCATATAACGTTCATTTTGTATAATCAACGAATGATATAAATTCAAAATATATCATTTTAAACCGTATAATGAACATTTGATATAAAAACGTTTCATATAATAAACATTTACTATAACACTTACATTGTATAATATTTAAAACACATAATGGTTATATAACATAACATCATTATTTAAAACACATAATGGTTATATAACATAACATCATTTAATTTTCATATACGTCGTTACGTTCCCTAAAATATGGTTGAGCGAAGCGATGGCTGGTTCATGCGTCATGCTCGTGAACGGGTGCTGCCAGTGGGAATGGGTCTGCTCTTATCTGCTTGCCTTAAAATGTGTTTTCTTTTGTTTTTAATCATTTTATTAAGAATTACATTTGAAACATGTATGGCGCAACTTGCAGTATATAGTAGAATTGTCTTTTGTTTTAAACTAATATTAAAGCTTTAAGTAGAGTTCCTAAGTAACTGAAAATTGTTCACCGCTATGATCATTAGTTCGCCTATACTTAACTGTATTTATCATAACCCATTGTGTAATTGTGATGGAAACTGACCTTAGTCATACCATATTATTCTGTGGTCATACCATGTTAAGGTCATTTTTCAATTTGACGACTCTGTATGAAATAAGACAGGGAGAAAAAAACAACCCTTGGAGTTTCTTGCCGGTTCTTCTCCAAGGCCTCCCGCTGTAGGGTTTGCGAACCGATGGCGTAGCTTCTATGACGTTCACAAGTATTGTAAATAACAATCTAAATTGAATAAACAAATTTGAATCTTTGAATCTTGAATCTTTGAATCTATAACGTTCATCACTACATAGTATAAAACAAAGTCGCTTTCTCTGTCCCTGTCTGAACCACGCGGGTGAAACCGCGGGCGGCCGCTAGTTTAGTATAATCAACGAATAACTATTTCTGGCGCTTCGCCGGCCGCTGCCGCGGCACGCTCGCTTCGCTCGCTCGGCGCGCGCTTTTTTTTTCACAATTCTAACCTAACCTAACCTCTTATAAATTGTTTTGTCATGGTTGTGGCTTTTTATGGCGGGGGGCTTCGCCCCCCGAGCCCCCCTTTCGAGCGTTCTATACCCCCCGTGCCCCCTGCTCCTTTGCCTACACTATACATTTAATTGACTAAATTGATAATAATATAAAACAAAATTATATCAAATGAAATTATTACATATGATGATTATATGAAATAAAATTATATCAAATGAACGTTATAGCAAATGAGTTTTATATAAAATATGTTTATATAAAATTAGCGTTATGTTAAATGATATTATATAAAATGATGATTATATGAAATAAACATTATGTAAAATGAAATTAGTTGAAGTGTTGTTATGACAAACGTTTATTATGTCATATGAACGTTATTGAAATAAAATTATACCAAATGAAATTATATCATTTATTACGCACCCCCATGGCCACTTCAACTTCGCTACATAAGGGATACTTCGACTTTTATTATCCACAACGGGGTAGTACTTAGCCTTAATCACACCTGATGCAGATAAAGCTGAAGGTGGAAGCGCACTACTCCCTGGATCCTGGCGGCACTGGGTCTGGCTGGCACTGGCTATTATCTGTAACTGCCAGAACACAGCAAAATGCTGCAAAGATCGTTGTTATGGCGTCAGACTTAGATAAGATGGTGGTAGCTAGCCAGGCGGACTAAGAACAAGTCCTACCACCAACCAAACCGAATACAATATGTACCCCCACTGGGAATCGAACCCTCTTGGTCTGAAATCGGTGGTGTGAACCACTAGACCACAGAGGCGGTTAAACTTTTCTGTTCGACTTTACATGTGGGTCGACCCATAGCTCGCTTTCAGATCTTTAGTATACAGTTAAAATACTGGTTCTTTACACTGACGCGAATCAAAACTGTGAGCGGAAAGCTAGTAGAATTAATAAATAATCATTACATTACATAGGTACATAGAATAATAGTTGTGTTTGTCCATTCAGCGACAGCGGAGGTTCGCCCGCCACCGGAAGTCGTAGTGCTTCCGGTGATCGCTCAACCGGAAGTGGCTGTGTTTGTGCCTCCGAGGTTTGTGGCCGGGTAAATGATTAATTGACACGTACGTGAAATGAACGATTTGATATACTTACCTAATTAGTTGTTGATAGTTTGTTATTCTACTAATATTATAAATGCAAACTCTGGATGTTTATTACTCAATCACTGAAGAGCGACTGAACGGATCAGGATGAAATTTTGAAGAGAGTTAAGTAAGTTATGAGGCTGGAATTGCACATCAGCTACTTTTTATTCAAATAGGTACTTCCACGGGAACTGGAACCACGCGTGTGTGAAAATAAGTAAATATCAACCAGAGATATAAATATATACCGAAACTAAATTTACATGTGATTTATGATCGAAGCACACTTCCTTCAAATCCCACCAAAAAGTAGGAACTTTAAATATTTTACTAAAGCTCGCTCGACTCGTGTAGTTATTACCCGCAGTTCTAATGCCCGAGCTTTAGCTTTAATTTGATAAAATTAGCGCGCTAAGACACGTTATTAACGCCGTTAGGCGTCACGCAGGTGAAGCCCCGGCATAACAAAACCACTTCATTGTGTAGTTGCTGTTTAGATTTTATATTATTTTTATGCATTTACAATGCAATTTTGTAAGTATAGGAAAAATGTTAAAATAAAAAACCCACGAGCCCTATAAGTAGCTTTCAGGCGGGATTCGAACCCGCGCCTCCGGGAATCCGGCCCGATGCTCTGACCAACTAAGCTACCGAAAGGCTTACACGACTCGTCGAATTTTGCTATCACTTGTTACGCTGTAGGCCAGCGTTGCCTCATCAATGTGAGGAAACCCTCGCATCCGAAAGAAACATTTTTACAAATGTTTAACAATCGATTAAGATGAAACAGCCATTTTTACTTATAGGGCTCGTGGTTTTTTACTATCACATTTTTCCTATAGTTGCTGTTTAATCAAGAAACGAATAAAAAATAAAGGTAAGAGAATAAAGAACAAAAGGGAAAAAAATTGTCAGTCGTTCGCAAATAAATTAGCGCATTTTTAGGGTTCCGTAGCCGAATGGCAAAAAACGGAACCCATATAGATTCGTCATGTCTGTCTGTCTGTCTGTCTGTCCGTCCGTCCGTCCGTCCGTCCGTCCGTCCGTCCGTCCGTCCGTCCGTATGTTGTGACATACGGACGGACGGCCACTTTATTCCAAAACTATTAAGACTACACAGTTGAAACTTGGTAAGCAGATGTATTCTATGAACCGCTTTACGATTTTATTACAAACATTAAACAAATATAAAAATTAAGAGGGTCTCCCCATACATGAAACTGAAACTAAAAAATATTTTTTTAGTCAAATATATTCGTGTGTGGTATCTAATAGATAGGTGCTTCTAACCTCTTCTAGCATGTTCTGTGCTATTTAACTTCAAAGAACACCCACCTGCGTAACGTAGCATGAAATGAACACGGATACATTTCCAACACAAACAGACAGACAATTTGCATCCCGAGCGGATTATTACCAGCCGTAGGAGATACACTAATTGTTGCAGGCAGATTGTAATTAGAGACTGTAGGTAACTAAATATACAGTGTGCCCCTCGATATGATGCACAAACGAAAAGGGATGACTATACCGGATTTTATCGACAAAAAATTAAAAAAGATTTTTACTCGTACTACAAATGTATTTAAAAAAAATTTTGCTACTTTTGACATAAAAAATAATAGGTTTCGAATCCGGTAAATAGTCAACGCCCTTTTCGTTTGTGCACCATATCGAGGGGCACACTGTATGTAAACTACTCATTATTATTTCTATTTATTATGTATAATACTATTTTTCATCCAGAGTAACCCAGTCCATAAGTTGAAATGTTACTGCTTTTAATGATATTTAGCCTAGAAATAGATCAGGGGGCCAAGTCTGCTAACGTTAAGTCACAATCGTGTCTTAATCGTGTTTCGATTGTAGTTCAGTTGTAGTGCTTTTTTCCACACTAGTTACAAGAAATATATACCTACTTTTTTCACAATACTATTGATGGTCACACCACACACTACATTCACGTCACATCATACTGTCATATTTCTTGTAACTAGTGTGGAAAAAAGCACTGCAACTGAACTACAATCGAAACACGATTAAGACACGATTGTGACTTAACGTTAGCAGGCTTGGCCTCCTGGAAGGTGGAATACTCAATAAACCCCTCACTGCTTGCTAACACCGCCGCGCCGCGCCGTGTGTCGGTAGGATTCGTAAGAAGAAAGAAAAAAATGTTTATTCAGCAAAAAATATACATATTACAAAGAAAACAACAAAATAACACATTATCATTATTTCTTGCTGAAACGGCCTCATTTCAACTTTTCTGGTATTCTGATGTATCTAGCCGATTAAGGCTGCATTCGACCAAACGTTCCAAGAATAACGCTTACTTTCGGATAGTAATGTCAAAACCCTATACTTGTTTGACACTGTTCCAAATAATTCGATTCTTTTGAATCCAAATACTGACATGGTTAATTTAAATTACCATTAGAGACAACGGAGGCATACTCTAGCCCAGTATTGACAAGAGGAAGGTCTAAATGTTTAAAAATAGTACACCAGAATATCCAAGGCTTTTCTGCTGGCAAAGACCTAGAAATAAGTTTATTTTTAAATTGTGAAAATATTGATGTGTTATGTGTTACTGAACATTGGTTAAAAGAATATGAATTATTGTTAAATTTGGATAATTATAGTGTTGTAAGTTCATTTAATAGAAAAACTACAATAAGGGGGGGTTCTTTAATAATTTTACCTAATAACACACAATATAAAGAGCGAAAGGATATAGTATCCCTCTCTGTTGAACGAATTTGTGAGATATCATGCGTGGAACTTGAACAAATAATTATAATCTGTGTATATAGCCCCCCTGGAGCAAATTACACAGTCTTTGAGTCCACTATGGAGGATGTTTTGAAAATATGCTGTCGTAAGAATAAAAAAGTTGTAGTTTGTGGAGATTTTAATATAGACATCTTAGATATTAAATTAGCACAACTCTCCAGTAAATTCCTTAATCTTTTTAAATCATTTAATTTGCTTCACACTTTTAATGAACCGACGCGAGTTACGCCAACATCGGCTACTTGCTTAGATAACATCTTTTCCAACTGTAACTTAATTGAAAAATCGGTAATTAATATTATTAAATCCGACCACAGTGGACAACTAGCTTCTTTTGAGCACTATAATGTTATTCCTAAACGCGAAGTAATTTGCAGGCCAATACCGCAACGTGGTATTAATAAATTTAGAAATAATGTACAAGATAAAATTCAATGTTTGCCAGCTTCTGCTGACGCTAATAACTCTTATCAATCATTATTTGATATTGTTGAAAAAGAATTTAGTAACAATTTTAAACAAAAAGTTATAAAGTGTAATGATCGTAAGAAGTTTAGTGACTGGGCCACACCTGGTATTTATAATAGCAGAAGAAAGTTATTTGAACTCTATGCACAAAAAACGACTTCCTGTGATCCTAGCTTCATTGAATATGTCAAGAAATATTCAATAACATTTAGGAAAGTATGTGCTTTGGCAAAATCTAGGTATATTTCAAATAAAATTAAATCATCTGAAAATAAAATAAAAGCTACCTGGAGTATTATAAACCAAGAAACTGGCAAAACAAAAAGCAAAATTAATTCATTTAACTTAAAAATTAGTGATCAGACTTTTGAATCAGATATTGAGGTGGCTAGTGCTTTTGAAGGTTTCTTTGCTCGAATACCGTTAGAAACTACTAGCAGACTTAATTCTTGCCCCAACACCGCTGTCTCTCTTATGGAATCTAGTGTGAACAAGTGCCAGGAAACATTTAGTTTTAGCTATGTCACTACCGAAGATATTATTAAAGCATTCAAAGCAATAAATATTAGTAAAACAGAAGATCTCTGGGGCATATCTACAAGTATCATCAAATCAATAATTGATGTGATAGCTCCATCATTAGCAATAATTTTTAACCAATGTATAAGTGAAGGGGTCTTTCCTAATTTAATGAAGAATAGTAAAATTATTCCTCTGTTTAAAGCTGGTGACAAAAGTGACCCAGCAAATTTTAGACCTATATCCATACTACCAGCAATAAGTAAAATATTTGAGAAATTAATTTATGCTCAACTTTTAGAATATTTTAAATTAAATAGTATACTGCATGAGAAACAGTTTGGTTTTTCAAAAGGTAAAAGTACAACTGATGCTGGGGTTGCATTTCTAAAACATGTACTTGATGCCTGGGAGGACAAGCAGGATGTAATCGCTATTTTTTGTGACCTTTCCAAGGCATTCGATTGTGTTGATCACCAAACACTATTAAGGAAGTTAAAACATTATGGTGTTTCTGAAATGTCAGTAAGCCTTATGCATTCATATCTGTATGAAAGAACTCAGAAGGTAGTTATTAATAAAACTGAGTCTACCGGAGCTCCCATTACTATGGGCGTACCCCAAGGATCAATATTGGGCCCGCTGTTGTTTTTAATATACATAAATGACCTTCCTTACTACGCGAAGAATTTATGTGAGACGGTGCTATTTGCCGATGATACATCTCTAGTCTTTAAAGTAGATAGAGGTGATGACTGTTCTGACGAAGTTAATAGTGCTCTTTCAAAAGTGTCACATTGGTTTAATAGTAATAATTTATCATTAAACTCAAAGAAAACTAAGTGTTTAAAATTTTCGTTACCTAATGTAAGACAAGTTGATTTTCATATTAGACTAGACGGCGATACGGTCGAATTCATTAACAATACAAAATTTCTAGGTATTATATTAGACTCGCGACTACAATGGGATCCTCATATCGAAGCCTTGGCAAGTAGACTCAGTTCGGCTGCATTCGCAGTTAAGAAAATAAGGCTCTTAACCGATATTAAAACGGCTAGAATAGTCTATTTTAGTTATTTTCAAAGTGTTATGTCCTACGGCCTTTTGTTGTGGGGCTCAGCCGCTAACATCCAAAGTATATTCGTGCTCCAAAAAAGGGCTATTCGCGCCATTTACAACCTCCGATCGAGAGATTCTTTAAGAGATCTATTTAAAGAAATAAACATTTTAACTGTTGCAGGACATTACATCTATGAAAATATAATTTATGTGAAAAAGTATTATAATACATTTGTAAAGCAGAGCGATATTCATCGCTTTAACACAAGAAATAAAGATAAACTTGTCGTTCCCAAGTTTAGGCTAGAAAAATCCAGAGCCTCATTTCTGGGGAAAAGCATAGCCTTTTTTAATAAAGTTCCACAGCATATAATTGAACTACCATTGCATAAATTTAAATGTTACATTAAAGAGTCGCTGATGAGCAAAGGATACTATAAAGTAGACGATTATTTGAATGACCGCAATGCATGGTCATGATGTAACACATAACATAATCACTGTTTAATATGATGTATTTTTATACTAAGCAATTGTTGTATTAGTAACGATATGTTTTTTTTTGTAAATGTCGTTACCTAACTAAGAAACGCTGGCAAGTTTCTTGCGCCCATTCTTCTTGTCAGTTAAAAAAGTCTTGAATGGGTGGTAGGAAAATATTGACGATTCATAAGTACATATTTATTATGTCTAAGTGAATAAAGAATATTTTTATCTTTATCTTTATTAGTAGGTACCCGACAATAAGCGATTCGTACGGCTGAAATGATGATGATGATGAATAAGCGATATTCTCGGAATAAAAGTTTGGTCGAATGCACTCTTAGTTATCGCGAACAACAAAACAATAAAAAACATATTATAACTTACATAAATAAAATTTTAATGAGGGAGTTTTTTTTGACGTTTCATCGTTCGGTTCAAAAATTTGTACTAGATGGCGCTACCCCACTATAGCGACCTAACTTTTTCTGAAGAAGTAAACGAAAAAGTATTTACTCAATAGAAAATAGTAAAGAAAATAGTCTATGAGTAATATACGAAAAGTCATTGTGTTTAAATTTATCTTACTCTATGCATTGTGTTGGCTTATGAAAGCTTTGGAGTGTGTCTGTGCAGATGGGTTTTGTTGTTATTTTTTTATGCTTAGTAAAATCGATTAGTCAATTTATTACAACCAAAATATGTTTGCACTGAACATGGATGGGGGCCCATCCCTGCCGCACACTCACATTGAGCTTCTAATATTATGTGATTGACAACTTTTCGAATGACATTATAATTCATGTTTTTTCGCATTTCTGATGCACACTATACCAGCCACAAAATAAACACCTTCAGTATTATCATAGGTTAATCGGCTAGAAATTAAAAACCCCTCTCGATACATATTGGCAGAAGTGTCAACATTTTCTCTTTCAGTCAATACAGAATACCTCATTAGATCTTCTTCAGTAATCGATGGCGCTTCTTTGATCCGAGACGCGTGTGTCTGGGTTATTAACCAGGGGGGCTACCGGCTAAAAAATATGGGCATGGGTATGGCCTTCAACTGTCATTTGAATTCCTTATTTTGATTGATTTTTGCTGTTTTGTTCTGTTGAACGTTGCTAGCTAGCTATCGTTATACCCGATATCACAAAACAAGGAACTGATTGAGGCTATATTTTTTATAAAATTGACTAGAAGTTCCAAAAAACGTATGAAGTTCATATCCAAAAAGTTACGCGGTAGCCCCCGAGCCCCTATACCGGCTAAAAAATCTGGGTATGGACATGGGCTTCATTTGACATTTGAAGCCCACATTATGCCCATACAAGTACAAAATATGGGCTTTAAATGTCAAATAAAGCCCATGTATTGACATGGGCTTTATTGATAGACTATGGATCATGTCGTCTTGATCAGCCCCTGTACCGGCTAAAAATATGGATATTGATCCATATTTTTAGCCGGTACAGGGGCTGATCAAGACGACACGATCCATAGTCTTTCTTTCGATATGATTGAAGTTCGTTCACCAGTGCGGTGATTAGGCAAGTCCAAAACGTTAAGCAATATCGGTGTCAAGTATTCAGTGCCAGGCCAAAATGTAAGCTATCCAATCGGGGTCCAGTATTCAGTAAAAGTCCAAGCCAGGTCTCAATCAAATTATCAAGAAAAACGAATACGATCACAAAACACCACCAACACCAACGCATGGAAGCAAAGCAATCCGCAGACCTCACAGAAGAAAAACTTTACCACAGCCAGATTAATTTGACAGTACCTACAATACAACCGACCGACACTCAAGTCTTTTTTAGGCTGAATGAACTAATCCTTTATCATAATATGCTGAAAAAAGTAGGTTGTGTTAGGGTTACAGCGCCATCTAGTGCATCGAAAAATTACTGCAGGAAACTCTCCCATTACCTAAAAAGTAACCCTCTACGCATTACCGCAATATTAAATTATTATGTTCCACATATTATTTTGTTTACCATTACATAATTACTTATTATAAACTTATATTTAAATATTTCCTTAACGAATTATTAAAATTCGTAATGTGGAGAGCCCGGTGTGACAAGTTCTTTAAAGATACCTATCATTTTATTTTTTTATGGCATAGATACACCAGCCCCCCTAGCATGACCAACAAAACACGATATGATAAAGCGACTTACCGAGCGATAAAGCCGCCATATTGATTTTTTATCGAATTAACGAGCATGACCATAGCGGTGACATTACCTCGATAAGATATGATATGATAAAGGATAGAGCGAACATGACCACCACTTTTTATCGATACAGTCGAACATGACCATCAAAAAGACGATAATTATCGCGGTGAGTTATCGTTTTTTGACATTCTGCTAACCAAATTTATCGACGACCATTACAGTACGCGATACGTATATCGAGCCATTATTTCATAAGAATAACACTCATTTTCAGTTTATTTAAATAGAAGAAAGGTAAGAATACCAATTTTAAATGTTTCTCTATTACTTGTGTACATTTAATTCTTAAAAGTGTCATGAAAAACATAATATAATTTCAGTTGCAGCAACAATGTCTAGGAGGCCTTTCGTAAGGCTTGAAATAATAGCGGCAGAGGAAAAAAAACCGGTCGAGAGCGAGTCGGACTCGCACACCGAGGATTTCGTACCATCATAAATTTAAATAAATATAACGTGGAAATGTTTTCATCGGTGAGGCTAGATTTGTCAGAGCATTTGCGGTGTAGAATATTGCAGTTTTAGGTCAACGCCAGCTTTTGACCGATAGTGGAACTAATATAATTTAACTACTTATGTTGATGATTTCTGAAAAACTTTACTATTTTAGAGACATCGTTTTATTTTTCCTGTAATCTTTACATAAGCTTCTATCACATAAAATAATTTCAGATTTTTCTCTATGCAAACTTCGGAGACAAGGGGGGAACGGTATTTTTTATTTAATTTTTCATCATAAGTCGAAAACTATGCGGCATAAGAAAAAAGAAAAAATGTTTAAGAATGTGCAAGCAGCGCTCTTTCATATTATGATAACCCATATGTCTTAGTAGCCCCTTTTCCAATTTTTAAGTAAAATAACTATTTTTATTTATCTCTTATTTGCAAAATAGTTAAGCAAACGTCATCTAAAACTATTCCAAATTTCAAGTTGATAGGTAGCATGAGTAGTTCTCGAGATGTCCAGTTGTGACAGACAGACTGAGTCTCACCATAAGGGTTTCTTTTTACCATTTTGGTACGGAAACTCTAAAAAGACGAAGGAAAGAGGAAAGGACTTTCGTCCGAACCTTAACAAATGCGTTCGAGCTCCCGGACAACGAATTTCTAAGAAATTATAAAATTTCTTTAGAAATGGTACAATATTTGTGTTCGGAGCTAGAGCAACTAACTGAAAAATGAAAAAAAGAAAAAAAAGAGTGAAAGAAAAGTGAATGATGAATGATATTTTTTTTCTTACTTAGCAACATTGGTTTAGCATACCACACGATTTATCACTATCATAGCACATGATAACTTTTATCATATCGTATATCGATGCTGTTCATGCTCGCAAATTCGATAGATAACTCGTTGCGATAAGAGAAGATATCATTTATCGTTTATCGACGTAATAATGGTCATGCTAGGGGGGCAGCCCTCCTAGCATGACCAACAAAACACGATATGATAAAGCGAGTTATCGAGCGATAAAGCCGCCATATTGAATTTTTATCGAATTAACGAGCATGACCGTAGCGGTGACATTACCTCGATAAGATATGATATGATAAAGGATAGAGCGAACATGACCACCACTTTTTATCGATACTGTCGAACATGAACATCAAAAAGACGATAATTATCGCGTTGAGTTATCGTTTTTTGACATTCTGCTAACCAAATTTATCGACGACCATTACAGTACGCGATAAATATATCGGGCCATTATTTCATAAGAATAACACTCATTTTCAGTTTATTTAAATAGAAGAAAGGTAAGAATACCAATTTTACATGTTTCTCTATTGCTTGTGTAAATTTAATTCTTAAAAGTGTCATGAAAAACATATAATTTCAGTTCCAGCAACAATGTCTAGGAGGCCTTTCGTAAGGCTTGAAATAATTAGCGGCAGAGGAAAAAAACCGGTCAAGAGCGAGTCGGACTCGCACACCGAGGGTTTCGTACCATCATAAATTTAAATAAATATTACGTGGAAATGTTTTCATCGGTGAGGCTAGATTTGTCAGAGCATTTGCGGTGTACAATATCGCAGTTTTAGGTCAACGCCAGCTTTTGACCGATAGTGGAACAAATATACTTTATGTTGATGATTTCTGAAAAACTTTACTATTTAGAGACATCGTTTTATTTTTCCTGTAATCTATACATAAGCTTCTATCACATAAAATAATTTCAGATTTTTCTCTATGCAAACTTCGGAGATAAGGGGGGGAACAGGTATTTTTTATTAATTTTTCATCATAAGTCGAAAACTATGCGGCTTAAGAAAAAAGAAAAAATGTTTAAGAATGTGCAAGCAGCGCTCTTTCATATGATACCCCATATGTCTTAGTAGCCCCACTTCCAATTTTTTAGACCCCCTTTCAGTCTCTGTTGCAAAAGAATATAACTATTTTTATTTCTCTCTTATTTGCAAAATAGTTAAGCAAACGTCTTCTAAAACTATTCCAAAGGAGAAGTTGCAACGTCCATATAAAAACAACGGAGCCCAAACTCGAGGGGTTTCCTAGTGGCCATTACGAAGTGCTACTGGCTTCCTCCCTGCTCCATCATCAGACCCTCACCACCAAGTGTAGCGAATGGGTCTCATCAGAACGAAACAAATGAGCCAGAACTCGAGGTGTTTCCTATTGGTGATAAAGGAGTGCCACTGGCTTCCTCCCTGCTCCATCATCAGACCCTCACCATCAAGTGTAGCAAATAGGTCTCATCAGAACAAAACATATTTGACGACCGATTTGGCGCAGGGGTAAACTACCTGCCTTTTGCGCCAGAGGTCTCGGGTTCGATTCCCGAACAAGACAAATATTTGTGTGCATGAACATGTCTATTTGTCTTGGTCTGGGTGTTTTCTATGTATTTTAAGTATGTATTTACAAACAAAAAGTATTTAAGTAAATATTTATCCGTTATCAAGTTTACGTAGACACAGTTTCTTAAGAAATTAACTACGGGCTTAGATAATTGGTGTGATTGTAAGAAAATATTTATTTTTATTTTATTATTTATATGAGCCTAAGCTCGAGGGGTTTCCTAGCAGCCATTGAAGAGTTCTATTGCCCACCTCTTGACTCCATCATCAGATTAGCTCGATAGTAGCAAATTATTGTATTGTCATCGGATTCATATAGACTTGCAAAGTTTCAAGTCAATACTACAAATTAGAAGTAGGTTAAAATTGAATTCCAAGATTTTCTTACATTGTGACTTAGTTACAAGTGAAGCTAATAAAAGTTGATAGCATGAGTAGTTCTCGAGATGTCCAGTTGTGACAGCAGACTGAGTCTCACCATAAGGGTTTCTTTATACCATTTTGGTACGGAAACTTTCGGAGACTTTCGTCCAAACCTTAACAAATGCGTTCGAGCTCCCGGACAACGAATTTCTAAGAAATTATAAAATTTCTATAGAAATCGTACAATATTTGTGTTCGGAGCTAGAGCAACTAACTGAAAAATTTAAAAAAAGAAAAAAAAAGAGTGAAAGAGAAGTGAATGATGAATGATATTTTTTTTCTAACTTAGCAACATTGGTTTAGCATACCACACGATTTATCACTATCATAGCACATGATAACTTTTATCATATCGTATATCGATGCTGTTCATGCTCGCAAATTCGATAGATAACTCGTTGCGATAAGAGAACATATCGTTTATCGTTTATCGAAGTAATAATGGTCATGCTAGGGGGGCTGATTTAAATAAAAATATCATCTCGATATGACTTTTAGTTTTCGAGAAATTCATACAAACATAACACAAACATACAAACATAACATACAGACACTTACGAAATTAAGCACACATGCTTGGAAGCCTAATATGGAACGCTATACTCAAATATTATCCAATTCCAACAATATCACATACATACAGGTCATTCTGATAACGTTCTTCTATTTTGATGTCGGTTAAAAAAAAGTTTATTTTAAACGTTCCAGTTTCACTAACTTGAAATTCACTATACTCCAGTAGGTATTACAGAACCGATTATCCAACAGTATAAAATACTACTGAATCCAAAACAAACATTCAGCTCCACAGAACAGCGAAAAAGTATTGGTTCCCCAGCTAATATCGACAGGGTACCAGTTGCGAAAGCGAAATATATTAGAATTCCATGCGTCAATTGGAAAAAAAGAGAAATTCTTCTATTGAACCCGAGACAATACTGTACGGAGGAATAGATATAAATTTGTCGCGGTGCATTGTGGCTTTAAGTAGTTTTAAGAAGTGTCCAAAGTTGGAGTGGGTACTTTTGAAAAGGTAGTGAGTAGTTAGTGAAACTGTTACTGTCTGACCAAAAACAAATAAATAAAATTTTCCGTTACTTAAACTGAGGTGGCATGTTTTACTAACACACGAATATCAAGCTTTATCTAGGAACTATTTTTGTAAAACACTTGTTTATGAGAGAGAAGTACTTACTTTTACTTAAGGCCCAACGAAAACGTGTCGTGAGAAATCCACCGTTTCATATTAAATAGTACAATGTTTCAGTGTTAAACAGCAACTTTAAAAATTGATTTTACATGTATTGGGAAATTTCCGCGAGTCTTATAAACGCCATCGCAAATTGATAAAGTATTGGTTTTAATTTATGAATATTGTTTCACTAACTGAATGACTAAACGTCGCTGCGCCTGACAAGTTCCACATGTGTTTTTTGTTAGGTTTTGGGAAACAACAAAAAACGTGTTATTGAATTAATTAACGGAAACATTGAAAAACCGTTAATGTAATATCATAGACATTTATTATAAACATATTACAATTACAAAGTTTTACACAAATAATAGTTATTTAAGGCACTAGATTTTTTTTTCACCAAAATGTGCACATAACTAGTTTGAAACCGACTAAAATAATGATGTATGTGCACTATGCACATTAAAGAATTTGGCTTTCTGACACTTTTTGTTATTTGAGGTTGTATCATTGTGATCTCATGGTTTTCTTAGATCACAAAACCATCATCATCATCATCATGACGGCTGAACGATGCCCACTGCTGGGAATAGGCCTTCCCCAAGGATATTCACAACGATCGGTCCTGCGCTGCTCGCATCCTTTGGCTTCCCGCGACCTTGACTAGATTGTCAGTCCACCATGTAGGGGGCCTGCCCAGCTGCCCACGGAGCATCGTCTGGTACGCGGTCGCCATTCAAGAACCTTTTCACCCCAACAGCCATCGGTTCTCCGCACTATTTCGCGCCCACTGCCACTTAAACGATGCAATCCTTCGAACGATGTCGGTTGGTCTACTTCTCCACTAGTCTACTAATCCACGCAAGATGGACCGACGTAAGTATGAGCTTATGACCGCTGAGAAGCTAAGGTGTCTAGACACACCTACAACTCACGCGGTTAAAGCGGATATTGACAACCACGTTGATCGCTTAACAACAACATTAATCACCAGCTTTGAAGAAACATGCCCACTTTCTACTCCCAGCTCCCGGCCAGACAACAAACATCACTGGTGGGTACCTGACCTGGAGAAATTACGCCGGAAGGTAAGAAAGTTGTTTAACAAAGCAAAGAACTCTAGAGAAGCGCATGACTGGGACGCCTATAAACAAGCCCAATATGACTACAGGAAGCGTATTCGCCTCAGTAAAAGAGAATGCTGGAGACACTACTGCACCAATATTGAAAGCAACAACGAGGCTAACAGAGTGAAACACATTCTGTGCAGCGAACCAGTTCATAATCTTGGTTTCCTGAAAAAGCCTGACGGAACATACACCAAAACAGACCAAGAGACCTCAGAACTGTTAATGACCACTCACTTCCCAGGATGCCGCATAACGGAAAGTCGCACATGGGAAGGAAAAGAGGAGATTACACCTGTTGAAACCGACTGGATCACCGCCCACAAAGTTGTAAACCCAGAGAAAGTAAGATGGGCAATCAACAGCTTCCTTCCATTCAAATCAGCGGGACTAGACGGAATCTTCCCAGGGCTGATGAGGTGGAGCGACGGAGGTCACCTTGACCACCTCGTAGCCATTTACAGAAGCTGCCTAGCACACCGCCATATTCCTATGAAATGGAGGGAAGTCAAAGTAGTCTTTATCCCTAAACCCGGCAAAGGAGACTACACTCAACCTAAATCATTCAGACCAATTAGCCTCACATCATTCCTTTTAAAGGTGTTGGAGAGACTAATAGACAGGGAGATAAGGAGCACTGTAATATTAATAATAATAATAATAATAATAAAAAAAAAAAAAAAAAAAAAATAAAAAAAAAAAAAAAAAAGCGTCAACGTGACAGGACATTCTTTCCCCATTTTATATCTAATATTTTATTCAGAGATCGAAATTCTCATATTTTCTGTAATACTTCGATCAACAATAGCATCCAGTTTGTAATACCACAATCCTACTAATATTATAAATGCGAAAGTTTGGATGTTTGGATGTTTAGATGTTTGGATGTTTGGATGTTTGTTACTCAATCACGCCATAACGGCTGAACGGATTTGGCTGAAATTTGGGACATAGATACTTTGTAGCCTGGAGAGGAACATAGGCTACTTTTTATCCCGGAAAAACTCACATTCCCGCGGGATAACGTCATGTAGTTCACGCGGGCGAAGCCGCAGGCGGAAAGCTAGTTATTTCATATTTATTAGACCTAAAATACCAAAAACAAAAAGAAAATTTACTATGACATTTGAGAATGTCATCGCCAGTCATCATCATATTGCCAAATTACGAAATCAACAAATGGGATAACGAATGAAGAAATAGATGTTGACGAGAAGCCGAGCAGCACGTCTTCCACCTCCGGGCTCGTCACCTCGCTCCGCCTCGCAGTTGTCGGCAACTGCCTCAGTGCCGTGTGTTCAGCTGACATCTGCAGTTGCGTCGAGTGATAGTGACGAGTACTTCTCTCCGCCGTCGTCGCCACCGCCTGTACGCCGGAGGAGGGGCCGGCCACCGAAGAGTTTGGGGCTTCTGGGGCAAACGGCTCCGGTCAGGGCCCCCGCTCCCGGTGGAGTGCAGCGCATGCGATGGACAATTTCCATCAATGAAAATGTCATGCGCGCATATTTTGAGGCAACAGAGGCAGGAACTAATCTTACTGCGTATCGTGTTCGGATGCTTTCTCTGTTTCAGGCTCTCGAACCATCAATCAACGTTTCGGCTCAACGACTGTCGGATCAGGTGCGAGCCATTCAACGGGGTCACTTGTTGGATGACTCGGTACTTGATCGGCTCCGTACAGAGGTGCAACGTAACCGTATCATTACTACTGCATCGCAGGCGGCAACTCAAGCTTCTGCCGCGGCCACATTGCAAGCTGGCGTTGCTGATAGTGATCGTGGAGATGATATGGTTAGACCTCGGCTTCCACGTTTTCCCATGCACAAAAAAAATAGGGCGCTGATGTGTGCTTTAGATTTGCTACTACCAAATTACTTTGATAGTAGTGAAGACCTGGCTGATACTCATTCGATCCTGTACTGTGCGGCTATTACAGCTTGTCGTGTTGCTCATGTCAAATTTCCAAATACTGACACAGCAACACGCCCTCGCCTGGCTGTACCAGCCTGGCAGTGTAGGATTGAGCGTCGTATCAGTGAGGCTAGGGTACTCATCGGTAAGCTCAGCTGCTTTAGGGAGGGCAACATGCGCCCTAGGGTCATGCGCTTTGTGAAACGTGCATTCTTGGGGACTGGTATTAGTCCTCAAAATTATATTTCATGTGTCACAGAGCGCATCGACTTCCTGAAGCAGAAAATTTGTGCATGGGCTAATCGTATTCGAAGGTATAGGGTGCGAGTCGATCGCTTTACTCAGAACCGCATGTTCGAGAGAGATCAACGACGTGTTTATGCATCCTGGGAGCGATCGTATCAGAGTGATACTGATATGCATCGGCCGGATGATGAAGCCATGATTTCTTTTTGGCACAACATCTGGTCCGTGCCTGTCACTCACTCTGAAGGCGCGTGGATAGAGGATGTTGAGCGTTCGTGTGAGCTTATACCTGATATGAATGAAGTAACCATTGACTACCAAGACGTAGTTTGTGCAGTTCGTTCCTTACCCAACTGGAAATCTCCAGGCCCGGATGGACTGCACAATTTCTGGTATAAATGGTTACCTAGCTCGCACGTTTGCTTAGCATCTCAATTTCAATGTGCTTTATTATCTCGATCGCTTCCAGAATTCATGACAACAGGCATAACCCATCTGCTCCATAAATCTGGTAGTACCGCGGACCCCAAAAACTATAGACCTATCACCTGTCTGCCAACAATTTATAAAATTCTTACGTCCATTTTGAGGTCGAAGATTAATGAACACATTAATCAAAATTCTATTATGGTCGCCTCTCAAAATGGATGTAGGAATGGGGCCCGTGGTACTAAGGAGCTACTCCTCATTGACATGGCTATTAACCAACAGGTTCGTCGAAACCGAAAGAACCTGTCGACTTCCTGGATAGATTATAAGAAGGCCTATGATTCCGTGCCGCATTCGTGGCTCATGTGGGTGCTGGAGTTGTATAAAATAAATACAACTCTACGCACTTTCTTGATATCGTGCATGCGAAAATGGAGAACGGTCCTTTTCTATCCAGGATCTCGACGGATTCTAGGTCAGGGCGATCCTATAAAAATAGAGCGAGGTATCTTCCAGGGTGACGGTTTGAGTCCATTGTGGTTCTGTCTCGCCTTGAACCCTCTGAGTACACTTCTCGAGAGTTCAGGGTTAGGCTATCGTTTACGGAGAAATGGTCAAGTAATATCACACCTGCTGTACATGGATGACCTGAAACTATTTGCCCATAGCAGTTCTCATTTGACAGCGTTACTGAAGGTTACTGAAGCTTTCAGTAATGCCATTAAAATGGAATTTGGTGTGGACAAATGTGCAGTCATGCATGTAAAGCGTGGTCAGATAATGGAATCCACGGGTATACAACTCTCGGATTCTATTCATCTTAGATCTCTCTCCGTAAACGAAACCTATAAATATTTAGGTATGTCACAGGCATTAGGCATCAACGATGCTGACATGAAACAGTCGTTGCGTGAGCGTTTCTTGGGGCGCCTTTCAAAAGTCCTTAAAAGTCTTTTGTCTGGCGGAAACAAGGTTCGCGCATACAATGGATGGGTCATGCCGGTACTAATGTATTCCTTCGGCATACTTAAATGGACTCAAACTGAACTGGATGCCCTGGATAGAAAAGTTCGTACATTGCTAACAGCACACCGCATACATCACCCACGTTCATCGACCATGAGATTGTATATCCCGCGGAAGTGTGGAGGTCGTGGCTTCTTAAATGCTAAGACATTGCATAACCGCGAGATATGCAATCTTAGGGAGTATTTTCTCCAAGTCGATATGGGGTCTCATAGAGATGTAGTTGCTGTTGACAATGGACTGACTCCTCTATTTTTAGCAAAAGAAAACTGGCGCAAACCTGTAGTACTTAGTACTTCCGACCGCAGCACTGTGTGGCAAAGCAAGGAGTTACATGGCAGATTCTACCGGGCTCTCCATGGGCCCGACGTAGATTTATTAGCCTCAGTATCCTGGCTCCGCTTCGGTGATCTTTTTGGTGAAACCGAAGGTTTTGTCTGTGCAATTATGGATGAGGTTGTGATGACGAATAACTACCGAAAGTATATCCTAAGGGATGGCACAGTGGATATTTGCCGAGCGTGTCATCGTCCGGGTGAATCCCTTAGGCATATAATCTCCGGTTGTTCTCGTCTCGCAAACGGCGAGTATTTGCATAGACATAACCAAGTGGCCAGGATAATACACCAACAACTTGCTCTGAAACATAGTCTTGTGGCATCCGAGGTGCCGTACTACAGGTATGCACCAGAACAGGTCCTTGAAAATAGCCATGCCACATTGTATTGGGATCGATCTATCATTACAGACAGGACTATTGTAGCTAATAAGCCTGATATTGTATTGATAGATCGACACGAACGCCGCGCGATAATTGTTGATGTCACTGTTCCCCATGACGACAACCTTGTGAAAGCTGAAAAAGATAAAGAAAACAAATATCTTGATTTAGCTCACGAGATTGTTGACATGTGGGACATCGATTCAGCAATTATTGTTCCGATAGTCATATCTGCCCATGGTCTGATAGCCAAGAGCCTCGATAAACACCTTAAGAGGCTTGCGTTAGGTGGATGGATCGGGAGTCAGATGCAGAAGGCAGTACTTCTGGACACGGCCCGTATAGTGAGAAGGTTCCTGTCTCTGGATCCTTAACCATCGGTAGCCGGGACCTTGATCTTGCTGCCGTTGGGGAACTGCATTTTTGTATTTTTAAATGTTATATTTTTTAGTGTTATACATTGTAAAAATTTAATGTTTAGAAATATAATTTTGTAAGTATTTAAAATGTAATAAAGGGAATAATAATAACTTCTTACATTCACACCAATTATCTAAGCCCATGTTAATTTCATTATGAAACTGTATCATGGAAAACTTGATAGCGGATAATATACATAAATACTTTTTGTTTGTAAATACATACTTAATATACATAGAAAACACCCAGACCAAGACAAATAGACATGTTCATGCACACAAATATTTGTCTTGTTCGGGAATCGAACCCGAGACCTCTGGCGCAGAAGGCAGGTAGCCTACCCCTGCGCCAAATCGGTCGTCAAACTGTATTGGTCAGGAACCCCTTAAATCCAAACCAACACGCCTACTCTGCAGGCAAATCAACAGAGTCCGCCCTACATAAGGTGGTTTCTTATATAGAAGACAATCTCAAACACAGAATATCAACACTAGGCACCTCCATCGACATAGAAGGAGCTTTTGACAAAACCAACTTTACCAGCATAAGCCAGGCCCTTTCCAGACATGGTGTCGATCCTACTATTGCCGGGTGGATTGACAGCATGTTAAGAGACAGAGCCATACAAATTACTGTGAATGATACTACCAGAGGAGTAGTAGCCAAAGGATGTCCCCAAGGGGGTGTCCTCTCACCTCTCTTATGGAACATCGTGGTAAATGAGCTGATTAGTAGGCTCAACGACCACAACTTTCTCACAGTAGGCTATGCAGACGACTTGACCATACTCATCAGCGGGCGAGTTGAGAGCGTGATATGTGACCGAATGAGGTCCGCGCTAAAGGTCGTCGAACAGTGGTGCACTAAACACAATCTAACAGTGAACCCAACAAAGACAGAAATGATCATGTTCACAAACAAACGGAGTCTAGGAAATCTTAAACTCCCAAAACTTTTTAATACCAGTCTTTCCCTAAGCAAGGAAGTCAAGTATCTAGGAGTGATACTAGACAACAAACTCCTCTGGAATAGACACCTCGAAAGCAAACTAAACAAAGCCACAATCATCTTCTGCCAATGCAAAAGACTACTCGGCAAAAGTTGGGGACTATCACCGAAAATAACGATGTGGCTGTATAAAACTGTTATACGTCCCATAATCACATACGGAGCCGTTGCCTGGTGGTCCAAAACGGAGCAAAGCACCGTCATCAACAAGCTGCAGAAGTTCCAAAGATTGGCATGCTCTGCGACAACCGGCTGCATGCGAACCACCCCCACAGCCGCTCTAGAAGTAGCCCTGGATTTAACACCCTTGGATCTGTTTATACAACAGGAAGCCTCCATGGCTGCTATAAGGCTAAAACACCTGGGTCTGTGGTACAATCGAGAGGGTCCTCACTCCACATTGTGGAATGATTTAGTGAAACATGAGTCACTAATCGCTGCCCCATGCGATAGGATACCCAAGCAATACATTTTCGAAAAGAAATACCAAATACAGTTATTTGAAAATGACCGAGATCACTCTGGCATACATGAAGTCCGAATCTATACGGACGGCTCCAAGATGGGGACTGGAACTGGAGCTGGAGTATTCTCACAAGATCTGAATATCAAAATATCACTAGCGCTGGGCCAACACAGTTCGATATTTCAATGCGAATGTGTTGCAATAATAAACGCCGCTACCACGGCCCTGTCTAGAGGTATGAAGGAACTAAACATCCGCATACTGACCGACAGCATGGCCGTCCTAACAGCACTGGAGGCCAACACCATCAACTCCAGTATCGTCTACGAATGCCACAAAGTTTTGGATCGTTTAGCATCCAACAACGGAGTAATCCTACAATGGATTAAAGGGCATAGTGGATCACACGGGAATGACGCCGCCGATGAGCTGGCTAGAATGGGATCCTCCACAATAGTGGCAGGACCTACACCCATTCTGCCACTCCCATTCAGCCAACTGCGCTCATGGGTAAGGCAACGAACTCGTGCTGCACATAATACTCGTTGGGTAGCTCTAACAAGCTGTAGACAGTCTAAGATGGCGATGACTGCAGTCTCGCCGCGTTTGACCTGCAGGCTGCTCAGTCTCAATCGTCCAGACCTCCGGATAGTTGTTGGTACACTTACAAGTCACCTTACCTTAAACCGACAACTATTTATTATGAATGCGACAGACAGTCCTCTATGTAGAGGTTGCCTGAACGCAGAGGAAACTGCCGCCCACGTGATCCTGGAGTGCGTAGGTTTGGCCGCACAACGAACAGAAATCCTCACAGAGGTGAGGTCGCTCCTAGAAGCCTGTGAACGCCCCAGGAGGCTTCTGCGCTTCTGGAAGGAGCTAGGATGGCTCGACTAGCCATGTTCACGCATAACGGACCAAATATGAGTCTAAATGCGGAAAACTGTCAACACCAAATACCAACACCACGTCTTACTTCCATAGGTCATTACTGACAACACACACTGGTCAAAGACTGTCGTCTTGAGATATTGAGGTATTTCAGCGCGAATATATGCCGGAGCTTCCCGAACGCTGCCCATCCGAGCTGGGTTCAACGAGAGATTACTTTCTCGAAGTTGGACTTACCTAACTGGACCGTCTGTCCCAGGTAAACATAGTGGTCAACAACTTCGAGTGTAATGTTCCCAACATTTACTAAAGCGGGAGCAACATGGGCATTGGACATGATTTTCGTCTTATCCATGTTCATCTTAAAACCCACACTTTGAGAAGCATTACTGAGATCCTCGAGCATTGTGTTCTGGTCTTCCAAGGTTTTACCCATAAGAACTACATCCACGGCAAACCGTAGGTGTGTTAGGTACCCGCCATTGATGTTGATGGCGCATCCTTTCCAGTTCAGAAGCTTAAAAAATATCCTCCAACGCAGCTGTGAACAGTTTCGGAAAGATGTCGTCTCCTTGTCTCACAACTCGCTGTAGTTTGCATAGGATTAGAGCTCTGGTTCTGTAATCGGACTGACATGATGGCGTTGTGATATAAGTACCTCAGCACCTCGATGCTGAGGTACCTGTAGTCTATTTAACACCTCTGGAGAGACTGTAGCACCGCCGTCTCAATCGAATCACAGGCTTTCTCATAGTCCACGAACGCCAAGCAAAGTGACAAGTTGTACTTTTCGGTCTTTTGTATAACTTGCCGCAGTGTATGAATGTGGTCTATGGTACTATAGCCTTTTAGGAACCCGGCTTGTTCGGGAGGTTGGAAGTCGTCAAACCTGCGAGCGAGACGATGCGTCATGTCTCTCGAAAACAACTTATAGATATGGCTCAGAAGCGAGATGGGTCTGTAGTTCTACAAGAGAGTTTTATCACCCTTCTTGAAAAACAGCATCACATCGCTTCTACCCCATGCCTTTGGCGTTTTGCCGTCGAGGATGACTGAATTGAAAGCCGTCTGGAGGACTTTAAGTATCGGCTTTCTGCACGCTCTCAGAAGCTCTGATGTGATTCCGTCATCGCCCGCAGCCTTATTGTTTTTAAGATGCTTGAGGGCCATTCTAATCTCGTAAAGGCTGACGTCCGGGATATCTTCTATATAGTGTCGGGTAAGCTTGACTCTAGAGTCTTTAGCCTTGCTTTCAACAGGTGTTTGCGTGGAATATAGCTGTCCATAGAAACTCGCAATCTCTGCTGTTTAGATCGTCCACATCTATGCTGTTCTCAAAGGCTGCAAAGCGGTTTTGGAGCTCGGGCTGAAAGCATTCGGAGTTTTGAATTTGAGCCGGTATTGGTCGGAGCGTGGGTTTTATCAGTCGCGATCTTTCAAGCTGGACGTTAATATTCAATGTGCCTCTCACCATACGGTGATCGCTTAATATCTTAACAGCGTTGATCTCACTGACATCATTGAATTTGTGCCTCTTTGTCGACATGATAAAATCGATCTCGTTTTTTACTTTACCGTCCGGACTAATCCAGGTCCATTTGCGGCTTACGGGCATGAAGTCTGTCAGCAACTGGCCCCTTTCGTTCCGTTGCCCAAATCCAAATTGCCCCACTCTCAACTCATCACCGCAACGTTGCCCCACTTCGCATTGAAATCCACCATCACAACCGTGTAGTGGGTTTTATAGCTATGCATAGTTTTAAAGATCTCTTCATACATAGCCCCCACTTCGACATCGTCGTGTTTCGAGGTTCAGTGAATATTATTTCGATATTCTGAGTATCAGGTACGCTACCCTGCTCGACACACTTCCGATGGCACCTAATCACGTTGTTAACAAGGAACTTGCTTGTGGACGATGAACCCGACACCACCAAGAGAATGTTGGTCGCCCTCTCGGTGGTAAAGTAAGTTACCGGATTGCAGGATAATCGAATCCTCCCCCTCTCTTCGGACTTCAGATAATCCAATAATATCCCAATGTTACTTACTAATTGCCTCTTCCAACTCTACGAGCTTTGCATCGGGCCTCAATGTGTGCATGTTGTAGGTTGCCAGGTGCCAGGTCGAGACGTCGTTGTTGGTAGTCGGATCTTACCCGGGGATTCTTAGCACCCCCTGCCCTTGTTATTAAAGAACATGAGACAATTAAATAAAAAACACAAAAAACAGCACAAATGTGGTGACCATCTACTGTGTTCCACAGTTTATTGAAACGAAGGTTTCTCATGCAAAATTAAGTTACTTAAAGCTAGGCCTACCTTAACTTGGAGAATACTGTCCGTAATCCAGGGGGGCTGAACGCTGTCTCGCCGGCGCGCGCCTGGCAAAACGATCTCCACACAACCCCCGATGGGAAACTCTTACAGCTAACACTCTTATAACTACACAATGCCCTAATAGACAGCTAAAACTTCCCGGCGCTTTTCAAAGCGAACACACACGGGTCACAAGTCCGTACCCGGACCGGGCGCTCCTAGGTGCAAACGCTCGAGATCTCGGTCACAATACGAGTAGGTAACTGGCGCGGCACGTCGCGTCGCTACAGAAACACACAAACTTGCCTCACGGCTGCGGACGGCCAACTGAGCGCGAGTTGCGCGGACGGTGGTTGGCGGCGCACCCACGAATGAACGTGAATGAATGAATCACGCGCGGCGTGAACAACAACTATGCGGTAAATTCATAATGCACTTACCCATTTTACTATGCTTTATCTCCTAAGAACTATATTTTTATGTTGTTTACACCACAACTCTCACATCGCTGACACAGTTGGCGGGCGACTTAAGACGGAACGCAAATCCTTTATGTGCATTTCCGCACATACGGCTATTTCCCAACGGTCAAAACACATATGGAATTTGTTAGATTTGTTTCTATTTCGAATATCACAAAAATGATTTTATGAGCACATAGAGCATCAAACGGAGATTATTTTAAGTGCAAAAAACAAAAATCAAAAAAATGCACATATGGAATTTGTCACGCGCAGCGACGTAATATTGGTTTCATACAGGCATTTCTGAATTATCAATCATGCAAAAAGCTCAAAATAGTTTGACATGAAGAACGAACGTTTCAAAATAGCAAAAGCTAAAACTGTCTGTTACTGTTATAACGAAATATTGCGTCCATAGGATGCCAATAAAAACAATAATTTATCAATCAAATGTCGAAGTTGATTACGTAGTTAAAATTTATTTAGTACCTAGTTAAAATTTATGTAGTACTGGTTAAAATTTATTTTTACTAATAATTCGATGTGAAACACGAAAAGTGAGTTAAAACATTTTTTTTATCCTCAACGGGGTAGCACTTAGCCTTCATCACACCTGATGTTAAGTGATGATAAGGCTGAGGTGGAAGCGCACTACTCCCGGAATACAATATTTACCTACACTGGGAATCGAACCCTGGACCTCGGGTCTGATACCGGTGGTGTGTACCACTACTACCACTAGACCACAGAAACGGTTAAAATTTAAATTATTATAGTAGGCGATTAGACTGAATTATTAAAGACACTTCTATTTGGACTTAGTACATACTAGCATACATACTAGGTTGTTCCCGTCGTAATATCGGGATAAAAAGTACCCTATGTTGAAAAATTGCATTGTTAATGCAAAAAAGTAAATATTTAAATAACTATTATATATTGGTTTTTGCGTGAAAGAGTAACAAACATTCATACCTACATCCATACATCCATACTCACAAACTTTTGCATTTATAACATTAAGTACCTAGGATAGTTACACTTTTAGAAATTTTAGAAGAAACGCTATTTCTTACTTTCATCGCGACATGAAAGAAACTCGATAAAATAAATAATGAATGAGTATCATTCTATTTTAGTTTAGCACCCGACGTTGCTCACTTTGTATTTTATTTTGTGTACCTACGTCATCAGCACTTATCCACGCCGTATCCAGCGACGGCGACTCCGTACTGACAAATATTAGGTGGTGTTATTAAGATGGAAAACTCTGAGGTGGCTAGCAAAACCGAACTTCGTCTTGAAGATTCGGTTACCTACATGAAGCACAGAAGAATATGAACTTCTTGATTTAAAAATATATTTTATGACAGCCAGTACAGTGTGTTTTATAATAGAATATAGGTCAGTGTTCCCAGCCATCAGTTGGTAGGTATGTTGGTATGCCGCATGGTATTAGGTTGCGTTTCATACTTACCTGTCCGAGAAACGTAACAAGAGCGTTTGGGTGAGCTACGTGAGCTCGATGCTGGGGACTGGCGCGAAACTGCAAAAGATCGAGATAGATGGCGAGCTCTAGTATCGGAGGCACACTTTGGGTCGCTGAGCCACCGGAGTAAGTAAGTAAGTAAGCGTTTGGGTCGCGAGTCTCGACCCGGCACCTGGCCACGAAAATAAAATGCTGGGTCATCTCATCATTGATGTAAAAAAAGTATCTTTTATGTAGCTTATTATGCTAGAAAAACAACATATTGCTTTGCACGAAAAAGAGCTGTCATAGGACCTATGCTACATTAAAGAAAGTTAATAGTAAGGTTCCATCGGATAACTATTCTGTCTATTCAAATCTCAGTCAGTCGTTATTCGCAGAGAATGCGAAAATCTGAAACATAATGAGAATACCTTACTCGATGTAGCGTCCATCGTTAAGTTTTCTAGAAAATTGAATAAAACAATAGTCTCCGTTAAAATTCAGTCGCCCGATGCGACACCGTGGTTATTTTTCAACGAATCTGTGGTCTACTATGAAAAGAGAATTGTAATACTCGGACGATATTCGAAGTAATATCGTTAATATTTTCTAATATACAGCAATTAAATACTTGCGGGACACGTCGATATTACTTTTCAAATCAATAATAATACTTAGTACCTACATATTTCCGACAGACTGATTTTGTCACTTTTCTGTACTGAAATTTATAACCTTTACCAACTGCCAACTACTTAATTAATGATTTAACTGCGGTCCTTATCACTTGATTCTTCTTGACCGAATAATCTGAAACTTCACCCGATAGATATTCTTACATCGGTAATCCGTTTTCGGAATAGCCTCCCTGGATTAGATCCCAACTTTGCTCTAACTTGACAAGTTTCCAAGTTGTAAACGGATTTAAGGGTGTGACTGCAGAGTTTATTTTAGGATCGCCAATGTGGGGTTAGAGTGCTAGAGTTTTATAGCAGATGGATTTATTATAATCTTGTGCAAAAAAGCCCAAGCAGTACACTACACACTGGCTGATTATGGTCCAACTATACACCTACATAAGGTTAAAAGTGTGATTAAAGATGTTTATAGGTTTTGGTAGCTTATCAAGGCCAAGTCAAACCACCCCACTCGGTAGGGTTGCGTTGCGTCGCGCGTGAGTCGGGCCGCGCATCTGCCGGCCTAGCATGAGCGGCTTTTATCACGTGGTATACCCCACTACGGTGTAAGCAAGACAGCATGACGTGCTATATCATATCGCGTGATTTAATGATGGTCATGCTAGGCAGGCAGGCCGTGTAATCAGTGTGTGCGCCTCAGCCCTATTGTTCATACATTATCTGAGTGAACGCACACCAACGTAAAACTCATCTTAAGGCACTACTCGGAAAAATATGGACTTTTTCATTTAAAACTATTTATTACGGTTACCGTTGTTACAAATCTAATAATAAGATATATATTTCTTCATACCTTTATCTAGATTCGTATAGTTTCAAAAACACGATTTTATGATTTTGTCTCGACACTTTTTCTTTTCGAAAAGACCTCTAAAAAATACGAAAATTTAAGATTATTCTTAAATGGGGTTACTTACACTATTGGAAATTGGTTTAATTAGTGGACACCAATAATATTTAGGATCGTATAGAAGCATTTTTTAAAAATCACTGTAGTTTTTTAATACGAAGTTTTGTGTTTTTTTTTTGACTAACCTGCAAAATCGGTCTCGCTCCCGCACGCGTCGTTTTCTCATTGCTATCTCGCTTCAGCACATTTTTTCCGAGTATCACCTTAAAGCAAAAGAATTAAGGTACTTACATCAAAACTGTTCAAAATACCACGATAACCAAACCAATCAAGAAAGATAAACCGCCCCCAAAATTGCTTAACAAAACTTAACAATCAAATCAAATCGTAATTCACATTGTTATTTTTAACTTGCCCAATAAAAATCACGAGTTTCTTCCAAAGATTTACGGCAGACAAAATTTCACTTCATCTTTAAAAGTATAAAGTACTTTCAAATCATGACGAGTTGTTAACGAAATATCGTTATTCGTGTCTTAGAACTCGAAATAAGTACAAAATTATACTTCGGCAACTCTCAACTTGAGCTATCCATCATTTCGACCGCTCTGTAGAAGTAAATCATTCATAATTTGCGACAAACTTAAGTTTTCACTTCAAAAAACTCATTTTAAACCTTTATGCCCCTTAAACTAAAGTTAAAAGCAATGAAAAACAAGTGGAAACCTTACCTTGGCCTCGCTATACGCAGTTTTTAATACAAAAATACATTTTCACTTGAAAAGAATCTTATTCTTAAGGTTTAGAAGCGAAAATTCAATAAATTACGAAGTTGATATTATTGCGGAAGTTACGCCAAGTCGCCAAATTATCGAAAGCCAATTTAAAGTTGGTTTCATTTTTCGAAAATCAGTTTTTTCTTTTATTAGTTAAACGTTGGTATGTTAGGCCACCTTTATTATTGTTGTTTAGAGGCTCTTTCAATAAGTTTTTATTTTACGTTTACCAGAACAATTGAAAGTTGGTTTCATTTTTCGAAAATCAGTTTTTTCTTTTATTTGTTAGACGTTGGTATGTTAGGCCACCTTTATTATAGTTGTTTAGAGGTTCTTTCAATAAGTTTTTACTTAGTATTGGCAATAAACGATATTCTACAATTCCAAACTTCCAAAAAATCGGAAGCTAGTTGTGAGACGGGTCGATTTTTTCTAAATACTTCATTTTCCATTTTTCAACCATAAAAGTTGCATTGTGAATGCAAAAAAGTAGGAATTTAAATAGCTTGCCATAGTAATTTCTTCTTTAGCGATTGTCAAATATCTGGAAAGGTATTTCTTTCGCGGGTGGGGGTAGTAATATCTTCACATTGATGAAATTAACGCTGGCTATACAGCGTGTAAGGAGTATTTGATGAATTCGACGCTTCTCGTAACGACTCCGTAGCTCAGTGGTTAGAGCAGTCGCCCGGATAGCGAAAGGTCGTGGGTTCGAGTCCCATCGGAGCTAGTTGTGAGACGGGTCGATTTTTTCTAAATACTTCATTTTCCATTTTTCAACCATAAAAGTTGCATTGTGAATGCAAAAAAGTAGGAATTTAAATAGCTAGATTTTGTACGTTTGGTAGTTGATAAGCTAAAACCTATTGTTGACTATTATAATTATATTTAAGTAGATCGTAGGTTATGTTGTAGCCTTGCCATGCACTACGGCAAAATACTGCTACAGCAGTCTTTTCAAGCGTCAATGTAGCTACTTATTACGAATATATTTATTCGTCATCACAGGTAGGTAGGTAGATACAAGTTCACAAAAGTAGTAAATCAATGGGTCTAGTAAGTATAGGTACATTTTTGCTTTTTCTGGTATCAATCTTAAAATAATACAACTTACATACAAAATCGTAAAATATCCATCAAAAGTTTACAATTTCAGTGATTCTCGTTAATTTATAAGCGCTCATTACATTCCACCATCGTTGCTCGAAGCAACGTTACAGGGCTGCCAACAGTTATTTAAATAACAAATAAATATCAGACGAAATATTACACATTGGTCTGTTTCCGAGATAAATAGCTTAATTAAGCAATAAAATTGTGTTACGGATATCATCCAAAGAAAATATCCATATTCGAAAGTAACTACTTAATATGACATATGTGTCCGTTACTTTACGTCTAATCATACACCAAAATGGTGAACTTTAGCACTGGTAGGACATATTTTCGACACTGGACATATTTTCGTCGAAAAGAAATGATTCTGTACGGTGCAATAACCGTACATAGCGCCATATCAGCATTTCACGCCAATTGAGTTATATTTTAATTTTAATAGCTATTTAATTGTTTCGATGTGTAAGCATTATTATTCAGTTCACTTTAAGCAATCATCGCGTGAACTCATTTACTTATCATTTTATCATATTAAATATATATACAATATATATATCATATTATATACAATTAAATCCTTTATCATCTCTAAATCGAGTTATCATTTAAAGTTTGTGTGGAACACCATACAGATTCCTAAAAGACAATGATTCTTCTCGCAAGGTCTTTGACGTTCATAAAGTGTTGTTAACTCAACCTAAATTGAATAAAAAAAAACATTCGATTTTTTTTACACAATAAACCCAGTAATGTGGTAAAACCGAATAAATTCCACACGGACAAAGTCGCGAGCAGCTACTAGTTCTCAAATATAAGCGATCTCATACCACCATCAGTCTTTCAAAGCCATCACAGGGTTGCCAAAAATTTATTGCAGCTAACACGATTTAATTAAAAGTTTTGGGCGGACAATTCGTTTTCGAGTTTTCGCTTTTCCAATTAGATGAAAAGTGCGCTGTTTGGTTTGGTATAGGAATGTGAGAGTCGTGTTGTAAATTGCTTGAGTTAGTAATTAAATAAAAAAAAATGTAGTTTATACGAATGAACTTAATAGTTTTATCTACACTCATGTTATAATATTCAAATTATGAACGCATGCCTGAACGTATACTGATACACTTTATGTCATAGTCAACTTTAAAAAATAAAGCTGCTGCATCCGGGTGTTTCATATTGACCATTATAAAACACCCGGATACAGCGGTCACTCATTATAAAACACTTATATTTCTTAAATTTACAGTCTCCATGGCAACCGTAGGATTTACCGGCCCAGCCGGCCTAGCATGAGCGGCTTATAACGCGCGATATGATATGTTAAGATGATATGGTACGGCAAGTTGTCTTGCTTACCCCACTAAGGTGTAAGCAAGACGGCAGGCCGTACCATATCATATCGCGCGTTATAAGCCGCTCATGCTAGGCCGGCTGACTTCCAACTCTTTCAAGCCCTTCTTTAGCCGGCAACAATCAGAAACGTTTTTAAAATTAGAATTTTGAATTTAGAAGGAATAGACCGTATAGACTCCTATGAGTGGGGTTTGGCACCAATTCACATTTTATAATTAATATTGATTTGCTTTATTTTTGAAATATATAATAAATGTAATGAGTGTAGATAAAGAAGTGTATGAGACTGCACATAACTCGGTATTAAAACACGAGTGGGAGTTTAAAAAACGAGCCTTGGCGAGTTTTTTAATAGTATTCCACGAGTATACTCCTCATTATGCGACAGTCACATAAACTACTATTATTTAACAGCGCTCCACTCGCGACTTCGTCTGCGTGGTTCCCCTTTTTCCACTTTTAGTGCTCCCCTACACTCCCCATGGAACATACATGCCAAATTTCTGTTTCTTGCGCCCAGTAGTTTCAGCTGTGCGTTGTCTGTCAGTCACTCAGTAACGCAAGAGTTTTTAACATAATGTAGACGTAGATAATTTGGGATTATATTTTTAATGTGTTTGCATTTGTAATGTTATTATTTCACAATAACTTTATTTAAATAAGTACAAGAAAAAATCGACTTGCCTCCCAACTACGAAAGGATCGACTTTTCGACCTGCGACTTTTCGCTATCCGGACGACTGCTGAGCTACTAAGGCGTTAGAAGACAAGACACGTCGATATGTCGAAGAATTTTATGAATATAAAATCTCTGGCTTTCAGCGTAATTTTTTTAATATTATTACTGCGTTTTATAATTTTATTTTCATTACAAAAAACTTGGTAGAAATTGAGGTTCATTATCTGGTAGCCCTATCTCAAGATGGTAACATTAAACTTTAATTTGCAACGCTCCCGAGTAGTGGCCATTTTATTGATTTAAATTACAGCTCTCGCCACCATGGTGGTCTTTATGACAGCTTAGTGTTGCCAGTAATTGATCGCATAATAACTACCAAGACGAGATTTTGCTTCTTAATTAGTGCTATTACCACACTTTCGAAGGAAAGATTTTTTTTAAATGGGAATTTTCGTTGAAATGATAATTTGCAATTTATTAACGTTAATGTGTGTAGGCACGTATACAGTTTTATACATAAACTAGCCAGCTTGCAATTTCTCCTGTGCCAAAATGTATCTAAATCCGTACAGTAGTTCTGCATGAAAGCGTAACCAACATACCGACAACATCCTCACAAATTTTTGCATGTATAATATTAGTAAGAAGTAGGACGTATTAAATACAGTAAGTATGTAAATATGTCAAGTGTTTTAGATATTTTAATAACCATTCCAATAATATAAAAAACCATTTCTATCGTTATTGGCTTTTGAAGGACATTTTTAGTAGGTACCTTCTTTTTTAATCCTCATCTTTAAAATACAATAGTCACACTCTATTCCGTCGAATGAAGCGCAGAGAGCTGTGTAGAAGTGTAGAGATGTTTTTTATTTCTATTTTGTTTTGAACGACGCTACTGAGCTTTTTATAATGTACGACAATGGTCAGTATAAGTAATGTCTGCTTTACCGGTTGCGCATGGCTGGCATGGCAATACAGCGTCGCAATGTTAGTCGTCCTTTACGCATCACGTCAATCCTTCAGTTTCTCAACAAATTTTAACAGAACCATCTCGATCATTTCAACTTTCGAATAAAACAAACCGCATCATTTTCGGTACATTCGTTCAGGAGCTACGTTGCTACAGACAGACAGTTACACCGACACGTCAAACTTATACTTAGCACCCCTCTTTTTGCAGGCGGGGGTTAAAACGGATGTAAAAAAATGTCGTAGTAACCTTTTCAAGCCTGTTGGAAGTTTTGTCTATCTCAACATGTCACCTCCAGTACCGCTTTAAAGGGAAACTCTATACATGTTTAATGCAAATCGCTTGTGTAATTAAGATCTTTACGCGCCGCCAATCTAACTCCGCGTCTGATGAAAGAGCCAGAGGGGGTGGCACGCTAACACGATGCGAGAGTTATATGCATATCAAGTTTCAGGCTTCAGTGGAAATTTATGTAATGCGCCTTATGTTTCAGTCCATTTTAACTTAGTTTAACTGACTTTGAAAAAGGAGGTTATTTATTATTTATTTATTTATTATTTATTAAGGAAACAAACGGTCATACATAATACATTGTACAATGTTAAATGAATCTAAAAAAGACCTATAGTTCCATTAAAGTATACAAAAAAGTAGTACTTAACAAAAATTTTTTTTTTGCAATCTAAAAGATATTTCAGAGCAAACAAAAGAAATAGTACTTAAGTGCTTAGTGCGTTAGAAGTGTTATTGATAAACACAAATGGAGGTTTATAAAGTGTTTTGTTTCTTTTACTCTCTTGACAAATGTTAAAGATAAATAATAAACATTATTTCAACGGTCTTATAGCTAAAACAGAATTAAAATTATAATTAGGCTTTTATGGATTAAGCAGATTTCAACAATAAGCAATCCATGGAGATGCAAATCACACTTAAGGTGTGTTATAAATATAAAACAACATATAATAAATGTGTTAATATTAGGTAGGAAATTAACACGTTAACAACATTATAGGCATGTTATAATGTTTGTTTAAAAACAAAACTTCCGAAGAAATAGTGTTAATGGTACGGAAAACGGCACGCTAAGCCACCACAACAGGGTAATTAGTTTCAGACAATAATCAACTATAATATAAACACAATAGGGTTCAAAAAAACAGAGTTTTTTTTTAGTTCTGTGCTACTAGCCACACATAACGTAATAATAAAAAATAAAGTAACAAAGAAATTACGTAATGAAATATGACTGGTAACAACAAATGCCAAATAAATGGTTCATTCTAAGTTCTATTTACCTAAATGTTTTTTTCAGAGATCTAACTGTACAACAAAATATATCCACGTCCTTTAATAGTTCACATTTGTTATAAAGTTTACAGGCACGTTTTGTAAACATATTAGCAACATAGTTAGTTCTACTTGGTGTAATGTGAAATAAGTCTTTATTACGACAATTGCGCATACGCGCGCGCGGCACCCTGAAGTTAATCCTACCAAGCAGTGAGGGGACATCGAACAAACTGTGTATAATTTTATACAACAAAACCGAATCAATGCAGTCGCGTCTATTCTGAAGATGTTGCATTTGATTGCGCTTCAACAAATCGTCATAATTGTCAGAATTAAATCTGGGACCACTCCCGGTACGGTAATTTAGTGCCTTAACAAATTTTTTTTGAACCTTTTCAATCCTATTAATATGTACATCGTAAAGTGGTTTCCAGACCGCAGAGGCAAATTCAAGGCGGCTTCTTACAAAGCTATTATATAGTATTTTATATGCCAGAGCGTTCTTAAAAGGTTTACCAATGCGTAATAAGAAGCCAAGCTGTCTGTATGACTTGCTAATAATGGAATCAATGTGGGGTATGAAGGTCAATTCAGAGTCCATAATAACTCCGAGGTCCCGAATTTGGGTCACTCTATTAAGAACAGTATCACTAATTTTGTAATCGTAAAATATAGTTTGCTTTTTTTTTGTGAAACTTATAACATGGCATTTGTCCAAATTTAAAAATAATTTATTTTCATTACAAAAGGTTTCAAAATTTCTTAAATCAGCCTGTAACAAATTACAGTCGCCAATATGACGAATTATCCGGAAAATTTTGGTGTCATCGGCATAGAGAAGAATTTTTGAATTAACAATCGATTTAGACATATTATTTATGTAAATATTAAAGAGTAATGGACCCAAATGTGATCCCTGCGGGACTCCTGAAGTAACAGGTTTATAATTTGATATAAATCCAGCAAGTACAACGGCCTGACTCCTATTCTCGACATATGACTTTATCCAGCGAAACAGATCACCGTGTATACCGAAATGCCACAGCTTTTGTAATAGTGTATAATGACAAATTTTGTCAAACGCCTTGGCAAAATCGGCATAAACGGCGTCTACCTGACACGAATCGCCCATGGCATCAATAATGTTTTCAGTAAAAGTCAGTAAATTAGTATCAACGCAGCGCCCTCGAAAGAAACCATGTTGTTCATCAATTATATGATTACGAACTACCTCAAATAGTTGATCAGTGACAATTTTCTCGAGAATTTTGGGGAACTGACTTAACTTGGATATAGGCCGGTATTTCTCAACATCCTGACTTACTTGGCCCTTTGGAATGGGAGTGATCCACGCTTGTTTCCACTTATCAGGAACACAGCCCTCTGCGAGTGATTTGATAAATAGCAAAGTGATAGGTGTAGCCAGAGCGGCTGAACATTTTTTTATAAGAATAGGATGTATGTCGTCAGGCCCTGAACTCTTATTAACGTCAATAGAATTTAAATATTTCAAAACTATTTTCTCATTAATTTCAATTGAATGAATATCAATTACAGGATTACTAGGGGGTTTCAATGAGTCAACGTTAAATGAACCCAGCTCCGACCTTTCAAAGACAGAATGGAAATGATCGTTAAATAAATTACATATCTCATTACCCTCAGAAGAGACAGAGTCTTTATACTTCATAGTTTGTGGAAGGCCCTTATTTGATTTTAATGATTTTATGTAAGTCCAGAAATGTTTAGCGTTAGATTTAATCTTTTGTTCAGAATAACTTACAAAATTTTGATAACAGTCTCTCTCTATTTTTTCAGCTCTTTTACGTAAAGTTTTGAAACTATCATAGTCAAGGGGGTTGTTATAGCGCTTCCACAAACCATGATATTTACATTTTTCTTTGAGTATTTTTTTTAAAGGAGTACTATACCATGGCGGATATTTATTAGATGAATTATTCCTAACTCGCGGCACATACTTAATTATAAGAGATTTAAGCAATTCATAAAATTTTAACAAACTGTCTTCCATACATAAGTTTTTAAAAAAGTTGGACCACTGGATTTCTGAAAGTTCAAAGTTAATTTTGTCAAAGTCAGAAGCATTATAATTAAAATGATATGAGTGAGCAGGCTTAAGGTTAGGAGTATAGCGTAAATTAAAGCTTATGTTTAAGGATTTATGGTGAGAGTCCTCATTAGTTAATGGATGAAGACAGTGTGTTACAACACAATCAACACTGCTAAATATTAAATCTAAATATCGATTATTTGAGTTTGGAATACAGTTATACTGATTTAAACCACTAAAATGTATAAATTCATGTACAAATTGTGTTAAAATATTACCGCTTGGTATTAATTTCATTACCAATGAGGAGGTATGAGGTACCCAACCTGCTTCAGTTATATTAAAATCACCAGTTATAATGAAGAAGTCGTTTGGGTGATCATTAATTAACTGACTTGCAATGTCAAAAAATGCACTAAGTGTATCCCTTTGACATGACCCGTGGGGGATATAAATGCAACAAATGTTTAGATAACGCGATCGCTTACGTTGCACTGATATTGACGAGGAAATATCACTATCACTTACATCCAATGGAACAGAAACCCATACACAATCAGAGGAAGCGCGCGGGGGCACGGGCCAGTCTCGGCGCAACGGCAATAGCTCGCTGCGCACGGCTATGGCCGCCCCCCCGCCACGTTCGAAGCCACTATCATCCTGAGATCTGTCACAACGAAAAACATTTAAACGCGTATCAAAATACTCACGGTCATTGAAATTATCTGTAAGCCAGGTCTCAGTTATGCAAATTATGTCATAATTAGACATAGCAACTTGAGAGAAAAACTCATGCGACTTAGTTCGAAGGCCCCTCACGTTTTGGTAATAAAGGTTAATATTTTTTATAGTCATAACTTAAACAACATTTGATGTTATTATGTTTTAAAGCTTCAGGTTGATTGAAAGGTTACTAGGAAGTAGGTAGCAGTGCTGCGCTGTTTTCCCCGCATTGTTTTTTAGTATGTCTAGTTCATGGTCTATCCACTTATATGCATGCAAAATTTTATCTAACTATGTTTTGTTAACACGTGATTGAGAAACGCACAAACAAACTGACAAACCTTCCTTTTGGATTCTATTGTATAATAAAGAATTTTATAATTTAAGTAGCCTAATGTCGCCATTACACAAAATGTCGCTGATTTCGGCTGTGCGAGACGTTGCAACGAGATAACCGCGTTGCGATTGTTTCAGCGTACCTAACTCAATCACTGTATGAAAAAATCGTATCGTTATTCCTAACCGATATCAGTCGTGGCATGTAAACGCCCATGTAATAGTAAAAAGTTTCTCCTATCGGTCTGCCGATGCCGATGCCGTAACTTATATTGCAGTGCTGTGCCGCGGCGGGCCATTCTTACCCATATAACCCTTTAGGATTTTTTTGTTTCCGTCGGCAATATTGGAAATAATATCGGTAGGTAATAATTTCGTAGCTATTTTGTCAGCGAATATAAATACTGGAACGCCCAATCGCTTAAAAAAAAGTTGCTCAGAAAATATTCGGTCCAATTATAGGATCTACGTCAAATAATACTTAAAATTGTTTTGTAAAAAGCCCTTATACAAGATAAATTTCCCATACTAAATCGATGACGTGATCAGTCTGATTTGTATGAAGAGTAAAAAAAATACGTATTTTGACCCATGTTTCTTGGAGAAAGTTGTTCACTTGCCTATTCTGAGGCGATCTTAAAAATTTGTGCAGTGTTTAAAAATTTATCTTGATTTTAGTCGTGACGTGTAAGTACCCCTGTAAGAATAAAAAGTTCTCAGAATCGGTCTCCATAACTTATATTGCAGTGCCGCGGGCCGTAGCCATATTACGCTCTGAAGATTTTCGTGGTTCCGCAGTTTCCGAAGATCGGATGGTATATACAAACGTCCTGAGAAATGGTTTTTTTTTTTCAAAGAATTTGTCATTTGTCGTATTTTTATGTCAAGTTTTTTTGCTTACTGGGAGTAGTTAGTAAAGTACCTACGTTAATATTAGTTAGTATTGTCAGCCAAACCAAACCTGTATGCAATATTTCAGCTCAATCGGACAGTGAGAAGTTGGCAAGAGCTTGTTAAAAAAAATCGTACTTCGTCTTATGCACCTACCTAGAAAATTCTGATTTCTTTTTGATGACAGAATAACCCTGGAGTCATGGAATATGAAAAGGAACACCTTGTAAAGTGAGAAAATAACGTAATGAAAATGGTTATTTTATAAATGACACTAATATAACCTTTGAGGAAAAAACTATACTTAAACTTAACATTCGATGGCCGAATCGGCGGACATTCACCACATTACAGTACGTAACAATATTTTTAATACAGTTGCTCAAAAAGTGGCGTATTGCAGGGACGTATAGCGTTCGGGATGTGGGCTATTACACACTCGAACTTTTTCTTTACCTTTCCCGAACTCGTGCGTTTTCTTTCCCAACTGTCAAAATATTGTCTATTAAAAAGAAAAACCAACCACGAAGTTTTTACAAAAAAAAAATCATAGAAGTTTTTATGATTTATGCAAATATTTCTAAAAAGAAGCTACTAATTTGTTTCAATATCAGATTTAAAAGTAATTTTAATTATATCGTATCGTATCGTATCGGCCAAATTAAATTTATGAATATAAAAAATATATAAAATTGGCTGTATGACCACAGATTACTAAATATGGACTGACTGACGTTCACTATTTACCATAGTATCTGCTTATAGGAGTTTGAGCAAGTAAGTGAAAAAAAAATGAGGGATCTTATTTCTTAATTTTCTAAATTAATTTTTTTCTGGTTTTTATTGTGGTAGGTACTTAGTATGGTGGAATTAGTGCAATAATGTGGCTTTAATGGAAAACGATGTGGTAAAAGAGAGAAATAAGGAAAGGCGCACCTGTAGGATTCGGATTGCTTTTTAACCGACTTCAAAAAAAGGAGGAGGTTATCAATTCGACTGTATATTTTTTTTTTTTATTTTTTTTTTTATTTTTTATGTGTGTTACCTCAGAACTTTTTAGTTAATGAACCGATTTGGATAATTCTTTTTTTATGTAAAAGGTGGTGCTTCTCGTGTGGTCCCATTCAAATTTTATCAAGAACTGGCAAGAAGTTCAGGAGTTATCCTGAAAAATGTGTATTCAGACTTTATTTGGGTATATGGACGATTTCATAGTTTCATCAAATTGGGGATCATTTTCAAAATTTTTTTTTCGAAAGTTGGTACTTCTGACCTGATCTTACTTTCACCAAGTCAGGACCAGGGGATCAAATCCCAGGAAAATTGAGAGAAATTCTCAAATATAGGCAAGCCTTATGCGTTCCATTTATTTTTGAAGTTAGTCAAGTATTTGCATCTGGTAGTCATCATCTCGTAGTGATGAGCTGGTGATGGAAGCTACAACTCCTTAACGGTTAGGAGCTGGAGAATATTTCTTTAAGTATTAATCGTACGTATGGGCCAATAGTTATATTCTTTCAGGTTATTAGGGTGAGCTGCTGATGAGAGGTGAAGCTCCTCAACAGTTAGGAGTTATATTATGATGTTTTATAAATACCATATGCACGAATGGACCTTCAGTTGTATTCCTTCAAGTTATCTAAAGTAGCTAAAGATGGAAAGCTGAATTCCGTAACGGATAGGATATTTACAACAATTTATCATAATCACCATGTAGTTTCTTAAGCTACTTCACTAAAAATCGAAAAATAAAACGTTTTTAAAAAAAAATGTAACCGCCTTCAAAACGGATCTTCAAACAAAAATTAACAAACACTAAAAAACGAAAAAAATAATAAGATTTTTTAATTCAAAGGACGATGATACGTGACTTTTTCTAATTTATCTTGGTACTTACTGAACTGTTTGAAGTCGGTGCCAAGCCAAAAAGAATAAGAACGAAATATACCGAGTGAAATAATTAACATATAAAAAAAACCCGGTCCCAAGCGTGAGGTGTAGGACGTAATTACCTCAATATGTATAAGACGGCACCGACTTCAAACAGTTCAGTAAGTACCAAGATAAATTAGAAAAAGTCACGTATCATCGTCCTTTGAATTAAAAAATCTTATTATTTTTTTCGTTTTTTAGTGTTTGTTAATTTTTGTTTGAAGATCCGTTTTGAAGGCGGTTACATTTTTTTTTAAAAACGTTTTATGTTAGGTTTCATTTAATTTCATGTCATTTAATTTTATTTTCATTTCATATCAATAAAAAAAATCTACTGAAGCCTTGGCTGTATGATCATAGTTTTCTTTGCCAACCCAGAATGGGTGAAGAAAACAAAAAAAAGTCCCTGCTTATATTCTTTTACGATTAGTTAGTTGAGTTTATTGTGTTTTATTATTTTATTAAATTGCTTAATTTTTTCGCAACTGTATTAAAAATAGTTGTTCAGTACACGTGCGGAACCGTCATTGCAACTTGTTCCGACTGTCAACCCTCACCTTCGGCTGCGCCTCGGCTCGGGTAGACATTTGTCGGAACTCTTTGCAATGACAGGCTTTCCGCACTTGTAATGAAATATACTATTTTCAAAGGAAAAAGCCAAGAATTTCCCTTTCCCGAAGGCCAAGGAATTTCCCTATACAACCTTTACACAACAGTCCATTGTAACCGCAAAGAAATAAAGCTGGCTGGCCAATAAAGGAGTTCCGCGCTTTAATATAATCTGTGGGCTTAATGGGCGGGCGGGCGGCGGGAGAAAAATCGCAACACTTGTTACATCGATGCTTTCATTAATTTCTGACACGCCATTTCCCTTCGTTCCTTTTTGACCGGGAATTTCTGATAGGCCAGGGGCCTGGAACTTTCAGGTTGGGAAAATCGTAAGAGAAAAAACCCACACAGTCCTGACGGAATACGAACCCGCACTCCCGCAATCCAATCACATACTTAAGCCTAGGACGAGATTCGTCGACTATAACCACAAAAAATTTTTCCGTGTTCTGTGACTAGAACTATTACATTTTGACGAGAGGAACTCCCTCTGCACATTCGACAGATTTTTTTAACATTTATGATGAAAAAGCCATTAAATTATGATTTAAATGATTTTTTATCTATATCTATGTTATATTAATAATAATTCTTACTTAACATTATAAATGTAAATTAAGTGTGTTTGTGTGTTTGTCCGTCTTTCACGTCAAAACGGAGCTACGGATCGTGTTTTTGGTATGGGGAGCGTTTGGGAGCTGGAGAGTGCACAGGCTACGCGGGCGAAGCCGCGGGGGATGGCTAGATTCAAGATTCAAGATTCAAATTTGTTTATTCAATTTAGATTGTTATTTACAATACTTGTGAACGTCATAGAAGCTACGCCATCGGTTCGCAAACCCTACAGCGGGAGACGTTTTTTTCTCCCTGTTTTATTTCATACAGAGTCGTCAAATTGAAAAATGACATGGAGTATTATGATACTATATAACAGACTAGTAAGTGCTTAAATGGACATTCGCTAGTATTTTACTTTGGTTTGTAGATTCGCATAAATTAAAATTTGCAACTTTCCATCAAACTACTACATAATGCTTAATTTGACGTGAAAATAGATCTTTGTAACGAATAATGAAAATTGAGATAACTATCAAAGATAACATCAACGGTCGGTCCTGCGCTGCCTGCATCCAGCGGCTTCCCGTGACCTTGACCAGATCGTCGGTCCACCTTGTGGGGGGCCCACGGAACGTCGTCCGGTTCGCAGTCGCCATTCGAGAATCTTTCCGCCCCAACGACCATCGGTTCTCCGCGCTATGTGTCCCGCCCACTGCCACTTCAACTGAGCAATCCTTCGAGCGATGTCGGTCGTTTTAGTTCTCCTGCGGATCTCATCATTTCTGATTCGATCGAGCAGGGAAATACCAAGCATCGCTCTCTCCATTGCTCGCTGGGTAACCTTGAGCCTCATTATGAGACCCATAGTAAAAGACCACGTCTCGCTTCCATAAGTCATAACTGGCAACACACACTGGTCAAAGACCTTACCCTTAGTCTTGAGACATTGAAGAATTTTGGACGCAAATATATGCCGGAGATTCCCAAACGCTGCCCATCCGAGCTGGATTCGACGAGAGATCTCTTTCTCGAAGTTGGACTTACCTAATTGGATTGTCTGTTGTTTAAAATAGAAGAAAATATTATATTTCAACCAACGCTTTAAATATTAAAGTGTGTCAGCATATTTACAAAACCGTTGATAAATCGGTTGATAGTTCCAAAAGTTAGAATTATTTACTCGTGTATTGCTGTTTGAAAATCTCGTTATGAAATAGTAGTTAGTTGGTAGGAAATTGCGGAAAGCAGCAATTTAACAGTTAATTTTCCCACAAAAGATAGAACCTTTAACAATACACCATAAAAGGAGTCATATCTTATGCTGCCTAAAATTAATTGCCCGAATAAACATAACCGGTAGAGGAGGCGAAAATGCTATTTGGCTAAATTCCAACAAGATATTTTTGTTTCAAATTACTATTTCTTATACATGAGTATTTTTCAGGTATAGTTGTTAGGTAAAATTTGAAATTCCGCCAGTTATGGTTTAATAATATCCGTACGTTATTACGCTACGATTTCAAAGTCAGTACTTATGATTTTAAATTAGATTTTAAATTATTTTTATGCATTCACAATGCAATTTTTGTAAGTATAGGAAAAATGTGATAGTAAAAAAACCACGAGCCCTATAAGTAGCTTTCAGGCGGGATTCGAACCCGCGCCTCCGGGAATTCGGCCCGATGCTCTGACCAACTAAGCTACCGAAAGCTTCAGAGCATCGGGCCGGATTCCCGGAGGCGCGGGTTCGAATCCCGCCTGAAAGCTACTTATAGGGCTCGTGGTTTTTTTACTATCACATTTTTCCTATACTTCAGTACTTATGTGTAAAATCTATATGGATTTTTGAGCCGGCTACCAGGGCGTCTTCAGAACACCCTACTGCCTTCAAAAAAATGACATTAAAAAAGTAAGAAATAATCCCTCACCAAATAACGTAAGTACTTTGAAGTCGGGCGTGAAACATGTACTATTTTTAACCGACTTCAAAAATTGAACGTTATTTGGTGAGGGATTATTTCTTACTTTTTTAATGTCATTTTTGTGAAGGCGGTTTTATTTTTTTATAAAAATATTTTATATTTCACTCTTTTTAGTGCATCACGCAGGCAATTTACGTGTATTCTGATAAATAGGTAAGTGATCAAACTGAGAACTTCCTTTTTTGAAGTCGGTTGAAATACCTTGAGGTATCCCCTTTCCAACAAAACAAGAATCATCTAAATCGGTTTATAAACAAAGGAGTTATGCCTAAAGATACGTAATAAATTCACATAAAGTGGTAACGAAAACGACAGTATTTTCAAGATTTCCTGAAAACTACTAAACCGATTTCAAAATTTCAAAAACTGGGACCAACTTGGAAAAAACCTGATGTTATAACGTTTGAATCATTTCAATTGGATCAGCCGTCTTCGAGTAATCGGTGTACATAAATATTAAAAAAAAAAACGCGACGAATAGATAACCTCCTCCTTTTCAATTTTTGAAGTCGGTTAAAAAGTACACACGGCGGCACATCAGACTATACATGTTGACCTTGAGACCGCCTTTATGCCCTACGTAATAAAAGCTGTTATCGCAGTTCAACTGTATAACTTGATGTGCTGTCGTGTGTACAACATCGACTCGGCTGAAATGTATGTAAGAGATCCGCAGAAGAACAAAGGCTACCGACATAGCTCTCAGAGTAGCAAAGTTGAAGTGGCGATGGGCGGGCCACATTGCCCGCAGAACTGACAACCGTTGGGGAAGAAAGGTTCTGGATTGGCGACCACGAACTGGACGACGCAGCGTAGGACGGCCCCCCCCCCCAAGGTGGACCGATGACCTGGTGAAGGTTGCGAGAAGCCGTTGGCTGCAATTAGCCCACCGCCGCTCTTTGTGGCGCTCAAAGGAGGAGGCCTATGTTCAGCAGTGGACTCATAGTGGCTGATGATGATGATGATGATGAATTAAAATTTAGTGGTGTATAGGAGCGTCTCATCTCAAACATCGATCGCTTGACTATCGATGTCGCCTTAGATGTCAAACGTACATATGAAAGAGACGGGATGTTTAATATTATTTATTTTGTGGCTGGAGTAGCATTTGGTTTTTTTTTCTAGTTTATGTTTTGTTTCTTTTTGCAAATTAGAAGCCGCCTTGATCCTTGTCTCTTGGCCTAGAATGCTCTCCCGCAAATCTGAGAGTAACAAATGACAACCATCCATATTATTCCCCCACAAATGGATTCAAGCAACATCTAGATATTCCCGCGTAAATATTTCATGCACTCGTAATATGAATATGTACTATGCGTAATAAGAAATGGCTGTTATTAATTTAAATTAAGGACGTTATGACGTCACGTTCAAATATTATGTAAACTTGGTTTTTCTTCACCACTTCTTTTTTTCTGGGGGCCAAGTCTGCTAACGTTAAGTCATAATCGTGTCTCAGTCGTGTCAGTTGTAGTTCAATTGCAGTGCTTTTTTACACACTAGTTACAAGAATTATGACAGTATGATGTGATGTGAATGTAGTGTGTGGTGTGACCATCAGAAGTATTGTGAAAAAAGTACACATTTCTTGTAACTAGTGTGTAAAAAAGCACTGGGTATTTGACTGATTTTTTTTATTGACTTAAAATGTTCATTTAATTAGTAGCAACACAACACATGTATTTATTTTCAAATATCTTGCATATTTTCAGCGGTATAGAGCATCAAACTTTCTAATTACACAAGGAGAGCGGCTGAGAAACCTGACGTCATATTTCTATAGCGCCATACTCCCGCCATAGAAAATTTCGTTATAGAAAAAGAGATAGCTAGAGAATTCGCTTGCTTATAATACAGACTGATTTTTTTTTCTCACATTTGTTAATCAATAATGTTATATTTCTGAATGTCATAATTAAATATCTACATTTCAACAATAGTCCAATACCCAATTGAACTAACTACAATTGAAACATATGACTTAAGGTGTATCGATGAGCTCAGTGGCGCCGCCAATGAAAATAAATCAATGAGGGAGTTTTTTTTGACGTTTCATCGTTCAGTTCAAAAATTTGTACTAGATGGCGCTACCCCACTATAGCGACCTAACTTTTTCTGAAGAAGTAAACGAGAAAGTATTTACCTTAATAGAAAAAGTAAAGAAAATAAGTCTATGAGTAATATACGAAAAGTCATTGTGTTTAAATTTATCTTACTCTATGCATTGTGTTGGCCTCAGAACAATAACTAAAGCTATAGAAACCGTGCTAAAATAACAACAAAATACATTACTTCGTACTCTTTTATCTTATGCAGTAGTACATGTGTAAGAAAGAGATAGTATACAGTCTAATGTTTCTTAATTTATAAGGTTGTCACAAGTTTTATTTACGCCAGTGATGCAACGTCATCGACATTAATATCGATAAATTAAAAATAGATTTTACATACATTACATTTTTAAAATCTCTATGCATGTCATGGACAATGTGTCGACGCACACGTAACTACCACAATCAACCACACCACATCGCAGCGACAAAATGTGGTGTCGATGCAGCTTTTCGCAGTTGCATTGTGGTTGTGGGACAAAATGTCAATGTGATTGCGTTGTCGCCAGTAGTTGTGATGTGGATACGTCGTATCGTATGCGGTGTGGCCGGCTGCTAGTTCACAGCGTCGTCGCTGGTGGTGGTCGGTATTACTTACGCACGCGGTCGATAATGACGGCAAAATGTGGTACTTACGGGTAAATTGTACTAGGCATTCATTTCCAATACAAAATACACCCCGCCCACAGTTGTGTGGTTGTGGTACGTGTGAGTAGACCCAATGAATAATTAAGTATAGCACCTGCAATATTATAAATGCAGTACCACTTTCTTTTATAAAAAATTGCAGTCTTCAGTAATCCTAATCACTACATAGTATAAAACAAATCTATACTAATATTATAATAAAGCTGAAGAGTTTGGTTGAACGTGCTAATCTCAGTAACTACTGCACTGACTTAGAAAATTCTTTCTACTACCTATAAGAAAGTTACATCCTTCCCGAGTGACACAGGCTATCTTTTATCCCGGGGACGGGTACCACACGGGTAAAACCGCGAGGATCCGCTAGTTGATAATATAATAAGTAAAAAAATTGCACATAGTAATGCTGGTTCCTTCGCCTACTTTTATTGCAAACATTAGAGTGAATTAAGCTGAAAAGGAAATTAATCAATTAATTAAAATAAAGAAACCATTTTTTCTTTTAAACACATCTTTAATGTTCTCATTTGGCTCAAATGATTGTAGTCCAAAGTGTTACACATAACGTGACTGTTCACATTTGCTGTCCAGTTGATTTTTGAAATACGGCGTATACAATCATTTAATATAATAGTTTCATCTTTGGGAAATCTGAAAGAAGTAAATATTGTTAACATCGATAAAGAAAAATCACAGCACTATCATAACCTTAACAACTTTAACAGAAATGCAAGAAAATATAAATAATAGACCAAAACTCACGTACATTTCTATTGATAATATTAATTTATTAAAATTTTCGGATAATACTGATGTTAAAATCTTAAAAATATTTGAATTTTGAAACAAAACTTACCGATGAAATGATTCAATCTCATCCGAATTTTCTTTCCGTGATATATTAGACTAACAGTCTAGAACAACACAAACCATCCTAGACACGGAATGCAAGCTCTCTAGAGAGCCTGTATGCACACTTTCCTGTTGTTTTATCACCGAATTCCTTGTAAATTAATAAATTTTCACTTTAGCTGCCAGCGAAGCTGGTTGACCATTGTAATACGTTCGTATTAAATTGGTCATACCTCAGAAGCTACGTTCTCAACAAAGACGTATTTTTATTTTGGTAGTATTATATTACAATCAATTAGAACCATTTGACATTTGTACTTTACGAGCTAGTGACAATGACAGAAACAATAGAAACTCACAAAGATTGTCTATTTCACTCTTACTCATGTATGCTGAATTACTTAAAGTGAGTACGATAGCTGATACACAGTTTTTATTTTAGTACGGTTTCTATAGCTTTAGTTATTGTTCTGAGGTGTTGGCTTATGAAAGCTTTGTGGCTTTGGAGTGTGTCTGTGCAGATGGGTTTTGTTGTTATTTTTTTATGCTTGGTGAAATCGATTAGTCCATTTACTACAACCAAAATATGTTTGCACTGAACATGGATGGGGGCCCATCCCTGCCGCACACTCACATTGTGCTTCTAATATTATGTGATTGACAACTTTTCGAATGACATTATAATTCATGTTTTTTCGCATTTCTGATGCACATTATACCAGCCACAAAATAAACACCTTCAGTATTATCATAGGTTAATCGGCCAGAAATTAAAAAACCCCTCTCGATACATATTGGCAGAAGTGTCAACATTTTCTCTTTCAGTCAATACTGAATGCCTCATTAGATCTTCTTCAGTAATCGATGGCGCTATTGTATCACACTCGTGATATCAAAAAAGCTTCTTTGATCCGGGACGCGTGTCTTATACGATGTGTCTGGGTTATTAATCAGGGGGGCTACCGGCTAAAAAATATGGGCATGGGTATGGCCTTCAACTGTCATTTGAATTCCTTATTTTGATTGATTTTTGCTGTTTTGTTCTGTTGAACGTTGCTAGCTAGCTATCGTTATACCCGATATCACAAAACAAGAAACTGATTGAGGCTATATTTTTTATAAAATTGACTTGAAGTTCCAAAAAACGTATGAAGTTCATATCCATAAAGTTACGCGGTAGCCCCCCAGCCCATATACCGGCAAAAAAATCTGGGTATGGACATGGGCTTCATTTGACATTTGAAGCCCACATTATGCCCATACAAGGACAAAATATGGGCTTCAAATGTCAAATAAAGCCCATGTCCAAATCCATATTTTTAGCCGGTACAGGGGCTGATCAAGACGATATCCATAGTCTTTCTTTCGATATGATTGAAGTTCGTTCACCAGTGCGGTGATTAGGCAAGTCCAAAACGTTAAGCAATATCGGTGTCAAGTATTCAGTGCCAGGCCAAAATGTAAGCTATCCAATCGGGGTCCAGTATTCAGTACCAGTCCAAGCCAGGTTTTAATCAAATTATCAAGAAAAACGAATACGCTCACAAAACACCACCAACACCAACGCATGGATTGAAGCAAAGCAATCCGCAGACCTCACAGAAGAAAAACTTTACCACAGACAGATTAATTTGACAGTACCTACAACCGACCGACACTTAAGTCTTTTTTAGGCTGAATGAACTAATCCTTTACCATAATATGCTGAAAAAAGTAGGTTGTGTTAGGGTTACAGCGCCATCTAGTGCATCGAAAAATTACTGCAGGAAACTCTCCCATTGCATTTTATTAAAGGCTTGGATTAAAAGTTTCGGTTATTTCGCGCAGGTGAAAGAGTGGAATGCATTTTATAAATATACTTTTGAGAACTCAAACTTACGCAATAAGTCGTGAATCTCAATAGTGCCAAAAGTGGCCACATTTGGCAATATAAAGATCCATAACTTGGTGCTCATATTTGAGGCCATGAAAAAACAATTAAAAATTGCATTTTGCTCTTCTATTTGCGCGAAATAACCGAAACTTTTTATCCAAGCCTTTAATAAAATGCAATTGATTTATTTCCATTGGCGGCGCCACTGAGCTCATCGATACACCTTAACGTTAGCAGGCTTGGCCCCCTGGTTGGTGGTAGCACTTTTCTTAGTGCGCCTGGTTGGCACATCTTATCTGTCTGTCTGTCGCTAACAATGATGTTTGTTGTGGATAAAAAAAATCTCTATCAAAATTCATGTAGATATACAGCTTTTGGTATACTCATATGAACAATACAATACAAATGATCTAATACTGTTTGATTTAGTATCGGCGATAGCTGTAGTAATACTTTCATCGACGATGGGGTACAAAATAAAGGCAGCGGCGATTTATGTAAAACTTGTTTCTTTCCGCGGTTTTACCCGCGTGGTAACCATCCCCGTGGAATTATCGGGATAAAATATAACCTATGTTATCTACGAGTAATGCAGCTTTCTACTGGTGAAAGAATTTTCAAAATTGGTTAAAGATAAAGATAAAAGATAAAAATATTCTTTATTCACTTAGACATAATAAATATGTACTTATGAATCGTCAATATTTTCCTACCACCCATTCAAGACTTTTTTAACTGACAAGAAGAATGGGCGCAAGAAACTTGCCAGCGTTTCTTAGTTAGGTAACGACATTTACAAAAAAAAACATATCGTTACTAATACAACAATTGCTTAGTATAAAAATACATCAATTTAAACAGTGATTATGTTATGTGTTACATCATGACCATGCATTGCGGTCATTCAAATAATCGTCTACTTTATAGTATCCTTTGCTCATCAGCGACTCTTTAATGTAACATTTAAATTTATGCAATGGTAGTTCAATAATATGCTGTGGAACTTTATTAAAAAAATATATGTTCAGTAGTTTCAGAGATTACTTAAGTATTATATCCAAACTTACAAACTTTCATTATGTCAGCCGAACGACGCCCACTGCTGGGCATAGGCCCACCCCAAGGATCTCCACAACGATCAGTCCTGCGCTGCCCACATCCAGCGGCTTCCTACGACCGTGAACCTTTCCGCCCCAACGGCCATCGGTTCTCCGCGCTATGTGTCCCGCCCACTGTCACTTCGAGCGATGTTGGTTGTTTTAGTTCTGCTGCGGATCTCATCATTTCAAATACCAAGAATAATAATAACAAAGAAATACCAAGCATTGCTCTCCTCGCTGGGTGACCTTGAGCCTTCTTATTAGAGCCATAGTAAACGACCACGTCTCACTTCCATAGGTCTTAACTGGCAACACACACTAGTCAAAGACTTTCGTCTTAAAACATTGAGGTATTTCGGACGCGAATACCTATATGCCGCGGAGCTTACCGAACGCTACCCATCCGAGCTGAATTCGACGAGAGATCTCTTTCTATACAAGCAAATACGAGTTTTTTCAGCTGAGGATCGTACCATTCCGCCATCCAGCCCCTCCTAGGGTAGCAATTACCCTAGGTACACGTCCATTGGCCCGCGACGGATGCAACGCACTCACGCGGCACGCAACGGATTTTAGTTTGCTTTGTATGACAATGGTGAAACCATCGTTGTTATGACTTCAGACTTAAATAAGATGGTAGTAGCCAGCCACTGCAGCCATAGAACAAGTTATAAAACCAAATCTCTGCTCTCTCTCTCTCTCTCTTATTTTCATCCATCGAGTGAAATTTTTCACGACGCATTTTTCCGTGTTCGACTTTTTTCTCTCGCGCGTTTCTCGTTGACGTTAGCTGCTATGGCTGTGGCCATTACAGTGCCACAAACTTTGCTGTGCCGGTGGCCAAAATGTGAAACTAACGTGATTTTTTTAATGTCATTTTGCTGTCAAGTTGATGTCCAACCATAGCGCTGCTGGCGGCTGAAGTTCTTAGAAGTCAGGGCCGGTTAAATTACTACAAAAAAAAGAAAAACGTACGTAGCGCCGCTGTCACCGGCACAGAAAAGGTTGTGGCACTGTATGTCAAGTGGGTCCGCTTTGGCGCGGTAACTACTTACTGATCTAGTATTTTACATCAATGTTTTCATCTCTCATTTTTTGTGACTTGCGCCCTCATTAAATATAGTATATTTTTCTCCTATTTCTCTCACAGATATAATATCTCATCGCTCGTTCGATTGTACGCGTCTTACGCCGTCATAATCGCAATTAATCAATGTAATCTATTCATGGGAACCTTATGGTATAGGCATAAGGTTGATTTTACTGTGGCAGCTTTTATGTTTATCAATGGATGTAGTAAATTACAGACGTCCGTATGGATTGAGGAGCCACGTCAGATTTTTAAGGATAGCTATCACCCTTATTTAGTAGCCATGCAGATAATTTTGTAGGTCAAATTCTGAAATTTGTAGTAAAATACATCAAAAGTTATATCACTGCAAAGGTGGCTCCTCAATCCTGATGTTTAGATTGAGGAGCCACCTCGAACTCGTAATGTATTGAATGTAGGTTGCTGAAACTTATGTATCAATTTGTAGCCATCACGTAGGATATCTACTAGAATTTTGAGCACTTTAGTTCTAAAATTCAAGAAACTACAACACTTTTGTTGTGGCTCCTCAATCCATACACAATAGAGTAAATTTCTATGAATATTTGCAGTCAATTCAGATATTCGACATAATGATAATTTAGAAGGAGGTAAATTCTATTGCCTACAATATGAATGAAATACTAAAACATAGTGATTTCCGTAAACAAACGTATATTATTTGGCTCCTCAATCCTGACGTTTATTTACCTGAGATCACAACGAAATCAAAAGCCAGAGACTCTAACGTTTAGTAGGCGTGCATACTAAACGGCTACATACAATTCATTGCTGTATTCGTTTTAATTGCTGAAAAATAAAGCTTTTTGGTATTGCTCAAGGATCCGTTTTGAGGGGTGACCATAATTATGTGAATGAAACTAGGATAAGTATTTTTTATCAACATTTAATAATTTGTTTTTACAAAATTTTAATCATTTCATTTGCCATAATGATCCTTGGTCATAATATTTGTTAACACTATTCTTATTTGTACTTAGGTACTAATAAAGCATGATATAATTATTTAGTAGCCTCTCTCATTTGCCATAAAATGAGATGCCTTAATAACAAATACTATAATTATAAGAAATTGTAAATATTATTTGAAATAATTTATATTTGACATAATAATACATGTCTCATAAATAATAATTTAATAATAAAATTTGTTTATTTGCTTAAAATACGGTATATACAAGTTGGTACAATAAATTGAACCAGGCGGACTAAGAACAAGTCCTACCACCTTTCTACCACCAACCAAACCGAATACAATATATTCCCCTACTGGGAATCGAACCCGGGACCTCTTGGTCTGAAATCGGTGGTGTGATGTAAACCACTAGCCACTAGACCACAGAGGCGGTCTTGTCAAATGCCATACATAATTCATCAAAATTTCATAAGTACATTATTTATTAGCTACTTTATTTCTATATTAATTTGATCACAAAATATGACAGACCTGGAATTATAACAAGAAAAGGTAAGGTACAATTACCTAATTTTACTTTGTGGTTGGGTATCAATATACTCGCAAGAATATTTGCAAAAACAATACATCGTATTGGAAGGGTTGGTATTAGTATCCAACCGCAGGCTTTTTGTAGATTATTTGTATGAAAAATGTAGATTTTGATCTCCCCTTTCCAATGACACCACTTTCAGAGCGCGGAGATTACTAGTTTGTGAGAAATGAGATTGCAAAATATCGTATTTTAGGTTATTTATTTAGTACTAGCCTTCCGCCTGCGGCTTCGCCCGCGTGTACTACACGACGTTATCCCGCGGGAAGGTGATATTTTTCAGAAATAAAAAGTAGCCTATGTCCTTTCTCAGGCTCTAGACTATCTCTGTACCAAAATTCATTCAAATCGGTTTAGTAGTTTAGGTGTGATTGTGTAACACACAGACAGACAAAGACGCATTTATAATATAAGTAAGGATAAGCTAATTTGCCTCGAAAGTCCTGTAGAACACATGTAGGTTAGAAAAAAGCCTTAATTTTCGTGGTTACTTTTTTGTGAAAAAAAAACTGATGGATTGTTTCACAAAAAAAATAATTGAAATATCCCCAACGGACTCGCTGTCACACCGTTTTGTCACACTGGTGTGACTACGAAGCATTTTTTTCTTCGTAGTCACACTGTTTGGTGTGAATATTAGAGAAAGCTACCAAAACATGAGACTTGTTGTCACACTACTAGTGCGGGGAAATTAAATACCTTGTATGTGCATATTTTATAACATGGATTGCAAACTGACTTATTCGTCAACTCGCGAGTGTGAAACTCGTGAAGCATAGTTTACATTGGTCGAGTAGGCGGCCGAGTCGAGTAGCGATGAAAAAAAAGCAGGCTAACTCGACCAATGTAAACGATAGGGCGAGTAAACTGGGCCGAGTACTGAGCGAGTCGAGTGGTCTCGCGCGGAGCATAGTTGCTTGGCCGAGTTGTTTCCTGGGCCAGGGTTGCCAGGTGCGAAAAATCGAGAATCGTACATTAAACATAAAAAAATATGTTTAAGTATTTAATATATGTATAATAATCGTACTTAATACAAAATCCAAAATTTTCTGAAAATTTGGGATCGAACAATGTTGTAAATAATCGTACAAATACGATTTAAATGTACATCTGGCAACCCTGCTGGGCCCAATTACTTGACCAATGTAAACGGTGGAAGCCGAGTCGAGTAGTACCTCAGTTACTCGGCCCAGTGAACTGGGCCGAGCTGCTCGACTAATAGAAAATATGCTTGAGCGCTCTTTAGATTTTCTATTAAAAACTTTGTGCTTATTAAAATAAAAACAGGTCAAGAGCGAGTCGGACTCGCGCACCGAGGGTTCCGTACCATCACAAATATAAATATTTGAATATGTTACTTTACGTAAATAAAACGTTTAAAATGTTTTCATCAGCGAGGCTATATTTGTATAATATTATTATAATTAATAATAATAAATAATTAATAATTAATATTATTATATCCCTGCGACATATTATTATTTGTCATAGTCGTGATATTATAATTCCACTAGTGAAATTATAATTTCATGTGATATTATAATTCCACTAGTTAAATTATGAAAAGACAGTATTTTTGTATCAATTAAAAAAAAAACAACCACGAAATTTAAGGCAATCGCTTCGCTGCGCTTCGCGATCGCCTTAAATTTCTAACCTATCACGTGTCCTACAGAACTTTCGAGTCTCGCAGCCGTGTGCATACTGTCTCGTACTGTCTATTCATAATATCACGTGGAATTATAATATCACGACTTTGACAAAATCCCTGCGACATATATATTGCCACTCTATTTTCACTCGGGCCATTAAGACGAATCTGACGACGTATCATTTATCAAAATCGGTTTATCCGTTTAGCAGTTACGAGGGAACTTAGGAACAGACATACATACATTCAGGTCAAATACATAAACCTTTTTTGGCTTCGCCGCAGACGGATAATTTTTGGCTTTGCTGCAGACGGACAATATTTGGCTTTGCCTCAGACGGGTAAAAAAGTAAAACGATAAAAAAATTGCCCATTTGTGAAGTGTTATATACAGGGCGTCCCAAAACTAAGTCACATGGAGGGAAAGTACCTTAAATACTGAAGATATAAAATTGTATAAAAAGACTTTATTTTTATTTTAAAAAGAAAACGAATTGCATTCAAAGAATTTTAAATAATCACCTGTCTGAACTGGGAATCGAACCCGCTGAATGTAAAAAAATATTTCTCTAAATTTATTTTACTGATCGAAAGGCTCGATTATACCTAAGCATTTCTTTTGAATAACATGGCATCCTAAATAAAAGGAAGACTACGAAATTTAACATTTAATGTTGAATAACAAGTTTGTGCAGCGTTATAGATAGCCTTTTCTGTGAATGTCGTGCTCAAAACAACTGACTTTAACATTTAATGTTGAATAACAAGTTTGTGCAGCGTTATAGATAGCCTTTTCTGTGAATGTCGTGCTCAAAACAACTGACTTTAACATTTCAATATATTACATACTAATGAGTGAAGATTGGAGCAATTATACCTAATTTCCTTATCATAAGTGTTTCATAAACTCATAATGTGATAAGTTACACAACCTCGATAGGTTTAAAAAAGTTTGGATAATTTGCTGCGGGTTCGATTTTCGGTTCGGGCATGCATCATTATTTAAAAATCTTTGAATGCAGTTCGTATAATTGCAAATAAAAATAAAGTCCTATTTTAATAAAATGTTCTATCTACAGTATTTGGTGCGGTCTATGCCACCATGTGACATAGTCATTGGACGCCCTGAGAGCGCCTTGAGGGCGTCCCACGACTATACCACATGGAAAAGACTCTACCAAATTATATTCAAACATTTTTAAAACCAACCGAGGTGATATTACTTAGCACATTATAACTTTATCAAACACTTATGATAGGGAAATTAGGTATAATTGCTCCAATCTTCACTCGTTAGTAATAATATTGAAATGTTAAAGTCAGTTGTTTTGAGCACGCACGACATTCACAGAAAAGGCTATCCATAACGCTACAAAAACTTGTTATTCAACATTAAATGTAAAATTTCATAGTCTTCCTTTAATTTAAGATGCTATGTTACTTAGAAGAAATGCTTAGGTATAATTGAGCCTTTCGATCGGTACAATAAAATTAAAGAATTTTTTTTTTACATTCAGCGGGTTCGATTCCCAGTTCAGACAGGCGATTATTTAAAATTCCTTGAATGCAGTTCGTTTTCTTTTTTAAATAAAAATGAAGCCTCCTTTCAGTAAAATTTGATATCTTCAGTATTTAAGGTACTTTCTCTCTATGTGGCATAGTTTTGAGACGCCCTGTATATTCTGTGACAATACATCGTGTTGGCTTTTTGTAGAGTCTTTGTACAGATAATGTAGATTTTTATCTCCCCTTTCCAATGACACCACTCTCAGAGCGCGGAGATAACTAGTTTGTGAGATATAATAATAATAATAATAATAAATTTATTTTTCTTCTCAACACAATCTCATGTTTTACACAAATACTTAATTCAAAACAAATTACATGAAAATCACTAGTACGAGATTGCGGAGAGACTGGTATCTGAAGTAAGCCGTAGCCTGTATCTCAGAGAACCAGTACTCTCCCCTCTTAACCACTGGCACTTTAGTCAGATAAACATGTTTGTTTAAATTTTTGATACATAACTAACAAATATTTACGTTAATTGAGTAAAAACAATTTACAAAACAAGAGTAGGTAAGTATGTAGTATGTGTGTAATACAAGTTTAATAATGTGTATATGTACGACGAACTAATAATTGTCTGTTCTGTTTACATGAATTAATGTGTGTTTGTGTGTGTGTGTGTAAGTGTGTGTGTGTTTAAGTGCAAGGGCGTAGAAGATCTTCGGTTTCATCATACTTTAACGTATTTAAAAAGCAGAAAAGAACCTTCTTACACATGAACCTAGTTAAATTAATTATGTTACATTTTTTGTGTAGCTTCTTATACAGATGTGGGCCAAGAAAATAAAAGAAGCGTTACGCAAATGAGGATTTACAGCGTGAAGCCGGAACTACAAGGTAACTACTGCGAGATTTAGCCGTTGTATCTATGTAAACATGTTGTTTCAGTATAGTCTGGAGAATAAATAATTGTCGCACCGTTAGTACCTCGCAATACTGATAAAGGTCATAAGTCGAAAACATTATGGGTTTGAAGGTACAGACTTTTAAGACCGCCCTTTGGGCTCTTTCGAGAGTTAATAAAACATTCTTGGAAGTGCCACCCCAGGAACTGATACAATAATTTAAGACGGACTCACAGAGCGCCCTGTAGGTATTTTTTACAAGTAAAGGATCAGCTACTTGTCTTAGTTTTCTAAAAATGTGCATGAGCTTACGAAGTCTAGAAGCAGTTAAATTAATGTGAGGCTGAAAAGTGAGTCTAGCATCGACGGTGACACCAAGATATTTCACTGAGGAAGCTAAATTTAAGTGAGGGCAAGAGCAACCTGTTGTGTTCTTTGTGAGAGAGTGAGCCACAAGATGTAAGTTCTGTAGGACAATCGAGGAAATTCTTATTTTTGACATGGGCATATATTGTGTTTTGTCGACGTTGATTGAGAGCTGGTTTGCTCTGAGCCAACTGAGCACTATATCTAGACCTAACTGAGCACGTCGATAGACTTCAGGGAAAGAATTTGCATTAAAGATCAATGCAGTGTCATCTGCATAGGAAACTATTTGACAATTGGGAATGACAGGGGAAGACAGCTCGTTTATATAAACTAAAAATAAAGTAGGACCTAAAATACTGCCCTGCGGGACACCGAGGGCAGTATTTTAGGTAATATGAGATTGCAAAATGTGTATTTTAGGCTATTTTGAGGTGACAAGTATGAGCAAGTTTGCCTCTGAAGTCCTGTAGAACACATGATAGGTTAGAAAAAGGCCTTACGTGGTTATTTTATTTGTAAAAAAAAATGATGGATTGTGTCACAAAAAAAATCTCTGAAATATCAACGCAGCCGTGTGTTTACTGTCGCGAGACTAATATGTTTTCTGTATTTGGCATCAACGGTGAAAGAAGATGCTATTTGTATTGCAGAAGATAAAAACGCATGTAAGACTTGCAACAACCAAACAACAGTAACAGTCTGTTAATAAACACTTTCAAATACGGTTTCGTTCGATTTGAATGATTGCAAAAAAAATTGTTTGAAGGAGATACCAGAATCTATAATAGTTCTAGGCAGCTCATACACATTAATGGGCGCTATAGAATTCTTTCCCAGAGTTAGTAGGGAAAAAAGGATGAGGTGTTGTGTTACGATGACTATGAATCCAGAATTCGTAAGAGCACACAAGACCCAATAGGTACTCATCCAGTTTCATTCACATAATTATGGTCACCCCTCAAAACGGATCCTTGAGCAATACCAAAAAGCTTTATTTTTCAGCAATTAAAACGAATACAGCAATGAATTGTATGTAGCCGTTTAGTATGCACGCCTACTAAACGTTAGAGTCTCTGGCTTTTGATTTCGTTGTGATCTCAGGTAAATAAACGTCAGGATTGAGGAGCCAAATAATATACGTTTGTTTACGGAAATCACTATGTTTTAGTATTTCATTCATATTGTAGGCAATAGAATTTACCTCCTTCTAAATTATCATTATGTCGAATATCTGAATTGACTGCAAATATTCATAGAAATTTACTCTATTGTGTATGGATTGAGGAGCCACAACAAAAGTGTTGTAGTTTCTTGAATTTTAGAACTAAAGTGCTCAAAATTCTAGTAGATATCCTACGCGATGGCTACAAATTGATACATAAGTTTCAGCAACCTACATTCAATACATTACGAGTTCTAGGTGGCTCCTCAATCTAAACATCAGGATTGAGGAGCCACATTTGCAGTGATATAACTTTTGATGTATTTTACTACAAATTTCAGAATTTGACCTACAAAATTATCTGCATGGCTACTAAATAAGGGTGATAGCTATCCTTAAAAATCTGACGTGGCTCCTCAATCTATACGGACATAATTACAGTCATTAATAACGAATTAGTTCAACGCCCTTGCTCTATAATTCTGAGCTGTAAGAATAGTATTTAGTTTGTTGGCAAAAATCCTACTAACACCTATTACCTATTTGACGACCGATTTGGCGCAGGGGTAGGCTACCCACCTTCTGCGCCAGTGGTCTCGGGTTCGATTCCCGAACAAGACAAATATTTGTGTGCATGAACATGTCTATTAGTCTTGGTCTGGGTGTTTTCTATGTACCTATATTAAGTAGGTATGTATTTACAAACAAAAAGTAAATAAGTATATATATTTATCCGTTATCAAGTTCACGTAGACACAGTTTCTTAAGAAATTAACTACGGGCTTAGATAAATGGTGTGATTGTAAGAAAATATTTATTTATTTATTACTTAAATGTAAAAGTTTAGTTTTATCCATACGGGTACGCCAGCTCCATGAACATAGAACTTTCTCACATTGAAGTGTTTGAAACAAAACTATCCTTGCCACAAAAGTCATTCAATAATGTAATATGACATAGGTAGTCCTTTGTTGTTTATATACAGGGTGGGGCCTGAAACACGATCAAAAATTTTAAGGGGTCAATGTACTCATGCATACAAACAACTTTTAGGTACCAACATTGAAATCGCGAAAAAAAAATCAGCTGTTCCATAGAAAATTTTAAATCGAATAGATCAAAATGTATGGAACATCTGATTTTTTTTCGCGATTTCAATGTTGGTACCATAGTAAAAGTTGTTTGTATGCATGAGTACATTGACCCCTTAAAATTTTTGATCGTGTTTCAGGCCCCACCCGGTATAATTGCTTGCTAAATAAATTAATGGCCGTTTTCACCTAAACTTATGATATGAATCGCCTAAGTCTTTGCTTAACTACTACCCGAACAAGTTAACTTGGCACCTGGCTCGAAAACGTCACTTACAAGGTGCCGAGTTAACTTGTTCGGGTAGTAGTTAAGCAAAGAGTTAGGCGATTCATAAGTTTTGGTAAAAACGGCTATAAGTCACCTTTTGTTTAGCCTAAGTTTTACATACCTACCTTATAATAACATTATATTGAGAAAAGCTACTAAAAGTACTCTAAACCTTGGCTATAAGCCAACCCAAAACTGTTAGGTAGTTACAATGTTCTCGAGCCAGTATAAAACTATTACAGACTTTAATGCTCCTGTAGAGGAACCCAGCTCGACTTAATTCGTACAAGCAATTCAAAAAGTAACTATTATAGCGAATGTCAGTTATCATTGTTCAAAACTTTAACGGTAGTTTTAGAGTATTTAGACATTGCAGTTATATTCAACAGAATTTGTGCAAGAGATTAAACGGAAGGAATATTCCCATTTTTAAATGGTTTTTTATTGTTACCTATTTGACAGGTCTACCTAGCGGTTATACTTTTTTATATATTTATCATCATCGTAAGCAGCATTTAATCAATTAAAACTAGTCTTTATAACTATTAAAGGCATGCACAGCATGTACGGAAAGGTTTCATCTTAATGTAGGTACACATTAAAGGAAAAAAATCTCTTCTTTTTTATTTATTTTTTAAAGCCACGTTTTTAAAACAGACTAGAAATACTTTTCAATAGAGTACTCGTCAAGACGATTCAAACGAGCCTAAACTCAGTGGGGTTGCATGGTTTCAATATTGAGTTCCTATGGCATGGCCTTCCGGCTTCATGATCAGATCCTGAACCTCATCTCCCGTCAGAGTACGTGTCAAGACAATTCTAACGAGCCCAAACACGATGGGGTAGCATGGTTTCATCATGGAGTTCCTGTGGCGTATTTCAGGCTCCATCATCAGATCAGCTCAATGACACCGTTAGTGAGCTGTTGTCAATGCAATACTTGCAGTTATGGCATTGACAACCAGTTCTGATCTATGTTCAAAGTTTCAAGTCTAGCTCATCGGGAAGCTAGTATAAAATCGTTTGCAAAATTTGCGTACAAACAAGAAAGCAACCTTAAAAACGTGGTAATACCACACATTACTAAATAGTTACAGTTACGTTAATACTCGTAAGGCGGGCATTCCCCAAAATAGGGTATTTTAAATTATAGATTACTCGCAAATCACAAGTACTTAAAACTTGGAAAAAATATATGTTATTTTACAGTTATTTAAGTGTAAACCTAGTGCTTCCGGCCGTTTTTTTATTGGTGATATTTTACTGTGTCAAATAAAATCCCAAACATCCGTCTAATCGTTATCCAAATATCGTATTACATGCAGTATACTTAAAAATAATTGTCTTTGATTAGCCGAGGGATTCTGGCCGTCATAAGTGTAAATTTTTTATTATTTAATTTTTAATTGAATTTTAAGTGATTTTCCATTCGCGGGTCCGGTTCTGCCGCTGCGTCCGCGTGAAGTGTATCGCGCGCGGCCGAGCAAGCGTTAGCGTGCCTATTTCGGTCGGGATTCATCGCCGTAAGTAAAAGTAAAATAACTTTTTAGTAAAAATTTCATTTTCATGAAAAGCTTTTTACTGACTGTACTTAAATATTGTATTGTCATCTAATACAAAGTTTCAGCTCCATTGCACACTGGGAAGTGGATCAAATTAAGCTTTCAAGATTAGTCGCCCACTAACTAACTAATAACATGGCAACTTGGCAAGTTAAAAAAAAGCTTGTAAAAACATCTTTTTTACTGTCACTTTTTTTTCTTTACTTACGGAATAGCATTATGAATGCACAAAAGTAATTTAACTTATTAAATGGCTGTTAGCACAAAATAAAGAGTTTACAGAAGGACCGCTCCCACCATTTTTGAAAATCTATACCTATCCTTGTCTGACTCACTAGGGTTGCTTCTGTCACAGAATAATATGCTTCTGTATTGATTCTGAATTTAAAAAGGAGTAAGTAGTATAAGTTAACAATCATACATAAATAAATTCGTTTATACATACATCGTAACAAGTTTACATGCCTTAGATGCTGCTTAGATGGTAAACAGAGCATCTAATATACATTTAAAGTCCCGACGCCACACGTACACGACGAAGACAAGATTATTCCTATTGTACCTATACCGTACCTATTATGTTGTAATGTATTCCATTCCTATAATTATGTTATAATGTACTCTATGAACAAGATATAAATATGGTGTGATAGTTATCCCACTAAAAACATAAACGTGAAAAAGGCACTAAGTAAGTTCGACGAAAACATAAAGGTAAAAAAGGTGCCAAGTTCAGCGAAAAATTGTTGAAATCTAAATGAGTTACAAGTTCCATAAATTTTTTCGTTCAAGAACTTCAAATAATTAATATTTTCTTAAATGTTGAATTTATAACTTGTCATCTTCAAAAATTGAAAAACCTTTATAACGCAAGAACTGTATCAAGCAATAGTGGGAATTATTTTGAAAACAAGAAAGTGTATTTAAATACCTATGTTGTGTTTTTATCGTATGTAGGTAAATAAAAAAATATAAGTAGTTTAATAGTCAAAGTCAAATTTGTTTATTCAATTTAGATTGGTTTTTACAATACTTGTGAACGTCATAGAAGCTACGCTATCAAGATGTAAACAGGTTCATATTTGTGTCTGGCGCAGCTGTTCTTCATAGTCTTTTCTTGCACCCAACAATATCGTTTTTCAGCTTTCTTTTTCTGGGAGAATTTGCAGAAACGTGAGTTGCTATTTGTGAATTTGAGTCACATTTAACTTTTTCATATTGTGTACAAGATTCATTTGTCTCCACAGTTGCTTGCGATTCTTCATTTTTTTTTTGACAGGTAGCAAAAGTTTGGGATTAGTGCCTTTTTCAGGACAGTTCGGTTCGATGTCTTGATTATAGAATTGGTTTCGAAATGGGCCTCACGAACTCGAAGATATGTTGACCATTTGTTGCGTACATCTTCTCGATCAATTAAACTTAACCATAAGGTTCGTCTGAAAAAAAATCATTTGATTTTTAAAATGAACTAGTTAGTTTTGCAACGAAAATAGCTGATGGCACTCCTACGATTAAGACGTTAAAATAAATAGGTATACGCATAATCGTGCGTGGTTCGTTTTCTCCTGAACTTGGCTGGCACACTGCCGTGCGTCAAAAAAAAACTTTACTGCAAGTAAAATGTCATTTGGGGTACCTAAGTATAATGACTGGCGTTCTCTCCCAAACTTGGCAGGCACACTGCCGTGCGCCTAGATAAAAAAAACTTTACTGCAAATGAAATCTTATTTGGGATTTAATGATTGGCGTTCTCTCCTGAACTTGGCTGGCACACTGCCGGCCGTGCGCCTAGATAAAGAAAACTTTACTGCAAGTGAAATGTTATTTGGGATTTATTGATTGGCGTCCTTTCCTGAACTTGGCTGGCACACTGCCGTGCGCTTAGATGAAAAAAAATACTGCAAGTAAAATGTTATTTGGGGTTTAATGACTGAAGTCTCTAAAATGTAAGTAGGATTTCTTAACACTGCTAAAATAAAAGAAAATGCAACGACAACTTTTACTTGAAAATTCGTCAACATGACTTGTGGCTGTGTTCGCTGAACCGCCAAGAAGTTTTGAGAATACTATAACATCTAAATAAGGACCATAGAACCCAATTACTGGCGTTTTACCACAACCAGCTAACTATAAGATGAATGTGTATGGTTCATCGTCGTTATCAAAGCGGCTAGTCCCAAAAGTACTTAGGTATACTCACCTACCAACAAGAGAAAACAGTTTGACATAACTTACCTTTCAATATCGTTTGGAAATTTAAAGAACGTGTATGCACAGTTTTTAGTCGTATTTAGACAACCAAATACACTGCAACTGTAATAATATTGGTTATTAATTTTTGTTAAATAATGGTAAAATAGGTATATAAGTGTCACAGTGACACGTAGCGGCGCGGACGTGAAGTGATCAATTAAATGCTCTTTGGAACTTGCGATCACTGACCTCTTTGCGATACTCGCGACTGAGTACTGTCCCATACTGCCCCATTTTGCCTGTATATGTGACGTCTATGTGTGCGTGACGAAAATGGCACTTTGTTCTAAGCGGACTCTCTGCTAGGGCGACCGCCCGCCCGCATAGTTACTTTGTGCTGTTAGTCATAATCGATTGTTAAACATTTTGTAAAAATGTTTCTTTCGAATCCGAGGGATTCCTAGTTTCCTCCGAGGGTTCCCTTGTTTCCTCCGAGGGTTGATGAAGCAATGCTGGCCTACAGCGTTAAGTGATGGTATCACAAAAACTCGACGAATCTTGTAAGCTTTTCGGTAGCTTTGTTGGTCAGAGCATCGGGCCGGATTTCCAGGGGCGCGGGTTCGAATCCCGCCTGAAAGTTACTTGCAGTTACTTATAGTCTCTGTTCTTTTACAAGATCCTGTAAGGGTCATAGGCGTTTCCATGCCTGCTGAATACAGCTTGCCTGCAATAACATGGTGGATCTTTTGTGTGGCCACCATTTCGCCGAACAATGTCAATCCTCATTAAGCTTTATGACCATATTTCTACTACCTTCTCCCTTTTATCCTTCCGCCTTTGCTACCTCACCTAATTTCTCATAATTTCTCCTTTTCATCTCTCACTTATTAACCTCTATTTTGGTTACGTCTTTCTATTATCTGTATTTTTTATTTTTTTTCTTCCGTTTTTCACAGAAATTCCGCCAACGTCCCGTAATGAAAGAATATCTGGTTCTACTATTAAGTAAATTGGCTTAAGGTCCCAAAATTCAAGTGGCTATAGTAGGAACAGTGGCACATTGATCTTTGTTTAGAAAGTAAAAGCGTTACTTTCTATCTTTGCCACTTTTCAAGAGGTCTCTCTTATAAGTTCATAGGCGTTTCAATGCCCGCTGAATAGAAAGTAGCTGTGCAATCAAATGTGGATACGTTGGCTGTATAATGACAATCCTCATTTAGCTCTATGACCATATTTCTGCTATCATCTCTTTTTCTCCTTCCGCCCTTGCTACCTATCGTCATTGCTTAATCTCTCTTTTTATCTCCTTCTCATATGTCACTTATTTCCCTCTGTTTTTGTTACGTCTCTCTGTTTTTTGTGTTGGTTTTACTATAAGGTAAGTAGATTGAGTTAAAGTTCCAAAATACAAGTGGCTATAGTAGCAACAGTGGCAAGTTGGTCGTTACTTATAAAGTATAAGCGACGCGTTACTTTCCATCTCTGTCACTTTTCAGGAGGTCTCATTCGTTAACAGGCTCCATTGTAGTAGCAACAGTGGCACATTGGTCTGCTTATAAAGTTTAAGCGTTACGCGTTACTTTCCCATCTCTGTCACTTTTCAGGAGGTCTCTGTTCGTTTACAGGCTCCTGTAAAGGTTATAAGCGTTTCCATGCCCGCTGAATACAAAGTAGGTGTGCAATAAAATGTGTTTTTTTGTGTGGCCGCCATTGAACACGTTGGACGTTTAACGACTCTCCTCGTTTAGCGTTACTGCCATCTTTCTGCCTTTCATTACGGCCGTTAAATTTGACCATGGCTGTTAAGTTTGGAATGGGACTTGATTATGTTCTGCGTTTCGTTTGTTAAAGGGCGTATAGTCTGCACACTAGCGCCGCCATTGGAAAAAATCATAGTGGTTAAATAAAGACGAAATCGTAAATTATCTATCTGTAGTGCACTCCGAAGGATCTTTGTGGTACTTTTTATTGCTTGATCTATATTCTCTAGCTTGTCATTTAATTTAATGGAGTTTTATTGCTAAAAGTGACCAGTTTAAAAAAATAACTGAATTAAACTTAACGACAGGCTAACAAATAGATAAAAAGCGATAAAAAGTACCAGACAGCTTCTTCGGAGTGCACTACAGAGAGATAATTTACAATTTCGTCTTTATTTAAGCACTATAATTTTTTTTCAATGGCGTCGCTAGTGTGCAGACTGCACGCTCTTAAGGTGCATGTAGTCGTGAAACGATCATTTTTGAGGCCCTAAAACTCATAAATTAGCCTACTGATGAATCCAGAATTAATATATATTAAATATTGATATATAAACTTCAATCTGAGCATTTAAAAAAACATATTCTTTAAGATACTATTAAAAAAAAACATTGAAATGAAGCTGTTTTCAACTTGAAATACGCTACTGCTTCTAAACTACAAGTGATATTTTCACGTTTCTTTCAGGAAAAGATTGCTAACTTGTTTAACTTAAAACTGAGCATTTTTCGTTTTAAAATAATACATAGTTTTGACGAAACGTGTGTTTAAGCTGTTTTGGTGCGGGTATCGGGCGGGAAAATTAGGCCACTTTTCTATGGCCAAGGTCGTTGGCGATACCACGGACCTTAAGTTGATGGTAAAAATGAATAACTTTTATTCAGTCTAGGCTAATTTATTAGAGGAGCCCGTGGCGCAGTGGATAGCGCGCTCGGCCTGCGATCGTTGAGGTTAAGCAACGTTCGCAATGGTCGGTCACGGGATGGGTGACCAAAAACTTTTCATCTCGAGCTCCTCCGTGCTTCGGAAGGCACGTTAAGCCGTTGGTCCCGGCTGCACTTGCAGTCGTTAATACCCACCAATCCGCACTGAGCCCGCGTGGTGGGTCATGGCTCATTCTCCTTATTCATCCATGAGGAAGGCCAGTGCCCCAGCAGTGGGGACATTAAATGGCTGATGATGATGATGATGAGGCTGAAACAGCACTTGTGAATGTCAAAGAAGCTACGCCATCGGTTCGCAAACCGTACGGGCCCGCCCCGTAGGGTTTGCGAACCGATGGCGTTGGGATTGCGAACCGAGAAGAACCGGCAAGAAACTCGTCAAGGTTGTTTTTTTCTCCCTGTTTTATTTCATACAGAGTCGTCAAATTGAAAAATTACCTCAAGATATGTAGTGTTAATAGGGTCACTTTCCATCACGATCATAATAAATTATGATAAGTACAATGAGGTGTGTGAACTAATGTGACATAGCAGTAGCTAACCCCTCGTCTGTCCATTCTCGGACATACAAGAGGTTAAGGCAAATGAGACCTGTGACTAGAAAAAGGTTTTGTCAATATCTCCGAAATTTTTAAATCATTTTTATAAGCCGAAAATCCGAAATTATGTATTTCTGCTAATAGGAATGACTTAAAAAATTTTTTTTCTAAGGTAGACGAGATTATGATTTTACATCATGAAATGCAAATATTATGAAAAAAGAAACGCGTTACAATAATTAAAATTAACACCATTTCTTTATGTATTTTAAAGTTATTTGTATGAAGCAACTTGCAGTAGTTGCAGTGCATAGTAGGTAGTGATTTCGTAAACAATACATTTTATGAAATACTCACAAGAGTTTGTAACTAAAAATTGTTTAACCATCAAAAATAGGCACGTAATGTGTCACCGGAAAATAACAAGAACCGCAAATTCGAATACAAATACGAAGTCCTGTAGAACACGTGATAGGTTAGAAATTTAAGCGATCGCGAAGCGCAGCGAAACGGTTGCCTTAAATTTCGTGGTTATTTTATTTTTAGGAAATTTATAAATTTGCGGTTTTTATTATTTTCCGGTGACATAATGTACAGTCAGCGTCAAAATGATCTAAGCGTTCAAACCTACCAAAAGTATCTTGAGATTTGACAAAAATCAACCTTATCTCAAGACATTATGATGCATTTTCATTTGTTGTTTGAGAACAAATGACAACAAATGATAGTACACCTTAAAGTATTTGTGCTAAGAGTGATTTTTGTCAAATCTTCAGATACTTTTGGTAGGTTTGAACGCTTAGATCATTTTGACGCTGACTGTACCCCAGCGCTTGGGCTGACAATACAGATTATGAAATATATAGGTTCATGTTATTATAAGTATACATCACAGAACTTGGAGAGAGACATAGTTATAGAAAATACCCTAAGCGTCATATTCGCTAATAGACGCTTTTGACTAGTGCGGGAATCGAACCGACAAATTCTGATCAATCCAACCACTGCGCAGTACAGAATGGAGAGAGATATGAGAATTATTTCATCCACAAAAGGATCTTTGATCGGATATTGTATCGCGTATCAAACAAGAACCTAATATATTTCGTATCACGTAACGCCTAAGCATCGAGCTGCCTTTTTTATTTTTTCTTAACGCCACTCGAGCGGAAAGCGTCACGTAGTTTTTGGTCCCTAGATAGGAGAGGTAGCGATTTAGTTAAAAAAAACGGGTACCTAGTAATTAAACCGCCTTCTTTTTAATAGCATTATGCGCCTTAAAAAATCTGCATTGCATTCTAAATTACTAAGTCAGCCGCTATTAATGCGCGTCTGAATAATACTATCTTGACCACTAGTTATCTTCTATGTGAGCCACTATAAATCTAACTCATGGTGGTTATTATTTAGCATCTAAATTTGTAACACACATTCAAGTAGTAAACTTCTAAAATATTAATTATATGACACTAAAATAATAACTCTATTAGCTTCTTATTTTATAATTCAGTGCGTTTAAAATATAACTCGTCATACATTAATTAAACGTCAAATTGGTAAAAATCTTAAAATAAGTCGCCTTGCTAGGGTTTTTTTAGGAGGTGGGAGGGGGAGGGGAGGGTCAAGGGACCCCCCCCTCTTCAAGTTCCACCTGCCCGAAATGCGTAGTTTTCGAGATATGAGCGATAGAAGTTAGTATGAAAATCGTTACAAATCGCCTAAATGGCGGGATTTTTGGGAGGGAGGAGAAGAGGAAAGGGAGGTGACCCTCCTTTTCTAACCCCACCTACCAGAGTTGCGTACCTAGTTTTAGAGTTATGAGCGATAGCTTCTGCATGTTTCTGATATTGCCTATGCCTATAATATTACGCTTTGTTTTTTGTTTGTTTTCACTATTTTAATCTTTATTTCGTTGTAAAATGTAAAAATTGTAAATGATGTAAGTAAATCACTGGCAGGCTTCTTTTCTTGTTTGTTTCACAGAGTAGACTTATGCAACAGATTAGTTAAAGCTAGTGTTGTTCTTGTTTGTTTTTTTTTTATATAAATTACCGGCCTTGGCCTATCATTCATACTGGTTTAACACCTAATTTAGCATATGTTTCCAGTTTTTTTCTATTATTTTTTATTTTTTGTGTCAACATGTGTGATAACTGTTATTATTTTTTGTTTTGTTATATTTAAAAGTCACCAATATTAGGCTCCTCCAGAATATCAGCGTTGCAACAGTATACTTTTTTTTTTACTGTTGCAATACTATGCTGAGGTGGGGGCCTAGTTGGCTGTACACCTGGTTTTTTATTTTTTATTTTTTTACTTTTAATATTACTTTAATTGTGTTATAGCCAATAAATGTTTCTCTTTCTTTCTTTCTTTCTTTCGATAGAAGTTTAGTATGAAAATCGCTGCCGCTTATTAGTTTCCGAGATAATCGACTTTCAAAATTCGCTCAAAAGTACGCATAAAGTCGTTTCTGGCGCTTCGCCGGCCGCTGCCGCGGCACGCTCGCTTCGCTCCCTCGGCTCGCGCGCTGGGTTCATGTCAACCTAACACGCTCGTCGCTACGCTCCTCGCACCTATCACGTGACCTACGGTCTATGGTTTCTAAGTCCCAGCCCCATATTGCCCCCTTCGGTGCAGAATGAAAATTACCACGATGAAAATAATAGTCTCTACACACGTTCCGATCCGACAGCCAATTTGGTCTGCTCCCAACGTAAAAAATCGCAAACATTTGGCTTTGCGGAACACCTTATCCACTCGAGGCCAAATCACTGGATTGAGTTTTAGCTGAGCTGCCCCCTGATTCACGAAGCGTCGGAAACGCTCCCGACAGCGGAATGTATGCACTGTCTCTGTCACTCACTATAGAATAGACAAAGGCAAAGTACAGAATTCGAATCCGATTCCGTATCCGACAGTTTGTGAATAAGGGGGCTGGTCAGGTTGGTAACTCGTCGGTTCATGAATCGAATGACGATCTCTGATTGGCGCAAATGGCCCGTCGCTGCCATATCGCGCACTCGTGCCAAATTTAATAGAGGCTATTTTCACGATATTAGAATTATGATGTATTATATTACATGCTAAGTTATAATATATGATGTTGCTTATTAAAGCTTTAAATTACAGTATTTGAGGAACTTGTGTCGATGCTGTAATACTTAAAATAATGTTAAGTTACAAAATCCGTGGCTGAGTTAGTAAATTTCGTGTCAAGTTATTAATCAGAAGGACAAGTTAAAATAATTGTTGATCTTTACTTGCCGCTTTGTTTAAAATATTTAGTGGGCATTGTAAAAAAGATGAATTAGTTTATTAGGGGCTAATATATTTTCCCGTGGCTTGGTTTTTAAAAATGAAATTTAATCACGTGGCCAATTAAAAATTCTGGGGCTGTACTTATTATTTCCCAAAAAAACTGATTGAAATATCTAAGTAGTTATTTTTTATTGTTGTTTTATATGATCGAAGTTGTTAACATAACAGGTGGTGGTGAACTATTGATTGTAATAAATCACTTTTAAACGATAAACAATATTTATTTACCTCACTTATCTTTCGCCCAAGGTTGCCTGGAAGAAATTGCTATTGAGCAATAAGGCCGCCTTGTTGTATGCTTTCTGTGCTTTTGTAATGTTTCTTTGTTATTTGTTTTATCTATTGTGTGCAATAAAGTGTTTTATTATTATTATTTCAAAATAAATGTACACTCGACAGCACATCAGGTTAAACAATTGAACTGCGAAAACAGCTTTTATTACGTAGGGCATAAAGGCGGTCTCAAGGTCAACATGTATAGTCTGATGTGCCGCCGTGTGTACAATGAATGTAAAAGAGAAGGACTTTTTTATCCACTGTCCAGGCGAATACTCGTGAAAGGTCGTTCGTAACTCCGGTGGGTTCGAGTCCCATCGGAGCTAGTTGTGAGACGGGTCGATTTTTTCTAATACTCATTTTCAATACTTACTTAGTATATTATTTATCATTAAATATAAAAAAAGAAAATTACTCCACGTTTACCGCTCGAAACTTATGTCTTACACCACAACAGCCAAGTCACGGAGGTATTGCAGAAAACGTCCCGACTAGCGGAATACCAAAACAGCTACTTTTGGCACTTGACCGTCGAAGCGAATAACAAAGGATGCACTTGCAACACGAAGTCATACATTGCCCTACGATCAACAACAACCTCATTGATCATCGGTTTACACCAAAATGACGTTGTTTTTTTTCATTGTTAATTAATATTACTTTGCATAAATTAACATAAAACATAGACAGGCATACACAAACAAGCAAACTCACTCGCACACAATATACACACTACACATACACACACTCATCTTTACTTTACTTGCCGGTTCTTCTCGTTACAAGGTCTCCTGCCGTAGGATTTGCGAACCGATGGCGTAGCTTCATTGACGTTCATAAGTGTAGTTAAACAAACCTAAATTGAATAAACGAATTTGAATTTTGAATTTTATATAACCCCCCTTTTTATTTTATTTTATTTTAAAATTTGTAATTTTTCTTTCCATTTTTGGCAGTTTGTCATTTTGTTTTGTTTTTGTATAGTACCCTGGAGAACTAATTTTGTACTTACCTTATTAGTTATGGAAGAGCGGGATTTCCTAACACAGATGCTTTGCACTTAACTGGCGATCCCAATATTAAAGTTTATGTAATTAGCAAAGGATTCTTTATCTGTATATTAACTTTTCATGATTCTATCACTGAATTTTGATATTTTCGTGGTGCATTCCTCCGTAGAGTGATATAACCGAATATACTGGACGAAGTCAGAGGCGGTACACTAGTTCGAAATAAGCCCATGCAACTGATAGTTTTGCTCAGGAAAAACTACTGACATTACATGTCACCATCGAATAAATGAATGATGATAATATTTTATTAACAAACTACCCTCACTAATTTATTATTTTATGATTAAGAACTGTCATGGCAAACGAATTCGTTTTGTTTAAGGCCCGTGGTATCGCCAACGACCTTGGGCATAGAAAAGTGGCCTAATTTTCCTGCCCGCTACCCGCACCAAAACAGCTTAAACACACGTTTCGTCAAAACTATGTATTATATTAAAACGAAAAATGCTCAGTTTTAAGTTAAACAAGTTAGCAATCTTTTCCTGAAAGAAACGTGAAAATATCACTTGTAGTTTAGAAGCAGTAGCGTATTTCAAGTTGAAAACAGCTTCATTTCAATGTTTTTTTTAATAGTATCTTAAAGACTATGTTTTTTTAAATGCTCAGATTAAAGTTTATATTATATCAATATTTAATATATATTAATTCTGGATTCATCAGTAGGCTAATTTATGAGTTTTAGGGCCTCAAAAATGCTTTAGCTGGTTTTTATCGTTCAAAATACTTATCAATAAATTATCGGACGTTAATTAGGTACTTACTTAGTTCATAAAAATCACATTTTTAGCGATCATACTCATCAACTTAAATAATCTGATAAGTAATTGAAAAACTGAAAATGAAGTAAGTATTTAGAAAAAATCGACCCGTCTCACAACCATCGACCCTTCCCGTCGGAGCTGGTTGTGGGATGGGTCGATTTTTTCTAAATACTTCATTTTCAAATTTTCAGCATTAGAAATTGCGTTGTGAATGCAAAAAAGTAAAAATTTAAATAATCTGATAAGGAATGTACGTTATTTGGAAAATTTATTAGGTTTTGCTATCTTTCAACCAAAAACCAGTTTATTAATAATGTACCTACCTAAGTTTAACCTATAATTTTAATTAAAATATCTGCCTAATATCTAGAGTCGCGCATTTTTGTCCGGACAACTGTTTTAGCTTTTTTTTAAACAATGCTATACTAGTTATTTAAATTTTTACTGTTTTGCATTCACGATGCAATTTTTATAGTTGAAAAATGGAAAATGAAGTATTTAGAAAAAATCGACCCGTCTCACAACTACCTATCGGAGTCCCATCGGAGCTAGTTGTGAGACGGGTCGATTTTTTCTAAATACTTCATTTTCCATTTTTCAATGCTATACTAGTCAAACAAACCTTTCGCTTTACTGGAGTTGCCAGTAAGAAATATAGAATATAAAAAGCGATATTTTGTGACAAGCCAGTTCGTAAGTAGTTCTCAAATAAAGTCTTGGCACCCGGTTGAAATTTCTTTAATGTAAAAGGTATAAGAGTTTAGCGATTTTAAGAAGTCATTTATTGAAAGGAAAATGCGCAATAACATTTTGGTCTTACCAGCACCAACATACCATAAATTATTACAATGCAAAGGTATTTTCTTATAAATAAAATGACTATAATGAGACAAATAGATATAAATAAATAAATAAATAACTTCTAACATTCATACCAATTATCTAAGCCCATTTTAATTTCATTATGAAACTGTATCATGGAAAACTTGATAACGGATAAATATATACTTAAATACTTTTTGTTTGTAAATACATACTTAATATACATAGTAAACACCCAGACCAAGACAAATAGACATGTTCATGCACACAAATATTTATCTTGTTCGGGAATCGAACCCGAGACCACTGGCGCAGAAGGTAGGTAGCCTACCCCTGCGCCAAATCGGTCGTCGAAGATATATTTGTGTAAATGTATGAGTTATGTCACAAAGTAAGTACGCAGCGCGCGCCTATTTTGTTTTGTGGTTATGACTTAAGTGCCCCGGCAACCTTCCGGACAACGGGGGAAGGAGGCAGTGAATCCTCATGGATACCATTACAGCCGGCTGTAATGGTAATATTAGACGGTTCAACCAAATTGATTCACTTTGGTTGAAAGGCGCAGAAATACAGGCGCACGTGGACATTGAATGATTCACGTTTACATCTCCTGCAATTTCAGTTTCCTGCTGGTCGTATCGGCCATCCGATCCACTGGCACTGGGAGGCTGAGATCAAGAGAGTGGACTTGCACCTGCGCAACTGTTTGCCCACTATAATATTTTCACGCGCAGATGACTCCTGCATGTTTAAACTTAACATTTACATTTTTCAATTTGGTTGCTTCATCCAAATTGAAAGGCAAAAGTGAACCGTGTATTTCCGCTATAAGGGTTATGTCGGACTCTTACCGACTAAACACTGCCTGAAATCAGCTGCTACCGGAAAGTAATTCAGCTTATCGAAGGCGACCACGCCCCGGGAAGAGCGTGACTTATGTGGAGTACGCACCGGTTTTTAGGATCTCGCCATCCCTGTGAGCCCAGACAGGCGTGATACAAGGGTGGGCAATGTGGACCTTTGCCCTCCCCCCCTGGCTGTCCCAGAGGGGATACCGGCTAAAATATGGATATGGGCATGGACTTCATTTGACATTTGAAGAACTATTATGCCCATATATGGTTTTCAAGGTGTCGCTTGCGCTGAGAGCCCATTTGAAGACCATGATTATATCCATATTCTTTAGCCAGTAGCCCCCTGGTTCGATACCCGGTCGAGTAGATGTAGAAAACTAACATTTCTTTATTTTCTCGTGTTTGAAATTATTTTACACTTTGACAGCCGATTGCGACCTCCCCTGTTTCACAAACCGCCGGAAACGGAATGACAAAGACAAAGATAAGATAAGATAAGATAAAAATATTCTTTATTCACTTAGACATAATAAATATGTACTTATGAATCGTCAATATTTTCCTACCACCCATTCAAGACTTTTTTAACTGACAAGAAGAATGGGCGCAAGAAACTTGCCAGCGTTTCTTAGTTAGGTAACGACATTTACAAAAAAAAACATATCGTTACTAATACAACAATTGCTTAGTATAAAAATACATCATATTAAACAGTGATTATGTTATGTGTTACATCATGACCATGCATTGCGGTCATTCAAATAATCGTCTACTTTATAGTATCCTTTGCTCATCAGCGACTCTTTAATGTAACATTTAAATTTATGCAATGGTAGTTCAATTATACGCTGTGGAACTTTATTAAAAAAGGCTATGCTTTTCCCCAGAAATGAGGCTCTGGATTTTTCTAGCCTAAACTTGGGAACGACAAGTTTATCTTTATTTCTTGTGTTAAAGCGATGAATATCGCTCTGCTTTACAAATGTATTATAATACTTTTTCACATAGATTATATTTTCATAGATGTATTGTCCTGCAACAGTTAAAATGTTTATTTCTTTAAATAGATCTCTTAAAGAATCTCTCGATCGGAGGTTGTAAATGGCGCGAATAGCCCTTTTTTGGAGCACGAATATACTGTGGATGTTAGCGGCTGAGCCCCACAACAAAAGGCCGTAGGACATAACACTATGAAAATAACTAAAATAGACTATTCTAGCCGTTTCAATATCGGTTAAGAGCCTTATTTTCTTAACTGCGAATGCGGCCGAACTGAGTCTACTCGCCAAGGCTTCGATATGAGGATCCCATTGTAGTCGCGAGTCTAATATAATACCTAGAAACTTTGTATTGTTAATGAATGCGACCATATCGCCGTCTAGTCTTATATGAAAATCAACTTGTCTTACATTAGGTAACGAAAATTTTAAACACTTAGTTTTCTTTGAGTTTAATGATAAATTATTACTATTAAACCAATGTGACACTTTTGAAAGAGCACTATTCACTTCGTCAGAACAGTCATCACCTCTATCTACTTTAAAGACTAGAGATGTATCATCGGCAAATAGCACTGTCTCACATAAATTCTTCGCGTAGTAAGGAAGGTCATTTATGTATATTAAAAACAACAGCGGGCCCAATATTGATCCTTGGGGTACGCCCATAGTAATGGGAGCTCCGGTAGACTCAGTTTTATTAATAACTACCTTCTGAGTTCTTTCATACAGATATGAATGCATAAGGCTTACTGACATTTCAGAAACACCATAATGTTTTAACTTCCTTAATAGTGTTTGGTGATCAACACAATCGAATGCCTTGGAAAGGTCACAAAAAATAGCGATTACATCCTGCTTGTCCTCCCAGGCATCAAGTACATGTTTTAGAAATGCAACCCCAGCATCAGTTGTACTTTTACCTTTTGAAAAACCAAACTGTTTCTCATGCAGTATACTATTTAATTTAAAATATTCTAAAAGTTGAGCATAAATTAATTTCTCAAATATTTTACTTATTGCTGGTAGTATGGATATAGGTCTAAAATTTGCTGGGTCACTTTTGTCACCAGCTTTAAATAGAGGAATTATTTTACTATTTTTCATTAAATTAGGAAAGACCCCTTCACTTACACATTGGTTAAAAATTATTGCTAATGATGGAGCTATCACATCAATTATTGATTTGATGATACTTGTAGATATGCCCCAGAGATCTTCTGTTTTTTTAATATTTATTGCTTTGAATGCTTTAATAATATCTTCGGTAGTGACATAGCTAAAACTAAATGTTTCCTGGCACTTGTTCACACTAGATTCCATAAGAGAGACAGCGGTGTTGGGGCAAGAGTTAAGTCTGCTAGTAGTTTCTAACGGAATTCGAGCAAAGAAACCTTCAAAAGCACTAGCCACCTCAATATCCGATTCAAAAGTCTGATCACTAATTTTTAAGTTAAATGAATTAATTTTGCATTTTGTTTTGCCAGTCTCTTGGTTTATAATACTCCAGGTAGCTTTTATTTTATTTTCAGACTAGCTTTCCGCCCGCGGCTTCGCCTGCGTGGACTACACGACGTTATTCCGCGGGAATGTGATATTTTTCAGGGATAAAAAGCCAATGTTCCTCTCCAAGCTACAAAAGTATCTGTATCCCAAACAGCCAAATCCGTTCAGATGTTTTGGCGTGATTGAGTAGCAAACATCTAAGCTTTCACATTTCACACAATATTAGTAGGATTCCTTTCAGTCATACAAAGGATTATCATAAGTATTACGTAAAAAAGTAACAAAAGTCATGTTTATGTAGCCAAAACGAATTTTTCATACTGCATCCAAATTCACTACGGCCAATTTAGAAATTTTTGTACTATAATACTATCAAACGTAGGACAGTAAAAAACCGGTCAAGAGCAAGTCGGACTCGCGCACCGAGGGTTCCGTACCGTACCATCATAAATAAATAGAAAAAACTACAACTATGCTTCACCCAAACAAAGCAACCTGCGAGTAGGTAGGAAGGAGGATATTTTGGTTGTAAATAAAACGTAAAAATGTTTTCATCGGCGAGTCATATTATATTCTTCCAAGAATTTGCGATGTAGAATTTTGCAGTTTTTGGTCAGCGCCATCTCTTGACCGATAATGGAACTAATGTAATTTTTGTTCATGATTTCTGAAAAAGTTTACTATTTAGAGACATCGTTTTATTTTTCCCGTAATCTTTACATAAACTTCTATCACCTAAAACAATTTATCTTTGCAAACTTCGGAGATAAGGGGGGACGGTATTATTTTTACATTTTTCATCATAAGTCAAAAACTATGCGGCCTAAAACAAAAAGAAAAATTGTTTGAGAGTGTGCAAGCAGCCCTTTTTTATATGATACCCCATATGCCCTAGTAGCCCCACTTCAAATTTTTTAAACCCCCTTTCCGCCCCTATTGCAAAAAAAATAAAAATTATTTAAATTTTTACTTTTTTGCATTCACAATCGTCGTGGGTTCGAGTCCCATCGGACCTGGTTGTGAGAGGGTCGATTTTTTCTAAATACTTCACTTTACATTTTTCAACCATAAAAATTGCATTGTGAATGCAAAAATATAATTTTTTTTATTTCTCTCTTATGAGCAAAATAGTTGTGCAAACGTCGTCTAAAATTATAACAAACTTAGGTCGAACCTTATCTTTTAACCAAAGCAGGATATGTGCGTGAGGCAAGCCGCGTTTTTGCCACTCAACACTATACATATAACACAATACTTCTCCAAAAATGTTATCTTTGGTGAGTAGATCTATCATTGATTATAGCGTCGCGAAGGTGCACGTATTCTTCAGCGCGCAGCTGCCTTTGATTAGATCGTATTTTAAACTAATCTTTCGGTTTAAATTTTTGCGTACATGTCAACAATAAACTGATTGAATAAGCAACGAAAACGTTGAAAGTATACAAATCTATTCCTTCTCACTTGCAAGTGGTAACAATAAAATTGAAGGTTCCTTTTTATTATAATTGTATGAAGCTCGCGCTCGGACGCCCCGCCTTTTTATACCTTCGGCCGCGAGACGCGTCGAGCGAAGCTTCGAACTGCTAAGCTATCGGGAGTTACACGTGTTGTTGTGAGTCTACCATAAAAGATAGACATATGCTGTCGTGGTATATTTTTTATATAATTTTAAGGAGAACATTTCCGTCATACATAATTTCTGTGTAGCTTTAACCATGAAGGTTGCACACGCGACGGAAGCTTAAAAAATGGAGTAACCCGCTCCCGCTTTCCCAACATTTCCCTTCACTGCTCTGCTCCTATTGATTGTAGCGTGATGAAAAGTACACTATAACCAGCTCAGGAGTGTGAAAAATAACTGTACCAAGTTTCGTTAAAATCCGTCGAGTAGTTTTTGTTTCTATAACGGTTATACACACAGACAGACAGACAGACAGACAGAGAGACAGACAGACAGACAAAAATTTTACTGATTGCATTTTTGGCATCAATATCGATCCCTTATCACATCCTGATAGTTATTTTGGAAATATATTTCATGTACAGAATTGACCTCTCTACAGATTTATTATAAGTATAGATGATTTAATTTTATTTGAAATATACCTAGATTTTGCCAAAGCACATACTTTCCTAAATGTTTTTGAATATTTCTTGACATATTCAATGAAGCTAGGATCACAGGAAGTCGTTTTTTGTGCATAGAGTTTAAATAACTTTCTTCTACTATTATAGATACCAGGTGTGGCCCAGTCACTGAACTTCTTACGATCATTACACTTTATAACTTTTTGTTTAAAATTGTTACTAAATTCTTTTTCAACAATATCAAATAATGATTGATAAGAGTTATTAGCGTCAGCAGAAGCTGGCAAACATTGAATTTTATCTTGTACATTATTTCTAAATTTATTAATACCACGTTTCGGTATTGGCCTGCAAATTACTTCGCGTTTAGGAGTAACATTATAGTGCTCAAAAGAAGCTAGTTGTCCACTGTGGTCGGATTTAATAATATTAATTACCGATTTCTCAATTAAGTTACAGTTGGAAAAGATGTTATCTAAGCAAGTAGCCGATGTTGGCGTAATTCGCGTCGGTTCATTAAAAATGTGAAGCAAATTAAATGATTTAAAAAGGTTAAGGAATTTACTGGAGAGTTGTGCTAATTTAATATCTAAGATGTCTATATTAAAATCTCCACAAACTACAATTTTTTTATTCTTACGACAGCATATTTTCAAAACATCCTCCATAGTGGACTCAAAGACTGTGTAATTTGCTCCAGGGGGGCTATATACACAGATTATAATCATTTGTTCAAGTTCCACGCATGATATCTCACAAATTCGTTCAACAGAGAGGGATACTATATCCTTTCGCTCTTTATATTGTGTGTTATTAGGTAAAATTATTAGAGAACCCCCCCTTACTGCAGTTTTTCTATTGAATGAACTTACAACACTATAATTATCCAAATTTAACAATAATTCATATTCTTTTAACCAATGTTCAGTAACACATAACACATCAATATTTTCACAATTTAAAAATAAACTTATTTCTAGGTCTTTGCCAGCAGAAAAGCCTTGGATATTCTGGTGTACTATTTTTAAACATTTAGGCCTTCCTCTTGTCAATACTGGGCTAGAGTATGCCTCCGTTGTCTCTAATGGTAATTTAAATTAACCATGTCAGTATTTGGATTCAAAAGAATCGAATTATTTGGAACAGATTCCAAAGTTGAATTAGAAATGTCACATTTTAGCTGCTCAAAAGAAGCAGAAGTTAGAGTAGCCAGATTGTTGGCTAGTTGATTAAAATAAAAAGATAGCGATAATGCTATTTGTCGCTTATGATAATTATGCAGATAATATTTATCTTTCGTCAAGTTAAGATTATATAACAAGGTATTTATGTCAATTATTTGTATCTGACTATTATGAGATGCTATTGTGCTTAATGTTAAATTAAGATTATATCTCAATTTATTCTCTAATTGTGAAAACCCTTGACTATAGGGAAATGTAAACATAACAACTTTTCTAACATTTAGAGAGCATAATGAGTTACAGTATGATATTAAATGGTTTTTGTTTATACTATCTCTATTCCCGATTAAAACAATCAAGTTTGTGTTTTCACTATAAGATTTTTTTACAATTACTTTCATTATCTCATTTATGCTTGATCCAGGCATACAATAATTAGTAACACTTTCCTTAGAATGTTTCTGGATTAATTGGCCCAAGCCCTTCCCAATCTCATCGCAGAACATAATTGTTTTAGCGTTACTTATTCTTGTAGGTGGGTTATTTTCATTATTCAGTAATATACTATCAGGATTGTTAGAGGTGTCAGAGTTTGTTGGTATATAAACCTCCTGAGCAGCCCGGCCTAATGTATCAGTTTTACATAAATTCTTGCTCACTTTGGTACCATTGCAGCTGCGTTTTTTACCTAGCGATTCAAACCGGTCTGAATTAAAATTACAAAGATCAATCATATCATAGGCAGCCATTTTTTGATTATTTAGTTGCTTGTGAGAAAACTCACACAAGTTAGTGTACATTTCCCTTAGTGATAGTTCCAAATTGTCAATTTTGTTACCTATTTGACTACCTATCATTTCACTTTCTTTATTTTTATTACATGTTTCCATGTTTATCATATTTAATTGTTCTAAAAGTACCTTACGTTCTTTCTTTAAGTGACTGTACTTATTATAATAATTTTGTCTTTTAATTAACTTTTGTGTTTTCCTAATGTATCTATTAACTTTAATATATTTTTTTAATTTCTTTCCGCTACTAAAGCCACAAATAGTATCATTACTAAACAATGGTTTATCCACATAGCTGACACATTCCAAGGTTGAATTATCAAGTGCTGCAGAATTACATAGCGTTAGCTCATTAAACAAGCTTTGAGAATGCTTATCTTCTAATATACTTTTATTTTCTTTTTCTAAATCTAGTACTGTTTTCTGGGCAAGGGAGAGACTAATTTCCAGGTCTGTTATGCGACTCAATGCCTGTTCATGAGTATCAGAACAAGCCCTAAAAGACTCAATAAAGTCTTGCATTTGGTTACACTTGTGTACGACTTCTGAGTATTTAATGTGAAGTTCAGCGAGTTCATTCTTAAGCTGAGTATTGCGGGTAATGTTCTTGTAAATCTCCTGCTCACTTTCCTCTCTTTCTCTCATTAAAGAGTCATTGAGATCTTTGGCTGCCTTCAGATCCTGCAGAGTATTCTTAAGTTGTAGCTCCACATCCTTTGCCGTTGTCCTCCGGGTCATCATAATTGTTTATTAAGGTTCTAGGTACTACCTCTGAAATATATACAAATTTGATCAATAACGTGATTACAGTAAAGCTTTGAATTACAGATTTATCTATCTTAATAATTAGTAAAAGGTAATTTTGAACTACCTTTTCTATTTATTATTTTGTATACAATGTGCGGTTGAAAAATTAAATAATTATTAAGAGTGTCAGTTGTAATGAATAACAAATAAAGTTATTAAAGAACGTTAAGTAGATATAAATGTCACCATCAACTTTAATTTGTGCAATATAAAGTGAGGCAAACCAATTTTAAAAAAGTGTGCGTTGTTAAATTAAAGTTTATTGTACTAAATTATGAGTGAATATGACAAATTTGATAAAAGACAAATTTGTTATAAGTAGCAGCTACTGGTGACAGCTGATGTCACCATAAAATTAACTTTTATTAAAGTAGGTTGAGGTAAGCCTTTCTGTAGTATTCTGTTAATTTATTTCAATACTTTAAGACGTTTAAGACCATGTAGAAATATGTTAAGATTCAAGTTGCAAACTAGTTTCACAATCTTTAATTGAAATGATTTGGATGTCTCTGTATGGATGTAGTGTTTGGAAAGTGTAGCAGTAAGGTGAATGTCTGTGACAGTAGTGGTCACCGTCAGCTTTACTTCCACAGTTTGTCAAGTAAAGAGAGGTTGTCAACGATGCCAAATCGTAATGGATTGTGACGTTGCTCACTGAAAGTGAGCTCTGTACTAGTAATGATAATTAGTGTACAGTGAATGTGAAACCAATTTGGCATTCAAATCTTGTGTGTTAGTTGAGTAATTAGCTGAGTAAAAAGTAATGATCAATACCTAACTAAAATAATAACAAAATATGTGGGTAGGTATTTTGAGCTCAACTAAGGTTTCAAAAAGTGTTCTTTATAGTTTTCCCACTTTATTACTAAGAAATTAATATACTGCAAGTAGTAATTCAGGCTGTAAGGGAGATGGCAAAACCTGTAATAACTTAAAGTCTAATTTATGTCAAACATTAACTACCTACTTATATATTTTAAAATATTGAATGTTAACTATAGGTAACACAATGCAAACAAATGATATTCTTAATCAGAAAACACTTGTTGTTGATAATATAGCATATACTCAAGTTGTTGGTCTAACAAATTATTGAAAATTAGCAACTAAGTACAAATACCTAGTTGGTTACATTGAGTTATAAGTTGGTTAGTTAGTTTCTAATCAAGATTGTCAAGATGTATTTGTCGGTAATATAAGTTTTATTGGTCTGAGAATGCAATGTGAGTGATGTTAATTATGAAAACAATACTCCCCAGGTTTAAGTAGAAACAGTCCACAGTATTTATATCTTTTCAATTTGAATTAGTATTATCCTCTTCTTGATTGACAGTTGGGTCAATTTTTCCTCGCTTTTAATTCAAAAGTTTGTTCATTAAACTTGCTGATAACACTTCCACTTGTTATTTAATACGTAATTAAGCTAATTATAACAAATTATTTGGAAATTTAACGAGAATTACTAATAAAATTAATTAATTAAAATTACACAGCAAACTTTTAAGTGTTGCTGCCAGTGTTGCCAGCACAAAAAAAAAAAAAAAGCACATTCGACTCCGATTATTCCGTTTCCGACTGATGCATGCATGCTATTTATTCTCTCATGCGCCGATCCGGACCTGGGCTCGTGATCAAACTTCATAGTTTAACCGCCTCTGTGGTCTAGTGGTTCATACCACCGATTTCAGACCCAGAGGTCCCGGGTTCGATTCCCAGTGGGGGTACATATTGTATTCGGTTTGGTTGGTGGTAGGACTTGTTCTTAGTCCGCCTGGCTAGCTACCACCATCTTATCTAAGTCTGACGCCATAACAATGATGTTTTCAGCATTATTGTGTTCCGGAAGTTAGAGATAAGATAGCCAGTTCCTCAGTTATTGAGGATTCCGGGAGTAGTGCGCTTCCACCTTCAGCCTTATCACCACTTATCATCAAGTGTGATGAAGGCTAAGTGCTACCCCGTTGTGAATAAATAAATAAATAAATCATAGATTTTTCTCTAAAAACACGAGACGCTATTAGCGTCAATCTCCACAGCACCGCGTCGTCGTCCACCTTACTACTTACACTGCTCTGGAACAAGTTTGTGTAAACAGATGAGTTTAATTCTGGACTTGGACCACAGCTCCAGGGTTCCGGAATCGGGCCAAGTGTGTCGTTTAAACATGTTTTAGCGTCAACCTCCTCAGCGCCGCGTCGTTCACCTAACTCCAGTGCTCTAGAACAAGTTTACACTGACACTTTCCACTTATAGAAATAACTGGATAGATTTTAGCACCTACTGGCTGAAATCGATCTGGTTGCGATCCCTGGTTACAAGATATGTGATCCAGGTTTATGTTCCTGGTAAGGCCAACCAAATTTTTGTGATTTTCTGGCCCGTGATTTTGTTCACGTGGCATTAAGTTAACTACCTATATCGCGTTGCCAGTTATACTATCGCGCCCCTTATAAAATAAGGAATTCCTTGTGACAACAATTAGTAGTCTACAATCTTCTAAAGTCTCATAAATGAGACGTTTATCAGTTTGTTAATTTTCCTCAAATAAAACCAATGTTGCAACTTTTGTGAATTTTGGTAAAACGATAAATTTATCGTATAAAACTACACTTTTCACTTACCTATAGAAATAACTGGATGTGTTTTAGTGCTGACTGATATTGATCTGGGGCCTTACTTGCGTTTACAGCATCTATAGTAATATTATAAAAACGATAGTGACTCTGTCAGTCTGTTACCTTTTGACGCCTAAATCACTGAACCACAGAACACGGAAAAAAAATCTCACTGAACTAATTTAGTATTTTTTTTATTTACACAAACAATATAATAACAGGACATATCCCAATTCGATAAAGTGATCTCTACTGCTGGATAACATAAGAGAAAGAAAATAAGTTTTTAGTAAAAATTTAATTTTTATGACAAGCTTTATTGTTGACTGTACTTAAATATTGTATTGTCATCTGAACCAAACCTGTATACAAAATTTCAGCTCCATCGGACACTGGGAAGTGGGTCAAATTAAGCTTGCAAGATTTGTCCCCCACTAACTAACATAGGTACTAACTAACTAACTAACATGGCAAGTTAATAAAAAGCTTGTAAAAATAGCCCTTGATGACTTTCTTGCCGGTTCTTCTCGTTACAAGGTCTCGGAACCCGTCGCCGTAGGGTTTGCGAACGTTTGATCGATTTTTTCTAAAATACTTTTTAATTCATTTTCCATTTTTCGCTGCAAATTTTCAATCCATATGTACAAGCCCTCGATCAACAAAAACACAAGGTACAAGCACAATCTTTAAAACATATTATATCAATACTTTTCAGAGGGTGCAACATACCAAATATGAAACGGATGCAGCCTTTGAACACCGCTTCCGGTCCCGAGCGTCCGAAGGGGAAATATTACTATTTGAAGCATACATGTCTGCACTTGTACCTACTTCCGGTTTGTGCGACTACGAACGAATTGTATTGAAAGACTTTATTTATATATTTATTTATTAATTTTATTATATATTATTTACTTTCTCGAAAGAAAAAAACAACGGGTTGCACTCCGGGAGTGCCGACAGAAGTGAAAAGGGCTCCCTGGAGACTTATTCACAAAAAAAGGAATCTGACAAAAAAATGAAAAATATACGGATTGGATTTGAACCGAGGTCTTCTGGCTTTAATGGCGCCCGTTTTCTAATTTGAGCTATAATCACTTCGGAAACGGTGGCAAAATTTGCCTTCTTAATCTAATGACATTGTAACAATTTTTCGATCAGTACCCCTAGTGTAAGTTTTTATGTCAAAAAACGCAAACTATCGTGAGTGCGTATTTATGTTAATTTGTATGAAAACTGTATCAGCGCCTCTAGCGGCGAGTAGCGCGCTTATGCAGTTTTCATACAAATTGACATAAATACGTACTCGAAATAGTTTGCGTTTGCTTGACATAAAAACTTACACTCGGGGTACTGTGCCCGTAGTGTAAGTTTTTATGTCAAAAAACGCAAACTATTTCGATTCCGTATTTATGTCAATTTGTATGAAAACTGTATTAGCGCCTCTAGCGGCGAGTAGCGCGCTTACACAGTTTTCATACAAATTGACATAAATACGGAATCGAAAATGTTTGCGTTTGCTTGACATAAAAACTTACACTATTGGTAATGATCACGTGTCCGTCTTACGAATTTTCGATCTGACGGTCACGTGTCCTGACGCGAGCAATTTTTACCCATCACAAAAAGTGCACAACGCCGTTAAAGAAGTTTTCACTTCAAAAGTTCATAGCACTGACTAACAGTGGCGAAGGTTCCACACATGCCGATTCCCATCAGCTGCCCCCTTAAAGATCTTGAGCCTTTATTTCCTGAAGAAATGCTTGACGTTTGCATCACTTGGTAAGAGTGTTTTTGGTCCTGCTTACCTTCAATTGGCTTCAATATACTTCAACCCCACGCCACTGCTGATGCAAAAACCACATCAAAAAAGTAAGAAATAATTCCTCACCAAATAAATAACGTAAGTACTTTGAAGTCGGGCGTGAAACATGTACAATTTTTTGTTGTTTTTGTTAAAACCCGCCCGACTTCAAAGTACTTACGTTATTTATTTGGTGAGGAATTATTTCTTACTTTTTTGATTTGTTTTTTTTGAAGGCGGTTTTATTTTTTTATAAAAATTATTTTTATTTCACTCTTTTTAGTGCATCGTGCAGGCAATTTACGTGTTTTGTGGTAAATAGGTATGTGATCAAACTGAAAACCTTCTTTTTCGAAGTCGGTTAAAATACCTTGAGGTATCCTCTTTTTAACAAAACAAGAATCTTCTAAATCGGTTTATAAAAAAAGGAGTTATGCCTAAAGATACGTAAGTATTAAATTCACATAAAGTGGTAACGAAAACGACAGTATTTTCAAGATTTCCTGAAAACTATTGAACCGATTTCAAAATTTCAAAAAATGGGACCAACTTGGAAACCAACCTGATGTAATAACGTTTGAACCATTTCAATCGATTCAGCCGTCTTCGAGTAATCGGTGGACATACACAAAAAAAAACATACATACAGACGAATAGAGAACCTTCTCCTTTTTGATTTAGAAGTCGGTTAAAAATTCACTGCTGCCCAAAAAAGCTTTAATCAGTTTTTATTTTGGATAACATGGGCATGTCGCTAGAACGCATAGTTTCTGAGATATACATGATCCTTATACACAAAAAAAAACATACATACAGACGAATAGAGAACCTCCTCCTTTTTGATTTAGAAGTCGGTTAAAAATTCACTGCTGCCCAAAAAAGCTTTAATCAGTTTTTATTTTGGATAACATGGGCATGTCGCTAGAACGCATAGTTTCTGAGATATACATGATCCTTCTTAAATAGTACACATAATTTTAAGGGGTCAATGTACTCATGCATACAAACAACTTTTACTATGGTACCAACATTGAAATCGCGAAAAAAATCAGCTGTTCCATACATTTTGATCAATTCAATTTAAAATTTTCTATGGAACAGCTGAACAGCGTACGGCTGAAATGATGATGATGATGATGATGGAACAGCAGGACCTGATATAATCCAAAAACCAAAAAAGAGACCTTCGACGGGCCGAGACTTTTGATATGTTTAGATACGTCCTAACTAGTCCAAACAAAGTTACAAAGTCAAAAATTGTGTTCCAAGCATTTTCCTTTATACTTTTTTTGATAAATATTATGCCTTTCCAACAACAACCAAATGAATATGAATATAATACAGTACACAAGAGCAAAACACGAATCCCCCATAGTTGTAAAACTAGCCAAAAAGCTGCTTAGCGGTCTCGACTGTGCCTGTGGTTCCCAACATGTTTCAAATGTTTGTCTATTCTTACTTAATTATTATTCTTACCTGAAGGAACAGATCCCATTTTGAAGTAGTATTATTTTTTTAGCTGCTAATATATCAAAATCAGCCATTTATTTATCTTCCTCCTTTATCCATAAAGCAGGGGCCTTTTGCGAACTGTCAGACAACTTATTTTTACTTTTTTGCATTCACAATGCAATTTTTATTATTGAAAAATTGAAAATGAAGTATTTAGAAAAAAATCGACCCGTTTCCCGTTCCCATTTAAAAACCGAGTTAACCCGCGGTTGCATGCCCCACTCACAACCATAGAGTAACTTCTTATTCAAGATTCAAGACTCAAATTTGTTTATTCAATTTAGATTGTTATTTACAATACTTGTGAACGTCATAGAAGCTACGCCATCGGTTCGCAAACCCTACAGCGGGAGGCCTTGGAGAAGAACCGGCAAGAAACTCCAAGGGTTGTTTTTTCTCCCTGTTTTATTTCATACAGAGTCGTCAAATTGAAAAATGACCTTAATATGGTATGACTAAGGTCAGTTTCCATCACAATTACACAATGGGTTATGATAAATACAGTTAAGTATAGGCGAACTAATGATTATAGCGGTGAACAATTTTCAATTACCTCTACTTAGCTTTAATATTAGTTAAAAACAAAAGACAATTCTACTATATGTATACTGCAAGTTGCGCCATACATGTTTCAAATGTAATTCTTAATAAAATGAATAAAAACAAAAGAAAACACATTTTAAGGCAAGCAGATAAGAGCAGACCCATTCCCACTGGCAGCACCCGTTCACGAGTATGACGCATGAACCAGCCATCGCTTCGCTCAACCATATTTTAGGGAACGTAACGACCCGCCTCACACGCCACCACCGTAGAAATGTTTTAGTGAGCATGACATTATATATCTCACAACCCAACCAACCCAGTCCTATCGGAGCTGGGGGCCTTCTCTGAAACGCAAAACCCGAAACTACGTTATACCCGGCCCTCTCACTCTCGTGTCATGACAGCATCGAGTGAAAGGGCGGGGCTAACCGAATTTTCGGATCAGCGTTTCAGAGTACGGTCCCTGGTTGTGAGACCGGTCGATTTTTTCTAAATACTTCATTTTAAATTTTTCAATGAGTAATATTGTAAACGAGATGGCGCTATACGCAATGTATATCGCCGTCCTATCCATTGCGTCCTCCATCCTATCCTATCAACATTAATTACTATAACATTTTTTGACAGCTCGCAGTAAGGCCCCGGATTATTTTCTTTTTAAATTTCTCGAAGCAGTTCACATCACAGTAATATTTTTCTAATATTATTGAGAACTGAATAACGCCAAATAAGTGCACAACTCAAAATCATGACAAAATCATTGAATAGTACCTAAGTAACCTGTTATCGTACTAAACATATAAGTACTAATATTACTTATAAAGAGGAAAAAAGTTTGATTTTCTTTCGTTTGTTTGTATTTTGTAAGGGTTCAACACAAAAACTACTGGACCGATTTTAAAAATTCATTCACAATTAGAAAGCTACATTCTTAAAGCTACTGAAATAGGCTATATTTTATTCCGATTACTAGTGGAGACGGTGAACTTCGTGTTACCTACATCTAATAAAGATTTTCATTCACCAAAGAAGTTTTAAACACTGCCTGCCACAAATGTCACGTAATTAAAGTACTTAATCCAAAGCGGCTAAAACGCCAGTGATTGGTTACGTCATACTCTTTGGAAGCGGCCATTTAATAAATGTCAGTATTGTCAGCACGCCAGTTATACCATCCCGCGGGATGTGATTTTCCGGGATAAAAAGTAGCCTATGTCACTCTCCAGCGCCAAAACTAACCACCACCCCTTACCACCCCATTCCAAAAATCACGTTGATCCCCTGCTCCATTTTGACGGACAAACAAACAAACACACTTTCACATTTATAATATTAGTATGGATTCTCACGGGAATAACACGCGGGTATAACCGCGGGAAGCCACTAGAAAACTAGTTTCAACCGCCTCTGTGGTCTAGTGGTTCACACCACCGATTTCAGACCAAAAGGTCCCGGGTTCGATTCCCAAGTGGGGGTACATATTGTATTCGGTTTGGTTGGTGGTAGGACTTGTTCTTAGTCCGACTGGCTAGCTACCACCATCTTATCTAAGTCTGACGCCATTACAATGATGTTTTCAGTATTATTGTGTTCCGGCAGTTAGAGATAAGATAGCCAGTTCCTCAGTGATTGAGGATTCCGGGAGTAGTGCGCTTCCACCTTCAGCCTTATCACCACTTAACATCAGGTGTGATAAGTGCTACTTCGTTGTTGATGAAAAAAAAATAGTAAATACTTAAATAAAATGTAATTAACACTATTAACACATTATTAAACATTATTAAACAAATAATGTATTAACACATTATTAAACATTTTGAGAACCGTTGTCTAATCGCAATATCGTAAGCAAGCTCCAAAACTTTCCTAATAAACGCAAAGCTGCACTCTATAGTTAAATGCATCCAACCATTTTGCATAACCTGCGGGATTATTGAAAACTGTATTTCTGAAACTAATATCGAATGAAAACTAAGTTTGAAGTAAAAAAAACCCGTCAACAGCGAGTCGGACTCGCTCACCGAGGGTTCCGTACAAAAGTGCCTTAGCACTATTATTTATTCTGTGCAAAAGTCGTAAACTATGCAGCCAAAGGCCTATCGCAGAAGACTTACTTGCAGGTGGAAATGGGGCCTAAGAAAAAAACAAAATGTTTGAGAATCTGCAAGCAGCGTTCTTTCATATGATACCCCATATGCCCTAGTAGCCGAAACCGTAACTTCGAATTTTTAAGTTTCAGTACCTTTTGCAAAAAAAAATATGAATATTTTAATGTCTCTCTTATTTGCAAAATAGTTGGGAAAACGTCAATAAAAGTATTCCTTTCAAGTTGATAGCATTTTAGCAGTTCTCGAGATGTCCCTCTGACCATTTTGGTTCGGAACCCTAAAAATGCGGGAAATTTAAATGGAACTAAAAAACGTATAATGGGAAAACAAATTTTTCTAATACTTTATTTTCAATGTTAATAGCATGTTAAGGCATCCAATATCCGTGTGTCCATATTGCCGACGCGTGTCAAGAGTCAAGAGTCAAATTTGTTTATTCAATTTAGATTGTTATTTACAATACTTGTGAACGTCATAGAAGCTACGCCATCGGTTCGCAAACCCTACAGCGGGAGACCTTGGAGAAGAACCGGCAAGAAACTCCAAGGGTTGTTTTTTTCTCCCTGTTTTATTTCATACAGAGTAGTCAAATTGAAAAATGACCTTAACATGGTATGACTAAGGTCAGTTTCCATCACAATTACACAATGGATTATGATAAATACAGTTAAGTATAGGCGAACTAACGATCATAGCGGTGAACAATTTTCAATTACTTAAAACTCTACTTAAAGCTTTAATATTAGTTAAAAACAAATGACATTTATACTATATACTGCAAGTTGCGCCATACATGTTTCAAATGTAATTCTTAATAAAATGAATAAAAACAAAAGAAAACACATTTTAAGGCAAGCAGATAAGAGCAGACCCATTCCCACTGGCAGCACCCGTTCACGAGCATGACGCATGAACCAGCCATCGCTTCGCTCAACCAAATTTTAGGGAACGTAACTACCCGCCTCATACGCCACCACCGTAGAAATGTTTTAGTGATGTCATGATTGCATAAGAACGTTATTGGAAATATAACACCCAGAGTCTCTATAAACCAGACAGTCTATCTCTGTGTCATATTAATTCATCCAGATCCATACAGCCGTTATGGTGTTATTGAGTAACAAACATCAGTCTGTCCAAACTTTTGCATTCAAAGTGATTGTAGTAGGAAGTAAGTTATGCTAATATTACATGGTTCAATCAAATTGAGTCACTTTGGTTGAAAGGTGCAGAAATACAGGCGCACATTGACATTGAATGATTCACTTTACTTACATTGTTCAATTTGGTTGCTTCATCCAAATTGAAAGGCAAAAGTGAACCGTGTATTTCCGCTATTAGTTAAAATCATCATCATCATTTTTCTACCATAAAAATTGCATTGTGAATGCAAAAAAGTAAAAATTTAAATAATCATCATCATCATCATTTAAATTGGTGGGTATTGACGACTGCAAACGCAGCCGGGACCAACAGCTTAAGGGCAGAATCTCCCAAAATCTCTGTCTTTGTCTTTTTCTTTGTGTGTAATGAAAATAACCTCACTTTTTAATTTTTCAATGTTTTTGTTGTTATTTTGAGCATAAATTCACTTTTTGAAAAAGTAGCCTGAGCATAATCTTCTATTATGTCATTCATTACTATTTTTCTATAAATTATTCGTGAATTAGAGATTAATGGTATATTATCCAAAAAATATTAAAATAATGAAAATTTTATGTGTTTATGAAAATATTTATAGTTGAGTTAAGATACGAGTATCGTATCTAGCCACAAAATAATCGAGATCGTTTATGAAACTTCAACATACTTAATAATTATTTATTTTTATCTGCTCAAAATAAAGAATATTTGATTGTTTACTTTTGAATAAAAAAAAGGTTAATTTCGATAATTTCGAAGATCCTGCCCTTAACTAAGTAACCTTCCGAAACACGCATGCAGGAACTAGACTGCATCCCAACTTTCGCAATCCCGTGACCGACCATTGCGAAAGTTTCTTAACGTCAACGATCGCAGGCTCTTATGTCAAGAGGATAGCCGCAACATTCTCATTGTTACTTTGTTACTACAAAATGTGTGTCGCCCGGTACTCCACGTCACGGTTTGGAGGAAATATAACACCCTCTGAGTGTCTATAAACTAAAATGTCCGCGATCCGTCGTAAAAGTAGGGTTAACTCTCTGGTATGTTGCGGCTTTTGCGCTAACAGTAGAGGGTTAAAATAGTTTCAAACTACGAGCTTTAGACTATGGTATGCTGTTTTATTACGAATGACTGGTGATATGTAACACATTGATCAGAGATAGATATATTATATAAGAATACTAGCTGCGCCCCGGGGCTTCGCTCCCGTGTGAAAAGCGATTAAATTACTAAAACAATTTTTAAAAAATAGGGGTTGGTGATGGAAGGGTTGTGTGTATTTTTTAATGCCACATTATAAAAATAAAATAAAAAAATTGTCCAGAAAATTAAAAAAAAAATGTTAGGGGCATCCCTTATCAGTTAGGGGTATGAAAAATAGATAGATAGTAGCCGATTCTCAGACCTACTGAATATGCATATAAAATTTCATAAAAATCGGTCAAGCCGTTCCGGAGGAGTATGGTAACTAACACTATGATACGAGAATTTTACAGAAAGAAGCCTTCTAAGCTCTATTTGTTGCAAACCATTAGTGATTTCAAAGTTCGCAATGGTCGGTCAGGGGATGGGTGACCAAATACTTTTCATCTCGAGCTCCTCCGTGCTTCGGAAGGCACGTTAAGCCGTTGGTCCCGGCTGCACTTGCAGTTGTTAATACCCACCAATCCGCTCTGAGCCCGCGTGGTGGGTCATGGCTCATTCTCCTTATTCATCCATAAGGAAGGCCAGTGCCCCAGCAGTGGGGACATTAAATGGCTGATGATGATGATTAGTGATTATGTAAGTTGATTATGTTAGCTTTTTCCCATCTGTTTCTCTGGTATTGTGATGAATTTTGAAGAAGAAGTAGGTACTTACTATAAAGAAGGTACGAAGAAGGTTCCTTAAAATTTATCATTTTCAATTTATTAATTAATTACGCGATTCCGTGGTTGGCTCCATAGTAAAAAAATCGCATTGATGGATAGTATCATCCCTTAAAATCTTTGTACAAACTAAAATTTGGAGGTGCATAAATAACTGGGATAAGCAGATCTTGAAAAATTGAAAATGAAGTATTAAGAAACAATCGACTCGTCTCACAACCCGATGTTAGACGGATCGATTATTTCTAAACAGGACTTCATTTTCAATTTTTCAATGAAATACGGCAAAAATTTCTGGACTTCCCATACTAAATCGATTACGTGATCAGTACGATTTGTATGAAAAGTAAAAAAATAATGTCATATTTTGACCTATGTTTCTAGGAGAAAGTTGTTCACTTGCCGATTCTGAGTCGAACTTAAAAATCTGGCCACTGGTTTAAAAATAACCCTGTATAAATAGCTGGGATAAGCAGATCTTGTTATTGAAACGAAAAAAGCAAATGTAAGTTATTTAAATTTTTACTTTTTTGCATTCACAATGCAATTTTTAGAGCTACGGAGCTCAGTGGTTAGAGCAGTCGCCCGGATAGCGAAAGGTCGTAGGTTCGAGTCCCATCGGAGCTGGTTGTGAGACGGGTCGATTTTTTCTAAATACTTCATTTTCCATTTTTCAAGCGAATGTAAGTAAAAAGTTATGGATGAAGAGCTGCGATTGCTTTCACAATGGTCGGCCACGGGATGGATGACCAAAACTTTGCATTTTCTTAAACTCTTCCGTGCTTGGGAAGGCACATAAGGCCGTTGGTCAATGCTGCCTTTTGTGGTCGTTTTACTCACAATTCCGCATTGGACCGCGTGGAGGGTCATTAAAATTTGTGTCTGTTTTATATTACTTATATAGGATGTACTTAAGTAAGTACTAAATTTAGCAAAATCGTGACCCTTGTAAGTAACAACGTATTAATTTTCTGCTAAAAGACAATTATCAGATTTACAACCTGTTTCTTTTAGTAAAGCACATTAGCAGCGCCGGAAAAATAAACATAGACATATTATTTTTACGCCCACATAACTAGTCCGTATAGCCGGTGTAATGCAGGGGAATCACACATAAAACAAAATGGCTGACTCGGTTTATTCCCCTCAGCCAAACTGTTTTTCCGGTGAAGATAAGTTTGTTATTTTAATGTTTAATCTAGTATATAGAAAAATCTTTACTTATTGAATTGCCGTTGATCGCTCTGACTATTAGAGAATCTAACAACTCCAATTGCTGCTTTAATTCATGGTTGCTTGATATTAATATGTTGAAATATATTAATATGTATTAACTAGTGGACCCGGTGAACCTACAACTAATAAAAGATTTTCATTCACCAAAGAAGTTTTAAACACTGCCTGGCACAAATGTGACATATTAAAAGTAATCAAAAGTGGCTTAAACGTCAGTGAATACTCTTTGGAAAACGGCTATGGAATTAATTCAGTTTTGTTGGCACGTCAGTTATACGATCTTTCAATCCCGCGGGATTGGGATATTTTCCGGGATAAAAACTAGCCTATGTAGTAACATAGGCTTCACTCTCAACTATCCCCATACCAAAAATCACGTCGATCGGTTGCTCCATTTTGACGTGAAAGATGAACAAACAAACACACTTTCACATTTATATATTACTAGGTATAGATAGGTAAATAATCAGTACCTTTTGATAATAAAATTATTGGTTTAGTTTTTAAGGAGTAAGTATATATGTTGAATTCCATAGGATTTTCATGTCGTAATTTTAAGAAAGACACGATATAACTAGGTATGTTTCGTTAATCATACTAAAGCCGCACTTAATAAACTTTTAAAATAGTAAAAAATCCTCATCCATCTTTTATTTTTAGAGCTAACACTTACATCACAAGGATTTGCGAACCGATGACGTAGCTTCTTTGAATAAACGTTTTTCATTTCCATTTTCACTGGCTGATGGGAATAGGCCTGCTAAGTACCGGATAATTAGGTTAAGTGCACATCCCCCCCAAGGAGCAGAAAACTCCGGCATATATAAAAATGTCCGCTAATAAAACAAAAAGGAAAATCATTTGTAGGTTTTGTCTTTGTATTTTCTTTGGAGGCCAAATTTTAGCGAAGGTTAACTGAATACCTCTGTTGAATATGTCTTGTTTCGACATTTTTTGAAGATAAATTCATTTATTGTTTAATGTCGTCTTACTGTATACATAGATTTACTTGCTCGAGGATAAGTACCTACCTATAGATGAAAATGAAGTATTAGAAACAATCGACCCGTCTCACAACTCACAACTAGTTCCGATAGGACTCGAACCCACGACCTCTCACTTTCCTCTCATTTGCTCGGACAGAGAAAGGTGGGTTCGAGTCCCATCGGAGCTAGTTGTGAGACAAGTCGATTTTTTCTAGTACTTCATTTTCAATAATAAAAATTGCATTGTAAATGCAAAAAAGTGTTTATCACATTAATGCTTGCCCCGGGTGAGGAACCCACGGCCCCTGGCTCAGAAGGTGTGGTCAGTACCACTACATATTTACCACTGCACCAGACTGCACTATACCGAGCCATTTACCTAAATATACCTACACCTCTAAATTTTAATTAGTATAAAAATGGGAAAGTTTAGATGTTTGGATGTTTGTTACGCAATCACGCCAAAATAGCTGAACGGATTTGGCTGAAAGGGACACAGATACTTTGTAGTCTGGAGAGGAACATAGACTACTTTTATCCCGGAAAATATCACATTCCCGCGCCGGCCGTGTAGTCCACGCGGGCGAAACCGCGGGCGGAAAACTAGTGATCCATAAGATTGCCTCTTTGGTCTTGTGGTAAACACCACCAGTAACCGACTCAGAGGTCCAGAGTTCGATTGGAGGTACATATTGTATTCGGTTTGGTTGGTGGTAGGACTTGTTTTAAGTCCGCCTGGCTAGCTACCACCATCTTATCTAAGTCTGACGCCATAAAAACGATGTTTTCAGCATTATTGTGTTCCCAGTTCCCCAGTGGTTAGGGATTACGGGAGTAGGTCAGCCTTTAGCCTAATCTACACTTAGCTACCCCGTTATGGATAAAAAAAGAAAAAATAATCTCTTGAAATCATTTGTATTTCTTCTTATAATAAACTACGCATGGCACGTTGGTTGGAATTCAGAAGGCCACAGACAGACATTTTTTTACATGCTGTCTGCGATATTTCATTAATGTAAGTGAATGCAGATATTAAATTTCTCAAGAGAAAATATTTCTACTATCCACTACACTCATATTATAAACTAGCGCTCCTCTCGTGACTTCATCTGCGTGGACACCTTTTTTACCCCCATAGAGGGGGAATTTCCAAAAATCAGTGCTCCCCTTCACTCTCAACTGACCTTAGTCATACCATGTTAAGGTCATTTTTCAATTTGACGACTCTGTATGAAATAAAACAGGGAGAAAAAAACAACCCTTGGAGTTTCTTGCCGGTTCTTCTCCAAGGCCTCCCGCTGTAGGGTTTGCGAACCGATGGCGTAGCTTCTATGACGTTCACAAGTATTGTAAATAACAATCTAAATTGAATAAACATATTTGAATCTGAATCTGAATCTCAAAGCAACATACATGTCAAATTTCATCTTCTTGCGCCCAGTAGTTTCGGCTGTGTGGTTGTCAGTCAGTCATTAACGAAAGAGTTTTATATACACCGTAATTTTTTTATCACTCCGGATAATTTAGGAAATTATTCTACTCATAAAAACAAACAAAGGATATTTTTCAGTTTTGTATGGAGCCTCGGCTAGGACTTTGTACACTATATCATAGGCAAGCAAAAGATAAATATAATAACAGAAAGCTAATTATCACTACATAGTATAAAACAAAGTCGCTTTCTCTGTCCCTATGTCCCTTTGTATGCTTAAATCTTTGAAACTACGCAACGGATTTTGATGCGTTTTTTTTAATAGATAGAGTGATTCAAGAGGAAGGTTTATATGTACTTTTTATCCCGATATTCCCACGGGAACGGGAACCACGCGGGTGAAACCGCGGGCGGCCGCTAGTATCGCTATAAGCTAGCGCGTTTGATGGTACAAAAGATGTACAAAAGCAATATCTAGTCTTAATTTTATGCAACCCCGATGCAATATGGCGGTAAAACGTCACACTCACATTAAAAAAAAGGTTAACATTGACAGATTATCATCAGTCGTCAATGTCATCGTTTTTTCGTACAGAAACAACAATGTTTCCGAACGTGATTTACATATGGTTGCCAGTGTGACCATGGATGGCAAAGAATTTTTATTTTAAAGATTATTTTTGTACCATTTATCCAGAAAGACAATGAGAGTTTGAATATTTTATATGACTTTACTATATTTTTTACTATTAGTACGAATAGTGTACAAAGTCTTAGCCGAAAATGAAAAATGTCCTTTTAGTGTAAGACCAAAACTGAAATCGCGAAAAAAATCAGCTGCTCCATACAAAAGTGCAAAAATATTTAATCAAAATGTATGGAACAGCTGATAATTTTTTTGCGATTTCAGTTTTAGTCCCATCTTCGAGCAACGCGGGTCTTCCGTCTCGGAACGAAAGACCCGCGTTGCTCGAATGGTCCCATAATAAAAGTTATTTGTTTTCATGAGTAGAATAACCCCTAAAATTATCCGGGGTGTTAAAAAATACTACCACCTGCAAGTAACTTCTTGTAGGTAACTGTTTGTGGTTTTTTGGCGCCTGAACCAGTGACGAAATTTTTATGTTTTCTTGTGTTAGATTTATCGTAGATCGTTGAATCTGATAAAATTGAATTTGAAAGTTGATGATTTAAATGTTGGTACTTTAGCTAAGAAATAAACAGGACTACCAAGCTACGGAGTCGTTAACAACTCAGTAGTTCAGTGGTTAGAGCATTCGCCCGAACAGTGAAAGGTCGTGGGTTCGAGTACCATCGGAGCTAGTCGGAGATGAGTGATGATGTATAGTGCGCCAATCTTTTCTGTTCCGGTGATTATCTTAGGAACTAAAACAGTTTTCATACGACAGTCGATTTTGACAGCTAATTTCGTATTGCAAGTGGCTCCTCTGTCACGACTGTCACCGGAACAGAAAAGCTTGTGGCACTGTAGTCTGCCTGCACCACTTGGCATTTGTCAGAGGGCCCTGATCGTCATGGTCGGTCGGAAAAATAAGCCTGATTCCCATGTCATAATTTTAGTTCCAGATATTGACACACACCAAGTTATATGGCGCTTAGGTACGTTGAGAGGCCTTATTGCGCGCTGTCAAACAGCATTATACGAAAGTTGATTACAGGACGGAGCTTTACACTGCATATAGCGTCATTTCGCTTACAATCATGAAGTTTGACTTAATACTCTGAGGTAACTGGAGCTCTCACCCTGAATAAAAAAGTGTCGCCAGCAAATTTGACATTTATGTATGTAGTGGCTGTCAGCTGTCTCATATGACCATAAGTATTTTTTTAAAGTGTAGGTGAGACGGAAGACAGCCACTGTGTTATTTGTGGTATTCAAAAAATTGTTCGTACTGCACTCTCCAGTTACCTCAGTATTAAGTCGAACTTCATGCTTACAATATTACCTACAATAACATTGTTGGAAAATTCGCAGTAAGGGCCCCAGGATCCTCTAGTCAGATTGCGATGAATTTTAAGTCCCACTCGCTCATATCTGTTCCGGTGATAGCCATGACGGAGGAGCCACGTCTGTTCCGGCGTCAGCCGTGACAGAGGAGCCACTTGCAATACGAAATTAGCTGTCAAAATGGACTGTCGTATGAAAACTGTTTTAGTTCCAAATATTATCACTGGAACAGAAATTCTTGTCGCACTATATCACAAAATTAGTTCACAAAATGGACAGCTCTATGAAAAATCTTTAGTTCTACAAAATGACCATTGGGTCAGAAAACCAAGGAAGTTGTTGGTAGAGTCCGCACCACTTAGCTTGGCATTTGTCAGAGGGCGCTGATGGTCGTGGTCGGTCGGAAAAATAAACCTTATTCCCATGTCATAATTTTAGTTCCAGATATTGACACACGCCAAGAGAGGCGCGTACTATATAGCCTTTGAGTATATAGCCAACTAAAAGTGCGACAAGCATTTCTGTTCCGTTGATAATCTTTGGAACTAAAACAGTTTTCATACGATGACAGTCCATTTTGACAGCAAGTGATTTGCAATGATTGCAAGTGACTCCTCCGTGGAGCTAGACTTAATACTGAGGTACTTAACTGGAGTTTTCACCCTGAATAAAAAAGTGTGCCCAGCAAATTTGACATTTAGTATGTAGTGGCTGTCAGTTGTCTCAAATGACCATACGTATTTTTTTAAAGTGTAGGTGAGACGGAAGACAGCCACCGTGTAATTTGTGGTCAAAAAAAGTGTTAGTACTGCACTCTCCAGTTACGTCAGTATGTAGTCTAGCTCCATGGGCTCCTCTGTCACGGACACGAAGCTCGACTTAATACTGAGGTAACTGGAGAGTGCAGTACGAACAATTTTTTGAATACCACAAATAACACAGTGGCTGTCTTCCGTCTCACCTACACTTTAAAAAAATACGTATGGTCATATGAGACAGCTGACAGCCACTACATACATAAATGTCAAATTTGCTGGCGACACTTTTTTATTCAGGGTGAGAGCTCCAGTTACCTCAGAGTATTAAGTCAAACTTCATGGTCACGGAGAAAGTTGTACCTATTTTTTTTTAGAAGTGTTTACACGAAGCCGTGTAGAACCCTGCCTTCGAGCAACGCGGCCTTCCGTCCCGCGGCGGGCCCGCGTTGCTCAAGAACTCTGCGCGCGACTGGGGCGTTTTTAGCGCTAGTTACAGTATTTTTTGTTCTAAGTTTAAGGCGATACTCGGAAAAATGTGAGAAAACGACGCGCGCGGGAGCGAGACCGATTTTGCAGATTACGCAAAAAACCACAAAATCACTTCGTATTAAAAAACTATAGCGATTTTAAAAAAATGCTTCAATACGATCCTTAATATTATTGGTGTCCACTAATTAAACCAATTTTTAATAGTATATATGTAACCCCATTTAAGAATAATCTTGATATTTCGTATCTTTTAGAGGTATTTTCGAAAATAAAAATTGTCGAGGCAAAATCATAAATACGTAACCTTCATACCTTTATCTAGAATCGTATAGTTTCAGAAACGAAACTATACGATTCTAGATAAAGGTATGAAGAAATATATATCTTATTACCAGCCGGCCTAGCATGAGCGGCTTTTATCGCGCGATATGATATGGTACGGCAAGTTGTCTTGCTTACCCCACTAAGGTGTAAGCAAAACGGCATGCCGTCCTATAGTTTTATATCAAAAAGTCCATTATTTTTCAGAGTAGCGCCTTAAGGTAATAGATTAGTATTCGATTTCGACTACAGTTGCAGTCGGGAATAATTCCGAATCTTTCCCGTGGAATACTTACGAAATATTCCGAAGTATTACGAAACATTCGGAATATTTCGATCGTCGAAAAATACGGGAGTAGGTAACGATAAAAAAGCAGCAATCGGTAAAAAAGCAGTAGAAAGCAGTTTTGACACTTATTTTTAAATACCTACCTAAGCAAGAAAAATAGTCAATCATAGTAAAAGAAGTATGGATGGATATCTTACTATCTAGGTACCTCTTAAATAAAATGTCTGTGGAAGTTTTAAGTGTAGAAGTAGGTACTTAAGTAGGCACATATACTCTACCTAAGTAACTATTATTTTAGCGAATTTTTAATGTTTTTGAATTGCTTGAAACGGATGAAAACATATTTTTAAACTATGATAAAAGGTTTTAAACTATAATAAGGTAAGCCGATTAGAATCGGCTTGTAGGTATGTACCCTTTCGTTTTGCCACTGCTAGGTAGGTACAAAACTCGGCACGGAGTCACGGAGTATAGCCGTAATCGGCATAGCCGTCGAACCACAATATAAGTGGTCGTACCTAGCAATACAAGTGCCGTGCCGAGGCTTAGGTCATCACTTCACTATCACTAGGTAGGTAAGTAGGTAGGTACATAGTATAAAATAAAGTCACTCTCCGCCTCTGTCTGTCTGTTTCTAACCTTTCTTCTTTTAAACCACGCATCGGATTTCGATGCAGCTGTCACTGTTATTTAGAAAATTTATTCTCGAAGGTTTATAAATAAATACCTACATACAAAACATTCTAATTACGTATTTATATAATAGAGAAAAATTACATGTTTTTTGATGAAGCCGTCAAAAAACGATTTTTCGAGCGCTTAGGTACATTGCGAACGCTGCTGGCTAAGGGCGTTTGTGCACTAAGTACCACTGAATTTTACCGATCCGGAAAAAATCGGATGCTTGTATTTTAATAATTAATCATTTATATTAGTAATTAATTAAATACAAGCATCCGTTTTTTTCCGGATCGGTAAAATTCAGTGGTAGTGCACAAACGCCCTAAGGGTGGTGGTATTCCATTCATCAAAGATCTTTGTCCAGTATGCATTGGATCCAAGAAATTGGACGCATATTGGACGACTTTGACGTCCAATTTCATACATTCGACGTCCAATTTCTTGGACAAAGATCTTTGATAAGTGGAATACCACCCTTAACCGTATGAGATACCTACCTACATCAAAATAATTTACTACGGCATTGTATATCATAGAGGCCTACAAAAAAGACCCGAAGTCGCCTTATTTCTATAGGTTGACTCACAGTAATTTTTATATTTATTAAGTTATTTAAAAATATTACTTTATTTGCAAAGCTAATGTCTCCTAATCAGTATTAATCCTTATCCAAATAAGTACCTATATAAGTTACCTTGGCCATTTAATGTAGGTAAAACGATATCATTGAGGTAGATCAAAATTATCCTTTACCGTATTTCATTTAAATGAACACTTTAGAAGTTATCACAGATTCGAAGCACCCACAAATTGTTCAAACGAAGCCGGGCTGGGCCGCTAGTAGGTACCTATAAAAATTAGTGTTTTGCTGTAAGTAGGTACCTACCTACTTTTGTTGTTAATGTCGCCTTACATAGGTAAGGAATAAAATAAACATTCAAATTTTACTTACGCTAATTACGCTACAATAATAATAACAACCAATTCACCATCAATCCATCACTGAGCAAATGGGTAAGCACTTCGTTTTTAAAAACAACGCTCACGTTTATTTTTATCGAAATTGAAATATTTTCTTAGACCGCGAATTATTGCGAAACATTATGAATCCTTCTCTGCGGGGAAGGGGAGCGGTCGAATAATTCCCCGGGGGGCATCGCCTCCCACTCCCCGCCCCGCTAATCTCGCCCGCCCGCCCTGCGCGCCGCGCGCGCCGCCTGCCATGCACCAACTAGAATAGAATTTGTTCTGCGGCGGGCGTCTTTCAGTGCGCACTTCACTTAGGTGAGTGACGCCCTGCGCCACGCCCCTCCCGGGGCGTGGTCGCCTTAGATAAGCTGAAATACCCGTCCAGGTAACAGCTGTTTTCAGGCAGTGTTTAGTCGGTAAGAGTCCGACATAACCATTACAGCCGGCTGTAATGGTATCCATGAGGATTCACTGCCTCCTTCCCCCGCAGTCCGGAAGGTTGCCGGATGAGCGATTGTTTCAATAGGAAACGGTCGGTCGTTCGACGCAAAAAAAAAAAAAAAAAAAAAACGGCGGGCGCCGCGCGCCGCGCACGAGTTGTTTGTTCATCCGTCGTCGTCGTCGCCCGCCGGACTCGGGCACGATATTTTCTAGCAAGATTGACCTAAGATAAAAAAATGCCAATATTTTCAAACGAATTTATTTTGAAAAATTCTGATGGAAAGAAACTTTATGAGAAGTATTACGTAATTATTCCGAATACAAATACAAAAAATACAAAAAATACAAAAATGTTTATTTCGGTAACTTAGCCTATTACAGTGAACAGTGTTTGGTGCTCCCTTTTAAGCTATTATGCTCGCGTCAGGCAGCACCGCTCCTCCGTAACATACTTACATTAGACTAAACCACCATAAAGTGAAAAGTAACAAATAAGTGAAAAAATAAAACAAAAAGAATATCAAAACACTACTAATTAGAATGTTTTTTTTTTTTTCAAAATTACAATTAACAAAATATGCATCTGTGTGTGTTTAAGTCTGTGTATGTGTGTGTGTGTGTGTGTGTGTGTGTGTGTGTGTGTGTGTGTATGCGTTTGCGTGAGCATATATTATAACCCAAAATATGAATTAACCTAAATACAATTCTATTTCTGCATAACTTTTTTCCTTCAACCACTCTGTAAGCAAAATTTTACAACATGCGTAATTTTTATTATAAATTTCTAGGTCTTTATTAATTTTATTATATAAACTACTAGCTCTTGCGACATATTGCCTTTCTGCAAAGACAGACCTTAATCGTTCTGATGGCACAACGTTACGTTTGCGTCTGGAACTAGTTTCGTTGTGTTGATAAGGAAGAGATTTATGTTTTCTTAGCACTGTATTCAAAATATACAATTTCCTGATGGACAATACACCAGTAGAAGAGTAAAGGATGTCTGTTGGGAAGTCACGGGGCTTAAAGTGCATGACCTTCAGTAGCGATCTTTGAGCTCTCTCTAAATCAATAAATCTAGTTTTGTTTGCTCCACCCCACACAGTTATACAATATGTGAAAACAGATTGTGCCAAAGATATATATGTGAGCCGCAAGAGACGTTCCGAGGCCACATTACGTAGTATTTTAAATGTCCATATCAGCTTCCTTGTTCTATTAATAAGTAGCTCAATGTGGCTATGCCATGACAAGCGCTGGTCAATCATTATACCCAGGTATTTTGTGCTACCTACTTTTTTAAGCTCAGGACACAAGCAAGACGTAATGGTATTACCAGTACATTGATGCACGTAGAGTCTAAAATCAGGCCCGGGTTGGCCATTGTCGTATTTGCTGAAACAGATGTAATTACTTTTTTCGACATTTAATGTTAAAAGACGCGAGTTCAGCCAGGTAGCAATCCTAGTCAGACCAGTTTCGGTAAATGTTTTTAACTTTTGCCAGTCCTTAGCTACAAAAACAATAGCTGTGTCGTCGGCATACGAAAAAATGCTACCTCCATGCATTTGCATATTACATAAACTATTTACATACACAAGAAACAAGGTGGGACCCAGCACACTGCCTTGAGGTACTCCGTAATTTACAACACACTCAGAACTGATCGTTGTCCCCACACCTACACGCGAACTGCGGTCAGTTAAATAACTTTCCAATAGTTTAAGCGTGTTCCCCCTGATGCCAACGTTCTGGAGACTGCGCAAAAGAATAGGTATGGACACTGTGTCAAAAGCTTTCTTTAAATCAAGAAATACAGCCAAACACTTATTACCTGCATCAATATTTTCAACAATAGTGGAGGTCAAAGCTGAAACTGCATCTTGTGTAGATAAGTTCTACACAAGATGCAGTCTTAAATACTTCAGAAGTTTTGCAACTGTAATTTCGACTGCGCGCACACATATCTGACGCGCAATCTAGGTTGTGGGACTGTACAACTTTCTTGATACCTACGCGCCACAGAAGCAGAAGTCTGAGAAATGTCTTCAGGGTGAAGATAGAAACCTTTTAAAAACTCCTTTCTACTTATTATTCTACTGGCACGAAGAATTTTATAATCAATAAAAACAGAATTATTGACAAACAATGTCATATAAAGTCAAAATCTAATATTTTTTCTATCGACCAAAGTGAGAGAGCAAATTCCTGAAAATTATTGTAAAATGACTTAACAACTTGTGTTTAAATTCGTAAGTAACACGTTTGTTTTAGTATTATTCTTTTAGAATAGTTATGTAAGCGTAATCAACATAGATTTATGCCCGAAATACATGAGGCTAGTTTTTCTAATATAGAAAAATACCTATGCTAAAACAATTTGCCAGTTCACCAACACAATAGTTGATCTCCCTTTGTGTATGCCGAACTATCTTTAATTGTGTTCCGGCAGGTAGAAATAAGGTAGCCAGTACCTCAGTGATTGAGAATTCCGGGAGTAGTGCGTTTCCACCTTCAGCCTTATCACCACATAACATCAGGTGAAAGGCTAAGTGCTACCCCGTTGTGTACAAAAAAAATTGGAGGCTAATAGCCAAAGCTAGTGCTGTTAACACGAGGCCAGAGTTACAAGCTTGCTATTATAGAAACCAACCTCATATTTCGCGCATAAATCTGATCGTTTACCGCCAGCTAAACTAAGTACCTAAGTTTAGTTTAGCACGCATAGTTGGGCCTATGCATGCATAGTTGTGCATCTTCCGCACAAGGATGGGACACGCACACGTGTTTAACTATGCGAGCTAAACTGACCTTACTTAGTTTAGCTGGTGGTACCTAGACGATCAGCTTAATGTTTGGTATCATAGTAACACCTTCAACAAAAATGTGGCAAATCATTGCTTAGTACGGGGTATTTCGGCACGTTTCGGAATGGACCGCGTATTTTCTTTACTTTAACTAAACTAACTAACTTTCGCATACTTATTTTTGTAATTATCGTTATGCAATATGAACTAACTTTTATTTTCTTCATTAAATCTAAAACAGTTTATAAAATACATTAAATTTATTTAATACCAAACGTAAAAACTTTTAAGAAGTGTTGTGAAATCAAGAAATAGAACTGATGAATAGAGAACTGAATTTTTTGGTTACAGAAGAATTCCAGAGAGAAGAATCTCAAAAATGGGCAAATATATCACTCGGACCAACGAGGACACTCAAGTGCTGTACAAAAAGTCCAACGTTACTTGTAACACCTACTCGAGAACTTGCTCAGAAGGATCTCGCTTCACAAAAGGCACTTCATTCAAAATCAAGAGGAACGCATCCAAAAGCAACATGTACTATATAGATGGAAACAAAATCAAAAGAGATCTGAGCATAGAAACAACCAAATGTAAACTCAGAAACCTTGTTAAAAAGAGAATAGCTAAATCATCAATTTGTGAAACATCATCGGCTAACACTAAATATACCAATCGTTTAGATACCAAAGGCACACGCAATGAATTCAAACCAGACACTTCCGCTAGTGGAGACAGAGCAAGCTTTGAAAAATCTCCTTTTGTGGTTGATGTGACTTCTCTTATGCTGGATAACCTCAAAACTTTATTGAACAAGTGGATATGTAAACACGTTCTTGAAGATGACAAAACAAAACAAAGACTTAACTTTATACTTGAATCAATTTTAAATAACATGGAAACGAAACTACCTGAAACACCATCATCTTGCTCTACATATGTATTAGAAAGAAATGGAGAAGGATTCAAAGTTCGTGACAGAAAAATTGCCACGAACTCAATAACATGCCAGTATTGTAAAAAGAAACAAACTTCAGTCATCTTAGGCAAAAGTAGCAATGTCATTAACAAGAAATATTCACGCGTTACCGTCCCAGTTCCTTATAAAAATTTACGTATAATTTCAACGTTGAGCATACCTCGAAATATGCATAAGAAGAAGAGAGTAAAGAAACACCTCGAGAAGGCCAAAAAAAACCATCAAAAAAGAAATACTGTATCTATTTCGAATGAAAAGGACTTAAATGTAACAATTGGAAACTCTAACCAATACTCAAGGAAGGATAGTAAAGCTAACTCGTATAAAAGAAGAAGAAGGCGAGGTATCATCATATTTCCTGATATGTTTTACGAGAGTACAACAGATGGTATATCTGCCTCCGAGAGGGACGATATTGAAGATTTTGCTAATATCACATCTAAAACTATAAACTTAGACGCTAATGAAAGCCTGCTTATGAGCATTTACGAAGATAATCCAACAAACATTATAAGCACTGAAGAAATTCTTCAATATGAAAATAGTAATGAGAAAATTGCTATTACTGGAGATGAATGTATTACTCATAATAGTCACGAAGCACCAATTTTGGTACAATGCGAGAAAAATCTTAGTACAAGGTATAAGAAAATGGAAGTGTCTCATTGTTCACATAATAAAAGTCGTACCATGAAACTTGGTCGACGGAATAAGCGTTCTACTCAGATGAAGACACAAGTTAAATCCAAAAAGTTATACTATAAAGCACTGGGTTCATGCAAGTGGAAACATGAACAGATAGGATATGATAATATAAAGTACAAAAAGTTTAACTTTCTGTACAGGAAAACAAATCGTAATTTACATAGCAAAGAACTTTTAGATCATGTGCGAAATATATTAAAGTATTTCGCGGAATATAGGGGCAAAAGGAATATCAAATTAGAAGTCCATATTGACGTTTATCCTTCTATTGAGGTCGAAGATGAAATCAATAACGCTATGAACAAATCGTTCCAAAACTTAGATTTAAAAGTTTGTCCAACAAATATTTTGAATGTGGATCCACTATGCAGAGGCAATTTAGATTCAAACAAACCAGATAATAATGTAGTGGACTTTGGTCCAACAATAATACCACTTCTTGATGGGGCTGCTAGTCAATCAAAATATATATTCCAGAGTAATAACTCCACTTCTATTAGCAAATCTGCAAACACCGAAACTAAAGAACAACACTCAAAAGAACGTAGCACTGTCATGACAGGTTTAGAAGTAGGTAAAGAAATTAATAATCTCAAATGCGTTATAAGAGAGCTATCGGCTACTACTGAAAAAATTGTCAAAGAGCATTTAAGGAGAAAGAATATAAAAAATGCTACACATCATGCTTCTGCGCCAACAGTAACTGAAAATAAGAATCCTAACAAGGCATCCAAATCTAAAGGTATTCAATTCTCTAACTTGTCTCCTAAATACCCATTATTATCAGGTTTAAAGCTTTACAAGGAACCAAAACGGATTGACGATCTCTGCAATAGATTAAAAAAGAGAAGTTCTTCTTATCATGTGATAGACAGTGAATCCGTAATAAGAGTAACAGATATGACGCTTCCTCTGGTAAAATCTAAAGTTCTTGTGAATAATTGCAATACGCCACCGAAATCGAAATCTTTAGTGAAGGTGACTAAGAAAATGCACAAAAAGAATTCTAACAAGCAAGGGCTTTTGGCGGTCTTTTACTCTGAACGCAAGAAAAATAATAAAAAGAATAATGAAAAGAGTAATCGCAAAAATACAGAATCTAAGCTTCCAACTCAGAATAAAAATCCTTATCCAAACAAAAGGCCTGATGAAAAAGTAGTTCTATCAATGCACATGAAGGACACTAAATCTTCAACAACTCAAGATTCTACGTGTAACATGCCAAGTTGTCCACATATTAGTGTAGACATGGATGACAAACCAACATTCTCCGTGAAAAGGAAGGACCGTCTTAGTTGCTTTGAAGGAGTTTTATATTGTTTCTTGCTCTGGGTCCCACTAATCGTTATTTCGTATTACTTTTATGACTTCGTTTTAAAAGAGCATTTTAATAAAAATAATACTAGCAGTGGTGGTGGCGGTGGCGGTGGCGGTGGCAGTGGCGGTAAGAAAGGAAGGTTTCTGGAACCTTCCGTCAAAACAGTCAAAGAAAATTCACAAAATATATCCAATTTTATGATGAAGCTCTCTGATTTTGGGTTTTGATTGTTTACTCTTTGTTATTGTCATGTTCCAATATACACACTAAAATTATTTTTACAAATATACTTTTATTTCAAGTTCCCCAGCCAAACATATTCCCCCTTATTCCAAAACGTGCACTAAAGTTAGACCTGGTTTAAAAATGATGTAAATTCTGTCTTTCATTTGGAAAATGGAAGTGACAGCATCAGTTTAGTACCAGTTTTAAGCCAGTACTATTTTAGTCTACGTTTTGGAATGAGGGGGTTTATGTTTAAATTATGAATATCAATTTTAATTATAAATCCTTAGTTTTGACGTTTGACATTAATTAAATTTAATGCCAATGCAATTTCATTGGAAGAGTCTTTACTCTTATGCTGGGCTGATACTAAAATTAGTTCTATTAGTAATGCAAAAACAGACTAAAAGCACTAGCACACCTACGACACTCCATACTACGACCCCCGCATAATAACCTTCTACTACTACGTAACTGACATAACGTGTGTACACGCGTCAAATGTGTGCGTCAACGATGCAGGGATGACATCCGCCGTAGCACACTCCGGAGCTAGTGGTACAAAATATATCGACTAGATGGCGTGTGCCGCGTGCGTCACGAAATAACTTTGCAAGAGCGTCCCAATTTATTATTTACGTATGTTTATATTATGTCGGGTATGTTCGGAAGCAATCATTTTACAAGCTTTTTTCAGTACAAAAGCGATTGTCAAAAGGCCGTGTGAATGGCACAATGTACTTTGTATTGAAATCTTCAGAAACGCACCTGTCGTACGGTACTAACTAATTTAATAAAAAATGAAATGAATCCAACAAATAAAATTGTCTTTAATTATCACTACATAGTATAAAACAAAGTCGCTCTTCGCTTCTGTCTGTCTGTTTCTAAGCTTTTTATTATTTGACACAAAACAAAAATGATAAATAGTTTCTTCGTAGTGTAAACTTCCAAACATATAGTTTTATTGCTTAAATAATGTGCATGTTAAGCCAAACGGCCTATACATCGTGCACAAAGTCCTTTGTCAGCCAACACACCACGTAAAAGGAAATTGTTAAGTGACTTATAAACAGAGTGCAAAAGACGAAAAAATTTGGATACTCAGCAAGAATGTGCATCTCAAAAAGATACCAATATGTCCTCTCAATTACAAAAAAATAACAATTTTCAAACCCGTCTAAAACAAAACAGTCATGGCAATAGAAACACTAAAGATTTACAGTTATTTGCTTTAAATTTATATTGCCAGTCCATTAGCATAAAGAGTCTTAGCAAACGTTAAACATGCCAAGCGAAAGGACGTTGCGCCGAATGAATATCAACATTGATACAAAATTTTCACCTAACGTTTCACAATGTTTAGAGACCAAATTAAAATATTAAAAGACTCAGAAAAATACTGCATTATTTGCGCTGACGAAATTTCATTAAAACGGTACTTATATCATCAAATTAACGAGGATAAGATTATAGGTTTTCATGAGATTGACGGGACACAAACTGGAGAACCAGCAACGCAAGCTTTTGTAATCATTGCCAGAGTTATACATTAAAATTGGAAACAACCAATCGCATACTGTTTTTTGGCTCAAAGCAAAAATTACAAAGAACTTAGTGCGTGGTTAGATCATGTTATTTCACAAATTTTAAATATTGGAGTTCATGTATTGTAGCCTTTGTATCAGATCAAGGCTCAAATTTTTTAAACATGGCTAATGAAAGAAATGTGACTGTTGTCACAGTCACAGACTGTAGTAAGCCATACTTTTTATTGAAGGAAAAATAAATACTATATTTTTATAAATAAATAAATCATCATCATCATCAGCCATTTAATGTCCCCACTGCTGGGGCACTGGCCTTCCTTATGGATGGATAAGAAGAATGGGCCATGACCCACCACGCGGTCCCAGTGCGGATTGGTGGGTATTAACGACTGCAAGTGCAGCCGGGACCAACGGCTTAACGTGCCTTCCGAAGCACGGAGGAGCTCGAGATGAAAAGTTTTTTGGTCACCCATCCCGTGACCGACCATTGCGAAAGTTGCTTAACCTCAACGATCGCAGGCCAAGTGCGCTATCCACTGCGCCAAATACTATATAAATATATATTTAATGCAAACATTATTACTCTTGGTCATATTTGTTTCCCTGAGACTTTCGTTTTAAATACTTTTTGAGCATCAATATTTTTTTTTGGCAGAGGTGACATATCAGCCTACTTGGGGTTTCCTATTACCGACGATTCCAATAATCTTCGTTTCTTAGCCTCTGATTTAAAGTCAAGCCGCAACTTCCTTTTCCGGGGTGAATTTTCACTTAAAATCTGTGTTTTATGCACTGAGTGTGACACCTGTGAAGTACTTGTACTTGGAATTTCTGTTGATGTTTGAGATTTGCAAGTACTCTAAAAGGCTATTATCAGTTTGAGTAAATTTTGATGTAAATACGAGTACCAGATGAGTCTTCTGGCTGCAGTAATAATAGGGTAGGGGCTGCATTTTTCTTAGACACTCTTTTTGCGCGGTCAGAATTAGGGAAATGAAGTTCGCAAACAAAATAACTAGTATGAAGTGTCTCCACGCTTTTTTATACTCGGAAAAATTGTGCAGAAGCGAGATAGCAATGAGAAAACGACGCGCGCGGGATCGAGACCGATTTTGCAGATTAGGCAAAAAAACACAAAATCACTTCGTATTAAAAAACTACAGCGATTTAAAAAAATGCTTCTATACGATCCTAAATAATATTGGTGTTCACTAATTAAACCAATTTCCAATAGCGTAAGTAACCCTATTTAAGAATAATCTACAATTTTCGTATTTTTAGAGGTCTTTTCGAAAAGAAAAAGTGTCGAGACAAAATCATAAAATCGTGTTTTTGAAACTATACGAATCTAGATAAAGGTATGAAGAAATATATATCTTATTACCAGATGTGTAACAACTGTAACCGTCCTATAGTTTTAAATCAAAAAGTCCATACTTTTTCCGAGTAGCGCCTTAAGTCCATTCGACCAATTTCTTTAATCCAATACTTGCACCTAATGAAAGTTAAATCAAATCAATAAAAGATCCTCTAATTTCATAGAATTTAATCGTATCATAACATTTATTATTTGGTCAAACAATTCGTATTGGAATATTTGTTTTCTGTTAATATTAAATTTGATATCAATCATCTACGATTCAACTGCATATACGAACGCCACTGCAAGGTTATATCGCACGATCCTCAAATCGAAGTTTGCTTACGAAATATAATGACATTGTTGACTTGGTTACATTCTTGTTGACTGATTGACTGACAAGACAACCGACAAACGTGTGACGTTTACTCCTCGGTTTACTATCTCAATGCGGGGGAAATGAATTGGCGGGGGGAGGTGAGTGTCGCTTCTTTACGTTAGTAATATTATAGTATTCTTTGGCACTAGACAGCAATTTTCGGCTTTTAAGGTAGGGTTGAGTCAACATTATTTAATTATTTATTCCTTCTTATTTTTTTAATGACTTTGTTTGTATAAATAACACTATCACATTTGGTTTGGTAGTGGTCCAGTCTTCTACACCAGCGTTAGTGAGTTCGATCTCCATCCGGGAAACGATCGAATGTTGATTTATTTATTTGTATTACAGGAAAGTCGCCAGTAAAATGTTTTCAATACAAGATGGTTTAGAAGAACCTAAAAAAACAATGACATCCAGAATACCAAAACCAACAGGAAGATATCCAAGAATAATGCCCTCATACATCGTAGCGTTTTCAGTACAAGAAACTTATGACGATATAGTAACTGCACAGCAAATGATATGCAATAAACGAAGCCAACAAGGAAGCAATAATTCTGTATCACCTACAGCGTCTACAAAAGCTATCACATTGGATGATAGTTCAACGCATACGTTCGATGATCCAGAGCAGCTTGAAGAAAAAAGTGAAATAAAAATAACCATAGATGAAACAGATTATGATAAAAGTGAACTTGCTGAAGCTACAGAAATTCCTTCTGAAGAAAAAGGTCCAGATATCACATTAAAAAGAGATGACGATGATTCTGATGAAAGTGTAACAGAGGTTAATTCACTGGTTGCTTTTACTAATGAAAATAATCTTCGGATGCCAAAAAAGAAGAGAGACTCTCGTAGTAAAATTAAAAACATCAATTTCAAAAATAAAAAAGCTCTAAGAAACGAGGACAAGCGATCTGCGGCGCAATTTAAAGATACCATTTACACAAACTCGTTATCACAAGTAGTTTCTCGTGCATCATTGCTTAAAAAAGTTGTTACAAAAGAAAACGTTTTGGAACTCAAAGAAACGTTATCAGATGAAACGGGTTTTGACAAAGACTCCCTTCAATCATCGCCATCAACCAGTAAACAGTATTCTTTAAGTGATTGCAGTCAAAACACTTTAAAGCAAAAAAGTGAGATTTCATCTAAAACTGTAGTATCTTGTGTTGACATAAGTGATTCTGCAACCAAACTAGAACCAGAGACTGAGCTCCCATATGGGAAAGATATTGTCAATGTCTCTGTAGCTGTTACTTATAAACCATCACCTGTAAAGACTAGTAATATCTACTACCACACAATGGTGGAACCAATAAGCACAGAGACTTTAGTATATCCGGCTAACATGGAGACATCAGAATCAACATCTAGCGAAACTTCAGGAAATAACAACCAAGAACTATCAAGCGTTAGTAATAAAACGCTTGTACTAGAAAAGAAGAATTCCAATTCTAACAGCAACGAAACTAATAGCACATTTGTTGTGGCTAACACTAGTTCCGAACTAGGAAACCTAATCATGAACTTCGATGATATTTATACGCACGAAAATTCAGAAGCTTTTGTTTATTCGGAAAATCTCCGAGCTAGGACGCCTATTCTCGATATTACAGAAAAAGATAGAAACCGTAATACTAAGACAAACTTATTGGATACGGTTATAAATATGGGAATGTATCATGAAATTAATGCATCTACCAGTTCAGCTGCTTATTTCAATAGCAATTTCAACGAAATGTATGTCACTGGTGATTCCAACAAACTGTCAAGAAATACAAAACATAAGGGAAAAGTAGATCTCAGAAAGGAAAATTCTAAGCTAACGCTAAAGAAACCTGTCGAAAATGATCAAGAATTGAATTGTAACACAAGAGAAAGTGTTGTGCCTAATGAAACCGCAATGCAATCTTTTAAAAACAGCACCGATAAATACTGTTCAGGAGAGTTTGATACTTATCCTAAAAGTATAAATGAATTATGGGATAGACTAGTTTCTGTCGTAGACAAAGCTGTAAGAAGATTGGAAGACTCACTTACAGATAAAATCGTAACTGAGATGAGAAAGTCTGTTACCCTTATTGAGAATACTGTTAATAATTTGACGCAAGAAGAACTTGGCTCGAGTCGCCAAGTTGAAACCAAAATACTTTCCAACAAAGAAGTTTTCGTTGAACCTGAACCCTCTCAGTGTAGAAGCTTGCAATGCAGTTTAATCGGCAGTCATGTTATCGATAATCTTTTGTTGAACGTGAGGATAACGGATCCGAAAATTGAACTCGGCAAAAAAATTGGTGACTCGTCAGTGAAAATAAAAGAGCCTAATATTTTGAAGGATTTCTTGGAGGTTCTGAAAGCTCCTGTGGCTAAACCAGCTGATGCGGAAACTGAAAAAGGGGAGACCACTACAGCGTCTACTCTTGCTTCTGAAATGGAGGCTTCACGTTCATACATGTCTGTCAAATCATTGTTGGTGGCTCCTCTGTCTTTTGTTCGTACGAATATGTTAGTTATTGCAAGTGTGCCTGCTTTTTTTGTCGGTTTATTGTTTGTTTATGGTATCTTTGTATTGTTAATAAAGCCTATGTGAAATTTAATGAAAACTGTTGTTTTGTAATTTTGTTGTACAGCTGTAAACTACGACAAGCGCTTTTCCTCATGGACCCACTAATTTATCCTACCAGTGGGAACACGAGGAAGAGTCATTCCTTGTAGACCCACAGATTGATACCCGACTCATAGCACTGATAACATATAATTCAATTCAGCTTTGACATTTCTAGAGATGATATTACAATATTAACTGTTTTAAGATTTTATATAATTTTTATTTATTTATTTTCTTAATGCCCAATTTCAGGTCCTCACGAATTTAAATAATAATAATAAATATCAACAAATATAACAAAAAACCTAAAAATATAACCTACATCATTATTGGAGCAAAGATAAAATTGAATAAAATGTTACCAGTGCCATGAGTTGGGTATCAGTCAATGGGTCTACAAGGAATAATGCTTCCTCGTGGTCCCACTGATGGGCCAAATTAGTAGAAACAGTGTCGACAAGTTGAGTTAGTTAAGGCGATACTCCAAACAATTATGCTGAAGCGAGATAGCAATGAGAAAACGACGCGTGCGGGAGTGAGACCGATTTTGCAGATGAGGCAAAAAAAACACAAAATCACTTCGTATTAAAAAACTATAGCGAATTTTTTAAAATGCTTCTATGTACACGATCCTAAATATTACTAAATAAGTGTCCACTAATTAAACCAATTTCCAATAGTATATTAAATATGTAATTGTAACCATCTAAGAATAATCTTGAATAATTTTCGTATTTTTTAGAGGTCTTTTCGAAAGGAAAAAGTGTCGAGGCAAAATCATAAAATTGTGTTTCTGAAACTATACGAATCTAGATAAAAGTATGAAGAAATAGTTGTATATCTTATTTTTAACAACTCTAACCGTCCTATAGGTTTATATCAGAAAGTCCATACTTTTTCCGAGTAGCGCCTTAAATAGAGTTGAGAATTTCAGATTTTCAGAAGGCGTAAAAATTTTAAGCTATATCTATCTTTCATTATTTATTATATAGAAAATAGGAATAGTTTTTCATTATCCCTAGCTCTAAAGAAAATGTAACGGCAAAGTATAAAACAATGGTTTAATTGATAAATAATTTATTTAGCAAAAACTAAATTATTACATTATGAATGCAAACTGTTTTTCTAACTTTGCAGATGAAATCTAGTATTTTCATGTGAAAGAAATGGCGTTAAATAAATCTAAAGCATTTGGGTTTGGTCCAGATATGTATCTGAGTGTATCCACAAAAAATATAATAGTACTGTGTATCCCACTATTTCCAAGGAAACACAAAATGGTAATTGTGGAACATGCTATTTGAAGGGAACATCTCGGACTGGAACTTAAATTCCCAGTTGCCACGCCCCGGGGAATAAATTTGCTCTTTTTCTAAATTACCTATATCCCATTATTTCCACAGTGAATTATCTAAACACTTAACTAAAGACTAACTAAGTAATACATTGTTTCTGTGCACACCGACCAGTTGCACAATCGCAATCCCACAAATAGTGGGACAAACAATAGGGTATTTGACTGTTGTTAAAATGTAGATATTTAAGGCGCTACTCGGAAAAAGTATGGACCTTTTGCTATAAAACTATAGGACGGTTAGAGTTGTTACAAATCTGGTAATAAGATATGTATTTCTTTATACCTTTATCTAGAATCGTACATTTTCAGAAACACGATTTTATGATTTTGGCTCGACACTTTTTATTTTCGAAAAGACCTCTAAAAAATACGAAATTTTAAGATTATTCTTAAATAGAGTTACATATCTTACTATTGGAAATTGGTTTGATTTATGGATACCAATAGTATTTAGGATCGTGTAGGTAGAAGCATTTTTAAAAAATCGCTATAGTTTTTTAATACGATGTGATTTTGTGTTTATAGAAAAATGGAAAATGAAGTATTTAGAAAAAATCGACCCCTCTCACAACCAGCTCCGATGGGACTTGTGAGAGGGGTCGATTTTTTCTAAATACTTCATTTTCCATTTTTCTATAATAAAAATTGCATTGTGAATGCAAAAAACTAAAAATTAAAATAAGATTTTGTGTTTGTTTTTGCCTAATCTGCAAAATCGGTGTCGCTCCCGCGCGCGTCGTTTTCTCATTGCTATCTCGCTTCAGCATAATTTTTCCGAGTATCGCCTTAATGATGACATTCAGATATAACATTTATGATTAACAAATGTGAAAAAGAAATTCAATCTGTATAATAATCTTAACAAGCTAATTAGGAGCTACTTAATTGTGACTTTAGCTATCTCTTTTAAAACGAAATTTTCTATAGCGAGAGTATGGCGCTAAAAAGTTTGATGCTCTATATCGCTGAACAAATATGCAAAATAATACCTATATGTTGTGTTGCTAATATGTGTGCGTTACCGCCGCAAAAACTTTTGCTTTAGAGAGATGAGACCTTATCAGATAATTAGTGTGTCGTGAGGAGAAATTTGTTTACTAATAGCAAAATTTGTGTGAATTGTAGTTTTTGAGATATTTGACAAAAACAGTTTTTGCCAGGGTCACGTTTTAAACGTTACCCTGGCAAAAAAAGTTGTTTTAGCTCGGAACTAAATACATGAATAGATAGCTTTTGTTGCGTTGTAAATGTTAGCAAACAGCAAAAATTGTGTGTGTTATGGTTCTTGAGTTATTTGAGTTTTTGCTGGGGTAACGTTTTGAGATTTCCCATATCTCAGAAACGGTTCAACGCAGAAGTTTGAAAAAAATACCAGTAAGAGACCTGAATTTGTTTAAATTTGTTTAAACATTAGTTTTTGATTTGGTTGTCGTAAACCAACGTAATTAAATGTTTTCGAAAATCAGAAAAAACTGATTTGTAAGTAAACTATTACATTTACAACCAAACAAACAGCTGCAAGAAATACCCGTGGTAGACACTTATTATGTCTAGAATTTTAGATCTTGTAACTTTACATGATTTAAAGATAAAGATAAATTTGATAAATTTTAGACTGGTCGTACTTTAGAGATCGAATACACAGTTTCCATAACATTAAGGCACATGGCATACATTAAACAAATTTAAGTAATTCATGAACATTCGTTCCTGTTAATTTTAGCTTTCAATTACAGCTATCATGAAAGATATATCAAAAACAAGAACATGACAACAATTCTCTAGTAACCCGCCCAAATTGTAGAGGTCACGTAAAAGCGACCGCGCCATACATAAGCGTAACCATCTTAAATGAACGGGATGTTATGGATATTTTGTTAGTACAGTTGCGTACAAAAGTTCGCTGGTCAGATTATCTTTAAATATAAAATGTACGTTAGTCTCGCAAAAACTAAAGAATGGCTGGGCCGATTTTAGTTTTAAAATGTCTGTCGTATTCCAGGGGGAAGTTTAATTTAACGGTAAGAAATATATATGGAAAAATTGCGTGCAAAATTGTTAAAAAACATTTTCCCGTAAAAACTGTTCCTAGAGTGCTCGTCAGATAAGTGGAATGGACAGTAGGTGACAGTTTTAGAGTGCGGCTGCGCGCGGTCGAAATCGAATACTAATCATTTACCATAACCTTTGAACGAAGAAAATGTACTGTAACTAGCGCCAAAAACGCACCAGTTGCGCGAAAATTGCGCACGGACGGATTCTATGTAGGTACAGTTGGACGGAAATTACCCGCAGCAGCCGCAATCGGAGATGACACTGCGACATGACGTCATCGCAATAGCGCGCAAGGAAAGCAAATCTACAAAAGCTGGTGAAACTTTACAACGCTGTAACTTTGGAAACGCTGTTATTTTTATAGTCATATTTTCAGGTGTTGGTGTGACTCATTGTTTACGACACAGACTAATTCGTTGGCTGGGTCAGAAGAGCGAGCGTTCCCATCTCGTTTCGCGTCAAGACAATATTACGCACGGCTGCGTTGACATTTCAGAGAGCGAGTTTACTTCGGAAGTCCTGTAGAACACGTGATAGGTTACAAATTGGTGACTAGTCTATATAATTTGTGATTTGGTGCCACTTCCACGACAAGGTTGGTTAAGCAATAGTCACCTTCCAGTCCACGTGTCAAAATATGACTATGGCTTGGCTTGACATGTTGTGTAAAGTTAGCACAGCATTGTGGATCTTGCTATAAAATGCAGATATAAAATAATACACTCAAGTTGGGTACCAAAGTCAATCTTAATGAAAATTTGTATATCCTACTTCCTACTAATATTATAAATGTGAAAGTTTAGATGTTTAGATGTTTGTATGTTTGTTACTGAACCACGCAAAAACGGCTCAACGGATTTGGCTGAAATTTGGGACACAGATACGTTGTGGCCTGGAGAGAAACTAAGGCTACTTTTTATCCCGGAAAAATATCACATTCCCGCGGGATAACGTCGGGTATACCACGCGGGCGACGCCGCGGGCGGAAAGCTAGTTTTTATATAAAAGGAAGTTAAATAAGTGATTTACAAATAATAATAATAATAATCATTTTTATATGATTATTATGATTACTCATCATCGCCTGAATTGTCACAAGTCACAACCGTCGTTACCACCTGCATTTATAATAAACATAGATTATTTAAGAAAATATAATTTAATAAATGCCGAATCCCAAAATCCAATTCAATTGCGGGTGTACGCCGCAAGCGGCTTCTTTTGTTTATGCGGCGGCAACCTTTGACAAAAAGCGGCACGTGCCAATGCGGTGCGCTAAAAGGGCGACATTATCTAAGCGAATGGGCGTTTTCACATTGGACGATAACGACACCGACACGATACTACACCGATATCGGCACGACAGACAATATCGTTGACGGTAATGAACGACACAGTGTGAAAGCATTTAGTAGTGATTGTATCAAACTGCCAGTCCGACGATATCGTGCCGATATCGTGCCGATATCGTTTCGTTACCGTTATCGTCCAATCCAATGTGAAAACGCTCAATGGACTTTAAAACGGTAAATATTTGCGATAGGCGAACGAGGCGAGAACTGACTTGCATCGCGAAAGTAAAAAAAGTTTAGCGTGGCGTTTTCGTTGCGTTGTGGTATTAAAATAAAACAATTGGTTTGACTAAAAAGAAACAACAAATTACTATAAATGTATTTATTGGTACTGACAAATAAATCACACTATAAATTGCTTACTGAGATTATTACCTACTTAGGTAGATATAGATTACTACTGACCAACCTTTATTTATTTGCCTTTAAACTAATAACTATCGTAAATCATTAAATTATTTAAAACTACTATTAATAAACATGATTTTTACTTATAAAATAGAAAACTAGTAGAATCAATACTTTACCAATAACGTTTTTCTGCGTAACTGTACAAAACATCGGATACTAAGCTGCTTATTTACGAAGATAGCCCGTACGTATGGTGCGGTCGCTTATAAGTGACCTTTACAATTTGGTCGGCTTATTAAAGAATTGCTGTCTCAATCTTGTTTTTGATATATCTTTCATGATAGCTGTAATTGAAAGCTAAAATTAACAGGAACGAATGTTCATGAATTACTTAAATTTGTTTAATGTATGCCATGTGCCTTAATGTTATGGAAACTGTGTATTCGATCTCTAAAGTACGACCAGTCTAAAATTGATCAAATTTATCTATATCTTTAAATCGTGTAAAGTTACAAGATCTAAAATTCTAGACATAATAAGTGTCTACCACGGGTATTTCTTGCAGCTGTTTGTTTGGTTGTAAATGTAATAGTTTACCTACAAATCAGTTTTTTCTGATTTTCGAAAACATTTAATTACGTTGGTTTACGACAACCAAATCAAAAACTAATGTTTAAACAAATTTAAACAAATTCAGGTCTCTTACTGGTATTTTTTTCAAACTTCTGCGTTGAACCGTTTCTGAGATATGGGAAATCTCAAAACGTTACCCCAGCAAAAACTCAAATAACTCAAGAACCATAACACACACAATTTTTGCTGTTTGCTAACATTTACAACGCAACAAAAGCTATCTATTCATGTATTTAGTTCCGAGCTAAAACAACTTTTTTTGCCAGGGTAACGTTTAAAACGTGACCCTGGCAAAAACTGTTTTTGTCAAATATCTCAAAAACTACAATTCACACAAATTTTGCTATTAGTAAACAAATTTCTCCTCACGACACACTAATTATCTGATAAGGTCTCATCTTTCTAAAGCACAAGTTTTTGCGGCGGTAACGCACACTGCTAATATTCCAATAAACATTTTATCAATAAAAAAAATTAAGTCAAATATCCTATTCCAGTATTTCCATCAGTGGAAATAGGTAATGGAAATAGTGGGATTGGGATCGTGATAAGCGACGATGATTGGATCAGGCAAGTGATACAACTGCCTTTATATTCTTAAATTACGATATAACTGGGCCACAGTATGTAGATATATTAAAAGGGAAAGGAAAATATTTAATTGTCATTTAAAGTTGGTATACCTTAATATAAATTAATTGAATTAGGGATTTTTATATGTTAAGAAAAGAAAAAAATATAATAAAGAAACTAACTTAAAAAAAGGATTGTATAAATGTTTAAAATATATTAGGTATTTCACTTTACATCCAATGCAGTAGACTTTCATTTTAACCAAAATACATGTTATATAAAAAAAAAACAAATAAATACTTAAACTAAATTTGTAATGAGGATTTTAAATGAATTTCAGAAAAAATATCTAGTTTCACTTCACATCCGATGCAGACCCCGCCGTTTTGACCACAGCCTAGGTTTTTAGTTTTGTTCTTGAGCTAACACTAGATGTCCAGATCGGTCTAATGTGAAGATAGGACGAACTTTTCGGACCCTGGAATAAAAAGAAAACAGTATATAAATAAATAAAAATCTGCAAGCTTATTCTATGTAATTCAACGAAAAACAAAACTTCGTTGTACACCCATATTACCTATACTTTTGTACGCATACACATATTACCTATCACTTTAGGCTCAAACAAATTGAGCTTATGTGATGCCATGTATGTGATGTTACGTCTGTCAGTAGACATCGGTTTTCATAGTAAATGTAGGTATGCACTAGAAGCACACTTATCTTACTTATAACACGTCACACACGCACAAGTGTGCTTCAAGTGCATTCATTTACTATGAAAACCGATGTCTTCTGACGGACGTAACATCACATACGTCGCATCACATAATCTCAGTTTGTTTGAAACTTTAAACTCTCCAGCCCCCTGACACAGAATAATATTTAATATTTGTGACTGATTCACGGACCGTTCGGAAACGGAATCGGATTCGAATTCTGTGCTTTGTCTTTGTCTATTCTATAGTGAGTGACAGAGACGGAGCAAACATTCCGCTGTCGGGAGCATTTCCGAATGTTCGTGAATCAGAGGGCTGGTATGACAGATTCGAGTGAGAGCGGCGGGGCTAACGAAGTTTCGTTTTTAATTTAATTAGAGTAGGGCTTCTAACAACATCACATACATTTTTCATAAGCCTTGTTCTAATACAGGGTGTTAGGGGCACCGTTGCAAAAACTTTAACCATAGCCTCAGACCATCATGCTGAACAACGCACAGCAAGAATTTTTTGTCGGAAATGAAAATAATATTTCGACACTCCATACAAAATGTTCCGATTAGTTGCTAAATTAGTATGAAAAGTCGTTTTTTTTTTCATTTCCGACAAAAAATTCTTGCTGTACGTTGTTCAGCATGATGGTCTGAAGCCATGGTTAAAGTTTTTGCAACGGTGCCCCTAACACCCTGTATATGCGATATCGCTGTCTCGCTCGGTAGCGATACCGAGTCGGTACGGTACGCGATATCGCTGTCATCCTCGGTAGGAGATATCGCGTACCGATTCGGTATCGCTACCCAGCGGGACAGCGATATCACTTATATTTGAATAAGCCTTTATTCCGATGGAAACCTAGCTAAAGCTTAACGCAAAACATAAAGCTTAAAGCACTTAACCGTCAACCACTATTCGTCATAAAAACACGAAATGTCAAAGTATAGGAAAGAGTACCTATCGTCAATGACGGATCATGTGTGAACGCAGCCAAGCACTTATTCTACTAATATTCCTATACTAATATTATAAATGTGAAAGTTTAGATTTTTAGATGTTTGGAAGTTTGTTGCTCAATCACGCCAAAATGGCTGAAAGGATTTGGCTGAAATTTGGGACACAGATACTTTGTAGCCTGGAGAGGAACATAGGATACTTTTTATTCCGTCAAAGTATTAAATTCCCGCGGGATAACGTCGTGTAGTCCACGCGGTCGAAGCCGCGGATGGAAAGCTAGTGTGATTGATTAATATCAGAATCAGAACCCACGGAGGGATTAGAAATATTTATATTTAACACCCAGACACGGAACAAACAAATGTTCATTGATGTTCAAAATTCTTTCGCTAGTAGACAGTTACTTAGGTACTTGCATACCGTACATACCTTTATAATTAAATAATAAATAAATAAATAACTTCTTACATTCACACCAATTATCTAAGCCCATGCTAATTTCATTAAGAGACTGTGTCAGGGAAAACTTGATAACGGATAAATATATACTTAAATACTTTATTTTTTTTGTAAATACATACTTAATATACATAGTAAACACCCAGACCAAGACAAATAGACATGTTCATGCACACAAATATTTGTCTTGTTCGGGAATCGAACCCGAGACCACTGGCGCAGAAGGTGGGTAGCCTACCTCTGCGCCAAATCGGTCGTCAAAACCTTCACAGGTTATATTTTCCTTAGATATGCCTACTGGAAGATTGGTTAGTTAAATGATCTAAAGAAACTGACGAGTTATTTGAAAGAGCTTATTTCTGCTGGCACTACAAGTCCGAACAGAAATATCAAATATCAAAAAGAGAACTTTAACTCGGAACTAGTTTTTGAAGTTAATGCACAATATCTCTCTCTACCTACAGACATGCTTCTCCATTCTCCAGACTTCGCATTATAACAAAGAGCTTTCCGTTATGAAAAATAAAAAGCATAAAAATCGACGTATATGGTATCGACTACGTGTCTATTTCTAAGGGGGTCTATTCTCGATAACCATTTCGAAATTTCGACGCATCGAATTCAAGCTAAACCTTTCAGTGGGTCAAATTACTGAATCTAGAGGTTACGGCTAGAAAGAGTAAACGTCATCATGATCGCAATCAAAACCAGAGCAGTGCCACTACGGTCGTTTACGGAACTAAAATTAAATAACTACTTTGACAGCTTTGATAGGATATTGACGGATATATCATTGAAAATATTGAAACTGAAGTACCCGTCTCGCAACTAGCTCCGATGGGACTCGAATCGAACCACAGATTACTAAATAGTTACTACGTCTCGAACCCACGACCTTTCACTGTCCGGGTGAATGCTCTAACCACTGAGCTACGGAGTCGTTAAGAGAAGCATCGAATTTATCCAATACTTCTAACGCGCTGCTAGCTAGCGTTTTATTTCATCAATGCACCCCAGTTCAACGAGAGCTAGTTGTGCAAGATGAGCCGATTTTTTCTCTATATTTTCAATAACAGAAATTGCATTGTGAATGCAAAAAAGTAAACATAATGAATAGTGTAATTTTTTTTCCTTTATTTAAGATATCCATGGATATTTAATATTATAAATGTAAAAAGTGTGTTTGTTTGTTTGTCCGTCCTTCACGTCAAAACGGAGCAACGGATCGTGATTTTTGATATGGGGATAGTTTGGGAGCTGGATATGGAGAGTGACAATTGGCTACTTTATTATCCGGAAAAACATATTCCCGAGGGATAACGTCGTGTAGTCCACGCGGGTGAAGCCGCGGGTGGAAGGCTAGTTGTAGCATAATTTAAAGTTTTCATATTCCAGCGGAGTTTGTAAATTATTACGGAATTTTCGCCGAAAGTTCGGACTTGCAGAACGAAATAGACCCCCAGGAAATGTTTGCTTGCATCACGAGACGTTTAGGGCATGTTCCTGAATTCTCAAACACGAAGCCTTTCCCAACATCTGAATTTTAGTCTTTGAAATAAAGTTTAGGTATATTTTAAGGATTTCGTTTAGAACATTCTGTATTGACGACCTCAGTGGCCAAGTGGTGTACGCACCGGTTTTCAAGGTGCCGCTATCTCTAGAGGTCTCGGGTTCGATTCCCGGTCGAGTTAATATTGAAAACGAACTTTTCATAAGTAACCCATGAGTACGACCTTCTCTGCCCCGGGCGAATGCTCTAACAGTGAAAGGTCGTTGGTTCGAAACCCATCGGAGCTAGTTGTGAGACGCGTTGATTTTTTAGCTTATACTTAATTTTCAACCAAGTGGGTTTCAATTTTCTTTTAAAATAAGTACCGGTATTAGGTAAGTATTAGTTATAGCTTAATATCATTAATTTTCATACCTCTGCTTTGCTGATTTCCTCTGTTGTCCTGTCGCGAATGCATTGGCTTCAGCCACTGCTCCGGTGTTCTCCGTCACTTGCTGTAATACATACTTAATGTTATTAATCTGAAAGTGTGTTTATTTGTTTGTCCGTCTTTCACGCCAAAACAGAGCACTGGATCGAAGTGATATTTGGTATGGCGACAGCTTTGGAGCCGGAGAGTGACATGGGCTACTTTTTATCCCAAAAAAATATCACATTTTCGCGGGATAACGTCGAGAAGTTCACGCAGCGAAGCCACGGGCGGAAGGCTATTCATCCATACTTCATTGAAGTCGTTAATATAAGGTCCTTCTTAAATAATGCACATAATTTTAAGGGGTCAATGTACTCACGCATACAAACAACTTTTACTATGGTACCAACATTGAAAACTCAAATAAAAGCAGCTGCTCCATGGAAAATTTTAAATCGAATAGATCAAAATGTATGGAACAGCTGATATTTTTTTCGCGATTTCAATGTTGGTACCATAGTAAAAGTTGTTTGTATGCATGAGTACATTGACCTCTTAAAATAATGTGCACTATTTAAGAAGGACCTTATATACACCAATTAGTGGGCCAACCATGAGTTTCTCTTTCAGTAAACGGCAGACATTTTGTATGAAAATCTGTACAGCGCCTCTAGTGGTCAGTAGCAGAACTACAAATACTTATACAAAACGTCTGTCGTTTACTGTACAGTAAAGGGAAAGAAAAACTCATGGTTTAGGCCAATAGGTTCGCGTTTTGGAACATGAACCATTTTACTTATGCATCCATAAGGAAGGGCTTTAAGACTACCTCATCTTGTACAGCTGACTCCGTGGTGGTAAGAGGGTTGAACTGGTCTCTTGGGTAGGGAGCTCCATACCTGGTCATCACACGAGGCTGGGTCCTGTTATTAGAAACATATTCATTAGTAACAAATACATAAATATCCAACAACATCACTATTATAGTCTATTCGTCTAAAGTTGATAAATATTATGATACGTCTCCAAACAGCGTTACTGTCGCTTAATTATCGCAAACTGTATGGCGGCCGTCGCTATCTAACGCTTTCACCGTTTTTGGTGGTAAGAGGCACGTATGACATTGACATTTTCTCTCCTTAGAACAGACTCTAGGTATATTGATTTAGATTTATTGAACCTATTTTACAGTACTATTAAGTATTCTGTGGTATGTACTCCATAAGCTCAGGACGTGCATACATTTATGCACGACTAATTGATTTCCGGAAATTTCATATATGGAATATGGAAGACTAGACAGACTTTTTACATACTACATTTATTATTACTTCCAGGTCAATTAGACGTGGTGAGTATTTGAATAATTTCCCGTCCAAAACTACACAATGCACTATGAAATAGCCTAAATTGATGCTTGTATTTAAGCATGCATTTAGGTCAGTTCCAATACTAATAGTAGTAGTTACCTACAACGTCTGGGTATCACTTAAAATTATAATTTAATAATGACTGAATAAATAGTTAAGACCACGGTCCCTGTAAATGTGCTGAAACGTAGAGACACCATAAAATGACTAGCAATATTTACAACCAAATGTGTTAATTAAAACTGCGCGTTAATCCGTAAACAACCCAAATATGATAGGTAGGTAGGTATATTTAACAAAAAAAATATAACCAAACAATGGTAAAAACTAGAGCGCCATAATAGGACAATAATACCAAATGAAATTCCCAACCAATCCACGACCTTACACAATTCAGATCGAATCGAATATAAACTGCACATGATTCATCGCTTAATTCATCAAATCACGCAGTAGTATGCTAATAGAGACCTTTGTTTCCAACCTATCAACATACTCAATACGTGACAACATGGCCGAGCTATTAAAATTCAATAAGAATACTGACCTTGCGCCAAAAGCTGTGGCAACTGCAGTAGCATTAGAACCATCATCTTCGTTTTCATCATCTTTTTTAGGCTCTTCAACATCATTGCCTTGATTAAAGTCAATCCCGCTTTGCAAATTATCTTGGCCTTGGAAAATTTGACCCTGATTGGGAGCTTGGTTCTGATACTGTTGGACTAACTGAGGATAATTTATTAGTTGAGCTTGGGGTAAAATGTAGTTCTGTTGCTCTGGAGTTTGAGCTGGGTATTGTTGTTGGTAGACTACTTGCTGCGGCTGGTAAGTTTGTTGGTACTGGTAGAGAAATTGATCTTGGTCTTGACGATTTTCGTCGTTTTGAGGCTGCTGGGGCTGAACGAACTGTGGCTGCTGAGGCTGAACAAACTGTGGTTGTTGTGGCTGACCGAATTTTGATTGCTGTACCGCTACCGTTTGGGGGTACATCTGACTTTGAGGAGCATAGTGATTCAACGGTTGATATTGACTTGCAGGTTGTACTTGTAAACCAGATACCGAAGGATCTTGTTGAGGAGCATACTGATTCAATGGTTGATACTGATTAGCTTGCTGTACTTGTAAAGCAGCTACCGAAGGATCTTGTGAAGCTACTAATAAGGCAGGGTTCACAAATCCTTGTTGATACTGAGGTTGTATCTGCTGTCTTTGAGCTAATACTGAAGGGAGTGCAGCGAAATGCGTTTGTGCATCATATCCTCTTGCTTCTTGTACTGGTTGGTATTGCAATGGTGCATTTAACTGGCCAAATCGTTGTATCGGCACAAATTGCGGTTGTAATTGCAACTGAGCTAAGGAGCTTAAAAATAGTTCGCCTGGGTATTCTTGTATATTTTGTTTGCTTACTTCTACAGTGACTTTCTGTTTGTTATCGTCCTTTTTGCTGTCGTCAAGTGTTTCTCCTTCGTTTAGTTCTAAAGCCGGTGTAGTAGATTCTGCTTTGTCATCGAAGTTTTTAGTCGAGAATGTGGATTCGCTTGTGCTAGGTGTAGATTGCGCGAATTGTCTTGGCACTTGTTGGTTTGGGAATTGGTTGGTGCGCGATCTAGCTTGCGCGGCTTCTAACTCTCGCTGTCTTTCAAGCTCGCGGTATTTTTGTTGTTGGAGTTGGTACTGTAACAAAATATAACACTTTAGTGTTGTTCCGTGCTTGCCACAAATAATAATTAAATATTTAATGGTATTTAAAGCAGCAAATATGTTTTCTAATTCAAGCTATGATAAAAATTGAAAACCTATGAAGTTAACATTTTACGGAAATAATTATAATAACAAATACTACCAGGAAAACGTAAGCGCTTTGTTAATTATAAATGAATACTTAGAAACATTGTGCTATTGAACATAAGTAATTAGGTCCGTTCGTTGTAACAATTTAATAATTGAGTTTCATCTCCCAAATTGTGTTCTATTTTGAATTTATAAAAGATACCGAAAACAATGATTTATTGTTCTGTTTGTATATTTGCTAACATTATTTTAAGCTGACTAGAACATACATACATAAAATTATTTCAATACCACATGAAACTAACTTTAACAACTTTCATTATGAATATGGTTTTGTATTGAAGCAACCGCGTTAAAAGCGATAAGTTCTTCAAATTGGTTTTGCAATTTAGTACTTACAGAAAAAAAATATAAGAAGTTGTAACTCTTTTGTTATTAAAAAAAGGCCTCTCCTATTCGTCTTTACAAACCTGATTGAACCTAAAACTATCGGAGCTATCCAAGTTCCTGAGATCGGTATTGAACTGTGGTCCGTTGTACAGTTGCCCGTTTATCGGCGATATCTGAAATACGGATTCCGTTTATACTCAGGAACCAGTTTGGGAGGCAGCTAGCCAAAACCCTGTTGTTTAGACAGCAGGAGTACCTAATACATACAATGTGGAGACAACTATGTAACAATTAATCAAAAAAATAAAATTTCGTTTATCTAATGATACCGATATATTCGAATTTAATTATTAATTTAAAAGAAAATAAATTTGTTATGAACATGATATTTAAACGAAAAATGGCCGATTGAAAACGGTTTGCGCAGACACATTGGACAAATCTAACACAAAAGGCACGAGACGAGTGAGAAAACAATTGCGCCTTAAAACCAAGGCCTAAGGCCTTAAAACGAAATTATATTACCTAGTGGACCTATAGATTAAATATAATAGAAGTAATAAATAAATAATTTTAGAATCCCGGGATCCCGGGCCCGGGGGAACCTATGTCCATATTATTGATAATGTTTGAGGTCATTCACCCCAAATGGCACTACCTATTCCGACCACTGCTAATAACAGTCCCAGTCTGCATAAAAAAAAACAATTAAAAATATCCAATAGTTTAGTCACAGTAAATAATTTTCCATTTGTAACTTTTCTACACGACGAAGGAGAGAGAACTATGCTCAAAGTTGTCATCGCTGTCTCGCGTCTGGGTACATTGATCTGACGTTGTATGCTGGTATTTAGAAAATGGTCTTGTATTTTGTATCTGTTTTGTTTGTTTTTTTTTTATCCACAGCGGGGTAGCACTAAGCCTTCATCACACTTGACGTTAAGTGATGATAAGGCTGAAGAAGGAAGCGCACTACTCCCGGAATCCTCCATTACTGAGGTACTTTTGGTTTAGTTAGTTTTAATATTTTTTTAATATATAATCTAGGAATTTTTTGATAGTTTAAAAATACTTCCCTAGAGTAGGGCCGCCAAATGTTCTCGTTTATTGTCACATTGTCTTTTCCACATTGTATACATTACCTTCATGTCCTACACATATTTTAGTGTTCTACCTGGAATATAGGCAGCTGCTCTTGTGTGGGTAGACCTTGAACGGAGACGTCCTCTTCATCAGGGGCGCCATACTCAGTGGGGGGTGAAGGTCTTCTAGGGTCCACTGGGGGGAGGTAATCTTGCTGTTGCGTTGCCTGTGAATGAAAAGGCAACTTACAGAAAAAGGAAAGCAAATTACAGTAGAAATGTCAGACAAAATTCGATCAGTTTTCCAAGCTGCAATCCCGTCTGAGCAATTCACAATACAAATAATTTATAGAGAAAACAACCAGCCCCATAGCACAGAATCCCATAGTAGATTTTCTAGGGATTCGAAGCCGCTCCTTGAATATTCCAATAGTCCAATGCATTAACCAATTAAGCTTCCGAGACTTAGGAATTTTTTATTAGTAACTTTTGTACGCAACGCAACTTTTGTAGGTCTGAAGGACGGTCTTTTGTAGGTCTGAAGGAAGGCCGGTAGGTAGGAAAGATTCTGTGCCTAATACCTAGTATTAGGTACAGAAGGCGGCGGGAAGTGATTTTATTTTATACCTACCTAGAGATAGCGTAGCTTTACCTTCTATGGCAGCTCAAAGGTGAGCCCGCTAGGCCTGAATTCGCTGCTAGGCGTAGGGCACCTCTATCACCACACACCCCACTAACACTGTGACTATGGCCAATTGTTTCTGCTACAACGATCTCAAAGCCTATATCACAAAATGCGAAACTTGTTACCTTCTGTGGCTCGCTAGGCCTGAACCCGTTGTGCGGATAGGGCGCCGCGGGCTCCGCTACCATACACCCTACTAACAAGCCTTTATTACAGAATAGGGTAGCTTATTACCTTCTGTGGCAGCTCGAAAGCCTGACACCGCTGGGCGGATATGGCGCTTTCTTGGGACAGATTGAATGAACCTGGTTATTAAATATAGCGTAGCTTATTACCTTCTGTGGCAACTCGAAGGCCTGACACCATTGGGCAAATAGGGCGCTTCGGGACAGATTGAATGAACCTGGTTATTAAATATAGCGTAGCTTATTACCTTCTGTGGCAACTCGAAGGCCTGACACCATTGGGCAAATAGGGCGCTTCGGGACAGATTGAATGAACCTTGTTATATAGCATAGATTATTACCTTCTGTGGCAGCTCGAAAGCAGGCCCGCTAGGCCTGAACCCGCTGGGAGGGTAGGGCGCCTCTGCTACTACACACCCCACTAACACTGCGACTATGGCCAGTAGTTTCTGCAACATAACATAGTATGGGATGGGAATGTAATGCCCGTAACAACCTGTATGTTATCAGATAATGATTATTCAACCCCATGATTGTTATTGACCTCGAGCAACATATTAGACCCCTGGTTGCCTAGATCAAGGGTTAAGTGGAACAATTCGATTTGCATTCAGTAATTATAGATCAACATTTGCTGTGATGCCGAATTGAGTTGCTCAAGCATTTGTCTTAAGGAAATCAAAGGTAAGTAATGCGATGGCATCGTAACAAACAAGACAACCTTTTTTTTTATCCACAACGGGGAAGCACTCAGCCTTCATCACACCTGACGTAAAGTGGTGATAAGGCTGAAGGTGGAAGCGCACTACTCCCGGAATCCTCAATCACTGAGGAACTGGCTATCTTATCTCTAACTGGAACACAATAATGCTGAAAACATCATTGTTATGGCGCCAGACTTAGATAAAATGGTGGTAGCTATAGCCAGGCGGACTAAGAACAAGTCCTACCACCTACCAAGCCGAATACAATATGTACCCCCACTGGGAATCGAACCCGCGGGACCTCTTGGTCTGACTGAAATCGGAATTATGGAAATCTATTATAAAATAAAATATAATCTATATCTAATCCAATATAATCTAATATGATCATGGTATGGACCATGTACTATTTTATCTATTCTGTGTCCATACGTATATTATAAATGTGAGTTAGTTTGTTTGTTTGTCCATCTTTCACGTCAAAACGGAGCAACAGATCGACGTAACTTTTGGTATAGAGATAGTTTGGGAGCTGGAGAGTGTCATAAGTTACTTTTTATCCCGGAAAACATCAGGTTCCCGCGGGATAGCGTCGTGTAGTTCACGCGGGCGGAATGCTACTAACTTATGTCTTGACGTTTGTTCGAATCCCATCCGAAAATGTATCTACTTGTGAACGGTCACGTCGAACCGTTTGCTCCGTTTCGTCGTGAAAAACGGACTAACAAACACACTTTCACATTTGTAATATTAGTATGGATTAACACATGAACATAATATTTTTATCAAGCACTGTTTTATAGTTGAAAAAAAATCGACCCGTCTCGAAACGAAACTACCTAGCTCCGATGCGACTCGAACCCACGACCTTTTTCATTTTTATTAAATAAATATTGCATTGTGGTGCAAAAAAGCAAAAATAATGTTGAAATAGATACTTAAATTATTTTATTTTATTTATATAGACACCTTATTTATTTGTTTAAAAAAGAGCTTAAGTAATTTATGTATGAAAATGTAAACATCGCAGTCGCATAAGTATCTCTCGTAATTAATACACAATCTATTTAGTACTAATATTGGTAAGTACAAGAGTTAAAGTTTATGTTTCAAATTATTTTTAGTTTTTTGCATTACTTACAATACAAGTGAAATGAATTGAACTGAACTAAGTTTAAATGAGAGAGAGAGACGAAAATAGCCGAATTATACGTGGGCAGAAACTATCACTTTTATCCTAATTAGAAAAAAAGTAGTCAGCATAATTATAACTATCACAGACACACACATCACAAACACAGCACAACACTAAATATGTGTAATCACCTTCATTTTTGTCTTCCTTTGCTTGTTATCCTGCCATTGCGCATCGCTTTTATAGACCCTGCTATGAAACATTACCATTCAAAACGCGCGCAAAATCGACCTTAGGAACACATCAACAAGTCTGACATTAACATAGGACAGTACATGCAAATTTAGCCTTTGTTACGAGGGGTTAAAGATAGTTGGGTTTTGGTAAATATAGGTAGTTAGTTTGATTTGAAGGAAAATTTGAAATAAGGTTTTTTAAGGTGTGATCGATTTTTTTAGTGTTGATTGAAGTGTGTTCACGTTCCTTAAAGGACTTCGATACTACAATCGAGCATGTTAATTATTTTTCCAGATGAAAATAGAAAATTGGTAAGAGCGTTGGACCGAATTTCCACCTGATGAAAATAGAAAATTGTTGGACCTAATTTCCATTTTTGGGGGATTTCCATACAATTTCTCCTATACTTACGGAATGGCATTGTGAATACATAAAAATAACACGAGGCTTAGACACGAGAAAATATTGAAAACTTCGCTTCAACGAATTGAAAACCGGTGCGTATGACCACAGATAATATATACTACTTATACTAGTAATGCTAGGGCTTCACCTGCGTGACGCCTAACGGCGTTAATAACGGCATGCGCGTCTTAGCGCGCTTATTGTATGAAATTAGTGCGCTAAGACCCGGCTACACCTACTTAGTATATCAAATAGCGCGCTAATTAATGGCATTAGACGCAGGTCCTACACCACTCAGCAACGGAAGTCGTCACTGTAATTTTACATCGAAATATTTTCTACAAACAATTAAATTTCCAAACTTTCCTTTTATCATACAGTTTACAGTAAAAACACATCCGTTTCCCTGAAAGTTTGGACAAGTTTCCGATAGTTTAGATTCAATTTGATAAAATTAGTTCGAACCGCAGACGCCTTCTTCGACGGTTGAAGATGCCCGCAAACCGCGTTGGGGTTAAGTTACTAACGGAAACTAAATAATTTGTAAGATAACTTAGTAATTACTTACGAGACATTAATACTTTTAGCAGTGGCGATACTCGGAAAAATTATGCTAAAGCGAGATAGCAATAGCAATGAGAAAACGACGCGCGCGGGAGTGAGACCGATTTTGCAGATTAGGCAAAAAAAAACACAAAATCACTTCGTATTTTCGCGGTTTTTTTTTAATGCTTCTATACGATCCTAAATATTATTGGTGACCGCTAATTAAACGAATTTCCAATAGTGTAAGTAACCCCATTTAAGAATAATCTTGCATTTTCGTATTTTTAGAGGTCTTTTCGAAAAAAAAAGTGTCGCGGCAAAATCATAAAATCGTGTTTTATAAACTATAGCGGCCGCCCGCGGTTTCACCCGCGTGGTTCCCGTTCCCGTGGGAATATCGGGATAAAAAGTACATAAAAACCTTCCTCTTGAATCACTCTATCTATTAAAAAAAAAGCATCAAAATCCGTTGCGTAGTTTCAAAGATTTAAGCATACAAAGGGACATAGGGACAGAGAAAGCGACTTTGTTTTATACTATGTAGTGATTTATTTATTTATTATTTATTTATAGGGGGGACGCCAGCGAAGCCGGACGGGTGATCAGTCACCTAGGTCGGGACCATTTCACCCAGTTCCCCAAGTCCCCTAAAAGCTGAAAAATCAGGGGGGGAGGCGGGTTATCATTTACCCCACCGGCGTCGGACCCTCGAACCTACCTGTGCGCTTACAGTACCTGTTGAGTTGACTTATCGTTAACTTCTTTAGATCTTCTTCCTTAAGCTTGTCCGTTCCAAAGAGCTCCCAGCGCAGTGATGCGTACATCGGGCACTCTGCCATGAAATGGTAGCTTGTTTCTTCTCTTTCTTTGCATTGCGGACAGATCGGGTCCTCTGTCCGTTTAATCACGGTGTCTGTTTAGTGGGCAGTGCCCAGTAAGTACACCTACAATCGTTCTTATATTTCTCCTACTCTGTTTCAGAAGTTCTCTAGTTTTCTTCTTGTCAACCGATTTGATGAAAATCTTAGACTGTCTGCAGTCCTTTCTTCTCATCCATCTTTGGTTGGTTTCTTTGATTGTTCTGATCCCGATAATGTTCTTAGTAATTCTATATGCGATTGGTAGTCTTGGTTCAGGGCCAATGAAGGGTTCATCAGCTCCTCCCCTGGCTAATTCATCGGCTTCCTCATTGCCTACGTTACCTTCGTGTCCAGGTACCCAGGCAACTTCTACCTCAACCAAGTTGGCAAGTGCCTGAATGCTTTGTTTGCATTCTTTCACCAGGGCTGAGGTAGTCTCCGCTTTGTCAAGGGCCTTGATGGCAGCTTGACTGTCGCTATATATTATTATTTTTCCTACGTTATAATTGCCTATCTCACTTTTAATCATGTTCGCACACTCCAGTATCGCGAATACTTCCGCCTGGAACACGCTGGCGTACTTGCCCAGATTAAAAGTAGTTCTTACAGTGTTGGGTTTAGCTATGTATACCCCAGCTCCCGATAGTCCAGTTGACTCCTTTCTTGACCCATCTGTGTAGCATACTGCAGTGCTATCCAGATTGTCATGTTCTATTTTCCAGTCTTCTCTGGATCTGATGCTTATTCTGTACTTTTTGTCGAAGATCCTTTCCTTTTTTATTAGGTCATTATTAACCAGTATCATGGAAAGGTTTTCTTCGTACTTTTTTCCTATTTCAGCGTGACCATGATCATTGTGCCTTCCTATCCACAGGTTAGTGCTTTTCAGCTTAAACCATTGTTCTGTAGCTCTCTTTTCGATTTCAAGATCTATTGGACTAAGGCCTAGTATCATTTCTAAGGCGGCCGTGGGAGTTGTTCTCATGGCTCCCGATACCATGACGCTAGCTAGTCTTTGTACCTTAGTGAGTTCTTTTCTGTTGTATTCTAGTTTTGCCTTATGCCACCATGCTAGTGCTCCGTGAAGGATTCTCGGTAGGATGATTGCCCTATAGATCCATTGGACCACTTCGGGTTTCATGCCCCAGTTCCTGCCAACGGCTCTTCTGCACTGCATGAGAGCTGTCATTGCCTTTTTACTGGTTTCTTTTATGTGTGTCCTATAACTTAGGGTACTGCCTAAGACTATCCCTAGGTATTTAAACTCCTTTACTATCTCGAGTTCTACATTCTCAATGTTAATTGGGATCATGCTATCAATCTTTCTTTTGTTAGTGAACAACATCAGTTTGGTTTTACTAGGGTTGAGGTTCAATCCCTTGTCCCTGCACCATCTCAGTGTTGTCATAATTCCACTTCTCATTATATCTCTGACCACGCTTAGAACTTTGCCTCTTACAAGTAACAGGCCATCATCCGAGTACGCTTGGATGTATATATTCATAGCAGTGATTCTAGTTACTAGTTCATCTATTAGGATACACCAAAGCAGTGGAGACAGACAACCTCCCTGGGGAAAGCCTCTCCTGGCTTTGATGGTGTATTTGATATCTGCTAGTTCTGCTTGTATGGATCTGTGTTGTAGCATGTTAGTGATCCAACCTGATATTTGCTTTGTTACGCCTTCTCTGTTTAGTGCCTCCACGATGGATTGCGCAGACGCTTTGTCAAAGGCGCCTTCAACATCGAAGAAGCACGCTAGAGCGTATTCCTTGTTTGTGATTGATCTTTCCACTCTGACTGCCATGTTGTGGAGGGCTGTCTCAATGGATTTCCCTTCCATATAGGCATGTTGATTGTCATGTAGTGGTTTTTTACTTTTGCCTATGGTTTCTCTTATGTGTCTATCTAGTATTTTTTCTAGTGTCTTCAGTAGGAACGAGGAAAGGCTGATGCATCTGAAGGACTTCGCCTCTTGATACGTGGCCTTCCCTGGTTTCGGTATGAAAACGGCCCTAACTTTTCTCCAGCAACTAGGTATATAGTTAGTTGCTAGGCTGCTTCGATATAGAACTAGGAGGTCCTCCTTTATAAACCTTAAGGCAGCTTGTAGCATCTTTGGGAAGATGCCATCTGGCCCTGCTGCTTTATATGGTTGAAAGGAAGAAATGCTCCACACTAGCATGTCCTCTGTAATTACTTTTCTGACCTCTGCCTCGCCGTCTGATAGATTTTCTGCCGACAGAGTGTTCATCTCCTCCTCTGTATGCTCTATACAGTCCGGGAAGTGAGTGGCCATCATTTCCGTAAGTATTTCTTTAGGGTCCACTAAAATAGTGTCATCTTTTTTGAGGCTTCCTAGTTTGCAGGTGTTATCTTTTGCTAGCATCCTCACCAACCTGGCCGATTCAGGTTGTCCAGAGATGCCTTTACAAAAGGCTTCCCATCCATTTCTGCTTTCTTTTCGGCTTGTGTACTTGAAGTTGTTACGTTCTTCTCTGTACTTGTTCCAGCTCTCGTCGTCGTCCTTTTCTAGGGCAATTCTGAGTGCCTTCTTTGTTCTTTTCCTTAATTTCTTAAGTTCTTTGTTCCACCAGGGTTGTCCCTTCCCTGACTTAACTTGTTTCAGCGGACAGGCCGATAGATAGGCTTTCGTAAGGGCCTTTTCCAGCCTGTCTGCTTCTTTTTCGATTTCTATTGTGTTATTAATTAGCCTACCATTGCCGGGTTTCCATTCATTCATTTCTTGATCGAATTTTTCCCAGTTGGTTTTCTTATTGTTTCTATAGCTTACAGTTTCGACTTGACAAGTCAAACTGTAGGTGATTCTGCGATGGTCCGAGAAGGAGTGTGAGGTGTCAACCCTCCAGTCCTTCATCAGATGGCTTTCTTCTCTGGACATAAGTGTTATGTCCAATACTTCCTTCCTTGTTCTTGTGACGAACGTCGGTGTGTTACCTACATTCATTATTTCTAAGTTAGTACTAAGGATATATTCAAGTAATAAGTTACCCTTATTGTTGCAGTCTGTGCTTCCCCACACCGTGTGGTGAGAGTTTGCGTCACAGCCTGCCACAATGGGGATGTCCATACCTCTATATCTCGCTATTGTTTCTTCTAGGCGTGTCCCTGGTGGCTCGTAGTCAGTCTCACTCGGGATGTAGACCGACATGAAGACCATCCTTTTCCTGCGCCCATCTGCACCACATATTGTGACTATAGCTGCCGTAAGATCTCTGTAACATTCAACTTCTATTAAGCCTAATGCCCTTGCCCTTTCGCTGACGTATATGCATGTCCTAGGATTCGACTCACCATCACGACAGTAGATGGTAGTCCCTCCCAGACATCCAATGCCAGCCACACGGCCTACAGTGTTAACATAAGGCTCTTGTAGCAGGGCGATGTCTATGTCATTTGTAACCACGAATCTGCAAAGCTCAGTCATGGCTTCGCGGCAGTGGTGCAAATTTAGCTGAAGTATCTTTATTTTTTTTTGTTTATGTGTTTGTGTTTTGTGTGTGTTGTTGTGCATGTTAAGTGTTACTGTTTGTGTTTAGTGGCTGTGTGAGTCTTCCTGAACCCTAATGATTCGCCCCCGAGGTCGTGCGCCTCTGGGCATCGGGTGATGGGCCAGAAGGTGCCGACCCCAGGATGCTTGTCACAGGGTCCGGGTTTGTGCTTGTAGCATGTGGGTTGGATCCGCCGAAAACCAGGGAACTGGACCGCAGGGGCTGTGCGACGCGTCTTGACGCCACACAGTTGTCCCCGCAGTCTCTGCCCCGATCGCCAGGCGGCCCACATGTTTGAGTATGTGTGCGTGTGTTGGCGCTTGTGGTTGGGTGCTCTGTCTGTGTAGCTGTGTTTGAGGCAGAGCACCCCGTCTGTGGATGGCTACCCCCTTTCCCCGCTCGTAAGACCCTTGCCTGAACTCTAGTGAGCTCGTAATGGAGCCAGGCATGGTCTCTGCTCTCCCCAAAGACCTCGTTTGGGACTCCCACAACCAGCCGAGATCCCGTCGCCAACTTCTCCCCGTAGAGGAGGGTCCACTCTTGGATCCTCAGCTCCTCCTGGTGCTCGTTGGCGAGCTTCAGGAGCATTAGGGCATCGGCGTGGTCCTCTTCACAACCGGGCAGCCACACAGCTACTCGGCATCTGTTTAGGGGCTTAATTACGAGCGTAGTGCCCTCATACTCCCCCAGGTCGCAAGTTAAGATCCACTCCCTTGCCTCAGTCGTGTATGGTGTCACAAGGAAAAATCCTTCCGACACCAGACCGGACGTAGCGAAGGCAGTAGATCGTCCCTTGTCCCCCTCTATCCGGGCTAGCAGCCTCTCCCTGATGAGACCCACCAGCTTCTTCCTGATGTGAGCCGCCGCAGCCTCGTTCACCTTGGCCCCATCCCCTCGGCACACAAAGACGGCGAGATCGCTCTGCTCCTTGGCGGAGCCTCGCGGTCCCTCCACCCAGTCACTGCCTCGGTTCTGCCGCTTGGGCGGACGTTGCTGCGACGGTCCGTCATCAGGATTCGTCCCCTGTCTTTTGACTTTAGGTGGCCGTTTACGCTCCTCGGTCCCAGAGCCCGCCGGGTTTGTTGGCGAGACCTGTGATCCAGAAGCCGTTTGGCCCTCCCTTAGTCTCCTCATAAGCTTGCGCTTCTCCCGTCTCCACTTACTTTTGGACACGGTCAACTTCCACTTATCGTCTATGCCAGAACCATTTTCCTCATCCTTTTTAGGGGACGGGGTTGGCGACTCCAGCAAGACGTCCTCTTTCATCTGTTCTTTGTACTCTTCATTTTCTAATCTAAGAGACGCGTCGAAAGCTTTTGGAAGTGACTCCTCACTTTCAGCGCGTCTGTTAGGCTTAATTAAGTTTTCATTTAATTTAAATTCTAAAGGTTCCATATTGGTCCCACGAGTAGCGAGGGAACTACACGGTCCACCCGAGCAGAGCCCCGCTTGCCCGGGTAAGGCCACTTACTGCTCCAGGATTGCCATCTCGCTGGAGAGACACTCGTTTGAGACCAAGCACCCCCTTGGCCACGCATCCTTCGGCACGGTACGTCTAACACCTTGGATTGGGTGCCAGATTATCTGCCACCACTGTAAGCAATTTCCTACTGAAGAGAGAAATTACTTACAGTGGCGCCCGGGGTGCACCGTCCCCTCTACTGTTCTTCCCAGTCGATGCGAACATGAACTGGGACGAACAGCAGGTGAGCACACGTGGAGGTTCTATCTGGCCTTACACCCCTTGTAGTGATACGAATCTAGATAAAGGTATGAAGAAATATGTATCTAATTACAAGATTTGTAACAACTGTAATCGTCCTATAGTTTTAAATCAATAAGTCCATACTTTTTCCGAGTAGCGCCCTAAGAATGTAGTTATTGAAGTAGGTATTGTTGGCAGGGGCAACCTCTGTTCGGAAAAGATCGACGTTTCTGAACGCATCTCTAATGTCACGTCAAATTGACATTTGGCTGTCACTTGAAGTGGACAGTGACACTTGATTGAAATTCTTCTTAGAAAAATGTCGGAATAATTTTGCTGAATTTGTTAAAAATCGCTCGCGTTGAATGTGCCTGGCATATCGAGTTTGAATATAATCTTAAATTATCTATGTGATCCCGTTTTGGACGACCAAGGTTTTGACGCCATCCATCGGGCTGGTCGCGGAGTTTTGAGTGAAAGATAACCTTTTCTACCACACGCGCTTGTTGTCGGGACAATATATCGTAATAAAAAAAGCTCCCCCGTGTGTGTTGGTGTATATTGTTGAAACGCCCAGTGTCTTGGGACCGTTGTGTTGTATTTGTGTTGTGAGTAAGGTGACTAATTGGTAAGGTCTGCAGAAGAAAGGACCCCAGGGGCGCGCGCGCTCCCTTACACCACTTCTGCCTTGGAGACGTTCGACACACAGACCCGTATGTAACCTCACCTTACTTCACATTAAACCGCTGTGTATCGCAGTTCAATTGTTCAGTTACATCCCGGCTGAAACCTAGTTCTTGTCCGGAGTCTATAATAGTAATACCAGCTTCCACTGCGCTAAGCCGATTCCGCGGATTTAGCAGGGGTGTACTGAACATTTCTTGGTAGCCAAGAGCGTAGTTTGAAGGCCTGAGAGGCCCACGCCAAAACTTTGTATTAATCAGTGCCGTTTTGATGACCCAGTCTGGTCCGGACTAGATTAATTTGTACTTGTAAATGGTAATTGACTTGCATTTGAAAAGTAAAGGGCATTCCTTTGTTATTGGTTCCATGTCTTGTAATTAATTGTCATGTATTGAAGTTCCAAAAATGTAAACAGATGCCTTTCTTTGCTCATAATAATTATTATTTAGTTTGTTAGCAAATTTGAGTTGTGAATATTGACAAGTTTGTTGCTAAAATAATAGCAAATAAAAGGTTAGCTAATAAGTTTGCACTCAATACTTAGTGAAACTTAAATGATTTGGGACATTGTTTACACATTGAAACTCATTGAAACTTGTGCTTTGAAATAATTAAAATTAACTTGTTGTTGTGTAACAGTATGTTGTGTTGATATCCAAGTGAATTTCAATAGTCAGTGATTTTGAGTGAATTTCAATAGTCAGTGAGTTTTGTTGTTTTCTGATAACCTCCAGATATTTAAGAGTTTGTGTCATTATAAATACTTTGTTGTTGTAATATTGGAATTTTGTGGTTAGTAATAACCTCCAAATATTGGAGATTTTGTGTTATAGTGAATATTTTGAATTTGTTGTTTTTGTTGATAAATTTGGGACGTTACAATGACGGCCTCCTCTGCTAAAGCCAAAATACGTTCTGAGTTACGGTGGTTAGCTTCTGCGGTCGCATTGTTGGATCGACCGGATAGAACGGAGGCCTTGTTGAACAGATACGTAGATCTGCCCATACGTTTGGCTGTTGTTGATGAGCAGTATGCCTTATTTTTGGAAAGGACTGTTGAGGCCGAGGTGGAAATGCGACAAGAAGTCGATTTGGATGTGGACCAGTGTTATGATTTTGCGGACAGAATTACCCAGGTGGCTCGGCCTTTGCAAGTGGCAAGAGAGAATGAACCGAGCCCGTCCCCGGTCACATCTAAGAGTATGCCCCCTCTCTTTGCTAGATTGGCCCCCTTAGACTTAAGGCGCTTTGCTGGTCGTCTAGAGGACTGGGAGGGCTTTATTAATATTTTTGATAGTCTTGTACATGCCCGGGATGATTTGACCCAGGGCCAGAAGTTAGCTTATTTATTATCCGTGTTGGAAGGGGAGGCCCTTGAATCGGTTCAACATTTGGCCCCCTCGGATGAAAACTACCCTATTGCTAGGGATTTGATTGCCCGTCGGTACCAGAACGTACGACGTCTGGCGGACAACCATGTTGCCGCCATTTTGAATTTACCCCGCGTTGCCAGCGTGATGCACTTGAGAGTGGCTTTGTTGAATCCGCTGTTGGTGGCATACAACGCATTAAAAAACTTAAAACTCCCAGTGGAGCAGTGGTCGTTTTTGTTACTGCACATTGTCCTGGGAAAGTTGCCGGACTCTGTTAGGGTCCGTTTTGAGCAGCAGTATGGTGGGGATAGTGCGACTTATCTGCCACCCTTCTCGGACCTCTTGACGTTCCTGGAAGGAGAAAGTAGACTGGCAGATAATTCCTCTCTGGCCGGTCCTATGGGACCCGAACGACCTGTGCCACAGAGTAGATCCCCCACCGGACCCCCCCGTAGGGGGCGTATGGCCCCTCGCGCGCCCGGCCGCTATGCCGCCGTCCAGGAGACCGCCCGCTGCTTGTATTGTCGGGAACCGGGTCACAGCACGACCCGTTGTGATAAGTTCCTCGACCAGCGCGTCCAAGGCCGTCGAGCGATCGCGCGACAACGGACATGGTGCTACTCGTGCTTGGGCCTGCACATGCAGCGCGAATGTACCCAAGCGCACCCATGCCGATTTTGTAAGGGCAACCACCATCCCCTCCTCTGCATGAACAGCCCAGAGGGCGGCGGAGCGCCGCAGCGCGTCGCTGCAGGATCACCGCGTATGGGTGGGGGTCTCGGACCCCCCGCGGTGTTTGCATCCCGCAGTAGTTCTAGTGGCCACCAGAGTGGCCCCAGACGCTCTCCGCCACGTTTGGACCCTCAAACGGGCGGGGGTCCCAGGGACCCCCCCATGGGAAACCGATCCCCAAGGATGGGGATGAGTTATGCGGGCGTTGCCGGAGGTTGTAGAGGCCCCCCGCGACGTTTTGAGCCTCGCACGGGCGGGGGTCCCACGGACCCCCCCATGGGAAATCGGTCCCCAACTAGGGGGTTCGATTTTGCGAGCGTTGCGGGAGGTCGTAGAAGCCCCCCGCAACGTGTTGAGCCTCGCACAGCCGGGGGTCCCCGGGACCCCCCCTCTGAAAATCGGTCACCGTGCCCCCGCGACTATGGGGCGACGTACACGGTGGATGATAGGCACCGATTCTCGCCGCCGCTCGCCGAATACCCGCGTTTGGAGCGGCGCCCGCCCCGTCTTCAAGGGGCCGGGAGATATAACCCGCCTGATACCGGGCGATTTGGACGTAGGCAGTATGTGGGAGACTGGGACCCACTGGATCGCTATGAGCGACCCCCTTACCATGGGGGGACGTCTGGGGACCCCACATACTAGCAATCAACGTGTTTACGGTCGATTGTAGCCACCCCTCCAGAGACCGTTTTGTTACCCACGGCCTCTGTGCTTGTCAGGGGATTGAATGGCGACCTTGTGGAAGTTCGCGCCTTGTTGGATTCCGGTGCTCAGGGGTGTGTTGTGTCATCTTGGTTAGTTAGGCGGTTGGGCCTCAAGGTGCACCCCCACACGGAAGGCGTGAGAGGTGTTGGCGATGTGAAAGTCCCCGGGTTGTTAGGGCATGTTGACTTCACATTTACATCACGTAATGGGTCCACGCCAGGCATTAAGACCTCGGCGATTGTGTTGGACACAGTTGTTGGCCGTCAACCTTCAGTTGACTTGGGACCGAGTATGTTGTCTTTGGTGTCTGATTCCCCACTCGCCGATCCAAATTTCTTCCGCCCAGGCCCGATTGATGCTCTCCTTGGAGCCGATGTCCTGGGGCGAGTTTTGTTGACGGGGAAGCGAGTTTTGCAGCCAGATGGCTTGGTAGCTCTGCAGACGACACTCGGTACAGTTGTGATGGGCCCTGCTCGCCGCGTTTTGGATTCCCTTGATGAGGATCGCGGTCTTGTTTTTAATGTGTCTCTCTCCGAAGTGGTGCAGAAGTTTTGGGAGGTTGAGGAACCTCCACCAGCCCCGCGGGTCGACCCAGTAGCGGATGAATGCGAGTTGTATTACCAGAATAACACTGGTCGCCTCCGCTCTGGTCGTTTGATCACCCGTCTCCCCTTTCGTGCCGGCCGACCTCCTCTGGGCGAATCCCGACCGCTAGCGGAACGTAGGCTAGTGGCGATGGAGCGTCGCATGAGCAAGGATCCGGTCTTCCGCCAGAAGTATGTTGAATTCATGCGGGAGTATGAGGAGTTAGGGCACATGTCCGTGAGCGATTTGGATTGGCGCTCCGTTGAGCACTTCTTTTTGCCGCACCACGCCGTTTTGAAATCCGGAAAGATTCGGGTGGTCTTTGACGGTTCGGCTCCCACCTCTACTGGAGCGTCCTTGAACCAGTGTCTGCATGTAGGTCCCAAGCTGCACACGGAGATCTCAGACATTTTGACCAACTTCCGGCGGCACCAAATTGTATTTATGACTGACATCCGGATGATGTTCAGACAAACGGTCATCCATCCAGAGGATAGGAGGTACCAATTGATTTTGTGGAGAGAGAGTCCTAGGGACCCCTTGTTGATTTATGAATTGAATACGAATACGTACGGTTTGGCTTCGAGCCCGTTTGTTGCGATTCGTTCTTTGTTGGAGTTGGCCGAGAAGGAGCGCTTGAGATACCCTCGCGCCTCCGCCATTTTGGCCAGTGACGTCTATGTGGATGACATTTGCACGGGCGCCTCATCTGTCTCAGAGGCGATTGTCCTGAGGGACGAACTCACCGCCTTTTTGAAGTCGGGAGGTTACGAGTTGAGGAAATGGATATCCAACTCGCCTGATGTACTGGTAGGTTTGCCCGAAGAGCACCAGCAGGACCCCCACCTATTCGAAAATGTTGATAATCCCCATGTGGTGACCGTCCTTGGCGTACAGTACAAACCGGTCTCTGACACGTTCACTTATTGTGTGGATTTACGACCACCGAAAGTCTGGACCAAGCGTTTAGTATTGTCTACTGTCGCACGTACCTTTGACCCCAATGGGTGGATTTGCCCCGTGCTGTTTATGGCCAAGTGTTTCTTGCAACGGTTATGGGCTTCGGGTGTGTCGTGGGATGAACCCCTCTCGGACGAGTTACTCCGAGATTGGTCGAGCTTCGTTTCATCCCTCCCCGAGATTAATGAAGTGCATTTGCCGAGGCTATTCCTCCCTTCTGAAAATTGTAAAGTTACTCTTCACGGCTTTTCCGATGCCTCCGAACGTGGATTTGCTGCGGCCGTGTACCTCCGCACCGTTACTGTTGACGGAGTTGTTGCTGTGCATCTGGTGATAGCGAAAAGCAAAGTCGCTCCCCTTCGGACTCGTCATACGATCCCGAGGTTGGAACTGTGTGGAGCTGCCCTCCTAATGCGTTTGTTGAACCACGTATGGCTCACATTAGGTCGATCTATTAAGATACAAGAGGTTTATGCTTGGACGGACAGTCAGGTCGTCCTTTGTTGGTTGAAGGCTCCGGCGCACACCTTGGACGTGTTTGTGGCCAATCGAGTGTCGCAGATTTGTAATTCCGACATCGAGTTGATTTGGAGACACGTGCCGGGAACCATGAATCCCGCGGATTGTGCGTCTCGGGGTTGTGTAGCCCCAACCCTAATTAACCACCCCCTCTGGTGGGGCCCACAGTGGTTGATGCGGCCTGAGTCGGAGTGGCCGCCCTCTCCAGCGTTGTCGAACGTAGCCGTTCCTGATATGCGGGCCTGCGTCCTGGAGACTAACCCCGCCGGGGAAAAGGATTTGTTGTTGGATCGGTACAGCTCCTTACAGAAGCTGCTTGGTGTTACCGCTTGGATCAGACGTTTTGTGTACAATTGCAGAAACCCACGCGCGAGGCGTCATTCGTCGGTTCTCACTCCGGACGAGCGTAGGGACGCGCTCTTGTTTTGGGTCCGGAGAGTACAAGCTGATAGTTTTGAGTCCGAGATTGAAATTTTGCGTTTAGGCCGTCGCAAGTTGAAGGGCGCGGTATCGCGATTGAATCCCTTCCTGGACGAGAGTGGGCTTTTGCGAGTCGGCGGAAGACTTCGAAATGCGAACCTGCCGTATGGAGCTCGTCACCCCCTTTTGTTACCTAAAGCCGGACATTTGACTCAACTGATAATAACAGATCGCCATGTGAATGCACAACATGCTGGCTGTAATGCTTTGTTGGCCATTTTGCAGCGTGAATTTTGGATTTTGTCTGCTCGTCGAGCCATTCGCACTGTGGTTTTCCGTTGCCTGCCTTGTTATCGATTGAAGGCCGCGACCATGCAGCCCCAGATGGGTGATTTGCCTGCTGATCGCGTCACGGAATGTAGAGCTTTTGCCGGAGTCGCCACCGACTTCGCCGGTCCCTTTACTGTAAAGGCTTCGAGACTGCGTAATGCTAAAACCTATAAGGCGTACTTGTGCGTGTTTGTGTGTTTGTCCACCAAGGCTGTCCATTTGGAAATTGTCTCGGTATTGTCTACCGAAGCCTTTGTCGCCGCCTTGAGCAGATTTGTTTCCCGTAGAGGACTGCCGACATTGATACGTTCCGATTGTGGTACTAATTATAAGGGAACGTGTAATTATCTTAAGGAAGTAGTTAAGTTTTTTGTTGATAATAAAATAGACATTGGAACCACCCTCTCCCGGCGTGGGATAATCTGGAAGTTTAGCCCTCCAGCTTGTCCGACCTGGGGAGGAATTTTTGAAGCTTGTGTAAAGGCTGCCAAGACACACTTGCGTCGCGTGATTGGAGAAACTATTCTCACGTTTGAGGAACTTGATACGGTATTTTGTAAAATTGAGGCCGTCCTCAACTCGCGACCCTTGTGCCCGTTGTCTTCGGACCCGAATGACCTGGAAGCGTTGACCCCAGGTCATTTCTTGATCGGACAGCCCCTTTTGGCTTTGCCTGAATATCCGATTCAGGATGTAGGATCCCATCGTTTGTCGCGATACCAACTTTTGAAACAGATGTCCCAAAACTTCTGGGCACGTTGGTCGATGGAGTATTTGCATATCCTACAACAGCGCGTGAAGTGGACAGATAAAACCACCCCACCCCAGACTGGCGACCTCGTGTTGATTAAGGATGCTAACCTGCCGCCCCTATGTTGGCGAAGGGGGCGCATTGTTAAACTCTACCCCGGAACTGACGGAGTTCCTCGTTTTGCTGAGGTTTTGGTTCGAGATTCGGTTTTGAAGAGAGCAGTTAGTGGGCTCTCCCGATTACCCGTAGATTGACGTACCGTTCTTAACGGTCCGGGGCGGGGGGATGTTCGGAAAAGATCGACGTTTCTGAACGCATCTCTAATGTCACGTCAAATTGACATTTGGCTGTCACTTGAAGTGGACAGTGACACTTGATTGAAATTCTTCTTAGAAAAATGTCGGAATAATTTTGCTGAATTTGTTAAAAATCGCTCGCGTTGAATGTGCCTGGCATATCGAGTTTGAATAAAATCTTAAATTATCTATGTGATCCCGTTTTGGACGACCAAGGTTTTGACGCCATCCATCGGGCTGGTCGCGGAGTTTTGAGTGAAAGATAACCTTTTCTACCACACGCGCTTGTTGTCGGGACAATATATCGTAATAAAAAAAGCTCCCCCGTGTGTGTTGGTGTATATTGTTGAAACGCCCAGTGTCTTGGGACCGTTGTGTTGTATTTGTGTTGTGAGTAAGGTGACTAATTGGTAAGGTCTGCAGAAGAAAGGACCCCAGGGGCGCGCGCGCTCCCTTACACCACTTCTGCCTTGGAGACGTTCGACACACAGACCCGTATGTAACCTCACCTTACTTCACATTAAACCGCTGTGTATCGCAGTTCAATTGTTCAGTTACATCCCGGCTGAAACCTAGTTCTTGTCCGGAGTCTACTCATGATAAATCTTCCACTGCGCCATGCTGATTCCGCGGTAAAGGCAGGGGTGTACTGAACAACCTCTTTTAGTTTCAAACAACTTCAAGCTGAAGCCATGAAGTGAGAATGATGATGAAGAATCACCTTCAGTGATAAATATTCTCACTTCTAAGGTACATGCCTTCTTTATGGATGGATAAGGAGAATGGGCCATGAACGACCTATTAAGTATTAGGTATTTGACGACCGATTTTCAGTTCAGTGGTTAGAGCATTCTTCTAGTGAAAGATCGTGAGTTCGAGTCCCATCGGAGCTAGTTGCGAAACGGGTCGACTTTTTCTTTTACTTCATTTTCAACACCGAAATTGTTTCGGTGATTAGACGTAAAAAGATATAAGAATAGAAAGACAGGTCGAGTTAATTTTGCCTTTCATCATCATCAGCTATTTAATGCCCCCACTGTTGGGGCAAGGGCCTTCTTATGGATATAAAAAGGAGAATGGGACATGACACACCACGCGGGCCCAGTGCGGATTGCTGGATATTAACGACTGCAAATGCATGCAGCCGGGACCAACGGCTTAGGCGCAGCGCAGACGACAGACTATCCGTGACGCACTTTTTAGTCTGTGAAAAAAGAACCTATGCAATTATATGCAGTAACGCACACGACACACAAAAGGTCCGGCGCACAAAAAATCCGTGTAATTCGGGCAGACCGCGCCGCACAAAAGTGTGCGAAAAAAATAGAACGTTGCTTTAACGCGCGCTAACGCAGACGGCGCACACTTTAGTCTGTCCATAGCATATTTCCATAGTGTCTACGTCCCTACAGTTCAGCCGACAGAATGATCGAAGATGTGCGTCGTGTGCGTTGAGTCTGTGAAAAATCCGCGACCGACTTGTTGCGCGCCATGCAGACTTTTTGTGCTCCGCAGACTCGATCACACAAAAAGCCTAACCTAACCTAACCTAACCTAACGTGCCTTTTTAAGCACGGTCCTCCGTGCTCCGAAAGCTCGAGATGAAAGTTTTTGGTTACCCATCCTGTGACCTACCATTGCGAAAGTTGCTTAACCTCAATGATCGTAGGCCGAGCGCGCTAACCACTGCGCCACTAGCTCCTCAACTTTCGCCTATGTAATGCCGAAATTACACGGTTCAACCAAATTGATTCACTTTGGTTGAAACGTGCAGAAGTGAAAGATACTGCTGTATAGGTACACGTACTTATCTTAAAAGTGAACTATCAAAATTATAAAGAGAACCAATCAATTCGCATTGCTTGAAAATTTCTACCAATCATGTAGCACATTTGTAACATATCATTTTTTAATAAACTTTGATAGTACCAACCTTCATTTCTGCTTTTTATCCTATATTTTTGTACCAATGCACAACACAGCTTTTATACATCCCTTATTGCAAAGTACATACATTCTCATTAACTCAATTCCAAACAATAATTGCTAATTTTTACATCTTAGGTACACTTAAATTTGTCAACACACAACAATCACGTCTGACGTTTGACATTTTAATTTTATCAGAATAAACATCATATTTTTTGAACCATTGGCTCAATCTTGTGAGGAATAGCAGAACTATTTCCACGAGCAATTATCCAAAGATATACGTCTTCTCATTCTTGCATGGATGTCCAGCTATTTCCATCTTTTTTTTTATAAAGACACCTTGCGTTGAGACACACTTCATCAAACTTTAGCGCCATCTGGTGTCAAATAGTGGCAAAGTATGTCGCGCATATATTGCCATTTCTCTCACACCTAAATGCATAACTATCCTGTCATCTCGTTCATGCAACAGCACCAGAACTGACATCTGACGTAGAGTAGCTTTCGTGTTTTCATAATGAGGGATTTTTTGACAGATGATTAAAAAAGAAAAAAGTTAGTTCCAAAAAACTCAACAGATGGCGTTCATCAGACATGGGTTTGCTTTTTTAAATTTGCTGGCAAGGGCCCTGTTTAACCATTTTTACAAGTCTACAATACGGTATTTTACTGATTTTTTTTTATTTCTTTAAAATGTTTTTGAAATATTACCGTAACTTGGTCCTACTTTGCTCCAAAATCTGCTCCAAACTTGGACTTATTAAAATTGCGTGGAAACGTTTTCATTTAAAATTGCTATTTAAATTTAGATTGTAAATTTAACACCTTGGCTACAGAATCTAAGTGATGAAACTACCATTTTGTAGCGTTTTATTATAAATATAAAACAATGATTAAGGAGCAACGTTACCCGTCAAGTTGGGTAACTTTGCTCCTGAATTTTATTTGTACTGTAATTTGGTTGTTTTAGAAGTTGGAGCATAGTCAGAAGCTTAAAACTGTAACTATGCTCCAAACCAATTTATATATAAATATTTCAAATGACTAATAAAACCAAAAATATACAATTAATCATAAAAATCTCTTTATTTTACTATAATCAGTCCTCATTAGATAACAATCAGCCTTTTATTCATTTTTACTTATAACTATAATAGGTACTATATGTTAGCAAGTTTGACAAACTACCATTAGAAAACAAAAATAAATCTTTTATGAAATTAAAACTCTTCTAAGACAAATTAACATCTGAAAGTAAGTAAAAGTCTTTTACAAAAATAAACATTGTATGAAGTGGCCCCTATAAAATTTTTGAGATCAGAACCCCCAAATCTGATCGAGTTAAAAAATCACGGCGTCCCACTTTTTTAGGGGGATCAATACATCCCAGTATTTCCTCCTAGTCATAACGGATTTCATCTTTTGGATTAGGCCATTTCCAAAATTTTATGGACCGTTTCATTGAGGATATATGTGGTCCTTGTTTTTCAATTTTGGTTATTACACCTGGAAATAGTTCGCCTTCATATCTAAATGCCACAAATTGACCTACTTCCTTGATAAGTGGCTTGAAATTTATATTTTTTTCAGGAGCAAAGTCACCCCGCCATGTGGAGCATAGTAGGACCGAGCATTAAGAAGAAGTTAGGTTTTGACATTAACAAACAAAACAGTGAAATATTATCGATTATGGTTAAAGGATTAGCTGTACGACTACATTAAACCGTTCTTCCCTCTATTCCCTCGTTAAATTTTAAGATGCAGACGACTTTTTCGAAGTATTTTTTTTTGCTGTAGGCTACGTGATGAATCAATTACACCTGACAGTCGAAAAAAATGGCGGATTAATAAAAGTTCCTATTCAGTGTTGCCACTATAACTTTATTTTTACCGATTTCGTTCAGAAATGGACAGTTACATAGAATAAGTTTGGCACAGATAAGAAAAAATCTTTTTCCGCAATTGGAGCATAATTACCTAGGCAGGAGCAAAGTAGGACCAAGTTACGGTAGCTACACAAAACAAGTTTTCATTTTGAATTATCTTGAATATTTTCAAAGATATAGGACTTCAAACTTTATAATTAGACAAGGACAGGACGCTATCTTAGTGACGTCAGTGGGTTAGTAGCGTCATAGTCACGCCATAGAAGATTTCGTTTTAGAAAGAGACAGCTTTAGTCAAAATCAAACAGACTATAATTCTTTTATTATAAAACAGATTCAAATTATTTTTTCTTATTTGGTATTCTTAATTGCAATATTTTTTAACGTCATCATTAAATATCTACATTTCAACAACAGTAAAATACCCTATTATGTAAGAAAGCTAGTGAAGTACTTGTATTTTTACTATAGTAGAACATCAGAATCACAAGTTGGCGGCCATTTTAGAAGAAATCATTCACTATAATTTAATAATAATAATATAATAATAAATTCTTTATTTTTTCCTCCATTTTACATATTTGTGGCACATCATGATTATCCTACTTATTCTAGATTCTATAAAATTTATAACTAGTACTTAAACTGGGAAAGCCCGTGCTATAAGTACCAGCAACCTTCCTTTTGCACTGGTTAGAATATAAGACAAATCACAAAAAAAGAAGTCTAAGATAAGTTATTGCTATATATGATGCTACTCTTGATTCTTAAACAATTCATCTCAATACAGAAAATAATAATAAAAAACAATTATACCAAAAAAATAATTGAAAATATACTTAATACAATTACGAGTGTAATGTCAGTGACATTGACATTAAGATAATAGTAGATTGTATTACAAGGGAGCAAAATAGCATATTTACGACGAGGGCGCTATTTTTAATCCAGAGCGCAGTGAAGGATTCTAAAGTAGAATCCTGAACGCAGCGAGGGATTCAATATACGTCGCCCGAGGTGAAAATAATTTTGCGGCCGAGTAATACACTCTACTTTCATTTCGAATTTATGGAAAGTAAATACACTTTGCTTTTCATCCCCCTATATAAGAAAAGCAACAAAAACAACTAAAACTACCTAGAAAAATAAAAGAATGGTGGCGGGGGGCATCGCCTTCTCTATTTTTTCTATTATATTTAAAAAAATTGAAGTTCAATTAAACAAAAAATAAAAAAAATATATGTCCATCGGATGCCTCCTATGTATCTCCGTGGTACCATAGGGGGTTGAAAATTTGTTAGTTAGTTTCGTTTTTGAGATATTCTCATTTTTATAAAATTCATTTTTGAAACAGTTCCGCCCCCCCCACCCCATACAACATCAGTAGAAAACTTTTTCATTGCCGATGAGATAACTCTATAGTTCACTGTACCCAATTTCAGTTCTATTTTTAAAAATACTTTTACACCCTAGGGTGCAACGCAGAGTTTTGAACCCACTGCTCAGTTTAAAGGCCTGATCAGACGAGGGACTGTCCGCCGAGTACTTTTTTGTCCATCGATATAGATCTCTTATAAATTGTATCGAATAACGCACACAAGGAACTAAAAGTACCGCGGACAAAAAGTCCCCGAAAGTTCGGCGGACACCGAGAGACTGGACTGGACAAAAGTTCGCGGTAGTCCCCGAAAAAAATAGAACAAACGTAAATAGGCGTAACAACGCACACAACGAACTTTAGTCTGCATTGAGCGCCCGATAGTGAAGTACGTCTTCGGGCAACAAATGACCGCACACTATATGCGTTGAGTCCGCGACAAGTACCCGGAGGAAATATTTTAGACGTACAGGGACTTTTTGTCCCACGGGGACAAAAGTCCTTCGTCTGTTTAGGCCTTAAATATACATCACTTTTCGAATATGAGAGATGAAAAATATTTATCAGCCAATGCATTTATATGTCATTAGGTATTCCAATAACACTCTTTTTTGTTACCGTAAAAAACACTTGTTATTTACTTCGTGAAACAGAATTTACAAGTCCATGTTACATTTCGAAGCTTGTGATCTTCTAAACTTGTATCTTTCGAGAAATAGGCCCATCTCTGAGTGGTAATAAACAATAGAGGTGAGGGATTCATGTCAGGTCAGCGCCATCTATCGAGCTAATAAATAAACTTTTTTTTTTTTAATTTGCTGGTAGAAAATCTCTCATTGAACTTCTAGATATTGAGCCTAGATTATCTATGGTACCTAAAAACTTTTATCAATAACTTTATGAATATCTAATCTACAATGAAAGTAATTAGTTAGTTAAAATCTACAAATCTTCCTTTATTTGGTTTTATATAATTCTTAATTTATCTTTAACTGATTTTCTTAACCATAGACTATATTCGGATCATTCTAGAAAGGTACAAGTGAGCATTGTCTATGTTACTGACTTTGGAAAATTCGAGATTTATGGTGAAGCAAAATGAGTTAAAAACAACATTCTAGAAAAATCGTGGCAGAACTTATAAATAGGGCCCAACTCGCCCCAGTGTTTTTTTCTTCTCTCTGAGCCTCTACTTAACTGACTGTGAAAAAGTCACTGTGAACTGTTATTGCATAGACATTTTTGATAATTGTGATACCTACGTAGTTTATCCCTGATAAACCTCGCTAATTGCGTCCTAGCTGCATCACTGTTCGAGAACGAAATTGTTTTTCGATCCTCAGCGTCCGGGTAAGTCTATCTGCTAAACGGCAATTATAATTACCAACATCTCTTTATGTCACTGCTTTGGCATAACGCTGTGTTTTCTTCTTCCTCGACAGTTTTTATTCTTGACTGGACTACCTGTCCGGAGCGAGCACCAGCAAGCTGATACGGTACCGGCGGGCCCTCGTTCGCTGACCTTGGGCCTTGAGTGACCGGCGCTCGGAAGCCTCCTCGGCATACAAATCTCAGGTGTAATCGTTCCTACATTTATCTCTTACTACATTTCTTCCCACTCTCTTCGTTTATGAGTTGTCCATAAGCGTGGCGCCCAGTAATCATCTCTAATCTTCTCTTCTCTCATAAGTTTAACTTAACTATATACATATAAGCACCACCTATCTTCCTTTTAATTTGTAACCCTCCTAACTTAATTCAAACTGTACTTGTGTATTTAATAACAATCCATATCTAGTCTGACACATTGTAAACCTAATTTAAGGATAGCGATAGTCCAAGACTTCTATTCATTTAAATTTCTCTTGAAACTTTACTTGTTTAGCTTCAATTTCATTACTTGTCTATGTAATCTTCAACTCAGTGAGAATACTGTAATTTAAGTCCCTCTGACAGTGCAACAAGTGAGCTGCAAAGTAAATTGTTACTCCCACGCCCTGTATCTATTATAAAAAAAATTGATTCTATATGTAATATAAATAAAACTTCACACTTTATTATATTTTAATTTCTTTTATTTCACATATAAACCTGTAGCCAAAAATACTAATTACACATTGAGAATGAACATCTAGTGAATCATTCAATTCTTATGTTTACACGTTCAACTTTCGTTCAAATGCATTGAACGTTGAACGCAAAAGTGAAATTATTGAGCAAGCTCAATTCTTTCAACGCGATTGAATGTGGTTGAACATTGCCATTGAATGATTGACTTTTACGTTTACATTGTTCAATTTGGTTGCTTCATCCAAATTGAAAGGCAGAAGTGAACCGTGTAATAACGTCATAACGTAATACTTGAATGTATAATTTCTACGGCTCAAAAGACTGTAAGTAATGTTACTTAATTGTAACTTAATCAAGAGTAGCACTTACTGTTATTCTTAGAGATTAATAGTTTCCAAATATTATAACTATATTTTCGACCTTCCGGTATTAAAATATTGCTCAGGGCCCGTGCCAAATGGTACAAAGAGAATTGGATATGTTCCAATGTGAATGGTTGGTACAAGTGCAGGCATATCAGGCTAACAGTGCACACTTATGGAGTTTACACACTAAACTCGCCAACCTGCCGATATGAGTCGTCGACTTTTAATACCACGAGAAAATAAATCCGGCTCGAAGGACCATGAAAAGGTTTGGGACTGCGCACGATGGTTAGCTGCAGCCGACCTTTGTAATTATCGTAGTAAATAAGAAGATCGAGAGTCACTTTAAATTAATATAATTATTTTCCACATAAAACACTATAAAAACAAATAGTAAAAAGTCACTAAGTTAATTATTACTAAAACTGATTAATCTAATTATTCCTACGAAAATGGTTTAAAATGGTTATAATGGTTCTAATGAGCACGCGACGCGCTAATGGTAGCTGTTGTGAATGTAATACATTATATGTAAATTGCATAAAATGCGTTTTGCTGAGCTGTTCGTTTGCGTAGCACCGAACAAATGGAGTTTACACACTAAACTCGCCAACCTGCCGATATGAGTCGTCGACTTTTAATACCACGAGAAAAAAATACCACTTTAAAACAAGCAGATAAGAGCAGATCCATTTTCACCCGTTCACGAGCATGACGCATGAACCAGCCTTCACGCTTCGCTCAACCATAAGGGAAAGTCACTAACAACCCGCCTCACACGACACCTACACACGCTAGTCGGCAACTTCACATCTCGTTCAACATTGTCGGGGGCACAAAAGTACCTAAGCTTTTGGTAGTTAGTTAGTGACAGACAGTGACAGGTCGAGTGTTATCGGAAATATAAGGCCCCGAAAACCGGCCTGACTCGATGGGTGTCGGCGGGCTTTGTCTCATCATAAAAGTATTATATTTCACCCGCGTGGTACCCGTTCCCGTGGGAATATCGGTATCAAATATACGTAGGTAGCCTATGTTGCTCAGAAAGAATGTAGCTATCTAAAAGTGAAATTATTTGAAAATCGGTCTAGTGGTTTTTTAGTTTATTCGTTACTAACAAAAACAATTAATCTCTTCTAAGTATGCATAAAGCAAAGTATAGTTCTTGTGTAATAATTTAGGGCAACTATTTAAGTAATCTGTGATTTAGGTAAGATATAAGCAAACATAAATACCTATTTGGCATAGTTAAGTAATTTTTTACGTAAACCAAGCATTGCCAAAATCAATCGCAACACTCAAACGAGTAGGTACTTAACTATTATACGAGGGAACTAAATAAAACATGCAAGCTTTTTTCAAAAAAGGAGGTTATCAGTTTTTGCAAGTTCTTATTTAACTTGCGGTGTAGGTGTGAAATTTTGAATACAGGTTTGGTTTGGATGGGAATACATTATTAAATACTTACAGTCATCATAAAAACTAACTTTAAAGTCATTATATTTTTTAATATTATTGGCTACTTTTGCTATCTCCATATTCGTTAGGGGCGTACTTGAGGCTTGAAGTAGCGTTAACTGTACTTTGTACTATGAAAGAATATATTATATTTGCTGACGTGAGTATTTATTTGACGCTAGAATTATGGTAAACGGCCATCTTGAATATTTCTTTACTTAGTGAAGCAGTTGTACCACAGAATAAATAATAGGTTGTACTATGCGATTACTATGATTTGAGCACTGGGGGCATCGGCATATAGTGACGTCATAATGGTTATAAGATAAATTAATTTTTTAGGAAATACTACTTGAAATTCTATTGGACTCGATGTTGTTGAACTTAAAGACGCCAAACATGTACAGTCAGGGTGAAATTTGGAGAACCACTCCCTTCGTTTCGTGTGGCTGTCGCTATTCACGCGCAAACATTTTTTTTTATCCACAACGTGGTAGCACTTAGCCTTCATCACACTTGATGTTAAGTGGTGACAAGTCTGAAGGTGGAAGCGCACTACTCGCGGAATCCTCAATCAATGAGGAACTGGCTATCTTATCATATACTGTTTTACTAAGTATTTAGTTTTGTATTTAACTAGGGTGGCACCAATAAATCTGTTGATCCTATCCTACTATATAATATTATAAATGTGAAAGTTTAGATGTTTGGATATTTGTATGTTTGTTACTGAATCACGCCAAAACCGTTTAACGGATTTGGCTGAAATTTGGAACACAGATACTTTGTGACCTGGAGAGGAACATAGACTTTTTGGAGAGGAACTTTTTATCCCGGAAAAATATCACATTCCCGCGGGATAAAGTCGTGTATACCACGCGATCGAAGCCGCGGGCGGAAAGCTAGTAAGTAATAAAATACAAAATGCCTAATTTCGATAGGTAGCGGTGATTACAATGTTGAGATGACATTTCTTGTCAGCATAGTTAATTATACTGAATTATTTTCATGTCACGAGTGCTTGATTTAAGTAGTTCACATACGTAAGATGCGCTTACACGGGTGACTATAATTGCGCAATTCCTGTCAATCCCCACCAAATATGACGTCACTACCACATCAAGCAATTAATGGCGATGGGAAAATGTAGCAACCTGTTGCTGAGATACAGCCACACAATACCACGAAATATGGAGCAACATCACTCCACTTAATTGCTCCAGATTGATCCAAGCAATTATTAGATAGCGTAGCTTCATTGACGTTCACAAGTGCTGTATCAGCCTAAAATGAATAAATGATTTTGAATTTTGAATTGCCAAGTAAATTGCCCGTGTAAGCGCGCCTTTATGATTTTACAGCAAATAATGTAGGTTGTGTTGTGCTGTCTATATTATACTATACTAAAATTTTATTTTTGTTTGTCATATTTGGATATTAATTAAGTTATCCCAAATTACAGTTCCTCAGTAATTGATCAGATCAATCGATCAATCAATCAAATATTTATTTATTCACATAGACATAATAAGCATGTACTTATGAATCGTCAATATTTTCCTACCGATCCTGTAATAGTGCGCTTCCACCTTCAGCCTTCATCATCATTATCATCATTTCAGCCGTACGACGCCCACTGCTGGGCATAGGCCTCCCCCAAGGATTTCCACAACGAGCATCATCCACAACATTCTTCAGCCTTATCATCATTTAATCCAATCATTCAAATTATTTATTCATTTTAGGCTGATACAGCACTTGTAAACGTCAATGAAGCTACGCCATCGGTTCGCAAATCCTCTTAAACCTCTAAAAACTTAACATCCGGTGCGTGTGATGAAGGCTAAGTCACACCCAGGTAGCAAATTTACGTTATAATGACGTCCTAATACAGTCATGTTGTGACGTTGGGTGGTCCTGAAAAGTACACTCAGGGACAAATTCGGTGAACCACCTCTTGCTTCTTTTTGTCTGGCTGGTGCCTCGCCATTGACGCGCAGACCATTTTACTATTTGGTTATGTATTAAACTAGGGTAGTACAATACATAAGTAATTAAGGTTAGGGATTGCAAGTGAACGGTGAGACGCCAGCCACACGAAAAGAAGTAAGAGTGGTGCACCGAATTTGTCCCCGACTGTACCTCAATTTGTCACAGCCTCAGGACGTCATCTCAGGACATCCTCCAGACGTCAGAAAAGGACAGAAATTCGACAGTCAGTGACTAGGTGGAGAGGGCTAGGTTTGGTTATGTGGCCGTGTATACTGTAATTTTTACTTTTGTAGATGAATAAAAAAGAGTATTTAAGGAGTCTACCCAAATCAACAGGGCAGTTAAGTGCCCGTTGAGGACTGTGAAAAAAAAACTGTATCAGAAAGTCATACATCCGAATAGTTACTTGGTTGTATCATTTCAAAAATTTTCCCTTACCTCAGAAACTACGGAACATTATTCATGTTTTACTTGAATACTGATTGCAGCCATCAGTATGACTATCAGGCGGCCGACTAATTTCATCAGGCCTTGTTACGTCAGATTTATTAAGAACCCCCAGCAGGGTTGACTCGCTTAGAAAACTGGGAACTAGCTTCTCCAAGATATTATATTTTTTGTGTCAGAATTAATCGAAATTGTTGTAGTAAAATAATGGTAAATTTCGTTTTGTTTTTTTTTGTTTAGTAAGCAATTTGACTCGCTTACAAAAAAACCGCTCCTTTTCAACGGCTACTAAACTGTGACGTCACGATGTTGGTAGTTTGTACAACGCAGAAATTTGCTCGGCAGCTATATTAAATGTTGCTATTATCAAAATGGTTTTAAGCCAAATTGGCTCTCATTGTATAAACTAATCAAAGATATTATTTATTTTAATAAATTTCATACTTTTAAAATGAGCTTTGAAGAGTCTTAAAACTAAAAAAATTAAAAAATCTAACTGAAAAGTTAGTAATTAAAAACAAGCTCTCATTGAAGTCGGGGTACCATGTTGCAGAATACTTACTTTAAAAAAAAATATAGCCAGTGTTGCTCGGAGTGACATAACGTTTCTAATGATACCTCATACATTCAAATCCGTTAAGGCATTCAAAAGTTATGGTGGAATAAAGAAACTTACATAGACATACATTAAGGCGCTACTCGGAAAAATATGGACTTTTTGATTTAAAACTATAGGACGGTTACAGTTGTTACAAATCTGGTAATAAGATATATATTTCTTCATACCTTTATCTAGATTCGTATAGTTTCAAAAACACGATTTCATGATTTTGCCTCGACACTTTTTCTTTTCGAAAAGACCTCTAAAAAATACGAAAAGTCAAGATTATTCTTAAATGGGGTTACCTACACTATTGGAAATTGGTTTAATTAGTGGACACAAATAATATTGAGGATCGTATAGAAGCATTTTTTTAAAATCGCTGTAGTTTTTTAATACGAAGTGATTTTGTGGCTTTTTTGCCTAATCTGCAAAATCGGTCTCGCTCCCGCGCGCGTCGTTTTCTCATTGCTATCTCGCTTCAGCACATTTTTTCCGAGTATCGCCTTAAACACAATAGCCTCCTTTTTTATGCAGTTGCCGTGTCAAACAAGAATAATTTCCAAAACTGGCAACCCCAAACCAACCTCAGTAGAGTTGGCTAGAATATAATATAACGCCCATTTCCATCGTCCGTCGTGACTTCGTGAGATCCAGATCACACGATACCTCATACCTGTGCTCATACATTAAAGTCCGTTAAGGCATTCAAAAGTTACGGTGGAATAAAGAAACTCACATAGACATAGGTATGTAACATTAACCGTAAACACAATACCCTCCATTTTTTATGCAGTCCCCGTGTAAAAAGAGGAATCATTTCCAAAACTGGCAACCCCAAACCAACCACAGTAGAGTTGGCTAGAATATAATATAACCCCCATTTCCATCGTCCGTCGTGAGATTCCGATCACACGATACCTCATACATTAAAGTCCGTTAAGGCATTTAAAAGTTATACCTAATGGAATAAAGAAATACCAGGAGAAAAGCCTAAGGAAAATGTTCGAAAATGGTAGAGCCACGTATGTTAACATTATAGGGTTGCTATAACCGCTATAGAATAACTAGATGTAATGCGCTATTTCAAGGACAGCGCTTCACTAAGCTTGCACTTCTCATGAGTCTTCCTTTCCCGGATCAGACATTATCAGCGAGCAGCGAGCGCTCAGTTTGACGTGAAGTTTAGTGACATTAACCCTAAACACAATACCCTCCTTTTTATGCAGTCGCCGTGTCAAAGAAGAATAATTTCCAAAACTGGCAACCCCAAACCAACCACAGTAGAGTTGGCTAGAATATAATATAACCCCCATTTCCATCGTCCGTCGTGAGATTCCGATCACACGATACCTCATTCATTAAAGTCCGTTAAGGCATTTAAAAGTTATTATGGAATAAAGAAACTCACATACACATAGGTACACACGGCGGCACATCAGACTATACATGTTGACCTTGAGACCGCCTTTATGCCCTACGTAATAAAAGCTGTTATTGCAGTTCAACTGTTTAACTTGACGTGCTGCCGAGTGTACATACATTAACCCTAAACACAATACCCTCCATTTTTTATGCAGTCCCCGTGTATAAAGAGGAATAATATCCAAAACTGGCAACCCCAAACCAACCACAGTAGAGTTGGCTAGAATATAATATAACCCCCATTTCCATCGTCCGTCGATCCGATCACACGATACCTCATACATTAAAGTCCGTTAAGGCATTTAAAAGTTATAATGGAATAAAGAAATACCAGGAGAAAAGCCTAAGGAAAATGTTCGAAAATGGTAGAGCCACGTATGTTAACATTATAGGGTTGCTATAACCGCTATAGAATAACTAGATGTAATGCGCTATTTCAAGGACAGCGCTTCACTAAGCTTGCACTTCTCATGAGTCTTCCTTTCCCGGATCAGACATTATCAGCGAGCAGCGAGCGCTCAGTTTGACGTGAAGTTTAGTGACATTAACCCTAAACACAATACCCTCCATTTTTTATGCAGTCCCCGTGTAAAAAGAGGAATAATATCCAAAACTGGCAACCTCAAACCAACCACAGTAGAGTTGGCTAGAATATAATGTAACCCCCATTTCCATCGTCCGTCGTGAGATTCCGATCACACGATACCTCATACATTAAAGTCAGTTAAGGCATGGAATAAAGAAACTCACATACACATAGATACATACATTAACCCTAAACACAATACCCTCCATTTTTATGCAGTCCCCGTGTAAAAAGAGGAATAATTTCCAAAACTGGCAACCCCAAACCAACCACAGTAGAGTTGGCTAGAATATAATATAACCCCCATTTCCATTGTCCGTCGATCCGATCACACGATACCTCATACATTAAAGTCAGTTAAGGCATGGAATAAAGAAACTCACCTACACATAGGTACATACATTAGCCCTAAACACAATACCCTCCTTTTTTATGCAGTCTCCGTGTAAAAAGAGGAATAATTTCCAAAACTGGCAACCTCAAACCAACCACAGTAGAGTTGGCTAGAATATAATATAACCCCCATTTCCATCGTCCGTCGTGAAATTCCGATCACACGATACCTCATTCATTAAAGTCCGTTAAGGCATTTAAAAGTTATTATGGAATAAAGAAACTCACATACACATAGGTACACACGGCGGCACATCAGACTATACATGTTGACCTTGAGACCGCCTTTATAAAGCTGTTATTGCTTTTCAACTGTTTAACTTGACGAGCTGCCGAGTGTACATACATTAACCGTAAACATAATACTGTGACAATACCCTCCATTTTTTATGCAGTCCCCGTGTAAAAAGAAGAATTATTTCCAAACTGGCAACCCCAAACCAACCACAGTAGAGTTGGCTAGAATATAATATAACCCCCATTTCCATCGTCGTCGTGAGATTCCGATCACGGGTGATATTGACCCCGACGGACTGTGAATTGTAATCGGAAACCGAGTGACCTCGAGACTCAGTCCGCGGTATAATTTTGTTAGATATCGGTTGTACTAAAATAATATTATACTTATTCTACTTTAAAATCCCATAAAGATTTTTTTCTCACTATACAATTTTTTTCCCCCTTTATTATAAGTAGGGCAGGCGTACCGGTTTTGGCCTCAGTACCGGGTTTGGCCACTTTTTGCTCTAAAAGTTTTCTAAACAACTTTTAGCCATTTTTGATAAAGGCAATTAAAATAAGGTATTTTAAGGTAATAATAACAACCGTTAGAACTCCTTATGTCATATGATTTTTTTTCAATAAATTCCATTTTCTGTTTGAAAAAATGTTTTGTATGAAAATTTTAAGAAATTTGTGTTGGATGAAATACTTAATAAACCTTTGTTTTTTACAATTAAACTGTTTTTTTGCAATTGACTGGTTTCTAGCGCATTAGAATATATTGATTTTTAAAAAGTTTAACTATCAGTAAGTGGCCAAAACCGGTACATTTGGCACCTCTCACACATTGTGTGTAATAAAAAAAAAACTATTTTACTTTTATAAATTTGAAAAATGTACCTTTAAAGGTAGATAAATTATCTATAATTTAAGATATAATTTGTGTCTTAAATACCTAAGACCATTTAGTACTTAGTGCTTAAAAGTCAAAAAATCCTTAAAGTGGCCACAAAGGGTACCTCTGCCCTTCACCTTCTTTATCCTATCTTGTTTTTGCACCCATCCCCGTTTTCTCCTAGCTATTTATTTCTTCTTTCACCCAAGGTTGCCTGGAAGAGATTGCCATTAGGCATTATGGCCGCCTATTGTCTGTTTTCTATTTTTCATTTGTGTATTCTTGTAATTGTATTTCTTTCGATGAGTGCAATAAAGCTTTTTTTATTCTTATTTATTTATTTTATAATTATTTTTTTTATCCGCAACGGGATAGCACTTAGCCTTCATCACCCCTGATGTTAATTGATGATAAGGCTGAAGGTAGAAGCGCACTAGTCCCGGAATCCTCCTTTACTCAGGAACTGGCTATCTTATCTCTAACTGCCGGAACACAACAATGCTGAAAACATCGTTGTTATGGCGTCAGACTTAGATAAGATGGTGGTAGTTAGCCAGGCGGACTTAGAACAAGCCCTTCCACCAAGCAAACCGAATACAATATGTACCCCCACTGGGAATCGAACCCGGGACCTCTGGGTCTGATACCGGTGGTATGCGTGAGAACCACAGAGGCGTTTGATAGTCGTCCCTTCTTTTGACGACCTTCGTGTGCCATAAGCGCTAGTTTTCAAGATGCCGTTATTTAGAGGTCCCGGGATCAATTCCCGTTCGGGTAAATGTAGAAAACAAACTTGATAATAATATATTTTCTGGTGACTGGAGGTAAGTGATAGGTAATATGTAAGTACCTACCTGAAGTTGTTTCCAATTTCCATAATACAGTACAGGCACAGTATTACAAGGGAATATTGTCACCTGACAATGTCAAGGTGCTTAAGCTAGGTAGGGCAGGAGACCCCGTTTGTGACTACTTTATGGATTTTTTCATTTGAAGTCCTTGGTGCTAAATGGTCTGAGGTTTTTAAGACAAAAACTATATAAAGTGTAGTGTGTAGTTTTCTTGCCATTTCTTTCTCCGAAGGGCTCCAACTTTTGTGAACTGGTGGTCGAGTCAGTATAACTTTTTGCTTTGCTATAAATAATTATTATCCAAATTACTTAAACAAATCAAAATATTAAATTAATAAATCATTTTAGTTATTATTAAACATAAAGTTAAAATAATCAATACCTAACCGTATCCTGTTTCCGAACGAAAAACAAAGACAATTAAAGTGGGTATATTCTTTTATTAAAATCAAAAAATAGTGGGTAGTTTTCCGTGACCACGGCCCCTGGAAAGGTGCCGAAACGTCGGATAAACCAAAATATCTCTACAAACTAAAAACAACTAATAAAAATTTAACCAAGTTGTTAAATAAATTGCGTGAAAAATCCGTGAAAGTGTTTTATTTATATGGACAGTTCGCGCAGAAATCTAAGATGTGTTTAACTATATCTTAGATAGAGAATTTTATCTAGCTTTGAAGGTATGTAGGTACATTTTTTCAAATTTAAAAGATCTTTATCGTTTCTTTTATTTTAGCACAAAATGTGCGAAAGGCGTCAAATGCCCCGGTTTTGGCCACTTATGCGAAAAATCAAAACTTAATCCAGGTTCTTTAATATTCTAATGTGCTGAAAACCAATAAATTGCTATACCTACAATAATTTAAATTGTAATAAACTAAAATTCATAATAACTTTTATTGGAAAAAAATCGTATTACATAAGGAATTCTAACGATTGTTATTTTTACGTTAAAAATGCCTTCTTTTATTTGCTATTGGCAAAAATAACGAAAATTTATTAAGATAACTTTCAAACTATAAAGTGGCCAAACCGGGGCAGTGGCTAAAACCGGGGCTTCTGCCTTACTTAGTATAGGATTGGAAAAATTATGTGAGGTTGTCCAATTTTCATTTTTATTTATGGTTAAACTACTAAGGCCCGATTTCACCAATGATATTTAAACGCGATTAACGCTAAACATGTTTAAAACGTATTTCTGTCCCTGTCACATTCAAACAGATGACAGAGACAGAACTATGTTTTAAACACGTTTAGCGTTAATCACGTTTAAAGATCAGTGGTGAAAGTCACCCTAAGTCTCAGGCGAGTAAAATTATTATTCGGAAATGAAAAAAATATTTCGACTCTCCATACAAATTTAGCAACTTATCGGGAGATTTTGTATGGAGAGTCGAAATATTTTTTTCATTTCCGACAAAAAATCTTGCTGTGCGTTGTTCAGCATGAAGGCCTGAAGCCATGGTTAAAGTTTTTGCAACGGTGCCCCTAACACCCTGTATGTCATTCTCTAAGGTGTATCTGTCTCTCTCTATGCCAAAACCAATCAAAATTGGTTCAGTGGTTAAGCATGAGAAAGGTAAGAGCCTAAGAGGTAAAAGAGAAACCGCAAAAGCCAAATAAATTAACACGAGTTTGTACATAAACATCTTTATTTATAATTTTATATTTTGCATTAAATTAATACCTACTTCTTTACAAAGAAAATGTATCAATAATTCACAACTAAGAACATTTATGCAACCGTTAAGGCGTGCTTACACGGGCAACTGAAATTGCGCAATGCCTGTCAATCCCCGCCAAATATGACGTCACAAGCACATCAAGCAAATAAGGGCGATGGCAAAATGTCAAAATGTAGCAACCTGTTGCCGAGATACAGCCACACAATACCACAAAATATGAGCAGCATTTTAATTTTACTTATTTATTCTTTGGAAGATTCTTTTACATCGCTCCACTTAATTGGGCCAGATTGATCCATTACAGTTGCCAGGCAATTATTGCCAAAACATTGCCCGTGTACGCGCGCCTTTACAATAATTCACCACAAGCAACATAATATTACAAACACCTATCAAATCTGGTTAGAGAACTTGGTCATTGGCGAAAAAGATTATTGAAATTTATGACCATGTAAGTTACTAATTTACGTTACATAAAAAAAAAAAAAAAAAAAAACATAGCGCGAAGAACCGATGGCCGTTGGGGCGTCAAGGTTCTCGAATGGCGACCGCGTATCGGACGACGTGCACCCCCCTACAAGGTGGCCTGGTCGATCTGGTCAAGGTGGCAGGAAGCCGCTGGATGCGGGAAGCGCAGGACCGATCGTTGTGGAGATCCTTGGGGGGAGGCCTATGCCCAGCAGTGGGCGTCGTTCGGCTGACATGATGGAGTAACTAATTTACGTTTTATGTTTTACATTTACAAATCGTATGCCACTCAATAACCATTTCTATGCCAACTGCTGGGACACGGGTCTCCCATTACTTATAGTGCGAATTGAGATATACCTATGCATTTTCTGTTCCGGTGACAATCTTTAGAACTAAATACTTTTTATACGACATACAGTCCATTTTGACAGCTAATTTTATATTGCGAGCATGATTGCGAGTGGCTCTTCTTTCACGCCTGTCACCGGAACAGACAGGAATGTGGAACTCATAAACATATTACCCCTAGTATAAATAAGTTTATGGTGGAACTGTAGTACCTACCACCTGTACGTACAGTTAACCCTATTTTATTTCGTGCGATCCGACACATAAATGTCAGTTTTTCAAAATGGCGCGACACACCAGAAGTTCTTGCAGAGAAGCATTTGATCAAACACTATCAATTTTCCTAGCCTTGTAAAAGTGTGTCCTTACAACTACTTGCAAAAAAATACAAGTAGCATGTTCGAAGTACTTTGCAAGTATTCTGAAAATTGTATGTAAGACCAGCAGGCGCAACTTTATAAACCTTCAAAATTCTGTCTATTGTCCCACATTCCTGTCTGTTCCGTTGACAGCCGTGACAGAGGAGCCACTTGCAATAGCAAAACAAAATTAGCTGTCAAAATGGACTGTCGTATGAAAAAAGTTATACGTGATATACCATACAATACAGCCTGGTGACAGACAGACAGACAGTGGAGTCTTAGTAATAGGGTCCCGTTTTTACCCTTATGGTACGGAACCCGCATTCGCAGCATTCGGTGTGCGAAAGCATGGCACTATTGAGTGACAGACTGACAGTACAACAAAGGGTAGGGACGTAGGGATACACTAGGTACAAGGTTGCGGAATCGAAATCGGAAGTCAAACGATACAAATGGAGAAATGCCATTTACCACGGTAAATAAATAAAAAGATCAAAAATATTCTGACGGACTTGATTAATTTAGCAGCTAAACTTTAATGGAGCTTTCTGCAACTGGGTGAAACACCCAGTTGCAGAAGTCATTAAATCTATTGCTGTCATTTTCATTTCTTGGCAACGGAAAAGTGACAGCAATAGATTTAATGAAGCATTAACTTTAATGGAGCTTTCTGCAACTGACGGTCAGTGGCTAAAGGATTTTCTTTTCATACAATGTCGAGACGAGAATGCGACAATGAACGAAAACCTTGGACACTAGGGCGTGCTAGAGCATAGAAGTATTTTGAAACCACCAAAAATTCCTAGGATAGTTTTATTACAAATTTACTGGTAGAGTGCACGCCAGATAAGTCTGCACGCGGTTGAAATCGACAACTTATCTGTTACCATAACCTTAGAACAAAAAATGTGCTGTAACTAGCGCCAAAAAGACAAAAATGCCCATGTCGAGCACAGAGATATCTGACACGCACTCATGCACTCTACCAAATAGATACAAACAATATTCAACACACAGACATATTCAACACCATTTGTGTACCACACAACGTCTGATCAATGACTTTTTGGCGCGTATCGTGTACTTCGATCGAGCAACGCGGGCCTTCCCGGGAGGCCCGCGTTGTTCGAAGATCGTGTAGAACGGTTACAAATGAAAAAATATAGTTACTTACTTATTAAAAAAAAAAATACAGTGACTAAAGTCCAAACTTGGCATTTGTCAGAGAGCGCTGATTCCATGAAGCTCGACTTAATACTGAGGTAACTGGAGAGTGCAGTACTAACACTTTTTTGTCCCCAAAAATTACACAGTGGCTATCTTCCGTCTCACCTACACTTAAAAAAAATACGTATGGTCATATGAGACAACTGACAGCCACTACATACATAAATGTCAAATTTGCTGGGTACACTTTTTTATTCAGCGTGAGAACTCCAGTTACCTCAGTATTAAGTCGAGCTTCATGTGTCCATCGTTCCAGCAGCGCCACGGTCTCCGATTTGCTTGAAAAAAAAATACACCATGCAGGCCAATTTTTTACCAGTCGGGAAAAAATACGATTGATTTTTCCCCCCACTGGATCCGAGGATATACGGGAATTTCTGTGGCGCTACTGGAACGACGTCGTCCTGGCAGCGCCCCGCTATTTCTCATTAATTACAAAAGCTATAATAAATCTAATAAGACACATATTTTTGCCTTTTTTTCCATTTCACATAAGCTAATGTCCACCTGTAAATGTCGACAGATTCAGGAGTAATCGTAGGTCACTTGGGGCGCTGCTGGGACGACGTCGTCCCAGCAGCGCCACGGCCGAATCTCAGCAATTCGATTTTTTTACTGAAAACAGTGTGCCTGTATATTTAGTTCCTTCATCATAGGGTACGGAAAAAATTGAATTTCTACATTTCATCATGGAATAATGATTTTATAGGCATCGAAAAATTATAACCTCAAAAAAATTTTTTTTGCTCTAACGCCTTTAATTGATGTATTAAATAGCATTTGCGCATTCTTTTATCTTCCTATAAAGGGAAAAAAATAAACCACTCTCGCAGCATTAACTATTCCAGAGAAATCCTAGGTTTAGATTGTGTTCATACATTTAGGCATCGTTCCAGCAGCGCCAAACCCAGTACAGCATGATCCAGGGCACCTGTCACCAAACTGAGCATGCCAATATTTAGTACTACCATACCGAACACGGAAAAAAATCTGATAACGAGTATAATACAGCGAATTTCCGAGAAATAAGCCTTTGATTTAATATGCCATACAATTGGTACATTCGAGTAGAAAAGTTTTTGTATTTAAAAATAATCCATCACAGATTAGTAGGTAATTATCATCTTGTGGCATTATCTGACACACGCTGGGACATGGTCCTTATTTGTGCATTATTTTATAAGTTAATAAGTAATTTTCTTATTACATTTTATGTTTTTAACTTTGACTTTTTATTAGGGTTCCGTTGCCTAATGGGAAAAAACGGAAACCTTATAGATTCGTCATGTATGTATGTCTGTCCATGTATGTCTCAGCCCTGTATTCCCGTTGAATTGAATAAATTTAATAAATTTGGTCCCGTTCCTTGTCCCCATTAAAAGTCATGGGGAAAACCGAACGTCATAATGAGGGATTTTCTGAAGCCCCCAGTACAGGATGGCCGATCATGTTGGCCGACCATGATGGGCCATCGTGTACAGGGGCGGTTTGCGTTGCTCGCAGACGGCAATCACACCCAAACCGCCCCTGTACACGATGGCCCATCATGGTCGGCCAACATGATCGGACAGCCTGTACTGGGGGCTTAAAGCCCCCAAGTTTGTGGCACTAAAAAGAATTTAAATAAAACTTTTCTACTCGAATGTACCAATTGTATGGCATATTGAATCAAAGGCTTATTTCTCGGAAATTCGCTGTGTTATACTCGTTATCAGTTTTTTTTCCGTGTTCGCTGTGGTAGTACTAAATATTGGCATGCTCAGTTTGGTGACAGGTGCCCTGGATCATGCTGTACTGGGTGTGGCGCTGCTGGAACGATGCCTAAATGTATGAACACAATCTAAACCTAGGATTTCTCTGGAATAGTTAATGCTGCGAGAGTGGTTTATTTTTTTCCCTTTATAGGAAGATAAAAGAATGCGCAAATGCTATTTAATACATCAATTAAAGGCGTTAGAGCAAAAAAAATTTTTTTGAGGTTATAATTTCGATGCCTATAAAATCATTATTCCATGATGAAATGTAGAAATTCAATTTTTTCTGTACCCTATGATGAAGGAACTAAATATACAGGCACACTGTTTTCAGTAAAAAAATCGAATTGCTGAGATTCGGCCGTGGCGCTGCTGGGACGACGTCGTCCCAGCAGCGCCCCAAGTGACCTACGATTACTCCTGAATCTGTCGACATTTACAGGTGGACATTAGCTTATGTGAAATGGAAAAAAAAGGCAAAAATATGTGTCTTATCAGATTTATTATAGCTTTTGTAATTAATGAGAAATAGCGGGGCGCTGCCAGGACGACGTCGTTCCAGCAGCGCCACAGAAATTCCCGTATATCCTCGGATCCAGTGGGGGGAAAAATCAATAGTATTTTTTCCCGACTGGTAAAAAATTGGCCTGCATGGTGTATTTTTTTTTCAAGCAAATCGGAGACCGTGGCGCTGCTGGAACGATGGACACGCCCTTCATGGCTGATCCTCGTGGTCGGTCGGGAAAATAAGCCTCAGTTCCATGTCATAATTTTAGTTCCAGATATTGACACGCCCCAAGTTATTATGGCGCATACCACTGACCTCTAAACACGGCGCATACTCTATTGGAGATTTTTAATTGTTATTTTTATGCAGGCTGGAACCATCCACATACATATAGGTACCTAATTGTTAACTTTATTTATCCGTTCCTACAACCAATGGTACATTTCGCTCTCGCTTATAATAGTTCTTGCTGGTTGAGACAAAACATTGTCTATTTCCTGTATGCCTTCCTCTTCCGTTAGAAATAGGAAAAACCTGTCCTTCACGATTGGGGTCGGGCTGAAAACAATTGGTAAAAATGTGAAAGATTTACTTTGATCTAGTAGCAGGGGGTCTACCGGCTCAAAAATATGGACATGGACATGGGCTTCATTTGACATTTGAAGCCCATATTATGCCCATTTATCTTTGATCAACAATAGTACTAGATGAAGGCTCACGAACTAAATCAAAACTTTAATGACCCGATTGACGTTTTTTTAAACGGTCAAAAAAGGTTACGAATGTTACGATCTTACATTATAAATGACAGGAAGTGTTCCAAGTTTGAAATAAGTACCTTCTAATTGACACTGTCAAAATAATTTACTTATAAATATACGCTCCAGTGGGCGTATATCTCTCGGCCATGTTTGTCACCCAACTATGTATCTAGAACTAGGTGTTATTGTTGATCGAAGCCATTTATGGTCAAAATATGGGCTTCAAATCTCAAATGAAGCCCATGTCCATATCTATATTTCTTAGGCGGTAGACCCGTCAGAATGTAGGCAGCTGTTTTACTCCCATGCCAGATGCCAGGGATGGCGCCAGCGCTTAACTTATGCACTAGCGCTTGACTGGCACACGGTTTACACGAAGCCAATGCTGGATTGCCAGCGAAATTGGCTCCAGCTACTGGATCAATGGAAATCTGCCATTAAATTCATCATCATCATCATTTCAACCGTAAGACGCCCACTGCTGGGCATAGGCCTCCCCCAAGGATCTCCACAACGATCGGTCCTGCGCTGCCCGCATCCAGCGGCTTCCCGCGACCTTGACCAGATCGTCGGTCCACCTTGTAGGGGGCCTGCCCACGGAACGTCGTCCGGTTCGCGGTCGCCATTCGAGAACCTTTCCGCCCCAACGGCCATCGGTTCTCCGCGCTATGTGTCCCGCCCACTGCCACTTCAACTGAGCAATCCTTCGAGCGATGTCGGTCGTTTTAGTTCTCCTGCGGATCTCATCATTTCTGATTCGATCGAGCAGAGAAATACCAAGCATCGTTCTCTCCATTGCTCGCTGGGTAACCTTGAGCCTTCTTATGAGACCCATAGTAAAAGACCACGTCTCGCTTCCATAAGTCATAACTGGCAACACACACTGGTCAAAGACCTTAGTCTTGAGACATTGAGGAATTTTGGACGCAAATATATGCCGGAGCTTCCCAAACGCTGCCCATCCGAGCTGGATTCGACGAGAGATCTCTTTCTCGAAGTTGGACTTACCTAATTGGATTGCCTGTCCTAGGTAGACATAGTGGTCAACAACTTCGAGTGTAATGTTCCCAACATTAACTGGAGCGGATGCAACATGGGCATTGGACATGATTTTCGTCTTATCCATGTTCATCTTCAGACCCACTCTTTGGGAAGCATTGCTGAGATCTTCGAGCATTGTGTTCAGGTCTTCCAAGGTCTCAGCCATGAGAACTACATCATCGGCAAACCGCAGGTGTGTTAGGTACTCGCCATTGATGTTAATGCCGAATCCTTTCCAGTCCAGTAGCTTGAAAATATCCTCCAACGCAGCTGTGAATAGTTTCGGAGAAATGACGTCTCCCTGTCTCACACCTCGCTGTAGTTGGATAGGATTAGAGCTCTGGTTCTGTAGTCGGACTGACATGGTGGCGTTTTGGTATAAGTACCTCAGCACCTCGATGTACCTGTAGTCTATTTGGCACCTCTGAAGAGACTGCAGCACTGCCCAGGTCTCGATCGAATCAAAGGCTTTCTCATAGTCCACGAACGCCAAGCATAGTGGCAAGTTATACTCTTCGGTCTTCTGTATAACTTGCCGCAGCGTATGAATGTGGTCTATGGTACTATAACCTTTTCGGAACCCGGCTTGTTCGGGAGGTTGGAAGTCGTCGAACCTGCGAGCGAGACGATTCGTAATGACTCTCGAAAACAACTTGTAGATATGGCTCAGAAGCGAGATGGGTCGGTAGTTTTTCAAGAGAGTCTTATCACCCTTCTTGAAGAACAGCATCACATCGCTTCTGCCCCAGGCCTTTGGCGTTTTGCCCTCGAGGATGACAGAGTTGAAGAGCTTCTGGAGGACCTTAAGTATCGGCTTACCGCCCGCTCTCAGAAGTTCTGTTGTGATTCCGTCATCGCCCGCCGCCTTGTTGTTTTTGAGCTGCTTGAGAGCCATTCTAATCTCGTACAGGCTGACGTCCGGGATATCTTCGGTATAGTGTCGGGTAAGCTTGGCTCTAGGTTCTGTAGCCTTACTTTCAACAGGTGTTTGCGTGGAGTACAACTGTCCATAGAAACTCTCAATCTCCCTCAGGATTTCAGGTGTTGATGAAATGATACTACCGTCCTCAGCTTGCAGCCTCGTCAGTTGACTTTGCCCTATAGCCAGATCTCTAGCGAACACTTTGGAGCCTTTGTTCCGCTCAATGGCCTCTTTAATACGCTCGGTATTAAATTGGCGAAGGTCGCTTGTCAAGGACTTGGAGATCTGCCTATTTAGCTGTCGATAACGAAGGGCATCCGCTGAGTTCTGTAGTTTCATTTCGTTTCTCTGATCCATGAGTCGGATAGTGTGGCTGGAGAGTTTCTTTAATTTAGGACGGTGGGTTTTGTAGTGCTTGGACCCTACCGTGCGGACAGTATCCACCACCATGTTGTATAGATCGTCCATATCGATGCTGTTCTCAAGGGCTTCGAAGCGGTTTTGGAGCTCGAGCTGAAAGCACTCGGGGTTTTGAATTTGAGCCGGTATTGGTCGGAGCGTAGATTTTATTAGTCGAGATCTTTCCAGCTTGACGTTGATATTCAATGTGCCTCTAAGCATGCGGTGATCGCTTCCCGTCTTTACGGCGTTGATGACAACGACATCATTGAATATTTGCTTCCTCGTTGACATAATAAAATCTATCTCGTTTTTGACTTTACCGTCCGGACTAATCCAGGTCCATTTGCGGCTTACGGGCTTCTTAAAGAAGGAGTTCATCATGTAGAGGTTCTCCCTCTCCATGAAGTCTGCCAGCATCTGGCCCCTTTCGTTCCGTTGCCCAAATCCAAATTGCCCCACTCTCAACTCATCACCACAGCGTTGCCCCAACTTAGCATTAAAATCCCCCATCACAACCGTGTAGTGGGTTTTATAGCTATGCATGGCTTTAGAGATCTCCTCATACATAGCCTCCACTTCGACATCGTCGTGTTTCGAGGTCGGAGCGTAGACCTGGATAACATTCAGCGAATATCGTTTCGATAATCTGAGTATCAGGTACGCTACCCTGCTCGAGACACTTCCGATGGTGATCACGTTGTTGACAAGGCATTTATGGACGATGAACCCGACACCACCTTGGGACTGTTGGTCGCCCTCCCGGTGGTATAGTAAGTTACCGGATTGAAGGGTAATCGAGTCCTCCCCCTCTCTTCGGACTTCAGATAACCCAATAATATCCCAATGCAACTTACTAATTGCCTCTTCCAACTCTATAAGCTTATTACCTATTTATTATTATTGGCGCTACAATAGTGAGTCTTTTTTATTAGAGTGAGGAGAATGCGTTCTTTAATCATATCAAATGGTTATGTTGGCCTCGGTTAGCATTGGCCTTCCACTACCAACTAAACTTCTCACTACTATCCCTCATGGGCTACCAAGGTCTAACGGGAACCGGAAGTGACTCGCGCGCTCTGACCATGGGGACAATAGTCCTAGCCTAGGTATTTCAAATTATTTTTACAAAAATATTTGAATATTAAATATTAGACAAAATCTACCCGTCTCACAACTAGCCCCGATGGGACTCGAACCCACGGCCTTCCACTGTCCGGGCGAATGCTCTGACCACTGAGCTACGGTACGTACTCGTTATCTCAGCTTATTCACAAACGCAGTCTCCATCCACCTAGGTAGGTGAACAATTGAACATACAGGGTGTTAGGGGCATCGTTGCAAAAACTTTAACCATCGCTTCAGGCCTTCATGCTGAACAACGCACAGCAGGATTTTTTGTCGGAAATGAAAAAAAAAATTTCGCCTCCATACAAAATGTCCCGATAAGTTGCTAAATTTGTATGAAAAGTCCATTTTTTTTTCATTTCCGACAAAAAATCTTGCTGTACGTTGTTCAGCATGATGGTCTGAAGCCATTGTTAAGGTTTGCAAGGGTGCCCCTTACACCCTGTATTATTAGCCCGGAGGAAATAAAATCATTAAAGCTAGGAAAACTTACGTTGCATCTTCTATTGGTTCAACATCGCTACCCTGGAAATGATTTTTATTTTTAACACCAAACAAAACTTTTAATATTATATTTGTAATGAATATTTATAACTTTAAGATTTCACAATGCTATTCTGTAAGTAAAGGAAAAAATGTGATAGTAAAAAACCAACTACTTGACGCCTGAAAGTTGGTGGTTTTTTACTGTCACAATTTTTCATTTTTTTATAACTTTGGTCAATTTAGCATGGATCCTTTGACAGCTCGTTCGTGCAAAGCAAACAGTTATTTAAGCTATTTGAATAAAACTCAAGAAAATCAGCATTAGCCTTCATCACACCTGATGTTAAGTGATGATAGGTCTGGAAGCGCACTACTCTCGGAATTCTCAATCACTGAGGAACTGGCTCTCTTATCTCTGCCGGAACATGACAATGCTAAATACATCGTTGTTATGGCGTCAGAATGAGATAAGATCGTGGTAGCTTGCCAGGCGGACTTTGTACTAAAGTTCTATGTTCGTACCTACCTCTAAACTAGTAATTCCATTATCTGTGCTCACCAGAAATTCGGTCAAATGCTGTGTGACATTGTCTTCTCGGTCTACTATATCCGTCTCATATGTATAATATCCTTTTTTCGTGTTATCGAATTCGAAATGTGACCTACCACCAACCTAAAGTGCTAATATTTCGTGCCTACCTCTAAGCTAGTAATTTCATTATCTGTGTTCACCAGAAATTCGGTTAAATGCTGTGTGACATGGTCTTCTCGGTCTACTATATCCGACTCATATGTATCATATCCTTTTTTCGCGTTATCGAATTGGAAATGTTACCTACCACCACCAACTTAAAGTGTTAATATTTCGTACCTACCTCTAAGCTAGTAATTTCATTATCTGTGTTCACCAGAAATTCGGTCAAATGCTGTGTGACATGGTCTTCTCGGTCTGCTATATCGGTCTCATATGTATCATATCCTTTTTTCGCGTTATCGAATTCGAAATGTTACCTACCACCAACAACTTAAAGTGTTAATATTTCGTACCTACCTCTAAGCTAGTAATTTCATTATCTGTGTTCACCAGAAATTCTGTCAAATGCTGTGTGACATGGTCTTCTCGGTCTGCTATATCCGTCTCATATGTATCATATCCTTTTTTCGCGTTATCGAATTCGAAATGTGACCTACCACCAACCAAAAGTGCTAATATTTCGTACCTACCTCTAAGCTAGTAATTTCAATATCTGTGTTCACCAGAAATTCGGTCAAATGCTGTGTGACGTGGTCTTCTCGGTCTGCTATATCCGTCTCATATGTATCATATCTTTTTTCGCGTTATTGAATTCGAAATGTGACCTACCACCACCAACTTAAAGTGTTAATATTTCGTACCTACCTCTAAGCTAGTAATTTCATTATCTGTGTTCATCAGAAATTCGGTCAAATGCTGTGTGACATGGTCTTCTCGGTCTACTATATCCGACTCATATATATCATATCCTTTTTTCGCGTTATCGAATTCGAAATGTGAGCTACTACCATACCAACAACCTAAAGTGCTAATATTTCGTACCTACCTCTAAGCTAGTAATTTCATTATCTGTGTTCACCAGAAACTCGGTCAAATGCTGTGTGACGTGGTCTTCTCGGTCTGCTATATCCGTCTCATATGTATCATATCCTTTTTTCGCGTTTTCGAATTCGAAATGCGACGCTCTCCTCTTGAAGATTCGATGGTGGATATTTCTGAACTCTTCGTAGTATAAATTGTAGATTTTCTCCGAATCCGGTCTGCTGGCATCTTCAATTCCGAAACGACGGTACTGAAAAAGCAGATTCGTTTTAATTATTTGACTTTCAGTGGACGGACACCAATGCAATGGAGAGAGCGATGCTTGGTATTTCCCTGCTCGACCGAATCAGAAATGATGAGATCCGCAGGAGAACTAAAACGACCGACATCGCTCGAAGGATTGCTCAGTTGAAGTGGCAGTGGGCGGGACACATAGCGCGGAGAACCGATGGCCGTTGGGGCGGAAAGATTCTCGAATGGCGACCGCGAACCGGACGACGTTCCGTGGGCAGGCCCCCTACAAGGTGGACCGACGATCTGGTCAAGGTCGCGGGAAGCCGCTGGATGCGGGCAGCGCAGGACCGATCGTTGTGGAGATCCTTGGGGGAGGCCTATGCCCAGCAGTGAGCGTCGTACGGCTGAAATGATGATGATGATGATGGACGGACACCATCTAAATATTGGACATCATCACATACATTTCTCCATCCAATCCCAAATTAAATAGTTTCAGCAATGTGTTAAGGCAATTGGAAACAACGACGATCTATTTGGTAATTCATACTAATGTTATAAACGTGATTGTGGGTTTGTGTGTTGCATGCATCCATGTTTATGTAACCAAATATGTTAGGTGAGGTGAACACACCACAATCCCATGGAAATGTGATATTTTTCCTGGATAAAAAGTAGCCTATGTTGCTCTCCAGCTCTCAAACTATAAAAAATTAAGTTAATCCGTTGCTCCGTTTTGACGTGAAAGACGGACAAACTTGTGTGTACACTGTAGACACTACAGGATAACGTCGTGTAGTCCACACGGGCGAAGCCGCGGGCGGAAGGCTAGTAGTTATATAAATTACTAGCGGCCGCCCGCGGTTTCACCCGCGTGGTTCCCGTTCCCGTGGGAATATCGGGATAAAAAGTACATATAAACCTTCCTCTTGAATCACTCTATCTATTAAAAAAACGCATCAAAATCCGTTGCGTAGTTTCAAAGATTTAAGCATACAAAGGGACATAGGGACAGAGAAAGCGACTTTGTTTTATACTATGTAGTGATAATACACCTCAGACCCGAGAAAATATAGAAAAGTTCGTTTTTTACAGTCTTTTCGGTCTCCAACTGGGATACCATTCGAAATAGCGACATCTTGAAAACCGGTGCGCCACTCGACCACGAAGGTCGTCAAAATTACTTAGCGTTAAGCGCAAGTCACACTGTCAGCTAGCGAGCGAGCTAACGAACCTGGCGATACGTCATTTAACCTCTTTTTATACTGCGAGAGAAAATGAAATGTGAATTAATAACTTTTATTCAACCTGGGCTGATACAGCACTTGTCAACGTCAAAGAAGCTACGCGATCGGTTCGCAAACCCTACGGCGCGGGAGACCTTGTAGAAGAACCGACAAGAAACTCGTCAAGTTTTTTTTTTCTTCCTGTTTCATTTCTTTGAATATCGTCATATTGATAAATGACCTTAAAATAGTCTAATAGGCTTCGATCAACAATAGTACTAGATGAAGGCTCACGAACTAAATGAAAACTTTATATGGCCAGCCAGACTGACTTTTTTTTAAACGGAGAAAAAGGTTACGAATGTTACGACCTTACATTATTAATGACAAGAAGCGTTCCAAGTTTGAAATACCTTAGTATTATTGACACTGTCAAAATAATCTACTTATATATAAACTCTCAAGTGGGCTTATGAGGCTTGGACATATCTGTCACTCCAAGTAAGTATCTAGAACTAGGTGTTATTGTTGAAGATAATAGGGTCAGTTTCCAGAGAACTGGAGATAAGAGAGAGAGAGAGGCATGATATGAGCACATATGAGTATGAACCGAAGTGACAAGAGGTGAAACGTCACATCGCCCGGCTCGTTAGCTCGCTCGCTAGCTGACTTTGTGACCAGCGCTTAATCTATAATTCTATACTAATATTATAAAGCTGAAGAGTTCGTTAGTTAGTTTGAACGCGCTAATCTCAGAAACTACTGGACCAAATTGAAAAATTCTTTTTGTTTTGGATAGTCCATTTATCGAGGAAGGCTATAGGCTATATTTTATCCCGATATTCTCACGGGAACGGGTACCACGCGGGTAAAACCGCGAGGATCCGCTAGTAATATTACAAAGTTCAACTTTGAGTTTGGTTGAACGCGCTAATCTCAGGAACTACTGAACCGATTTAGGAAATTCTTTGAGTACTAGAAAGCTACATTCTTCCCGAGTGTCATAGGCTATATTTTATCCCGATATTACCACGGGAACGGGTACAACGCGGGTAAAACCGCGAGGATCCGCTAGTGTTCTATATGATGTACTGTAAAACTATATTTTCTACTCACCGCTCTAGGCCGTGGTCTTGCGTGGACAATATTAGTAGCAGATAGGAGTAACATCACCAGTTGTAAAGAAAATGGTATGCTGCTTGACTTCCGCCTCCCGGTTGTGTTAGACTGGAAAAATAATAATTGGTAACAATTTATTTGAGATATCCATACTAAATATTCATATTATGTGAATGTCAATGCCAGCTAATAAGTGGATGCATTGTGTGACTTTACTGAAAACCAGACAGAAAAAGAAGAATTTGTACTTTACCATTTGGGTTAGGAAAAATCTCTTAACTGTTAGCACAATTCATGAAAAATAGAATTAGAAGTTATTTAAATTTTTAAATTTTTACTTTTTTGTAAATATTTACAATGATTTTTTTTATTACTTATTGAAAAATGGAAAATAAATTATTTTGAAAAAATCTACCCGTCTCACAACCAGCTCCGATGGGACTCGAACCCACGACCATTCGCTATCCCGGCGGATGATCTAACCACTGAGCTACGGAGTCGTTACGAGAAGCGTCGAATTTATCAAATAACGCGCTGTAAAGCCAGCGTTAATTTCATCAATGTGAAGATATTACTACCCTCACACGCGAAAGAAATACCTTTCCAGATATTTGACGATGGCTAAAGATGAAATTACTATTGCAAGTTATTTAAATTTTTACGTTTTTGTATTCAAAATGCAATTTTTTTTATTATTGAAAAATGGAAAATAAAGTGTTTTGAAAAAATCGACCAGTCTCACAAAAATAGATTTATTTAACACCACGCTCTAAAACTAGTTATCAGACACTGTACTATACTATTATTTATTCTGTGCTAGTACCACAGAAAAAATCTGAAGTCCTCTTACCATTTAGCTACACCCCGGCTGCCTTACACAAGATACGCAACTGACTGACAAAAACCGAATCTCTCATAATATAATCTTTAATATTATTTAAACAGCCGCGATCTGTGATTGTTAGTGTAGGCCGGCCGCAGACGTGAAGGTTCAATAAACATATTTCAGTATTATATGAAATTGTTGTTATTTGTATGAAAACTATATAAGCGCGCTACTCGCCGCTAGAGGCGCTAATACAGTTTTCATACAAATTGACATAAATACGGAATCGAAATAGTTTGCGTTTGCTTGACATAAAAACTAACACTAGGGGTACAATCCAAACTCTAAGGCCACTCTTGAATTACAATACTTACCAACTCGCGATAACGAAAAAATTCCGTACGTGTTGCCGAGACGAATCTTCTCTCCCGTACATTTGAACAATTGATTATGACTGGCACACTACGCTTCTTTCTAGTATTCTACATTCATTTCTTAAAAAAAAATTAAAAGAATGTTTCCTTACAGTAAAATAAGCTAACTAAAGGATTTAAGGGAGTTTTCATCCATGCCCCTTCTGTTTTTCCATTTCCAGTTAAGTACTTAAGTACCTACCTATTTATTTTCCGTGTATCGGCAGCCTTATTTGTAAGTAGTTAAAGCATTGTATACCCGAAACCTGATATTGTTTGACGTTCAGATTTAGTAAACAGTTTTATTCTAATTTAAATATTCCCACTATTCAATTAGTTGATTATTATACAAAATTTGTTGATGTTTTCAGACGATTATCCAAACACCTTTGTGAAATAGCCGATAAGTAAGTATTTTAATCAAAATGGTAAGAAGCGTCATGATTAAAAACTTGAAAATATGTTTGTTGTCATAGATTTAAAAGTTTATCAAACTAAATGATACAAAATATTTTTTTTTTTCATACACAACAATGTAGCACAGCCTTTATCACACCTGGGGGCCAAGACTGCTAACGTTAAGTCACAATCGTGCCTCAATCGTGTTTCAATTGTAGTTCAATGGTAGTGCTTTTTTACACACTAGTTACATGTACGTTACGAAATCGCGAAAAAAAATATCAGCTGTTCCATACATTTCAGTCGAGTCGATGTTGTATATTTGTATGGAACAGTTGATACTTTCTTCACGATTCCGTGGTCGGCCCCATAGTAAAAATTGTTCATATTGATGGACACTATCATCCCCTAAAACCCACTGTACCTACTGTTTTTTTAACTACCTGTATACTACGCCTCGGCGACTCTCTCGGCGACTGGCTTATGCCGGCTGTTACCCATGCGCAACAGTGTTTACCATACCATAGGAATGCGTCGATTGAAACGAAGATTTTCTCAATAATTTCTTGTATTGTCTTCCAAGTTAGCCATGCGAGCTTACAACCGAGCCTGCGCCCGCAAGGCCCCTAATGTACATTTTTGCTATGCCCGAACTAGTGGCTACTTATCTTATACTACATACATCGATTCCTTACAAACGAAATACATTTCTTATTTTTATAAAACTACTAGCGGCCGCCCGCGGTTTCACCCGCGTGGTTCCCGTTCCCGTGGGAATATCGGGATAAAAAGTACATATAAACCTTCCTCTTGAATCACTCTATCTATTAAAAAAAAACGCATCAAAATCCGTTGCGTAGTTTCAAAGATTTAAGCATACAAAGGGACATAGGGAAAGAGAAAGCGACTTTGTTTTATACTATGTAGTGAAGGTGGGCACGCGCAAAACATTGTGCGCCGGAACCGGCCACGCCCCATCGGCACATTCGAAGTACCGACACGGTTTCTAACATTTCTGTTCACCTCTCTGTCGTACGTCCGACCTCTCGCTTGCTCATGGGCGAGGCTTGCCCCCTCCAAGAATTTATAAAATAACTACCTACATTTATTTTGACATTTATCAGTCTGTCTCTTTTTATTATACTGACCCATCCCGCTCATTTACAGGGACCATCGGGGGGCCACAGACTGAATACCCACCTGGTGCCTGAAAACTTATTTATTAAAGACTAGCTTTCCGCCCGCGGCTTCGCCTGCGTGGACTACACGACGTTATTCCGCGGGAATGTGATATTTTTCAGGGATAAAAAGCCTATGTTCCTCTCCAAGCTACAAAAGTATCTGTATCCCAAACAGCCAAATCCGTTCAGATGTTTTGGCGTGATTGAGTAGCAAACATCTAAGCTTTCACATTTATAATATTAGTAGGATTCCTTTCAGTCATACAAAGGATTATCATAAGTATTACGTAAAAAAGTAACAAAAGTCAATTGTTTATGTAGCCAAAACGAATTTTTCATACTGCATCCAAATTCACTACGGCCAATTTAGAAATTTTTGTACTATATATCAAACGTAGGACAGTAAAAAACCGGTCAAGAGCAAGTCGGACTCGCGCACCGAGGGTTCCGTACCGTACCATCATAAATAAATAGAAAAAACTACAACTATGCTTCACCCAAACAAAGCAACCTGCGAGTAGGTAGGAAGGAGGATATTTTGGTTGTAAATAAAACGTAAAAATGTTTTCGTCGGCGAGGCATATTATATTCTTCCAAGAATTTGCGATGTAGAATTTTGCAGATTTTGGTCAGCGCCATCTCTTGACCGATAATGGAACTAATGTAATTTTTGTTCATGATTTCTGAAAAAGTTTACTATTTAGAGACATTGTTTTATTTTTCCCGTAATCTTTACATAAACTTCTATCACCTAAAACAATTTATCTTTGCAAACTTCGGAGATAAGGGGGGACGGTATTATTTTTACATTTTTCATCATAAGTCAAAAACTATGCGGCCTAAAACAAAAAGAAAAATTGTTTGAGAGTGTGCAAGCAGCGCTCTTTTATATGATACCCCATTTGCCCTAGTAGCCCCACTTCAAATTTTTTAAACCCCCTTTCCGCCCCTATTGCAAAAAAAATAAAAATTATTTAAATTTTTACTTTTTTGCATTCACAATCGTCGTGGGTTCGAGTCCCATCGGACCTGGTTGTGAGAGGGTCGATTTTTTCTAAATACTTCACTTTCCATTTTTCAACCATAAAAATTGCATTGTGAATGCAAAAATATAAATATTTTTATTTCTCTCTTATCAGCAAAATGGTTGTGCAAACGTCGTCTAAAATTATAACAAACTTAGGTCGAACCTTATCTTTTAACCAAAGCAGGATATGTGCGTGAGGCAAGCCGCGTTTTTGCCACTCAACACTATACATATAACACAATACTTCTCCAAAAATGTTATCTTTGGTGAGTAGATCTATCATTGATTATAGCGTCGCGAAGGTGCACGGATTCTTCAGCGCGCAGCTGCCTTTGATTAGATTGTATTTTAAACTAATCTTTCGGTTTAAATTTTTGCGTACATGTCAACAATAAACTGCTTGAATAAGCAACGAAAACGTTGAAAGTATACAAATCTATTCCTTCTCACTTGCAAGTGGTAACAATAAAATTGAAGGTTCCTTTTTATTATAATTGTATGAAGCTCGCGCTCGGACGCCCCGCCTTTTTATACCTTCGGCCGCGAGAAGCGTCGAGAGAAGCTTCGAACTGCTAAGCTATCGGGAGTTACACGTGTTGTTGTGAGTCTACCATAAAAGATAGACATATGCTGTCGTGGGATATTTTTTATATAATTTTAAGGAGAACATTTCCGTCATACATAATTTCTGTGTAGCTTTAACCATGAAGGTTGCACACGCGACGGAAGCTTAAGAAATGGAGTAACCCGCTCCCGCTTTCCCAACATTTCCCTTCACTGCTCTGCTCCTATTGATTGTAGCGTGATGAAAAGTACACTATAACCAGCTCAGGAGTGTGAAAAATAACTGTACCAAGTTTCGTTAAAATCCGTCGAGTAGTTTTTGTTTCTATAACGGTTATACACACAGACAGACAGACAGACAGACAGAGAGACAGACAGACAGACAAAAATTTTACTGATTGCATTTTTGGCATCAATATCGATCCCTTATCACATCCTGATAGTTATTTTGGAAATATATTTCATGTACAGAATTGACCGCTCTACAGATTTATTATAAGTATAGATAAGTTTTCAGTCACCCTTTTTCAGGCTACCTATGTCATCGACCTATGTCTTAGGTCTCATTATTTCACAGTATTACTAATAAAACGTCATTGGTTTTACTCAGTACTTTATACTTACATAGTCCCTACCACCTCGCCTGGCTTCATTGGGATACCTCTGGTTTTCCACCAGCCCAGGATTGTAAGACCTAGAACCTTGATACCTTTCCCTACCTACCTAACTAGTATTAATTACTTATAGCTAATTAGGTTAGCACAATGAAACCAGGGAACACAAATAGTTTTTATTTTCATACCAAACACCTTACACTATAAGTTAGGTCACACATTAGGGCTTATGTAAGTACTAAGTTTATTTAATTACACTATAACTTAATTATCTTAAAAACTATAAAAGCCACACAAACGTAAAGCATATCACTAGAAAGCTTATAATTTTATCTACGTTATTAAACTAAAAAGAACGTTACATATTCATATACAAAAAAGTTATCAAAGTTATAAGCTTATGGCTTTTACTAGGCAAGTTTAGCAAATATTACTTATGCTAGGTACTTACATGATATAAACAATCACTGATTTTAATCACTATTTACGCACTTAGTGTCACTTTAAATTGTCTTTTATCACAGATTGATGCTGTCCGTAACATTCTCCCCCCGGTGCAGCGCTGGCGGCACCATCTTCTTCAGTCGGGAGGACAGCCAATCTCGCTGTCGGGCGACGAAACACTCCTCCTTTTGTCCTGACTTCTGCGTTGCGAATCTCGCCGTCTGGTCCTGGATACACCGCCGTCACGACGCCTCGTGGCCACACGTTGCGGGGCAGACTGGAGTCGACGATGATGACGACGTCGCCGAGCCTGAGTGAGCGGCCCGCGACGTCGCGCGCGCCGCCGCGCGGCACGAGCTGCGGCAGGTACTCGCGCACCCAGCGTCGCCAGTACTCGTCGGCCAGCGCCTGCGCAGCACGCCACAGCTTGCGCGCAGCTGGCTCGCACGGCCCGGTTAGAGGCAGGCCGCGCGGGCACCCCAAAAGGAAGTGGTTTGGGGTGAGCGCCTCCGGGTCTTCTTCGCTGACGGGCACATGGGTTAGCGGGCGAGCGTTTATAGTGTGCTCGACCTCCGCCAACAGTGTACCAGCACCTCTTCTCGCGGCGCCTTCTCGTTCAGTGTGACTCGCAGCGCGCTCTTGACCGAGCGCACGAGCCTCTCCCACGCGCCGCCCTGGTGCGGCGCGCCTGGTGATATGTAGCGCCAGTCCATACGCTCTGCCAGCGCATAGTCACGTAGCGCCGGCTCCCATTCTTCGATCGCTCGACGTAGCTCTACGTCGGCGCCTCTGAAGTTTGTAGCGTTGTCTGAATACATTACGCGCGGCCACCCGCGGCGCGCGCCCATTCTTCTTAAAGCCATTATTGCCGAGTCCGTCGATAGCGACGCCACCAACTCTATGTGTATCGCTCTCGTTGTAAGGCATGTAAACAACGCGCCCCACCGTTTCTCACGTCGCCGTCCCACCGTCACCGTCATGGGCCCGAAGAAATCTACTCCACAGTTTGTAAATGGTCTCATATAAGGCTGTAGTCTGGCCTTAGGTAAATCTCCGTGCACTGGTACCACAGGGCGAGCTTTTCGAACGCGACAAAATACGCATTTGCTAGCCACCGTGCGTATAGTCGGTCGCAGTCGAAGTATCCAATATTTAGTTCTAACTTCGTTCACTACACGCTCATTGTGTGCGTGGTGGGCGCGACGGTGCTCGCGATATAGCAGCAGCCGCGCATACGGGTGCCTGCCGTCCAGTATTATAGGGTTAATAGCGGGGGCAGACAGACCCGCTGCCCCTATCCGTCCCCTGGCACGCAACACTCCGTTCTCGTCTAAATATGGATCTAGTTTACGCAGCCGGCTTCCCGCTCTGAGGTTTTGCCGTGCGGTTATTCGCTCTATTTCATCGGTAAAACTTTGTCGCTGTGACTCGCGCTGTAGCCACGTCTCGGCTTCTTCCAACAGCTCTACATTCATTGCTTTATCACGGTCGCGACGACACTTGCGTATAAACAGTAATACTCTCGCCATCGTCCTTACCAAGCGCTCATAAGTCGAAAAGCGCTCGGCTCTAGGTACGCTACTGTTTGTCTCTACGCGCTCTACCGTCGCCAGTACCATCTCTACCGTGTTTTCTTGTACGGCTTCACACACCGGCCATACATCTTCGTCTTTGTACAGGTATTCGGGCCCTTTAAACCATCTGTCTTCGCTTGTTTTCATCGCTTCGTTCGCTCGCGTTGCGTCGTCGGCCACGTTCAGCGCCGTCGGGACCCATCTCCATTGTGTGGCCTTTGTAGTTTCGGCTATCTCGCCTAAGCGATGCGCTACGTAGGGTGTGTAACGCACGCTATCATTGTGAATCCAATGCCACACGGTACGAGAGTCTGTCCAAAATATAACTCTTTCGGGTTCCCAGCGCGACTGTTTTCTTATGCTGTGTGCTAAGCGCGCTCCTATCAAGGCCGCCTGTAGCTCTAGGCGCGGCACGCTCAACTGTTTCATAGGCGCTACTCTGGCTTTAGCTGCTGCCAGTGTGACCTCCACTCTACCATCTTGGTGTACGATACGCCAGTAAGCCGCGGTCGCGTACGCTGCTTCGCTCGCATCACAAAATATATGTAACTCCCGTCGTAATAACGGCGCTCCCCCCGTCGGCGCGTAGAGTCGTGGCAACCTTAAGTGTTTCAATTTTTCTATGTCGCTCAGCCACTTAATAATCTCCTCGGCCTCCGTCTCTGGTAGAGCCTCGTCCCACTCTATGTTCAGTCGCCATATACTTTGTAATACAATCTTCGCTCTTATGGTATAGTAGCTTAGTAGCCCCAGCGGGTCGAAAACAGACATAACCGCGCTAAGTGCCTCTCTTTTAGTCGGCGCTCTTCTCAGCTCTTTTACATCAGCCGGTACTCTCGCGAGCGTTGTATTAAACCCGAGCGCGTCGGTACCCGCGTCCCACAGTAGGCCCAGCGTGCGACCACTATCTAAATTTGATCCCAATTGTTTAGGCGCGGTGGCACGGCTCTCAGTCGGCAGCTCAGCTAAGACCGCAGCCTCGTTAGAGTTGAAGCTGGTCAGCTTGAATCCTGCGCGCCGGTGCACGTCTATTACTTGCTTCATAGCCGTGATCGCCTGTTCTTTATCATCGTAACAATCGACCCAGTCGTCCATATAGTGATTTCTCGTTATTGCTTGGCACGCCAGCGGGTACTCTTCCGCGTTCTGTTTCGCGTTCCAGTCGCGAACGCTATGTGCTAGGAACGGCGAACTTTTAGCTCCGAATATCATTGACGTCATTTTATATCTCTTTGGCGGCTCGCTTCTATCACCGCCTCTCCATAAAAACATTTGAGCCGGTTGGTCTGCGGCGGCTATCTTCACTTGTAAGAACATTTCTTGTATATCAGCCGTTATCGCTATCTCTTTCTCACGAAAGCGTAACAGCAGCCCGTTTAATTCTTGCAGTAAATCAGGCCCCTCCAATAATTCGTCGTTCAAACAAATTCCATTTGCTTTAGCGGCCGCGTCGAAAACCAATCTTATCTTCCCCGGCTTATTTACATTTACGACGGCGAAGTGAGGTAGGTACCACGCTTTCGCGTCGTCTGTCTCGCTCCCGTCACACTCAGTGGCGTAGCCTTTATTTAATAAATTGTCTATCTGCGACTTATATGCTTGTTCGAACTCTTTCGACTTATCCATTTTCCGTTCTATCGAAAGTAATCTTCTTACGGCGTTATCGTAGCTCGGTGGCAAACTAACATTATCTCGCTTCCAAGGTAAACTAACCTCACACTGGTCGCCGACACGTTTAATACTCTCATTGAACGCGTTAACCGCTCTCGTCTCTAGCGGGTTAGCGCGCTCCCTCTTAGCGATACCCAGTGAATCTATCTCGAAATAACGTTTTACTATGTCCCTTAGCTCTTCTTCAGGTGGGATGAGCTCCGTTTTATAAACGTTCGACGAGCCCCCTAGCGCCTTAGTACGGGGCGCCGTTCCATGTATAACCCACCCGAGCCTCGTGAGCGAAGCTACCGGCTGCCGACGGCCGCCTGTTAACAGTTTGCGTGACACTATCAGATGCCAATTATCGGCCCCGATGAGCAAACGTGGTTTAATTCTTTCATAACACACGTCGCTAGTCGATAATCCTCGTAAGTGCGCGTACTGTAAGCAATCTTCATTTACTGTTTGATGATTGAGCGTTAGACCCGTCATTGTCTTGGCGCGAACGTGATGTGTGCTTTCGTCTCTTCCTACTAACACCAAACTAACATCCTTGCTGTTCGCTACGCTCCCTTGCGCGTTTATACTACATATACGCAAGTCTTTTACAGGCCCTGACGCGCCTATTTCATCCGCCAGGTCCTGGTCTATAATGGTGATCGTCGAGCCTTCGTCCAATAGCGCGTACGTTCGTACGGCTCCGCTAGGCCCCTTCACTGTAATTGGACATACTTTCAATAAGACGGCGTTCTCCGCGACGTTGGCCCTATTAATCGTGGCGATAGTCTCTGTTTGCGACTGTCGCACCAACGTCTCTTCATTACTTGCGGTCCGGTCTTTATGAAGCGATGCGTGGTGACGCAAATAACAATTATTCACCCCGCACCGTTTTTCTTTACAGCGAAATCTCCGGTGCTTATTGTTCACACATTGAAAGCACACACCATTATTTTTAGCCCACTGCCATTTCTCATCTACCGTCATGGTTTTATATTTATTACAGTGGGGTACTTTGTGATCGTTTCCACACATTAAACACGGCGTATGCGGCGTCTCTTTCTGGCCTAAAGTGTATATTCTTGCGACGTTTTTCCTATCAGGGCGTTTTTCTTGGTTACGATTTCTATTAGCGATTGTTTCTTTGCTGTACGACGTTGACGGTACGTACGCGTATCTCAGCTCGCGGTCAGCCTCGCGCATAAGGAATCGAGATAAAATAATAATCTCGGGATCGCTCGATTGGTTTGCTTCAGCGTAGGCTACCCAGTTCGATAATAAGTGCGGGCTAAGTTTCTTCACAACTTCCCGTACTAATAAAGGATTTCGCAAGTACCCTCGGTCATCCACTGCCTGAATTACACAAACTATGTTTTGTAACTTTACTGCGAGGGTATTTAAATCTGTAGCACTCGTGCCCGAGCGCGGTAAACATTTTAAATCTTCTAGCGCTCTGTCTATAAGTACTTCAGGCCGGCCGTAACACTGCTCCAGTGTTTTCATAATACGATCGGGATCGGTGGCGCTCCATAGTAGCGCCGACACACTTTCTTTCGCTTCCCCTTTCAAGCTCACGCGTAATCTTGCTAGGTTTTCCTCTGCTGTGAACTTATATAGTCGTGTCGAATCGCGCACTGCGGCCTTAAACAATAACCATTCGTGAGGCGAGCCGCTGAACGACGGTAGTTCTTGTGTATACCGTGGCATCGGTCGTCTCGATAGAACTTTGTCCAATGTTTCAGCGAGGTTAATCACGCCGTAGTCCTTATTCGTATCGACTACGGGCCTTGCTTCATATTCCATCGGAACCGTGTATTCATACAACGGCCCGTTTCTATCTTTTTCTAAGGCGCGCGCCTCTTTGCGCATTCTTTCTCTCTCTTGCACGACGGCGGGAGCGATATTTTCTTCTCTCTCTTCCGATGTAGGTAGTTGGGTTATTTCGTCGACCCGACACCGAGGGTTGGCCGTATCAAGCCATTCCTTCAGCCTTTCAGGCACGCTCTCGGCGGGTAAGCTCGCATGACTACCCTCCACTATTGTGTCCATCTCGACTTGTAATCTTTGTTGAATAAGTTCCCGTTCTAGTTCCATTTCTCTCTTCTTTATTTCGGCCAATTGTTCCGCGGCCCGAAGTTGCGCCTGCCGGACGCGCGCGGCAACGCTCGACGAACATACTGACGGCGGGTTATGTCTCAAAGCCTCAGTATCGACGGCGGCGGCGGCGGCGGCGGCGGCGACATTACTCTCAACTTCTTTGGTAGGCGGCGGTGGCGGACGTCTCTCAGTACCACTTTCTGTGGCCTCTTCCTGCGTTGTAGCACTCAATAACGGTGGCGGTGGCGGCGGTTGTGGTTGTGGCGGTGGCGCGATCGTAGACGGTGACGCTGGTGGCTCTGCATGGGCTATCGTCTTCTTCCTTGCTCCTCCAGTTTGGCTTCTTGTGCATGGCATCTTCTTCTTTCTTGCTGCGATACCCTACTCCTAACAATCTCTCCTGGGTACACTATGTGGGGAGCCCAGGGGAGGATGGAGGTTGAAGCAGGAGCGGAAAGGTAGGTACTACCCAGCAGAGAAGCTGTGCAACGCAAAGGCGCTCGGCCGCCGGGAGGAACACCCGACAGCTTCCGCAGTGCCAACCTGTGGCCCTCTGTGCGACACAACCCGTACTGGCGAAGCCGGACACTTCAGCCGCCTTGAAAAAGGCGAACTGGCAGCCCCGTCCGTTAGACTGCACCGCCTTGAAACGGCGTTACTCAACACTAAACACAGTTGGCACCGTAAGGCTGTGTTAGCGTGAGCCGCGGTCCACCCGCGTTCGTTGTGGTTACAACGTGACGTAATACGTTTAGTGATGCTTCTTTTCTTCACCCTGGACCTCAGTCTGGAGAACGGACCTCTTTTTCTTTCTTCAAATGGACGTCTACTTGCTGTCTTCAATGGACATCTACTTGCTGTGTTCAATGGTCATCTACTTGCTGTGTTCTATAAGGAACTTCTTTTCTTGATAATGAATCTTCTTTTTTCTTAATGAGCTTCTTTCTTGCTAATGAATCTTCTTTCTTCCTAATAAGCTTCTTTCCGACGCGCTGATTTTCTTTTCTTCAATCCGGCAACGAAGGACCAGGCACAAACTTTTCTTCGTTGACGCGTAGATTCTTCACAGAAAACTTCTAATCCGGCTACGAAGGACCAGGCACAAACTGTTACCCATGCGCAACAGTGTTTACCATACCATAGGAATGCGTCGATTGAAACGAAGATTTTCTCAATAATTTCTTGTATTGTCTTCCAAGTTAGCCATGCGAGCTTACAACCGAGCCTGCGCCCGCAAGGCCCCTAATGTACATTTTTGCTATGCCCGAACTAGTGGCTACTTATCTTATACTACATACATCGATTCCTTACAAACGAAATACATTTCTTATTTTTATAAAACTAAGGTGGGCACGCGCAAAACATTGTGCGCCGGAACCGGCCACGCCCCATCGGCACATTCGAAGTACCGACACGGTTTCTAACATTTCTGTTCACCTCTCTGTCGTACGTCCGACCTCTCGCTTGCTCATGGGCGAGGCTTGCCCCCTCCAAGAATTTATAAAATAACTACCTACATTTATTTTGACATTTATCAGTCTGTCTCTTTTTATTATACTGACCCATCCCGCTCATTTACAGGGACCATCGGGGGGCCACAGACTGAATACCCACCTGGTGCCTGAAAACTTATTTATTAAAGATAAGTTTTCAGTCACCCTTTTTCAGGCTACCTATGTCATCGACCTATGTCTTAGGTCTCATTATTTCACAGTATTACTAATAAAACGTCATTGGTTTTACTCAGTACTTTATACTTACATAGTCCCTACCACCTCGCCTGGCTTCATTGGGATACCTCTGGTTTTCCACCAGCCCAGGATTGTAAGACCTAGAACCTTGATACCTTTCCCTACCTACCTAACTAGTATTAATTACTTATAGCTAATTAGGTTAGCACAATGAAACCAGGGAACACAAATAGTTTTTATTTTCATACCAAACACCTTACACTATAAGTTAGGTCACACATTAGGGCTTATGTAAGTACTAAGTTTATTTAATTACACTATAACTTAATTATCTTAAAAACTATAAAAGCCACACAAACGTAAAGCATATCACTAGAAAGCTTATAATTTTATCTACGTTATTAAACTAAAAAGAACGTTACATATTCATATACAAAAAAGTTATCAAAGTTATAAGCTTATGGCTTTTACTAGGCAAGTTTAGCAAATATTACTTATGCTAGGTACTTACATGATATAAACAATCACTGATTTTAATCACTATTTACGCACTTAGTGTCACTTTAAATTGTCTTTTATCACAGATTGATGCTGTCCGTAACACCGGCTGTCAGCTGTTGTAAAAATGAGCTAAGTGTGCGCAATTAAAACGCTTCCGAAAGCACCCGAAAGTAACAAAATATAGATTAAACACGCTACATTATTTTATATTCAGCCAGATAAGTTTCAGAATCCGTGCCCTAAGCTTTTTTACGGTTTTCCAACATTTATTACAACGTAGGATGGGTAGGAATGTTCAGACCCAAATGCCCGATCTTATAAAGAAATGTCCTGCTTGTTGTCTCATTATAATTCCAAAGGAAAGAAACATGAACATGACATTGTACAATTTACCAAATATGTGGGAGAAAGGGCTACCTACATTACTTTCTGTAACGGTTGGGTTTAAGTTGCTTATATAAATGCTTGTTCATAAAACAATAATGTATAAGGTAGTATATTCAGTAGAGCAAAAGTTTTTACCTAAACCATCTCTTGACGAGTCTTTTAATATAAATTAAAAATATTCAAAAGTACCTAACTCCATGTTTCAAACTTTTTTAGTTTTATTTTTGCATTCACAATGCAATATTTGTTATTGATATCCCATCGGAGCTGGTTGTGAGACGGGTCGACTTTTTCTAATACTTCATTTTCATTTTTCCAATACCTAACTCCATGTTTTCAAATTATATATTTCTTTATAACTTTATATTCTTAAATATATGGGGGTACCAAACGCAGGCTTGCTTATCACCCCTTTTTTGTATCAAGAGGAGAATGCGATCTTTAGGCATACCAAACGGCATGTTAGAATTGGTCACACCAATGTTAATTTAATTCCTTTAAAAAGTTATTATAGGTACGCATACAGGAAGTAATGAGGCTAAGGAACCACTATCAGAGAAATTAGAAGCGATTTAACGTTTTCACGTTTAGGTAAGAATTTCAAGTCCTAGTAAGAAATGTTATTGGATTCCTTAATATACTCGTTATAACTCGTAATACGTACGTACAAGAAAGTATTTGAGGCTAAGGAAACATTGACGGAGAAATCAGAAGCAATTTTATGTGTTCACATGTATCAAAATCTCAACTTTTAGCAAGAAATGTTTTTATCTAACTTTATTAACTTGTTCTACCTAGTAATAAAGGTACGCATACAGAAAGTAATGAGGCTAAGGAACCATTCTCAAAGAAATTGGAAGCGATTTTCATGCGCTCACGGCACGTCAAAAATGACTAACTTGCCGTTGGAAATATTCCTGGATTCTTTCAGATCCTGACTGAATCAGCATTACTTACTCTACAATCGTGCCAAGTTTGAGCGACGGGGGAATTTATCGGGTTACATAACTAAATCGGAAAGGCAAAGAATATATAGGTACACTAACGCTAAAGAGCATGTTCCTCGCCGCGACCATTGTCATCATTATCAATAATTTCTTCCGTAGTATGTAAAATGTAATCATTATTAATAATTTCTTCCGTAGTATGTAAAATGTAATCATTATTAATAATTTCTTCCGTAGTTTCAACAATCGGGATCTGTGTTCCCCAATATCTACAACCTTGGTCTCTCCAAGGTGAAAGTGGACAGGCATTTCGAGAGCACGCATGCAAGCTGGCACTTCATAAACAAGATAGTGGTCCAATGCTTGCTCCGTTTATTATAAAAAAAGTTGTTCGTATTGATGACACATTCATCCCCTGAGGTATAGTCCGTTCGGTTAGATAGTGTCGGTACACCCGCACGGCATTGTGGCAGAGCGACACTATCTAAGCGAATGGACTATAAGTATTTGTAGTACCTACTACTCAATCAAAAAGTAAGAGTGTGATAAGAATCATAGAAGTCGTATGTACGCTCGCTACGTTGACTCAGCTATATTTATCACTAAGGCACATTATAATGCCAATTCCACTACTATACTACTAACCACTCAAAAGTTTGTAAACAAAATGACCATTGTTTTATACAATAAAGAATAATTGTTGTCTGTACAAACAAACTATTGCTAAACAATATTCTTCAGTACCGTTTCTATCCTGGATAAGTAAAGTTAAAATAATGAAAATACTGTTAATTTTTTCATCACTAATTTTCCTCTGTGAGAGTGAATCAACAAATGTAGTTTGCCATGCGTGTTTCTACGGTACCTGCTACGAAAAACTAAAATTAATTGAAGGTATACAAGTGTCAGGACAAATTGCAATGGATCGAATGGAAAATTACCTGCACGTACATTATAAAGATTATCGGTCAAACGACTACACGGCGATACTCGACTTGAATAGTGGAACTCCGAAACTACATCTTCTACCTATAGATTACACTATAGCAAGAGCTATTAACCACGCTACTGGGGAAGTATACATGTCTGGTGCAAGAGGGATTTATGTATACAACAGTGTTACAGGTAGTATCAAGCAATTCGGATTTTTCAACGAAACAATATCGCAAATGCAATACAAGAGGAAGTTGTACTTCGCCGAATCGAGCAAAGAAGGTCTGTTTTACATCGAAAACAACAGAACTGTGTCGATTCCAGAATTGTCCGATTTCGTAGTTGACGATTTCGTTATTGACAGGTATGACGATATTTATTTCATAAGTGATAATATTCTGTACAGATACAGAAATAATGATAGAAGACCGAGAATTTTTAGCAATATCCTTTACTCCCTGACTACAGATAAGTACGATAACGTCTATTTAATAGAAACATCGTCGAGAACTTTATTCAAGATGGATTATGTCAAAGACCGGATAAAAGAATTGGGAATATTTGGCAGTGGAGGTATTTTTCGGGCTGTTTTCGATAAAGACAATCGTTTGATCTACTGCGATGTCTTGGAAGATAGTATTTATATTATGTATCCGAATTCTACGAATTGTACAGTGGTTAGGAGAAGAAAGAAAAAAGGTAAAATTGACGTTAGTAAATTGGGTTATTAATTATTTACTTATTTGATTTTTAATTTGTTGCTAGGTCTGTTGTTTTTGAAATAAATGTATTTTTCTGTTCTCTTTCTTTCATCCACAGAACACGGAAAGATTTTTTTCGTGCTTTCTTCTTTCACTCATCACATGTAAAAATTTTAACTAAAATATCGTTGCCTAACTTCATAAAAAATAAGACTTCTTAGTTTAATCTATATTTGCCTAGGTACATAATCTAATATATTTAATTACTAGCGGCCGCCCGCGGTTTCAATACTCAATACTCAATACTCAATAATTTATTGCAAACCATAGTGTACATACATAAGGTGGTAAAAGCAAATCTAAAGATCACCATGGACCCTGTCAGGCACGCAATTTGGTGGAAAAGGAGAGGAAGCTCCTTTTAAAGACAGATGTATATTAAATAAGTATGAAATAAGTCTAATTAAATTTGAATATATATAAATATATATGTCATTATCTTTATTAATTTACTATTATTATTGTATTAATTTATCATTAAAATATTCATTTAGGTCATAGTAACATTTATTAATTAGGAATTGTTTTAAATTGTTGATGAATGTCAAATTATTATCGTCATTAATTAGCGAATTAGGTAATTTATTATATATTTTAACAGATGAATGAAATGTACTTGATGATGTCAGCTTTAAACGGGAATTTGGGACTATTAATTTATTTTTATGTCGTGTCGAATGATTAGTAGTTAAATCTTGTCGCTTTTTATAGAATATACTGTATTTTCGAACAAATTTACATATTTCAAAAATATATAAACATGTAAGAGGCAGGATCTCATATTTACGAAAAAACGGTCTACAACTTTCTGTCTGCTCGATGTTAGCTATGATGCGGATCAACGTTTTTTGGGCAGTAAACAGTGATGCCACGTCAGTGCTGTTGCCCCACAGCACCACGCCGTAGCTCAGCCAAGCATGGGCATAGGCATAGTACGTGATTATTGCTGTTTCTACATCCGTTGTCTTTTTTATTTCGCGGAGTGCATAAGAAAAGCTAGATAGCTTTTTCTTAATTTTAAGTATGTGGGCTTTCCAATTTATGTGTTTATCGATGACTATCCCTAGCAACGAAAATTCATCTACACTTTCTAATTTTATGTTTTTGTAACTGTAGTCTATATCTAACCTATTCTTTTGTGGAGGGTGAAAAGTCATTATTTTTGTTTTAGAAAAATTAATTTTAAGATTATGATCATACAACCAGTCTGATGTCTTAGTGAGTAGAGAATTGAGATTTTCGTTTACACTATTATTATTGTTCCCTTTATTACATTTTAAATACTTACAAAATTATATTTCTAAACATTAAATTTTTACAATGTATAACACTAAAAAATATAACATTTAAAAATACAAAAATGCAGTTCCCCAACGGCAGCAAGATCAAGGTCCCGGCTACCGATGGTTAAGGATCCAGAGACAGGAACCTTCTCACTATACGGGCCGTGTCCAGAAGTACTGCCTTCTGCATCTGACTCCCGATCCATCCACCTAACGCAAGCCTCTTAAGGTGTTTATCGAGGCTCTTGGCTATCAGACCATGGGCAGATATGACTATCGGAACAATAATTGCTGAATCAATGTCCCACATGTCAACAATCTCGTGAGCTAAATCAAGATATTTGTTTTCTTTATCTTTTTCAGCTTTCACAAGGTTGTCGTCATGGGGAACAGTGACATCAACAATTATCGCGCGGCGTTCGTGTCGATCTACCAATACAATATCAGGCTTATTAGCTACAATAGTCCTGTCTGTAATGATAGATCGATCCCAATACAATGTGGCATGGCTATTTTCAAGGACCTGTTCTGGTGCATACCTGTAGTACGGCACCTCGGATGCCACAAGACTATGTTTCAGAGCAAGTTGTTGGTGTATTATCCTGGCCACTTGGTTATGTCTATGCAAATACTCGCCGTTTGCGAGACGAGAACAACCGGAGATTATATGCCTAAGGGATTCACCCGGACGATGACACGCTCGGCAAATATCCACTGTGCCATCCCTTAGGATATACTTTCGGTAGTTATTCGTCATCACAACCTCATCCATAATTGCACAGACAAAACCTTCGGTTTCACCAAAAAGATCACCGAAACGGAGCCAGGATACTGAGGCTAATAAATCTACGTCGGGCCCATGGAGAGCCCGGTAGAATCTGCCATGTAACTCCTTGCTTTGCCACACAGTGTTGCGGTCGGAAGTACTAAGTACTACAGGTTTGCGCCAGTTTTCTTTTGCTAAAAATAGAGGAGTCAGTCCATTGTCAACAGCAACTACATCTCTATGAGACCCCATATCAACTTGGAGAAAATACTCCCTAAGATTGCATATCTCGCGGTTATGCAATGTCTTAGCATTTAAGAAGCCACGACCACCGCACTTCCGCGGGATATATAATCTCATGGTCGATGAACGTGGGTGATGTATGCGGTGTGCTGTTAGCAATGTACGAACTTTTCTATCCAGGGCATCCAGTTCAGTTTGAGTCCATTTAAGTATGCCGAAGGAATACATCAGTACCGGCATGACCCATCCATTGTATGCGCGAACCTTGTTTCCGCCAGACAAAAGACTTTTAAGGACTTTTGAAAGGCGCCCCAAGAAACGCTCACGCAACGACTGTTTCATGTCAGCATCGTTGATGCCTAATGCCTGTGACATACCTAAATATTTATAGGTTTCATTTACGGAGAGAGATCTAAGATGAATAGAATCCGAGAGTTGTATACCCGTAGATTCCATTATCTGACCACGCTTTACATGCATGACTGCACATTTGTCCACACCAAATTCCATTTTAATGGCATTACTGAAAGCTTCAGTAACCTTCAGCAACGCTGTCAAATGAGAACTGCTATGGGCAAATAGTTTCAGGTCATCCATGTACAGCAGGTGTGATATTACTTGACCATTTCTCCGTAAACGATAGCCTAACCCTGAACTCTCGAGAAGTGTACTCAGAGGGTTCAAGGCCAGACAGAACCACAATGGACTCAAACCGTCACCCTGGAAGATACCTCGCTCTATTTTTATAGGATCGCCCTGACCTAGAATCCGTCGAGATCCTGGATAGAAAAGGACCGTTCTCCATTTTCGCATGCACGATATCAAGAAAGTGCGTAGAGTTGTATTTATTTTATACAACTCCAGCACCCTCATGAGCCACGAATGCGGCACGGAATCATAGGCCTTCTTATAATCTATCCAGGAAGTCGACAGGTTCTTTCGGTTTCGACGAACCTGTTGGTTAATAGCCATGTCAATGAGGAGTAGCTCCTTAGTACCACGGGCCCCATTCCTACATCCATTCTGAGAGGCGACCATAATAGAATTTTGATTAATGTGTTTATTAATCTTCGACCTCAAAATGGACGTAAGAATTTTATAAATTGTTGGCAGACAGGTGATAGGTCTATAGTTTTTGGGGTCCGCAGTACTACCAGATTTATGGAGCAGATGGGTTATGCCTGTTGTCATGAATTCTGGAAGCGATCGAGATAATAAAGCACATTGAAATTGAGATGCTAAGCAAACGTGCGAGCTAGGTAACCATTTATACCAGAAATTGTGCAGTCCATCCGGGCCTGGAGATTTCCAGTTGGGTAAGGAACGAACTGCACAAACTACGTCTTGGTAGTCAATGGTTACTTCATTCATATCAGGTATAAGCTCACACGAACGCTCAACATCCTCCAACCACGCGCCTTCAGAGTGAGTGACAGGCACAGACCAGATGTTGTGCCAAAAAGAAATCATGGCATCATCATCCGGCCGATGCATATCAGTATCACTCTGATCCGATCGCTCCCAGGATGCATAAACACGTCGTTGATCTCTCTCGAACATGCGGTTCTGAGTAAAGCGATCGACTCGCACCCTATACCTTCGAATACGATTAGCCCATGCACAAATTTTCTGCTTCAGGAAGTCGATGCGCTCTGTGACACATGAAATATAATTTTGAGGACTAATACCAGTCCCCAAGAATGCACGTTTCACAAAGCGCATGACCCTAGGGCGCATGTTGCCCTCCCTAAAGCAGCTGAGCTTACCGATGAGTACCCTAGCCTCACTGATACGACGCTCAATCCTACATTGCCAGGCTGGTATAGCCAGGCGAGGGCGTGTTGCTGTGTCAGTATTTGGAAATTTGACATGAGCAACACGACAAGCTGTAATTATTGTTACAAGATGTAAGAAGGGAGATGTCGTCAGCGAACAATATACAGGGCTCGTTTATGATCTTGGGTAGGTCATTTATGTAAACTAAAAATAAAAAGCATCCGACTACGCTTCCCTGCGGAATAGATGCGTTGACGACTCTACAATCCGAACGCATACGTGTGATATTATTATTATCAAAGTACTCTATTTCAACGTACTGTTGCCTATCCTTCAGGTACGACGCAAACCATTTGTGGGCGACTCCTCGAATACCTATGCCGTGCAATTTATTCAGCAGAATATCATGTTGTACTCTATCATATGCTTTAGTCATATCTAACAGGATACCCACACCATACTGTTTTATGTATTTGTATACGGCTAGAGTTGTGGAACGATTCTTCCTAAAGCCATTCTGAGAGTCGTCGAATATTTGGTACTTTTCACAAAACTTACTAACTCTATTATACATAGCTGTTTCAAAGACTTTGGAGGCTGTTGATGAAATGGATATGGGTCTGTAGTTACTAGGATCAGTTTTATCGTTTTTTTTTTATAGACTGGTTTTATGAGTGTATTTTTCAATAGGTCAGGGAAAACACCTTCGCTAAAAGACTGGTTTATTAAAAACGTAAAAGGAATCGTTAGCTCTACTGCACATTCTCTAATTAAACTCGGTGGCAATTCGTCCATTCCGCAACTGTTTTTATTTTTTAAGCTCTTTATAATTTTATGAACTTCTCGGCTATCGACCGGGCTGAGATATATGGAGTTTTCGATCGGATGAAGTACGGGGCGGCCGCGGGCATGGTTATCCTTTTGCACGTCAATGGAGGCGTCGGCGGCAATGGGGCCGTCGCTATGGAGCTGGTTGTCGTCACTATGTTGGCCAATGGAAGCAAAGTAATTATTAAATTCATTGGCAACCTGTTCTGGATTGGAAATTAGAGATTTATTTATATTTAATTTAATATTACATTTAGTTTTTTTATTTATTTTATTAGTTTTTTCGTTAACTATATTCCACATTGTTTTTAACTTATTATTTGATAATTTTATTTTATTTTTATAATGAATTCTTTTAGAATAGTTAATTAATTTCTTTAATATTTTTTCATATTGCTTATAATGTTGTTTTAATATTTTATTATCAGATTTTATACTAAGTATTTTTAATAGCCTCTTATTTTTACATGACTTCCTTAACCCAACAGTTAACCAATATTTCTTTGACGATGTCTTTAATTTTACATTACGTTTCGGCATACACTGATCTAATTTTTTTACTAATATATCATGAAATGAACGATAGTTTTCATTAATATTTTTATTAGGATTTAATATTTCATACCAATTTATTGTTTGTAATTGTAATTTAAATTCTGTTATTGATTTTTTACTATACAGTCTTTTCTCTACATTCCAATTAAATTGTTTTGTTTGTGTTTTTGTTGTCATTAAATATAACACTGTTCCCGAATGATCAGAAAAGCCATGTTCCCTAACACCTGTAGAGAGAAGCTCATTGTTAAAGTTAGTGAAAATATGATCTAAGCATGCATGTTTACGAGTTGGTTCTTTAATATGTTGCGTAAGATTATATTCTGACATTAAAGATAGAAAATCTGAGGCGGTTTTGCTTTTTTTCAATATATCTATGTTAAAATCTCCTCCTAAGATTATTTTATGCTTAGCAAACTTACTGTTAATGAAATTTAAAATTAGTGTTAAGTGTCGATAAAAAATGCTTTCCTCCCTTCCATTCCAATACACTACTACGATTAAAGTTTTATCTTTACATAATTCAATAGCTGTTACTTCTAACACAAATTCTATGGACATGCGAGTGATATCACTTATCTCCTTATATTCTAGGTGATCTTGTAACAGTATGCAGACTCCTCCTCCTGTGTGTTTTTTCCTGCAAAACGACGCTGCCACTGTGTATCCCTCAAAGTGTACCAGCTCGAGCTTTTCTTCTGTTAGCCATGTTTCTGTGACACATATAGCGTTGTAGCCAGGATTTTTATCTATGAAGGCATCTAAGGTGTTCCGTTTATTAAACAAACTTTGCATGTTTTGATATAAAACTTTAAACTGATTAGTGTTTTCGAAAGGAATCATTGTTGCTATAGCCTTCTTGGCTATGGGTGGTTGAGTTATTATCAGCATTTATAGGTTTCTTTCCTATATGTTGTGAAGCAGTAAGGTCATGTTTTTGTTGGGGAATATTTTTAATATCGATTCGTTTTCCTTCTATATACAATTGGTTGTTTCTTATGACAGCGTGTAGTCCTTTTCGTCGCGCCAAGAGCATTTCTTCTCGTAAAGTTGTCCTTTTCCATAAAGCAGTTTTATCAAGGAATTCTGATACCGATATCCCAGTTTGTCTAAAGAAACTACCATTTTCTATTATTTGTTTTGCCGTTCTCTTACTTAGGAACTCTATTATAAGTGGTCGATTTCCGTTTTTATTATAACGCCCGATTCTGTATAAATCCTCAATGTAGCCAGTCAAATCTATCCCCATTACATCCCAAAACAACGTATATATCCGTTCATATAAGTTACTTTCAGGTTCTTTATAGTATTCAGTGAATCCATAAATAACATTTTTTTTTGTATTATTGTCGGGTTGTTTATTTTCTTCAATAGACATAATTTTTCTTTCTAGGTCTTCCATTTGCTTTTTCAGAATGCAGTTTTCTTTTTGAAAAGTATCTATTTTATTATTTAACTGTTGTATTTCTATTATTCTGTTTCTATTTTGCTCACATATATTATCTATTTGAAGTTTAAATTCTTCCTTTAATGATTGCATTGCTTGAAATACTTCCTTTTGTATTATATTTTGAAGTTGCAATAAAATGCTTGTATTATTTTCTTCTAGTTTTTGCTTGACCACTTCGCTTAAACTGTGTAACGTTAATTCTTGACTAGTAGTAGTTCTCACATTCTCTGTGTTAATAGTGTCGTCACCCAGGAAGGTTGTATTTTCTGAGTTTATACTATCATTATTTTGCTTATTTTGAGTATTTGAATATTTGCGGATGGTTACATTGTCCACATCAGGCGATTTGCATTGATTCTGAAGCCCACTGCTGTGATCTTTGGGTCTTAGGGGTGTACTCTCGTTCCCAGACTTCGGCATCTTGCAATAGCAGGCAGGGCACTTCCATTTCTGCTTGTGCTCTGGTGTCATAGTGTTATAAAAACGACAGCTTGGAACATTTGCACATTCCAAATCATAAGTGCTGTGACATTGTGAACAGGTAAGATATTCTCTTTTTGGGGTTTTTTTATGGCATCCAGCACAAATTGTATTCATTTTGAACGTTAATTTCCTTCAACTTAAAATTATAATTCTAATAAATAATTTTAATTTTTTGCTAGTTAATTTACGCAAGATAGCGCCATCTATTGCCGTAGTGTACAGTTGAAACTTTGCAGAAGCGCCCTCTTTATTAGTTTCGTTACACTTACTATGTTAGTGTCTCTATTCACCACTAGATGTCGCTAGGTGGTGTTTAAACAATAATAAATCTGCTCGTAATTACAATTTAAAATTTTTGCGGTTATTCTTTTTCAAGCAATCACACAAATAATAGTTTATGTAAGCTCAAAACTTCGTAGAAACTCTTATTTAAGTAGATGGTTCTCTAAACTTTTACTTCAAGATGACGGTATTTCGGGAATTACTCACAAAAAAGGTATCACTCAGATGTTGAGAATTCGTTTCCAATATTTCCTTTGTTACCACTTTTTCATTTCTTGAATGACATTGAAAACATTATCACAAATTAATTTGAAGATTATATTGATTTTAAACTCAATTGCACTTGGATATTCTCTTAATTGTAATTTTAAATACTTAAATTATACAGAGCACAGTGTTTACGTTGCGCGTAGCGCCCTCTCTCCTCGCGTGGTTCCCGTTCCCGTGGGAATATCGGGATAAAAAGTACATATAAACCTTCCTCTTGAATTACTCTATCTATTAAAAAAAAACGCATCAAAATCCGTTGCGTAGTTTCAAAGATTTAAGCATACAAAGGGACATAGGGACAGAGAAAGCGACTTTGTTTTATACTATGTAGTGAAGATACAAAATTCTACATAATAGATACTATACAAGCGGAAGTTGTACTTCGCCGATTCGAGAAAAGAAGGCTTTACATCGAAAACAACAAAACGGTGTCGATTCCAGAATTATTGTCCGATTTCGTAGTAGACGATTTCGTTATTGACAGGTACTTCGACGTGGTGATAGATACGATAATATTCTTAAGAAATCTATAATCTTTACTCGCCTACATAATTAATATCGGCGTTTTACCTAAAAATAAAACGCTTATTAAGCGATAACCTTATTTGAAGCCTAAACAAAATATATTTGAGAGTAGCGAACTTGAGTTCCGGTAGCAAGTCGGTTTTAGCTAGCTCTAATCCTGTGACGTCACGTCCGGTTCACCTGGGAAAAAACCGCAGAGCTCGAGCTGCTAGCGGTATCCGCCATTGGTCTTCAAATATATTGATAATTGTGGGATGCCTACCAGAGCTCTGGAAGAGCTTGGTAGCATCTTCTAAAACACCAGGCAGAATTAGAAGTGTTAGGCTTCAAATAAGGTTATCGCTTAATAAGCGTTTTATTTTTAGGTAAAACGCCGATATTAAGCTTTGAACCGTTATTTGAAGCCTAAACAAAATATATTTGAGATCTGTTTGTTATCGCCTGGTGGGCCGGACGAGGACGCCAATGTGATTTAATAGCTATAAATTATTTGAATATAGCACTAATAGTATTTTTCTAAGAAAAGGATTAAATAAGATAGAAAAAGTTTAGAAATTACAAACTTTATTAAATTATTTCTTATTATACCTAATAACTTGTAATTAAATCAGTTTACATTTTATGTCATAATCATAGACAAAAATTAATGTGGAATGAACATAGCTAGGTAACTTAGGTAAGTGATTACCACAACAACAATAAACTAATAAACATTCAGTAGGTAATAGTCAGTGTAAACATTATTAATCAATGACAAGAAAAATAATTAACTAAAAGTTAATTACCAAAATAAGGAGTAAATTCAAAAACAAAGAAAACAAAATATCCAAATAAACTTTTAACTTATTTATAAATGAACTACTCATTTACAGGTGTAAATAAATTTGTGATAGTGTTTCTGTTGTGACTGGAATTACTTATTTCTCTACAGTAAAAGTTTAAAAATGTATTTTTCGAACGCCAGTTACCCCGAGCTAAAATCTCATCTAAGGGACAGTTCTGAATCCAGTTTTTGGATGCTACTGCAGAACGAATACTTCCAGCACTAGCCTTAATACCTGCTTGTAAAAGAACTTTCTTTACCCATCCAGCAATCACTGTCCTGGACGCAGCCTTAGGGGCTCCACAAGTTGTCAAGAATAAGTTATCAACACCGCATGCGGCACGTCTCGATTGAGATAAAGTTAGAACACGGTTTATCCAAAATAAAGGATCTAACGCTCTATTTTCTGTGTTTTCTTTTAAACGCCACCCCGACTGACGGTTTGTAACAGTATCGGTTTTAGAACCATATTTTGGCCAAAATATAACATAATTAGTGTGAACAATGTAATTCGAACCTACAATACTGAGAAGCGTCAGATCGTGCACTCGACGATCTGAGCATAATAAAAGTAATATAGCAGCACGAGCAGAACACTGAAATAAATTTTCGGAATCAGGGCTATTAATACTAAGCCAGCTAACTAAACTTTCGGTATCCCAAATAGGGGGTTTACTATTATTGGTTTTAGATACAATATTAGAGTTTCTAATACTCTTTAGTACTTGGCGAACCAGAAGATGAGAACTTAGTGGATTTTGTAAATTAGGGTCACAGAGCGTTGACACTGCTGACTTGTAAAGTAAAATAGTGTTAAATGCCAACCCATCTATTTGATGCAAATCAATTAAGAAACGAGCAAGATCAGCTCCCTCAGGTTTCACAATATTAACGGAATTTGAAAGGGCCCAATCTCTCCATTTTTTCCAGGCATGTTTGTAAGTTTGGGATGAAGAATCCCGCCAACACTTTTGCAAAAACTGCTTTTGGCTAGGAGACCAGCCTGTCAAACTTTCCGTCCACCCCCACATTTCCAAACTTCTAGGGTCATATCCGAAAGATGCGGCGGTGGCTGACCCGTGGTCGCGTCTATCAGAACTTGGTCCAGGTTGCGAATCGTGAATGGTGGTGCCATGGCTCGATTCTTGAGATCGGCCCTCCAGAACACTTTGACCCAACGTGGAGCAACTATTAGATATACCCCGGTGGCTGTGTTGAGGTGTTGTAACACACGAGGCATTAGAAACGGTGGTGGGAAGACCCATGCCAGGGGATAATTCCATATTTGGCTGAACGAGTCGTGGAAGCAGGCCCTTTGATCCGTCAAATCCAGAGAGCAATATTTTGGAACTACATGGGCTACTGCGGAGGCAAACAGATCTATTATTGGTTTCCCGAATTTGACAAAAATTGGATGTGTTATTTTTGGTAATAAATGCCATTCTGGAGGACTGACAAGGCGGGATAAGCGATCCGCTTCCACATTGTAGCGACCTGGTAGGTAATGGACCTGTATGTGAATTTGGTAGGTGTCCAGCATACTGAATATCTGGTAAGTTAGATTCATAAGTTGTATTGACCGTGTTCCCCCTTCGTTCCTCAAATATGCAACTACCGATTTGTTGTCGCTCTGTATTAATAACGTCGTACCGGCCAGGTGCGGAGCGTGATCTTTTAGGACGTACCAAATAGCTAACATCTCTCGATGGTTGGAGTGCAATTTCGCTTCCTCTATTGACCACTGGCCTCCTAATCTGACATTGTTCAGCTGAGCGCCCCAGGCCATCCCTGATGCATCGGTAACTAGATAATTGGACACAGGCTGGTAATGTATCGGTGAGGACATTTCCAGGTTCATGGTCCACCATTGCAATTCCGCCATGGCTGGGCTCGGAATTTGATACTGGATATGAGGATTCTTGGTTAGCAGCTCTTGGCAATGCTGGAGGAGAGCTCTGTGATGCAGACGTCCCCTGGGTATTGGGAAACTGGCAAAATTTGCCTGACCTACTATACTTTGAATCTCTTTGAGAGAGGCTACTTTCCTTTCCAGGAGTTGTAATAACTTCAACCGCATATCTCGACACTTTTGAAGAGGAAGGTATTTTTGGTTTATGTGAGGATTCCAGACAATTCCTAAGTATTGGATAGTTGTTTGAGGTACTAGCACTGATTTCGAGTAATTTATTTGCCAACCTAGGCTTTCTAGTAATCGAGTTACTTCTTGTACTTCGTGAGACAGGAGGCGAGGGTCCTGATTGACACATAGATAATCGTCTAAATAGACTGCTATACGAATCCCCTTTTCGCGAAGTATCTGGGCGACCCAATTTGTCAAAGATGCGAAAATTTTTGGTGCACACGCTAGACCAAAAGGGAGACACGTCATTTGATACAACTGATGGTCGTAAATTAGACGTAGGAAACGTCTGTGACTTTTCGAGACCGCTAGGTGAAAGTAGGCATTTGACAAGTCTATTTTTACCAACCAGTCGTTGGGTTGAAGAAAATCCGAAATTTTGTGCATATTTATGAGCCTGAACTTCTGTACATCGACATAATGGTTTAGGTTTTTTAAATTGAAAATGGGACGCTTGGATCCGTCGTTTTTTGGTATTAGAAACATTGGTGATATGAAGCTCGGGCTTAGAACTGCAGGCTCCAAGACATTCATTTCTAACAACTGGCTTATGATTCTGTCCATTTCCGGCGATTTCGGAGTCTGGAGATGGTGATTCTGTGGCTTTGGTACTATCAGTGGGGGTTTGATTAGAAAAGGAATTCGAAAATTTTGAATGAGTCTTATTAATGTGCTTGGAGCTTGAAGTTCCTCCCAATGAGTTACAAAATGTGTCAATCGCCCTGCTCGGTCAGAATTTTCGTTTTGTTTGACCACGCGAGGTAGGCTGACTGGGATATCGAGCCTGTCCACGAAAATTATTTTGGTACGAGTCATGACCCTGAAAGTTGCGGTTCGGCCTCTGGCGAGAGGGCCTTTGGTTCGGAATTGCTTTCTGATTTGGACGAACATGAGGATGAACAGCGTTATGGTTATTAAAATAACCCTGCGAGGGCTGTTTATTCATAAAATCGGTATTCGAATAGTTTTGCATAAAAGTCGGCATTCTTGGATAATTGACAGCTAAACTAGGCATGGCCTGAGCTTGCTGATATTGCTGTGCTTGCGCAGCAGCTTTGTTTTGAGTTGGCGCACGAAGCGGCCAAAAAACTTTCGAAATACCCCCAGCTTTTTCAATAGTACTCGAAAACAGTTCTTTTTGAAATAAATACTCACATGTGGGTGGAATTTTTCGTAAGCTAGCTTTCAAAAAATTATCTTTAACAGATCTAAGCATATTGTCCCGTCGCTGTTGTATTATCTCAGCCCTGTGGCCGCAAGCTAGTTGTAAAACATCACTACTTATTTTCTGAAAGCTACCTTTTACGAAGATTTCGTTAATTTTATCTTTCAACGAGGAAGATGTTACAGTGCCAGATGTACCCACCCATTCAATTAGCGATTTGAAACCTTGCTGAGCTGCTTCATTTTGCTTAATTAAGGCCTGAGTCATTGACGCAAAACCGCGCTCTATAAGGGCAATGGAGGTATTCTTATCATAAGGCTTAATCTCGTCATTCGTTTCCAAATATGTGAAACCCGGTTTGGAACAGTAAAGTTTTTGCACTTCTGCATAACGAACACTATCCCACTCTTCGGTGTTGAAGTGCTGCATGCGATTTATAAAATCTAAATGATTAGAACTACTTTTTGGAATGGAAGGTTCTTTTAAAACAGTATTCAAAGGCAAATCGAACGCACAGGTAGGCTGTGGCATGTCAGTTTCCTGTTCGTTATCAGAGTAAAGCCCCCCACTAACATTAGCACTAACTTCCGAAACATCAGACACATTATCACAGTTTAAATGCGGCACAGGTACATAAGTACTAGAATGAGCAGGTTGAAATGAAACGCTGCTAGCCAAAAATTGTTGTATACCACTTACTTGCTCAGCTAAATAACGAATAGCCTTTTCGGATTCGTTATCCTTACGCCGCCGCTTACTTTTCTTTTTCGCGCCATCCGATTTTCGTTTAACGCCTTGTCGCGATGACATTTTCTCGGCTACAGTAGCGGGTGGCGGCGTATTTTGCGAGCGTCGCTTCTCAGGATTCCCCCCTGATGAGGAACCCGAAGACGAGTCAGATAATTCACTGCTGTTATTAGTATGTTCCATATCTGAAAACAACCCACAGTTAATATTTTTCAAAATTACAGTTACGAACGGTAACACCGTTATAATTTCCAACTGTAAAATAAATTTCCAGTATTAAAATAAATCAATTTAAAGTAAAAAAGTGTAAAGTTAAATATTGAATTCAAAACTCACTTTGAATTACAACCGATCGCTACGGCAAACAAGACGCCAATGGCGGATACCGCTAGCAGCTCGAGCTCTGCGGTTTTTTCCCAGGTGAACCGGACGTGACATCACAGGATTAGAGCCCACAGACTAGCTAAAACCGACTTGCTACCGGAACTCAAGTTCGCTACTCTCAAATATATTTTGTTTAGGCTTCAAATAACGGTTCAAAGCCAAAGATATTATAATATAACAAGATTGTGCACTATGAAAATAAAAGCAATGTCATTTCGATTCTATGCAGTTACAATAAGGTTTATTTTCGTATGACATTTCGATAAACGGAAAAACGAGCCGAGCGAGAGGCTCCTAAATAGGATTGCATCCCTGTCTACTGGGCTGCCACCATGAAATATTTTTGGTTGTAGTAGAACTTAATTCAAATTCATATTTCCTGTTCTCGAGAATTTTCAAAATATTTATTAATTAAAAGGAATGTTAAGCTGATAATAATAAAGTCCATATCATTTGTATTATTTAAAACCTTGAAAAACTATTTTTTTAATGTAAGAGTCGGTGTTATGGTAGTTTTAATTATAATAAATTTGCAACACTTTGCGTCTGGACAATTTTAATAAAAATAAAAACATCATCAATATGGCGACGGCAAATTAATTTATGTGTGTAAAGTTAGTGTGTGGATCTTAATTATCATTTTAAAATTACGTTTAAATCAATAAAAATGGTTCTCACTTGATGTGTGAAAGGATGCAAAAGCGAATCATTTAAACGGAGCGGTGTATCTTTTCATAGGTAAGTATTTAGCCAAAATTTTATTCTTGCGTATAGTAGGGTGTCCATTTCTTTTTAGTCTATAGACTGGAATTTACTTTCTTACTTAACCCAAACATTAATTTTCATTGTTTCAGATTTCCTAAAGATGAAGAAATTAAAAAAGGTTGGCTTAACCTCATATCTGAAAAAAATACACAATACTCAGCGGAAGAAGAAAAAGAAGAAGAACTTTATCAGAAAATAGGCATGAAACAAAACTTATTAAATGTATTATAACATCTGTATCTTAATTTAAGGTTAAGTAGGTACGCAAAAAACGAATCTTTAAAATTAATTGGACACAAAGCCTCCATGCGTCAAAAGATCCGCAAGAAAATTTTGTTTAGCAATGTATATATAGTCTAACTAATAAACAGATTTTTATTACTGTACGTGGACTTTTTTATTTCTATTCATTTTAGCAAAATACGCCTATCAGAAATACAGACATACATTTCATATTAGTACATACAGGTCAAACTGACAACCTCCTTTTTTGAAGTCGGTTCAAAAGTAAGTATTCTTATAAAGCATATGTATGCGTCGTATGTATGTATGTGTCGATTGTCACATTATTGCCTCATAAGTGGTGCAAATGCTTTGCCTCGCGGAGTCCTCATCTTAACTAATATTATAAATAGAAAGTGAGTTCGGATGTTTAAATGTATGTTTCTTTTAGCTACAAGAGCTCCCTAGGAAGCGTGATGTTCGAATCCTACGTGAGCCAAGTCTGGTTAACTATAAATTGTCCTCGAAAAAACCAAATCGTGTAGTCACTCACGTCTCTCTCATTAGAGAGGGACGCACACCATAATAGGCCTATCTCGCTCGGCTCGGCTGTAACTCATGAGTGCGCAATCTTGTTATATTATAATATATTTGTTCAAAGCTTAATATAATATCTCTTTCTATCGTATAAGTATATCTTAGCTCTTTTGCGCATCTACTTCTATGGATTTTGCGCCGAAGCACAGAAGACGCCTGCTTGAACGCTCTTTCTACGTTATTATTATCAGCAGTTTCGAAACTGCAAACGTTAATCACTAAATATAAATATTTCTCAGACTCACACCAAACAAGCCCATCACATGTGTTGGGATAGATATTTCCGTGCTTCGGAAGGCACGTGTCGTTAACAATCCGCATCAGGCCCGAGTTGTCGGTCATGGCCCATTCTCCTTATCCGTCTATCTACAGGGTGTTAGTTTGGCCAATACATTACAGTAAAGTTAAAGTTAAAATTTAACCGTTGTCAAATTTAACCTCGGTCAAAGAAAAATAAGTAGGGTTAAAAGTAATGTCTGTACTATTTCATTAACCTTCCCTTACTTAATAATGTCAAAATTTAAACCACCCCCACCCTGTCGGTTATTTTGACCGCCGTTAAATGTGTAATTTGACCTGAGATTTGACTGCTCGTTAAAGTAACCGCTTCTTCAACAACACTTTTTAAATTTGACCGTCGGTTAATTTTACTTTAACCTTAATTTAACCCTAACCAAGCTTCGAGCAACCGGACCTTAAGGGCCTAAACTGCGTCACGCGGACGCCCGCGCGGTTCATACAAAAGTGCTCCGTCGCGGGCCCCGTCGCTGGCACCCGTCGCGGGGAGGCGGGCCCCGCGCCCGCGCCTTGTGGCCCGTTTCTCTCTTTGGGCCCGCCAGCGGGGCAGCGGTAGCACGCACGGGCTTGTTCAGTCAATAGCGCTATGTGATGCGTTTCCACGGAGCCCGCGCGCGTGTCCACGGACGGAGACACGCGACGTGTGCCCGTCGCGGGCGCCCGCTTTACTCAGTTTAGGCCCTAAAACCACAGCAGCGTGTGTGTTCTACTGTCTATACAATGGGGAATGTTCTGAGGAGCTTTTTGAACTGGTGCCACCGTCACACTTCCGCCACCGCACCGCACGCCAAGTGAGTAGAACTCATCCTTTACCCCCCCCACATTCTTGACACCTGGAAATCAACAACTGTTCGGGCATCACGTTCGTTCCTACCTCGAACTTGTTAGATGTGGAATGAGCTTCCTCCAGAGGTGTTCCCTTTGTGCTATGACATGGAGTTCTTCAAAAAGCGTGTAAATAGGACCCTTAAACACAAAGGCTGGCAACGCATATGCAACCCTTCTGGTGTTGTAGATGTCCATGGGCGACGATGACTACTTCCCATCACGTGGCTCGTCTGCTCGTTTGCCCCTTTTTAATATAAAAAAAAAAAAAAAAAAAAGCTTGTACTTACTCATAATATTGAACAACTTTCCCCAAGAAACACGGGTCGAAACGTGAAAAAAAAAATGTTTGGTTTCCCATACAAACTGCACAGTCAGCTGATCGATTTTGTATGAAGGGACCAAAATTTTTTTTTTTCAGATTTCGACCCATGTTTCTTGGGGAAAGTTGTTCAATTTTATGAGTACAAGCTGTTGTTTCGGGCTTGCAACTGACCAAACTAACGCCCTGTATAAGAAAGGCCCAGCCCAGCCCAGTGGGGACTTATAATGGCTGATGATGATGAAATTGAGAAATCAACAACCATGTCCCAATGGGATATAAAAATCTCCCGTCCATTCCATAATAAAGGATAACCATTCGTCTATTTAATTTAATGATCGACTTTGTTTAGTTGTTCCACAGGGAATGATTTTAATTGTACCACGGAAGAGTTAGGTAGTCTATTGGGAAAAGAAAATGATCTACTCTACCCGTGTATAGCAGCCTTTAGTAGACAGTAGTAACTAGTTCAGTCAGACTTCATTAGAGCGTTCCTTACAGTTTCTCGATGAGTGGATTTCATTTTGTTCTATTATTCTTACCGACTGACATATAAGCGTTACTCTACTAACAAAATGAAAATTTACGTGTAGTTACTTTACGTTGACTGTACCTACACTCAATAAACTGACTGACTATAGTTCTGACAAAGTTTATACTAGAGGGATTACCTACTAAGTTAGAGGCAATAAATTACATTCCAGAACGCTCTGGGTAGGTATCACCTGCTGAAAATTCAGCAAACTGCGGTAAAGACCTTGAAACTATCTGAAGGATTCATTTGAATCAAGTTTACAGAAACCACAAGCCATATAAGTAGCTTTCAGGCGGGATGCTACGGGAAGCTACTTATACGGGAAGCTACTTATATGGCTCGTGGTTTTTTACTATCACATTTTTCCTATACTTATAAAATTGCATTGTAAATGCATAAAAATAATAATAAAATCTTCGTTAAGCTTCTTTTCATACCCTGTATAATACGTCTCGCAGTTCAGCGTACCTCTTGGCATAGGCCTCCTCCAGCTCTCTCCACTGAGCTCTATCCTCTGAGACTCTGGTCTAGTGAGGCCCCAAGGTTAGGCGGATATCGACATTCCATCTTGTTTGATCACGCACAATTGTGATGACCACATCTACTGTGTTCCACAGTTTATTGAAACGAAGGTTTCCCATGCAAAATTAAGTAAATTAAAACTAGTCCTACCTTATGGTAAGGGATACTGTCCGTAATCCAGGGGGGCTGAACGTTGTCTCGCCGGCGCGCGCGCGGGCAAAACGATCTCCACACAACCCCCGATGGGATACTCTTACAGCTAACACTCTTATACTACACAATGCCCTAATAGGCTGCTAAAACTTCCCGGCGCTTTTCAAAGCGAACACACACGGGTTACAAGTCCGTACCCCGACCGGAGCCCTAGTAGGTGCAAAACGAAATCTCGGTCCCCATATGGGTAGGTAACTTGCGCGGCACGTCGCTACAGAAACACACGAACTTGTCTCACGGCTGCTTACGGCCAACTGCTCGCGATGTCGCGCGGGCGGCGGTTGGCGCCGACCCCACGAATCAACGTGAATGAATGAATCACGCGCGGCGTGAACATCCCCCCGTCCCGGACAGTAGCAAACTGTCCGCCAACTCAATCTAAGGGCAGGCGAGAGAGGGTAGCGATCGCTCGCTTCAAAACAGAGTCCCCCACCAGGACCTCGGCAAACCTGGGCACACCATCCGACCCCGGATGAAGCTGAACAATGCGTCCTAAACGCCAGCGGAGGGGCGGCAGGTTTGGATCCTTTACCAACACGAGGTCTCCAGTCTTGGGTGGGGTCGTCCTATCCGACCACTTAACGCGTTGCTGCAAAATGTGCAAATACTCCAGATGCCAACGGCGCCAAAAACTCTGCGTAAGCTGCTGGAGCAATTCAAATCGCGAGAGCCGTCCGGAGGGCACTTCGGAATAAGGATATTCCGGCAAGGCGTTAAGCGGTCTGCCAATCAAAAAATGGCCCGGCGTAAGGGCCTCTAAATCATTCGCGTCCGAAGACAACGGACACAACGGACGCGAGTTGAGGACCGCCTCAACCTTACAAAATACGGTCGCGAGTTCCTCAAACGTGAGGACCGTCTCCCCAATAACGCGACGAAGGTGAGTTTTAGCGGCCTTTACAGTTGCTTCAAAAATCCCTCCCCAGTGGGGGCAGGATGGCGGGGAGTACTGCCATCGTACCCCTCTGCGAGAGAGTGTGGATCCGATCTCAAAATTATTCCTATCCAAAAATTCACAAACTTCCTTTAAATACCTATCGGTGCCCTTGAAATTGGTTCCACAATCGGACCTTATTAACGACGGCATTCCGCGGCGAGACACAAAACGATTCAACGTGGCTACAAAGGCTTCTGTGGTGAGGGCACTAACCACCTCCAGGTGGACCGCTTTAGTGGCCAAACAAACAAATACACACAAGTAAGCCTTTTCCGTTCTAGCATTACGAAGCCGCGATGTCTTAACGGTAAATGGCCCCGCAAAATCCGTTCCAACTCCTGAGAAGGGCATCGATTCGTTCACTCGATCGGCAGGCAAATCACCCATCTGGGGCTGCATCGTATCGGCGCGCAAACGATAACACGGGAGACAACGAAAAATAACGGATCGGATTATTCTCCGCGCTGACAAAATCCAGAACTCTCGTTGGAGGAGCGCGGTCAAAGCATTACAACCGGCATGAGCATTCTTTACATGTCGGTCTGTAATCAACAGTCTAACTAACGGTCCATCCTTGGGGAGCAACAAAGGGTGGCGTGATCCGTACGGCAGGTTGGCATGTCTGAGCCTACCTCCGACACGCAGCAATCCGGTACTGTCCAGGAAGGGATTCAACCGCACCAAGGGTCCCTTCAACTTGGGCTTACTTGAGCGCAGGGCTTTCAGCTCCGGTTCAAACTCTCGCTGTTGCGTCACTCGCAACCAATGCAACAGAGCGTCTTGCCGCTCTTGTGGGGCGAGGACCGGAGACAACGATTTCTCCTGAGGCTGGCGACAATTTCGCACAAAGCGCCTAATCCAAGCAGTCACGCCGAGCAACTTATCCAAAGAACTGTAGCGGTCTAACAAAAACTCCATCTGCGGAGCCGCCACCGTCTCCACGGCGTGAACACGCATGCCTAGGTCTGGGACTCTGGCCACAGCCGGGGTGGCAGGCCATGAGCGCTCAGGCCGTAACAACCATGATGGACTCCACCATAGGTGGTGGTCCACTAACTCAGGCGCCTCGCAGCCGCGGGAGGCACAATCTGCGGGGTTCAGTTCGCCCGGTACGTGGCGCCAAATCAACGGGGCCTTTGAAGTCTGAATTTGTGAGACCCGGTTGGCCACAAAAACCTCAAGGGTGTGGACTGAACTCTTCAGCCAACAAAGGACGACCTGGCTGTCAGACCACGCAAATATCGACTCCAAGTCGACACCGTTTCCCAAGGTGTCGGCAACATGATTGAGTAGCCGTACTAAGAGAGTGGCGCCGGACAACTCCAACTTCGGAATGGTTAGCCTAGTCCGAAGGGGGGCGACCTTACTCTTGGCCATAACTAAGTGTACGGCGACAACGCCTGCTGCATCCACCGTTCGGATGTAAACGGCTGCCGCGTATCCGCTTTCGGACGCGTCACAAAAGCCATGCAGGGAGGCTTTAAACTTTCCCGAAGGCAGCATTTGCCTCGGTATACAAACCCGATTGACGTCGGGTAGGGATGACACGAACCTCACCCACTCTCGTAGGAGGCTACCAGAGAGGGGCTCATCCCATGACAATTCCGCAGCCCAGAGCTCCTGTAGGAAGCACTTCATCGAAAACACTACAGGGCTGAGCCAACCGTTCGGATCAAAGGTACGGGCTACAGTGGACAGCACCGTGCGTTTAGTCCAGACCTTTGGGTCTGGCAGTTCCAATCTATATGTGAACAAATCCGGGACTGGTCGATACTGGACTCCCAAAACAGACAGCATGTCTGGAGTCTCCGGATTTTCAAAGAGGAGCGGCTCTTGCTGGTGGTCCTTAGGCAAATCTGCCAATAGGTCCGGTGAGTTAGACAGCCACTTCCGCAACTCATAGCCACCAGCCCTCAAGAGCGCAATCAGCTCATCACGTAAGACGAGAGCCTCATCTAAGCTCGAGGCCCCCGTGCAGATATCGTCGACAAATAAGGCCCCCCCCTCAATAAGAGCAGATGCCCGGGGATAGCGTAGCCGTTCGCGCTCTGCGAGCTCCAAAAGCGAACGGATCGCCACAAAGGGGCTCGACCGCAAACCATAAGTGTTGGTGTTCAGCTCGTAAGCCAACATCGGATCCTGGGGATCCTCACGCCAAAGGATGAGCTGGTATCGTCTATCCTCCGGGTGAATCACGGTCTGTCTGAACATCATGCGGATATCGGCCACAAAGACGACAGCGTGCCGGCGGAAGTTGGTCAAAACATCACAGACATCGTGATGCAACTTCGGCCCCGCATGCAGACACTGATTCAACGACACTCCGGTTGACGTGGGCGCTGAACCATCAAAGACCACGCGGATCTTCCCATTGGAAGTCTTCAAAACAGCGTGGTGTGGCAGGAAGTAATGTTCCACATTACGCCAGTCCAACTGCGAGATGGACATGTGCCCAAGGTCCAAATACTCCCGCATGAAGTCTATATACTTCTCCTTGAATGCGGGATCCCTGGCCATCCTACGCTCCATGGACAACAATCTCTTCTCGGCCATCGGTCGGGAGCTCCCTAAAGGAGGGCGAGCCGCCAAGAAGGGCAAGCGGGTAATCAAGCGACCCGAGAGGAGGCGCCCAGTGTTGTTCTGGTAGAACAATTCGCACTCCTCGGCTAACGGATCCAACCGCTTGGCAGTGGGAGGTTCCTCCACCTCCCAAAACTTTTGGAGAACGTCGGACAAAGTAGAACCGACAATGGTCTGGCGGTCTACCGACGGGGTCTCTGGTGTCTGTGGTACCTTTCCCATCACCACATGACCCAGCGACGAGGACAAGGCGACAAGATCGGCTGTCTGCAAAACTCGCTTGCTTCCACACAGTACACGACCGAGGACATCCGCACCAATCAACAAGTGTATTGGGCCCGGTCGGTGGAAGGAAGGATCAGCCAAAGCCAGTCCAGACGTCAGCTCAATCGTGGATGGCGGCACTCGCACTTGCGGGAGTGGTCCAACCACCTTATCAAAAACTATCGCCGAAGCACCGATCTTCGGCCTTGGCGCGAAGTGGGGGGAGAAGGAGAACTCAACTCGACCAATCGGATCAGGGATCCGCGAGTCTCCCACCCCCCGTACCGCTTCGTGATGCGGCACAAGCAAAAGACCCAGCTGTCGGACAAGCCACCTGGACATTATGCACCCCTGGGCACCTGAGTCCAAAAGGGCACGCACCGTGACAACATTGCCCTTAGGTCCCCAAACATTCACGGAGGCTGTTGGCAACAGCACAAGCTCCGGAGGGGTGGTTGGGTCCGACAGGGGCGCCATTAAAAATTTTGGGGGGGTACTTGTCCCCCTCGCGCCTGAGTCGGCGTGCCAAATGTGGGACGCTCGTACCGGGCGAGCGGGTCCCAATCGGGTACATACTGGCCCCGACCAACAGCACTCCTAGGTGCAGGGTAATACCCGTGTGGGGCGTGCCTCGGTACATAGTACCCCAAACGAGGCCTCTCCATTAGGGGGGGGGAGTAGCAGATAGGGCCCGTGCCCATCGCCACCGTGGCGTACTCTTGTGGTACCCCCCTACCCCCCGCCCGTGGCGGGGGCGTCTCTCCTATAGTTCCCCCTCTCCGGGGGGGACTGAACGGGGGGGCTAAGCCCCGCCGAATCTCTAGGGGACCGGTTCCGGGCTGCCGGGCCCCCGCCCGTGCGCGAGGAATTCGAACCCCGGTCGCTCCCGGCGTCCTTGCGGTCCAAACAAAGGAGGGGGTGATGCCTCCCTCCGCAAAGACGACAATCCTCGGTCTGGGGACACGCCGACTGCATGTGTCCCCCCAAACACCTATAGCACCATTGGCGCTGTCTTGCAACGGCCCTCCGTCCCTCTGGGCGGAGGCCTCTAAATTTGGCACATTCGTGCACCACGTGCCTATCTCCCCTGCAATACCTGCACCGCTCACTCGGTGCGGGGGGAGGGGACTGCTGGAAGGCAGCATAGCGATTGGTCGGGCGACGGGGCTGTTCCCTCGCCGCCACCATACGACCAACACCTGGAACCGGGGCGGGCTCCAGGTGGTCCGTCACCCTACATTCGTCCTCCAAAAAACGAAGGAGGTCCGCGAAGGGCGGGAGATACGAGGCGCTGTCGCCTCCGTACCTCTGCTCGAAACGCCCCTTCATTTCAGCGGGCAATTTGGCGAGGACTATGTGCAGCAGTATAAAGGACCACTGATCCACCGGCAGGTCCAATCGCCTTAGGGAGTTGACCGCTGACAGTAGCGGGTTCAGCAACTCCCTCCGTAACAGGTGTACCCGCGTGATTCGCGGGAGGGCCAAAATCGTGGCCACGTGGGTGTCCGCCAGTAACCGGACATTCTGGTACCTGCTAACCAGAAGCTGGCGAGCCACCTGGTAGTTGTCGTCACTGATGAGCAGGTGCTGGATTACCGCGCTGGCCTCTCCTCGCAGGGAGGAGCGCAAATAGGCCAACTTCTCGCTAGGGGATAAGTCCCGTCGTGAATCCACCAAACTGTCAAACAAATTAATGAAGCCCATCCAGGCTGACAGATCCCCATTAAAAGTGGGAATCTCCAATGTAGGCAATCGGCCTAGCAACGCCGTCGGGGTAGGTTTGACCTCCCCGCTCAAAACCGGCTCCCCCTTCCGAACAGCCAGGGCCCTCTCAGCCGCCTCCGTGAACTGGTCAGCCAGCTCATAGGCCTGGGCTACATCCTGCTCCAGCTGTTCCGACACGGCATCATCAGCTGGGGGGTTCTCCATATAATACGCGCGACACTCCATGGCGTGGCGCTCCAGGTCTTGCAGCCGAGCTGCCAGCCCGCCATACCGAGCTAGCAACGCGCCTACCCGGTCGGCTCGGTCTATTAATGTGACCGCACAAGCAAGCCAACGCAAAACTCCTTGGATGCCGGCCCTGGATACGGCGAGCGGATTCGTAGGAGCCATTTATAATCCGTTTTATAAACAAAGCAAACAAAGAAATATAAAAGTGGTAAACATCAACAAAAAAAACAATAGAAATAGGTCGCGTCACGATAATATAAAACACAAGTAATCTGTGCCGGCCGGCGCCTGGTCAATATTGGCCGCCCCGGGTTTGAGTGAACGTTGACAGCTATATGCGTGGTCAGAATTGGCCCCAACGGGGTTCAAGGGTTAAAATTCGGACGACATACACGGACCCTACTAGTTTCATAAATTATTAGCAACTTACCAATTTCAAGGGCTAACAATATAACGGTATAAACAAAACGTATAGGATTAACGGTATGGCATACCTCGCAAATCAACTACTAAACCGTTATCAACAAACGAAAACAAAACTATTTTTAATAATAATACTCGTAATTTAATACTACTAATAATTAAAACTAGTTCCACTTTTTTAACTAGGCAAGCGGACTCGGAACAAACACTAGTATGTGGTACTAATAAACAACACTTTCGAACGAAACTATTCGTCAAATAAATCCCGACAAACAAAAAAAAATATACACATCTAGGCGAGTAAACTCGTATCAAATCACTAGTATGTGATACTAATAAACACACTTTCGAACGAACTATTCGTCAAATAAATCCGGACACACAAAAAAAAATATACACATCTAGGCGAGTAAACTCGTATCAAAACACTAGTATGTGACAACAATTATATAAGTGTCTATCTATTATCGGATCCACCAAGTGAGAAACATTCGCTTCGAGAATTTACTAGAACAATTTCTTAGTACTTCAATCGTCTCGGGATCTTCAAATACCCTCGAGATTTCAACAAAAAAAAATAATTTTTAGGTACTCTTTTTAGGTACGCTTTTTATTTTTACTATGAAATTTTATGTAGTTAATTTTAATATGAAAATTAATTATATCAACTAAGCTCTGCTACCAAAAATATGATCACGCACAATTGTGATGACCACATCTACTGTGTTCCACAGTTTATTGAAACGAAGGTTTCCCATGCAAAATTAAGTAAATTAAAACTAGTCCTACCTTATGGTAAGGGATACTGTCCGTAATCCAGGGGGGCTGAACGTTGTCTCGCCGGCGCGCGCGCGGGCAAAACGATCTCCACACAACCCCCGATGGGATACTCTTACAGCTAACACTCTTATACTACACAATGCCCTAATAGGCTGCTAAAACTTCCCGGCGCTTTTCAAAGCGAACACACACGGGTTACAAGTCCGTACCCCGACCGGAGCCCTAGTAGGTGCAAAACGAAATCTCGGTCCCCATATGGGTAGGTAACTTGCGCGGCACGTCGCTACAGAAACACACGAACTTGTCTCACGGCTGCTTACGGCCAACTGCTCGCGATGTCGCGCGGGCGGCGGTTGGCGCCGACCCCACGAATCAACGTGAATGAATGAATCACGCGCGGCGTGAACATTGTTTTTGGACGCCCCTGTCTTCTAGTGGTCGGAACAAGAAACCTTATGTTATGACGACGTTCCGTGGGCAGGCCCCCTACAAGATGGACCGACGATCTGGTCAAGGTCGCGGGAAGCCGCTGGATGCGGGCAGCGCAGGACCGATCGTTGTGGAGATCCTTGGGGAGGCCTATGCCTAGCAGTGGGCGTCGTTCGGCTGACATGATGAAGAACATCGCTTCCCAGGAAGTCGCGAGCATTCCATAAAACTTAAAATAAAACACTAAGTATTTAACTAAATCTATTGTTTCTGTCTTATTATTAATAACATAATATGATTAGTAAATCCACCTATTAACATTTTATCTACAATTAAAACTCATAATTTACAAACAACCAAATAAACATTTAACGACATAATAATATAATATATAATTCAGAATACTGTATGTAATACTGTTAAAAATATTTTTAATGTGAATTTATTTGTAGTCTATCTCGGAGGCGCAGCAATCTTTTGTACATCATAAGTTTATTAGTTGGGAAGGACACTTTGACATCTTTTTCCTGAAAATAAAAATACAATAGGTTTATGATTTCAGTAACAAGCCATTAGAAAAGAATATTTACTTATTTATAGCATAAAGAAAAAAAACACAAGTCTGTGGTTGGTTTGAATTAAAGAATGTTCTAAAAAGCCGAAAAATACAGGATGGCGCTAAAGTAATGGCACTACTTATAGAAATTCCTTATTTTTTTTTTATGTGACATCTCATGTTATTCTTATATTGAAAACTTTCTAGTAAACAAATGTAAAATTCACTAAACATAAACACGGACTGATACCATCCCAAGAACTTGAATAATTGTGTCAATGTTTTTACATAATAATTCATCAGTGATAAAAACACAATGTTAATTTTGTCGACAATTTAAGATCATCAGATCTGACCTGTCCACACTTCTTTCTTTGGGGTTATTTGGAATCTCTGGTGTATGTGAACAAGCCAGAGACTCTCGCAGCCCTAAAAGGAAACATTTATCTAGAAAAGGAACATATCACAAGAAGTGTTATGGCAAATTATGGAAAATGACATAAATAGAACTCAAATGTGCGTCAACTCTAGAGGTCACCATTTAAGAGAAATCATCTTCAAATCCTAATGAGACGAAATTTAATAGCATACATATACATAAATACAAAACTAATTCTAGTTTCCTAATTTAGAAAAAAAGTTGTAGATGAATCAAATAGTGCCAGTACTTTTGCGTCACCCAGTATAATATGTTATTGTTTGAGTTAATATTCAAGGACTGGAGAGCTTTCTGTTGCCCTTATGCATCATTTAGGAATGAAAAAAGGATGAGGTTTGTATGGGTATAAAACATTACAATTACAACTTACATCAGGGAAGAAATCAATCTCCACCAACATGATCTCAAAAAACGTAGAAGCCACAATTACTGGGCCAGATTTCCTCTCGCAAATATCAAGTTGTACTGCAAACTTCCCTTCTGGCAGTGTAGCTAAATTCTCAAATATCGGTTTGGCCGCCCGTTTTTGACTTGACAGTCTGTACAATAGGATATCACCAGCTTTTGTTCCAATTAACACAGTATCCGCATAAAAGAACAAAGCTGTTATAGGCGGAAAATCCAAGTATAAATGTTTATATCTGTCCGTTTCGATTTTGAACAAATTTCGTGAATAACACACAAAGTTTTTGTCGTTTATCGGACATATGTGTTTTATCTGCTTTATCCATTCAACTGGGCAGTTAATAGGCTTCACTTCAATGCTATGGTCTTTCTTTACATTCACAATTTTACCACAGTCTGTAAATATGTGTATTACATTGTTTTCATACTGTATACATTTGATATCGTAATCACAAGTTATAAGTAACTTGGGTGTTAAATTTTGTACTGTCAAATCGCATTTGCATACCTGTCGGTTATTATAAAAGTACAAAGTATCGCTGGTCAATACAAAATCATCAGCCTTAAAGAATGCTTCAGACATAAAACTTATGTTTTCAGCAGTTCTTTGGATAAGTATACTTGATTTCAATAAGATTACTGTTGCCAAATCATTATTTGCTATTTTTAGGCATTTCCTTTCAGGCACAGCCACTGGTATGTATTTTAAAGTTTGCATATCATACAAGACTATACCTCTTTGGTCTCTTAAAGGTAGAACATTGTAATCTATCTCCAAAGCATGGTTTTTATCATGAAGATTGAACTTGTAAAACTCACGCACTTTTCTTTCATAAGATGTAATACTTTCCCACAGTTTTAGGTTCCTGTAAATGTGGTACCAGGTGCATTCGTGACCTGATTTTTGCTTTGCAATTTTTGATGAGTATTTGTACTCCTTTTTACAGATTTCGTGCCACAACAGATCGGTACCATCTATACACTCTTTCCATGCTTTGCAGACCCTGCGACATCTCCCAACTGTAGTTCCATCGGTCTTCTTCAAAATTTCTACGAAAGTTTCTAATGGTAAATCATTTATGGTCACCATTATTTGTGATTTTGGGGTTAGCGTGTTTATTCTTTATTATAGTTATTTCATATTTCACATTTCGAATGAGTCTTCTATAATTTTCAGTCTTTTTATTTATTAAAAACGATAAAAAATTACATTGTTTACATTTTTATCACTTGACATCATTGAGAAAATCTCGTGACTTTGACAGTTAAGTTTAGTCAGTTGGTATTGTATTGTATTGTAAAAAAGTTCGTCCTTTTTGGACAGGCGAAGACATCAAGCCATACTGCCAATTCTTGAGTATTATGTATGTTATTATAGTTTCTTATGTTTTCATTAGAATGTAGGTGTGTTACATTCTAATGCTTCTTGGAGTATTTGGCGTCAAGTATGTCGAGTCGGTCTTCTCGGTAATTCTTGCTGAGGTAGTCACCACTACAATAAAACACTCGGCATCACGTTACCGAGATAGCGCATATTTTAATCATTCCACACATCGTCCAGTTGCGTAAACACTTGGGGCACAAAACCACACCTATCTTGAGTCACAAAGTCCACTATGAAACAAATTGCGATTAATTAAAATATCAACTTAACCTAACCCGCCAAGATGGCGCCAAAAACATTTAGTCAGTTGGTAAACCGTAAGCCACATGCAGGGTTGCCATGCCACATGCCACTGACCTCTATTATTTACACACTGTAGGCTGCGTTCCATCACAGAATAATATCCGTTCCGTGGTTTTGTATGTAGTTGCTTGGTTAAAGTTTAACCAAGTTGTTGAAGGAACGATCGAGTTGTTTTTATAACCCCAAAATATTTGACGACGCTTGTATTGGAAATGATTTACTGTTGCTCGAGTTATCTCTGCAACATTTTGACTTTTTTATCCCGGGTATTACTCCTGGGGCCCTATCGCCCTATGCTAAATGCGCTTATATTACACTTACATTGCTCTTATTTGACAATTTGGTATCGCGCTATTTTCTCAACGACAACAATACCATTACCATTCCTTTTCGGAACGATTTTACGAATCGCGCTAGGTTTTTAAACGTAAAATGATTACATTGCAGCCGATAACTGACCGTTCGCTTATGTCAAAATAAACAGCTAGTCGGAGGCAGTTTTTTCAACATTATTCAGAAATTATTAGCGGATTTTAGTAAGATTCTGTGTGTTCCAAGTTGTTAAAACGTATTTATTCTCTTGCTCAGTGGTTGTTAATTCCGGAAAACAATAATACCGTGTCGAAAATACACAAAAAAGTGATAATCAGATGAAGTAAAGTGACGGGTGCTACTTGACTCTAAACGCCTCAAGAAAGACACTCGGCACTGCCGTCCAACATCTCCCAAGAGCGGAGAGGAGGTCCCGAAAAGGGCCCGTATGAAGGAGGCTACCTACCAAGGCAAAGCCGTCTTCCCCAGTGATGAGTTTATTCTCATTTGCGGCCGTGGAAATAGCCCACCAGCATGCGTAGCATGACAAACCCGAGAAGAGTTTTGTCCACCTCGAAAAGCTCGAAAGTCTATAGTTGACAGCCAAACAATAGGTTTGTCTACGATGAAATGTCATTTTTGACGTTTCGATATAGACAAAACCTTTCTCGAGTTCGTCATGCTACTCGTGCGCCCGCCGACTTAAGAGCTGCTCGCCTGAAAAATCTGGACTAGACTTGAAAAGTCATCATCATCATCATCATCATCAGCCATTTAATGTCCCCACTGCTGGGTCACTGGCCTTCCTTATGGGTGGATAAGGGGAATGGGCCATGACCCACCACGCGGGCCCAGTGCGGATTGGTGGGTATTAACGACTGCAAGTGCAGCCGGGACCAACGGCTTAACGTGCCTGCCGAAGCACGGAGGAGCTCGAGATGAAAAGTTTTTTGGTCACCCATCCCGTGACCGACCATTGCGAAAATTGCTTAACCTCAACGATCGCAGGCCAAGCGCGCTAAAACTTGAAAAGTACTACTAAATAATTTAAAGTAAACGCCAGTAAAATAAATTGTAAAACATGTAATTTCAAAACGAGCCTGCACCTCAACAGAAAAACCAATACATGTTTGAGAAAAACGCACCACTTAAATCAACCGCCAAAAATCCCTCGGAACAATACTGAGAAAAATCCCTTGTATTTGACAGTTGGATGACACTGACATTGACAACTTGACACTCTATTTTTTAAAAGATTCATTCATAAAAGTAACATCACTGGTATCATTCATTCACCGATCCAAACGATCGCAATGCCATCGCAATCCGTCTTCCATCCGTTTGTGAACGTTAGGGCGATACCTTTTTATGTCACGATCGTAAACTGATTGAAATGGAGTTGTAATGAAATCGCTCTTATTGCAAAATAGGGCGATAGGGGCCCTGATAATGTGCAAGTGATCTTTGTTGGGATGCTGCCATGAAGCTCGACTTAATACTGAGGTAACTGGAGAGTGCAGTACTAACACTTTTTAGTCACCAAAAATTACACAGTGGCTGTCTTCCGTCTCACCTACACTTTAAAAAAATACGTATGGTCATATGAGACAACTGACTGACAGCCACTACATACATAAATGTCAAATTTGCTGGAAACACTTTTTTATTCAGGGTGAGAACTCCAGTTACCTCAGAGTATTAAGTCGAGCTTCATGGTTGCTGCGCTCTGAGCCACAGAACGGATGAAACTACGCTCTGACAGAGTAAAATTAGACCAAGCCACGGAACGGTTAGAGCGCGCGCCGCCGCCGGAGTGCGCTCGAGTGCACTCGAGTGAAGTGACGGAACGCACCCCTGGGGGCTACCGGCTAAAGCTAGAAACACATTTCTCTGGCGCAGCGCAGCGCAGCGCTCGGCTCCGATTGCGCCAGACCCCCCACCACTTTCTAGCATTGTATCGTCAGATGGCTCGGTAGCGGACTGCGCAGCGGAGCTCTGCATTTTGCTTTTAACTACTTATGTTCTCTCTCCGATTTCTAAGTCAATAATGGGCCAATTCAAAAAATATTTTTTTTGTTTAGAAGAGTCACCAATTCATTATCATGTAGGGTTGTTAATTATACTGTTAAAACAGTATTAAAGTGTTTTTAGTACACTATACTTTTGAATTTTATAACAAAAATAATGTATAATTCTGATTTGAAAATAAATTACACTAAATATTTCTAAAATCGGTTCAGTATTTTTTGAGTTTATCTATTACAAACAAACAAAGTGTATTTATAGTATTATTATAGATATAAATTGCATCTCGTATTCATTCATCATCATCTTATCATCGTAATCATCAACATATTTTTTTTTGGATTTAATATGTTCAAGTAAGAACAGAAATTGTTTTCAAAATTAGAAGAAAACATAATGCAGATGTTAGCTCGGCAACGACTCGATTGACACTGATCAAAAATTTCGTCAGGACGCGCTGCGCTACACTAGTAAAGTGTGCACACCCGGGTCGACGCTACGCTGCGCTGCGCTGCGCCAGAGAAATGTGTTTCTAGCTTGAGAAATATGAATATGGGTATGGGTTTCAACTGTCATTTGATTTCCTTATTTTGATAGATTTTTGCTGCTTTGTTCTGTTGAACGTTGCTAGCTAGTTATCGTTATACCCGACGTCACAAAAAAAGGAAGTGATAGCGGCTATTTTCTTTAAAAAATTTACCCCCCTGGGGGGCTACCGCGTAAGGCGGATCCCACACTGCCGCCGCATCCCGCTCCGGTGTACGGAGGAACGGATTACCGCATGCGGCTGCGGAGGCACGGATCCGCACCACCGTACGGTTTAATCCGCATCTCCGTCCGGAGCTGCGGTGCACGACGCCCTGCATATATTACGGCCCTGTTATAACCAAAGTTACATATTGCAAATTGTAAGTTTATGACGTCGCGTCGTTAATTTTAAAGGTAGTTTACGTGTTTTATAGATTTTAAAAGTGTTTTTAGTATTTGCATCTGGTAGTCATTATCTCATGCTGATGAGCTGGTGATGGAAGGTACAATTCCTCAATGGTTAGAAGTTAGAGGATAATTCTTTAAATATCGTTGATACGAAAAGATTTTTAGGTGTATTTTTTCAGGTTATTTAGATGAGCTGATGATGGAAGGTAAAACGCCTTAACACTTAGGAGTTAAAGCATGTTTTTAAGTACCATATGCACGAATAGACCTTTAGTGTATTCTTTTAAGTTATTTAGGTTAGCTGATGGTGGAAGGTTAAAAAAAAACATAACTGTTAAAAGTTAGAGGTTGGTGCTTGTCTGAGTGTTCTAATTAAAAAATGGGCTACAGTTTCAAACGTTGCACATTGTGCGACGCTTGCTCATTGGATTTCTTACACTAAAAATGAAAAAAATAAACAAATTTTTTAGTACCTACCTAGGTAGTTTTGAGCTATCGCTACTAGGGAATGCAATCTTGATCTTGCAAGATCGAGATTCCACCAAGATCTCGAGTGATTTTCCAAGATTCAATCTTGAAGGCCATCAATCTCGAATTTTGAAATCCCGTTCGCGATCTCGACAAAATAGACCAAGATCGTAACAAGATTTCGAGACAGACTGAGCGCTCGTAAGGGTCACACGTGTTCATACCTGCGCAGGTAGCGCGCTGCTTTCTGATAAAATTGACACAATTTTGAAAAAAGAAATGAATCTTTACGAATTCGGAGGAGAACGGGGGCAATACATGAAATTCGCTTTTAACAGTCTTTTAACTTTCGTCCCTACTAGTGTGGAGGCAGAAAGGGCCTTTTCAGCCGCAGGCTATTTAGCCACTGATATACGGTGCCGATTGGGTGATGACACTTTGAGTGTACTATGTTTCTTGAGAAGCCATTTGCAAAATGTTTAAATTTTTTTTGCTCTTCATTTCAAAATAATCCAAAAATACTGGTTACTCTCAATTTACAGTATTTGACACAAAAATAACGCCTTTTTAATTTATTCTGCTCAATCTCGAATAATCCCGATAATCTTGATTCGAGATCGAGATCTTGACCCGAATCTCGACAAGATCTCGAACTGACCAATCTTAATTCAGAAAAAAGACTCCAAGATCTTGAATGGTTAATCTTGGTTCGAGATTGCATTCCCTAATCGCTACTATAGATCAATCGACCTTGAATGAGCGTTGCCAAACTATCGATAGAATTAGGTACTATCGATTTTTTTATCTGAAATGTAATATGTTATCGATAGGCCTATCGATAGTATCGATACTATCAATAGCTCAAAACGTGTCAATACTATTGGAAGAGTGCAATACTATCGATAGTATCGTTGCTCATAAATAACAACCTAACGATAGTATCGATACTATTGAAGTTCTTCGGTAGCAATACTATCGATAGCAGGTATCGATTGTATTGCTACCACCTTTGAGTATTCAAAACCTACCACGAACATAGATTGACAAACTATCGATAGTCTAAAACAATCGATAGTATCGATACTATCGATAGTATTGCTATCGAAGAACTTCGATAGTACCGATAGGTTGTTATTAGGTTGTTATTACCGGAGCGGTGTCCGGTGCAGTGTGGGGATCGCCTAACTTCATACGTTTTTGGGATATTTACGTCAATTTTATAAAGAAAATATCCGCTATCAGTTCCTTGTTTTGTGACGTCGGGTATAACGATAACTAGCTTGCAACGTTCAACAGAACAAAGCAGCAAAAATCTATCAGAATAAGGAATTCAAATGACAGTTGAAGCATGGGCTTCAACTGGGTATGGGCCCATATCCAGGGGGGCTGCCGGCAAAAAAATCTGGATATGGGTATGGGCTTCAAGTGTCATTTGAATTCCTTATTTTGATAGATTTTTGATGCTTTGTTCTGTTAAACGTTGTTAGGTAGCTATCGTTATACCCGACGCCATAAAATTAAAAGTTCTAAAAAGCGTATGAAGTTCATATCCATAAAGTTACGCGGTAGCCCCCCAGATTTCTTAAGCCGATCATGGTCGGCGACCATGACCAATACATCGTACATTGACACTTTTGAAAGAACCTTTTTAAACTTGTTCGTTCAAAAGTGTCAATGTACGATGTATTGGTCATGGTCGCCGACTATGGTCGGCCATCGTGTACTGGGGGCATTAGCCGGTAGCCCCCCTGGCTATGAGGGATTTTCTGACAGATGATTAAAAAAGAAAAAAGTTAGTTCCAAAAAACTTAACAGATGGCGTTCATCAGACATGGGTTTGCTTTTTTTAAATTTGCTGGCAAGGGCCCTGTTTAACCATTTTTACAAGTCTACAATTATGTAAGAAAGCTATGAAGTACTTGTATTTTTACTCTAGTAGAACATTAGAATCACAAGTTGGCGGCCATTTTAAAAGAAATCATTCACTATTATTACGAGTGTAATGTCAGTGACATTGACAAAGATAATAGTAGATTGTATTACAAGGGAGCAAAATAGCATATTTACGGCGAGGGCGCTATTTTTAATCCAGAGCGGAGTGAAGGATTCTATAGTAGATTTCTATAGTAGATTCTAAAGTAGAATCCTGAACGCAGCGAGGGATTCAATATACGTCGCCCGAGGTGAAAATAATTTTGCGGCCGAGTAATACACTCTACTTTTATTTCGAATTTATGGAAAGTAAATACACTTTGCTTTTCATAATAAGAAAAGCAACAAAAACAACTAAAACTACCTAGAAAAATAAAAGAATGGTGGCGGGGGGCATAGCCTTCTCTATTTTTTTTATTATATTTAACAAATTTGAAGTTCAATTAAACAAAACATAAAAAAATTATATGTCCATCGGATGCCTCCTATGTATCTCCGGGATTTTTAGCTTCGACGCACCGTTTTTTATATATTCTCATTTTTATAAAATTCATTTTTGAAACAGTTCCGGCCTCCCCCCACCCCATACAACATCAGTAGAAAACTTTTTCATTGCCGATGAGATAACTCTATGGTTGACTGTAACCAAATTCAGTTCTATTTTTAACCGACTTCTAAATCAAAAAGGAGGAGGTTCTCTATTCGACTGTATGTATGTTTTTTTTTTTTTTGTGTATGTCCACCGATTACTCGAAGACGGCTGAACCGATTGAAATGGTTCAAACGTTATTACATCAGGTTGGTTTCCAAGTTGGTCCCATTTTTTGAAATTTTGAAATCGGTTCAGTAGTTTTCAGGAAATCTTGAAAATACTGTCGTTTTCGTTACCACTTTATAGTGAATTTAATACTTATCTTTAGGCATAACTCCTTTGTTTATAAACCAATTTAGATGATTCTAGTTTTGTTAAAAAGGGGATACTTCAAGGTATTTAACCGACTTCGAAAAAGGAGGTTTTGAGTTTGATCACATACCTATTTACCAGAAAACACGCAAATTGCCTGCACGATGCACTAAAGAGAGTGAAATAAAAATTATTTTTATAAAAAAATAAAACCGCCTTCTAAAAAACCACATCAAAAAAGTAAGAAATAATTCCTCACCAAATAAATAACGTAAGTACTTTGAAGTCGGGCGGGTTTTAACAAAAACAATAAAAAATTGTACATGTTTCACGCCCGACTTCAAAGTACTTACGTTGATCACGCACAATTGTGGTGACCATCGACTGTGTTCCACAGTTTATTGAAACGAAGGTTTCTCATGCAAAATTAAGTTACTTAAAAGCTAGGCCTACCTTACTAGAAGATAGTGTCCGTAATCCCGGGGGGCTGGTCGCTGTCTCGCCGGCGCGCGCCTGGCAAAACGATCTTCACGCAACCCCCGATGGGAAACTCTTACAGCTAACACTCTTATAACTACACAATGCCCTAATAGACAGCTAAAACTTCCCGGCGCTTTTCAAAGCGAACACACACGGGTCACAAGTCCGTACCCCGACCGGAGCCCTAGTAGGTGCAAAACGAAATCTCGGTCCCAATACGGGTAGGTAACTGGCGCGGCACGTCGCTACAGAAACACACAAACTTGCCTCACGGCTGCGGACGGCCAACTGCTCGCGATGTCGCGCGGGCGGCGGTTGGCGCCGAACCCACGAATGAACGTGAATGAATGAATCACGCGCGGCGTGAACATCCCCCCGTCCCGGACAGTAGCAAACTGTCCGCCAACTCAATCTAAGGGCAGGCGAGAGAGGGTAGCGATCGCTCGCTTCAAAACAGAGTCCCCCACCAGGACCTCGGCAAACCTGGGCACACCATCCGACCCCGGATGAAGCTGAACAATGCGTCCTAAACGCCAGCGGAGGGGCGGCAGGTTTGGATCCTTTACCAACACGAGGTCTCCAGTCTTGGGTGGGGTCGTCCTATCCGACCACTTAACGCGTTGCTGCAAAATGTGCAAATACTCCAGATGCCAACGGCGCCAAAAACTCTGCGTAAGCTGCTGGAGCAATTCAAATCGCGAGAGCCGTCCGGAGGGCACTTCGGAATAAAGATATTCCGGCAAGGCGTTAAGCGGTCTGCCAATCAAAAAATGGCCCGGCGTAAGGGCCTCTAAATCATTCGCGTCCGAAGACAACGGACACAACGGACGCGAGTTGAGGACCGCCTCAACCTTACAAAATACGGTCGCGAGTTCCTCAAACGTGAGGACCGTCTCCCCAATAACGCGACGAAGGTGAGTTTTAGCGGCCTTTACAGTTGCTTCAAAAATCCCTCCCCAGTGGGGGCAGGATGGCGGGGAGTACTGCCATCGTACCCCTCTGCGAGAGAGTGTGGATCCGATCTCAAAATTGTTCCTATCCAAAAATTCACAAACTTCCTTTAAATACCTATCGGTGCCCTTGAAATTGGTTCCACAATCGGACCTTATTAACGACGGCATTCCGCGGCGAGACACAAAACGATTCAACGTGGCTACAAAGGCTTCTGTGGTGAGGGCACTAACCACCTCCAGGTGGACCGCTTTAGTGGCCAAACAAACAAATACACACAAGTAAGCCTTTTCCGTTCTAGCATTACGAAGCCGCGATGTCTTAACGGTAAATGGCCCCGCAAAATCCGTTCCAACTCCTGAGAAGGGCATCGATTCGTTCACTCGATCGGCAGGCAAATCACCCATCTGGGGCTGCATCGTATCGGCGCGCAAACGATAACACGGGAGACAACGAAAAATAACGGATCGGATTATTCTCCGCGCTGACAAAATCCAGAACTCTCGTTGGAGGAGCGCGGTCAAAGCATTACAACCGGCATGAGCATTCTTTACATGTCGGTCTGTAATCAACAGTCTAACTAACGGTCCATCCTTGGGGAGCAACAAAGGGTGGCGTGATCCGTACGGCAGGTTGGCATGTCTGAGCCTACCTCCGACACGCAGCAATCCGGTACTGTCCAAGAAGGGATTCAACCGCACCAAGGGTCCCTTCAACTTGGGCTTACTTGAGCGCAGGGCTTTCAGCTCCGGTTCAAACTCTCGCTGTTGCGTCACTCGCAACCAATGCAACAGAGCGTCTTGCCGCTCTTGTGGGGCGAGGACCGGAGACAACGATTTCTCCTGAGGCTGGCGACAATTTCGCACAAAGCGCCTCATCCAAGCAGTCACGCCGAGCAACTTATCCAGAGAACTGTAGCGGTCTAACAAAAACTCCATCTGCGGAGCCGCCACCGTCTCCACGGCGTGAACACGCATGCCTAGGTCTGGGACTCTGGCCACAGCCGGGGTGGCAGGCCATGAGCGCTCAGGCCGTAACAACCATGATGGACTCCACCATAGGTGGTGGTCCACTAACTCAGGCGCCTCGCAGCCGCGGGAGGCACAATCTGCGGGGTTCAATTCGCCCGGTACGTGGCGCCAAATCAACGGGGCCTTTGAAGTCTGAATTTGTGAGACCCGGTTGGCCACAAAAACCTCAAGGGTGTGGACTGAACTCTTCAGCCAACAGAGGACGACCTGGCTGTCAGACCACGCAAATATCGACTCCAAGTCGACACTGTTTCCCAAGGTGTCGGCAACATGATTGAGTAGCCGTACTAAGAGAGTGGCGCCGGACAACTCCAACTTCGGAATGGTTAGCCTAGTCCGAAGGGGGGCGACCTTACTCTTGGCCGTAACTAAGTGTACGGCGACAACGCCTGCTGCATCCACCGTTCGGATGTAAACGGCTGCCGCGTATCCGCTTTCGGACGCGTCACAAAAGCCGTGCAGGGAGGCTTTGAACTTTCCCGAAGGCAGCATTTGCCTCGGTATACAAACCCGATTGACGTCGGGTAGGGATGACACGAACCTCACCCACTCTCGTAGGAGGCTACCAGAGAGGGGCTCATCCCATGACAATTCCGCAGCCCAGAGCTCCTGTAGGAAGCACTTCATCGAAAACACTACAGGGCTGAGCCAACCGTTCGGATCAAAGGTACGGGCTACAGTAGACAGCACCGTGCGTTTAGTCCATACCTTTGGGTCTGGCAGTTCCAATCTATATGTGAACAAATCCGGGACTGGTCGATACTGGACTCCCAAAACAGACAGCATGTCTGGAGTCTCCGGATTTTCAAAGAGGAGCGGCTCTTGCTGGTGGTCCTTAGGCAAATCTGCCAATAGGTCCGGTGAGTTAGACAGCCACTTCCGCAACTCATAGCCACCAGCCCTCAAGAGCGCAATCAGCTCATCACGTAAGACGAGAGCCTCATCTAAGCTCGAGGCCCCCGTGCAGATATCGTCGACAAATAAGGCCCCCCCCTCAATAAGAGCAGATGCCCGGGGATAGCGTAGCCGTTCGCGCTCTGCGAGCTCCAAAAGCGAACGGATCGCCACAAAGGGGCTCGACCGCAAACCATAAGTGTTGGTGTTCAGCTCGTAAGCCAACATCGGATCCTGGGGATCCTCACGCCAAAGGATGAGCTGGTATCGTCTATCCTCCGGGTGAATCACGGTCTGTCTGAACATCATGCGGATATCGGCCACAAAGACGACAGCGTGCCGGCGGAAGTTGGTCAAAACATCACAGACATCGTGATGCAACTTCGGCCCCGCATGCAGACACTGATTCAACGACACTCCGGTTGACGTGGGCGCTGAACCATCAAAGACCACGCGGATCTTCCCATTGGAAGTCTTCAAAACAGCGTGGTGTGGCAGGAAGTAATGTTCCACATTACGCCAGTCCAACTGCGAGATGGACATGTGCCCAAGGTCCAAATACTCCCGCATGAAGTCTATATACTTCTCCTTGAATGCGGGATCCCTGGCCATCCTACGCTCCATGGACAACAATCTCTTCTCGGCCATCGGCCGGGAGCTCCCTAAAGGAGGGCGAGCCGCCAAGAAGGGCAAGCGGGTAATCAAGCGACCCGAGAGGAGGCGCCCAGTGTTGTTCTGGTAAAACAATTCGCACTCCTCGGCTAACGGATCCAACCGCTTGGCAGTGGGAGGTTCCTCCACCTCCCAAAACTTTTGGAGAACGTCGGACAAAGTAGAGCCGACAATGGTCTGGCGGTCTACCGACGGGGTCTCTGGTGTCTGTGGTACCTTTCCCATCACCACATGACCCAGCGACGAGGACAAGGCGACAAGATCGGCTGTCTGCAAAACTCGCTTGCTTCCACACAGTACACGACCGAGGACATCCGCACCAATCAACAAGTGTATTGGGCCCGGTCGGTGGAAGGAAGGATCAGCCAAAGCCAGTCCAGACGTCAGCTCAATCGTGGATGGCGGCACTCGCACTTGCGGGAGTGGTCCAACCACCTTATCAAAGACTATCGCCGAAGCACCGATCTTCGGCCTTGGCGTGAAGTGGGGGGAGAAGGAGAACTCAACTCGACCAATCGGATCAGGGATCCGCGAGTCTCCCACCCCCCGTACCGCTTCGTGATGCGGCACAAGCAAAAGACCCAGCTGTCGGACAAGCCACCTGGACATTATGCACCCCTGGGCACCTGAGTCCAAAAGGGCACGCACCGTTACAACATTGCCCTTAGGTCCCCAAACATTCACGGAGGCTGTTGGCAACAGCACAAGCTCCGGAGGGGTGGTTGGGTCCGACAGGGGCGCCATTAAAAATTTTGGGGGGGTACTTGTCCCCCTCGCGCCTGAGTCGGCGCGCCAAATGTGGGACGCTCGTACCGGGCGAGCGGGTCCCAATCGGGTACATACTGGCCCCGACCAACAGCACTCCTAGGTGCAGGGTAATACCCGTGTGGGGCGTGCCTCGGTACATAGTACCCCAATCGAGGCCTCTCCATTAGGGGGGGGGAGTAGCAAATAGGGCCCGTGCCCATCGCCACCGTGGCGTACTCTTGTGGTACCCCCCTACCCCCGCCCGTGGCGGGGGCGTCTCTCCTATAGTTCCCCCTCTCCGGGGGGGACTGAACGGGGGGGCTAAGCCCCGCCGAATCTCTAGGGGACCGGTTCCGGGCTGCCGGGCCCCCGCCCGTGCGCGAGGAATTCGAACCCCGGTCGCTCCCGGCGTCCTTGCGGTCCAAACAAAGGAGGGGGTGATGCCTCCCTCCGCAAAGACGACAATCCTCTGTCTGGGGACACGCCGACTGCATGTGTCCCCCCAAACACCTATAGCACCATTGGCGCTGTTTCGCAACGGCCCTCCGTCCCTCTGGGCGGAGGCCTCTAAATTTGGCACATTCGTGCACCACGTGCCTATCTCCCCTGCAATACCTGCACCGCTCACTCGGTGCGGGGGGAGGGGACTGCTGGAAGGCAGCATACCGGTTGGTCGGGCGACGGGGCTGTTCCCTCGCCGCCACCATACGACCAACACCTGGAACCGGGGCGGGCTCCAGGTGGTCCGTCACCCTACATTCGTCCTCCAAAAAACGAAGGAGGTCCGCGAAGGGCGGGAGATACGAGGCGCTGTCGCCTCCGTACCTCTGCTCGAAACGCCCCTTCATTTCAGCGGGCAATTTGGCGAGGACTATGTGCAGCAGTACAAAGGACCACTGATCCACCGGCAGGTCCAATCGCCTTAGGGAGTTGACCGCTGACAGTAGCGGGTTCAGCAACTCCCTCCGTAACAGGTGTACCCGCGTGATTCGCGGGAGGGCCAAAATCGTGGCCACGTGGGTGTCCGCCAGTAACCGGACATTCTGGTACCTGCTAACCAGAAGCTGGCGAGCCACCTGGTAGTTGTCGTCGCTGATGAGCAGGTGCTGGATTACCGAGCTGGCCTCTCCTCGCAGGGAGGAGCGCAAATAGGCCAACTTCTCACTAGGGGATAAGTCCCGTCGTGAATCCACCAAACTGTCAAACAAATTAATGAAGCCCATCCAGGCTGACAGATCCCCATTAAAAGTGGGAATCTCCAAGGTAGGCAATCGGCCTAGCAACGCCGTCGGGGTAGGTTTGACCTCCCCGCTCAAAACCGGCTCCCCCTTCCGAACAGCCAGGGCCCTCTCAGCCGCCTCCGTGAACTGGTCAGCCAGCTCATAGGCCTGGGCTACATCCTGCTCCAGCTGTTCCGACACGGCATCATCAGCTGGGGGGTTCTCCATATAATACGCGCGACACTCCATGGCGTGGCGCTCCAGGTCTTGCAGCCGAGCTGCCAGCCCGCCATACCGAGCTAGCAACGCGCCTACCCGGTCGGCTCGGTCTATTAATGTGACCGCACAAGCAAGCCAACGCAAAGCTCCTTGGATGCCAGCCCTGGATACGGCGAGCGGATTCGTAGGAGCCATTTATACTCCGTTTAATAAACAAAGCAAACAAAGAAATATAAAAGTGGTAAACATCAACAAAAAAAACAATAGAAATAGGTCGCGTCACGATAATATAAAACACAATTAAAATTCGGACGACATACACGGACCCTACTGTTTTCATAAATTTTTAGCAACTTACCAATTTCAAGGGCTAACAATATAACGGTATAAACAAAACGTATAGGATTAACGGTATGGCATACCTCGCAAATCAACTACTAAACCGTTATCAACAAACAAAAACAAAACTATTTTTAATAATAATACTCGTAATTTAATACTACTAATAATTAAAACTAGTTCCACTTTTTTAACTAGGCAAGCGGACTCGGAACAAACACTAGTATGTGGTACTAATAAACAACACTTTCGAACGAAACTATTCGTCAAATAAATCCGGACACACAAAAAAAATATACACATCTAGGCGAGTAAACTCGTATCAAATCACTAGTATGTGGTACTAATAAACACACTTTCGAACGAACTATTCGTCAAATAAATCCGGACACACAAAAAAATATACACATCTAGGCGAGTAAACTCGTATCAAATCACTAGTATGTGACAACAATTATATAAGTGTCTATCTATTATCGGATCCACCAAGTGAGAAACATTCGCTTCGAGAATTTACTAGAACAATTTCTTAGTACTTCAAATCGTCTCGGGATCTTCAAATACCCTCGAGATTTCAACAAAAAAAAATAATTTTTAGGTACGCTTTTTAGGTACGCTTTTTATTTTTACTATGAAATTTTATGTAGTTAATTTTAATATGAAAATTAATTATATCAACTAAGCTCTGCTACCAAAATTATGATCACGCACAATTGTGGTGACCATCGACTGTGTTCCACAGTTTATTGAAACGAAGGTTTCTCATGCAAAATTAAGTTACTTAAAAGCTAGGCCTACCTTACTAGAAGATAGTGTCCGTAATCCCGGGGGGCTGGTCGCTGTCTCGCCGGCGCGCGCCTGGCAAAACGATCTTCACGCAACCCCCGATGGGAAACTCTTACAGCTAACACTCTTATAAATAGACAGCTAAAACTTCCCGGCGCTTTTCAAAGCGAACACACACGGGTCACAAGTCCGTACCCCGACCGGAGCCCTAGTAGGTGCAAAACGAAATCTCGGTCCCAATACGGGTAGGTAACTGGCGCGGCACGTCGCTACAGAAACACACAAACTTGCCTCACGGCTGCGGACGGCCAACTGCTCGCGATGTCGCGCGGGCGGCGGTTGGCGCCGAACCCACGAATGAACGTGAATGAATGAATCACGCGCGGCGTGAACATACGTTATTTATTTGGTGAGGAATTATTTCTTACTTTTTTGATGTGGTTTTTTAGTTAAAAATACTTTTACACCCTAGGGTGCAATGCAGAGTTTTGAACCCGCTGCTCAGTTTAAAGGCCTGATCAGACGAGGGACTGTCCGCCGAGTACTTTTTTGTCCATCGATATAGATCTCTTATAAATTGTATCGAATAACGCACACAAGGAACTAAAAGTACCGCGGACAAAAAGTCCCCGAAAGTACGGAGGACACCGAGAGACTGGACTGGACAAAAGTTCGCGGTAGTCCCCGAAAAAAATAGAACAAACGTAAATAGGCGTAACAACGCACACAACGAACTTTAGTCTGCATTGAGCGCCCGATAGTGAAGTACGTCTTCGGGCAACAAATGACCGCACACTATATGCGTTGTTAAAGTCCGGCTTCTGTTAAAGCTGATGAGTTTTTTTCGCCTGTTTTTCTTGTCAGTTAAAAGATGTCCATAACAGGTGGTAGGTAAAAAAATGTTGGACGATTCATAAGCATTAATTTTATTTAATCTATATGAATAAAAAATTTATTGACTTTGACTTTGACTTTGACAAGTACCCGGAGGAAATATTTTGGACGTACAGGGACTTTTTGTCCCACGGGGACAACAGTCCTTCGTCTGATTAGGCCTTAAATATACATCACTTTTCGAATATGAGAAATGAAAAATATTTATCAGCCAATGCATTTATATGTCATTAGGTATTCCAATGACACTCTTTTTTGTTACCGTAAAAAACACTTGTTATTTACTTCGTGAAACATAATTTACAAGTCCATGTTACATTTCGAAGCTTGTGAACTTGTAAACTTGTATCTTTCGAGAAGTAGGCCCATCTCTGTGTGGTAATAAACAATAGAGGTGAGTGGATTCATGTCTGGTCAGCGACATCTATCGAGCTAATAAATAAACTTTTTTTTTTTAATTTGCTGGTAGAAAATCTCTCATTGTGGTGATATTCTACTCTCTGTTGCGATAAAGATGCTTTGTGTGTTTAAGTTTGTGTGTGTGATAAAAAAATAGTCACTACTATCAATAGCTCACTCACGATTTTCTATGATAAGTGGAATACCATCCATCCGAACTCTACGCCCTCACTGTCACTGTCACTGTCAACGTCAGTAACGAACGTCCACGTCAAGTCAAAGACAAAGACGGGGACGATGCGGGGACGGGTCACTCAATAATTGTGCTTGTATGTGGCTTGTATTTGTATATTATTGACCTATAAAATATTGTATCTCAATGCTGTATATCTCTGGGTACGCTGTATATTCATGTGATATTTATACTGTGCTGTACCACACCACACCCACAGAAAATTGATTTATTTATTCGTACGGACCAAATACTGCACTGCACAGAGAAAGTAATTACTTTACTACGTTTTATGTGCTTTGTAGGATTGTAGGACGGATACGGAACGGACAAGTACTGGGAAAGAGTGTTAATATGAAAAACTGTTGTGAAAGAATACTGCCTGTTGTCAATAATGTTCTTCATTCATTAAGTTAAGTTCTTGCTACTACATAGTTTTGTCTAAGTATTAGTTTTTCTAGAGATTTAATCAAATCAAAACCAAGTTTAATATGAACCGCCTACTGGCATGCAGAGTATGCTTGGCATACGATACCCCCTTGTGTTCAATAATGGATGACCATTTTCGTGATATTTACGAGAAAATGGTTGAAGCGTCGGTAAGTGTGCTAACCTTTAATTTGTGTTTTTTCTTAAGCCCAACTTCAGCCAAATTTAAACCTCAAGAGCCTGTTAGGTCTGTTTTTGAATTCATTCAACTGAACTTCATTAGGAAGTTCAGTTTGTTGTTTTATTGTATTTGATTTGCTTATAATTTTGGTCAGAGAGTAATTTTTAAGAAGCATTGAATAAAAAAAAACTGCATTTCCGACACCTTTTTCTGACTAATTAGTTTTCATATCATCTCAACTACCACAGCCGTCTCTATCGTCTTCTACAAGCCATGCTATGATACGGAACGGCAACATTGCTGTGAACCGGTTTACTCCTCTGAGTACTAAATCCTATGGAGGTGGCATACCTACGAAAAAGTGAGGTGTAACTTAGTCACAATGTAAGAAAATCTTGGAATTCAATTTTAAACTTCTTGTAATTGTCGTATTAATCGGTCCAGCCGTTTCAGAGATTAGCCGGAACAAACAGACAGACAGACAAAAATTGTAAAACATGTCATTTTGGTATATGTACCGTATATTTAATCATATGCACGTAGTAAAAAGCGGTTATTTAATGTTACAAACAGACACTCCAATTTTATTTATTTGTATAGATGTATAGAAGATATGCCATCTCCGTAGGATTCAGTACTCGAGGTTTACTCGCTGTTTACCTGTCAAACGGTGCAAACGATGTCAAATCGGTTCACTTAAAACTACGTTGCCAACTTTATGCGCATGGCTTGTAGAAGACGATAGAGATGGCTGTGCAACTACCTATGTACAAAACATCCTGTTGCAATTAAAGGTACAACCTTTCAAATTGCAGGGACAAATTCGGTGAACCGTTACTAGCAGGCCTATTCATTGTACTACCCTAGCTTAGCTACCCTACTACATTAAACACCTGTTAAATGCCAGAAACGGAAAATTGAGCAGAATTTGATTTTAAGAATATTTTTGAAATAAATAAATTAACCCAACAGGAGGCGCTACCGGGTAAAAAACATCCAGATGGTTATAAAAGTGCATATATCTTTTCTCTGGTACATGTAAAAGCTTGCCGCTTTCAGTACCTTTCTTCAGAGAAACAAGGAACACTCTGACAAAGCGGCTGCCCATTGGCATTGGAGGCAACATAGGTGTGAAGTGAAAATGGGTGTAAAATACCTGGTAGCGACCCTTTGTGTACCAAAATTTTTGCCCTAATTTTAGTGAAAAATATTGTTGTATCATTTATTTACTACAGATTTCCTAAAAGATAGCGATATAGATGATATTATATTGTAAGTTAAAGATAACAGGGAGGTTATTGTATCAAAAAGTGGACGATCATAGTAAATTATAGTAGCGATCTGAGCAGAAAGTAATTTTCCGTAGTGTTTGTGATGTACCCCTAAATACTGAAGAATTTGAAAATCTATCATTTCATATATATATTTTTTTATTATTTTGAGTATTTTTCACTAAAAAAGAATTAAATCAACTTACGAAATAATGATAAATAGAGATAGTAAAATTTGTGTATTGAGGTAAATAAAATCTCTAAATCATTAATCTAAATTAAATCTAAGTACTTTGGAATTGTCCAAACTTTTTTGCTTTCCACCCATCAAGGACTTTTTAAAACTAATGTTGTTGTTTCATTCATTTTCAGCTAGACACAGAAGACATGTTGCCCACATCAGTCTGTAACATTTGCTTCTTTTTGATGAAGAAAATGCTGCAGTTTAGAGACATGTCGCTGAAGACAAACCAGATACTGCAACAGATGATAAGCTCTGGCTTGGAGGTATCTGTATATTATATTTGTGTTACTCGATTTGATTCAGTCAAATTTTCTCCAGAACGGGTTGACACAGAAAATTGATTCAAGATATTGTTCTAAAGTTTTTTGCAGCTGGACATCACACAAACAAACCAGAGTGAGATGCACCAGGCGATGGCATATGTCGTTGTATAGAATTAAGTAATAATTGCATTACAACTAGCATAATTTTATATTCATTTGATTCGAAATCTGTTTAGAAGTAACAAACATTAACTAATATAATAAGAGTAACAAGTATTACAAAAAATATATTATAAACTTTTCAGCTGTCAGTCAGTTCTCTGGATATATTAGTCAAAGACCAAATTGGCATATCTTGGACCCTGGGGCTATCTAACATTGTAAGGACTTCCACTTCTGGCCAAGTTGGCTTTAAGGTGAAGATAGAACCTGTGGAGTCTGAAATGGACATTGACATAATGAGTGATCGGAACGAAGGTATGTATTTGCTTATCATCACCATCGGTCATTTAGTTATAATTTGATTTAGTAAAAAGCGGTTATTTTAATTTTACAAACAGATAGGGCATCGAAACTCGGTTCAATTTTGAAAACCCGGGTTTTCGGGTCTAAGAGTAATCAAAACCCGGGTAGACCGGGTTTTTCGAGCTTTTCGATCTTTTTGTCATAATTTTATTAAATACAAGAAACTGTGTTATTATATCAATTTTTACAATGAGTACAAGATGTTAAGAATGTGGAAGGATCAAAATAAATGAAAAAATAGTACTTTCCAAATTACAAAAACAGTTATCTAATATAAAAAAGTCATAGATTTTTATTTTTTCAGAATATCTTAAAACTAAGTAAGTATAGATTACTAACTTAGCCCCTTCACAGACTTACAGGACTGGCCATCATAATTTCGGGACTGGTTGCAGACGATTTTTTAATTTGTACAGGGTATGCCGTATGCATGCATTTGACTACCATCCAGCATAGCAGACAGTATGCAGTCTAGGATGTTGTATGCTTACCCAGGAGGTGCCCATTCACTCTTGCTTTGAAAAGGCCAAGGTTATAATGGCCAGACGCGCATCCGGCTCGACCCCTGTTGGCCCAGAGCCGATCGCGCCTATCCCGACAAGCTGGTTTGCAAATAAGATCCGTGAACGCACTATAGAATTACACCAACTGAACTGAAGCTCGCTAGATTCGTGCAGACAGGCGAAACTCGCACAACCGCGCGTGGACGCGCGTCTATGCAGGGCCCTGATACAACTGTGGAGATCGCAACTTCGCCTGGTAACAGGTGCTATTACTGGTCATGGACAATTTAACAGACATCTTATTAATTTAGATGTCACCGACAGTCCCCTATGCAGAGGGTGCATGGAGGAAGAAGAAAGAGCTGCCCACGTACTGCTGGAATGCAGGGGGGTGGCCCTAAACTAAAACTTTAGCGGAGCCATCTCAAAGGTGACAGCAGTACTCCATGCACGGATGAATTTGTACTTTGTAAAGAACTTTGAAAGGACGCCCAGTTTTTTGGCAGCAGTTTTAAAAATTAAGTCGATTGATTCACCGAAGTTCAGCTCCGATTATAGAGTAACGCCAAGTTGCAGGTTCTCGGATACTGGTAAGGATACGCCCAGGAAAGTCGGAGCTAGTTGAAAGGGACTCCGTTTATCTGAGAAAAGACACGCCTGCGTGGCGAGGCGTTGAAACTGACAAGGTTGGCATTTCCCCAATCGGAAGTGCCTGAAGTGCCAGGTTCATTTGCTCAACTAGTGACTCTCGACAAGACTGAACTTCATCACTAGTAGCCCTTGCATCTGAAAGATATCTGCTAGACACACACTGGTGTCATCGTCATAACCAAATGCTTTGGAAATATCAAACGAGACAGCAAGTGCTTCGCCATGTCTATCGAACGCTTGATTTCAAAGGTGGGTGGAGTACACGAGAAGATCTCCAGTCGACCGTCCGCGGCAAAAACCATACTGGAAGTTACTAGGGAGCTCGTTAGTTTCAAGTTACGCCAATAGATGTTTATTCAGTACATGCTCCGTAGTCTTGCAGAGTATGATGGTGACTGAAATCAGCCTCTTGTTAGAGGGGTAGGCATGGCTATATTTTTTAGGGTATGGGCTGCACATTGGCACGCTTCCACGACTGAAGAACAAGACAAGTCCTGTCTCAAGTGAGAGGCGGCTCAAGATAGGAGACAACTAGGGTGCACAGTTACGCAGGACTATTGCCGGGATTCCATTAGGACCACTAACCTTATTTCCTCTAGGAAAGCAAGTTAAAGTTCAAAGCTCTCCGTGGTCTACCACGGAGAGCTTTGAGAACCTCTTTGTGGCGAATGTGAATATTACCCATGGAAGAGCTAGCACGAGGTATCTTCGGTGGAGTTTGGCCTGTAACATCTAGACGTGAATTCTCTGCAAAGAGAGTCGCAAACGGACCGAAAATATGCTATATATTCGGGGTCGTCTTCATGAGCAATATATGACAAACTAGTCGAAAAGATCGGAGAACTAGTTCTAATTCCATGTGGTTCCATGGGGTGAAATGTGGAGTCCACATTTTACCATCTCCATGTCCTAAGATGGACGCATCGCGCGCGCGCATTCCATTTAACTTGCTTTGCTTGTTTTCTTGGTACGAACGCAGCAACAAAGCATCTTTTATTGTAATAATTTATCAGTGTGTTTTTATTCCATTTATTATTGCATTCGAAGTGGCTTGTACTTAATAAATAAGAAAAAGAAAAGAATTAAAAATTTTTGATTGAATCAGGCGTCACTTGGCGGAAGTCCCTAACCATTGTGAAAAACGAACTATATGTAGCTTACTTCCGCAAAAAAACACAATATTATGCAAAATGCACCGCCCGCCCGCAAAAAAAAAGCACATGCACACCACTAAAATACTAGTGCACAATACCTGCATTTAGCAAGACAACAATACACCTTGCACCTTCACCGATTAGACTACTCTACACCTGTTTCGCCCCAACCCGGGGCATCCTCAGGAGATAGTTCGTGCGAAAACCAACACCAAATTTTTGGTGTTGGTTTGTTGGTTGTTATTTTGCGGAAGTAAGCTACATTTCAGCTTTATTTCGTTTTTCACAAAGTATTAAAAATACCCGAAAAACCCGAAAAAACCCGGGTTTTAAAAATCAAACCCGGGTTTTCTGTATTCCTTAAAACCCGGGTAAACCCGGGTTTTTCCGGACCGGGTAAACCCGGGTTCGATGCCCTACAAACAGACACTCCAATTTTATTTCTTTGTATTGATGTATAGATTACTAGTTTACCATTAAAAGTATGTAACGTGAATAATATAATATAATAATAAATTTCTTACAATCACACCAATTATCTAGCTAGCTCATAAGTAGTTTTCATTAAGAAACTGTGTTATGGAAACTAGATCGTTATCTATAAATATTTATATACTAGTATTAATTTTTTTTTGTAAATACATACTTAATATACATGGGTAACACCCAGACCAAGACAAATATAAACATGTCCATGCACACAAATATTTGTCTAGTTCGGGAATCGAACCCGAGATCTCTGGCGCAGAAGGCAGGTATCCTTCCCCTGCGCCAAATCGGTCGTCAATTAATTTTTTTTTTTAGTTTTTTATATATCCCACTGCTGCCGGCCTAGCATGAGCGGCTTTTATCGCGCGATATGGTATGGTACGGCAAATTGTCTTGCTTACCCCAGTAAGGTGTAAGCAAGATGGCATGCTAGGCCGGCTGGGGCTCTGGGCTGCTTAAGAGCTGCATCACAATTTAAGAAATGAGGTGTTCGTTACTTTAGCAGAAAAATAACTTCTAGAAGAAAAGGAATTAATTGCATAATCAGAGCGAATTTTGCTGTAAATGTGCGCCAAAAATAAAATTAGTAGGCCTTATACTTTTGGAATAAAATGGGAAAAACTCTTTCTGTTGGATTAACGCCTGTGCAGCAGGAAGATTCTATACCAATGGTCAGACAGAAATAAAAGATATATGATCTGGTAGCTTAAACTAGTGCAAGAATGTGCGCCGAGTACAAAAAACCTTTTAGTTTTTGCGATATGAGATTTTTTGCTGGAGTAACGTTTTCCTAATCCCAGATCTCGGAGACTACTGGATGCACAAACACACCGTAAATTGTAAACGCATATAAGTAGCCCTAAAAAACAGGCCTGTCTCACTTCCATACAAGCGGCGCAAAATCCCCGAGATATTTAGCTACTATTCTGGAAAACAACCTAATTTCAACCTTTTGCATTGCTTATAGCGTTCATAGTACAATAACTGTCTGCTGTCTCGCTTCAATCTGATAGGGCTGTCAGAGGTACTACCTTTATCTGTGGAAGTAATACACGCGATGCGAGAAAGATGGCGATACATGCGGATGCGTGCGCTGCGTGTGCGACAAGTCGAGCGAGTGCCAGCCTATTGAGACTAGTCCGGTGACCGGACGCTTGCGTTTATCATACCTAAACTCGGGAGTGAGATTTCTGTACCGTAAGGTACTAATATATATTCTGTGCCCTAAATTAGATAGCCTTAAAGTAGGTTTTAAAGGAATCATATATTTGCCGAAAACATAAAATAACACTAGAGCCTAAACTACAACACAAGTCAAAAACCAAAACGTTGCTCCGTTTTTCTCGTCATTTCTTACAAAATTTTGAAAATCCCACATTTTCCACATGTAGATTTTAGGAATTTTAATAGAAAAACACCACCAGCCTAGTAGTAGATTTTCGACCAAGATTCGAACCCTCTCTCTTGGAAATCCAATAGCATTGGATTTCCAAGAGAGAGGGTTCCAATTAGCATTGTCTAGATTTAAGAGGTTTAATACTAACATAGTTTTAAGCAATATTGTTACTAACAAAATGAGTTGTATATTACTCGATGAATAAATGAATTTATTTATTTATTTATTTATTGAACCGGTTGAGCTGGTGGTTTTTTTCTATTCTATCTATAATTGCATTGAGAGTGCATATATTCGTTTAAAATCATTACTTGTATTTGTAATGTTTTAGATTATTCAGACACTATGCCAGTATGTAGGAACTCTACATCAGATTTTGAAGGCGACTTGCCCCTACAGAATATAAGTGAACAGTGTAAAACGGACCATGTCAAGATTTTGGAAACACCAAAGGTTATATTGAATGCAGCAGAGGCATGCAGAGTATGCTTGGCATACGATACCCGCTTGTGTTCAATAATGGATGGCCAATTTCGTGATATTTACGAGAAACTGGTTGAAGCGTCGGTAAGTGTGCTTACTTTTAATTTGTGTTTTTTCTTCAGCCCAACTTCAACCTCAAGAGCCATCTCTGTTTTCGAATTCATACTCGACTATGAAGTTCAGTTTGTTGTTTTATTTTATGATGATGATCATGATTTGTTTCAAATTTTTAATATTTATTAAAAATAACTACATTTCCGGCACTTTTTCATATCATCTCGACTATTTACAAAGATCCTGTTGCAATTGAATGTTACAACCAGGGACAAATTCGGTGAACCGTTACTTGCAGGCCTATTCATTGTAGGTACTACCCTAGCTTAGCTACCCTACTACCTTAAACACCTGTCAAATGTCAGAAACGGAAAATTGAACAGAATTTGATTATGAATATTTAAGAAAATAAATAAATTAAAATATAGTAAAATAAATTAATTTGTGTATTTAGGGTAGTTAATAATAAATAAATAAAAATGGCATATTTTTGGCCATGGTCAAAAGGCTGGAAGAGGTCAGCGCGTGACAGAGAAGTGTGGAAGTGCCTGAAGGAGGCATAGGCCTTCAGGTCAGGAAGAAGGTAGGACTGAGTACAGGATGGCGATGCCACAACATGTAAATTAAGAACAAAACCACAGTTGAAATAGGTATCATAATGTTCAAATTGGTATTTATTGTAAAAATTGTAAGGTCAGAGAATAAAGGCTTTTATGATTATTATTCCCTTTATTACATTTTAAATACTTACAAAATTATATTTCTAAACATTAAATTTTTACAATGTATAACACTAAAACATATAACATTTAAAAATACAAAAATGCAGTTCCCCAACGGCAGCAAGATCAGGGTCCCGGTTACCGATGGTTAAGGATCCAGAGACAGGAACCTTCTCACTATACGGGCCGTGTCCAGAAGTACTGCCTTCTGCATCTGACCAGGCCTGTCTCACTTCCATACAAGCGGCGCAAAATCCCCGCGATATTTACCTACTATTCTGGAAAACAACCTAATTTCAACCTTTTGCATTGTGTATAGCGTTCATAGTACAATAACTGTCTGCCGTCTCGCTTCAATCTGCTAGGGCTGTCAGAGGTACTACTTTACCTGTGAAAGTAATACACGCGAAGCGAGACAGATGGCGACACATGCGGATGCGTGCGCTGCGTGTGCGACAAGTCGAGCGAGTGCCAGCCTATTGAGGCTAGTCCGGTGACCGGTCGCTTGCGTTTATCATACCTAAACTCGGGAGTGAAATTTCTGTACCGTAAGGTACTAATATAATATACAGGTTTTTTTTTTTATCAGTGCACAAATTTTTAGGATCGACTCAGACTCTGTGCACTGATAAAAAAATTACCCTGTATATTCTGTGATCTGACTCCCGATCCATCCACCTAACGCAAGCCTCTTAAGGTGTTTATCGAGGCTCTTGACTATCAGACCATGGGCAGATATGACTATTATTATTATTATTATAAATAAATAAAAAAATGTGTCATTAATGTAATCTCTTTGAAAATGGCGGGGTTTGATGGCTTTATACTAGAGATGCAACGAATAGTAATTTGGCCGAATACCGAATATTCGGCAGAGCTATTGGCCGAATTGCCGAATATTCGGCTGTAGCAGAGCGCGCGGGAGTGACGGGCGAATCAAATCTAGTTTCCTGTAGGGCTAACATGCTACAACATGATAGTTTGTCGCATTACTTTCGACTAATCAGATCGCTCGTAGATAGCGCGCTTGACTGCTGATTGGTTGGAAGGCACGCGACAAACTATCTCTTGCTATCTCGTTGCCGTCATGTTAGCCCTACTGGAAACTGATCAGGCAGAGAGAGCAAGACAAAAATTATTTTGTTGAAAAGTATCTGTCGTCACCTTGCAGTAGTGAGAGACTATTTTGAGTGTAGTGTAGTATTTGAACCAATGAGAGACTATTTTCGTAGGCGTCTTGTGTATGAAGTAAATTGGAATCGGCTTATACCAGCTAATGCAGAGAAACTGGTATTTATTCATCACAATCTGCCTCTAATTCATTTCAAATGGTAAAATTACCTTTCTTAAAAAATACTTTCTGATTGAAATACGTCTTTATTATAATTTTATTTTGGTATTCGGTATTCGGCCGAATATCGTCACTGTTCGTCCGAATACCGAATATCTAAAAAAATTGCCGAATAGGCTGAAAACTAAATAGTTGCCGAATATTCGTTGCATCTCTAGTTAATACATAACCAAATAGTAAAAGGCTCTGCACAGGAATGGTGAGGCACCAGTCACATGAAAAGAAGGTAGAGGTGGTTAACCGAATTTTATCCTGACTGTACCTATCCTTAGACATACTAGCCAGAAAATAAGTCTGTTACTTTGGTTTTTAACCTTATACATTTTAAACCCAGTCCCTTAACATCAGTTACATTAACTTTACTTTTACCCCTTCAACAAAACTGTAACCTTTAAGGCTGTGACAACCACTTGAGAATGTCAAAGAAGTTACAATATCAAGAGCTAAGTTCTTGTGATTCTGAAAAGTAAAGTAAAAAGGTTTTTTTATTTACATAGACTTGAAACTAAGTACTTTGGAATTGTCCAAACTTTTTTGCATTCCACCCATCAAGGACTTTTTAAAACTGATGTTCTTGTTTCATTCATTTTCAGCTAGACACGGAAGACATGTTGCCAACATCAGTCTGCTATATTTGCTTCTCTTTGATGCAGAAAATGCTGCAGTTTAGAGACATGTCGCTGAAGACAAACCAGATACTGCAACAGATGATAAGCTCTGGCTTGGAGGTATCTGTATATCATTATTTGTGTTACTCGATTTGATTTCTATATTTTCGAAGTTTCTCCAGAACCTGTCGAGACAGAAAATTGGTTCAAGATATTGTTCTAAAGTTTTTTGAAGTTGGACATCGCACAAACAAACCAGAGTGAGATGCACCAGGCGATGACATAATATGTCGTTGTATAGAATTAAGTAATAATTATATTACAACTAGCATAATTTCATATTCATTTGATTCGAAATTTGTTTAGAACTAACAAACATCTATACAAATAAATAAAATTGGAGTGTCTGTTTGTAATATTAAAATAACCGCTTTTTACTACATGCTTAAGATTATATATACGGTACATATACCAAAATAACATTTTTTTACAATTTTTGTCTGTCTGTCTGTGTGTCTGTTTGTTCCGGCTAATCTCTGAAACGGCTGGACCGATTTTGACGGGACTTTCACTGGCAGGTAGCTGATGTAATAAGGAGTAACTTAGGATACTTTTTATCCCGATATTCCCACGGGAACGGGAACCACGCGGGTGAAACCGCGGGCGGCCGCTAGTTAACTAATATAAGAGATTAACAAGTATTACAAAAAATATATTATAAACTTTTTAGCTGTCAGTCAGTTCTCTGGATATATTAGTCAAAGACCAAATTGGCATATCTTGGAACCTGGAGATATCTGACATTGTTGCGACCACCATAACTTCAGGCCAAGATGACTTTAAAGTGAAGATAGAACCTGTGGAGTCTGAAATGGACATTGACAAATTGAGTGATTGGAACGAAGGTATGTATTTGCTTATTATCATCATCATCGGTCATTTAATTTTAATTTATTTATAATTTGTTACTAGTTAACCATTAAGAGTCTGTCTGTAACTTGAATAATATGATAATAATAATAAATTTCTTACAATCACACCAATTATCTAGCTCATTAGTAGTTTTCATTAAGAAACTGTGTTATGGAAACTAGATCGTTATCTATAAATATTTATGTACTAGTATTACTTTTTTTTGTAAATACATACTTAATATACATAGATAACACCCAGACCAAGACAAATATAAACATGTTCATGCACACAAATATCTGTTTTGTTATGGAATCGAACCCGAGACATCTGGCGCAGAAGGCAGTTATCCTACCCCTGCGCCAAATTGCTCGTCAAATAATATAATGTTTAGTTTTTTTAAATGTCCCACTGCTTTGGCTACTTTAGAGCTGTATCTCAATTTAAGTAATAAGGTGTACGTTACTCTAGCAGAAAAATAACTTCTAGAGGAATAGGAGCTAATTGCATAATCAGAGCGCATTTTTCTGTAAATGTGCGCCAAATAATTATAGAATTAGTAGGCATTATACTTTTGGAATACACATTAACAGGGCATAGGTAGGGGCAGTGACATTTGAAAGTCTTGCTTAAGGGCTTTGTCAATAAATTCCACACTCCGGGGGCTAGTGGGTATGTTTGGCGTGAATACTTTTCGTAGATGGTCAGCGAATGTATCCACTTTATCCTGTGGCGTTCTAGCCCAGCCTCTTGATGTTTTAAGTGGGGGCTTAGCAATTTGAGGTCTAACCATGTTCTTTGTAAATTTCCAAAGAGAGTAATTTGTTGTCACGTCAGCTGTTAAGGACTGCAATTAGACTTTTATATAAGTACAAACAATTAATTAATACAGTGCAAACTTAGCAATCACACATAATTGACGTCGAGTGTGAACCACTTTAACTAACTATTGTGCCTTACTGTATTTGTAAATAAATCGTGTTTATTATTCCGGTATTTAATCTTTCTGCACTCAACAACATCTTATAACTAACTAACATTCATCAGTACGGGCGTAACACGCTGTACAACGATAACGATAGTGTTGCGTGCTAAGGGTACAGGTATCATAAGAGCCTTGAACCTCTGACTCCTAGTTGTAATGAGAATAGTATTGTTTAGAAATCATTAATACAAGTGTTACAAGTCATGAGTCGTTTAAGTTTTTAGACTTTTGAACGTTATAGACAGAATTTCTTACAGCGAGTTTTTGAGTCACATTGAGACAAGATTTTAATTACACTGTTCCATTTTATAAATTAACAGGTGCTGCAACACTTGAGGAACCGAAGTTGGAAAAAAATGAAGCAGAAAACGAATTGGTCAACATTCAAACACATTTAATTAAAACCGAGAAAGATGAAGAACCTAGAGAAAACACAGAAGATAAAAGGAAAATATTTTTCTTTAAAGAAGTTGAAATGGCTACTTCCAATATCATTAATGGAAATCAAAATCCGAGCGTATTCAATAAAAATGATACGGTTACACCTCCAAAGGATTTTTTTTCATCCAAAATTCTTTTCGAATTCCATATGGAAAAATCGCACGTCATGGAATTTACTCGAAAAGTTTCGATCATTTCCGATTTAAATGTAACAAATGAATGTAAAAGCACTAACTTATTAAAGGCACAAGAAATCCAGAATAAGGACAATCGGAAAGAAAAGGATTTAACTACACATGTGAGAGTCCAGAACAAAGAAAAGCCTTTTAAATGTGACATATGTAAGAAAAGCTATACTCAAAGAGTTAATCTAGTGAGACACTTAAGAGTCCACACCAAAGATAACCCTTTGAAATGTGCTTTATGCGAGAAAGGCTTTTCTCGTAGTACTGCTTTAACTAGACACTTAAGAATCCACAACAAAGAAAAGCCTTTTAAATGTGACATATGTGAGAAAAGCTTTACTCAAAGAGTTAATCTAGGTAGGCACTTAAGAATCCACACCAAAGAAAAGCCCTTTAAATGTGTTAAATGTGAGAGAGGCTTTTCTTGTAGTAGTGATTTAACTAGACACTTAAGAGTCCACACCAACGAAAACCCTTTTAAATGTGCTATATGTAAGAAAGGCTTTTCTTTTAATACTGATTTAACTAGACACTTAAGAACCCACACCAAAGAAAAGTCTTTTAAATGTGATATATGTAAGCAAGGCTTTTATACAAGTAATGCTTTAACTAGACACTTAAAAGGTCACACCAAAGAAATGCCTTTTAAATGTGCTAGATGTGAGGAAGGCTTTTCTTCTATTACTGAATTAAGTAAGCATTTAAGAGCCCACACCAAAGGAAAGTCATACAAATGTGAAATATGTAAGAAATGCTTTACTGACATAATTAATTTAAATTTACATTTAAAAGTCCACACTTTAGAAAAACTTTTTAAATGTGACATATGTGAGAAATCCTTTGCTTACCCTGGTACACTGACTAGACACGTTAAAGTCCACACCAAAGTTTTTAAATGTGACATATGTGAGAAATCCTTTGCTTCCCATTTTACACTGACTAGACACATTCAAGTCCACACCAAAAAAAAGCCTTTGAAATGTGATTAAGGTAGGGCATACTATCAGGATATCCGGATATCCGCCGAATATTTTATCCGAATTTTTCTGATTATATGGATATTTTTTTTTTATCCTTGAACGTATTTTATTATCAATTTTTCGTCATTAATTAGGTTTATTAATATTTTTTTGATGTGCGATTGAATACTACTCAACTTATCCTACTAATATTATAAATGTGAAAGTTTAAATGTTTGGATGTTTGTTACTCAATCATGCCAAAACAGCTAAACGGATTTCGCTGAAATTTGGGACACAGATATTTTGTAGCCTGGATAGAAACACTTTCCCGCGGGATAACGTCGTGTAGTCCACGTGGGCGAAGCCGCGGGCGGAAAGCTAGTAATCTATAATTCTATACAATCATTCCCTAAAGTTATCGGCAGAAATAAAAAAAGCGATTTGCGTAATTTATGATGAAGGTAACTTATATATAATAATTTGATAAAAAAAGATTTATCGTATTCTACATTACATAACCCTTCCTGTCCTAAAGAAAACCAGTTTAAATATAACATTTTGTAACACATTTAATTCTCACACGTATGTATTGAATCACTGACGGATTTGACAATCATTCTTGTTAACCTGTACGTTCGGATTAGGAACACTGACGTCCTAAACATTATATCGACATTACTCGGATTAGGTACACACATGTGCCTCAGCCAACCACTCGAAATGCGTACGTTTTAAATTTCGATTTCCGCCACCACAAGTTCGATGACGGGTGTCAAGTTGTTGATGCAACTTGAAACATCTCCGAGCGTACAGGTAAATAATGTTACTCTTTTTAAGTATTTTATGAACCATATGTTTGGCACAATTTGTATTTTGTATAAGTATAATTTTCTTGTTGTGGAGGGTTGATAACCTGATATACAGGAACCTCCCCAGTTCAAGTATCAGCCCGCCACAGTCTACTTTTACAATATATCATTAGATAAGATGAAAACTGTAAAATAAAATAAAATAAAATAAGATAAGGTAAGATAATTTCTTTATTGTAGCTCTTATAAAATATAAAACATACAGTCAGATTCTCACAATTAACCTAATAATAGGTGTACAATAATTATGCCATATAGAAAGCTAATTATGTATTATTTAAAATATCTTTTATATAGGAAAAAATGTGATAGCAAAAAATCTATCTTTTATATCTTTTATATCATAGACATTATTATCATTTAACCATTTGTACAATTGCTTTTTAAATGCAGTGTAAGATCGAAGCTCTTTAAAGCGCTACTCGGAAAAAGTATGGACTTTTTGATTTAAAACTATAGGACGGTTACAGTTGTTACAAATCTGGTAATAAGATATATATTTCTTCATACCTTTATCTAGATTCGTATAGTTTTAAAAACACGATTTTATGATTTTGCCTCGACACTTTTTCTTTTCGAAAAGACCTTTAAAAAATACGAAAATTCAAGATTATTCTTAAATGGGGTTACTTACACTATTGGAAATTGGTTTAATTAGTGGACACCAATAATATTTAGTATCGTATAGAAGCATTTTTTTAAAAATCGCTGTAGTTTTTTAATACGAAGTGATTTTGTTTTTTTTTTGCCTAATCTGCAAAATCGGTCTCGCTCCTTCGCGCGTCGTTTTTTCATTGCTATCTCGCTTCAGCATAATTTTTTCGAGTATCGCCTTAATATTTTGTGGTATTCTGTTGTAAATACGAATGCACATTGCTAAACAACTTTCCCCATATTTTGCTGATTTTGATTGTTGAAAATCTATATATAAAGAGGAAAAATAATAAACATAATAATATAAAATGATTACTTAAATATGTAACATAAATTGCAATAATATTGTTTAGGTAATTTATATAAGTATAATAATTAAAACATTAATGTTATTATTGTTAAAAAATAAAGTTTAACTGAATACTTATCAAATGATGCGTCATTCTCTCTTTTGCTCTTCTAAATGGCTATGCCCGACAGGGTCCAAAATTGTATCTCTATTTATATACTTACCAACCTTGTAACTTTTTGGAATGCAATTAAGTAAATTGAAATTGAAAGATTTGATTGTTTGTTTGTTTGCATTGAATAGGCTTCAAAACTACTAGACCGATTTAGAAAATTCTTTTACCATTAGAAAGCTAGGTACATAAGGGTACGTTTCCACAGAATCGGAGCTGCGCGGAACTGAGCTGTGTTTCCATACATTTGACGTAACAAGCGGTGTCAGCTCAACTGTCAAATGAATGGAAACACAGCTCACCTTCGTGCAGCTCCGTTTCTGTGGAAACGCACCCTTATTCCTGAGTGTCATTTTTTTTTTATTATTCACAACGGGGTAGCACTTAGCCTTCATCACACCTGATGTTAAGTGGTGATAAGGCTGAAGGTGGAAGCGCACTACTCCCGGAATCCTCAATCACTGAGGAACTGGCTATCTTATCTCTAACTGCCGGAACACAATAATGCTGAAAACACCATTGTTATGGCGTCAGACTTAGATAAGACGGTGGTAGCTAGCCAGGCGGACTAAGAACAAGTCCTACCACCAACCAAACCGAATACAATATGTACCCCCACTGGGAATCGAACCCGGGACCTCTGGGTCTGAAATCGGTGGTGTGAACCACTAGGCCACAGAGGCGGTTGCCCAACGGACTCGCTGTCACACCATTTTGTCACACTGGTGTGACTACGAAGAATTTTTTTCTCATTTTCCACACTGGTGTGACTACGAAGAATTTTTTTCCTAATAGTCACACCATTTTCAAAAAGTCATACTTGACGTAAATCACTTGATAATTTGATACCAGTTTGATACCACTTTGATACAATATACGTAATATCATATTAAATTAATTATTATATTAAAATATTATTAGCTGAAAGTACCAGGGTTGCATAGCTAACCAGGAGTTGTTTTAGATGTTTTGAGTTTTATAGGCAGCAGCATTTTAAGTAGGTATACTCGTAATAACTCCTGGTTGCTTAGGCTGCCCTGGTACTTTTTGTTCATTATTTTTCCAATATGCCTAGTGCCTAGTAGGTGGGTACTTCATTCGACTCAGGGGAGCTAACTTATCCTTTATGCAGTAGTAATGTGGGAAAAATATCTCCCGTGTTAGGTACTACTAGTGTGTGTCAGATAACTCTGCGCGTGACTGGCGCGTTTTTGGCGCTAGTTACAGTGCATTTTTTGTTCTTATGTTTTAGAAAAGATTAGTACCTACATAACACAGGTAAAGATTTTTTTTCTAACCAGTCGCAACTCTACTTACCTCCTCCATAGCTATGTTATCCTGGTACTTTAGAATCCAAAAGTTCGCAAATAAACCGTTACTAGAATGCCAAGTCCATATTTTTATCCTAAGGTTGTTATAGCTTGTAGCTGACTGTACATAAATAAATTTGCTGACTGTACGTAAAATTGGAAGGTGCCAACTCGCGCGCGCTCACGAGTTTCACACTCGCGAGTTGACGAATAAATCAGTTTGCAATCCATGTTATAAAATATGCACATACAGGGTATTTAATTTCCCCGCACTAGTAGTGTGACAACAAGTCTCATGTTTTGGCAGTTACTAATATTCACACCAAACAGTGTGACTACGAAGAAAAAAATGCTTCGTAGTCACACCAGTGTGACAAAACGGTGTGACAGCGAGTCCGTTAGGGGCGGTTGGTTGCGCTTCTCCAAAACGGTTCGACCGATTTTGTTGTACGTAACTAATGTTTTTTTCTTGGTAGGTAGGTACCGGAGACTTTTTATACCGCTATTGTTACTAATGAGCTGTTTTGTAAGAGTACGAGCACATACGCCGTGAACCGAGATTTTAAATATTAAAATTCAAAATTGCTATTTAGGTTGAGATTACAACACTTGTGAACGTCAACGAAGCTACGCCATCGGTTCGAAAATCCTACGGCGGGAGACCTTGCAAGAAGAACCGGCAAGAAAACCTTCCCAGGTTTGCTTATTATTCAGGATTTTTAGGGAATCTGTTAACACATCGCAGTGTATTTATACATACCTACATGATGGTACGGAACCCTCAGTGCGCGAGTCTGACTTGCTCTTGATCGGTTTTTTTATTCTAATTACATGCTAGGTATTACCACACAGGAAAAAAAAAACTACGTATTACCCAATAATAATAACCTAGGTACTATAGCACAGCCTTCTCTATCGTCAGATGATCGTCAGACGATAGAGAAGGCTGTGACTAATAGTCTTAGAATCAAAGACTTCGATCACTATAGTTCATATAAAACCAAAGTACACAGACAAAGACAGCAGCAATAGAACAAAAAGTGTTGGTGTAATAGCATCTACACACGTTCCGATCCGACCGCCGATTTGGTCTGCTCCAGACCAAATCTGGACGTGTGTAGCGTCGTCGTCCGACCATAATTATTATTATTCGTGTTTGACGCGGTCGGTCGGATTTGGTTCGCACGAACTTCACTTCCTACCAAATCGGAACGTGTGTAGGCTTCCGACCGGACCAACTTGGCAGTGTTGACAATTTTGGAGGTTTTCCCCTAGATTTAGGGAGAAAATATGTAAAAGCGGAAATATTTAAAGCAGATCAGAGTATTCAATTTAATGCTCGTTCATGAGTTTTACGTAGGACTGAACAAACGAAAGGTTTAATTATGGCAATTTGTGCAAAGATTGTTTTATCTATTCGTTTTTTTTCGTTTATTTTATTTAAAAACTCGAAATCTGTCGAAATATTTATAATAAAGGCATAACACCTCATCAATAAGTGCTGCTTTTAGTAAATATTAAGCATGTTCTAGTATTTTAATGAAAACAACAGAAAATTAAAAAATAATGAAATTGAATTCTTTATAATAATATAACATTAATAACCGAAATATTTTTGTTTTTATCTATCTATTGCAAGCAAATCAATGTTTTCAGTATTTATAAATAATATTAATATTGGGAGATTAGCAGTGGCTGGCAACACTGCAACAACAGCTAGGTGCGGCCAGACCAAATCGGAACGTGTAGCGTCGACCGATTTGGTGCGTGCGGCAGATTTGGTTTGCACGTGTGTAGGCGCGGATCAGATCTGCAGTGAAGTTCGCCCTCACCAAATCGGCGGCGGTCGGATAGGAGCGTGTACTACACTATATAATTTTTGGGAGCGTGTGTAGCGGCTATAAGGGACCAACTTGTGCCAGCCGCCTTAGGGCGCTTGTGCACTACACGGAATTTTACCGTCCCGGAAAAAAACGGATGCTTGTATTTTAATCATAAATTATTTTAAATAGTAAGAATTTATTTAATTCGTGTAGTTTAGGGTTTGAAACATTGAAACTACACGAAATAAATAAATTCTTACTATTATAAATGATTAATTATTCCCACACTGCACCGCACACCGCTCCGGTTTGAGGTAGTGCGCTTCTTAACTACGGCTGTAGAAACTTAATGTGCATACAAAACTCGCAGTATATGACAAATCACGCCGCATCTTTGTCCGGTAATGAGGAAACCGGAGGCAGTGTGATGGAAGCCTTAAGCTAGAAACACATTTCGCTGGCGCAGCGCAGCGTCGACCCGGGTGTGCACACTTTACTAGCGTGGCGCAGCGTTTCCAGACGAAATTTTTGATCAGTGTCAATTGAGTCGTTGCCGAGCTAACATCTGCATTATGTTTTCTTCTAATTTTGAAAACAATTTCTGTTCTTACATGAACATATTAAATCCAAAAAATAATATGTTGATGATTACGATGATAAGATGATGATGAATGAATACGAGATGCAATTTATATCTATACTAATACTATAAAAACACTTTGTTTGTTTGTAATAGATAAACTCAAAAAATACTGAACCGATTTTAGAAGTATTTAGTGTAATTTATTTTCAAATCAGAATTATCCATTATTTTTGTTATAAAATTAAAAAGTAAAGTGTACTAAAAACACTTTAATACTGTTTTAACAGTATAATTAACAACCCTACATGATAATAAATTGGTGACTCTTTTAAACAAAAAAGATATTTTTTAAATTGGCCCATTCGGACGGACGGAGAAATCGGAGAACATAAGTAGTAAAAAGCAAAATGCAGAGCTCCGCTTCGCAGTCCGCTACCGAGCCATCTGACGATACAATGCTAGAAAGTGGTGGGGGGTCTGGCGCAATCGGAGCCGGGCGGAAACGCTGCGCTGCGCTGCGCCAGGGAAATGTGTTTCTAGCCATACTAAATGTATGAAAGCGATCGCGCTGCGCCAGCGAAATGTGTTTCTAGCTTAAGCCTAAGGAGGTGTGTGCAGCCAATAAATGACCCTGTCACGGCGAAATGCGGTCGGCCGGATTTGGTTCGCACGAACTTCACTTCCTACCAAATCGGAACGTGTGTAGGCTTCCGACCGGACCAACTTGGCAGTGTTGACAATTTTGGAGGTTTTCCCCTAGATTTAGGGAGAAAATATGTAAAAGCGGAAATATTTAAAGCAGATCAGAGTATTCAATTTAATGCTCGTTCATGAGTTTTACGTAGGACTGAACAAACGAAAGGTTTAATTATGGCAATTTGTGCAAAAAATTTGTTTTCTACTGATGTTGTATGGGGTGGGGGGGCCGGAACTGTTTCAAAAATGAATTTTATAAAAATGAGAATACCTATCTCAAAAACGGTGCGTCGAAGCTAAAATCTATTAAAATTTTCAACCCCCTATGGTATCCCGGAGATACATAGGAGGCATCCGATGGACATATAATTTTGAAGGTCTCATTTTTTTTTTCAATCCGATTTTAGGACAAACTAGTTTTTCCTAAGCCAAACTAGTTCATCGCGTTGACATTTCAGAGAGCGAGTTTGCCTCGGAAGTCCTGTAGAACACGTGATTGGTTAAAATGGTGGTTATTTTTTTTTGTGTCATGTTCTACATCTACAGGTCTTCCGAGGCAAAGTCGCTCTCTGAAATGTCAACGCGATGAACTAGTTTGGCCTAGGAAAAACTAGTTTGTCCTAAAATCGGATTGAAAAAAAAAATGAGACCTTCAAAATTATATGTCCATCGGATGCCTCCTATGTATCTCCGGGATACCATGAAATCGGGTTTGGCCGGTAAAATATATACAGGGGGCCTACCGCCGAAAACGCCCAAAATGGTTTTTCTGCAAATCCAATTTGGATTTATGACGTAATGATTCTGTCGTACCGCCGAACGACCGTAAAACGCGAAGCCGGTTTTATGACGTCACATCATCTTGGGCAGGCCGATTGAACGAATGATTTCATATATTTGACAGTTGTTTGACAGTTGGCGGTACCGCCGAAATTATCCAAGTTGGGAATTTGAAAGCTATTACGGATCTAGCTGTCAGTTGATTGCGGGAGCTCTGTAGTAGCCGACATCAATATTTTTTCATATTTTTACCACAGTTTTACTGTTTTTATCAAAACGGTAACATCTTTTTAAACTTTTCTTACAATTTTATATTAGCTACGTGGATTTTCTTGATAAAATACCGTAGTAAATTCCTGAAATTGTTCGTCATGGAGAGAATGATTTTGTGGGCTGCTGCCTTCGATCAACAATAACAGCTGCTGAAGAAGACTGTCTTCAGAATCTCGAGCGAATTGATCGCAGGATACTTCGAGAGAATAGCTAGCCCATGCTCCTCACAGGTAAACCTATTTCTTACATTTTTTCTGACAAATAAGTATGTTGAGAAAAGCTATATTTAAGTCATTACTAAGTATTGTTTTGTTTCAGAAAGTAGCTTCATTGATAATTTTCGCCTGACAAAAGATGCATTTCGCACGTTGTGCACGCACATGATTTGTGACATAAATGTTGACCAAATTACCTTAAAGACAAAATGAGGTTATTTATAATAGTACAACCTTTAATATACCTATGTGTATTTATTACAGGTATTGGCTGCTTTCACACTACCAACACTGACGGCAATCAATGACTATAAATTTGGACATGGACAGCAGACTGTTTCAGATAATCTTTCAGAGGTGACAAAACATAATGAGCCTAACATCATAAGCAAATAGGTACATCAAGTTTCAATTTTCAATAGGAAGTATTACTATTCACTGAATACTGGTAAGTATCATGCATAATTTTTATTTAATTATTATTTATTAAGGAAACAAACGGTCATACATAATACATTGTACAATGTTAAATGAATCTAAAAAGACCTATAGTTCCATTAAAGTAAGTTACAAAAAAAAGTAGTAACAAAATTTTTTGCAATCTAAAAGATATTTCAGAGCAAACAAAAGAAATTGTACTTAAGTGTTATATGTTAGAAAGTTTAAATTGATTTATAAACCTAACCTATAATGGCAGTAATACATGGTTCACTTTTGCTTTTCAATTTGGATGAAGCAACCAAATTTAACAATATAAATGTAAAAGTGAATCGTTCAATATCATTATGCACTTGTATTTCTGTGCCTTTCCACCAAAGTGAATCAATTTGGTTAAACCATGTTACTTACATTACCATTAGGTACCTACTGAATTTGTTTTAATTCTTATGATAGTTAATTAAAAAATATTTAAATTTTCTTTTCAGGTTTGTGATACTGATGCGAATAAGTGCACTAAGTAGGTACATAGGTATTACGATGTGCCATAATGCCAGCCACAATTCCCATATTTGGAACAGCAGCGCTCTGAAAAGGAAAATTAATCATCTCCATACCCTAGGCAATTCATACTGGCTTTTGGGAGACGTTATTAAAATTGATTAAAGTTAAAATGTATGTATTTAATAAGCTTGTATGTAAATAAATTAAGGTATGTTATCTTAGTAAATGGTCCTTTAAATGTTATACATTTAGTTAGACCATAAATATTTATGATTAATTATGTTATCTATGTTGACTTTTAACATCCTTGAAATATCCTGAAATACATAACTGTCTTTTTACAATAAAATTTACAAGTGCCCCACGTCCATCAGTTTTTCTTTTGTGGTAAACCTATCACACAAGCTAAGAAAACCTTAGCTTAGTATTTTTGATGAAAACTATTTTATAATTTTAGGGTGTAGACTAGTATAGTATTATATTATCTGTGGTGTAGTGTAGTTTGGTAAATACTTAAAATTAAAATGACTAGTTACATATTTATGTGTCATCATTTCACTCATTCTCACGCTGCACCGCACATCGCTCCGGTTTGCGTGGTAGTGCGCTTGTTATCTATGGCTGTAGAATCTTGATGGGCATACAAAACCCGCATTGAAAAACCAAAAACGCCTGCCACTTTTCGAGAGCAAATTTATTCTACTAAAACTTTGCTCTTTCATTTGTTCAGGTGTTGTAGAAGTGAAAATGTTAAGTAACAAAAAGACTTAGCTGTGGCTCAAACAAACTGAGCTTATGTGATGTTACGTCCGTCAGAAGACATTGGTTTTCATAGTAAATGTATGCACTAGAACCCTGTTTTCTCGTGGGCACACTTCTGTGTGTGACGTGTTATAAAATATGTAAGTGCGTTTCTAGCTGAGTTTGTTTGAGACTTGCAACTTAATTCCGGTAATGTTACACGACTTTCGAGAATTATTATCCGAGTTCTAAATCTAAGAGTAGTTGGTTCAAAGAAATTAATAGTAGTTTTGTGATAGCAGCTTGATTCAACCAACTTCACAACAAATCTCTAAGTTTTCAAGAAATGAATCATGGCAGTAAAACCCTACTAATATTATAAATGTGAAAGTTGTTGTGTTTGAATGTTTGTTACTCAATCACGCCATAACGGCTCAACGGATTTGGCTGAAATTTGGAACACAGATACTTTGTAGCCTGGAGAGCAACAGAGGCTCTCAACAGAGAAAAATATCACATTCCCGCGGGATAACGTCGTGTAGTCCACGCGGGCGAAGCCGCGGGCGGAAAGCTATATAGTTACAAATAAAACTATAAAATACTAGCGGATCCTCGCGGTTTTACCCGCGTGGTACTCGTTCCCATGGGAATATCGGGGTAAAATATAGCCTATGTCACTCGGGAAGAATGTAGCTTTCTAATGGTCAAAGAATTTTCAAAATCGGTCCAGTAGTTTCGGAGCATATTCGATGCAAACAAACAAACAATCAAATCATTCCTCTTTATACTATTAGTATAGATTATTTTCTTATATAGGTATTGATAAATAAAAAAATAAAATTCTTTGTTGCCAAAACGGTAATCTTAAATACATACCTCAATAAAAAACTAGTGTTAGCGATAGAGTTTAATTTAACACTTCTTATACATAGTTTGTTTGTATTATTAAGTAATTTACTTGAAGAGGTGTAAATAATTTTCAAATTAGAGATCATTGTTGTTCCATATTTCCATTTGGCACATACTTCATTATCTTGAATTGAGTTGGATATGAGATTGAGGTTAGAGGTCGGGAGCGTTGAATCTGTGAAAGAGAATAAAAATTACAACATCATTCTAATTTATTTATTTACTTACTTAGTACAAAGACATACAAGTAAAACTAACAATAAAGAAGTAAGTAGATATAAGTGTTGGCATTGTCTTTTAATTTTAATTTAATATTAAAATATAGGTATATTAGGGAAAGGTATTTTGACACCTTTGAAACTTAATCACCTCATGCCATTTGGCATTTTGCCTGGTAGTTGACATTCACATTTTTCGTTAGGTAGGTATATATTTTTTTTTAATGAATCCATAATTCTTCCTCTACAAACTAATGTTGGATGTACCAGCATTGGTTAATTACACATCAAGCACCCTGCTTTGTAACACATAATGCAACTGCTACTGTATCAAGTACGTTGGCATGAGCCCGCTCGCAGTGAACCATCGAGTGGCGTTTTCATTGCAAACACAAAGGCAGCTAGTACTGCGGATCCGAGAGCTCATAGCGCAGTGACTGGACGAGCCATACTCACTTGCAGGTTGATACAGTAGCAGATATGTTACATGCTACAAGCTAGATGAGTAGGTACCACGGTTGCATTGGAAAACAATGATTGTTTTAATGTTTTTCCAGTTAAGTGAATGTTTAGTCCTTCATATGAAAACATAATATTGTAAATATGTGTAACGTTAATGTAAAGGTTAAAACTTACATTTACAATACCTACTGTGAGCTTGTTATATCTCCACCATTAAGAAAACGCGAAATCTGGGTTTTTCTGCATTAGTTGCAGGAGAAACCGTTCTTGTGCACCCGGCAATGGTTATGTGCAGGCATCTGAAAACAATCGGAGCTATTACGACGCTGTTAAAATACTCAAAATGAAAGCTCACTATATAAATAAGTAGGTAAACAAATTGATATTAGAACAAAATATCAATTGTACAAAAAACATTCACTTACCTAGGTATACTATATTTAGCACAGCAGCTTAGAAATATTGAGTTATTTCTGTTTATCTCTTTAAAATCAACCATCATACCAGCAATGAAGCAACAACTTTGTTAAAATAATATCATAACATAACCTCTTTGCTTTCTTGAATTGCGTTTAGTTTTTGTTTTGTTGCGTTAGTCCATCGTTGCGTTTTTCTTTTATTTAATCATTTTAAAGACTTCACAAAGTAATTATCATAAAATATCATCATGTACATAGAAATAGCATACAAAGTCAGTCTGTGTTTTAATTTTTATTAAAGTAAAAAATGTTTAAAAGTTTATCAAAATCTATAATCGAAACGCAAAACAAAAACATTCGTTCAAACCATGAAGTTTGACTTAATACTCTGAGGTAACTGGAGCTCTCACCATGAATAAAAAAGTGTCGCCAGCAAATTTGACATTTATGTATGTAGTGGCAGGTAGTGGCTGTCAGTTGTCTCATATGACCATACGTATTTTTTTAAAGTGTAGGTGAGACGGAAGACAGCCACTGTGTTAGTTGTGGTATTCAAAAAATTGTTCGTACTGCACGCTCCAGTTACCTCAGTATTAAGTCGAACTTCATGGTTCAAACAGTCGCCTCACTAGAATGTCTACTATTGTCTATGGATCCATAATGGTTTTCATAAATTGAAGTCTGGAAATTTGCCCGGTACGAAATAATCGTAATCAAAAAATTTTAATCGGGATCAAATGCCCAAGTTGGGCGTTTTCGGCGGTAGGCCCCCTGTATTTTACAAAACTTTTAGCCCAAACAAAGTTCCAAAGTCAAAAATTGTGTTCCAAACATTTCCCTCTATATCTCTTCGTTGACTAGGCTAAACTTGATATAATATAATAAAAAAAAATAACTTTCGCCGTAATTCAATTCACATCTTAAATTTCTGCGCGAACTGGGGGCCTACCGCCGAAAACGCCCAAAATGGTTTTTCTGCAAATCCAATTTGGATTTATGACGTAATGATTCTGTCGTACCGCCGAACGACCGTAAAACGCGAAGCCGGTTTTATGACGTCACATCATCTTGGGCAGGCCAATTGAACGAATGATTTCATATATTTGACAGTTGTTTGACAGTTCGCGGTACCGCCGAAATTATCCAAGTTGGGAATTTGAAAGCTATTACGGATCTAAACGTAGTGATTACATGCTCTTTGCGGATCTAGCTGTCAGTTGATTGCGGGAGCTCTGTAGTAACCGACATCAATATTTTTTCATATTTTTACCACAGTTTTACTGTTTTTATCAAAACGGTAACATCTTTTTAAACTTTTCTTACAATTTTATATTAGCTACGTGGATTTTCTTGATAAAATACCGTAGTAAATTCCTGAAATTGTTCGTCATGGAGAGAATGATTTTGTGGGCTGCTGCCTTCGATCAACAATAACAGCTGCTGAAGAAGACCGTCTTCAGAATCTCGAGCGAATTGATCGCAGGATACTTCGAGAGAATAGCTAGCCCATGCTCCTCACAGGTAAACCTATTTCTTACATTTTTTCTGACAAATAAGTATGTTGAGAAAAGCTATATTTAAGTCATTACTAAGTATTGTTTTGTTTCAGAAAGTAGCTTCATTGATAATTTTCGCCTGACAAAAGATGCATTTCGCACTTTGTGCACGCACATGATTTGTGACATAAATGTTGACCAAATTACCTTAAAGACAAAATGAGGTTATTTATAATAGTACAACCTTTAATATACCTATGTGTATTTATTACAGGTATTGGCTGCTTTCACACTACCAACACTGACGGCAATCAATGACTATAAATTTGGACATGGACAGCAGACTGTTTCAGATAATCTTTCAGAGGTGACAAAACATAATGAGCCTAACATCATAAGCAAATAGGTACATCAAGTTTCAATTTTCAATAGGAAGTATTACTATTCACTGAATACTGGTAAGTATCATGCATAATTTTTATTTAATTATTATTTATTAAGGAAACAAACGGTCATACATAATACATTGTACAATGTTAAATGAATCTAAAAAGACCTATAGTTCCATTAAAGTAAGTTACAAAAAAAAGTAGTAACAAAATTTTTTGCAATCTAAAAGATATTTCAGAGCAAACAAAAGAAATTGTACTTAAGTGTTATATGTTAGAAAGTTTAAATTGATTTATAAACCTAACCTATAATGGCAGTAATACATGGTTCACTTTTGCTTTTCAATTTGGATGAAGCAACCAAATTTAACAATATAAAAGTAAAAGTGAATCGTTCAATATCATTATGCACTTGTATTTCTGTGCCTTTCCACCAAAGTGAATCAATTTGGTTAAACCATGTTACTTATATTACCATTAGGTACTGAATTTGTTTTAATTCTTATGATAGTTAATTAAAAAATATTTAAATTTTCTTTTCAGGTTTGTGATACTGATGCGAACAAGTGCACTAAGTAGGTACATAGGTATTACGATGTGCCATAATGCCAGCCACAATTCCCATATTTGGAACAGCAGCGCTCTGAAAAGGAAAATGAATCATCTCCATACCCTAGGCTATTCATACTGGCTTTTGGGAGACTTTATTAAAATTGATTAAAGTTAAAATGTATGTATTTAATAAGCTTGTATGTAAATAAATTAAGGTATGTTATCTTAGTAAATGGTCCTTTAAATGTTATACATTTAGTTAGACCATAAATATTTATGATTAATTATGTTATCTATGTTGACTTGTAACATCCTTGTAATATCCTGAAATACATAACTGTCTTTTTACAATAAAATTTACAAGTGCCCCACGTCCATCAGTTTTTCTTTTGTGGTAAACCTATCACACAAGCTAAGAAAACCTTAGCTTAGTATTTTTGATGAAAACTATTTTATAATTTTAGGGTGTAGTGTAGTTTGGTAAATAACTAGTATAGTATTATATTATCTGTGGTAAATACTTAAAATTAAAATGACTAAGTAGTTACATATTTATGTGTCATCATTTCACTCATTCTCACGCTGCACCGCACATCGCTCCGGTTTGCGTGGTAGTGCGCTTGTTATCTATGGCTGTAGAATCATGTGCGTCAAGTTAGCAGCCTCACAACAGAATTAGATGGTTTTGATTATGTCAAAAAATACTGTATAAATAGTGTTAAATAGTGATGTATATTAAATAAATAGTGATACTTTGATTCAAAAGATATTTGAGTATCTTAGTGAGGCTGCTAACTTAACGTCAAGTTAGCAGTCACCTCAAGAAATACAGTTCGTATCAATGTGATTTATATGTCAAAAAATACTGTATAAATAGTGTATCGTAAACGCAAAATTTCAAAAGTAGTGCTTTAATACAAGCCGAGATATTAGGGTCTCTAAGTTGGCTGCTAACTTGACGTTTCTTGCGATGGAGATTCCAGGGAAACAGGTACAAGTTTTAAATAAATAAATACTCGAAAAAATACTGTGTGAAATAGTGAATCTTATGATATAAATAAAAAAAGAATTCTTCTTTGCTATTTTCAAAAAATCGAATGTAAACTTCTACCATACATTCAATTTTAGGTACAGTCGTGTACAGTTTTCTTTAGACGTACTGATATTGTCAAATTTTTTATTCCAGTCATTTTAAATGACACATAATCTATCGTATATCGAAACATAATATGTCAAGCATTTGTCATTTGTGACTCGAATTAATTTGGCGAAATCCGGAAGGACACCGCAATGCATACAAGAAGTAGACACGAATCAATCTCATAGTTTTTGATAGCGTTAGACGTTATAAGTTATGACAATTAATTTAACACGTAAAATAAATATTAACTTTAACAAAGTTAAAATAAATGAATGAAACAGAATCACTATTTTTACAGCATGTTATTTTTTCTTGTCGTACATTTGGAAATGCCCCATCGCTAGCGCAAACGAGTCACTGGCGTAGTAGGTACAAAGCAACACCGCGAGATGGCGTGATTTTGTTTACTTACGTGATTTCGATTCGGTGACATGACATTGGAGAAAAGTTTTGTTTGTTTTAAAATTGGTGAGCAGTGAGTACATTTGTACCATAAGAAGTGATATCACGTGCAAGTTTATATCCTATAATAACAACCTACAGTTTAAAAGTACGTAACTTATTTTCTATTTTGGTATTTATTTATTAAAATGATATAGGTTAGCTCTTAGTCATTCAAAACTTCTCGTATTTAGTACCTTCATAAGTACCAAGCTAATCTTTCGTAAAGTTACTACTTAGGAACTTAGTTACTTAAGTATATTCTTAGTGCATTAAATATTAAAGTTACTTGATTAGTCTTTTATGACTAGGTATTTAAATCTGACAATCAAATGACAACCGATTTTCCACAGGGTTAGGATACCTGCCTTCTACGCTCGAGGTCTCGGGATCGATTCCCAAACAAGATAAATATTTGTGTGCATAAACATATCTGTTTTTCTTGGTCTGGGTGTTATAATGTAGGGCAGGCGTACCGGTTTTGGCCACTGTACCGGTTTTGGCCACTTTTTGCTCTAAAAGTTTTCTAAACAACTTTTAGCCATTTTTGATAAAGGCAATTAAAATAAGGTATTTTAAGGTAATAATAACAATCGTTAGAATTCCTTTTGTCATAAGATTTTTTTTCAATAAATTCCATTTTCTGTTTGAAAAAATGTTTTGTATAAAAATTTTAAGAAATTTGTTTTGGATGAAATCCTACTAATATTATAAATGTGAATGTTTAGATGTTTGGATGATTGTATGTTTGTTACTCAATCGCGCCAAAACGGCTGAACAGACTTGGCTGAAATTTGGGACTCAGATACTTTGTAGCCTGGAGAGGAACACATGCTACTTTTTATCCCGGAAAAATATCACATTCCCGCGGGATAACGTCGTGAAGTCCACGCGGGCGAAGCCGCGGGCGGAAAGCTAGTACTTTATAAACCTTTGTTTTTACAATAAAATTGCTGTTTTGCAGTTGACTGGTTTCTAGCGCATTAGAATATATTGATGTTACCTGGGTTTGGTTTTGATTTTTCGCAATACTTACAAAAGTTTTACTATCAGCACAGAATAATATTTGTAGCAGAAGGCTCACTTCCGAAACACAAACAATGAATTATCAATCTTTTCCACGCGACAATTAGGTCTAAAATAATTTGCACCCGCACGCCTGCCTAACTAATTTACCGTTAATTACAAGCGAAATTGAACCGTAGCTGTACGTAATACGGTTCTATTACTCGGAAACGCTTAAGCCAAATTGGTTTTGGGTGGTCTTGGTTGCCGCACTAGGGTTGACTCGACTGCAATGTTACGACGAAGTAAGTAAAAGGAATAACAAATAGCGCAAATGATTTTTAAATACAGAAAGCTTAGAATTTTTATTTTTACTTCTTTGCATTCACAGTTTAATTTTTGTTACTTACTTACTAAAAAAAAAATTTAAATGAAGTAGGTAGGTACTAGAAAAAGTCGACCGTCTCACAACTAGTTCACAACAAAATGTAAAAATAAAAAAATAATTGAATCATTCAATTCAAAGGATGAAAGGGTGGGACATTATCGAATTAATTTTGGAACTTACTGATTTGATTAAAGTCGGTGCCAAGCCATTACCTACCTACCTATTGTTATGTACTTCACACCACTCTGCGCATGAGATATTGTGTATTATTGTTTCACTAAATATTTTCTTTCTGTTGAAATAAATATAAATAGAAAATTTATCTATGTTCACACAAAATTGCTAACGGGTGGCAACACTGTTAAAAACTTCCCTTGTAACTTTTGACGTTCTTGTTATGCACATCGTGGCTGAAATAAATAGTTTATTCTGCATAATTCGTATTGTTTCAATATATCACCCATAACCCAACACTTTCGGCTTGACACCGACTTCAATCAAATCAGTAAGTTCCAAAATTAATTAGATATTGTCCCGCCCTTTCGACCTTTGAATGGAATGATTCAATAAATTTTTTACTTTAACGTTTTTTGGGAAGTGAGTTTTTGTCGGCAGTTTTTGTTTGAAGGCGGTTTAATAATTTTTTTAATTTTTTTTATTTTTCATTTTTGATGTAAGAAATCTGATGCGCAAGCGTCGCATAATGTGCAATGTTTAAAACTGTAGCCCATATCTAAATTAGAACACTCAGACAAGCACCATCCTCCAACTTTTAACTGTTATGCAGTTTTTTAATCTTCCACCATCAGCTAACCTAAATAACTTAAAAGAATACAACTAAAGGTCTATTCATGCATATGGTACTTAAAAAACATGCTTTAACTCCTAAGCGTTAAGTAGTTTTACCTTCCATCATCAGCTCACCTAAATAACCTGAAAGAATACAACTAAAAATCTTTACGTATCAACAATATTTGAGGAGTTGTACCTTCCATCACCAGCTCATCACCAGGAGATGATGACTACCAGATGCAAATACTTAAAAAAGTTTAGAAAATCTATAAAATACGTAAATTACCATAAAATTTACGGGTTTTCCTCGATTTCCCCTGGATTCCACCATCAGACTTGGTAACAATGTGACCACCGCAGGAGTTTACTCTTTCGAATAAAAAAATAATCATGGAAATTGGTCAATGTTCGCGAAGATATTGACGTGTAAAGCAGGAACTACCAGTCAAAAACTATGTGTTTTTTCAGGATTGTGAAAAAACTACTGAACTGACTACTTTGAATTTTTCATGGAACCACACATAAACTATTTTCTTTCAGATAAAAAAAGAATTATTAAAATCGGTTAACAACTGGCGAAGTTATGGTAAAACATACATAAAAAAAATACAGTCGACTTGAGAACCTCCTCTTTTTTTAAAGTCGGTTAAGAAGTGGGTAGAAATATATTTGTTTAAATACCTAATCAATAGCATTAAACCGATTAAACGTATGTATTGACACAATCAAAAATATATATTTCACTTTTTTGCTCGATAGTACGCACTCCACGATTGAAATAAAGTTTGAACCTTATTACTAAGGAGCAAAGTTCAACATTGATCGTCAGCATATGTTCAGATTATTATATAGAAGTTTACATTAGATTTTTTGAAAATAGCAAAGAAGAATTCTTTTTTTATTTATATCCTAAGATTCACTATTTCAGACAGTATTTTTTCAAGTATTTATTTATTAAAAACTTGTACCTGTTTCCCTGGAATCTCCATCGCAAGAAACGTCAAGTTAGCAGCCAACTTAGAGACCCTAATATTTCGGCTTGTATTAAAGAACTACTTTTGAAATTTTGCGTTTACGATACACTATTTATACAGTATTTTTTGACATATAAATCACATTGATACAAACTGAATTTCTTGAGGTGACTGCTAACTTGACGTTAAGTTAGCAGCCTCACTAAGATACTCAAATATCTTTTGAATCAAAGTATCACTATTTATTTAATATACATCACTATTTAACACTATTTATACAGTATTTTTTGACATAATCAAAACCATCTAATTCTGTTGTGAGGCTGCTAACTTGACGCACATGTATTATCTTGATGGGCATACAAAACCCGCATTGAAAAACCAAAAACGCCTGCCACTTTTCGAGAGCAAATTTATTCTACTAAAACTTTGCTCTTTCATTTGTTCAGGTGTTGTAGAAGTGAAAATGTTAAGTAACAAAAAGACTTAGCTGTGGCTCAAACAAACTGAGCTTATGTGATGTTACGTCCGTCAGAAGACATCGGTTTTCATAGTAAATGTATGCACTAGAACCCTGTTTTCTCGTGGGCACACTTCTGTGTGTGACGTGTTATAAGATAATATGTAAGTGCGTTTCTAGCTGAGTTTGTTTGAGACTTGCAACTTAATTCCGGTAATGTTACACGACTTTCGAGAATTATTATCTGAGTTCTAAATCTAAGAGTAGTTGGTTCAAAGAAATTAATAGTAGTTTTGTGATAGCAGCTTGATTCAACCAACTTCACAACAAATCTCCAAGTTTTCAAGAAATGAATCATGGCAGTAAAACCCTACTAATATTATAAATGTGAAAGTTGTTGTGTTTGAATGTTTGTTACTCAATCACGCCATAACGGCTCAACGGATTTGGCTGAAATTTGGAACACAGATACTTTGTAGCCTGGAGAGCAGCAGAAGCCTCTGTTGCTCTCCAGGCTACAAAGTATCTGTTCTCAACAGAGAAAAATATCACATTCCCGCGGGATAACGTCGTGTAGTCCACGCGGGCGAAGCCGCGGGCGGAAAGCTAGTTACAAATAAAACTATAAAATACTAGCGGATCCTCGCGGTTTTACCCGCGTGGTACTCGTTCCCATGGGAATATCGGGGTAAAATATAGCCTATGTCACTCGGGAAGAATGTAGCTTTCTAATGGTCAAAGAATTTTCGAAATCGGTCCAGTACTTTCGGAGCATATTCGATGCAAACAAACAAACAATCAAATCATTCCTCTTTATACTATTAGTATAGATTATTTTCTTATATAGGTATTGATAAATAAAAAAATAAAATTCTTTGTTGCCAAAACGGTAATCTTAAATACATACCTCAATAAAAAACTAGTGTTAGCGATAGAGTTTAATTTAACACTTCTTATACATAGTTTGTTTGTATTATTAAGTAATTTACTTGAAGAGGTGTAAATAATTTTCAAATTAGAGATCATTTTTGTTCCATATTTCCATTTGGCACATACTTCATTATCTTGAATTGAGTTGGATATGAGATTGAGGTTAGAGGTCGGGAGCGTTGAATCTGTGAAAGAGAATAAAAATTACAACATCATTCTAATTTATTTATTTACTTACTTAGTACAAAGACATACAAGTAAAACTAACAATAAAGAAGTAAGTAGATATAAGTGTTGGCATTGTCTTTTAATTTTAATTTAATATTAAAATATAGGTATATTAGGGAAAGGTATTTTGACACCTTTGAAACTTAATCACCTCATGCCATTTGGCATTTTGCCTGGTAGTTGACATTCACATTTTTCGTTAGGTAGGTATTTTTTTTTTTTTAATGAATCCATAATTCTTCCTCTACAAACTAATGTTGGATGTACCAGCATTGGTTAATTACACATCAAGCACCCTGCTTTGTAACACATAATGCAACTGCTACTGTATCAAGTACGTTGGCATGAGCCCGCTCGCAGTGAACCATCGAGTGGCGTTTCCATTGCGAACACAAAGGTACTTCGGATCCGAGAGCTCATAGCGCAGTGACTGGACGAGCCATACTCACTTGCAGGTTGATACAGTAGCAAATATGTTACATGCTACAAGCTAGATGAGTAGGTACCCTGTTAACACGGTTGCATTGGAAAACAATGATTGTTTTAATGTTTTTCCAGTTAAGTGAATGTTTAGTCCTTCATATGAAAACATAATATTGTAAATCATGTGTAACGTTAATGTAAAGGTTAAAACTTACATTTACAATACCTACTGTGAGCTTGTTATATCTCCACCATTAAGAAAACGCGAAATCTGGGTTTTTCTGCATTAGTTGCAGGAGAAACCGTTCTTGTGCACCCGGCAATGGTTATGTGCAGGCATCTGAAAACAATCGGAGCTATTACGACGCTGTTAAAATACTCAAAATGAAAGCTCACTATATAAATAAGTAGGTAAACAAATTGATATTAGAACAAAATATCAATTGTACAAAAAACACTCACTTACCTAGGTATACTATATTTAGCACAGTAGCTTAGAGATATTGAGTTATTTCTGTTTATCTCTTTATAATCAACCATCATACCAACAATGAAGCAACAACTTTGTTAAATTAATATCATAACATAACCTCTTTGCTCACAATCACACTCACAATCTATATAATTTGTGCTCACAATCTTTGCTTTCTTGACTTGCGTTTAGTTTTTGTTTTGTTGCGTTAGTCCATCGTTGCGTTTTTCTTTTATTTAATCATTTTAAAGACTTCACAAAGTAATTATCATAAAATATCATCATGTACATAGAAATAGCATACAAAGTCAGTCTGTGTTTTAATTTTTATTAAAGTAAAAAATGTTTAAAAGTTTATCAAAATCTATAATCGAAACGCAAAACAAAAACATTCGTTCAAACAGTCGCCGAATGCCGCGTACACACCGCGCCAACGAACGCCAACGAAGGATATTCAGCGTTGGCCGCCGCACGTTCGTTGGCTATCGAAGTTTATAGCACAAACAACAAACGTTGAGCAAACGATCGTTGGCTCTCGATTCCGGCTCCAGTGCCCAGTGTTGCCAGAAGGTTACTTTTTTAGGTGTATCTTTTGACAAGACCTCGCTGGCAACACTGTCCTCTACTAATAAATTATTATTTACACCAGCAGGCGTAGCATGACGAACACGACAAAGATTTTGTCTACCCCCTAATGTCATTTTTGACAGTTAAACAAAGGGTTTGTCTACGTTGGGATGTCATTTTTGACGTTTCAACGTAGACAAAACCGCTCTCGAGGTCATCATGCTACGCGTGCAGGAGTCATGCTGGAGTCTGGACTGGACTGGCTGTCATAAAAGTGCCTATTTGAGTATCGCTATTTAGTATTTTGGCGCTGTAGGCATATAGGTACGAGTGTCTATGTAACTAAAACTAGTGATGTTCAGTCAGTTGTGGTAATGATTGTCAAAATATGTTCTCGGGACACTCGTAGTGGCGCTTCAAATTGCCACACAATTAGCTTTCATTTGTATGGAGACAGCCTGTCCAGTGTGTAATAATAATAATAGAGGTCAGTGAGCTTTTGGTGAGCTTGGCTTTATTTTTATTTTAATACTAGCCTTCCACCCGCAGCTTCGCCCGCATGGATTACAGAGTACAAGCTTCTCCGGAATAAAAATTAGCCTATGTCCTTTCGCAAGGTCTACTCTATCTTTGTAGGTACCAAATTTCATCAAAATCAGTTTAGTAGTTTAAGCATGAAAGCGAAGCAGACTAACAGACAGAGGTACTTCCGCATTTATAATTACTAGTAATACTTAAATATATTACTTGGGTATAAACAATATAAGTATACTATTAAATATTGAATTTAAATAAATTATGCACTCATCATAAATACCAATTTATATTTTACTCGGCCTGCTACTATATTATAAATTGAATGATAAGTTTGATGACGCTTGTAAAAATCAATATTGGGCGCACACACAAAATCACAGCAATCAAAAGAATCATCAATAGATGGATTGATTGTTTATTTGCATATAACTCGCTACTGTACTTATTGAAATGTTAATCAGTCTAGTCTACCATATCAACATCTCCTTTCAAATTGCTTTCAAAGAAGAACATACTAAACTATCAAGACCAAAGTGTTTCTAACATAAACACAAAATTTTTATTAGTGTTTTTATGAATTATTTAATATTTAGGGCTTACATTGAATTAAATAAAAACATTTTTTATTACATTTTGTTTTATTTTGTACTTTCATACTATATAGGGTAAATTTTTGTTTCCAATTATTCACTTTTGGAAAAAAATAAAAGTAAAGTTTCATTACACAATAACATTTGCACTTTTCACTTTTCTCATAATCTTAACAGTTGGATACATTTTAGTTTGCCGCAGCTTGTAGAAATTGTGTCAGCATGTTTTGGAAGCAGTCTGCTAAGAACATGGTCTTATACCGGCTGATATTTCCTTCATCATCATCATCATTTCAGCTGTGATATATTTCAAATTATTTCCCTTTGTTCCCGTTGCGTACCACCACTTTGTGTAACACTGTGACACATTGGGAAAAAAAATCCCGATAAGTAACACTGTTACTCAAAGCTACGTTTATTTTCCTGTTAATTTACACTGTTACACATTGGGCAACAATCAACAATTTCACGATAAGTAACACTGTTACTTAAAGCCACGTTTTTTTCCCGTTTGTATACACTGTAATAGTACCTCACAAAAAAAGTCCTAAAAAGCTTAATGTTGAATTAAAGATTAATTTAAACTATGGAAAATCAACACCTTGTTTTTTTTAATTTTTACTGTTTTGCATTCACAATACAATTTTTATTATTGAAAAATTAAAAAATGAAGTTAAAAATTTAGTTAAGATACCGCCCATTCTATGTCTCCTTTGTATTTTTTTTTGTCTATCTGTATTATGTGTGTGTACAATAAAGTGTAAATAAATAAATAATACCTGTACCAGGGATTATCGTTGCACAAGTTATAAGATTAGTGTAGGCAATGAACAGATTCTTTGTATGGAGACCCATACATTAATTCCTCAGTCGATGAAACTTTGCTGGGTTATAAAATAGCATGAGCCATAAACTTTTAAATGCTTATCCAAAAAAAAACTCAAACGGAAGTTGGGTATTTATACCTAAATATACAAATATGTTTATATATTGAACCGAGTAATTTCTCAACCCAAATTTATTTTACCCAATGAGTTATTTATACTAGTATGTGATACTTGATAAAAATCCAAAACTTTTTTCAAACATGAGTACTGCTTTTGAATGATAATTCCTTTTTTGACTCTCATTTTCATTGAAAAATTGCTCCGTCGTTTTTTTTGACTTATATGACCTTAGGAATGTAATTTGACGTTACGAGTAAGAACATCCAAAAAAAAATTATTACCAATATTGATTTATTTTAAACTATGAATAATTCAATATGGCAAATTGCTCAGCATTATTTATCTTTAAAATTATGTAAAAAAGTCACATATACACACAAATCTAAAATATCCAAAAGAAATATTATCCGGAACACCAACTGATCACGCACAATGGTGGTGACCATCGACTGTGTTCCACAGTTTATTGAAACGGAGGTTTCTCATGCAAAATTAAGTTACTTAAGCTAGTCTTACCTTACTAGAAGATAGTGTCCGTAATCCAGGGGGGCTGATCACTGTCTCGCCGGCGCGCGCGCCTGACAAGTAGGTCTTCACCCAACCCCGATGGGAAACTCTTATAGCTAACACTCTTATAACTACACAATGCCCTAATAGACAGCTAAAACTTTCCCGGCGCTTTTCAAAGCGAACACACACGGGTCACAAGTCCGTACCCCGACCGGGCACTAGTAGGTGCAAAAACTCGCAATCTCGGTCACAATACGGGTAGGTAACTGAGCGCGATGTTGCGCGGACGGCTGTTGGCGGCGAACTGAACGAACGAATCTACACCGGCCCGAGCGCGTTGTCCCGTGACCTTGACAATGACAACTGCCCGCTCGCAAGCGCGCGTGAACATCCCCCCGTCCCGGACAGTAGCAAACTGTCCGCCAACTCAATCTAAGGGTAGGCGAGAGAGGGTAGCGATCGCTCGCTTCAAAACAGAGTCCCCCACCAGGACCTCGGCAAACCTGGGCACACCATCCGACCCCGGATGAAGCTGAACAATGCGTCCTAAACGCCAGCGGAGGGGCGGCAGGTTTGGATCCTTTACCAACACGAGGTCCCCGGTCTTGGGTGGGGTCGTCCTATCCGACCACTTAACGCGTTGCTGCAAAATGTGCAAATACTCCAGATGCCAACGGCGCCAAAAACTCTGCGTAAGCTGCTGGAGCAATTCAAATCGCGAGAGCCGTCCGGAGGGCACTTCGGAATAAGGATATTCCGGCAAGGCGTTAAGCGGTCTGCCAATCAAAAAATGGCCCGGCGTAAGGGCCTCTAAATCATTCGCGTCCGAAGACAACGGACACAACGGACGCGAGTTGAGGACCGCCTCAACCTTACAAAATACGGTCGCGAGTTCCTCAAACGTGAGGACCGTCTCCCCAATAACGCGACGAAGGTGAGTTTTAGCGGCCTTTACAGTTGCTTCAAAAATCCCTCCCCAGTGGGGGCAGGATGGCGGGGAGTACTGCCATCGTACCCCTCTGCGAGAGAGTGTGGATCCGATCTCAAAATTATTCCTATCCAAAAATTCACAAACTTCCTTTAAATACCTATCGGTGCCCTTGAAATTGGTTCCACAATCGGACCTGATTAACGACGGCATTCCGCGGCGAGACCCAAAACGATTCAACGTGGCTACAAAGGCTTCTGTGGTGAGGGCACTAACCACCGCCAGGTGGACCGCTTTAGTGGCCAAACAAACAAATACACACAAGTAAGCCTTTTCCGTTCTAGCATTACGAAGCCGCGATGTCTTAACGGTAAATGGCCCCGCAAAATCCGTTCCAACTCCTGAGAAGGGCATCGATTCGTTCACTCGATCGGCAGGCAAATCACCCATCTGGGGCTGCATCGTATCGGCGCGCAAACGATAACACGGGAGACAACGAAAAATAACGGATCGGATTATTCTCCGCGCTGACAAAATCCAGAACTCTCGTTGGAGGAGCGCGGTCAAAGCATTACAACCGGCATGAGCATTCTTTACATGTCGGTCTGTAATCAACAGTCTAACTAACGGTCCATCCTTGGGGAGCAACACAGGGTGGCGTGATCCGTACGGCAGGTTGGCATGTCTGAGCCTACCTCCGACACGCAGCAATCCGGTACTGTCCAAGAAGGGATTCAACCGCACCAAGGGTCCTTTCAACTTGGACTTACTTGAGCGCAGGGCTTTCAGCTCCGGTTCAAACTCTCGCTGTTGCGTCACTCGCAACCAATGCAACAGAGCGTCTTGCCGCTCTTGTGGGGCGAGGACCGGAGACAACGATTTCTCCTGAGGCTGGCGACAATTTCGCACAAAGCGCCTCATCCAAGCAGTCACGCCGAGCAACTTATCAAGAGAACTGTAGCGGTCTAACAAAAACTCCATCTGCGGAGCCGCCACCGTCTCCACGGCGTGAACACGCATGCCTAGGTCTGGGACTCTGGCCACAGCCGGGGTGGCAGGCCATGAGCGCTCAGGCCGTAACAACCATAATGGACTCCACCATAGGTGGTGGTCCACTAACTCAGGCGCCTCGCAGCCGCGGGAGGCACAATCTGCGGGGTTCAGTTCGCCCGGTACGTGGCGCCAAATCAACGGGGCCTTTGAAGTCTGAATTTGTGAGACCCGGTTGGCCACAAAAACCTCAAGGGTGTGGACTGAACTCTTCAGCCAACAAAGGACGACCTGGCTGTCAGACCACGCAAATATCGATCCCAAGTCGACACCGTTTCCCAAGGTGTCGGCAACATGATTGAGTAGCCGTACTAAGAGAGTGGCGCCGGACAACTCCAACTTCGGAATGGTTAGCCTAGTCCGAAGGGGGGCGACCTTACTCTTGGCCGTAACTAAGTGTACGGCGACAACGCCTGCTGCATCCACCGTTCGGATGTAAACGGCTGCCGCGTATCCGCTTTCGGACGCGTCACAAAAGCCGTGCAGGGAGGCTTTAAACTTTCCCGAAGGCAGCATTTGCCTCGGTATACAAACCCGATTGACGTCGGGTAGGGATGACACGAACCTCACCCACTCTCGTAGGAGGCTACCAGAGAGGGGCTCATCCCATGACAATTCCGCAGCCCAGAGCTCCTGTAGGAAGCACTTCATCGAAAACACTACAGGGCTGAGCCAACCGTTCGGATCAAAGGTACGGGCTACAGTGGACAGCACCGTGCGTTTAGTCCAGACCTTTGGGTCTGGCAGTTCCAATCTATATGTGAACAAATCCGGGACTGGTCGATACTGGACTCCCAACACAGACAGCATGTCTGGAGTCTCCGGATTTTCAAAGAGGAGCGGCTCTTGCTGGTGGTCCTTAGGCAAATCTGCCAAGAGGTCCGGTGAGTTAGACAGCCACTTCCGCAACTCATAGCCACCAGCCCTCAAGAGCGCAATCAGCTCATCACGTAAGACGAGAGCCTCATCTAAGCTCGAGGCCCCCGTGCAGATATCGTCGACAAATAAGGCCCCCCCCTCAATAAGAGCAGATGCCCGGGGATAGCGTAGCCGTTCGCGCTCTGCGAGCTCCAAAAGCGAACGGATCGCCACAAAGGGGCTCGACCGCAAACCATAAGTGTTGGTGTTCAGCTCGTAAGCCAACATCGGATCCTGGGGATCCTCACGCCAAAGGATGAGCTGGTATCGTCTATCCTCCGGGTGAATCACGGTCTGTCTGAACATCATGCGGATATCGGCCACAAAGACGACAGCGTGCCGGCGGAAGTTGGTCAAAACATCACAGACATCGTGATGCAACTTCGGCCCCGCATGCAGACACTGATTCAACGACACTCCGGTTGACGTGGGCGCTGAACCATCAAAGACCACGCGGATCTTCCCATTGGAAGTCTTCAAAACAGCGTGGTGTGGCAGGAAGTAATGTTCCACATTACGCCAGTCCAACTGCGAGATGGACATGTGCCCAAGGTCCAAATACTCCCGCATGAAGTCTATATACTTCTCCTTGAATGCGGGATCCCTGGCCATCCTACGCTCCATGGACAACAATCTCTTCTCGGCCATCGGTCGGGAGCTCCCTAAAGGAGGGCGAACCGCCAAGAAGGGCAGGCGGGTAATCAAGCGACCCGAGAGGAGGCGCCCAGTGTTGTTCTGGTAGAACAATTCGCACTCCTCGGCTAACGGATCCAACCGCTTGGCAGTGGGAGGTTCCTCCACCTCCCAAAACTTTTGGAGAACGTCGGACAAAGTAGAACCGACAATGGTCTGGCGGTCTACCGACGGGGTCTCTGGTGTCTGTGGTACCTTTCCCATCACCACATGACCCAGCGACGAGGACAAGGCGACAAGATCGGCTGTCTGCAAAACTCGCTTGCTTCCACACAGCACACGACCGAGGACATCCGCACCAATCAACAAGTGTATTGGGCCCGGTCGGTGGAAGGAAGGATCAGCCAAAGCCAGTCCAGACGTCAGCTCAATCGTGGATGGCGGCACTCGCACTTGCGGGAGTGGTCCAACCACCTTATCAAAAACTATCGCCGAAGCACCGATCTTCGGCCTTGGCGTGAAGTGGGGGGAGAAGGAGAACTCAACTCGACCAATCGGATCAGGGATCCGCGAGTCTCCCACCCCCCGTACCGCTTCGTGATGCGGCACAAGCAAAAGACCCAGCTGTCGGACAAGCCACCTGGACATTATGCACCCCTGGGCACCTGAGTCCAAAAGGGCACGCACCGTTACAACATTGCCCTTAGGTCCCCAAACATTCACGGAGGCTGTTGGCAACAGCACAAGCTCCGGAGGGGTGGTTGGGTCCGACAGGGGCGCCATTAAAAATTTTGGGGGGGTACTTGTCCCCCTTGCGCCTGAGTCGGCGCGCCAAATGTGGGACGCTCGTACCGGGCGAGCGGGTCCCAATCGGGTACATACTGGCCCCGACCAACAGCACTCCTAGGTGCAGGGTAATACCCGTGTGGGGCGTGCCTCGGTACATAGTACCCCAATCGAGGCCTCTCCATTAGGGGGGGGAGTAGCAAATAGGGCCCGTGCCCATCGCCACCGTGGCGTACTCTTGTGGTACCCCCCTACCCCCGCCCGTGGCGGGGGCGTCTCTCCTATAGTTCCCCCTCTCCGGGGGGGACTGAACGGGGGGGCTAAGCCCCGCCGAATCTCTAGGGGACCGGTTCCGGGCTGCCGGGCCCCCGCCCGTGCGCGAGGAATTCGAACCCCGGTCGCTCCCGACGTCCTTGCGGTCCAAACAAAGGAGGGGGTGATGCCTCCCTCCGCAAAGACGACAATCCTCTGTCTGGGGACACGCCGACTGCATGTGTCCCCCCAAACACCTATAGCACCATTGGCGCTGTCTAGCAACGGCCCTCCGTCCCTCTGGGCGGAGGCCTCTAAATTTGGCACATTCGTGCACCACGTGCCTATCTCCCCTGCAATACCTGCACCGCTCACTCGGTGCGGGGGGAGGGGGACTGCTGGAAGGCAGCATTCCGGTTGGTCGGGCGACGGGGCTGTTCCCTCGCCGCCACCATACGACCAACACCTGGAACCGGGGCGGGCTCCAGGTGGTCCGTCACCCTACATTCGTCCTCCAAAAAACGAAGGAGGTCCGCGAAGGGCGGGAGATACGAGGCGCTGTCACCTCCGTACCTCTGCTCGAAACGCCCCTTCATTTCAGCGGGCAATTTGGCGAGGACTATGTGCAGCAGTACAAAGGACCACTGATCCACCGGCAGGTCCAATCGCCTTAGGGAGTTGACCGCTGACAGTAGCGGGTTCAGCAACTCCCTCCGTAACAGGTGTACCCGCGTGATTCGCGGGAGGGCCAAAATCGTGGCCACGTGGGTGTCCGCCAGTAACCGGACATTCTGGTACCTGCTAACCAGAAGCTGGCGAGCCACCTGGTAGTTGTCGTCGCTGATGAGCAGGTGCTGGATTACCGCGCTGGCCTCTCCTCGCAGGGAGGAGCGCAAATAGGCCAACTTCTCACTAGGGGATAAGTCCCGTCGTGAATCCACTAAGCTGTCAAACAGGTTAATGAAGCCCATCCAGGCTGACAGATCCCCATTAAAAGTGGGAATCTCCAAAGTAGGCAATCGGCCTAGCAACGCCGTCGGGGTAGGTTTGACCTCCCCGCTCAAAACCGGCTCCCCCTTCCGAACAGCCAGGGCCCTCTCAGCCGCCTCCGTGAACTGGTCAGCCAGCTCATAGGCCTGGGCTACATCCTGCTCCAGCTGTTCCGACACGGCATCATCAGCTGGGGGGTTTTCCAAATAATACGCGCGACACTCCATGGCGTGGCGCTCCAGGTCTTGCAGCCGAGCTGCCAGCCCGCCATACCGAGCTAGCAACGCGCCTACCCGGTCGGCTCGGTCTATTAATGTGACCGCACAAGCAAGCCAACGCAAAACTCCTTGGATGCCAGCCCTGGATACGGCGAGCGGATTCGTAGGAGCCATTTATACTCCGTTTAATAAACAAAGCAAACAAAGAATTATAAAAGTGGTAAACATCAACAAAAAAAAAACAATAGAAATAGGTCGCGTCACGATAATATAAAACACAATTAAAATTCGGACGACATACACGGACCCTACTATTTTCATAAATTATTAACAACTTACCAATTTCAAGGGCTAACAATATAACGGTATAAACAAAACGTATAGGATTAACGGTATGGCATACACGGCACGGCCAAGTCAACCTCGCAAATCAACTACTAAACCGTTATCAACAAACAAAAACAAAACTATTTTTAATAATAATACTCGTAATTTAATACTACTAATAATTAAAACTAGTTCCACTTTTTTAACTAGGCAAGCGGACTCGGAACAAACACTAGTATGTGGTACTAATAAACAACACTTTCGAACGAAACTATTCGTCAAATAAATCCGGACACACACAAAAAAAATATACACATCTAGGCGAGTAAACTCGTATCAAATCACTAGTATGTGGTACTAATAAACACACTTTCGAACGAAACTATTCGTCAAATAAATCCGGACACACAAAAAAAAATATACACATCTAGGCGAGTAAACTCGTATCAAATCACTAGTATGTGACAACAATTATATAAGTGTCTATCTATTATCGGATCCACCAAGTGAGAAACATTCGCTTCGAGAATTTACTAGAACAATTTCTTAGTACTTCAAATCGTCTCGGAATACCCTCGAGATTTCAACAAAAAAAATAATTTTTAGGTACGCTTTTTAGGTATTTCTAGGTACGCTCTGCTACCAAAAATTATGATCACGCACAATGGACTGTGTTCCACAGTTTATTGAAACGGAGGTTTCTCATGCAAAATTAAGTTACTTAAGCTAGTCCTACCTTACTAGAAGATAGTGTCCGTAATCCAGGGGGGCTGATCGCTGTCTCGCCGGCGCGCGCGCCTGACAAGTAGGTCTTCACCCAACCCCGATGGGAAACTCTTATAGCTAACACTCTTATAACTACACAATACCCTAATAGACAGCTAAAACTTTCCCGGCGCTTTTCAAAGCGAACACACACGGGTCACAAGTCCGTACCCCGACCGGGCACTAGTAGGTGCAAAAACTCGCAATCTCGGTCACAATACGGGTAGGTAACTGAGCGCGATGTTGCGCGGACGGCTGTTGGCGGCGAACTGAACGAACGAATCTACACCGGCCCGAGCGCGTTGTCCCGTGACCTTGACAATGACAACTGCCCGCTCGCAAGCGCGCGTGAACACCAACATTTTGAAAGCGAAGAAAAATCTATCCCCTGTTACGCAATAATGTACCGTCTTTCGTTACCAGTTGGGTGCAGATTAGCGTCCTCGTGCTAATAGTACGACCTTGAACGCGTGACCCTGTGACTGGGGGCACAACTGGGGGGCCGCGTTCGTGTCGTCGGTCGCTGTGTGATTCTTTCTTTTTTGTTTTCTTTGTACAGTCAGGGACAAATTCGGTGAACCACTTCCTGCTTATTTTTGTGTAGCTAGTGTGACTTCAAAAAAAAATAGCTCCTCAGTTTGACCTTATTATAGTATTCTTTGGTTTGGTTTGACTATGTTTGTATGTATGTTTGGCCGATTATCTGGCGTTTGGCTGAACCGATTTTTATGCGGTTTTAAGAAAAGTATTTTTTACATTTAGGAGAAAGTTTTGGTATTTTAACCGCCTTAGAAGAAGAAGGTTCTCAGTTTGACTCATATGTTTGTAAGTTTGTCCCTGAGATGCGGTTTTCAGAAAAGTATTTGTTAAATTTAGAAGGTTTTGGCATTTTAACCGACATCAAAAAAGGAGGTGTTCGGTTTGACCCGTATGTATGTATGTTTGACTTTGAGATGCGGTTTTCAGAAAAGTATTTGTTACATTTAGGAGAATATTTTCGAATTTTAGCCGACTTCAAAAAAAGAGGTTCTCAGTTTGACCCGTATGTTTGTCTTTGAGATGCGGTTTCCAGAAAAGTATTTGTTACATTTAGAAGGTTTTTGCATTTTAACCGACTTCAAAAAAGGAGGTACTCAGTTTGACCCGTATGTATGTATGTTTGACTTTGAGATGCGGTTTTCAGAAAAGTATTTGTTACATTTAGGAAAATATTTTGGAATTTTAACCGACTTCAAAAAAGGAGGTGCTCAGTTTGACCCGTATGTATGTATGTTTGAGTTTGACTTTGAGGTGCGGTTTTCAGAAAAGTATTTGTTACATTTAGGAGAATATTTTCGAAGTTTAGCCGACTTCAAAAAAAGAGGTTCTCAGTTTGACCCGTATGTTTCCAGAAAAGTATTTGTTACATTTAGAAGGTTTTGGCATTTTAACCGACTTCAAAAAAGGAGGTACTCAGTTTGACCCGTATGTATGTATGTTTGACTTTGAGATGCGGTTTCCAGAAAAGTATTTGTTACATTTAGAAGGTTTTGGCATTTTAACCGACTTCAAAAAAGGAGGTGCTCAGTTTGACCCGTATGTATGTATGTTTGACTTTGAGTTGCGGTTTCCAGAAAAGTATTTGTTACATTTTGAAGGCTTTGGCATTTTAACTGACTTCAAAAAAGGAGGTACTCAGTTTGACCCGTATGTATGTATGTTTGTCTTTAAGTTGAGATGCGGTTTACATAAAATTATTTCTTTACATTTAGGAGAAGGTTTTGGTATTATAACCGACTTCAGAAATAAAAGGTTTTCAGTTTGATCTGTTTGTAGGTATGTTTTTCCGCGATTATGTCATGTTTTCTGAACTGTTTTTGATGCTTTTTTCAACAGGCAAGTATTTTTGATTGATGCGGTTTATGTGTACATCCTACTTACATAGCTATTTAAAACAATGCCACGAAAAAGTTAGAAATAATAGCTCTGATAGGTACTGTATTCACACCAAATAACGTAAGTACTTTGAAGTCGGGCGGGACAAAAACACCAAAACATGTAGGTACACTCGACAGCACATCAGGTTAAACAGTTGAACTGCGATAACAGCTTTTATTACGTAGGGCATAAAGGCGTTCTCAAGGTCAACAATTCAACATGTATAGTCTGATGTGCCGCCGTGTGTACATGTTTCACACCCGACTTCAAAATACTCGTACTTACATTATTTGGAGTGAATACAGTTATTAGAAGTATTATTTCTAATTTTATTGTGGCATTTTTTAAAGCGCTTTTCCTTTTTTATAAAATATTTTTTTTACTATTTGGTTATTTATTAAACTAGGATACCTAGAACAATACATAAGCGATTAGGGAGAGTTGGGCGAGTTGATTTTAACTGTCTACGTTTACGAAAACTATTGGATGAACTGCTCATGTCGGTAAAGTAGTTAAACGACATGAATGGGATAGAGCGAAACTTTTCGATTACGAATACAGTTTGCCAAACTCATACCAAGTTTTACTGGTTGTACGTGTACACAAAAATACAACGTTCCATAGCGAGCAACAACAACCGTAACGTGTATTATAAACGCAAAACAACCATCGACCGGGAGGCGACCGTCGGTAACCCTACCTTCTCGGGTATCATCATAAATAATAATAAATAAAATAATAAATAACATCTTACATTCACACCAATTATCTAAGCCCATGTTAATTTCATTAAGAAACTGTATTATGGAAAACTTGATAACGGATAAATATATACTTAAATACTTTTTTGTTTGTAAATACATACTTAATATACATATTTAACACCCAGACCAAAACAAATAGACATGTTCATGCACACAAATATTTGTCTTGTTCGGGAATCGAACCCGAGACCACTGGCGCAGAAGGCGCCAAATCAGTCGTCATCATCAATCATGACATGCTCATTGTTAGTAGTAAGACAAAAAGTTACGTTAAAAATAGACTAGGTTGTCTAGTCGCATCGCAACCTGGCCCTCTTAGTACAGTCATGAAAAAAGTGCGGCTAAAATGATGAGAAAATATATCATCAGGTACCAGCATGAAACACTGTCCATACGATCAGGCTTGATAGATAGACTAGAAAAATGTGGTCTGCCACGCTCCGTCTTGCCACTTTGTCAGTTCGAGCGATTTTAGCGGCGGCTTGCGGGGTGGTTTTCATATCATGGGGTACCAGTATCAAACTAACGTCTTACTGTAACTTAGGCCAACCTACTAACAAAAATACTGGTCTGCCGACCCGCAGCCTGGCTGTCTTTTGTGTCCGAGCAATTTTATGTTTGTAATGTTACTGACATCTATTATATGTGGTCGTCCAAATCAAAAGGGACCTTATGGCTCTCGGCACTTACGCCTTTATTGCTGTTGTTCGAATACAAAACAACAAAAATAAAGACGTATGTGCCGGCCGCAATAAGGTCCCTTTTGATTTGGACGACCACATATATTAATGTAGAGGGTATATGGTGCATACCATACAGGTCTTCGCTCCGACCTCGAAACACAACGATGTTGAAGTGGAGGCTATGTATGGGAAGATCTCTAAAGCCATTCAAAGCTATACAAAACCCACTACACGTTTGTGGCAGGGGATTTCAATGCAAAATTGGGGCATCGTTACGGTGATGAGTTGAGAGTGGGGCAATTTGGATTTTGGCAACGAAACGAAAGAGGCCTGATGCTGGCAGACTTTATGGAGCGGGGGAAAACCTCTTCCTACTGATGAACTTCTTTAAAAAGCCCGTAAGCCGCAAATGGACCTGGATTAAGCCGGAGGGTAAAGTTAAAAACAAGATAGGTTTTATATGTCGACGAGGAAGCAAATATTAAATGATGTCATTGTATTCAACCTCGTAGACAGGAAGCGATCACCGCACAGTTAGAGCACATTGAGTTGAGTAACAACGTCAAGCTGGAAAGATCTCGACTAAAAAATCTACGCTCCGACCAAAACCAGCTCAAATTAAAAAACGCGAGTGCTTTCCGCTCGAGATTCAAAACCGCTTCTAAGCCCTACCATCCAAGCATCGATGTGGACAATCTATATACAACATGGTGGTGGATACTGCCCGCACGGAAATGTCCAGTTATTATAAAACTCGCCGTAACAAATCAAAGAAACTCTCCAGCCACACGCTCTGACTCATGGATCAGGGAGAATTCACTGTTCAATGTTTAATTAAAACAACCGTCCACTGAACAGTTATTATAACTTATTTTTTGTTGTTCCATTTTTGCACAAGTTCACAGACACGTGTCTCAAGCGGATAGCACTCGCGCTCGTACACGAGATATCATGTCCGTGAGCGGCATCTATGTGTGCGTTGCTCGAGCGAACTTTGTATGTAGATTGTCTTCTGTACCTATTTATTTTGTGCCGAAAATTAAGCCATTTAATGGTCATGAATGAATGAATGTAATTTTTATTATTCTTTGAATGTAATGTATAATTTTTTCCTTTACATCAAACAATAGTCTTTTATTTTATTTGAACTTCAGATTTTACACAGTAAAACTGTCTTTCAATTTCAATTTCAATCGCCAAACTGCATGGCAGTTTGTTGGCGAAGATAAGCACTAATATCCATTATTATTGTGTTTGCTACACGTACGTCTATATTATGGGTATAACAATTTTATTATTGTAGAAGCAACAAAAGAATCACAATACTTATTATAACATATACATAACCTGACATAATAATATATTAATACAATAAAAACAATTAAAGGCAAATTTAACATTCTGAGGCTAATTTCTCTAAAAGGGTAATCTTTTAACTTTGTTTTAATAACAGTCTTACACAATTTATCCTCTTCTTTTTACAAACTTATTTCGTTACATATTTATATTTTCTATATGTCACTGCTTTCTCTGTCAATACGTCTTTAGTTTCGCTACTTTACCTAGAGTGTTATAGGTACCTATTTGTATTTTTTTTATCCACAACGGTGTAGCACTTAGCCTTCATCACACCTGATGATAAGTGGTGATAAGGCTGAAGGTGGAAGCGCACTACTCCCGGAATCCTCAATCACTAAGGAACTTAACTGCCGGAACACAATAATGCTGAAAACATCATTGTTATGGCGTCAGACTTAGATAAGAGCTAGCCAGGCGGACTAAGAACAAGTCCTACCACCAACCAAACCGAATACAATATGTACCCCCACTGGGAATCGAACCAGGAACCTCTGGGTCTGAAATCCGTGGTATGAACCACTAGACCACAGAGGCGGTTAAAAAAGGCGGTATTGCCAAAAAGATGTTGAAGTGTTTTCATTAATCTGCAGATTAACTTTCTAAGATTTTTTTTTAAGTTGCGATTGCTATGTAAAAAACCATAATTTAAATAGTTATTGTATGATAGCACTTATTTCGAGTTTCATAATTTATTTTTGTTAACTGGTGCACCCCTCCTCAAAAACTAGCAAAAACTGTAACTTAACGGAGCTAAAAAGAAATAAAAATAAATTAAATAAGAGCAAAACTCAAAAGGTAGTGTAGTGTTTCGATAAAAAAACCAAAAGTAAAATATTTCTGAAATGGTGGTACACCCCTCCTCAAAAAATAGCAAAAACTGTAACTTAACGGAGCGAAAAAGAAATAAAAATAAATTAAATAAGAGCAAAACTCAAAAGGTAGTGTAGTGTTTCGATAAAAAAAACCAAAAGGTAAATATTTCTGAAATGGTTAACTTTTGGATATTGTACATTATTAATAACCTAAATAGTGGTGTCGTTTAATATTAAGGTCGAATTTCCCTGTTACCCTGTACATTCATATTATTGATTTAAGTAACAATACAAACATAAAATTGCTCGGGCACAAAAGACGGCCAGGCTGCGGGTCGGCAGACCAGTATTTTTTGTAGTAGGTTGGCCTAAGTTACAGTAAGACGTTAGTTTGATACTGGTACCCCATGACATGAAAACCACCCCGCAAGCCGCTGCTAAAATCGCTCGAACTGACAAAGTGGCCAAGACGGCGCGTGGCAGACCACATTTTTCTAGTCTATCTATCAAGCTTGATCGTATGAACAGCGTATCATGCTGGTACCTGATGACATATTTTCTCATCATTTTAGCCGCACTTTTTTCATGAATATACTAAGAGGGCCAGGTTGCGGCTTGCCTAGCCGCCAGCCTAACCAGCACCAACAACTCAACTTTTTTAACGTAACCTTTTGCCTTCTAACAATGAGTATGTCATTGTGGTACTCTATAGTAGGTAGAATTACCGACGGTCGCCTCTCGGTCTACCATTTATACAACTACTAGCGGCCGCCCGCGGCTTCACCCGCGTGGTTCCCGTTCCCGTGGGAATATCGGGATAAAAAGTACATATAAACCTTCCTCTTGAATCACTCTATCTATTAAAGAAAATCGCATCAAAATCCGTTGCGTAGTTTCAAAGATTTAAGCATACAAAGGGACATAGGGACAGAGAAAGCGACTTTGTTTTATACTATGTAGTGATTTGGTAAAGACAATGTCAACATAATTATTTTGCCTCGACGATTGATACGTGAAAATAGATTGAATCGCGCGAGCGGACGGCGGCGGCGCGGCGGCGCGGTGGTGGGGCGGCGGGGAACCCGTCCTGTACGGCTCCTGCGCCCCGCTCCTACGCCTCGCTTCGTACTCACAGCTCCCGATTGCTGAATTAAGTTTTTCTATGTAAATGCTTTTAGGTTTTGGTTTTTGTTTTGGATATTGTTGTAGTTGAAAATAAAGTGAACTGTGTACTTAAATCAATAAATAAAACAGATAGAGAAATTTTCCACTGCGAGTAAAACGGCAATTTTTAAAATAGTTTAATTACATGGTTTATTTTTTAGATTTTCATTTTGTGGTTATAAAACTTCAATAAACCAAAAACACATATTTTAGTAAAATTTAGTGTTTCTGCTGGGATATTTTTTTGGATGTTTCATAAATCATTTTAATACGTTACATGAATATGTATGGTGAAGAAAGTTTCAACGGAGCATTTTCCCTCAAAAAGATATCTATGAAATATGACTTTCATTAAAAAAACCTAACTTCTATTATTATTATTCTTTGGAATTTTATACAATACTTTTAATTTATTGATACTTTATCACGTTGTAAAGTTTTTTCTGACTGACGAATTACTGTAGGGGTCAACTAGCTTCATTTCCTACACTAGATGTATTATGTGAATTATGTTACAAAAAGGGGTTACTTAACGGGAACGCAATAGTTCTGTTGAGTTACAGTGTCAGTCACAGGGAAAAAAAACGTGGCTTTGAGTAACAGTCTTACTTATCGGGAATTTTTTTCCCAATGTGTTACAGTGTAACACAGAATGGTGTGACGCAACGGGAACAAAGGATTATTTCCAACATGAGCTAATTTGGAATTCTTCCAGTAGCACTGTGTGTCAGTACTGGATGGTTTTTCACTGCGCCTGTGTATTCACATCTGGAGAGCAACAGCATGTTTGGACGCTGATGACTTTTCCTTCTTTATCATCCACTATGGCTGCATACGATTTCGAGCGGACTTTATGTTCTGTCTGTACACACCTTCATATCAATTCATTCAAATCGCGCCGAAGTATATCCCACGGCAGCATCACCGTAAGATTATCTTGCCGACCTGAAAAGACAGGGAACGTTAATATTTTATGTTGAACATAACAAAAATAATAATTAGTTAAAATATGATGAGTTACACTTTAGAGGTTAAGTTATTTTCGCAATGATTTTAAACTTATAGGTATTAGATTATAAATAATGTAGTGGTTGACAAACTTACACAGATGTTTTCTTCACATTCCTAAATTCAGCAGCACAGTAATCTGAATTAGAGGCAAATAAATTGCCGACCATTATTATGCCTACTCCTGCCTGGGGACATTGCAATTATCGGCTTGTGCCTGGTTCCATGGTAGGTAGGTATTATTCAATGGGCACTTTCGATGACTCTTGAAACGGTTTGTTTGGCTATTATCACAAACTTTTAAAGTGTTTTGCAAACAAAAGCTAGAAAAACAATTAGAAATCTAGAACAGAAAAATGATTCACAAATAATCACCTCACATCACAAATTATAAAGAGACTAGTACAGATAGGAATCAAGCCTTATAGCGGCCGTTTGTTAGTGAATGACGGACCCCGATTAGATTTTGACAACATAGTGCTGCCAAAACTATCGACCCTTGATTCGTTATCGATAGTTGTGCAAATCATCGACGTTTGGTACAACCCTAGTGTAATATACTATTTTAAATTCTGCTCAAATAAAAAACACATTTGATGAAAGAAGGCATTTATTACTTGACATTATAATTTTATCAAATACAAAGTACATAAGTATAAGTTGAGATTTATACAAGACAAAGAATGAGAGTAATGTAATTACTTACTAAATTGACTTTATAGATAAACTAAGAAATATAAATACTTTATCAGCTACAAGAAAAATTAAACTGCTTGCAAATATTTATTATGCACAAATGCTAATGCTATTTTTCCTAGTAGTTTTATTTAGTATCTGCCATTTCATTATTCACTGTTAATATCACTTTAGTTTCAATGCAAGACGCAATAACCTAATTCTAATAGTTAAACATTTAATGCAGTAAGTAATCAATATAGCAACTAACAGCAGTAATTTGCACCATAATTCTGATTTGATAACTTATAACCGCAAGAATAGGCAGACACGGGCATCTTCGCAGCACTCCACGAACCTCGTTGAGACTCAAGTTATCTGAAAAGATTAGATTTGGTTAGTATAGATTCTACATATTGTTACTATAATCTGCCATAACATTTTATAAACAAATAAGTGATAGTTGAACTGAAAAGTTTGTAAATCAAGAAAGAGTAGTGTGTATATTTCATATTTCATATAAAGCACATTTTATTTGTTGTGCCGCTATGCACAAGTTATAGATAATCAATGTTTATAGTTAATAACTGTTATTAAGTAGATAAGCTTTGTACATAGACTGATGAGAGGTAGTATATATAATTAAGTAAGATCTAAGATAGTAGGTAGCAGTAACAGTTATAACCTAGTCATAAGACAATCACAATAAACCATCATTCGTACCGACAACAATCATATATTATCCCACCGGTACATTTGTTATAATTCTGTTCTGTTTGTCAGAATCAGAAATATGAATTTGATGATAAGGCATTTTAAATGTTTTGACAAAGTTATTGAATTACGTACACTGTTATTGTCTCTTGACTTGGTATTAACAACTTCACTAAATTGAAACTTGTTAAATGTCACAACTGATTATTTAAATTTAATCCCAAGTAATCTACTGTGCTTTATCATTATCACCATATGATATCACTTCTAAATGTATATTGAAAATGTATATTTTTTAACAAAACTAATCAATAATTAATTACACATACCTACTTACATTCATATAAAAAGAATAAACAAACATTATATACCTTTCATTCATAACTTCTTCTTCAACATGTCAATGACAAGTACAAAATCATATGTTGTTGGCCCAAAACTGTGCCACTCTCACCGCATTATCTGCAGCCAACATGAGGTCCTCACGCATGCAGGTGTCCGGGCATGCATGCAGAGCAATCAATGAGGTGGGCCATGGTCTGTGGAGTGTAACCACACCTGCACGCGAGATCCGTGTTACTGGTGAAGCCCCACCTGGACAGGTTGTCTTTACTTCGACCAACATGGGTACGGAGTCTATTTAAAGATCTCTATAATGATCTGGGAAGTTCAAGGCCAGGAGGGAGCTTTTCCTGGATGAGCACATATGGGTGTGGAAGGGTAGCAGAGTTTTCCCACAGTTTAACTTTGGTTAAAGAGGCCTCCGTGGTGCCAGGCATGACGCACTTGTAAAAACTATTGCGACTCTTTAGCCTTTGATAAATTTCATAACTTTCTGAGAAACCGAATCTTCTTTACTCCGGTTAAGTTGTGAACTGTATTTTCTTTTGTTTTGGTTAGTTTTAAGAAATACAAAGTTGCCTCTTGGAATTACCTAAAACAACAAAACTCAAATTTAGGTTAATGTAATAAATAATTGATACATAAAACTACGTAAATAGATTAACTTACGTGTACTGAAGGCATCTTCGAATAATGTATCCATATTTCTGTAAAGAAATATCTGAGAAAAAGTGGAAAAACATCTAAAGAATACTAGAAAACCGAAATGAGTAAAAAAACACTAACTAAATAAACGTCATCTTGAAATTCTTGAAAAAAGTGACAGCCTTAATTTTAGCCAATGGGGGCACCCCAACAAAATGGCGGTCTTAATTATAGCCAATGAATGGGTATCGGGGCTACCGGCCACTAAGTTTTGACCTATTCTATGGGTGATTCCAACGCCTCTCACATTTGACGTCACGCTCACGCGCTGTGATTGGTGTTTCGCTAGAGATTACGCACAGATTAAACTCAACGCTCTCGCTTTTGGTAGAAACTATGCTTGAACTGAGCGTTCGTTCGTTGGCCTTCGGCCGCCGTCCACACCGAGTTCGATCTAATGCCTCAAATCCTTTGATGTTACCGCCACGCTCCGGATCGCTGGCACACGCCAACGAACGATCGTTGGCCTTCGCCAAACCGTCCAAACAGGACCAACGAAGGGCATCGAAACCCATTCGTTGGCGTTCGTTGGCGCGGTGTGTACGCGGCATCACTAGAATGTCTACTATTGTCTATGGATCCATAATGGTTTTCATAAATTGAAGTCTGGAAATTTGCCCGGTACGAAATAATCGTAATCAAAAAAATTTAATCGGGATCAAATGCCCAAGTTGGGCGTTTTCGGCGGTAGGCCCCCAGTTCATTTAAATAAAACACTTTCTCGGATTTTGCACGCATTTATTTAACAACTTGGTTAAATTTGCATGTTACAAAATAAAAAGAAAATCTATTATTTTTGCACATTTTGGATAATTTTTTTATCTGGATGTGGCAAGTCGGAATACTCTTTGGTCATGTCAAGAAACGTTGCTGTTTGATTTTCTTGATTGCTGTTTGGGTGTTTTAATACAATATCTATTGTATAATTAGTGCATAGAAATACGTGATCATTGTTGGAAATTACTTATGAAACCTTGGATCTCGAAAGATTTGGATTCCCGAAGGAGGAACACTGCGTCAGCGATGGATTCGTGCGATACCTCGAGCCGACTGGGAGCTTACAACATCAGTAGGAGTGTTTAATAAACATTTTCGTGACTGTGATATAGTTAAAATAAAATAAAATAAAATAATATAACACAGTACACACGTATAGAAAAAAAAGGCGACAAAATAACCAAATCTTGTATCGATCATATCTTCGTTCGGGAACGGGAAGCGGGCGGCCGATCGGTTCACACTGCAGTTATCACGCAGGCACCAGCTGATCACTTCATTATAGGATGTGCAATCGTGTGCGCAGACACACCGTCGCCGCTTACGGCGCAAAAGAGTTTCATTCATAAACTTGACAACGATCTTGTATCTAATGAACTAAAAGCGATCAACTGGAGTGAAGCGTTAAAATACTCTCAACCGGAAGAGATATTTAATTATATATCAAATAACTCAGTCAGTTTATAACAAATGTAAAGTAAAATTCTTGGTTAGAGACAAACAAAAACGAATCCTATGTAATTGGGTCAACAAAAAAGTACCAAAAATGTGTAAAAAACGAGACGAATTATTTTTAATTTGGAAAAAAGATGAAAATAACATGGAAAAAAGATTATTATATCACTACATAGTATAAAACAAAGACGCTTTCTCTGTCCCTATGTCCCTTTGTATGCTTAAATCTTTGAAACTACGCAACGGATTTTGATGCGTTTTTTTTTAATAGATAGAGTGATTCAAGAGGAAGGTTTATAATATGTACTTTTTATCCCGATATTCCCACGGGAACGGGAACCACGCGGGTGAAACCGCGGGCGGCCGCTAGTAACAAATATAGGAACTTAACGAATACATATATAAATAAAGTTAAAAACTCTTATTTTTAAAACCAAATAAATAAAAACTTTAGAGACACCAAGTTTGTTTGGAAAATTGTTAATAAGTTGTGTGGTAAAATAACAACATCAATTGACGATGTTTTACTTAAACATTTTAAAGTCCCATCTTCCACGTTAGCCGAAAATTTTTCAGCTGAATTTAAACAAAATGTAAAAAAAATTGATTAATCCTTGTAGCAATTTAATTTTAGATCCTATTACTAACGAGATACGGCCTAGTATGGCAATACGCCTTAAGCGTGCTACAAATGATGACATTTATAAAATAATACAGCAATTAAATTTAAATAAAAGCCCAGGCATCGATGGCATTCGTGCTTCCGACCTTAAAAATATAATTCATTTAATTACACCAGTAATTACCCACCTTATCAACAGGTGTATAGCCACATCATCATACCCCGATAAATTGAAAATAGGGATCGTCCGCCCTATTTTCAAAAAGGGTTGCCACAATGACTATAATAACTACAGACCCATTACTATTTTGTCGTGTGTAGACAAAATTGTTGAGAGGTACTTCGGTAATGAAATAAACAGATATTTATCATCCAACGATAAAATTAATGTTAATCAGTTCGGATTTCAAAAAAACCGAAGTACTTCCCAGCTTTTATGTCGTTTCACCGATGAAATCTGCGAACATCTGGATAACAAACGCCACGTGATCGCAGTTTTCATCGACTTCAGCAAGGCATTCGATCTTTTAAAATATAACACCCTATTTAAAAAACTTAGTCAGAATGGTATTCAGGGCCCCTTGCTACAATGGTTCCAAAATTACCACTTTAACAGGTGCACGGTGGTTAGGGTTGGTGACTCACTCAGCCAAAAGCAAATTACTGAAGAGGGCACGGCTCAAGGTTCAATTATCGGACCAACTGAGTACCTGCTTTATGTTAATGATATGTGCAACATAATCAAGGAGGGCTCAGTGTACCAATTTGCTGACGATACTTGCGTCGTGGCTGCCCATGCTAAGCTAACATACATGTCGCAGAACAACAAGCGCAACGCATCTATGACTTACTGTGTAAATGGGCGCACGACGCCGGTCTCGTTATAAACGCAGATAAGACAAAAGCAATCCATATCCATTCCTCACACAATAAAACTCCTCACTCACCAACCATTATCGCTCATGAACATTCATGTCTTCACCGTAATAATATCTTGCCGTTGCAATGCTCATGTTCGCCAATAGAATTAATACCTCAACACAAGTATATAGGTCTCATAATTGATAATAGATTTAATTGGAGTCCACATATAGAACACATTTGTGATAAACTAAGGTCCATAGCCTCAAAACTTTCAATACTACGATTTAAACTCCCTTTTACCAAAAATGGAAAATGAAGTATTTAGAAAAAATCGACCCGTCTCACAACTAGCTCCGATGGGAGCTAACAGTAATAAAAATTGCATTGTGAATGCAAAAAACTAAAAATTAAAATAAGTCCCTTTTACCACCTTAAGAATATTGTACCTGGCATTAGCTGACAGTATAATTGGATATGGATTGAGCAGTTACGGCAGAACTTTTAAAACATATCTACAGAATATTAATATTTTATAAACTACAATTTAAGTTATTACGGCTAATTGTTCCAATTAAGATTCAAAATAAACTTATAGATAGTGAGATTAACTTATTTGAGCATTGCAAAGTATTAACAGTATACGATAAATTAAAATCGGCCATCCTAGTGGATGAACATTGTTATTGTCAAAAAATTGTTCCCTACGCACGACCGCCAAAATTGAGAAATATACATAGTAAAAATTTTAAAGTACCCAAATTCAAAAATTTTTATGGTAGAAGAAATTGGAAATGTTTGTTACCTAAGTTGCTAAATGAAATGAGCGATGATTTCGTCCGGAACTACTTAAAAAATAAACGTTATAAGGTTGTTGTTAAGAAATACTTTTTTCAACACACTTGCTCATAAAGTGAGCCTTATTACATCGATCTTAGGGCCATAAACCGAACTATAACCCACGCGTGCATAATAATATTACAGTACTAGTTGCGTAATAGAGTTACCCCTACAAAGTTAAGTAAGTACCTAACTGCAAATTATATGCGATGCGAGTAAACAGAGACTTTTCAATTTAACCGGGTAATACAGTATCCCTACAAAGTTAAGTTAGTACCTAACTGCAAGTTATATGCGAGTCAACAAAACATTTTCAATTTCAGCGGGTAATTGATACAGTTCTTTTTTTCGTAACAACAAATAGGTTTTATACGGCTGAAAATCCATTTACGTTTTTAGAATAAATAAATGAGTCCCTAATTAAGACAAAAAACATAATTAAGTATATTATTATCAAATTATTTATAATTCACAATAATTTGTTATAAAACATTTGCATTTTATCACTATTATTATACTTAATTATTTTGAAGTAGGCTGTATGGCTGTATGTAATCAATCACCTCACATTTGGCGCGTGCAATAAAAAAAAAACTTGCGCGCTTTTTCCCATAGTTAATATTATGTTAATACTAATACAATATGTATGCAATAAATGTTTGTTTTTCCTCGCAAGTGTGTTGAAAAAGTGCGTATGAAACTCGTGAGCAACTTACGCACTAGACACTCGGCTGATTTACGCCCTCGCCTGCGGCTCGGGCTGCAATGCAACCCACAGCCTCGTGTATAATGAGCAACCTAAGATCACTTGTATCATAATATACTATTGAAAGCATGATTAGTAAGAAGTTATTATTATCATTATTGTAATCCTTGAATAACGACTTTCGTTTACATTATGTATTTATAACTTAAGATACCGATTCACATAGATTAACTTAAAATATTTATTTAAAATCTGATAGAAAATCTTTAAATTGAGATTATTATTTTTTTCTCTTTTGTTCATATTATTAGTGTTACTACGGCAGCATATCCTGTTTTTTTATACTTATCACTTTTATTGGAAGGTATTTAATGACAAATTTTATTTATGTAACTACTTAATTATTTGTAACTGAACACCTCCGCAACAGTTAAAGCCGAAACGGCTTTTGCTGCGGTGTATGTACTATTCTCATAACATGTGTAAAACTTAAACAATAAATGAAGAAAAAAAAACCGTTAGTTATGTACGCGTATTATTTGATTTTAAGGCGCTATAATCAGGAATTCATCTCATCTCATGCATACAAAAAATTAGGAACAGTGGTGCGACCATGAAGCTCGACCAGGCGTTGGAATCACCCATAGAATAGGTCAAAACTTAGTGGCCGGTAGCCCCGATACCCATTCATTGGCTATAATTAAGACCGCCATTTTGTTGGGGTGCCCCCATTGGCTAAAATTAAGGCTGTCACTTTTTTCAAGAATTTCAAGATGACGTTTATTTAGTTAGTGTTTTTTTACTCATTTCGGTTTTCTAGTATTCTTTAGATGTTTTTCCACTTTTTCTCAGATATTTCCTTACAGAAATATGGATACATTATTCGAAGATGCCTTCGGTACACGTAAGTAAATCTATTTACGTAGTTTTATGTTAAAATTATTTATTACATTAACCTAAATTTGAGTTTTGTTGTTTTAGGTAATTCCAAGAGGCAACTTTGTATTTCTTAAAACTAACCAAAACAAAAGAAAATACAGTTCACAACTTAACCGGAGTAAAGAAGATTCGGTTTCTCAGAAAGTTATGAAATTTATCAAAGGCTAAAGAGTCGCAATAGTTTTTACAAGTGCGTCATGCCTGGCACCTCTCACTGGCACGGAGGCCTCTTTAACCAAAGTTAAACTGTGGGAAAACTCTGCTACCCTTCCACACCCATATGTGCTCATCCAGGAAAAGCTCCCTCCTGGCCTTGAACTTCCCAGATCATTATGGAGATCTTTAAATAGACTCCGTACCCAAGTTGGTTGAAGTAAAGACAACCTGTCCAGGTGGGGCTTCACCAGTAACACGGATCTCGCGTGCAGGTGTGGTTACACTCCACAGACCATGGCCCACCTCATTGATGCACCTGCATGCATGCCCGGACACCTGCACACATGAGGACCTCATGTTGGCTGCAGATAATGCGGTGAGAGTGGCACAGTTTTGTGCCAACAACATATGATTTTGTACTTGTCATTGACATGTTGAAGAAGAAGTTATGAATGAAAGGTAGGTAATGATTGTTTATTCTTTTTATATGAATGTAAGTAGGTATGTGTAATTAATTATTGATTAGTTTTGTAAAAAAATATACATTTTCAATATACATTTAGAAGTGATATCATATGGTGATAATGATAAAGCACAGTAGATTACTTAGGATTAAATTTAAATAATCAGTTGTCACATTTAACAAGTTTCAATTTAGTGAAGTTGTTAATACCAAGTCAAGAGAAAATAACAGTGTAAGTAATTCAATAACTTTGTCAAAACATTTAAAATGCCTTATCATCAAATTCATATTTCTGATTCTGACAAACAGAACAGAATTATAACAAATGTACCGGTGGGATAATATATGATTGTGGTCGGTACGAATGATGGTTTATTGTGATTGTCTTATGACTAGGTATGTTATAACTGTTACTGCTACCTACTATCTTAGATCTTACTTAATTATATATACTACCTCTCATCAGTCTATGTACAAAGCTTATCTACTTAATAACAGTTATTAACTATAAACATTGATTATCTATAACTTATGCATAGCGGCACATCAAACAAAATGTGCTTTATATGAAATATGAAATATACACACTACTCTTTCTTGATTAACTTTTCAGTTCAACTATCACTTATTTGTTTATAAAATGTTATGGCAGATTATAGTAACAATATGTAGAATCTATACTAACCAAATCTAATCTTTTCAGATAACTTGAGTCTCAACGAGGTTCGTGGAGTGCTGAGAAGATGCCCGTGTCTGCCTATTCTTGCGGTTATAAGTTATCAAATCAGAATTATGGTGCAAATTACTGCTGTTAGTTGCTATATTAATTACTTACTGCATTAAATGTTTAACTATTAGAATTAGGTTATTGCGTCTTGCATTAAAACTAAAGTGATATTAACAGTGAATAATGAAATGGCAGATACTAAATAAAACTACTAGGAAAAATAGCATTAGCATTTGTGCATAATAAATATTTGCAAGCAGTTTAATTTAAGTAATTTCATTACTCTCATTCTTTGTCTTGTAAAAATCTCAACTTATACTTATGTACTTTGTATTTGATAAAATTATAATGTCAAGTAATAAATGCCTTCTTTCATCAAATGTGTTTTTTATTTGAGCAGAATTTAAAATAATATATTACTAGGGTTGTACCAAACGTCGATGATTTGCACAACTATCGATAACAAATCAAGGGTCGATAGTTCTGGCAGCACTATGTTGTCAAAATCTAATCGGGGTCCGTCATTCACTAACAAACGGCCGCTATAAGGCTTGATTCCTATCTGTACTAGTCTATATAATTTGTGAGCTCGACTTAATACTGAGGTAACCAGAGTATTAAGTCAAACTTCATGGGTGCGACATTGACATTTATGACGTTGCCAATCCGAGCAGCATGGCCTGTAGGAGCGCAAGCAGCCGAGAAATAATAGCGGGCCATGGAATAATACATCAATACATCTATTGGTTGCATTTACCAGAACTAATCGCTGACTAATCGCTAAGTCATCGATTTCTTGTCTTCGATAGATTCTGCTGAACGCGCTTTAGCGTTTTTCTGGTTTTGACATGACGAATGACAGCAACAAACACAAAATCACTACGTTTGACAGCTACTTGCAACTACAATCGCTGCTTCTCATCAAAAATCAAATGCGATGGAAAAAATGGCGTCCGATTGCTATAAATCGCTGTCAGTCATCGCATTTTTGTGTGCGTTCAGCAGATTATTTGTAATCGATTAGTCGGCGATTAGTTCTGGTAAATGCACCCATTGATTCAGTACCAAGGAATTTATAAGTACTACGTACAACAGGAAGGTGCACTCCGTATTTTTGTGTATTTAAAAATACACTTTAATTTTAAGAGATAAGGTTTATATTTCAATACAAAATGTCAACGGTCCAGCTGAGACCGCAAGAACGAGGTGAGGGTGTCCCTTTCTCTAAAATTGCCAGCACTATTAAATAACAGGTTTAGTAGATTTATGGTTCACAACTTTCATTATAAAATTAAATTTCGTAAAATTTCCGCTTCGTATTACTTTTAGTCAATAGAAAACATCGCATTTTAATTTAGGTATTACCGTATTAAGCATAAAAATGTATCAGGTCGTCTAAGATTTTTATGGCTTATCCTAGAAAAGAATTTGAATGATAGATTTCAGAATGTTAAAGTAGCAACATTACAAGCCGAATGACGTTTTCTGACGTTTTCCGTCTTCGTTGTGTCAATTTCGCAATTCGCTTCGCCGCCCGCCGCCCGTCGCGCATGTTCGTGGCCGCCGTAATGGGATGGAGTGAGATAAACTGACCCACAGCCGTCTCTATCGTCTTCTACAAGCCATGCTATGATACGGAACGGCAACAAGCTGTGAACCGGTTTACTCCTCTGAGTACTAAATCCTATGGAGGTGGCATACTTACGAAAAAGTGAGGCATACCTACACCATAAACTTATTTATACTAGGGGTAATAGACGGACAATGGTGCGAGTGAGAAACAAATCCATACATCATAACTTATCTTATCTTAACCTATGTGCGAGAAAGAGTTGGAAGAAAATGACAGCAGAACCCGATTTGATTCATTTAGAGTCTTTTATCACGTAGATGAAAAGCGTCCACTCGATTATTTTGTGATTTTTATCGCGATCGGGTCGATTTGGCTGTTATAACTATATAAATCAATAATGGGGTAGTGTTCTGTGTTGAATTGTAATGTTACTTACGACAATAAACCAAATAAACTAATTATCGCGATACTTAGCGCGACAACGCAACACGAAGCTTCGCCCGCTAATGTAGACAAGAACATCGCGTATGCCTGACAACGATAATTTTAGCGCGACAACTCGCACGAATTATCGGCCGCTAATGTAGCCGCAGCATTATGAATACAAGTTTCACTATATTTTTCTGTCACTAGATGTCTGTCGCTAAGCTATGTTATAAAAATATCAAAAATAAATTCGACGCGGACGTCTGAACAATAAAACAGGGGGCCAAGTCTGCTAACGTTAAGTCACAATCGTGTCTCAATAGTGTTTCAATTGTAGTTCAGTTGTAGTGCTTTTTACCACACTTTTATTGGCGTCACCTGTAACTAAGTCACAATGTAAGAAAATCTTAGAATTCAATTTTAAACTACTTCTAATTGTCGTATTAATCGGTTCGTCAAAATCGGTCCAGCCGTTTCAGAGATTAGCCGGAACAAACAGACAGACAGACAAAAATTGAAAAACATGTCATTTTGGTATATGTATCGTATATTTAGTCATATGCACGTGGTAAAAAGCGGTTATTTAATGTTACAAACATAAGTTACATTTTATTTATTTGTATAGATGTATAGAAGATATGCCATCTCCATAGGATTCATTACTCGAGGTTTACTCGCTGTTTACCTGTCAAATGGTGCAAACGGTGTCAAATCGGTTCACTTAAAAAGACGTTGCCAACTTTATGCGCATGGCTTGTAGAAGACGATAGAGATGGCTGTGACTGACCTCGTTCTTACTATCTCATTAGGACCGTTTTTTAGCAGCAGTGCACCTTCCTGTTGTATTATAAATTCCTTGTTCAGTACTCAGAGGACATGTCATCCGGCTCCTGTCAACGTCAGCTGTCATCATGGATTTCTTCCGCCGACGAAGGCGGGTTCGGGTTTGAGCTTCCTGCTCCTTCCCCGGGCTTCATCTCGTGAGGCTACTGCCCCACGGTGTTTGGAGCCGCTTTGCGCGGCCGTCCTCGGGACGGGTGGTGTGCCCCACCGGATGTTTGCGGCCCTCGGCGCGGTCAGCCAGCCGGGTGAGACCCCTTTGGGGGAGGCCCAGCTAGCGCCTGTGAGCGGGCGCGCAAACGGGGTATGGGCTATAATTTAGGTAGGGGTGTTTGAAGGGATGTGAGGATTGGGTGAGGTGGGCTGGGGAAGTGGCGGGGGCACAATATCGCGGGGCAGCGCCCTTTTCTTCGTGGCTCTGGTGTTGGTGGTAATGTTGGGGGAAGGAGCTGCTGAGTCATAAATTTCTAGCGGCGGTGGTCGTCGTCTGGGTGCGATGCCCTGCAGGTGTTTGTGGGGGCCATGATCGGCGCTGTCAAACATTCGACGCGCCAGCTGCCCCACGAAGTCCTGCAGCGGCTGGATGTTGAGGTCCCGCGCGATGACCTCGTTGCGGACGTAGCGCCCCGCTTGGGTGATGATGCGGAGCGCCACGTTCTGCTGGGCTTGCAGTCTCTTCCTCTGCGTCTGCGAGCAAAGAGAGTACCACGCCGGCGCTGCGTAAGTGAGTCGCGACCGGACGTGGGTCTTGAATATTGTGAGTTTCGCCCGCAGCGGGAGTCTGGAGCGAAGGACAGGGCGTAGGATGGCCCGCGCGGCGCGGGCAGTCGATATGGCGTGATCCACCTGGGTGGCCATAGTCAGGCCGCGGTCGATGTGGCAGCCCAGGTATTTGATGGTAGGCTGCCAGGCGATCTCCTGCTCCTTCATCGGTCAGCTGTCAGTGCAGCAGTGAGATCTCTGAGTACTGAATCCTACTCAGAGAGTGAGATCGACAATTTGTCTTGTCAGTAGGGATGTGACCTACTTAGTCAAAAATCGATAATTTTTAGTAATAAAACCATCAATTAAAATTAAACGAATTTCTCAAAAAAAAAAACGATTATTATTTCACAAAAAAAAACTATTTTTTGTACCTTATTAATTTGGCCGTACCTATTATAATAACAAACGTGCATTTTTACCGACTTTAAAAAAGAAGGAGGTTTTCAGTTTGATTTTTTTTTTATTTTGAATATAGTGTTATTTATGATGTTGTAAAAAAAGTCGACGGAATTTTAAGGGCTCAATGTACTCATGCATACAAACAACTTTTATTATGGTACCGGCATGGAAATCAGCTGTTCCATAGAAATCGAATAGATCAAAATGTATGGAACAGCTGTTTTTTCGCGATTTCAATGTTGATACCGTAGTAAAAGTTGTTTATATGCATATACCGTATATTTAGGCTTCCAAGCACGTGTGATAATTTTCGTAAGTGTATGTATGATTGTCCACGAATTTCTCTAAAACTAAAAATCATAACGATATGATATTTTTTATTTAAAACAGGTGTATTCCAAATTAGGGAATAGTTCAAGTTTCATTACCATCGGTTTAGTAGTTTTTGAGATATGTATATTTTATGGTACAATTTACAAACAAACACACTAAATTAAGAAATAAAAAAGTAATTTAAAAAATTAAACCGTCTGCAAAAGGTAGAGCGCTCGCCAGATAACTTTGCGCGCGGTCGAATTTGGAACTAATTTCAAATTTGGCAGGTCGCCATGGTATTTGTTGTGACAGGCGAAATGAGTGTGTCAAGTGTCATTGTGTTTTATTAGTTTATATAATAATCGTCATGCCAATAGTTATCAAAAGTGCTGGAAGAGAGATTGTTTTACAGGTGAAATGTGCTTGCGAAATAAAACAGGACAATAACAGGCTACTTAAACCATTTGCTAAAGTGCAGGCGCGGACTGCTTGTTTGATAGGTCATTTTTAGGGTGACCATTATGTGATATTTTGCTTTCGCTTGGGGTATTTTAGTTACTATTATTATCTACTCTATAGTTACTATAGTTACTTAATAAAATATTTTGAAATATATTTATTTTGTTGTTATTTAATTCCTACATTACTAACAATTATAATAAACAATGTAAAATCTATCTGCTTATAAAAGTGTTTTAATGTCTTACAGTTTTATATTGCTATTATAAATGGAAGTATCTAGATAAAATTTACTGTATTCTCAATTATAACAACCGGACAAAAGCCAGTTAGATTTTTTCCTCATCTACACGTGATGGGAAAATTATTTACAACTACTGGCAACATTAAATACGCCACCAGTCGCGCGCAGACTTATCTGGATCGCACTCTACCTGTCAACTGAAAAGGAAAAATATTATCTTTAAAGTACCTACCTACCTTTTTGAGGTCGGTGCCAACCAGGAGTACGAAATAGCTTGATAAATTAAGTGATAGAAAGTTTTTTATAGTAACAAAAAAAATATATAAATAGGTAGAGTAGTAGCTAGCTTAGAGGAGTGCTTAAATTGATGCCACCACCATGACTGCGTTCCGTCGTTTTGGGCGTGGTTGTTTGGTTAAAGTTTCACCCGTTTGAGTTGCATGCAACCGAGCCACAGAACGATCGAGTTGTTTTTATAACCTCAACATTTTTGACGACGCTTGTGTTGGAAATTATTTACTTTTGCTCGTGTTTTATAGCTATTTCTGCAACATTTTGACTTTAATCCTCCTGAAAGATGAGATAGACGAAGTGATTACGGCGATAAAGTAAATAATTTTCGAGACGTCATTCAAACTTTGACACTTTTCATTGTTCAAACTTCAAATAGCTGTCAGAGTGAAAAACAACCGGTTGTTTGGTTGCTGCACTCTGAGACACAGAACGGGTGAAACTACACTCTGACAGTTGTCAGGGTAAAATTTCACCGAGCCACGGAACGGCTAGAGCGCGCGCCGGAGTGCATTCGAGTGCACTCGAGCGAAGCCACAGAACGCACCCCTGGGGCAAATTTATACATTTTGTTCATGATAGATGGCGTTTAGCAAAAAATCAATAGATTTTTGGAAAGTAAAATATATTACATGGATTTTTTTTAAATCGATTAAGCCTAGTTAAAAACTCTATTTAAAATCGATTATTCTGGAAAAATAATCAAGTATTGTAATAACTTATTATTTTTTCACATCCCTACTTGTCATTGACTAGTCTATATAATTTGTGATTGTCAGTCAGGTCAGTCAATTTCGTCATTATTTATTTATTGGCTAGTTCAGGCCAGGCGTTGGAATCACCCATAGAATAGGTCAAAACTTAGTGGCCGGTAGCCCCGATACCCATTCATTGGCTATAATTAAGACCGCCATTTTGTTGGGGTGCCCTCATTGGCTAAAATTAAGGCTGTCACTTTTTTCAAGAATTTCAAGATGACGTTTATTTAGTTTGTGTTTTTTTACTCATATCGGTTTTCTAGTATTCTTTAGATGTTTTTCCACTTTTTCTCAGATATTTCTTTACAGAAATATGGATACATTATTCGAAGATGCCTTCGGTACACGTAAGTAAAACTATTTACGTAGTTTTATGTATCAATTATTTATTACATTAACCTAAATTTGAGTTTTGTTGTTTTAGGTAATTCCAAGAGGCAACATTGTATTTCTTAAAACTAACCAAAACCAAAGAAAATACAGTTCACAACTTAACCGGAGTAAAGAAGATTCGGTTTCTCAGAAAGTTATGAAATTTATCAAAGGCTAAAGAGTCGCAATAGTTTTTACAAGTGCGTCATTCCTGGCACCACGGAGGCCTCTTTAACCAAAGTTAAACTGTGGGAAAAGTCTGCTACCCTTTCACACCCATATGTGCTCATCCAGGAAAAGCTCCCTCCTGGCTTTGAACTTCCCAGATCATTATGGAGATCTTTAAATAGACTCCGTACCCAAGTTGGTTGAAGTAAAGACAACCTGTCCAGGTGGGGCTTCACGAGTAACACGGATCTCGCGTGCAGGTGTGGTTACACTCCACAGACCATGGCCCACTTCATTGATTGCTCTTTATGCCCGGACACCTGCATGCGTGAGGACCTCATGTTGGCTGCAGATAACGCGGTGAGAGTGGCACAGTTTTGGGCCAACAACATATGATTTTGTACTTGTCATTGACATGTTGAAGAAGAAGTTATGAATGAAAGGTAGGTAATAATTGTTTATTCTTTTTATATGAATGTAAGTAGGTATGTGTAATTAATTATTGATTAGTTTTGTTAAAAAAAACCTTCCTAATACCTTATTTCAATATACATTTAGAAGTGATATCATATGGTGATAATGATAAAGCACAGTAGATGACTTGGGATTAAATTTAAATAATCAATTGTCACATTTAACAAGTTTCAATTTCGTGAAAAGAAAATTGTCAAGAGAAAATAACAGTGTAAGTTATTCAATAACTTTGTCAAAACATTTAAAATGCCTTATCATCAAATTCATATTTCTGATTCTGACAAACAGAACAGAATTATAACAAACTAGCGGCCGCCCGCGGTTTCACCCGCGTGGTTCCCGTTCCCGTGGGAATATCGGGATAAAAAGTACATATAAACCTTCCTCTTGAATCACTCTATCTATTAAAAAAAATCGCATCAAAATCCGTTGCGTAGTTTCAAAGATTTAAGCATACAAAGGGACATAGGGAAAGAGAAAGCGACTTTGTTTTATACTATGTAGTGATAGTGATGTACCGGTGGGATAATATATGATTGTTGTCGGTACGAATGATGGTTTATTGTGATTGTCTTATGACTATGTTATAACTGTTACTGCTACCTACTATCTTAGATCTTACTTAATTATATATACTACCTCTCATCAGTCTATGTACAAAGCTTATCTACTTAATAACAGTTATTAACTATAAACATTGATTATCTATAACTTGTGCATAGCGGCACAACAAACAAAATGTGCTTTATACACACTACTCTTTCTTGATTTACAAACTTTTCAGTTCAACTATCACTTATTTGTTTATAAAATGTTATGGCAGATTATAGTCACAATATGTAGAATCTATACTAACCAAATCTAATCTTTTCAGATAACTTGAGTCTCAACAAGGTTCGTGGAGTGCTGCGAAGATGCCCGTGTCTGCCTATTCTTGCGGTAATAAGTTATCAAATCAGAATTATGGTGCAAATTACTGCTGTTAGTTGCTATATTGATTACTTACTGCATTAAATGTTTCACTATTAGAGTTAGGTTATTGCGTCTTGCGTTGAAAGTGATATTAACAATAAATAATGAAATGGCAGATACTAAATAATACTACTAGGAAAAATAGCATTAGCATTTGTGCGTAAAAAATATTTGCAAGCAGTTTAATTTTTCCTGTGGCTGATAAAGTATTTATATTTCATAGTTTATCTATTAAGTCAATTTAGTAAGTAATTTCATTACTCTTTCTTTGTCTTGTATAAATCTCAACTTATACTTATGTACTTTGTATTTGATAAAATTATAATGTCAAGTAATAAATGCCTTCTTTCATCAAATGTGTTTTTTATTTGAGCAGAATTTAAAATAGTATATTACTAGGGTTGTACCAAACGTCGATGATTTGCACAACTATCGATAACGAATCAAGGGTGTCGATAATTCTGGCAGCACTATGTTGTCAAAATCTAATCGGGGTCCGTCATTCACTAACAAACGTCCGCTATAAGGCTTGATTCCTATCTGTAATAGTCTATATAATTTGTGGTTCAGGCTAGTTCATGCAAAAAAATAATATTTTGGTAAAATTTAAACGAAAAATGTTGTGAAAAGTATGTAAATCAGTGTAATTGAAAAAAACACAGTTGTACTCACAAAACTTTAAAAAAAGGTAAGACTATTTTGTATTGATTATGTAAAGATACAAACTATTTTTATTTTAGCCTATTTTCGGTTTTCGTATTGTTCGAGTACTTATATTTACCCATATTTAATTAAAACTAAAAATTAATGTTGTTTTGTGTTTATCTTGGTAGAGAGATAATCTTATTTATTTTCTAACCTATAAAACGGCAAAGCATAATATAAAATAAAAGAACCATAGTTTTCTGGTTGAACTATAACTTTGCTTAACTAGGCTCATATCGTTTATCAGTCAGTCTAATAAGGTCGGTTAAAGCGCCCCACAGATTATTTGTGCAAAGCAAAAAGTTCTAACTTTGGGCATAAAATAAAATAAATTTCTAGCGCTGCATTAAAACATTTTTTAATGCTGCATATGCTAGAAAATTAGACCCTTTTGCTTGTGCAGAAACAAAGTTTTGCTTTGCACGACAATGAGTTGTAATAGGACCCATGCTACATTGAACAAAATATACATGCATTAAGCGAGTGTTACTAAGATGAAAAATTTTCTCTTATTTCCTTTCCCTTAATAATTTTGTTGTTCATTCATACAAAACCAGTCGAACGCTACGAGTGGTAAAAACCAATAGATGTTCGTATACGAACTTAGCTGTCAAAATGGATTTGTTGACATGTGGGACAGCTTAGTTTGTTTGAAATGTTCTAGCTTTTCAATAGAAACCACAAACAAAATGTTCGACATACGAATAACCACACTGAAAAAGTTCGAATGCTTGCGAATCGGGCCCCTGATGTCGTTCGTTGGCGTGCGTGGGGCCGCCGCCCGCGCCGGTCCGTACACAGTCTAAAAGGTACCGGTATAAAATATACTAAGAAGAAACCGGTCAAGAGCCAGTCGGACTCGCGCCCCGAGGGTTCCGTACCATCTTTTCTTTTATAAAATAGAAAAAACTACAACTGTGCTTCACCCAAAGCGACATGCGAGTATTAGGAAGGAGGACATTTTAAACGCAAAAATGTTTTCATCGGCGTGGCATATTCGTCCGAGAATTCGCGATGTAGAATATTGCAGTTTTTGATCAGCTCCATCTCTTGACCGATAGTGGATCTAATATAATTTTTGTTGGTGATTTCTGAAAAAGTTTACTATTTAGAGACATTGTTTTATTTTTCCTGTAATCTTTACATAAACTTCTACTTATCACCTAAAATAATTTCAGATTTTTTCTCTATGCAAATTTCGGAAATAAGGGGGGGGATGGTATTTTTTTACATTTTTCATCATAATTCAAAAACGATGCGGCTTAATACAAAAAGAAAAAATATTAAGAGTGTGCAAGCAGCGCTCTATTATATGATACCCTTTATGCCCTAGTAGCCGCACTTCAAATTTTTAAGACCCCTTTTCAGCCCCTATTGAAGAAAAAATATTTTTTTTTTTTTTTTTTTCATATTTGTTTGCTAACATGCGATCGGTCTTTGGACCATAAGCAGTTGTTTTGTTTTTAATGCAGGCGTGGAGGCATGCCTTTCCACTGTCAGGCTGCCTTTATGTTTTGCTAACTGGTAAGGTTATTGTATGTTGTCCCAAGTATGCAGTCTCTTCAGACGTCTTGTCTGCAATGGTTCAATAAGACTCTGGGCCAGTTTGTTCTTATGATTACTGATTCGATCTTTATACGAACTAATGCTATCGGCTATTTGCTGTTTGACTGTTGGAATATTAAGATACTCATGAACTTCTTCCATTCTCGTGAACCATGGGGCATTAACTATTGTTTTGAGCACACTGTTCTGGAATCTTTGCAGAATTTCTATGTTCGACGTTTTCGCAGAACCCCACAGCTGTATGCCGTAAGTCCATATAGGTTTTAGTATGGCTTTATAAATCAGGACCTTGTTGTCAACCGACAGTCGAGAGCCTCTACCCATAAGCCAATCCAGAGATCTTAGTCTGTAGTTTAGCTCATCACGCTTCTTCTGAATGTGTGCTTTCCAGGTTTGCTTTCTGTCAAGGTAGAAACCAAGGTATTTAACGCAAGCGTTATGCGGCAGGACCTCTTGACCAAGCCTAACAGGAGGGCAATCTTCTTTTCTCAAAGTGAATGTGATGTGATTCGACTTGGTGCCACTAGCTTTAATTCTCCAAGACTGCATCCAGGAATGGACATTATTCAAGTGTTCTTGAAGATTCCTTGATGCTACTTCGGGGTCTGTGTCATGTGACAGTATGGCTGTGTCATCAGCAAAAGTGGCTGTAATGACATTATCCGACTCTGGAACATCAGCTGTGTAGATGAGATACAGCGAGGGGCCCAGCACAGATCCTTGAGGAACTCCTGCTTTTATGTCATAAAAATCGGATGTAGTGTTATTGATTTTGACATAAAAGATTCTGCTGTCTAAATAGGACTTCAATAGGAGGTACATGGTGTTCGGTAATAGTTTTTTGAGTTTGTAAAGCAAGCCGTTGTGCCAAACTTTATCAAAAGCCTGCTGAACGTCTAAGAACACTGCAGAGCAGTACTTCTTATCTTCCAAGGTGTTTCTTATGTACTCGCAGACCCTGTGGACTTGCTCAATGGTTGAATGGCGCCGTCTAAATCCAAACTGGTGCTCTGGGATAATTGCACTTTCTGTCAATATTTCATTGAGGCGTGACAAAATGATTTTCTCAAGCACTTTTGATAAAACAGGTAGGAGGCTTATCGGTCTATATGATGATGTCAAGTGCGGTGGCTTTCCTGGCTTTGGAATCATAGTTATTTGCGAGACTTTCCATATACTTGGAAAATAAGCAACTCGTAACACAGCGTTGAACAATGATGTAATGAAAACTATAGCTTTCTGCGGCAGGTTACGCAACACCTCTGCGGTGATAAGGTCAAATCCGGGGGCTTTTTTGAGTTCTAGATCCATTATTGTTCGACGAACTTCTGCAGGTGTACAGCATCGAATAGGGAGACTGAGCTGAAGGTCGCTTTCAAGGAATTTCACAACCTCACGGTCAATGCTTTCGTTGCTCATCTCAGTATTAGGCGTAAATACGCTGCTCAAGAATGACCCATATGTTTCCGCTCTTTCTTGGTCCGTTTTGGCCCACGTACCATTTGCATTTTTAAGTGGATGTTGAGCAACTTGCGGCTTATCGCGGGATTTCAACGTTTTCCAGAGTGAATATTCGTTTTTAACTGAGGCAGTGGGAGTCAAACTTTGTAGGTGTTGCTGTAATGTTTCATTTTCTATGTTTACCAAGAGCTGTTTAAGACTAGCGGCTGCTTTGTTAAAGTCCCTTTTATCCGCTGGATGACGACTGCAGTGCCAGACTCTTCTAAGACGCCGCTTTTCCAGGACCTTTTCTTTTACTATGTTCGGTACGTTTTGATCTTTCACATTGTTTGACGATTCCCGAGAGGGCGGAGTGCAAATCCAAGCAGCTTTTTGTATCATCTTACTTAGATACTCAGCAGCGCCATCAATATCTTCCTCAGTTTTGAGGCTGATTTTAAGCTCCAAGTTTTCATTTAAGTACTGTTGAAATGCTCTCCAATCTGTATGCCTGTTATACAGGTATAGAGGCTCAGGTCTTTTTATTACTGTGAAGCTCATAGTTGCAATCACTGGAGTATGGTCTGATGAAGAATCAAAGCAACTTTCTACATCCAAAAAATGTGTTTGTACGCCCTTGTAGATGAAGAAGTCCAACAGGTCTGGCACCTTAGCTGGATCTGCGGGCCAATAAGTTGGTTGACCAGTTGAGAGTGCATTCAGATGTAATTTTCCAAGAGTTTTGCGGAGATTTCATCCTCTAGTTGATATGAGACGCGAGCCCCACAATGTGTGTTTGGAATTCCAATCACCTCCCGCTATAAACCGGTTGCCTAGCGATTGAAAGAAGGTGTTGAAATCTTCTTCTACTGTTTCAGGATTTCTCTTTTGCTTTGGAGGGCAGTAAACCGATGATAGCGTAATCGGACTTTGCTTGTCATGTATCATTATCGACGTGGCTTGTATTTTGGCGGTCCGGTATTCTGGCAATATTTGATGTTTAATACATTTTCTAATAATTATTGCTGTACCAGCATGTGCTGCATCGCTCGGATGGTAGGTTACATAGGTGTTTTTGTGTGTAAGGTGAGCTTCAGAAATCAATAATACATCAAGATTTTGCGTTTTCATCAAAATTGCGGCTTCTTGCTTCTTGCCCAGTAGGCCATTGATGTTCCAAGTTGCAATTCTGAGACCCATTTAAACAACCAGTTTATTGACAAGGGTTGTCAAGAGACTCATGAGGGTCCCCATTTGTTCAATAAGACGATCTAGCTTTTCAGCTTGCTTGGCTAAAATGATTTCAAGATTTGTTCCAGCTGTTCCAGCTGTGACTTGAGCGTATGTTAATTCTGGTTGGGCGAATGTTGGTTTGTCACAATTAGTTGATGTCTTATCTCTTTTATCCATTTTATCAGCCATATCCATTCCTTTATTCAGGGTATTCAATTTATTTAATGGAATTCTTGAGGCTAATTTCCTCTTTTGTATTTCTTGGAAGACCTTACAACCTTTGTAATTTGCAGCATGATCACCCAAGCACAGGGCACATTTTGCTGGCTCTAACCTGTCTTTTTTTGGACAGTCTGCAGTGTTGTGACTTTCCGCACACTTGACACATCTATATGGACGCAGGCAGTAGTTTCTGGTATGTCCATACTGTTGGCAGCGTTTACATTGTGGTATTGATTTTTTACGTTTTGGGTCTTCAATGGATACGGATGTGTGATATATGTATTTCAGTTTTTTCACTGCATCATTTGCTGGTCCAGGAACAAGGTTAACAAACCAGGTTGACAGAGGAGTCTTAGTCGGTCCATGTCTAGCTGAAATGATAAGAAAAAATATAAATATTTTTATTTGTCTCTTATTTGCAAAATAGTTGCGCAAACGTGGTCTAAAACTATTCCAAATTTCAAGTTGATATCATTAGTAGTTCTCGAGATATCCAGCTGTGACAGACACAACAACAGACTTAGTCGCACCATAAGGGTTCCTTTTTACCAGTTTGGTCCGGAACCCTAAAAATCATCATTAACATTAATTCATTATTTGTCTTAAGCATGGTATTAGGTACATTATTGAATTATACAAATAATGGAAAATATCCTAAAATTTGTTATATGTCTAAGTAATATCACAGAAAAAAACTTTTACAAACTTTTGACCTAGAATCATAAAATTTGGCAAACTTCAGATCTTACAGTACAAATAAAGGTAAAAAAATAATGGTAATTTATAGTTTAATCACTAAAAAAACTAATACAAACTTACATTTGTAGTTAATTTCATACAAAATGTGAGTCAGTTTGTCTACGTTTTATAAGATGTCAAGAAATTTTCCCACAATAAAAGGTACCCTATATGTTGAACCAGGTTATAAGTTATTACTACACAAAATTTGGTAAAAATCCGTCCAGTAGTTTTTGCATGAAAAGCAAACATACAAACAGACGCCCGCAAATATAAGTTGGTCAACGTTTTTTTTTAATATAAAGAAATTTTCCCGCAATAAAAGGTACCCCATATGTTGAACCAGGTTATAAGTTATTACTACACAAAATTTGGTAAACATCCGTCCAGTAGTTTTTCCGTGAAAAGCAAACATACAAACAGACGCCCGCAAATATAAGTTTTTCAACGTTTTTTTTTAATATAAAGAAATTTTCCCGCAATAAAAGGTACCCTATATGTTGACCCAGGTTATAAGTTATTACTACACAAAATTTGGTAAAAATCGGTCCAGTAGTTTTTGCGTGAGAAGCAAACATACAAACAGTCGTTATCAACGTTTTTTTAAATATAAAGACATTTTTCCGCAATAAAAGTACCCTATATGTTGACCCGGGTTATAAGTTATTACTACACAAAATTTGGTAAAAATCCGTCCAGTACTTTTTGCGTGAAAAGCGAACATACAAACAGACAAACAGACAAACAGAGAAACAGACAAACAGACAAACAGACAAAAATTTTATTATCTATCGTTTTGGGGTCTATATCATGTACACATCACATAGCAGTAATTATTTTTTAAAAATATTCCATGTACAGACTTTTTTTCCGTTTCTGTTTTATTATATGTATAGATTTAAAAATATTCCATGTACAGACTTTTTTTCCGTTTCTGTTTTATTATATGTATAGATTAATAAAAATTTAGACTGATTACCATTTTCAGTTTATATGCATGAGACACTCACACATAAGTAAACTTAGTGTCGATATTATTCTGTGGTGTCGACGGCAGGCAGCGTTGCCAGTTTTTTTTCTTTAAAAAAAAAAAAAACAAACAAACAAAAAAAATATTCAAAAACTTTTTGAGTTAAAAAACGGGATTCTTTCTTTGAATGCGGGACATAATAAAAAAACGTAAATAAAATGTTGTTTTTTTACTACTTACGCTTTTATCTCAGTTTCAAACTAAGTCTCCAATAATGTCGTTTTGATGATAGATAGCCATAGAAAACGTATTTCTGAAGATTAAACTTCTTTTATTTTATTGCTTTATTGTACAGAATAAGTAAGATACAAACTAAGGTACAAAAGGCGGGCTTAACGCTAAAAGCATTCTCTACCAGCCAACCTTCGGGTCAACCTTTTAAGGTTTCATTTTTTTTTAAAGTTGAAGAACTCTGTTGAGTTATCCCCGAAAGCGGGACTGAGTCTGTTCCGCGCGGGACATTCAATTTTGGGCTACAAATCGGGACGTCTGGCAACGCTGTGTCGACCCACACGAACCACAACCACACCACATCGCAGAGACAAAATGTGGTTAGGTGTGAATAGTGTCGATGCAGCTTTTTGCAGTTGCGTTGTGGTTTTTTGTTTTTTTTTTATCCACAACAGGGTAACACTTAGCATGACTTAGCCTTCATCACACCAGTAGAGCTAGCACAACTTAGCGCGACTCTTTATCACGCTCCTTCCAACCAATGAGAACGTCGCTTTAAGTCACGCGCACTATCTACGAGCGATCTGATTAGTCGAAAGTGCCCGCGACTCTTTCTCACTCGAGTCGCGCGCAAGTTGTGCTAGACCTACTGATGTTGTTAAGTGGTGATAAGGCTGAAAAAAACAAAATTTCGTTGTCGCTAGTAGTTGTGATGTGGTTCGCACCGCTCTGACTCAACCAAAGTATGAGCAGCCAAATATGGACTTAATATCGTTCACTGTCTATTCACTGTCTGTTCACTCTCTATTGTCTTTTACTATGGGTCTCATAAGAAGGCTCAAGGTCACCCAGCGAGCAATGGAGAGAGCGATGCTTGGTATTTCCCTGCTCGATCGAATCAGAAATGATGAGATCCGCAGGAGAACTAAAACGACCGACATCGCTCGAAGGATTGCTCAGTTGAAGTGGCAGTGGGCGGGACACATAGCGCGGAGAACCGATGGCCGTTGGGGCGGAAAGGTTCTCGAATGGCGACCGCGAACCGGACGACGCGTCGTTCCGTGGGCAGACTTCCTACAAGGTGGACCGACGATCTGGTCAAGGTCGCGGGAAGCCGCTGGATGCGGGCAGCGCAGGACCGATCGTTGTGGAGATCCTTGGGGAGGCCTATGCCCAGCAGTGGGCGTCGTACGGCTGAAATGATGATGATGATGATCGTTCACTGTAGATGCACTTTACAGTAACCATAATAATATACCATAGCAGACAGCGCGCGGTAAGCGAGCCTGCCGCAAGCTAAAGTGCGTCTACAGAGCACGCCATTAAAACCATATTTGACTGCTCATAGATTGGTAGGGTGGGAGCGGTGCGGTATAAATGGGCTATGACCTTAAGTCGTATGCGATGTGGCCGGCCGCTAGTTCGCAGCGTCGCGTGATCGCGTCGCGTCGTCGCTGGTGGTTGCTTTGACTTGTGGCCGGTATCACCCACGCGGTCGATAATGACTGCAAAATGTGGTACGTGTGAATTGAAGCGCCGCGTCCGTCTGAAAGAACCTTGAGTACCTTCATACTACTCACTCTTGCTTGTCGTCACGATTCACGAATGGCTTAAGGCTCCATCTGTAGTAAAAGTTGTTTGTGTGGTCTGTGTGGATGATAGACCTGTAGACTTACGCCATAAAGTTTCGCATGCAATCGAAAATTAATATTTACCATACCTACGTTAAAAAAAATATCTGTTGGGTCATGTTTTTTTTTGCATAACGTATGATTGACGGACGTGACGACGACGACGGCGAAAACACACTTTGCATGCGAGTTAAATGCCCAATTTAAATGCAGAGAAACGTTCTGTTTTTACATAGTATGCTTATTTATATTTAGGTACTAGGTACGTCGTTGGTCCGCTTAAGAACTCGTTTCGGTAGGTACCGCTAATTCAGTCAAAGGTTCCCAAACTTTGTGTTTTGACCACCTTTTTTAATTGACCTCTTTTGCCCTCTTGTACATAATATGCATACGTATAGGTCATACAACCTGAACTTATCTGAAAATATAGAAACTTTTACAATAATAATAATAATATATCTATTGCTTTGAATGTGAAGTGAGGTAAAGTTGTCCACCAGTAGGGCTAGCACAACTTGAGCGCGACTCGAGTGACAAAGAGTCGCGGGCACTTTCAACCAATCAGATCGCTCGTAGATAGCGCGCGCGACTTAAGGCGAAGTGCTGATTGGTTGAAAGGAGCGCGACAAAGAGTCGCGCTAAGTTGTGCTAGACCTACAGGCCTCATTAAAATTTTTATTTATAAAATCTTATTTGACTTTGCCAAATTTGTTCATACGCCACTATGTAGTCGAGAATGAAACAAGCTTGATGGTAACACAACGAAAGCCGTTATTATTATTATAGCCTTACCTTACCTTACTATATTATACAGGGTTTTTTGACGACCGATTTGGCGCAGGGGTAGGCTACCCACCTTCTGCGCCAGCGGTCTCGGGTTCGATTCCCGAACAAGACAAATATTTGTGTGCATGAACATGTCTATTTGTCTTGGTCTGGGTGTTTACTATGTATATTAAGTATGTATTTACAAACAAAAAGTATTTAAGTATATATTTATCCGTTATCAAGTTTTCCATGACACAGTTTCTTAATGAAATTAAAATGGGCTTAGATAATTGGTGTGAATGTAAGAAGTTATTTATTTATTTACTAGCTGACCCGGCAAACGTTGTTTTGCCATATTAACTTATTAAAAAGTAGGTAATCCAAAGCGGCTAAAACGTCAGTGACTACAATACTCTTTGACATACCTCTTTGGAAGCGGCTATGGTAGAAATGACAGTTTTGTATAGTACGACAGTTTATCGATTTTCTATACAAAATAATCATTTTTATTTTATAATTTTCCGGAATAAAAAGTAGCCTATGTTAATCTCCAGCTCCCAAACTATCCCCATACCAAAAATCGAGTCGATCCGTGGCTCCGTTTTGACGTGAAAGACGGACAAACAAACAAAACAAACAAATAAACAAACAAACAAATAAACAAACAAACAAACAAACAAACAAACACACTTTCACATTTATAATATTATAGTATGGATTTATTATTACAGGATGTTTGTTTAAAGAAGGGACATACTTCAGGGGATGAATGTATCCATCAATACAAACAACTTTTACTATGGGACTAAGTGCGACATTACGAAAAAAAAAACAGCTGTTCCATACATTTTGGCCCATTCGCTATTGCACTTTTGTATGAAACAGCCGATTTTTTTTTCGCGCTATCGCACTTGGTCTCATAGTAAAAGTTGTTTGTTTCACCCCCTGAAGTATGTCCCATGTTTAAACTAACACCCAGTACATATTACCGGCCAAACCCGATTTTAGGACAAACTAGTTTTTTCTAGGCCAAATCAGTTCATCATCCTTTAGTTAGGCGATAGGATATAACCGGGATTGTTTTCCAATGCCTTAAATTTATTATTTTACATGCCACCTTTACTATTTTTAAACAGATGAGTAAAGTGATAAATGATAATACGTATGTGTGATTTATTAATATCATGTGAGTTGTGACAGATATTCGGCTCAGACAAAGGTGTACGATATTGTTTAAATATATAACATAGATTAATGCCCTGTTATTTTCCATTTGGAACATCAATATTTTTGAAACAGCAATTTAGCATCTTCGCAATAATATCCTAGTCAAGTCAAAAATAGCGTTACTCTTCCTATTGTTGTTATTAATTTAAAATGACAAAAATATATTGTTTAGTACTTACAATTGAAGGTAAATATCACATGACTGCTACCCGTCCTGTCATTGTAGTTAGTAGCTCATTCATGTTCTATTTTCATACTTAGGTCTTATGCAATCTTTCATTGGACAATTTGTTCTTGCGTACTACGTTGTTCTAGTGTATAATTTAAGTGTTTTGTGTGGTTTTGCAAGTCATTGGGTATTAAAAGTTTGATAAATGTTGACATTGTTGATTTTCACTTTGTGGATTAGTAAATGACTATTAATCATGATTATTGGTAAGTGCCAATACTATAATTTAGTAAGTTACTGTTACATTCTTCGCGTTACTCTAATGTATTTCTTTTTTCAACTTGTGGACAGTATCTAGCGTTTCTTTTGGTATGGTAGAGTCAGCAGCCTATAAAAGCAGATCTGTATAATAACGAACCAATGTTCATTCGAAGGTTTTTACTAATACTACTAATGAAATAGGATCGTTTACTGCCCTTATGTTTGCGTAAAATTAAGAGATCCTAGAACAGATAGATAAACATCTTACGCACTTATAAACGATACCCCTCATGCTGACTAATAAAATGTACTTAATATTTAAATGTAACATACATATTTGATAAAAAGAGCACTTTGTTTATTTTCCATTGAACAAGCCAAATCAATGTTATTGGTCTTGGCTTGGCAACAACTAGTATCGCGAACACCTTGTGATAAGGGGTTTATTATGTCAAAAATCCGCAATAAAGTTGTATTGATATATCAAATAGGGATAAAATACGCAGCGATTATTTTTACTTAGGTACAGTGGGCAAATACGCTTGAATGGAGTTATGTATTCATCCATACATTATAAATGTGAAAGTGTGTTTGTTTATTCCTATTTCACGTCAAAACGGAGCAACGGATCGTCGTGATTTTTGGTATGGGGATAGTTTGGGAGCTGGAGAGTGACATATAAGCTAGGCACTTTTAATTCGGGAAAAAACATCACATTCCCGTAGAATAACGTCGTCGTATAGTCCACGCGGGCGAGGCCGCGGTATAGATTTTTTAAATACTTATTTAGGAACTTATTTTTACCATCCATAATTTCGGGTTCCCTATTTGAGTGCGAAAGTTGGTAGTGCGATTTTCAGTATATCGAACACGGTGTGTCGAAAACTCCGTAGTGCTATGTTTTATTATATCGATGCTTTACAATTGCGATGTAACGTTTGTGCGAAAAACGTTAGGTCTACAAACCTTACAGCGATGATTCATTAGTTCGTTGATTTGTTTGTTCTATGACATGTTATTTCGAAATTTCTGTTATTATGTAGCTTTTTCAGATGTAATTAAATAAAATAAAAACTCCTCCTTTTAACCGACTTTAAAAAAGAAGGAGTTTATCAGTTTGACCTGTAGGTATCTATGTGATATTGTTGGAATTGGATAATATCTGAGTATAGCGTTACATTTAGGCTTCCAAGCACGGTGTATGTATGTATGTTTATAATGTTTGTCCACGAATATCTCAAAACTAAAAGTGATATCGAGATGATTCTTTTGATTTTTATCAGGTGTATTCCATTTTAGAGAACAGCATGAGTTTCATCAAAGAAGTTCTGTATTTTTTTAAATATATTTTTCTTATGGTAAAACACCACAAGCCTTGCAAGTAGCTTTCAAGCGGGATTCGAACCCGCGCCCCCGGGAATCTATTAAAAAATTAATAAAAAACTACAGAACCAATTTTGATGAAATGAAATAAGTTCACCTGTTAAAATGAAATACACATGTTAAAATCAAAAGAATCATCTCGATATGACTTTCAGTTTTTGACATATTCGTGGACTAACATATAAACATTATACACCACTAAATTTTAATTAGCATAAATATTTTAGGGGATGTTAGTGCCCATCAATATGAACAACTTTCACTATGGGGCCAACCATGGAATCGCGAAAAAAAAATCTGCTGTTCCATACATTTCAGTCGACTCGATGTTGTACTTTTGTATGGAACAGCTGATTTTTTTTCGCGATTCCGTGGTTGGCCCCATAGTGAAAGTTGTTCATATTGATGGGCACTAACATCCCCTAAAATATTTATGCTAATTAAAATTTAGTGGTGTAAACACTTACGAAATTTAGCACACGTGCTTGGAAGCCTAAGTCGTGGGCCACACTGGAGCGACCGCGGGGCGCGGAGGCGACCTGCGGATCCGCAGGACGCGCGAACACGTGTGTACTATTATTTATTCCCTCCGCCGCGCGCCGGTCGCGGCAACCGCCAGACGCGCCAGCGTGGCCCCTCCCGTCCGTCTCAATATATTTGTTTTTCCCGCTCAACGCGGACGCAAGACGCGCCGCTCCAGTGTGGCCCACGACTAAGTGTAACGCTATACTCAAATATTATATAATTCATATAATCCTACTAATATTATAAATGTGAAAGTTTAGATGTTTGGATGTTTGGATGTTTAGATGTTTGGATGTTTGTTACTCAATCACGCCAAAACGGCTGAACGGATTTGGCTGAAATTTGGGACACAGATACTTTGTAGCCTGGAGAGGAACATAGGCTACTTTTTATCCCGGAAAAACATCATATTCCTGCGGGATAACGTCGTGTAGTCCACGCGGGCGAAGCCGCGGGCGGAAAGCTAGTATCACATATATACAGGTCAAACTAATAAACTCCTTCTTTTTTAAAGTCGGTTAAAAGGAGGAGTTTTTATGTAATTTAATTACATCTGAAAAAGCTACATAATAACAGAAATTTCGAAATAACATGTCATAGAACAAACAAATCAACGAACTAACGAATCATCGCTGTAAGGTTTGTCGACCTAACGTTTTTCGCACAAACGTTACATCGCACTCGTAAAGCATCGATATAATAAAACATAGTACTACGGAGTTTTCGACACACCGTGTTCGATATACTGAAAATCGCACTACCAAATTTCGTACTCAAATAGGGAACCCATAATTTCTTATATCTATAAAGGCCTATCTCACTAACCTTGTTAACCGAATTACTTACGAACTTTTTCTTGGAATAATTTAGCTCTTTTAAAATTTACTGAGCTTGATAATTAGAAATAAATATTTTAAAGATCAAGTAAAGAAAAAGTCAAGTAATATTAATAATCATTTTCCCAAGCTATTTTATTTCGTTTTTAAGTTGTTTAATTCAGTAATACTGCAGACGAATATTAAATAACTACGTATTATACTGTATCTGACCTACGTTGAGTATGTAAGCCATATCGATCGGCTAGTCTTGCCAAAAATTGTCTAGTTAAGTTCTGTCGTTTATTTAGTAATCGGCCTTGCCACGACATACACTCTGTTTTGTAATCTCAACTTAATCTACCGTGTTTAATTACTCTAAAGACCCAGGACCCAGTACACTTTGAGAACCTTACTTACAATAAAAAAAAGTATATGTTAACAATGCTGACCGTACTGCGGACGTCATCGGGGGCAATATGACGTTGTGACGTAAACAAGACTTGTGATAAACGCGGGGTGTGCCGTGTGAGTGATGTTTGCAAGTTTATGGCCGCGCCTCCGCAGTTGGCATTTCTTTACGCGGGAAAACGACGTCGCCCGCGCGCCCATATTTGACAGTTTTATTTTATGTTTTATTTTTAATTGGCGTGTGTGTTGATTCAGAATAGTGTTGAAAGGAGTTTTTGTGTTAGCACATTTATGATGGAAGATGGTAAGTTTGTATTTAATTTATATTTCAATAATTAATATAAAAATGTTTAGCATTAATTTGGCATAATTGGCTTTCATGAAATAAAGGCCTCTTGTATTTTAAAAATAACTTGATTATTATTAACTGTTTTTGAAATATTATTTGAATGACAATTTTCAAGCATACATTGAACCTACCAAATGCCAATCATTGGCAACATTGCCTTCTGTTCTGTAGTAAATTACTTACGGGAAACCCATAAATATCAGAAAATTAGTTTTACAGAAACTTTCTTGCTTTTTTCATTCCAGACATAATATTAAGTACAATATGTGATCAAAGTTTTCCTGTTATTAACTTTAGTAATATTTCCCACACAATGTCATTCATACTTGTTCAAAATAATTTTATTTCCTTACACAATCTTCACCATTTCTTGATTGAGGAAAACTTAAAAGATGTACATATTTTGTAACGCAAAATTGAGTCGTATACCTTCGCAATATGATATTTTTTTCGAATCTTATTTCCTTCTTTTAAAATTTAAGTACCTAATTGGATTTTTTTCATGAAAACCATGTTTATTTGTTTTAGAGTTTTTTTTAGTTGTTAACAATCAATTCAGTTTTTACAATGTCAATGTTTTAAACCTTGTAAGGAATTTATTAACCTGTGAACCACGAACGTTGACGCAACTTAAAAATGTTACATTTTCTCAAAAGAATACACGATGACGCAACTTAAAATAATAATATTTTCCCCACAGAATATTTTTAAGTTCCGCGCAACTACGAAACAAATAAGTACCTACTTATAATGCAACAACGAAACAAGTATACTTACATAGTTCGTAGGTTAGGTAATAATAGGTAATGTAATGTCAAGATTAAAATCATGATTTTGTCATCAATCGGTCTTGATGGCGCAGTGGTACTGATCATATTTAATTGGGTTACGATCGTGGGTTCGAACCCTGCACGGAGTAAACGTTAATGTCATGAACATTTTGGTATGTTCCTTCTCTGTATATATAACGTGTTGTTAAAAAAGCCTACGGAATTTTAAGGGGTCAATGTACTCATGCATACAAACAACTTTTACTACGGTACGGTACGGTACCAACATTGAAATCGCAAAAAAAAACAACTTCTATACATTTTGATCTATTTGTTTTCAAATTTTCTTTAGAACAGCTGATTTATTTTTCGCTATTTCAATGTTGGTACCATAGTAAAAGTTGTTTGTATGCATGAGTACATTGACCCCTTAAAATTCCGTCGACTTTTTTTACAACACCTTATATTGTTATCTGCCTATCTATTTATGTAACACCATTCGTGGCACTGAAATCTGCTGGTAACTAAGTGCTTATGCTAAATATCTCCTCATTTATTTATAAAATTTAAGTGCAAATCAACCTTAACCAAATGATATCTTGTGAATGCAGACGTTATTATCAGTCATGCATGACTATGTACTTATCGTTACTTACTTGATCCATAATTCCATATCCATATTAGATCCGTGATACAGTCTTTGATTGGTTTGAAAGTTAATAATCAATATAGATGAATAAGGGTCGAGTCGAGAGAGCTAAAAGGAGCATGTAACGAATTTTGTACTGAGTGAAGCATGGAGTGTGGAATCGAAAACAAACTAGTTGCCATGACAATTAGAAGAAATTTAAAATTTTACAAACGTAAATGCATGGAGGGTGCGCTATTTTGAGCAAAAGGGTTTATACGCGCAATCTGTCCACTCCGTAGGTAAAGGTCTGAAAGTGGCGCTTAATACACCCTCAACATTCGAAAAAAATGAGCTCTGACGCTGTGAAAATAAACATTTTATTTCCACTGATATTGATATTTGAAGGAACTTCTTATTCGAAACGGTGTCTCTCAATTTAAACATCTTCACAAAGGCAATTCTGGGCTCACAAATGAATGGTTTCTTTAATTAAAAGAATCCTTTATGGTGTTTCTTGATTATTTCTTAGTCTTCGTTCGTATGCTATCAACTTCCACAGTATAGTAGAACCAATTTAATCGTGCGTGACCCGCCATAAGGCTAGTTTACAAGCTTTTTATTAACTTGCCATGTTAGTTAGATAGTTAGTGCCGGACAAATCTTGCAAGCTTAATTTGACCCACTTCCCAGTGTCCGATGGAGCTGAATTTGTATACAGGTTTGGTTTAGATGACAATATAATATTTAAGTACAGTAAGCAAAAAAGCTTGTCATGATAATGAAATTTTTAGTAAAAACTTATTCTTAAAGATATGGAAATTAAAAAAGGGCGATATTCAAACTTATTGACTTTGACACTGCCTTTATAATGTTGACGCTTTCAAACAAACCATTAGCCTAATTATGTACATAGGTACCTTATTTTTTAGTACAGAAATGTATTAGACGGGCTCTAATGTTGTTTTTTCGTTGCCACGGTAAGGTTATAATTATAATTTTTAATTTAAAATTCAGCACTACGTACAATAATTTTACCTTAAGTGTCAATGAAGAAAAAAAACATGAATACTTATAAACTTCCAAAATAGTGCGATAATAAAGAATATCAACAAACTTCTACACATATCAAGACAATGATGCGTCTTTTATTTATTTTATGAAGTGCGTGTTGTTATTGTCAGTTCTACCACAGGGAATTTGTTTCTGTTTGTAAGTTTCCGAGCTAAAAAATATAGTCTCTATCTAGTCCTACTTACAAATTATTCGTAAAAATATAATACCCAAACAAATACGGCTTAAATATACAAGGAAAATTACTAGACGAATATAACCGCATCGTTAAAATAATCAAGAAACAAAATATAATCGAAATAACATTTAGCTTAACAGTGACATTTGAAAATCACTCTTATGACATACACCGTAAAGTTTAAAATGTAATTTTTGACGGCTTGTCGATTGTACAAAGATAATTCGATTAGAACAATTTAATCTATAAAATGTAAATTGACTACCTACTTTTAACGAATTTACCGACAATCTTTATAGTTAAAGTAAAGTAAACCTTTTTCAATTGTCTTAAGTGCTTGCTTTAAAACTATATTTTATAACCTTGTCTTTTTTACGCGCTTGACACATTAACATATCTATATTTGTTTGACTTTCAATGTTATTAACCTGTATACTTTTTGATAACATTTTGATAAGATGAAAATTCTACAAAGCGACGGGTAATCAAGAGAGATAATCTTAATGTATATCTACAATACATACAATAAAGTTGTAACTAGCTCATGTCTGTAAATAGAAAATTTATAAAAAAATGTGTGAGGGTTCCTAATGAGAGGGTAGGCAAAACCAAAGGGGGCGTTTTAAAAAGTTTGACAATAACTGGTTTTACGGCTGGCTTCCACTAAATAAAAAATTGTTTCATAAAACAACAAAATTATATTATGTATATTGTGCTAGTATAGTGCATTTACAGGTTAAGGCCAACAATAAAAAAAAACAAACTTACTTTCAAACTCAGGTGAATTGTATAAAAAATATTTTTTTTCTGTCTATTGAACGCTTGTGTACTAATATTACTTGAACAAACCATTTTTCGTTCTTCTATACTCGCGAATAGTTATGTAAAAAATATTACCAATTTTTTCCGATACTTACTGTTTTTTTTTGTCCTCCACTTTTGGCACAGATTCAGCAATATGAGCAGATCTGAATCATACTCTTTATCTTCAAAATGTGCCTTTTTGGTACGAGTTCATCCACGAGTAATAATATGGAAACAACATAGAACTTTGTCACATTGAAGCTTTCCGAAATCAAACTATCTGTGCCACTGAAGTCATTCAATCCTCTTCATATTATATACTCTTCACTCTTTATCTTCAAAATGTGCCTTTTTGGTACGAGTACATCCACGAGTAATAAAATGGAAACAACATAGAACTTTGTCACATTGAAGCTTTCCGAAATCAAACTATCTGTGCCACTGAAGTCATTCAATCCTATTCATATTATATACTCTTCCACCAATTTCCGTTGTGTTAACATCCCACTTCCTATCCTACTACCTATAATAATATTGTGAATGTTAAAGTTTAGATGTTTGGATGTTTGTTACTCTATCACGCCAAAATGGCTGAATGAATTTGTCTCAAATTTGGGACACAACTTTGTAGCCTGAAGATGAACATAGGTTACTTTTATCCCGGAAAAATATCACATTCCCGCGGGATAACTGAAACGTTATCACCGTTTGTATGGAGACCGTTTGTTGCACACTCCTCTTAAAAACGCAACTAAAAAGGATATTTTTCAGTTTTGTATGGAGCCTCGGCTAGGACCTTGTACACTATACCACAGGCAAGCAAAAGGTAAATATAATAACTGAAAACTAATTATATCGCAATAAGCTAACGCGTTTGATAGTACAAAAGCATTATCTAGTCTTAATTATGATGCATCCCCGATTCAATATGGCGGTAAAACGCCACACTCACATTAAAAAAAGGTTGACATTGACGAATTATCATCAGTCGTCAATGTCATCGTTTTTCGTTACAGAAACATCAATGTTTCCGAACGTGATTTAAATATGGTTGCCAGTGTGACCATGGATGGCAAAGAATTTTTATTTTAAAGTTTATTTTTGTACCATTTATCCAGAAAGACAATGAGAATTTTAATATTTTATATGACTTTACTATATTTTTTACTATTAGTACGAATATTGTACAAAGTCCTAGCCGAAAATGAAAAATGTCCTTTAATATGATTAAATCCGTAAAAAGTAGTCTTATTTCAATGAACAGTTCGCGCAGAAATCTAAGATATGCTTAGTTATTTATTCTGGCTTCCAGTTAGTTAAGTTATTTACTGCGTATTTCCCCTTTTCCACTTCTCAAATGATTGCCCCATTGAGTTGAGTACAGTTTTCCTTAATCAGTCCAAGGTTTATGCACTTCTAAACCGGTCATAGGTGCAAAAGAATTGGATAAATATGGGCTTGGTCTACGAGCATATTGAGGATATTGCTGCGGTGGAGGCGTCTTAAAAGGAAATTACATTTAAATGAAGATAAAAAGTTAAAGCTAAACACTGTCATCACGTCCGGCAGTAATTTTATTTTATTTTACAAGTTGTAGGAAAACTGACAGCTACATAATAATAATACACATAGACGTCGAAATAAATTACTGAGGGCCAATTACAAGTTTCCACAGATAGGTCACTATTATAAGATAACACATAAATTGTGTTAGTGATAGAAAACTAACGGACAGTCCTGTAAAAAGCTACAAAAAAAATCTTAAATACTGTTGCGTTGTGTGTTTTAATAAGTTCTTATAGGAATATTATGTACAATGTTTTTTTTACTTTTTTAGTTCTCTTTGCTTTTAAACATACTATCAAGTTAAGTTTTACCAACTTCAGTGTTATTTTTAAGTACTTACTTAAGAACATTAGTATAAGTATTAATAATAATATTAATTTATTAATAACATAAGTACCTACTTACAATTCCTTTTATTCAATAAGTGTACATATTTACTTAATTTAGCAATAAAACATTAGATCTTTGCTCTAAGGATCAAAGAATAGGCTTTTGATCTTTCTTGCGCTTACACGGGCAACTAACATTGCGCAATTCCTGTCATTCCCCCTCAAATATAACGTCACGACCACATCAATGTTATGGGCGATGGCAAAATGTAGCAGCAGTAGCAACCTGTTGCTGAGATACGGCCACACAATTCCACGACAGATTGAGCAACATCGCTCCACTTAATTGCTCCAGATTGATCCATTACAGTTGCCAATCAGTTATTGCCAATAAAATTGCCCGTGTACGCGCGCCTTTTGAGCTCCGTAGCCAAACAACTTATGTTTTATAGAACAATTTAAAAATGTTATAACCGAGATGCAGTTGACGCTGATATCCAGGAAACTAATTTGCAAATCACTCAACGAAGAAGTTCGTCATAGTTTCTATGGTGCTTCGCTTTAAGTCGTAAGGCAATAATAATAAGTATATTTCTAATGATATTATTATCCTATCCTACTAATATTATAAATGTGAAAGTTTAGATGTTTGTATGTTTGTTACTCAATCACGCCAAAACGGCTGACTGAACTGATTTGGCTCAAATTTGGGACACAGATACTTTGAAGTCTGGAGAGGAACAAAGGCTACTTTTTATCCCGGAAAAATATCACTTTCCCGCGGGATAACGTCGTGTAGTCCACGCAGGCGAAGCCGCAGGCGAAAAGCTAGTTAATAATAAAGTTATTTACTACGCGGATTTGAGATAACGATGGCTCCGTATTATCTATTATTTACTTACGGCATTTTAATCCTACTTTCAAGGTGGATAAGTGATTAGACTAAGCTTAGCGCGCTAATTCATTAATTACTTAAATAAAATATTCAAGTTTATACGCTCTCCTCATGAGTAGAATAATCGCTCTGTTATTTATTTGCATAAAACTTATCCACATGGTTACCTAACCATCAACTGTTATTGCAAATTGCAATGTTGAACAGGGGGGCTATTGGTCAAAAATATGAATGGGCATGGGCTTCATTTGCAGTCAATAATATGTCCATATGTCCACATATGTCCATAAATGGCCATAATATAAATAAATAATAAATAAATATTTTTCTTACAATCACACCAATTATATAAGCCCGTAGTTAATTTCTTAAGAAACTGTGTCTACGTGAACTTGATAACGGATAAATATATACTTAAATACTTTTTGTTTGTAAATACATACTTAATATACATAGAAAACACCCAGACCAAGACAAATAGACATGTTCATGCGCACAAATATTTGTCTTGTACGGGAATCGAACCCGAGACCTCTGGCGCAGAAGGCAGGTAGTTTACCCCTGCGCCAAATCGGTCGTTAAATATATGCCCATAAATGTCCATTTATGGGCATAAAACGGTCTTCAAATGTAAATTAAACCCATGCTCATATCCATATTTTCTAGCCGATAGATATGATAGCCCTGCAGTTCATGGTAAGAAAAGCCCAGCCCCCTGATTTACAACCGTTCCGAATAAGGGGGCTGATCACTAGTTATATTGGATGCTCAGAGCAAAGATATTATAAATATAACAAGATTGTGCACTATGAAAATAAAAGCAATGTCAATTCGATTCTATGCAGTTACAATAAGGTTTATTTTCGTATGACATTTCGATAAACGGAAAAACGAGCCGAGCGAGAGGCTCCTAAATAGGATTGCATCCCTGTCTACTAAGCTGCCACCATGAAATATTTTTGGTTGTAGTAGAACTTAATTCAAATTCATATTTCCTGTTCTCGAGAATTTTCAAAATATTAATTAATTAAAAGGAATGTTAAGCTGATAATAATAAAGTCCATATCATTTGTATTATTTAAAACCTTGAAAAACTATTTTTTTAATGTAAGAGTCGGTGTTATGGTAGTTTTAATTATAATAAATTTGCAACACTTTGCGTCTGGACAATTTTAATAAAAATAAAAACATCATCAATATGGCGACGACGGCAAATTAATTTATGTGTGTAAAGTTAGTGTGTGGATCTTAATTATCATTTTAAAATTACGTTTAAATCAATAAAAATGGTTCTCACTTGATGTGTGAAAGGATGCAAAAGCGAATCATTTAAACGGAGCGGTGTATCTTTTCATAGGTAAGTATTTAGCCAAACATTTATTCTTGCGTATAGTAGGGTGTCCATTTCGTTTTTAGTCTATAGACTGGAATTTACTTTCTTACTTAACCCAAACATTAATTTTCATTGTTTCAGATTTCCTAAAGATGAAGAAATTAAAAACGGTTGGCTTAACCTCATATCTGAAAAATTACACAATACTCAGCGGAAGAAGAAAAAGAAGAAGAACTTTATCAGAAAATAGGCATGAAACAAAACTTATTAAATGTATTATAACACAATTAATTTTAAAGATTCGTTTTTTGCGTACCTACTTTTTTAAGATACAGATGTTATAATTTATAACATCTGTATCTTAATTTAAGGTTAAAAAAGTAGGTACGCAAAAAACGAATCTTTAAAATTAATTGTACACAAAGCCTCCATGCGTCAAAAGATCCGCAAGAAAATTTTGTTTAGCAATGTATAGTCTAACTAATAAACAGATTTTTATTACTGTACGTGGACTTTCTATTTCTATCCATTTTAGCAAAATACGCCTATCAGAAATACAGACATACATTTCATATAAGTACATACAGGTCAAACTGACAACCTCCTTTTTTGAAGTCGGTTCAAAAGTAAGTATGCTTATAAAGCATATGTATGCGTCGTATGTATCGTCGTATGTATGTATGTGTCGATTGTCACATTATTGCCTCATAAGTGGTGCAAATGCTTTGCCTCGCGGAGTCCTCATCTTAACTAATATTATAAATAGAAAGTAAGTTCGGATGTTTAAATGTATGTTTCTTTTAGCTACAAGAGCTCCCTAGGAAGCGTGATGTTCGAATCCTACGTGAGCCAAGTCTGGTTAACTATAAATTGTCCTCGAAAAAACCAAATCGTGTAGTCACTCACGTCTCTCTCATTAGAGAGGGACGCACACCATAATAGGCCTATCTCGCTCGGCTCGGCTGTAACTCATGAGTGCGCAATCTTGTTATATTATAATATCTTTGGCTCAGAGATCATATAATCAGTGTGCAATCGATTTGCTTGATTAAAGATGAGTTTTTTCTCCCGTTTTTCTTGTCAGTAAAAAGATGTCTCAAAATATTGGACGATTATAAATCGTATTAATAATTTAAGTACTTATATAAGTATTTAATTTATGATGAAAACAAATTTTTCATAAATTTACTTTGCATTTCGAACAGACCACCTAATTAATTAGTCATTAAGATTTACCTACGCTTGCGTTTTATCTTCCACGGAGGTCGGTAAAGGAGTTTATTTATGATTAATTCAAGTTTATTTTCCCTCTTTCCAGAAGGCGATATGCCCGTCAAAGACGACAGCAAGCGGCCGCTCATTGGAGTCATTGATGATGGAACCAAGACTGTCAGATTTGTGGTGAGTTAAAGCATAGCGATAGGCTTTTATGTATAAGCACATTACTGACATTGCTAGGGCATTGATCTCTGAGGCGTACATTAGACGGTCATGCAACCATCAGTCGATTCCATCAGTCTGATCCATTATCTGTCTCTGACTTGATTATCTAACCAATTTGGTATAGACTCTATACCAAATTGTTGCCCGATGTTCCTCTGTACTATAGAGTATTACTGTGGTATTGGCATGATCCAGATTAGTTGCTATGCAACGTTTGATTTTAACATAGAATTAACGACAGTTGCCTGGGTGTTGCTAGGTGTTGCCTAGTAACTAATCTGGATCATGCCTATTCCTATCTGTGGATAGGCATGATCGAGATTAGTTGCTATGCAACGTTTGATATTAACATAGAATTAACGACAGTTGCCTGGGTGTTGCTAGGTGTTGCCTAGTAACTAATCTGGATCATGCCTATTCCTATTTGTGGATAGGCATGATCGAGATTAGTTGCTATGCAACGTTTGATATTAACATAGAATTAACGACAGTTGCCTGGGTGTTGCTAGGTGTTGCCTAGTAACTAATCTGGATCATGCCTATTCCTATCTGTGGATAGGCATGATCGAGATTAGTTGCTATGCAACGTTTAATATTAACATAGAATTAACGACAGTTGCCTGGGTGTTGCTAGGTGTTGCCTAGTAACTAATCTGGATCATGCCTATTCCTATCTGTGGATAGACATGATCGAGATTAGTTGCTATGCAACGTTTGATATTAACATAGAATTAACGACAGTTGCCTGGGTGTTGCTAGATGTTGCCTAGTAACTAATTTGGATCATGCCTATTCCTATCTGTGGATAGGCATGATCGAGATTAGTTGCTATGCAACGTTTGATATTAACATAGAATTAACGACAGTTGCCTGGGTGTTGCTAGGTGTTGCTTAGTAACTAATCTGGATCATGCCTATTCCTCCTATCTGTGGATAGGCATGATCGAGATTAGTTGCTATGCAACGTTTGATATTAACATAGAATTAACGACAGTTGCCTGGGTGTTGCTAGGTTTTGCTTAGTAACTAATCTGGATCATGCCTATTCCTATTTGTGGATAGGCATGATCGAGATTAGTTGCTATGCAACGTTTGATATTAACATAGAATTAACGACAGTTGCCTGGGTGTTGCTAGGTGTTGCCTAGTAACTAATCTGGATCATGCCTATTCCTATCTGTGGATAGGCATGATCGAGATTAGTTGCTATGCAACGTTTAATATTAACATAGAATTAACGACAGTTGCCTGGGCGTTACTAATCTGGATCATGCCTATTCCTATCTGTGGATAGATTATTAATTCTGGCCGTTAGTGGACTGGCTTAGTCTGTCGTAGCCGTAGTTAGACTGGCGTAGTCTCAAGTATTGGCTCCGTGTAAATGCAGCATAGGGACTTAGATCCAAAAACTGTCTGCACAACTTGTTCAATCGACTATTTTATCGGCAGCGGAATGTCAGCAACCATCTTATCGACATTTTATCGAGTCGCATATTATCGATAAGCCACAGTGACCTTATTTAGCCGATTCAACCCCGTTTATCTTCGGCCAAAGGTCATATCGTATCAAAGTTGGCCGATATGACTAATTTCTGGAATTTTTACCGAACAAATTGTTTTGTCTCCGCTTTTATTTATTTTGTGAGTAATTAAACATGGACTTTGTCCATATGGGCACAACTAGTTAAAGGAAGACTGATGTTTTGTCTTCCTTCCGGGCTAGGTGTTGTTAGCCCGGGGACAACTGGACAACAGATATTAGTCGGAAGTTCTATATATGCGAACTTGGTGAATGAACTCCGCGAGCTCGATGTAGGTTCTCCGTATGAATGCGGTAGCCCTCATAGGCTTCAAGTTGTGCCAATGGTAAGTGGCGCCATCTGTTGTCTATCGGCGGGTCTGTCGTCTATCGGCAGGTCTTTTTGCCGTAAGGCTCGGACTACATGCGTCAGGAATCGGTCCGGTTCGGAAAAATAACAACAACAAACAAGCTCGGATTCAATTCGTATCCGTAGGTATCGGATGGGCCTTATGTAGTCATCGTAAGAAAATTCAAACGATTGCTTGAACGACGGATTGAATCCGAGCTTGTTTGTTGTTGTTATTTTTCCGAACCGGACCGATTCCTGTCGCATATAGTCCGAGCCTCAGACTGGGTAGTTGCAGAGTCTTCGTGCTGAGTGTGCCGTATGCCGTATCGTATGTGCGTCGTCGTCTAGATGTCGTCACAAGGTGAACGCACACTTGTCTTCGGCAAACGCGTCGAACGAAACTAATAGTCAATTTTGGTAGTTTTTCTTGAATAACTTTTAAACTATCCACTCTGTAGAACTATAACAAAAATATTCGTTTGATTATGCCACAACTCCACAAGATCAGGCCTGTCTCACTTCCATACAAGCGGCGCAAAATCCCCGAGATATTTACCTACTATTCTGGAAAACAACCTAATTTCAACCGTTTGCATTGCGTATAGCGTTATATCACAGCCGTCTCTATCGTCTTCTACAAGCCATGCTATGATACGGAACGGCAACATTGCTGTGAACCGGTTTACTCCTCTGAGTACTAAATCCTATGGAGGTGGCATACCTACGAAAAAGTGAGGTGTAACTAAGTCACAATGTAAGAAAATCTTGGAATTCAATTTTAAACTACTTCTAATTGTCGTATTAATCGGTCCGTCAAAATCGGTCCAGCCGTTTCAGAGATTAACCGGAACAAACAGACAGACAGACAAAAATTGTAAAACATGTCATTTTGGTATATGTACCGTATATTTAATCATATGCACATAGTAAAAAGCGGTTATTTAATGTTACAAACAGACACTCCAATTTTATTTATTTGTATAGATGTATAGAAGATATGCCATCTCCATAGGATTCAGTACTCGAGGTTTACTCGCTGTTTACCTGTCAAATGGTGCAAACGGTGTCAAATCGGTTCACTTAAAACTACGTTGCCAACTTTATGCGCATGGCTTGTAGAAGACGATATAGATGGCTGTGGTTATATAGTACAATAACTGTCTGCCGTCTCGCTTCAATCTGCTAGGGCTGTCAGAGGTACTACTTTACCTGTGAGAGTAATACACGCGAAGCGAGACAGATGGCGACACATGCGGATGCGTGCGCTGCGTGTGCGACAAGTCGAGCGAGTGCCAGCCTATTGAGACTAGTCCGGTGACCGGATGCTTGCGTTTATCATACCTAAACTCGGGAGTGAAATTTCTGTACCGTAAGGTACTAATATATATTCTGTGACAAGATACAGTTTGCAGAACTTTAATTTTAAAATTTTATTTCTCCCTGCAAAAGTCAAATTGGTTGTAATACCAGGACAAACAGACGCACGAGTTACTTATCCTATAAGGTTCTTTTTTTGTTGAAACCCTAAGGACCAACCCACACGAACCACAACCACAACACGTGGGCGAGGCGCATTTTGTATTAGTAATGATTTTTTTTTTCACGGCGTGGTAGCTCTTAGCCTTCATCACACCTGATGTTAAGTGGTGATAAGGCTGCTGTGACGGGACGTCCTCGTCGGCCAGCGGTACACTAGCCGGAGCGTCGGAAGTCACCGCCCAGTATTTAATTTGTAGATAATAGATGAATAAAAAGATGATGTTTATAGGGACTTGACTTTTTATTGTAAAGGTAGTAATAAAGAAACGTATAGGAAGAATAGGAAGCATAGGAACCCTTTCCAAGGGTCAAGGGTTCCACTTATTTAAAACTAATTAAACAACTCAAACTGATATAAAAAACTGGTAATGCTCCGAGAGCTCTGTACGGCTTGGTGATTTTAGTAGAACTGAATCAAAAATGATGAACAGGACACGTGAAACGAAGATTTTGAATTTGAATTGAACAGGATAGGATTCGATAAAATTAATGGCCAGTATGTAGAACTAGATGGAGTTTCCAGCCATCATGGAGTTTTTAACCATCCATAATGACTGGTACGAATCGACATCGTTACAAGGCTGAAGGTGGAAGCGCACTACTCCCGGAATCCTCAATCACTGAGGAACTGGCTATCGTATCTCTAACTGCCGGAACACAATAATGCTGAAAACATCATTGTTATGGCGTCAGACTTAGATAAGATAGTGGTAGCTAGCCAGGCGGACTAAGAACAAGTCCTACCACCAACCAAACCGAATACAATATGTACCCCCACTGGGAATCGAACCCGGGACCTCTTGGTCTGAAATCGGTGGTGTGAACCCACTGTGAACCACTAGACCACAGAGGCGGTAAGAATTGTACAATTCACACGGACCACATTTTGCAGTCATTATCGACCGCGTGGGTGATACCGGCCACAACGCAACCACCAGCGACGACGCTGCGAACTAGCGGCCGGCCATATCTACATCACAACTCTAGTAGTAGACAACGATATTTCGTCGCAAAACCACAACGCAACTGCAAAAAGTTGCATCAACACTTCACTCACATCACACGTAACCACATTTGGTCGCTGCGATGTGGTGTAGTTTTGGTTCGTGTGGTGTGGGTCAATTCAATTCAATTCAAATTGTTTTATTGCACTCATGTGGTATACATAATAGATGACATTTCAAAAAAACAGAACCAAACATGAACCCTGTTAGGGTATAGCAACATAATAAAATAAATAATAGAAACATAAAAAAATCTCCGTGTTTATTTCCTCTCGCGGGCCAGCTGGTAGATATTCCAATGTGGAATAAGTTGTGCCCTTGTACATTTCTTCTCTGTATATGTTTTTCTATTAAAACCTTTGTGTGTACAGAATTATTAAATAAATAAATAAATAAAAATTACCTTGTAAGTATATTAATAATTGACAATTAAATATTAAAAATAATAACTCATTTTAAAATTTCTAAATCAGGAACGTCGTAAAATGATAAAATAAATAATAGAAACAAAAAAAAATAACAAGGGTATCAACTAAAATATTAATGATTGATAATTAAATATTAGAAATAATAACATAAGTACCACAGACATGTATGTCTGTGATAAGTACCTAACTCATTTTTAAATTAGGAACGTAATTTCGGAATTAACAAAATTAATAAAATAATTTAACATTCATTTAAATATCAGGGTCGACAGACACACTAAAAAGAAAAAACAGCTAATTTGTTTATGTTTTCATCTAATCTAATGTCTACCTACACATTGTTTTGCATGTCCAGCCCACAATCCTATTTTCAAATACGATTTCGAATAACTCTGTCTTACCTTACCATTTTCCCGCCTTAAACACCGAACCAAACTAAACATATTTCTTTCAACACCTTGAATTCTGTTTAGCACATTTTTTGTCGTCATGTCTAATTTTTTTTAAAGGGCCCCACAGACGATCAGTTTTCCTGTCGGCCTAGACCGGATCGGCCGTCTGACGTTCGAGACCTCCATCGGCCACACTAGCTAGACCGATCATTGCCCGTGGCAATAGTCGAAGACCGGCTTTGAGGCCACACACTAGCAGTTAATAGCCGTCAGTTTTAGTAGTCTTTAGTTTCTGTCCGGCCGTTAACTGTCGACACTGGCCACGTCCCCCAGCCGCCACACACTATACCAGCGCATTAGTCGTCAGTTCTAAACCTTTTACGAAACTGTGAGTGTGTGGCCGATTGCGGCCAACTGACAAACCGTTGCCGACAGGCGAACTGATCATCTGTGGGGCGCTTTACGCAACGAGTTAAAGTTCAAATGCTAATGTTTGTAAACTTGCTTTGTTTCTTTACTTCGCATTGTGAATAACCTTTTATGCATAGATTGTACTGTCGATAGCTCATCAAGTTAAGGTGCGCTTACAGGGGGAAAATTGCTCAAATCCTGTCAATACCCGTCAAATACGACGTCACGACCACAACAAGCATTTTCGGGCGATGGCAACATGTAACAATCAGGTGCTAAGATACAGCCACACAATATATAATATAGAGCAACTTTTAAAGCCTGTTCCTCTCGCGACAACGAGACGTAGTTGAAGGTATAAACGACGTAGAAGAAAAATTGTCTAAAGATTTCCAAACCGATTAAACGACGTAGAAGAAAAATTGTCTAAAGATTTCCAAACCGATTGGATATTCGGCATTCGCGACAATGAGAAATGTGGAAATTATATGGAGCAATTCGAAGCAATATTTCCGAACAATTGCCGCAATTTATTGTGATTGATGAAGATAGCTTCAGATTGATCCAATACAGTTGCCAATCAATTATTGCCAAAAAAATTGCCCGTGTAAGCGCACCTTTCTATTATTGAAGTTGATTATCGCGTACGTTATATTTTTAACAAACTCAACTCGCCAACTTTAAAGCACAAAATTCCCAGAAAGATGAACTTCGACTGAGTATGCACTTAGATAAGGCCTGCTGTGGAATCATGTCCTATCCTTGTGCGTCTTCCCAAAGCAATAGGTCGATCATCGTTCGTTCACATTTATCGACGGAAGCCAATTCCACCATCGATCTTGAGATTGCCCCAACGGCCATCGCTTCTCCGTGCTATGTATCCCGCCCACTGCCACTTCAACTCAGTAATCCTTTTAGCGATGTCGGTTGTTTTAGTCTGCGGATCCCATCATTCCTGATTCGATCGCGCAGGGAAATACCAAGCATTGTGCATAGGCCCTTAATTTATCTAGTCATATTCTAGTGGCCCGTGGCCCCTGTAGCAGGGAACAATAAAATATGACTTTTGATGATGGTGTCCTCTCTCCAGATATACGAAGCCGAGAGATCCGAAGAGCTGACTTCATACCAGCTCGACAAAGCAGAGGTGCAACCCAAGGAGGGGTGGTGGGAGCAAGACCCTCAAGAGATCATACACAATATTAAAGTCTGTGCGGAACAGGCGATCGGGCAGCTGACTGAATTAGGTAAGAAAACTTTAACACTAGACGAGCTATAGCTGGTTTCAAAGCTGTCTAATAGGACCGTACGGGCCGCTGCCATAGGAAGACACGTAAGTCGCTAGTTACCGCAATATTAAATGTTGCTTAAAAGACGGAGCTAGACACTGCGTATGTCACCATTTCTGTCACAGTGTTTCTTTGATATTGCTCAAACAGTTTAACCCATTCTTGGCTGCCGTGCTAATTTGGGAACACTTATAACTACATATTTATGAAAACGGGATTTTTACAAATTTAATCATGGTAAAAATCCCGTTTTTATAATACTTAGTTGTAGGTGCAACCCCTTTGTGGATAAAAAAAAGGTGTTCCCAAATTGGCATGGCGGACGGGCAAGAATGGGTGGTATTAAAGTATGTGCGGAACAGGCGATCGGGCAAATGAGTAACTTTTATTTAGGCACTTGTAAAAGTCAAAGAAGCTACGCCATCGGTTCGCAAACCCTACGGCGCCGGCGCCGGGAGACTAGAGAAGAACCGGCAAGAAATTCGTCGAGGTTAATTTTTTTTCTACTGAATTAGCAGAGGCGCTTCGGTATGTGATTGTGGTGGTTAACCATGTTTCGCAATGGTCGGTCAGAAGATGGGTGACCTCAAATTAATTATCTCGAGCACCTCCGCGTAATAGTATTATGGTAATATTTTGTTTGGTTTCAGGTTACTCCAAAGAAGATTTGGTGACACTAGGCATCACAAATCAGAGAGAGACGACGATAGCATGGGACAAATATACGGGAGAACCACTCCATCCTGCCATAGGTAATGTACATCTAGCTAGAAATAAATATCAGAATGCTAAAAATTCAGAGACAAACCTTTTTAGTAGTAAGTAAGTATTTATTCAGTGTTTCATACATAATAAAAAATTACAAATGGTTCCATAAATCTAGATATTAGAAACTACTGAAAGGGCTGACCAGCTCAGCTAATGTTGCAGCTTGTAGCCACAACGTAGATTTTCAGCTGGACCCATAAAAACTAAAGTCTAAACTAAGCTAAGCTAAAATAAACTTACAAATAAACAACACAAAACAATAATCTGTTGTGACAAACTAATGATAAATATTACATGAAAAATACTAAACAAAAACAAATTGAGAATCACAAATGATTTTTTTAATGAATGAATGAAATATTCTTTATCCTACACCAAAAACAATACGTTACAATATACAGGGACAAAACAAGACGATACAATTGGCGGCCTCATCACTAAGGAGCGACTTCTTCCAGGCAACCATTTTTGGTCGTATCATTCCGGAGTAGACAAGATTACTACAAAATATGTTAGTCAATGAAGTAAAATCAGCGAAATCACTATTAAATACATACTTTTACTTATGTTAGCCAATATCGACCTCCGTGACCGAGTGGTGTACGCGCCACTGATGTACTTAAATTTTAACTAAAACTTTATTTTCAACTAGCTTTCCGCCCGCGGCTTCGCCCGCGTGGACTACACGACGTTATCCCGCGGGAATGTGATGTTTTTCCGGGATAAAAAGTAGCCTATGTTCCTCTCCAGGCTACAAAGTATCTGTGTCCCAAATTTCAGCCAAATCCGTTCAGCTGTTTTGGCGTGATTGAGTAACAAACATCCAAACGTCTAAACATCCAAACATCTAAACTTTCACATTTATAATATTAGTAGGATAGGATTTCATGCTAGATAATTACAAAGTTTCTAATTCTATACAGATGTATTTTAAAAGTACCTAGTAGGTCTTATTTAGATTAAGGCGTATGACTAATATAATAGTTATTGTGGACAAAGATAATTTTAGCTATATTGTTCGTAGCTGTTCCTAATAGGTTATTTGAAATAACCTGCGTTTAGGGATTCGGCCCCAAGCCCTAAGGTATACATATGATGAGGTCCTGGGTTCGATTCCCGGTCGGGTAAATGATGAAAACAAACTTCTCGTTTTTTCCAAATTGCCATAACACTAACGCTCGGTTACGCGGTTACGCGGGCTACCAAAATTGCGCAATTCCTGTCAATCTCCACCTTATTATGACGTCACGACTGACGACCAAGGGCGATGGCAAAATGTCAAAATGTAGCAACCTGTTGCTAAGATACGGCCACACAATACCACGAAATATAGTGCAACATTGCCACAGATTATTAAATAGTTACTATGTAACAGAGAGTGCACTCCGCTAAGTCATTTAAATAAATAGCAACTCTAACTATAACGCAATAAAGTAGAATTCAGCTTGTACGGCGCAGGCAAATTACGAACGGCCACTCGTTGTCGTTGCATCTCTTTCTATCGCATATATTCTTAGCTCTTTTGCGGACCTAATTTCTATGGATTTACAACGCCGGCGTTGCCGCCGCGTTTTCGAGCCGACACGGGTAGTGAAATAGACCTGACATTGCTCCACTTAATTGCTTCAGCAGATTGATCCATTACAGTTGCCAGGCAATCTTTGCAAAAAAATTGCTCGTGTACGCGTGCCTTAAGCTACTTAGCTTGGGATTGTTTGTTCTCTGCTTAGCTTTTTTTACTAGTAGACAAATTCGATAGCAGTCGATTTTAACTTTATTGTTCTAAAAATAAATAATTTTCATAGAAACATATCGCGAGAAAATGTAAATTGTCATACAGAATGCTTCAAGGTCATTTTAAGTAATAGTACAGTCACGAGCAAAAAACATAGGACATTATGTAAACAACATATGACTAAAACTTTATAACTCGCGCGGTTAAAGAAACAATCTGTAAATGGCGGCCATGCATTAAGTGTGAGCGCGATAGCATGACACACCCACGTGGTCTACATGCAGCATGACGGTATGTGTGAGCGAGATAGAATGACCGGCCGGCCGCCATTTCCATATTGTTTCTTTATCCGCGCGGCTTATACAATACTAGCGGACCCGGTGAACTTCGTATCAACAACATCTATTTTATCTAGGTATACAGATAAAAATAAATAATCGCGAATTGCATCTAAATTCGCAAAAGAAGTTTTATACACTGCCTGCCACAAAATATGTCACTTATTAAAAGTACTTAGTTCATCCAAAGCGGCTAAAACGTCAATGATGACATACTCTTTGGAAGCGACCATGGAAGAAAGGACAGTTTCGTATAGTACGATAGTTTAACGATTTTTTATACAATATTACCATGTTTATTTTATAATTTTCCGGACTAAAAAGTAGCCTATGTTACTCTCCAGCTCCCAAACTATCTCCGTACCAAAAATCACGTCAATCCGTTGCTCCGTTTCGACGTGGAAGACGGACAAACAAACACACTTTCGCATTTTTATTATTAGTATGGTGACTTCTATGGTACCTACAGATAGTTTTGTTTCGGAACGCTTGTGTGACAAAGTTCTAAGTTGCTTACATATTATTGCTCGTGAGTTCGTGACTGTACATGACGCTGAGTAAAGAACCATTGAAGAAGTAATGCATTACACATGGTCACGTTTTGTTACTAAAATTAAATTATTTTCTGATACACCTACAAAGTATGGAATGTTAAAATTGTAACAATATTGTGTTGTGTCAATTTTGTAGCACCTCGCACATAATATCTTTTCTGTAACAATAAAATTACAGTGGGGACTGTAGGACGGTAGGTAGGCCTCACAAAAAAACAATGTTAAACAAAGTGGAATGGAGTTATTTTATGGTATACCTACCTGGACCGGAGTGACAGTACTTATTCGGAATAATGGTGATATCAAATTCAATCAAAAGAAGCTTTACATCTCTCATCGCTTTTTATAAAGAAACTAGCAACCCGGCAAACGTTGTTTTGCCATATTAATTATAGTGGACCCGGTAAACTTCGTATCACCAACATCTATTATAGATAGACAGATGAAAATAAATGATAGCGAAGAAGTTTTATACACTGCCTGCAACAAATGACACTTATTAAAAAGTAGGTAATCACAGCCAGACAACAATAGAGAAGGCTGTGAGGCACAGCCATCTCTATCGTCTTCTACAAGCCATGCGCATAAAGTTGGCAACGTAGTTTTAAGTGAACCGATTTGACACCGTTTGCACCGTTTGACACGTAAACAGCGAGTAAACCTCGACTACTGAATCCTATGGAGATGGCATATCTTCTATACGTCTATACAAATAAATAAAATTGGAGTGTCTGTTTGTAACATTAAATAACCGCTTTTTACTAATAATGATAATAAAACACTTTATTGCTAAAAGAAAACACAACAAAAAGAAGACACTACAAAAGAAGTACACAAAAGGCGGCCTTATTGCTACGTAGCAATTTCTTCCAGGCAACCTTGAGTGGAAAAATAATAATCATCTGAGGACATAAAGGGGAAGGGGGAGTGGGTGCAATTTGAAGAACATTATAATATATTATAAAGATATAATTAAAAAGAAATAGGAATAAAGTAAAGAAAATTTAATGATAGTAGGAGTAAGAGAGGAAATAAAGATAGGTATTAGGAATAATATAGGAAACGCGTTCGGACTTGATCACTAAAAGATTTAAGAGATGGAGCCTTCCTGATACCTTCTGGAAGAGCATTCCATAGTCGAACAGCATACATAGAGAAAGAATAGGAGAGGAAATCTGTGGAATGGGGTGGAAAAACAAGAGTAAGATTTGAGGAGGAGCGTAAGGTACATTGGGTGGAGGAGGTGTGATATCGGAAACACTCTTTAAGGTAGTGAGGAGTGGTTGGGTGGAAGAGGATGGAATAGAGAAGCGTAAGAGCATGTAAGTCCCTGCGCCGGCGAATTGGAAGCCAATTTAGCTTTGAGCGGAAGTGCGACACGTGGTCAAATTTACGGAGATTACAGATGAAACGGATACACATATTCTGCAGACGCTCCAGTTTTTGATGAGCAAAACCTCCGAAAGATCCGTGTAACAGACATCAGCGTAGTCTATGACAGAAAGAAGAAGAGACTGGGCAAGAGTAATTTTGGTTTTAGTGGGTAGAAAGTTTCGTAAACGGTTTAATGAGCTGGTTTAACGGTTTTTTACTACGTGCATATGATTAAATATACGGTACATATACCAAAATGACATGTTTTGCAATTTTTGTCTGTCTGTCTGTTTGTTCCGGTTAATCTCTGTGTGGGCTACCATGTAACCATACACACACACAAACACAATTATAATGTATACATTTATTCTTATTATATATAAAATAATAAATTGTTTATTCAATCTGAATTCTAACCTAAAACTACAACTTAATATCTAAAATATAATAATTATAATATTTACACTTATATCTATTCATAATAATATACATTTATTTGTAACTATCTATTTATATTATTTGTCATTATGTGTATCAGTTTGTCGATATCGATAAAGCGTCATCGATAACTTCTTATCGACGCGCACGTCCCCGCACTAGTCCCGTGCGCAACGTACATAAGGCTTTTGTCTTAGCTTATGTACAGCGGCCGGCCGGCGGCGCCCGCGCACCAAGTTCAACCAGTCGAGATTCATCTACGACGCGGAGCGCACGCCGCTTTATGCTCGCAAATCTATACTCGCACGCTTTCGCATTGTTTATAATTAATTACTGCTTATTCTTCCTGCAATCTTTCTATCTTCCTTTACGCTTTACCAAAAACTGTCTTAGTGTTGTGCTTGTGAATTCTTCCGTGCCTTCTGTTTACTTTATGTTCAAGGTGTACTGTGGATGGGAATAAACCACATATATATCTGTGAGTCGAATTATTTATTTACCACCGAAACATCCACCTAACAACACCAAAGTGGTGACCCCGAGTTTGAGCCATGCCCACGGATAAGGAATTCAGTGATGCACATGGAGCCGCCATGCCGACCACGCGGCCGAACACTAGTGATGGGACAGAGTCGACATCGATATCCAATGTCGATGTTTGCAAAGTCGTTCCGCGACTTCCACCATTCTGGCCCGAGGAACCCGAGATCTGGTTTGCGCAAGTGGAGGGGCAGTTCGCCGTATCTGGAATTACCAGCGACTCCACCAAGTTCAACCATGTAATCAGCCAGTTGGACAACCAGTTTTCCAGGGAGGTGAAGGACCTTATTGTCAGCCCGCCATCTACTGACAAATATATTAAATTGAAAACCGAGCTGATCAGACGGCTAACGGCGTCGAGAGAGAAGAAGATCAAGCAACTTCTGATGCACGAGGAGCTTGGAGACCGTAAGCCCTCTCAATTTCTGCGTCACCTCAAGAGTCTAGCTGGCGCCAACGTTCCTGATGACTTTTTGCGAACCATTTGGATCAGTCGACTATCGCATGGGATCCAGACCGTGCTTGCAGGACAGCCTACTTCATCCTCCATCGACGATCTGGCGGACTTGGCCGACCGTATTCACGAGCTGGCCACTCCATCACCATCAGTGGCATCCACCAGCCAGCCTCAATCCAACCCTGGTTCGGCAATAGACGCGTTAACCAGAGAGGTTTCTGAGCTGAGGAAGCAATTTCAGCAGCTGTCGACGGAGAGGAACAGCCGATCGTACTCCAGACCTTCACAATCTCCCCGCCGTAGATCTGTATCCAGGTCGCAACGCTCCCAGTCGAACTACAGGAAGTTTCCTTACTGCTGGTACCACAGTAAGTTTGGGGAGAAAGCCAGCAGATGCATAACCCCCTGCGACTATAAGGCGGGAAACGCCAGGGGCGGTCGATAATGGCGACTGCTGACTGCCCTACGTCTACTACTGGTCGCCTGTTTGTGACGGATCGAGCTTCGAAGGTGCAGTTCCTGGTCGATACCGGAAGCGACCTCTGCGTCTACCCTCGGTCCCTTCTTCGTGATCGTCGTGCCAAGACGGACTACACTTTGTGTGCGGCAAACGGTTCTAACATTTCTACGTATGGTTATGTTTATTTTAATTTAGATTTTGGATTACGTAGATTATATAGTTGGCGTTTTGTAGTTGCAGATGTAACCAAACCTATCATTGGCGTAGATTTTTTAAATTATTACTACCTGATTGTTGATTGTCGTAACAAAAGATTATTAGATAGTACTACTTCTTTGTCATCTGTAGCTAAGGTAGTTAGTTGTAGTAATATAGCCTCTGTAAAAGTCTTGACTGGTGAGACTCGGTACCATAAAATTCTAGACGAATTTCCCGAGATTACCCGACCAACTGGTACACATCGCGACATTACACATAACACTGTCCATCATATTCGCACGATTCCAGGCCCTCCAGTATCCTGCACCCCACGTCGTTTGGCTCCAGACAAATTGAAAATTGCCCAACAGGAGTTCCAGGCTATGATAGCCAACGGTACTGCTCGACCTTCGCAGAGTCCCTGGGCGTCTCCTCTCCATCTAGCTCCAAAAAAGGACAACGGTTGGCGTCCCTGCGGCGATTACCGCATGCTCAACGCCCGTACTGTGCCTGACAGGTATCCGATTAAGCACATTCATGACTTTGCGCATAATCTTGTTGGCTGCAAAGTTTTCAGCACTTTAGATTTACTGAATGCGTATAATCAGATACCTGTCAGCCCTGCAGATATTCCGAAGACCGCTATTACTACCCCTTTTGGTCTATATGAATTCCCCTTTATGACTTTCGGACTTCGGAATGCGGGCCAAACCTTCCAAAGATTTATGGATGAGGTCACACGGGGGCTAGATTTCGTCTATTGCTACCTCGACGATATTCTGGTGTACTCTCAGGACGAGCAGCAGCACGAGCAGCACCTTCGCCAAGTTTTCACCAAGCTCAAGGAGTATGGCATGCTGGTAAATACTTCCAAATGTATTTTTGGTGTACCAGAGGTAACTTTTTTAGGTTATTCCATCTCCGAGAGCGGTTCCAGACCTTTGGAGACCAAGGTGCAGGCCATCAAAGAGTTCCCGACACCTTCAACGGTACGTCAGCTCAAGGCCTTCTTAGGTATGTTAAATTTTTATAGGAGATTTCTTCCTCGAGCAGCCGAAATCCAGGCTCCCCTGAACGCCCTTTTAACTGGTTGCGTGAAAGGGTCGCAGCCAATTACTCTCATCGGCGATGCCCTTACAGCCTTCAATGGCTGCAAAGACAGCCTTGCAAACGCTGCATTGCTAGCTCACCCCGACTGTGCCGCCAAACTTGCCTTGGTGACAGATGCTTCCGATAAGGCAATCGGCGCAGTCCTACAACAGTATAAGAACGGAGCTTGGCAGCCATTAGCTTTCTTTTCGCGAAAGCTCAGCCCGTCACAGGTAAAGTACTCGCCTTATGACAGGGAGCTGCTCGCCATATATGAGGGAATTAAATATTTCCGGCATATGCTCGAGGCCCGGCACTTTATTGTCTATACTGACCATAAACCGATCAGTTTCGCATTCCATGAACGGAAGAAGAACTGTTCGCCTAGGCAGTATAGACACCTCGACTATATCTCCCAATTTACGACTGACATCCGACACATATCCGGTAAGGATAACGTTGTCGCGGATACGTTGTCGAGGATTGAGGAATTGGGAGCGCCGGTCAGTCTCGAGATTTTAGCCGAAGGTCAACAATCTGACCCTGATCTTCAACAACTTCTAGCTGAAGGTTCTTCCCTCAAGCTGGAGAAACTTACAGTACCTGGAAGCCGTGTTCCGTTGTACTGTGACGTCAGTACACCGACTTCCAGGCCTTTCGTCCCCAAGTTCTACCGCCGACAGGTCTTTGAAAGCCTGCATTCCCTAAGCCATCCCGGCGCCAGTGCATCTGCAAAACTAGTCGCAGAGCGGTTTGTCTGGCCTGGTATCCGAAAGGACTGCAGGGAGTGGGCTCGCGCATGCATAGCGTGTCAAAAGGCCAAGGTCAATCGCCACGTCACCGCGCCTTTAGGTACTTTCACCTTACCACGCGTGCGATTTAAGGAGATCCATATTGACCTCATTGGCCCCTTACCTATTTCGGACGGCTATCGGTATTGTCTGACCGCTGTAGACCGATTCACTCGGTGGCCGGAAGCAATACCGATTGCAGACATCACAGCCGAAACGGTGGCTAAAGCACTTTTATCAACGTGGATTGCTCGATTCGGTTGTCCAACACAAATTACAACCGATCGTGGCCGGCAGTTTGAATCGGCATTATTTCAGTGCCTTTCAAAAACTGCTGGTTTTGAGCATAAGCGGACTACCGCATACCACCCTGCGTGCAATGGCATGGTGGAACGCTTCCACCGCCAACTCAAAGCCGCAATAGTCTGCCACGCGAACGCCAGATGGACTGAGTCTTTGCCGTGGGTGCTACTCGGCGTACGAAGCGCATTCAAAGAGGACCTCCAAAGTTCCTCTGCTGAGCTCGTATATGGAGAGCCGCTAAGATTGCCGGGTGAATTTCTTGAACCTGCTGACGGTGGTACGACGGACGTGTCCGAGTTTTCCGCGCGCCTTAAGCAAATTGCTATAAGGTTCCAACCCACACCGGCCTCACGTCATTCTAGTCCTAAGGTATTTATTTATAAGGAGTTAAGTACCAGTGATTTCGTGTTCCTCCGCGAAGACGCATCACGTGGTTCACTCCAACCTGCATATTCAGGCCCCCATAAAGTTTTATCCAGAGGCGACAAAGTTTTTAAGTTACTGCAGAAAGGTAAAGAGGTCACAGTATCGATAGACCGCATTAAGCCAGCCTTCATACTGTCAGACCAAACTACACCTATACCGGAACCGGTACCAGTACCAAAACCACTACTGGAATCAGTACCAATACCAAAACCGGTACTAAAACCAGTACCAGAATCCATACCGGACGTTCCACAAAGCTATACTACGCGTTCTGGACGCAGAGTAAAATTTACGGATTTTTATCGCCCTTGACGGTCTCTGGAGGGGGGTGGTGTGGGCTACCATGTAACCATACACACACACAAACACAATTATAATTTATACATTTATTCTTATTATATATAAAATAATAAATTGTTTATTCAATCTGAATTCTAACCTAAAACTACAACTTAATATCTAAAATATAATAATTATAATATTTACACTTATATCTATTCATAATAATATACATTTATTTGTAACTATCTATTTATATTATTTGTCATTATGTGTATCAGTTTGTCGATATCGATAAAGCGTCATCGATAACTTCTTATCGACGCGCACGTCCCCGCACTAGTCCCGTGCGCAACGTACATAAGGCTTTTGTCTTAGCTTATGTACAGCGGCCGGCCGGCGGCGCCCGCGCACCAAGTTCAACCAGTCGAGATTCATCTACGACGCGGAGCGCACGCCGCTTTATGCTCGCAAATCTATACTCGCACGCTTTCGCATTGTTTATAATTAATTACTGCTTATTCTTCCTGCAATCTTTCTATCTTCCTTTACGCTTTACCAAAAACTGTCTTAGTGTTGTGCTTGTGAATTCTTCCGTGCCTTCTGTTTACTTTATGTTCAAGGTGTACTGTGGATGGGAATAAACCACATATATATCTGTGAGTCGAATTATTTATTTACCACCGAAACATCCACCTAACAACACCAAATCTGAAACGGCTGGACCGATTTTGACGGACCGATTAATACGACAATTAAAAGTAGTTTAAAATTGAATTCCAAGATTTTCTTACATTGTGACTTAGTTACATCTCACTTTTTTCGTAGGTATGCCACCTCCATAGGATTTAGTACTCAGAGGAGTAAACCGGTTCACAGCAATGTTGCCGTTCCGTATCATAGCATGGCTTGTAGAAGACGATAGAGACGGCTGTGTGTGAGGTAATCCAAAGCGGCTAAAACGTCAGTGATTACAATACTCTTTGACATACCTCTTTGGAAGCGGCTATGGAAGAAATGACAGTAAGTAAGTACTGAAATTCATTACTGCAGTGATCTGCAATGGTACTACTAACTTTTTTCTTTATTTTTTCTTTCGTTATTCCTGTGTATAAAAACAGAAAAAGCAAAGGGACCTTTGCACCATACAGCCACATTATTATTTCCTTTATTACATTTTAAATACTTACAAAATTATATTTCTAAACATTATATTTTTACAATGAATAACACTAAAAAATATAACATTTAAAAATACAAAAATGCAGTTCCCCAACGGCAGCAAGATCAGGGTCCCGGCTACCGATGGTTAAGGATCCAGAGACAGGAACCTTCTCACTATACGGGCCGTGTCCAGAAGTACTGCCTTCTGCATCTGACTCCCGATCCATCCACCTAACGCGAGCCTCTTAAGGTGTTTATCGAGGCTCTTGGCTATCAGCCCATGGGCAGATATGACTATCGGAACAACAATTGCTGAATCAATGTCCCACATGTCAACAATCTCGTGAGCTAAATCAAGATATTTGTTTTCTTTATCTTTTTCAGCTTTCACAAGGTTGTCGTCATGGGGAACAGTAACATCAACAATTATTGCGCGGCGTTCGTGTCGATCTATCAATACAATATCAGGCTTATTAGCTACAATAGTCCTGTCTGTAATGATAGATCGATCCCAATACAATGTGGCATGGCTATTTTCAAGGACCTGTTCTGGTGCATACCTGTAGTACGGCACCTCGGATGCCACAAGACTATGTTTTAGAGCAAGTTGTTGGTGTATTATCCTGGCCACTTGGTTATGTCTATGCAAATACTCGCCGTTTGCGAGACGAGAACAACCGGAGATTATATGCCTAAGGGATTCACCCGGACGATGGCACGCTCGGCAAATATCCACTGTGCCATCCCTTAGGATATACTTTCGGTAGTTATTCGTCATCACAACCTCATCCATAATTGCACAGACAAAACCTTCGGTTTCACCAAAAAGATCACCGAAACGGAGCCAGGATACTGAGGCTAATAAATCTACGTCGGGCCCATGGAGAGCCCGGTAGAATCTGCCATGTAACTCCTTGCTTTGCCACACAGTGCTGCGGTCGGACGTACTAAGTACTACAGGTTTGCGCCAGTTTTCTTTTGCTAAAAATAGAGGCGTCAGTCCATTGTCAACAGCAACTACATCTCTATGAGACCCCATATCGACTTGGAGAAAATACTCCCTAAGATTGCATATCTCGCGGTTATGCAATGTCTTAGCATTTAAGAAGCCACGACCACCGCACTTCCGCGGGATATACAATCTCATGGTCGATGAACGTGGGTGATGCATGCGGTGTGCTGTTAGCAATGTACGAACTTTTCTATCCAGGGCATCCAGTTCAGTTTGAGTCCATTTAAGTATGCCAAAGGAATACATCAGTACCGGCATGACCCATCCATTGTATGCGCGAACCTTGTTTCCGCCAGACAAAAGACTTTTAAGTACTTTTGAAAGGCGCCACAAGAAACGCTCACGCAACGACTGTTTCATGTCAGCATCGTTGATGCCTAATGCCTGTGACATACCTAAATATTTATAGGTTTCGTTTACGGAGAGAGATCTAAGATAAATAGAATCCGAGAGTTGTATACCCGTAGATTCCATTATCTGACCACGCTTTACATGCATTACTGCACATTTATCCACACCAAATTCCATTTTAATGGCATTACTGAAAGCTTCAGTAACCTTCAGTAACGCTGTCAAATGAGAACTGCTATGGGCAAATAGTTTCAGGTCATCCATGTACAGCAGGTGTGATATTACTTGACCATTTCTCCGTAAACGATAGCCTAACCCTGAACTCTCGAGAAGTGTACTCAGAGGGTTCAAGGCCAGACAGAACCACAATGGACTCAAACCGTCACCCTGGAAGATACCTCGCTCTATTTTTATAGGATCGCCCTGACCTAGAATCCGTCGAGATCCTGGATAGAAAAGGACCGTTCTCCATTTTCGCATGCACGATATCAAGAAAGTGCGTAGAGTTGTATTTATTTTATACAACTCCAGCACCCTCATGAGCCACGAATGCGGCACGGAATCATAGGCCTTCTTATAATCTATCCAGGAAGTCGATAGGTTCTTCCGGTTTCGACGAACCTGTTGGTTAATAGCCATGTCAATGAGGAGTAGCTCCTTAGTACCACGGGCCCCATTCCTACATCCATTTTGAGAGGCGAACATAATAGAATTTTGATCAATGTGTTTATTAATCTTCGACCTCAAAATGGACGTAAGAATTTTATAAATTGTTGGCAGACAGGTGATAGGTCTATAGTTTTTGGGGTCCGCAGTACTACCAGATTTATGGAGCAGATGGGTTATGCCTGTTGTCATAAATTCTGGAAGCGACTGAGATAATAAAGCACATTGAAATTGAGATGCTAAGTAAACGTGCGAGCTAGGTAACCATTTATACCAGAAATTGTGCAGTCCGTCCGGGCCTGGAGATTTCCAGTTGGGTAAGGAGCGAACTGCACAAACTACGTCTTGGTAGTCAATGGTTACTTCATTCATATCAGGTATAAGCTCACACGAACGCTCAACATCCTCCATCCACGCGCCTTCAGAGTGAGTGACAGGCACGGACCAGATGTTGTGCCAAAAAGAAATCATGGCATCATCATCCGGCCGATGCATATCAGTACATTATTATTATTATTATCTAACTAATTACCAACATACGGGCTTCCGGAAGGGTTATGCGCGTGGGTCGCCAACTTTCTGACTGGGCGGAGCATAAAAGTCGTTGTGGATGGAAAATGCTCAGACACCATGCCCATCAATGCTGGCGTCCCTCAAGGGTCCGTGTTATCGCCTACCCTGTTCATTCTGCATATCAATGATATGTTACTTACTAGTAACATGCATTGTTATGCAGATGACAGCACATGTGATGCACGTTACTCAGGTCGCGCAAATATACCTTCCGAACAGGTTAAACTGTGCAGGGAACAAATAGTGTCGGAAATAGAGGCTTCCTTGGAGCGAGTCTCGGAGTGGGGTAGACAAAATCTTGTCCACTTTAACCCCACAAAGACGCAAGTATGCGCTTTCTCCGCAAAGAAAACTCCATTCGTCTTAGCGCCTACATTCCAGGACATTCCCCTTACCACCTCTAAAAGTATCGGAATACTTGGCGTTGACATCACGAACGAAGTCCAATTTCGGGGTCATTTGGAAAACAAAGCAAAGTTGGCTTCGAAAAAGCTAGGAGTGCTCAATAGGGCGAAGAAATTCTTTACTCCACGTCACCTGCTTTTATTATATAAAGCTCAGGTTCGACCCCACCTTGAGTACTGCTCGCACTTATGGGCGGGAGCTCCTGAATACCAGCTCCTTCCACTTGACTCCATTCAGCGCCGTGCGGTTCGTATTGTCGACGATCCGAGACTCACGGACGGTTTAGAACCACTAAGTCACCGCAGAGATATAAGCTCTCTGTGTGTGTTCTACCGTCTATACAATGGGGAATGTTCTGAGGAGCTTTTTGAACTGGTGCCACCGTCACACTTCCGCCACCGCACCGCACGCCAAGTGAGTAGAACTCATCCTAAACACCCCCACATTCTTGACACCTGGAAATCAACAACTGTTCGGGCATCACGTTCGTTCCTACCTCGAACTTGTAAGATGTGGAATGAGCTTCCTCCAGAGGTGTTCCCTTTGTGCTATGACATGGAGTTCTTCAAAAAGCGTGTAAATAGGACCCTTAAACACAAAGGCTGGCAACGCATATGCAACCCTTCTGGTGTTGTAGATGTCCATGGGCGACGATGACTACTTCCCATCACGTGGCTCGTCTGCTCGTTTGCCCCTTTTTAACATTAAAAAAAAAAAAATATATATATTTTATCATAATTAGTTAATTAACTTTTTTTTAAATACGGTGCGCACAGAGTATATTACTTCGTATTGTACCACAAGCGCTATGTACCCTTAGCACGAACATCAATCGAAAAAACAAAATGAGATTTATCATAGACAAAATATCCTTTACGAGTAATTTTGTATGGGAAATATGTACAGCGCCATCTACCGCCCAGAAGCGGGTATTGAAGTTACGCATTTTAGTAGCAAGTAGTAAGTATCAATAGGCTGTATGAATGACCGTTCCACATGGCCTCACAAACCAATATTAAAAAAATGGCGTGAATGATTTTCAGCGGTTGATTTGATATCAATACAGTTTATATTGTGTAATAAATTATCAAAATGAGTTCTGCCAATGAAACATTATACAGACATTGTATGTACCTACTCCACCAAATTTGAGAGCAGAAGCAAAATTAATAACAGAAAACTTACTGCCAGCAAAATCAAAAGAAAGATACTTATTTGAAAACCTACGATCTGATTTGGAAAAGTGAAAAAAAAGGCGCATACGTTTTCGGAATCTGTGCTGTTGGCGTATTTTAATGATACATCATTAAAATAATATTATTATGGGCGATTTATACATAAGTGTGCCCGGGAAAACAAGAACATTTACATTTAACAATTGCCCGAACGAACATGTGTGATATAAATTTTAGTAAATATTATTTAGTTAAACAGTTTTTTATTTCCTCGCATTTCTTGAGAAAAGCACTATACAAGCCTTGTACGGTAAGCAAATTACCTTGCCTCGAATGATTAAAGCCCTCGCCTGCGGCTCGTGCTTCAAACCATCCTCGACTATAGATAGTGGATAGTATAGTATATAGACTACTATAGTTAGTGGGGGACAAATCTTGCAAGCGTAATCTGACCCACTTCCCAGTGTCCGATGGAGCTGAAATTTTGTACACAAGTTTGGTTTAGATGACAATACAATATTAAAGTACAGTCAACCAAAAAGCTTGTCATAAAAATGAAATTTTTACTAAAAACTTATTTAACTATAAGGAACCGGTACACAATAAAAAATAACACACAAATGTCCAAAATAACAGACTTCATCTTTTTGCGTTTAATTTTTTTGCCCTTTTTTGACCTACAATGTTTTCAATGTCAATGTCATTTGCGTATATTCACCCTTCATTATAACATTGTATAAATATTTATTTGCTACCAAGCACTTGTGTAAATGTAATTCAATATTATGTTAATGTCAGTCGGTAGTAGTAATTGTTCTTAGGTATTTGATTAAAATATCAGTGAGTAAAATATAATTGATAGTTTTGATAATGTGGGTAGGATGGTAGGTATGCCTATTTACAGCTATTTTTACATTTTAGTGTGTACTCGTATAGTGTTTGTACAGAAGTTGACAACTACCCGTACATTTCTGGAGGTTAAAATTGATAAAAAAATAAAGTAATAAATAAAACACTTTCACGGATTTTTCACGCATTTATTTATCAACTTGGTTAAATTTTTTGTTGTTTTTAAGGTTTTTTCCTTGACTTTGCCCCTGGAAAAATGCCGAAACGTCGGATAAACCAAAAAACCTTAAAAACAACTAAAAATTTAACCAAGTTGATAAATAAATGCGTGAAAAATGCGTGAAAGTGTTTTATTTATATGAACAGTTCGCGCAGAAATCTAAGATGTGTTTAAAATAAAGTAATACCAAAAACATTTGATTTTGACCTTGAAAGGCATTTCCACGCATAGTTAAACCACCAAAAATCTACCGGCAATGTTGACCATTGTAAGGAATACTGTATAATATTATTATACTGAATACCGCCTCTGTAGTTTAGTGGTTCACACCACCGATTTCAGACTCAAAGGTCCCGGGTTTGATTCCCAGTGGGGGTACATATTGTATTCGGTTTGGTTGGTGGTAGGACTTGTTCTTAGTCTGCCTGGCTAGCTACCACCATCTTATCTAAGTCTGACGCCATAACAATCATGTTTTCAGCGTTATTGTGTTCCGGCAGTTAGAGATAAGATAGCCAGTTCCTCAGTGATTGAGGATTCCGGTAGTAGTGCGCTTCCACCTACAGCCTTATCACAACTTAACATCAGGTGTGATGAATGTTAAGTGGTGCAGGATAAAAAAAAAACCGTTACAATAATTTTCTGGTTATTTTCTTTTTAGTTTTTTTGCATTCACAATGCAATTCAAGTGGTTAGCTCAGTGGTTAGAGCAGTCGCCCGGAAAGCGAAAGGTCGTGGGTTCGAGCCCCATCGGAGCTGGTTGTGTGAGAAGGGTCGATTTTTTCTAAATACTTCATTTTCCATTTTTCAATAATTTTCTGGTATAAAACATATATAAAACACTTGTTACAGGTTGGAACGACATCCGAACAGACTCAACAGTGGACGCCATCCTAGCCAAAGTCCCTGACAGAAACAAGAACTACCTAAAGAACATAGCCGGGCTTCCTATCAGCCCTTACTTCAGCGCTTTGAAGATGAGGTGGTTGAAAGACAATGTCAAAGCAGTCAGGAGAGCGAGCAGAGATAAGAGACTGCTATTTGGGACAGTCGACTCTTGGATTGTCTGGGTAAGTCTCTAAAGCCTAGTTTACATTATTTATAAGTAGTTCTGTCATTTATGACATAAGATCGTACATTATTAACCTTTTTTCTCAGCCATAAAAATTTTGGATTTAGTTCGTGAGACTTCATCTAGTACTATTGTTGATCGATGCACTTACTTCCAGAACCTAACAGGTGGGCCACACGGCGGGCTACACATCACGGACGTGACCAACGCGTCCAGAACTCTGCTCATGAACCTGGAAACCTTAAACTGGGATCCTATGCTGTGTAGGTAAGGTAATAATTACATGTAATGTAGTTTTAAGAGGGGCCAACCCGTCTTACTTTTCATACAAACGCTCGTATCTACGTGATTATGGCGTTGTAACAGATCTTTCTTTGAAACTTTTGAAATAATAGATATCTTGTGCACTATATCTTTGTTTCTATCATAACAAATTTGGAGATACAAATTCAGTTAATTATTATCCAGTAAAAGCCTCAAAAATCAGCTTTTATGCACAATTTTTTCCCGAAATTTGGGCGTTCATAATTACTCATTAATTTTTAAAGTAAAGAAAACATTTTGATAGAAACCTTGCAAATGTAATGGAGAATCTAAATGATACACACTTATTTCACAAACTTGTAAGGCTTACTGAAAAACACGTATTTCCTGGAACAAGTTACGCACACTATTTTTCGTTCTCACTTGCTCACTCACTCACTGTCATTGCGCTGGATGAAACAACAAGGTTTTCATCCATACTCGCGTTGACGATAGACGGAGCTTGGCGAAACCCAAAGGGGAATCGCCATTGCATAAAAAGAAGGAAGAAGATAGACGGAACGGGAAGGGCCCTCTACCGATTCAGTGCGGATGGCGCCGCACAGGGGCCATAGGTTTTTTTTTTATCCACAACGGGGCAGCACTTAGCCTTCATCACACCTGATGTTAAGTAGTGATAAGGCTGAAGGTGGAAGCGCACTACTCCCGGAATCCTCAATCACTGAGGAACTGGCTATCTTATCTCTAACTGCCGGAACACAATAACGCTGAAAACATGATTGTTATGGCGTCAGACTTAGATAAGACGGTGGTAGCTAGCCAGGCGGACTAAGAACAAGTCCTACCACCAACCAAACCGAATACAATATGTACCCTCACTGGGAATCGAACCCGGGACCTCTTGGTCTGAAATCGGTGGTGTGAACCACTAGACCACAGAGGCGGTTAAGGCATCTTTTGTGTATGGCGCGTGGCGCCCGAGAGGAGCCATGAAAGTCCCTGGTGGCACTTGGCGCCCCAGAGGAGCCAAAATGATTTGAAATTAGAGCATTTTTTTTTGTACTTGTGATGGTATTCGGATAAAGCCAGTATTTATCTAGGTTTCCATAAAAAAAAAATCCTAAATACTTACTCAATTAAAAATAAATGCGAATTGCAGTTTTGTAGGAAAAAATGTAATTGACATTATTTTTCTATTGGGTAGATATTTTGGATTTTTTTAATAAAAACCTAGATAAATACTGTCTTAATCCAAATGACATCACAAATAAAGTTAAAGTAAAAATTACTGACGTGACTCGGGCCTTTTAAGTGATTAAAAAAGTACTAATTTGTCTTTAACTAGCATTCCGCCCGCGCCTTCGCCCGTGGAATACACGGCGGTAATGTGATATTTCTTCGTCATAAAAAGTAGCCCAAGTCACTCTCCAGCTCCCAAACTATCCCCATAAAATCACGTCATCCCGTTGCTCCGTTTTGACGTGAAAGACGGACAAACAAACACACTTTCCCATTTTAAATATTAGTATGGATGTTTCAAATAACGCCAAATTTTTTATTATCTAATTTTTGTAGTAAATTTGTAGTATTTTTGCAACCTACTTTTGTTGTCCTTAATCCGATTTATTATACATTGTCGCTCTACTCTACTAAATAGTGGGTTTTATTCGTGGTCCTTCGAGCCGAGCAAACACCGAAATCGCGTCTGTACAACAGTATGACGTCACAAAATGGCGTTGATTCAACCGATTTCAACCTATCATTATAAGTTATTTTAATTTTTACTTTTTTGCATTCACCTTGCAATTTTTATTATTGAAAAATGGAAAATAAAGTATTTTGAAAAAATCGACCCGTCTCACAACCAGACTCGACTCCGTACAACGACTCCGTAGCTCAGTGGTTAGAGCAGTCGCCCGGATAGCGAAAGGTCGTGGGTTCGTGTCCCATCGGAGCTGGTAGTGAGACGGGTCGATTTTTTCAAAATACTTTATTTTCCACCTATCATTATAGTTTTATAGTGCATTATCCTTGTTTTCAGGTTATTTGGCATTCACCGAGACTGTCTACCGCAAATCCGGAGTAGTTCGGAGGTGTATGGAGTAGTCAATGACGGGTCTGTTTTAGACGGGATCCGGATATCAGGGGTGAGGAAAACACTGTCTTTATTCTTTATTCAATTTAAAAATAAAATGAATAGAAAAGATATACAAAGTATTTGTCCAATTTAATTTTAAACGGTGCTGAAAAAATGACTATTATTTTTATATCATGATCGCACCATAAGACTAAAGTAAATTAAATAACCGCTCCATTTTAAACTTAATGTCCAACTTATAAAAGTTGCAAATCAGAATCAGAATCTTCACTTTTGTAAAATTAAATAGTGCTGTATACTTTAAGAGTAATCAAAACTATAGTTTTCATTCTAACTAAGGTGTCCATAGACGAATAATCTTGCGTCAGTTCATCATTCATTTGCAACGTTGCGTCTGGTAAATAATATGTTTCTGGTCCACCTGTTTTCATAGAAATTCAAGAGTCTAGATGTCATAATGCGTTGCATACGTTGCGGACGTGCACTAGATGGCGCTGTATCCGTAACACAATCTACTTTTTTCAGCATATTATGGCAAAGGATTCGTTTATTCAGTCTAAAAACACCGCCCACCTCACCTTCTGTTCAGAGGATACGCTCTGGGCATCTTTTTGTATAACTTGAAATTCGGAAACGATATTCATATATTGTCACATACTTAGTGATGTCAGACTATTTTCTTTGATATTTTCTACTAGGTACTTATTCGTTTACTTCTTCAGATCTTTTATCATTTATCTAGATTCTGAAAAAGTTAGCTCGCTATAGTTGGGTAGCGCGACCTAGTAAACATTTTTGAGCTAACGATGAAACGTCAAACGAAACTCTCATTGATTTTTAATAAAGTACCACCGACGATTTGTTTCGTATTTCTTTATGTAGTCCGTCTTAAACATATGACAATATTTTTGCAGATACTAGGAAACCAACAATCGGCTTTAGTCGGCCAGAACTGCCTGTCAGCCGGCCAAGCCAAAAACACATACAGAAGCGGTTGCTTCTTACTGTACAATACGGGCACTCGCCGCGTACAATCGACTCACGGATTGCTTACTACAGTGGCTTATAAACTAGGACCGGATGCACCCGCTGTTTATGCTTTAGAAGGTAAGGCTATATAAAATAATAAATAATAAATAACTTCTTACATTCACACCAATTATCTAAGCCCATGTTAATTTCATTAAGAAACTTTATCATGGAAAACTTGATAACGGATAAATATATACTTAAATACTTTTTGTTTGTAAATACATACTTAATATACATAGTTAACACCCAGACCAAGACAAATAGACATGTTCATGCACACAAATATTTGTCTTGTTCGGGAATCGAACCCGAGACCACTGTCGTAGAAGGTGGGTAGCCTACCCCTGCGCCAAATCGTCGTCAAAATATACCAATACAACAAATACAAATACACATTTTTTTATAGGACACTAGCTTCCGCCCGCGACTTCGTCCGCGTGGACATTCGAGAAAATCTGTAGGGGACCAATAGCCAGTTCCTCAATGATTGAGGATTCCGGGAGTAGTGCGCTTCCACCTTCAGCCTTATCACCACTTAACATCAGGTGTGATGAAGGCTAAGTGCTACCCCGTTGTGGATTAAAAAAAACCAGGATAAAAAGTATTCTATGTTTTAATTTCATCAAAATTCGATCAGCCGTTTTTACGCGCGAGGCAGAACGTTTGCCACATGCGGCGGGCCTCGCACAAAATTGTCAAAAATGCTGACACACGTAAATATTAATTTTCAGTTGTCAGCCTAAATACAAAATTTGAAGATCCTAACTTCAAAACGGACGGACTTTCATACAAACATTTATCTTAAAAGATGTAAAGGCTTTTAATCGGTTCTCATTTTCCTACCAAATCAATAATTTTCTGTTCTTTTAACAAGTTTATCCAAGATTTTATATTATTTTTAAAAATTCACTATGCAATTTTGTAAGTATAGGAAAAATGTGATAGTAAAAAACCACGAGCCATATAAGTAGCTTTCAGGCGGGATTCGAACCCGCGCCTCCGGGAATCCGGCCCGATGCTCTGACCAACTAAGCTACCGAAAGGCTTACACGACTCGTCGAATTTCCTATACTTACAAAATTGCATAGTGAATGCATAAAAATAATATAAAATCTCAATATGGCTGTTTCATTTTAATCGATTGTTAAACATTTGTAAAAATGTTTCTTTCGGATGCGAGGGTTTCCTCACATTGATGAAGCAGCAACGCTGGCCTACAGCGTAACAAGTGATAGCAAAATTCGACGAGTCGTGTAATCCTTCGGTAGCTTAGTTGGTCAGAGCATCGGGCCGGATTCCCGGAGGCGCGGGTTCGAATCCCGCCTGAAAGCTACTTATAGGGCTCGTGGTTTTTTACTATCACATTTTTACTATAAGTTTATCCAAGTTATTATTTTCTTTGTTCACAGGGTCAATAGCCGTAGCAGGAGGTGCGATGAAGTTCCTCCGAGACAACTTGAAGCTAATAAAAGACATAACGAAAGACACAGAACATATAGCCGGTCAAGTGTTTTCTACGGGTGATGTGTATTTTGTACCGGCGTTTAGTGGACTGTATGCTCCGTATTGGAGGAAGGACGCTAGAGGGTAAGTTTTGAACTTTATCTACAAATATATTAAGTCGATTTTACCTTAGCAAAATTTTTTGGGTTCTGCCTTAGAAGGTAAGGTTTGATCTTTGATCTTGGACTGTAAAGTTTATTTTGGCTTAGCAATGTTATCTCTAGAAGGTCTAGTGTTCTCAAGAAAGATGTGTGTTTTGTGTCCGTTACTCAAAGGTGAGAGTTGAACTTTAACGCTTTAGTGATTAGGTTAGTTTTGTGTTAACAATAAAGTTCCTCCAAAACAACTTGAGCTAATAAAAGACATAACGAAAGGCCCAGAACATATAGCCGGTCAAGTGTTTTCTACGGGTGATGTGTATTTTGTACCGGCGTTTAGTGGACTGTATGTTCCGTATTGGAGGAAGGACGCTAGAGGGTAAGTTTTGAATTTTATCTACAAATATATTAAGTCGATTTTACTTTAGCAAAAATAGCTGGGTTCTGCCTGAGTATTTAAATTAGTCACGTATCACCAGAAGGTAAGGTTTGATCCTTAATCATGGAATGTAGTGTTTATTTTGGCTTAGCAATTTTATCTCTAGAAGGTCTAGTGTTCTCTAAGGAAGAAGTGTATTTTGTTGCTCCGTTACTAAAAGGTGGGAGTTGAACTTTAACGCTTTAGTGATTAGGTTAGTTTTGTGTTAACAATAAAGTTCCTCCAAAACAACTTGAGCTAATAAAAGACAAAAAGAAAGACACAGAACATATAGCCGGTCAAGTGTTTTCAACGGGTGTTGTGTATTTTGTACCGGCTTTTAGTGGACTGTATGCTCCGTATTGGAGGAAGGACGCTAGAGGGTAAGTTTTGAACTTTATCTACAAATATATTAAGTCGATTTTACCTTAGCAAAAGTTTTTAGGTTCTGCTTTAGAAGGTAAGGTTTGATCTTTAATCTTGGACTGTAAAGTTTATTTTGGCTTAGCAATTTTATCTCTAGAAGGTCTAGTGTTCTCTAAGGAAGATGTGTATTTTGTTGCTCCGTTACTCAAAGGTGAGAGTTGAACTTTTAGTGATTAGGTTAGTTTTGTGTTAACAATGTAGTACCTCCGAGACAACTTGAAGCTAAAAAAAGACATAAGGAAAGACAGAACATATAACCGGTCAAGTGTTTTCTACGGGTGACGTGCATCAAAATCTATATCTATACTTCTATTATAAAGCTGAAGAGTTTGTTTGTTTGTCTGTTTAAACGCGCTAATCTCAGACACTACTGGACCGAATTGAAAAATTCATTTGGATAGTCCATTTATCGAGGAAGGCTATATAACATCACGCTACGACCAACAGAAGCGGAGCATTAATAAAAAAGGTTTCAAAAACGGGAAAAAGTATTTCTTTTTCAGTAGGTTTTTTCCTTTTCCTCCTTCTTTCCACAATAAATAGCCGGTTTAGTGTTTTCGACGGGAGACGCGTATTTTGTAACGGCTTTTTGTGGACTGTATGCTTATTTGAGAAAAAACGCCAGAAGTCCATTAAAGTCCATCAAATTATTTGATTCCTTGTTTAGTTGAAAATTGTTTGCTCTTTCAGGTAATATAGCAAAATTATACTTAATTTAAGTATTCTGTATTGTGAAGGAAAGTGACCTATTACTATTATGTGAAGGTCATTTTACAAATTTGACGACTCTGTATAAAAAAAAAACAGGGAGAAAAATAGCCCTTGGCGAGTATCTTGCCGGTTCTTCTCGTTACAAGGTCTCCTGCCGTAGGATTTGCGAACCGATGGCGTACCTAGCTTCATTGACGTTAAACACATCTTAGATTTCTGCGCGAACTGTTAATTTAAATAAAACACTTTCACGGATTTTGCACGCATTTATTTAACAACTTGGTTAAATTTTAGTTGTTTTTAAAGGTTGACGTTCATAAGTGTTGTTCATTAACCAACCTAAATTTATAATTAAAGAAAAGAGAGACCCCCTCCGCCTTGAGCGCGTATACAGTGCGGACGTGTGTCTGGTTGTTCTCTGAATTTTATTTAAAATTCTGTTTATTAAATTGTGATTGGTGTCACTCCTAAAATCTTGGTGACTTAATATTAGTGAAAATAATTTCAAGTGTGGACTGGATTTGAACCTGTGTTCGCGCTGGCAGTCTCGCTTGGTCTGCTTATAACACCACAAGGCTATAACTGCATGCACCGCACGCGCCAAACTAAGGGTCCCACTCGGCCAGTGACGTCATCACAGAACTACGGCTACGCTACGGTTCCTGCTCTCTCGCTACGACTTTCGTAGACGGACTGCTACGGACATCGGCTACGGTACGATACGTGTTCATTCGTCCATTGGTTTTTAAGTCAGTTTTGTGACAATATTTACATAAAATGTCACGAGTTCAACACTCGCCCACTAAGACCCCGAGTATAAACTTAACTGAATCTCAATCTGAGCCTGATTTATCGAAGTCTGAATCAGATACCAACCTTGTAGGCCACACGGTCAACTTGCTGCCTCGGAATAAACGGCCTAGAGTCGAACAGTCACCTGAAAATACTGACGTCGTGGATATTATGTCTTCTCGTGATGCTAGTTTCATGAAGTTAATAGAAAATCAAAATATTATCCTGAATAAGCTGGCCTCCGACGTGGCAGAGATAAAGTCTCAAAACTCACAGATACAAAAAACTAATAAGGAAATAGAAAAGTCCATTACTTTTATCATTCAGCAATACGAGGATATGAGGATTAGAATTGAGTCTCTTGAGAAAGAACGATCAGAACTTAAAAACCATTCGATAACTTTAGAAAATAAAATAAGGGATCTTCAATTAAACTCTCGCTGTGCCGCTATTGAGATTAGAAATGTTCCGGCCACAGAAAAGGAATCCTTTGGGGATCTTGTATCAGTTGTAAATAAAATTGGATCAACTATCAATCAAAACGTGACGGCAGCTGATATTAGAGACATCCGGCGCTTGCCAGGGAAACCAGGATCCCAAAAACCAATTTTTGCAGAATTTATTTGTGTGCAAACGAAAACTCAGTTTCTCTCAAGTTGCAAGACATATAATAGGAACAAGACAAATGCACAAAAACTGAACACATCGAACATCGGCATTTCTGGCGATCAACTGCCGGTATTTGTTTCCGAATACCTATCACCCACTCAAAAGAAGTTGATGTATAACGCCCAAGAGTTTAAAAAACAACATAATTATCAGTACTGTTGGTCATCGAATGGCAACATATTCCTGCGTAAAGAAACAGGGGCTAAGCAAATCCTGATTACATCAGAACAGTGTCTAGCTAGTTTAGTAAAACAGCAATGACTAGTTACATATTATTATACCTTACTTACTTTATTTGTCCTTATACTACTACCGAATAACCAAGCCACTTTTTTTATTAGATTTGTTTTCATAATAGTGTTTAATATCATAATTTTTGTAATCGCCAACCTATCTTTTTTGCATAATATACCTAAACAGCTGTATTTTAAATTTCTTTTTTTACAGGGTAATTTTAAAAGTCTCTGTTCTCTTTTAACTTTTGCACATCCATACTATTCAGTCATAATTTTGGTGTTTCTCTTGCGATCCAATGGCTAACTCTCTAGATATAAACCCAGAACTTGACGAGATCCATGTCTCTAAAGCTTATAAATGCAAACCCCGGGAATGTCTTGATTATTTTGACAACTTAAATGGTACGCTTACAATAATACATCTTAATATTCGTAGCATCAACAAAAACTTTGACGAATTTTTGGTATTGCTTGCGTCGCTTAAAATATCCTGTGATATTTTGGTCCTGAGTGAATGTTGGTTATCTACATCTGCTGCGTTACCATGCCTAACTGGATATAACACATATACAACGTTAAATAACAGGTCTCAAAATGAGGGAGTTGTCATGTTTATTAAGAACACAATAATCAATTGTGTAGTCTATGAACCGACATTCGAAGAATCAAACTGTTTAATCTGTAAGGTGGGACAAGAAACGGCTGTAATTGCGATATATAGGCCTCCCGCACATAAAAATATCGACCCTTTCATACACCACCTGAATGAGAGTTTGTCTAGTCTCAGTTCATACCAGAATGTAGTTGTGATTGGGGATATTAACATTGATATTAAAGCAGGCAATATTGATCGACACTCTAACGAATATCTTGATCTTATAGTATCTCATGGTCTTCTACCTGCACACACGTTTCCTACTAGAAATAAAAATTGCCTCGACCATGTTTTACTCAAGACTAATAATTCCGCAACTACATTGGTTTTTGACACATCAATCACGGATCACCAAGCAGTTTTACTAGGACTCGATCTCGGGCACAAACCTAAAATTATTAAACGATCGGCATCTTATGTTAACTATCAAGCTGTAATGGAAACCATAAGAAAAACAGACTTTTCGGAAATTCTTCTACTTGATGATCCAAACTTGGCGACAAACCGATTCACTCAAATGTTGGGTAGTATTATTGCTACACATACTAATACTAAATCCATCCCATCTAGGAAAAGAATAATAAAGCCGTGGATAACCCCCGGACTACTTCGCTGTATACATAACCGTAACATGATGCAAAAGAGACTCCACAATCAACCTGATAACACCATTTTAAAAATAACATATAAGCATTACCGTAATTTCTGTAATAACCTTTTAAAGTCCTTAAAGCTTGAATATGAGAAATCTGAATTCAGAAAGGCATATAATAACCCAAAAAAGACATGGAAACTCATTAAAAATATCACCAATACCAACCGTATATCTTCAAAACCCACTGAACTTTTGAACCTATGCCACACTAAGTCAAGCTCGATTAATGAAGTTAATAAATATTTCTCTAACATCGGTATCCAACTGGCAAGCAAAATAAATCGTAATCAATTTAAAACGCCGGTGATTAATTCTGCCAACTCACCTTCTAATTCTATGGCTATTTTAATGGTTGATGAAGATGAAATAAAGCGTATAATTAATTCTCTTCGCACTGACAGTGCGGTCGGCTGGGATGGTATTTCAACAAAACTTTTAAAGTCTTCAAGTGATTACCTTGCGCCTGCTATTGCTCATATATGTAACCTGTCCCTTAGTTGTGGTATTTTTCCTAAAGCACTGAAAAAAGCCATCATTCACCCAATTTTTAAGAGTGGTGATAGGAGCAATGTTACAAATTATCGTCCTATCTCAGTGTTGCCTGCGCTCTCAAAAATTCTAGAGAGAATTCTGAACAATGCCTTAACTGGATTTCTTGAAACAAATAAACTTTTATCAGCAAGTCAATATGGCTTTAGGAGGGGACTTTCTACTGAAGATGCAGTGATCTCTCTTACACAAGTAGCAGTACAAAAAATGGATGAAAAGAACAAGTGCCTTGGAATATTCCTCGATCTTTCCAAGGCATTCGACACTGTTTCGGTAGACATCCTTACGAGGAAGTTAGAGTCTATAGGAGTACGGGGATCAACTTTAAATATTTTCTCCGACTATCTATCAGATAGAAAGCAATGTGTTAAAATTGACACATACTTGAGTGACGAGGAGTCTATCTGCTGTGGAGTTCCACAAGGTAGTATTTTGGGACCTACCCTCTTTCTCGTGTATGTTAACGATCTCTGTCAATTATCTCTGCCCAACTGCCGTATCTTCTCGTATGCTGATGATACTGCTATACTTGCATATGGGAAAACATGGGAAGAAGCAGAATCATATGCAGAGCATGCTTTCAAACAAATCACCAATTGGCTCTCTTCTAATCTCCTCACTTTGAATTTTGACAAAACAAAGTTTGTCACCTTTTCCATCAGACCAAGTGCACAACCACCATTAAACTCAATTCTAATAAGAGCGCATAATTGCAGCACATCTCAAGCCTCATCTTCGTGTTCATGTCCCTCCCTTGGTAGAACATCATCTATTAGGTACCTCGGTGTACAACTGGATCATTGCTTGAACTGGTATGAGCATATTCAGATCCTTTCTGGGCGCTTAAGGAAACTCATATTTATTGCCAAAAAGATTAGAAATTCAGCTGATCCAATTATTTTAAAATCTGTGTATTGCTCACTTTTTGAATCAATTCTTTCTTATTGTATTCCTGTCTGGGGAGGCTCCTCTAAGTCAAAATTCATCAAGTTGGAGCGAACACAACGGGCAGTTCTTAAAGTATTGCTACGGAAACCGTTTAGGTACCCAACTAGAGAGCTATATAAGGATTCTGAATGTCTCACTGTGAGGCAATTATTTATCTTGCGGTCTTCTCTTCGTAGTCACAATTCGCTCCATGCTATTAGGACACCGACTTCTTCAACCATGAGTCATGACTAGACGGCCCAAAAACCCATGCCCCAAAATCACTTGTAAAACCTCCTTTGCACAAAAAAACTTTAAATACTTAAGTACCAAAATTTATAATAAATTAAATTCTACATTATCGATTCACTACTTGACTCATTATAATTGCAAATTGAAAATAACTAAATGGCTTAAAAGTATGGATTATGACGAGACGGAGAACATTTTACAAACTTAAAATATTTTTCTAAAATCTACACTCAGCTCGTTATTACAATATAGGTACTTCTTACTATAATTTTTCATTTTTTTTCATTTTGTTATTAAGTAATTTCAGAATACCCACACACAAACTACACTAGGCAACAATGTCTTAATTATGTAAGGGGCCCTGTTGCTTGTAACACAGGTTTATCTTACTACAGGCAACAGTAGTCACCAATTTCAATTCTATGTTAAACAAGCCTTATTGTGTCTTTAAACTTGAAATTGAAACAATGTAAATTATTTATGAAATAAACAATTTTTATTATTTTTTATTTATTTATTATTATTATTATTTGAACTTAAAATAATCTTAAGGCTCATTTACGCCGAAGCAACACTGTGCGACATTGCCGCATGACATGCTACATATTGTGGCGTACGTCATCTTGTGGTATGCTACGTATCCAACATTTGCAGCATGCGGCATGCGGCAGCCTATGTCAAGAATATCGCATAGAATCAATCGTGTTTGGATACAAGATGCGACAGTCTAGCACATGACGCAAGGTGTTGCCATACCGCACGGCTCTTGCCACAATATGCATCATTTTACAAGCTTTTTACAACCTTTTATTTAACTTGCCATGTTAGTTAGTAAGGTCCGGTTGCTCGAAGCTTGGTTACGTTAACTATAGGGTTAAATTATGGTTAAAGTAAAATTAACCGGCGGTCAAATTTAAAAAGCGTTGTTGAAGCAGCGGTTACTTTAACGAGCAGTCAAATTACAGATTTAACGGCGGTCAAAATAACCGACAGGGTGGGGGTGGTTTAAATTTTGACATTAGTAATTAAGGGAAGGTTAATAAAATAGTACAGACAACACTATTAATCCTAAGATAACCAACGTATTTTTCTTTTACCGATGTCAAAATTGACATCAGTTAAATTTTAACTTTTGTCAATTTTGACAAAAGTTAAATGTACGAGAAACCGGACCTTAGTTTGTTAGTTAGTGGGGACAAATCTTGCAAGCTTAATTTGACCCACTTCCTATTGTCCGATGGAGCTGAAATTTTGTATACGGGTTTGGTTTAGATGACAATACAATATTTAATTAGTACAGTTAGCAAAAAAGGTTGTCATGAAAATGAAATGATTACAAAAACTTGTTATTATTAACTTGCCATGTTAGTTAGTTAGTTAGTGGGGGACAAATCTTGCAAGCTTAATTTGACCCACTTCTCAGTGCCCGATGGAGCTGAAATTTTGTATACAGGTTTGGTTTATATGACAATACATTATTTAAGTACAGTAAGCAAAAAAGCTTGTCATAAAAATGAAATTTTTACTAAAAACTTATTTAATTTTGTAGCATGCGGCCATAAGGCATGCCGCAATGTCGCACAGTGTTGCTCCGGCGTAAAACGGCCTTTACTGATTAAGTCGATAGTGGCTTATAGACTAAGCTCCCGTTGTACTAAACCCTACCTCATAAGGTGGCAGCTCAAAAATGTAATGCAGTGATAGATACTACTTAGGAACACTGGATTTTAGGAGGTTGCCGTCGAATATCCTGGAAGAACTTCTATTTTTGTTCGTCTTCAAATCGCTATTTTGATCGAAAATTACATCATAAGGTGGCAGATCGAAACGTTTACGCATCGAAAGAGACACATTTGGACATAACAACCCGCATTGGTTGCCGGCCCAAACCCTGGCAGGTTTCAAGGTCAGCCAAGTTTTATGAGCCCCAAAAATGGGATAAATTACCTCATCAGGTGGCACGCTGAAACTGATGCAGATCGATTGCCCTAGACATGCCATTCATTAATATATAGGGTTGCCGGCCTTCAGCTTGGCAGTTTTTCTGGTCAGCCACCTCGAACAAAGTATTACAAAATCTTGGAATAACGAGAAATTCTTGAATAGATGCTATGGTTCAGGGTATAATTTAGTAAAAATCGTGATATCAACTTAAACTCGACGTACTAACAGACTTGCGTCTTATGGTGTTGAAATAATAGGGTAAATGTACCAGTTTTGGTCATTTCTCATAGGTACCTACTTATATCTTTAAATATTGAAAAAAGTGATGTTGCCTTTTACGTTCAACGTGATATAGGTAGTATAACGGGCAATTTTGTGCTGTATAACAATATTTATTATGTTCACTTTAAATCACAGGTGATGAATTTTATGAGTTGAGATTATTTTTATGTTTTACTAGCTTTCTGCCCCGCGGCTTTTTCCGTGGTCAAATGTACCTACCATATGTGCTATTCTGGTATCTAAGCTATAACACAGTAACGTTTCACCCGGATCCGTTCTCTAGTTTTTGCTTAAAGACGTAAGAAACTGATGCAGATCGATTGCCTTAGACATGCTGGTCTGGCGTGTAAATAGCCGAGACCTTTTCGATCATTGATCGATATGAATAATTTGGAAAAAAACACGCGTAGTTAATGCTATACCAGCAATAATGGGCACTCACTCCTGAAGGAACATGCGGAGCAATTCTGTGTCCCCTGGAGAGCTGGTCGAAGGCCTCTTGCTGGTTCGCTATGGCTTTCCGGTGTTCGCACTCAAACACAAAATTGATACCGATGTCATGAAAAGCCAGGATTGACATGACACATTTTAAAATGCATAGAGTGCATCATAGATAGCGGTTCTTCTATGTGGCCAGCTCGCTCTCTCCATGCATCAACGTCATAATCCCACAGATTAATGAGCGCAGGATTACTGATGGTATACCATTCACATTCACACGTTAAAAATCGAATTTAACCAAAATAATAAATGGTGCTTATGTGCTTAACCACATGCCATGCAGTTTTTCTGGTCAGCCACCTCGAACAATTTATTACAAAATCTTAGAATAACGAAATTCTTGTATAGATGCTATGGTTCAGGGTATAATTTAGTAAAAATCGTGATATCAACTTAAAGTCGACGTACAGACTTGCGTCTTATGGTGTTGAAATAATAGGATAAATGTACCAGTTTTGGTCAGCATATTTTCAAATATTGAAAAAGTGATGTTGCCTTTTAAGTTCAACGTGATATTATATAGTTAGCAAGCAATTTTGGTTTGCAATTTATTATGCAGAAATAATATGAAATAATTAATCGTTAATCAACTTTGTTTAAAAAATGGGAAACGTCCTGCAGCTATCTCAAAATTATCTATCCACACTAGGACAGTACGTTTAACTGTTTTTGATACTTATCTATATATATAAAACTCTTGCGTTACTGACTGACTGATAGACAACGCACAGCCGAAACTACAGGGCGCAAGAAGCTGAAATTCGGCATGTATGTTCCTTGGGGAGTGAAAGGTAAGGAGTGGAAGGTGAGGAAGGAAAGCACTAAAAGAGGATTTTTAGAAATTCCTCCTTTGTCTGTTGATTGCCGGATTCCGCCATATGCTCGGTCTGTTGAAAGCCGGAATCCGGCCAAAATTTTCAAAATGAAAAGTTTTTTTTTTATTTTATTTAATAAATTAAACGTGTGTTTTGTTTTAAACAAAAAAACAATATGTATAGTATAATCTAGGCTGAATGTTCAATGATTTTATGAACCGCTTGCCATTTAAAAATAAAATAAAGAGCGCGCCAAAAACCCTGTCTGTTAATTGCCGGATTCCGGCATCCACAGTTTGGGGGATTTCGAAAATGACAGTTCAACAAACAAGTGGTTAAGGGGGTAAAAAGGGGGGTCCACACTGTTGTATGTTACTGGCTAATCAAAATTTGAATTTATATTTCTTTTACTTATATTGTATTCTGATTGACACTTCAATAAATACAGTCAAATACAACACACACATACGAAGTCGCGAGCGGAGCGATAGTTATATAGGTATATACAAGATGAATAGAATTGCATATTCACTTCATTTTTTTCAAAGTACACGTACAAACATAAAAGAAATACAAAGTTACTTCCACACTATTTTAGGGTTCCGTGCCCAAAGGGTGTAAACGGGACATTATTACTAAGACTCCGCTGTCCGTCTGCTCCAACAACGTCTGAGGGACTCCTCATCACCAAGTGAAGCGAATTGGTCTCACCAGAACGAAACAAATGAGCTCAAGCTCGAGGGGTTTCCTAGTGGTCATTAAGAAGTGCCACTGGCTTCCTCCCTGCCCCATCATCAGACCCTCACCAGTAAGTGTAGCGAATAGGTCTCATGAGCACGAAACAAATAAGCCCAAAACTTGAGGGGCCTTCGAAGCAGCCATTGAAGAGTTCCATTGCCCACCTCTTGACTCCATCATCAGATCAGCTCGAAAGTAGCAAATTATTAAATTGTCATTATATTTCTATAGACTTGCAGAGTTTCAAATCAATTCGACAATTAGAAGAAGGTTAAAATTGAATTCCAAGATTTTCTTACATTGTGACTTAGTTAGTTCCTTACATGTGAAGCTTATAAAAGCGTGTTAAAAAGCATAACCGAATGACAGTCCACGCACGCTACCGCCCGCCGCGTCTCGGCTACCTTCATCATAACATATTAAAAGCACAAAAATTAATGTTTACATTGTATTGCAATGTAGACCTACTGTGCCTTTGTAGACCTGGAGAAGGTCTACGACCTTCTCCAGGTTTTTCGACTCGATCCTACGATCGAGTCGAAAGGAATGAGCTATGGAAGGTGTTGTCTGAATACGGATTGGAGAGCAATGGAGCAATGGCTCTTCAATTTGTTTTTAGACAGTTGTATGAAAGGCCTGAGAGAACGTGACTGTGGAATTATGATGAAGGGGACCTAATTCAAGTGCCTCCTCTATGCTGACGACCAGGTAATACTTGCGTCTTCTGTGGGGGAGTTGTAGGAGATGTTGTCCGCTATGAATGATGATTTTGTGAGAAAAGGGATGAAAGTAAATGTATGTAAGACGAAAGTGATGGTTTTTGAGTGAGATGAAGAAATGTCTGACTGTACGGTAATGATAAGTGGTCAGAAAGTGGAACAGGTGCGTGAGTTTGTATATTTGAGCAGTTTATTTACAAGGGATGGAAAGTGTGAGGAAGACATAGAAAGGCGAGTGAAGAAAGGGAATTCAGTGAACGGCGCTATACACTCAGTTATGAGTAGGCAAATCGTATCTGAAAAGGCGCGAATGGCTATTCATAACGGAGTGCTGGTGCCGACACTGAAGTGAGTCTTGGGTATGGCAGAAGAAGAATGAAATCAGAATAAATGCAGTAGAGATGCGATCGTTGAGGAAAATATGTGGAGTTAAATTGAGTGATAGAGTGAGCAATGATGTGATTCGTGAAAGGTGTGAGCGGAAAGATGATATAGTGACAAGAATTGAGAAAGGAATGCTACGGTGGTTTGGTCACTTAGAGAGGATGAATGAAAGGCAAATTACGAAAGAGATATATTGTGCGAATGTGGAAGGACTGGTTGCGCAAGGGCGTCCATGAAAAACCTACACGGACCAAATAGGAGGTGTACTAAAAAAGACTGGTGTAAGCAGTGACAAAAATCGCCTGGCATGTATGAAAAGATTGATGGATGTGAATGAAGCGGAAGAAGTGTGCAAGGATCGTAGCAGGTGGCGATCCATAGTCTCTGCCTACCCCCGTGGGAAATAGTCGTGAGTATATGTATGTATGTATGTATGTATGTATTGCAAATAACATTGTGTACATTTTATTGTACTTTCTCAATAAGACCAAAATAATGACTAATGAGAAAGAAAGCCATATAGAAATTTCTATTAACCAAACCGTCATCGAAAAGGTTGAAAAATACGTCTATTTGGGTCAAGAAATCAAAATGGGCAAAGACAACCAGTCCAACGAAATTGACAGACGCATAAGGCTTATGTGGGCGGCCTACTCAAAACTGGACTTTGCTTTTCGAATGAAGATCACAGCCGAACAAAAGGCAAGATTATTCGACCAGTGTATCCTACCAGTCTTAACATACGGAGCTGAAACCTGGGTTCTAACAAAGGAGAACACCACCAAACTGCAGGTAGCCCAAAGAGCACTAGAAAGAAAGCTGGTAGGTGTTACACTTCGGGATCGTAAAACCAATACGTGGCTTAGAGAAAAAAGCAAAGTCACAGATGTCGTCAAACGCGTGGCAAGTTTCAAATGGCAGTGGGCTGGCCATGTTGCACGGAAGCAAGGCTCTTGGTGCAAGGCAGTTTTGGAATGGCGGCCGTGGGGTGACAAGCGTCCAAGAGGAAGACCCCAAATGAGATGGAAGGACGACTTAAAGAAAGTGGCAGGAAGCAACTGGATGCAATTGGCGCAAGACAGGGCTAAGTGGCGATTTTTAAGGGAGGCCTACACCTTGACGGTTGAAAAAGGCTAGGAAGAAGAGAGAAGAAGACATTTTATTGAAATTAATACACATTTTTCAAAATAGTGTAAACTGCTACAGTTTTATACGTGTATACACAAAAATCGCCTGGCATGTATGAAAAGATTGATGGATGTGAATGAAGCGAAAGAAGTGTGCAAGGATCGTAGCAGGTGGCGATCCATAGTCTCTGCCTACCCCCGTGGGAAATAGGCGTGAGTATATGTATGTATGTATGTATGTATTACAAATAACATTGTGTACATTTTATTGAAATTAATACACATTTTTCAAAATAGTGAAAACTGCTACAGTTTTATACGTGTATACATATGAAAGAAAAAATCAAAGTAATCATTGTTAAAATTGTAATGAAACTATATTGTTTACATTTTTGTGAAATCACATCGTTTACTAATTATTGTAATCCATAGTGGCTTCATATTTTTGCACATGAACGTGTAACCAAATGTCTGAAAACCTATTGTGATCATATTTTTTATTTTGAAAAATGTGTACTTTATTGCGAGAAACTCCGATGGTTATAAAGTATGTATTGATAAGATGACTATTTGTTATTGAAATTTTCAGAGTGTACATTTATTCGAAATTCTGTCCATGTATACATTTCATTGCACGTGACTGTACGTGTGGGTTGACACTTAGGAATGATTTTTTGTTGAATGTGTCTCATAAAATATAATTGCGAAACTGTGTTTGTTTGTCTGTTTCTTTACCTCTTCAAGCAAAAACTAGAGAACGGATCTGGATGAAACGTTACTGTGTTATAGCTTAGATACCAGAATAGTACATATGGTTGGTACATTTTACCACGGAAAAAGTCACGGGGCAGAAAGCTAGTAAAACATACAAATAAACTCAACACATAAAATTCATCACCTGTGATTTGAAGTGAACATAATAAATATTGTTATACAGCACAAAATTGCCCGTTATACTTCCTATATCACGTTGACCGTAAAAGGCAACATCACTTTTTTCAATATTTAAAGATATAGTTAGGTACCTATGAGGAATGACCAAAACTGGTACATTTACCCTATTATTTCAACACCATAAGACGCAAGCAAGTCTGTTGGTACGTCAAGTTTAAGTTGATATCACGATTTTTACTAAATTATACCCTGAACCATAGCATCTATTCAAGAATTTCTCGTTATTCCAAGTTTTTGTAATACATTGTTCGAGGTGGCTGACCAGAAAAACTGCCAAGCTGAAGGCAGGCAACCCTATATATTAATGAATGGCATGTCTAGGGCAATCGATCTGCATCAGTTTCAGCGTGCCACCTGATGAGGTAATTTATCCCATTTTTGGGGCTCATAAAACTTGGCTGACCTTGAAACCTGCCAGGGTTTGGGCTGGCAACCTATGCGGGTTGTTATGTCAAAATGTGTCTCTTTCGATGCGTAAACGTTTCGATCTGCCACCTTATGATGTAATTTTCGATCAAAATAGCGATTTGAAGATGAACAAAAATAGAAGTTCTTCCAGGATATTCGACGGCAACCTACTAAAATCCAGTGTTCCTAAGTAGTATCTATCACTGTATTACATTTTTGAGCTGCCACCTTATGAGGTAGGGTTTCGTACAACGGGAGCTTAGTCTATTAGTACCAGTCCTTAAAAAGCGAAAATTGGCTACAGTAAATGTGTATGTTCTTAAATTTTAACTTGAAAACTATTACATACTTTTCGTACTTTTTTAACGAATGACATTTCTTACAATGGGAGAGTTTCCTACAGTAATTTTTAGATGCACTAGATGGTGTTGTAACCGAAACACAACCTCCTTTTTTCAGAATATTTTGGCAAACAATTCGTTCATTCAGCCTAAAAACACCTCCCACCTCAGCTCCTGTTCAGAGGATAGGCTCTGTGCAACTTTTTGTATAACTTGATATTCGGAAACGATATTCGTATTAGTGATGTCATGCAATTTTCTTTGCTATTTTATGCTAGGTACCTACTTGTTCTATTACTTCTTCGGATCTTTTATCATACCCTTAATGGCATTTTTGGTGTGAATTGTTGCGCCTAGATTGTATACTCTGAACTAATCTGAAAAAGTCAGGTCGCTATAGTTGGGTAGCGCCACCTAGTACAAATTTTTGAATTAACGATGAAACGTCAAAAGAAACTCTCATTACTGATAAATATGTCAATGCAAAACTGATAACTTCCATTACAATGAGCTTTGCAAATAATAATTTTGTTGTTACAGAATCATATGCGGCTTGACGTCCTTCACTACAAAGAATCATATTATAAGAGCTGCGCTGGAAGCAGTGTGTTTTCAAACCAGGTAAGCCCAAATCAGTATTTCTTTTTAACCTTTAGGCGCATTTGGTCAAATTCGCAATTGGTCCAATGTTCAAAAAAATGTCCAATTCGCATGTAGTCCAATTTGCAGTTAGTCCAATCCGCAACTGGTCAAATTCTCAGTTTGTCCAATTCGCAGTTTGCCCAATTCGCAGTTGGTCCAATTCGCGGTTAGGCCAAGATAGATAATGTTTCCCAAGATATAGAACTGAATCTATAACGTAGCTAAGGTCCCGCCCGGTAGGTAAAAAGTATATTTATATAATATATTATAATTATCTATCATTTGTTTGATCAAATATGCATGGTTATATATCTTTCTACCTTATCACAATACACTTTATATTGGACCAATCGCGAATTGGACCAACCGCGAATTGGACCAACTGCGAATTGGCCTAACTGCGAATTGGACCAACTGCGAATTGTACCAACTGAGAATTGGACCAACCGCGAATAATGTGAATTGGACCAATCGCGAATTGGGCCAAATGCGCCTAAAGGTTTTTTAAGTACACACCCACACCATATACACCGTACATAATATACACAACTAAGCTTACAATAATAATAATTAACTATGGAATTTTCAAAATACTATTTTTATTGCTGTTACTGTCTATTAATAAGTTTGTGAAGTGACCAAACTTCTATCAATGAATCGGATTCGAATTTTGTGCTTTGTCTTTGTCTATTCTATAGTAACTGACAGAGACAGTACATACATTCCGTTGTCGGGAGCGTTTCCGATGGTTCGTCAATCATCTAGGAGCCAATTAGGAATTATTAGAATTTGGTTCTGTTTTAAACGTATGCTTTTTATTCTAGAGATATTCTAGAAGCCATGAACAAAGACTGCGGCATGCCGCTGTCCAAACTGCACGTGGACGGCAGGATGACGTCCAACGACCTTCTGATGCAGCTGCAGAGCGATCTCATCGGGATACCAGTCTGTAAGTTTATTTGATAAGTTCTTGTTCCTTAAAAAACGACTTTTTGAACCAGATTATTAAATAAAAGTTTTAGTAAACTCGATCAATAAAAATTGCTTTATTACCTTGTGACGACGCAGCCTAGCCGAAAGCTTGGAATAAGCTCATGACGTCACTCTGGGAATGCGAGTCGTATCGGTATAGATTCTCGCTCGTATGAGGAATGTGATGGTTCTTGTGGCTAGACAACTAGAGGTACTTACCCGACTGTGATCAAACGACTTGCCGACTTGGAAGTCTTTAAACAGACTCAGAACACAAGTCGGCTGCTGCAAGGAAAACATGTGCCCCTGGGGCTACTCCAGTGACGATCGGTGTGAGTGCGTGTAACTCCACAATCTATGTTCCATCTCCGACATCCGACTCCACAATTTATGTTACCCGGAGTGTCCGATTAACTGCACACTCGACGGCCTGTGGTCCGCTACTGAGCCTGCGGTTCAATTAGGGATGTGAATTATTTTTTTTCTTGCGATAAATCGAAAGATCATATATAAGTTTTGTAACAAAGTGTTTTTATTTTAATTTTTTTTGCAATAATTCAAAAGTTATATCAAAATAAAAATTTGTTTTTGAATCCAGAACCGAAGACACTCTAAAACAGCTCCCGAACAAACACGAGCGCGTGTGACGTCATAATGTTAACTTTCACTCATTGCAGTTTAAACTGACATAAGTCAATGATGTTTGACATAAGTACAGTGTTGGTTGTTCTATATAGGTACTCAAATACATACCTATTGAAATGTCGAACCTAAAATGTTATCGTTCATGTTTCGTACCCATGTGTACAAATACTACAAAAAGAACTAGACAAAAAATGATTTTAAATGTTCCCCAAGACCAAGAACGTCGGAACAAATGATTCCAAGCAGTAAACCGTCATTACCCCAAAACAAAATCGATTTTTTTTTGTTGTGAAGATCATTTCGATGTAAGTATTTCATAACACCATTTTTATTAGGTAAGTAATTATTATTTATCCTAGTGTATAATCAAATAAGTAGAGTTCAGTCAATATTTTTTTATCTGGACTCCAAAATAAATACACTCTGCTTTTCACTCCCCATTGCAAGGAAATAAAACAAGGATTAAGCATATACAAGAAACTTTAATTAATTTTAATTTCAACAATTCGTCAAAATAGCTTAACAAAACACACTCCGCACACGTGTTTACGTTTTTTTTGGTTCTTCCAAATCATAAAACTTTCGTAGTTATGTGCTGAGATAGATTTTCTTCAACTTAGACGGCAATATCTGTTCAAATACATTTTTCGCACTTCTTTCCATTAAAGTCTCAGGCGAAATCATTATTTGTTCGTCACTATTACTACTCGAAGACATTGTTTAATAACTTTCATATAACTTATTGAATTTTCTACCGCAACACAACAAATTTAGCTACTTATGTAGTTTCTAGTTTTGTTTGACTAACTAATTAGCTTCCCGCCACCCTTTTTTTTTAATTTTCCACTACGTTCGACTAATGGTCTGAGCCGTAATGCCAAGTTATTTAAAATTTTTGCGTTTTATTTTTTTAAGTAAATGTACGCCCTGCATTAATCCTTATTATGTATTTAGATAGTAATTCATATGTCGTAATTAAATTAAGATATAAACTCAATTTCTTAAAAATAATATCACGTAAATGAAGGTGTATTGTGTAGTCTTAAAAGAAGTTACTTTATGCACAAAAGCATAATATCCATTTTATGCAGCCTTACTAGAATAAAAAATTTCAAGTTTAGGTAGTGGTTTTAACCGACTTCAAAAAAAGTAGGTTCTCAATTTAATCTGTATTGTATGTATGTATGTAGGTATGTATGTATGTTTGTCCGCGATTATCTCGCGTTTGGCCGAACCGATTTTGATGCGGTTTTCAGGAAATTATTTGTTACATTTAGGAGAAGGTTTTAGTATATAAACCGACTTCAAAAAAGGAGGTTCTCAGTTTGATCCGTATACAGGGTTAATTTTTGAACACCATCCAAATTTTTAAGATCGTCTCAGAATCTGTAAGTGAACAACTTTCTCCTAGAAACATGGGTCGAAATACGACATAATTTTTTTGACTTTTCATACAAATCAGCCCCCCTAGCATGACCAACCAAAACGCGATATGATATGATAAGTTATCCGGTTTAACTGTCAAAAGACTGTGGGGTTTGACGTTTGAATGTCAATAAATCGCTTTATCGTCATGCGATACATATCGAGTTTTGGGTGGTCATGCTAGGCTTACAGACTGATTACACGATCGATTTAGTATGGGAAGATCAAAAAATTTTGTCGTATTTCGACCCATGTTTCTAGAAGAAAGTTGTTCACTTACCGATTCTGAGACGAGCTTAAAAATTTGGATGGTGTTCAAAAATTAACCCTGTATGTATGTAAGTACTTACCTATATTTGTCCGTGATTATCTCACGTTTGGCTGAACCGATTTTGATACGGTTAATAAAAATGATAAAAAATCCAAGATGGCGGCCAAATTTTTGTTTGTTGGCCAATTTCGATGAAACTCGATTTCTAGTACTATTTTGACAAGAAAACAGTAACGCAATGTTAAAAATATTAAAACATCCAAGATGGCGGCCAACTTTTTTGTTTGTGGGCCGATTTTGATGAAACTCGATTTCTAGTACTATTTTGACAAGAAAACAACAACGCACTTTTAAAAATAGAAAAAAATCCACGATGGCGCCCAACTTTTTTGTTTGTGGGCTGATTGATGAAACTCGGTTATTGCTACTATTTTGACAGGAAAATAGCAACGCAATGTCAAAAATGATAAAAAATCCAAGATAGCGGTCAAATTTTTGTTTGCTGGCCGATTTCGATGCAACTCGATTTCTAGCATGACCGACCAAAACGCGATATGATATGATAAGTTATCCGGTTTAACTGTCAAAAGACTATGGGTTTTGACGTTTGAATGTCAATAAATCGCTTTATCATCATGCGATACATATCAAGTTTTGGGTGGTCATGCTAGGCTTACAGACTGATTACACGATCGATTTATTGGGGATGGGATGGGAAGTCCAAAATTTTTTGTCGTATTTCGACCCATTTTTCTAGAAGAAAGTTGTTCACTTACCGATTCTGCGACGAGCTTAAAATTTTGGATCGGTCAACATACAAAAATTTAGCCGCTATCTTAGATTTTTTATCATTTTTGACATTCTTGCTATTTTCCTGTCAAAATAGTAGCAATAACCGAGTTTCATCAAAATCAGCCCACAAACAAAAAAGTTGGCCGCCATCTTGGATTTTTTATATTTTTAACAGTGCGTTGTTGTTTTCTTGTCAAAATAGTACTAGAAATCGAGTTTCATCAAAATCGGCCTAGAAAGAAAAAAGTTGGCCACCATCTTGGATTTAAATTTTTTTAACATTGCGTTACTCTTTTCTTGACGAAATAGTACCAAAAACCGAGTTTCATCTAAATCAGCCCACAAACAAAAAAGTTGGCCGCCATCTTGGTTTTTTTAACATTGCGTTACAGTTTTCTTGACAAAATAGTACTAAATATCAAGTTTCATCAAAATTGGCCCACAAAAAAAAAGTTGGCCGCCATCTTGGATTTTTATTTTAACATTGACGACATTTGACGACCTCCGTGGCCGAGTGGTGTACGCACCGGTTTTCAAGGTGCCGCTATCTGTAGAGGTCCCGGGTTCGATCCTCGGTCGGGTAAATATTGAAAACGAACTTTTCAATATTTCCTTTTCCATAACACTATTAAGTGCTCGAGCTACTTTGATTTGGTATTTTAACAATGTATGTGATGGTGCCTAATATTTAATAAAAGAAGCTAAAGCCCAAATATAAACCTATAAAAAAAAAGTGCTATTTTAAAAAAGACCATGGTTTACCCAAAGATATTATAATATATAACAAGATTGCGCACTCCTGAGTTACAGCCGAGCCGAGCGAGATAGCCCTATTATGGTGTGCGTCCCTCTCTAATGAGTGAGACGTGAGTGACTACACGATTTGGTTTTTTCGAGGACAATTTATAGTTAACCAGACTTGGGTCACGTAGGATTCGAACACTACGCTTCCTAGGGAGCTCTTGTAGCTAAAACAAACATACATTTAAACATCCGAACTCACTTTCTATTTATAATATTAGTTAAGATGAGGACTCCGCGAGGCAAAGTATATCACTTATGAGGCAATAATGTGACAATCGACACATACACATATTATGCTTTATAAGCATTCTTACTTTTGAACCGACTTCAAAAAAGTAGGTTGTCAGTTTGACCTGTATGTACTTATATGAAATGTATGTCTGTATTTCTGACATATGTATATTTTGCTAAAATGGATAGAAATAAAAAGTCCACGTACAGTAATAAAATTCTGTTTATTAGTTAGATATTGCTAAACAAAATTGTCTTGCGGATCTTTTGACGCATCTCCATGCGTATCCAGGCTTTGTCTCCAATTAATTTTAAAGATTCGTTTTTTGCGTACCTACTTTTTTAACCTTAAATTAAAAAAACAGATGTTATAATACATTTAATAAGTTCTGTTTCATGCCTATTTTCTGATAAAGTTCTTCTTCTTTTTCTTCTTCTGCTGAGTATTGTGTAATTTTTTCAGGTATGACGTTAAGCCAACCTTTTTTAATTTCTTCATCTTTAGGAAATCTGAAACAATGAAAATTAATGTTTGGGTTAAGTAAGAAAGTAAATTCCAGTCTATAGATTACAAACGAAATGGACACCCTACTATACGCAAGAATAAAACTTTGGCTAAATACTTACCTATGAAAAGATACACCGCTACGTTTATATGATTCGCTTTTGCATCCTTTCACACATCACGTGAGAACCATTTTTATTGATTTAAACGTAATTTTAAAATGATGATTAAGATCCACACAGTAACTTTACACACATAAATTAATTTGCCGTCGCCAACTTGATGATGTTTTTATTTTTATTAAAATTGTCCAGACGCAAAGTGTTGCATATTTATTTTAATTAAAACTACCATAACACCGACTCTTACATTAAAGAAGTAGTTTTTCAAGGTTTTAAATAATACAAATGATATGGGCTTTATTATTATCAGCTTAACATTCATTTTAATTAATTAATATTTTGAAAATTCTCGAGTACAGGAAATATGAATTTGAATTAAGTTCTACTACAACCAATAATATTTAATGGTGGCAGCCCAGTAGACAGGGATGCAATCCTATTTAGGAGCCTCTCGCTCGGCTCGTTTTTCCGTTTATCGAAATGTCATACGAAAATAAACCTTATTGCAACTGCATAGAATCGAATTGACATTGCTTTTATTTTCATAGTGCACAATCTTGTTATATTATAATATCTTTGGGTTTACCACGTAAACTCTGTGGTACTGTTGGAAAATAGTTTAAACATTGTGACGTCACAGCTAATCGTGGAGCGTTTATAGTCGGGTGATCTTTTTTCAAATTTCATCAATTTTTAATTGCTTATAATTAATTGAAAAAAGTTTTTTTTAAGTTTTTCCATTAGATATCAATATTATTGTTAATAAAGTTTTTAAAAAAAATTGAAAAAAAAAATATTTTTTTTTTTTCACATCACCAATTGGGTATTTGACTGTTGTTGAAATGTAGATATTTAATTATGACATTCAGAAATATAACATTATTGATTAACAAATGTGAAAAAAGAAATCAATCTGTATTATAACAAGCGAATTATGATCTACTTAATTATGACTCTAGCTATCTCTTTCTAAAACGAAATTTTCTATGGCGAGAGTATGGCGCTATAGAAATGTGACGTCACGTTTCTATAGCGCTCTCCTTTGTCTAATTAGAAAGTTTGATGAAAATATGCAAGATATTTGAAAATATGCAAGATATTTGAAAATAAATACCTAAGTATGTTGTGTTGCTACTAATGGGGGGTAATCTCGAAAGCTTAAAGCAGATGGCGCTAGTGAGTTTGGAGGTCATGCTATCTGTCAAACTCTGTTTATTTCTATGAAAATATTGATAAGAATACTTCTTATGGGAAATTAATATGCCTCAGTGTTGTGTTGTGCCCTTGTGCTCATTGAGAACATCGGGACACAGGTTTCCCCAAGATAAACAGTTGAGAAAAAGTGGATCGTAGCTATAAGAAGAGATAAATATGAGCCAACAATACATGCACGAATTTGTAATAAACATTTTGTTCAAACGGATTACACAATGCCACTAGATTCTACTGTAGAAAATCGTAAGTAGTGTGTATTTGTTACATAGATAGTATTTAATAAACAAACAGGAATACACAGACTGATTTTTACAAGCTTTTTATTAACTTGCCATGTTAGTTAGTACTTATGTTAGTTAGTGAGGGACAAATCTTGCAAGCCTAATTTGACCCACTTCCCAGTGTCCGATGGAGCTGAAATTTTGTATACAGGTTTGGTTCAGATGACAATACAATATTAAAGTACAGTCAGCAAAAAAGCTTGTCATTAAAATGAGATTTTTACTAAAAACTTATTTTATTTAGCTCTAACATAACCTCAATTTTGTTTTGAACTAAATTCTTGTTTTATTTACGCATCACGAAACGAACATCCAGAAAGGATTCCTTACATTTTCCATCTGTGACTAGTTCATCAATGCCAATCGCACCAGAGCCATGCAATGAGAAAACTGTGACATTCAAAGGATGATTATTCAAGTTTACTTTTCGATGAGGTCTTCTTTTTTCCCAGCTATTCTTGCATTTCTTCTTGCTAATTCCTTTTTTAATTCATTTACAGTCCAAGAACCGTATTTTTCTGCCATTTTTCACAAAACAAAATAGTCCAAACTACAAATACCATACTCGCTCTATGGAGCTGTCAAAATGAGTTGACCCCCAACTACACTAGCGCCACCATCGGGAGAAAAGGCGGACATACCTGCCATTAAATGATCATTTTAAGTCAATAAAAAAAAATACCCATTTATCCGAGTTCTGGGCGGGGAAGATTTAATTTCAGTACACTACCATCAACACGAAAAAAGGATTTTTTTTCAAAAAGTTCTACATTATGTTACTATGCCATCATTTATCATTATAAAACCTATTTCAACATTGTCAATACTGCAATAATAATAGAATTACGAGCTTAAAGTTATCGAAAATTTTCTTCCTAATTCTTACCAATACTTAATTGAATGAATAAAATAAATGTACTTAAAGTTAAAATCCGTAACATTGCGTTGTAGTGACATAATGAAACACTTTTCTTAAAATCACAATGTGTTTTCCACAATCTATGAAAATGTTGCATTGTGCGAGCGAGACAACTGCCAAATGGCTCTAATTGTGCGTTGGCCTTATCTTTATGGACGGATAAAGAGAATGGGCCATGAATAGCTCTTAACGACCACAACACAAATGAAGGGCGAACGTGAAAACTATTACGTCCCAGGGCCGTACTCTAAAACGCAAAATCCGAATCTTCGTTAGCTCCGCCCCTTTCACTCAATTCTGTCATGGTTGTAGAGTAAGAGGGATGGGTTGGGTTTAACGAATTTTCGGATTTAGCGTTTCGAAGGGGACATTCAGGCGTCCAGTACGGTCCGATTTTATGTCACAAGTGTGGGCCCACGTTTAAACTCCCCCGTTGTTGCAGTGCGTGCCCAATCGTGGGACATGTCGGCGCTGGGCGTGGCCGTGGTGGCGGGCGACTGCGTCAACGTGTGGAGCTGCGACAAGTGGCGCCGCCACGCCACGCAGACGGACACCTTCCTGCCCACAGCCACCGACGATGGTAAATACCTATCTATACTATACATACTAGTAATTTAAATGTGAAAGTGTTTGTTTGTTTGTCCGTCTTTAGGTCATAGCCCACTTATACCGCACCGCTACCACCCAACCAAAGTATGAGCAGCCAATATGGACTTTAGATGCACTTTACTGTAACAATATACAATAGCAGACAGCGCGCGGTAAGCGAGCCTGCCTCAAGTTAAAGTGCATCTACAGAGTACAGGGCACGACATTAAGTCCATATTTGACTGCTCATACATTGGTTTGGTTGGGTGGGAGCGGTGCGGTATAAGTGAGCTAAGTCCTTTTCACGTCAAAACGGAGCAACAGATCGACGTGATTTCTGGTATGAGAATAGTTTGGATGCTGGAGAGTGACATACAATAGGCTACTTATTAATCCGAAAAAAATCACATTTCCGCGGGATAACGTTGTGCCACGCGGAAGAAGCCGTGGGCGAGAAAGGCCAGTATTCTGAATTCGCCAGGTCGAGCGCGAAGCAAACACTATTCAGGGGGTCTACCGGCTAAAAATATGAAGTTCAGATCCATATTTCTGATTTCAAGCCCAGACCCATAATATGGGCTTCAATTGGAGCTACCGGCTAACTGTTTTTCCGGATCTGGATTTCGCGAGTGAATGATAGTCGCGTCTTGTTGCATCATATCAAATAAATACCAATATTTAACAAAATATTATTATTTCTCTGCATTTTTTACTCTTATTATTTATATTTTAAATGACAACGGACAAAGTCGATAAAAACAATTAATTTAGTTCTTCATAGTATTAAAAACAAGTATTCCTAAAATAAATAATGTACGTATCAATTAATAACCAAACGCAAATGACAAGCCTTTCTACAGTATTCCACTTATGAAAGATCTTTGTCCAATATGCATTTCATCAAAGAATTTATCAATGAAACCATTCGAATCAAATATTTGATAAGTGGAATACCACCCTTAACTTTACTTTTTGAATTATGTAAATAACACAAAATTAATAAAATATAACGAAAAAGGCATATCTTTGAGGGTCATCTATGGTTTCTCTTCGATTTGTGTGCGCTAATTACGTGAACAATTTGACAAATGACCCCGTCATGGCAAAATTTTGTAGAAGTTATTGTTTGGTTGGGTCATTTTGTGGTTACAATTCTTCATTTCCTCTTATGATACTACCCGTAAGGCTCATTATCAGAGCAAGGTTGCAGATATTTATCAAGATTTAAAGAAAAGCAGACCGAATGTTCCTTATAAGTTTAATATTGACATGATGGAATGGACGGCTACTCCAAGACAAGAACATTGTTTATAAGATGATAATTACAGAGAAAATCATTCAACAGAACCTTTAAAAGATAAACAGTACAAAGTATACCGTAATAATGTCTTAAAATATGTGTTGTGAACTTGTGACAATAACAACTTGGTTAATAAATGCATGTTGATACCATTTTCCTAGTTCTTTATTTCTGGTTGTTAATTTCTTGTACTTACCTACTTATACCTTTGTGTTTACATAAATTATTAGTATATTGTGACAAATTCAGACTAAACACAGCCAATATTCTCAATTAAGAAGTGCCACAACACAACCCTTCCAGAATTGAAAATAAGCAATGTTTAGTTTCTTGAATTCATATTTTTAACACTTATTTATGTAACATAGGTAGGTACTTATTTTTATCATTATCTTTATTTTATATAAATTTGCTATGAAAGAGAAATAAAATTACTATCATTTATGAGGATGATTAAATAGTTAGACTTGTAAATACATAAGTTATTTATTTCTTCAGCGGCCAAATGTTATTTTATTTTCTATGATTTTTCAGTTTAGCACATTTTATGTTTTCAGTTGCTAACTTAAATATAAATAAGTGGGTTTTTGACATTACAATTTAACAGCAATTAAGAAAATTAACAAATTGTCTATCAACTCATAATTTTATTTGGAAAATATGAGCTTTAAGCGCTGTCTCCTAGAGTTGCACACAAAAGACAGGTATAGATGTGCATTGTAGCTATGCTATATTGTACTTAGTAAGTACAACATAGCATAGCATATTATGTAGTTGTACTACTTACTACAAAATACTTTTACAAAATAGCACATAACGTGGATTAGGTACTTTGAATAGAAATTGCTAAATAAATAGGTTAATAATATGGATTATTTATTCAGTAATTCTGAAATAATTGCATCGTCCCGAAACGAAAAACAGTCAAACTAGAGTTAGTCTGTTAAGTATAGAGTATCTAACAAATGATAACAGATGGGAGCTTTTATTGAAATTTATAACTTAAACTTCTATTGATTAGGTTAAAAATAAAAATTTATTTGTTCGACAGAAATGATTAAAAATAAGCAATGATTAAACTGTTCAAATAAAATAAAATTCCTTTATTTCAGACCATTTCTTTGCTTACTGACTATTTTAGTACAAAATCACAATATTAAAATTAAAATTGAAAAAGTAAATTAAAATAGGCTACTTATGTTAACATAAAGTTTCACCTAGCAAAATATGGAGAGACTAACTTCTCTCCACTCTCCTCAGAATGCCTTTGAAATAAGAAGCCAGATGCACTGCAGAAACGTGGAAGCGCCAACAAGGATTTAAAGATGTTACTGTATAACACACGCAGGGCATTGTAGGAAAGCTGGATAAAGTTTGACCACAGACTACTGGTATAAAAATTTTGACAATAGGCTTTAAATAAAGTAAAATTTACTTCTACTGTACACCAAGCAAACCTGTGTCTCACCATGTTACCACTGACCAACAAAGCCCTGCATCCCTATCCATCTATATCAGAATAAATTGTCATACAGAGTTTCAGTTACTATATGCCCAAGGTATTTAAACTGACTTACACGGCCCAAAGGAATCCCGTTCAAAAGTAACAGGGGCACATTTTCAAGTCTCTTAATGTTACCCCTGAAGATCATGAATTCACTCTATTTCTCGTTGTACCTTAGGCTGTGCTTCCATATATAGTCCTCGCAGGAGCTTTTTGGGCCACCCAGCGATAGGCAGAGCAGCACAGCACCATGTCATCAGCATAACTGATATTATTCACACAGACATTATCTATATAACAACCATGTGTGCTGCTCAGCCCAGCGATGAACTTGTCCATATATACATATATAAGAGCGAAGTCAGCCCATCCTGTCTAACACCACATAAACTCTTCAGAGCATGTATTTCCCCACTTTACCACATTTTTCTGATTACCATACCAATGTGCCAGTAGGTACATTTATAACCTCAGCCAACGAGAAACATCTTTAAGTTTTGTCCAAAGGTCCAAAGCTTATCATAACTTCATAACACACAAGATCAAATGCTTTGCTGAGGTCTTAAAACATGCATTTATGGGAAGGAGTTAGCTTTATAACATAATAAATAACAGAGAACTTTAACACAGCTCAATATCACTTGTAAAATAATATGTCAATCAAATGCACTTTCCGTAGACAATATCCACAAAAAAGTCTCTATTGATAATATCACACAACACAATTACTCCAAGGAGGATAATAAGTATTATCTAGCACTTCAGCACACTTCAGCCAGAATGGTGGCTAGGCTAGGCTATTGATTTGGTTTAATTTTTGTGTTTCGGATAAAAATCCTCAAAGCAGTAAAAACAAAATATATAACCGTACCTACATAAAATAAAACTTTCCTATTTTTGATTTACATAGTATCTTCATTATTTTAATTAAATGCCTAATTTTTATCAAAAGTAGGTCAACAATTTATCTTTAAAGTTATGTAAATTCCGATAACGAAACAAGAAACGAAAATTTGAATTTCGCGGGTAAAATTCCATTACATGACTTCGAGAGAAAGGAACAGCGAAATAGCAATTTGTGTTTGTCTCTTTCGCTCCATCTTTTCGCTCCGCTTTTAAACTCTCTTCTGCTAAAGTTCAACGTTTTACAAGTGCTAGGGGTAGATTTACTATAAATGAAGTTGATTACACTCAAAAGTAGCAAGTTATTTCACACAAATTGAGAAATTAAACTTTTCCATGAATCTTCCGATACCAAAATACTCGCCTGCTTCATTTGACATAACGATATGAATCTGGGTTTCGAGTTTTTACTTTTTAATTTTTACAAAATACCGATTCTGGGCTTCAACTGTCAAAAATGTATAGAGAATTTTCTTCGTCATTCACTCTTTTTCTGACATATGGGTATGGGAAGAAATATGAAGTCCATGGAATTAGGCGGTACCGCCAAGTTCAGATTATGGGCTTCAAATGTCAAATAAAGCCCATATCCATATCCAGATTTTTTAGGCGGTAGACCCCCTGGTACTACTCGTATTTCTGGTACCATTTCAGCCTATTTTGAAGCCTCTATTTGAGAACCTTTGGATGAACGCTGAAATTATCGTCATACACCACTTAATTTTAATTAGTACAAAGATTTTAGAGGATGGTAGTGTCCATTAATATTAACAACTTTTACTATGGAGCCAACCACGGAATTGCAAAAAAAAAAACTAATGGTCGAATCGATGTTATACTTTTTTATGGAACAGCTGATATTTTTTTTGCGATTCCGAGGTTGGCCCCTTAATAATAGTTGTACATACTTATGGACACTATCATCCCTTAAAATCTTTGTACCAATTAAAATTTTGTGGTGTATAAGCACACACCAGGACCATAAAATGTCAAGTTTGTAGCTCATTTAATTCCAAAGTTATACGAAATCAAAGTTGTGCTAATTCAACACTGACTCACTGATCATCAAAATAGAACTAGTACCTCCCGTAAACCTGGTGACCTGAAATTTGGTACAGGGGTAGGGTTTAATGTCCACATAAAGGGAAAACTATCAAAACTAGTGTCATAGAATGGAAGACCATGAGTACCTGATAACCCTGAGAAGACACCTAAACAGACCAATCAAACTATTAAACTTATTGGCATGCTATCTTCACAAAATTTTTTCAGTGTGGACCTTTCTTATGATATCCAAAATTTTAAGGTCTGGTGAATCTGTAGTATCTGGTGAAGAACCCTCAGAGCTCAGTTAACCTATGGGAGATGTGGAAATATCGCCTTAACAAAAGGTGTTCAGTGTGTTTAGGCCCTTCTATTGATGTTTAAGGCACTGAGGCCTACTGCAAAAAAGAATGAAATCCCACCAAAAATATCCAGTATTAAAGCTAGCAAAATCTCGCTGCTGGAGCAAATGAAATCAAATATTTATTTATTCACATAAACAAGCTTGCTACTACAGGTGATCTGTGCATAAACATAATTTTTACTTACCTATTTATGTACTTATGAATCGTCAAGGGTTTTCCTACCGCCCATTCAGACCTGACTAGAAGAACAGGCGTAATAAACTTGCCAGCGTTTCTTAGGTAACGATATACAGGTTGATTTTGAAGTAATTGGCATTCATTCGCCCCATAAAATATGTACTCATACGAAGTAATGTTTTTACGTGAAAAGGGGTGATACCTGGCGCCAGCGCGGGCGCAGTTATGTTTTGATTTCTCTGATTTGGCTAGTTTTTTGCTGGATGTTTTTGGTGGGATACTATAAAGAGGAAAGATTTGATTTGTAGGGTGGTGGTGGATATGTCGCAGCCAACTGGTTGAATCCGCCATTCAATTAAACGCCTTGGCCGATGATTTTTTCCGTAAGCTATTTTATCTTCCCATAAGTTAACGGCGCGTCACAAAAAAAAATAACTATGAAATTTAAGACGATCGCTTCGCTGCGCTTCGCGATCGCCTTAAATTTCTAACCTATCACGTGTTCTACAGGACTGCCGAGGGGTACATGCTGCCATACTTAACCACCCGCCTGCGACATATATATAAGTAATGGATAAACTAAACAAGTAATGAACCGAATTGAAAAATTATTTCACCATTAGAAAGCTACATTCTTCCTGAGTGACATAAGCATATATTATCCTTATATTCCCACGGGAATGGGTACCACGCGGGTAGATCCGCGGTGAACCGCTATATTAAGATAAAGATATATCTTTAAGTGTTTATTGAAATCATTTCTTTTGCTACAGACCGCGACGCAAGATACACCAAATGGAAAATGGCGGTGCAACGTTCTCTCGGTTGGGCGACTACAAAAAAATCGATCACAATGACAGGTCAGGCTAAACGAAAGGGCAGCATGACAGCGCTATTACACAGCTTAGAGTCGAGTAGGCGAAACTCACTTCTAGAAGACGTACCCGAGAGAAAGAACTCAATAATAAGCACTGATTCTAACCACTCTTCCTTGTATGAGAATTCTAACGGCGAAAGTAGTAGGCAAAGCTCTTTAACAGATCATGAAAATAGTATTTTATACGCTAATAGGACAGCCTCAGTCGAATTATCAGAAGATGGTATTAACGCTTATGAGGAGTTGTTAAAATATTCCGCGCGCAAATTCTCTGTATTCATCCCATATAAGTCTAAAAAGCCAGAACACACTATCTTAGACGACGCAGAGTACTTCAATGCGAAAAAAGAATGCGATTACGGCATGTGCCAGTGTTGCCAGGTAGAAAAAAAGATACAAACAAACTGGGAATCAATCGAGCAAATTATCGAAAACGATCCCGAAATCATATTCGATTCCGACGACAATCCGATTGTAGTCGAACCGGTACACGATTCAAATGGTATAGAGAAGATACCTGTTGTTTTTAAAACTATTTATAATAAACTATCGAAAAAAAGACATCTTTAACACAATAAAATGCTTGAGAAGTAGTAAACGCTGGCTAAATAGCGCGTAAGAGGTAATGGATAAATTCGACGCTTCTCCTAACAAATTTGAAGCTCAGTGGTTAGAGCTTTTGCCCGGACAGTGAAAGGTCGTGGGTTCGAGTCCCATCGGAGCTAGTGGTGAGACGGGTCGATTTTTCTAATACTTCACTTTCAATAATAAAATTATTGTTTGTAATTAATGTTATTTTAGTTTTAATTGTTCTCGTTCGAATGAGTATTATGTAATCGAATAGGCCGAGTCTGTTTCCTTCTAGAAGTTATCGATAAAAGATATTATAGATTTTAGGTTTTAGATGTAGGTATTTTTGAAACCATTCAATTGTATAATGGTCGTAAAAATGGCAAAACGAAGTATTAAATAAAAATTGAAAACTATGTACTGTAATGAAAGTCTTGTTTAGTTACATATTGTTATAAATAAAGTTACACGTCAAGTATTGTTGATTGTATCAAGTTTTTTTTTTCTATTTAATATAAGACATTTTACTAACGTGTCTTCGAAATAAAAGTATTATTTTTCTCTTATATTGGGTCTTTATTTTCTAACTCCTTGCATGACTTTTTGCACTAACAAAACATAACTTTTGGGAATGAATTTACTGTCTTTGAATATTCTTAAAAAACTTGCAAATTTTTTTATACACACACACACTTTTTTATATTTTTATGACTCGACATTTGATCACAGATAAGTTTTTTTACTTTTAATAGTGCATGGCTGATATTATTAAAATTAGATTTTTTAAAACTATTCTTTGAGTATGCAAACTTTTTAGAACCTTATTTATTTTATTCTTTTCTTTTTTTATGAAAAAGTTTACAATAAATGTCTTTTTTTTTCAGAGGAACGCTACAGACTTCTGGCGTCGATTCCAGCTACATTATATTTATTAGGCAGTTTTACAATGCTAGTCGTTTCAAATATGCTCAAGAATAGGTGATAAGCGAAAATGGACCTTGTCTCTTAAGCTTTAAGTTTATTTTCACCAAATCTGTAAAAAATAGATGTAGGGTAATTTTATTGTTGATAGCATTTCAATTGCATTTTTTTATTAATGCTGAAAATGCTCGCGTATTTAAGTTTTGTTTTCCTAACACTACAAGTTTTTACATTACAATCTTGAAGAAAATATCTTAAATATTTCAGTTTAAGAAGTCCAAAAAATAACTGAATAGATATCAGATAAATATTAAATACATTCATGTATATTGTTATTCTTATACCCCAATAAAAGACTTCTTTTCACTGAATGTATTTAAAAAAAAGGTTTACTCTTAACTTCTCCAAAACATGCTTTTCCCAAGTTCAAAAGCATAGGTAATAGGGAAATTAGGTAGTATTAATCAATTGAGTTTTATGTTAATCACTACATAGTATAAAACAAAGTCGCTTTCTCTGTCCCTATGTCCCTTTGTATGCTTAAATCTTTGAAACTACGCAACGGATTTTGATGCGATTTTTTTTAATAGATAGAGTGATTCAAGAGGAAGGTTTATATGTACTTTTTATCCCGATATTCCCACGGGAACGGGAACCACGCGGGTGAAACCGCGGGCGGCCGCTAGTGTTAATATATAACGACTTGAATATTTGAGTTTTTTCAGCATTCACATTGTTTACATTTAATTTTTACATCCTTGACATTTATGAAATACTTGACGCATTTTAGGCTTCGGTCATCAAGGTGTTATTGTTGATTGAAGATTTTAGCAGCATTTTCTTGACATTCAATTGTTTTTAGTTGTTGTTTTGTTTTGTTATGAACATCACTTTTTAATCTAAGCATAATTTTTATGTAGAATGAACAATAGATCAAACATAGCTGGCTATTTATTAACTTTTTCAATCAACGAACTCAACGTTATGTTTGGTTTGTTGTCCGTTGTACTTTCATTTTATAAATTATTTAATTTGATATTTAATTTAAATCTTTTAAATAATCTACTTTCTCTAAACTTGTCAAAGTTTGTTGTCTAACCCTTTTATAAAATTGAAAGGGATAGGCTATAAATAAAATTTGACGTATAGAGAGTAGTATACAATTTTGGACCTTAAAAGGCAGTCAAAGAGCTTACTTTATAATACATCTACAAGCCTTCTAAAATGTTCACGAACTTCTGTAGTGAACATACCTACTTGAATAAAATTTTATTATTTTTAACAGGTTTTTTGTTAGTAGGTACTGAAATATAAATATGATATTTTTATTCTTACTAGCTATTGATTTATGCTTTTGGACATATCATTTATTTCCTAGGCTGTGTTAGTTATTTTCGAATCGTTATTTATGATTTTAAGGTGTATTGTTTTCAGTGTTGCCATTTGTTAAAATCATTCCTACTATTATGTTAAAAAAGTAGATACCTATGTATATATGGTTAAATTTCGTTAGCGGTTTGGGAAATGTATCAAAATAATTTTGTACTTATAAACGGTTGTGTGACTTTTGGGTTTATGTTTTTTTTTCCATTGAAAATAGACAAAGAATAAGCCATATTATAATAAGAATAATTATTTCGATCGACTCGAACAGAGAACGAATTAGTCGCAAATATGAAGAGTTAAGTCTAATCTTTTACTACTTTTTTGGTATTTACTTAATTAAAATATAGATTTTACTTACAAATTGCCATAATTAGTAGAATCTTACATGTCTGTAAAAAACGTGGTAGATTCCTTACGCTCTCAATCATAAAATAATATCAGTAGCCGTAACACGAAAAGTGTCGTTATGGGAATGGTATAGAAAACTATACGATCCATACGAACTATACGAAAAGCTGTCAAAGTGCGGTCTATTGAATTTTAGTGCCTCATACGATCGAAAGAGGCGCTGCTCTAGTTTTTTACGAAATAGTACGATCCGGAAAATGATAGATTTACATGCGAGTACTGAAGACTAATAAAAATCATCCGATTTTCGACTGCAACTGTATGGAATAGAGTTCATTATTAACGTTTTCTTAAAGTGATAAATTAATGTCGAGTTGATACACTTTATAATAGTATGCTGTCGAGAAATAATAATATTTGTATGGCATGATTTCTCGATTTTACGTCGGCATGTAAATTATCAAAAATTATTAAAATGAAACATTCTATCTACTTATTACTTGCAGATATAATATGAAGCCTGACCAGAAAAATTTTAAAACATGGCTTGAGGCGCCACTTTCACCTCTTCATTGTTAAAAATTTGTCAAATTCTATAGAAAAAATTTGTTCATCACATTTCCGCAACATGGCGAGGTTTTTATTTTTCTGGTCAGGCTTTACAGGGTGAAAAAAATACGGGTCCTGGAAGAAAACTGCCTTAAACCCTATAGTTTGCTCATTTTACTGAAAGGAAACATTTATTTTTATTTTTATAAAGAAACAAAAAACCGTATTTTTTATAATCAGCTTTTCCTTAGAAAAGTACAACATCTACTCACTCGACATCGGATCCACCATCTTTAATTGTTTTCCTTTCCTTTAATATAATCATTTCGATTGACTTCGGCGATTGATACAATAAAACTACAGTTGTTGTTTTTTTTTCTAATTTCAGCCGGTTCAATTCCTGGTCCTGGGTGAATCAAGCAAACTTTAGAATGTATTTGAATGCAGTTTTTTTTATAATTATGTTTCCTTTCAGTAAAATAATTTAGGATAAGTTACGAATGCAATGTTAGCGAGTAAGGTGTATGAACTCGTTGGTTGTCAAAAAAAAAAGAGCAAACTAAAGGATTTGAGGCAGTTTTCCTCCAGAGCCCATAATTTTTTTCCACTCTGTTCATTCTTTTGAATTATATTGGTCTCAAATCATAGTGAAAGAAAATTATCGATATTGTAAAATTTCTGATATTATGTATGAATATTATGAGAAAGCGAACAACAGTTATAGCTTTATGATAATGATAATTATAAATAGTTTTATTGTTCATAAATGTGTAATGGTTGTTAAAAGCTTATGGGTGCAGTTAACAGTGGATTTGACGGGTTTCTCTTATGTGTATTGCCATAATTCGTAAATTAATAAATAATCTGGTAATTGGGTAATTGACACGACCAATCTCAAATTATATAAACTATGGGAAGTGCAATATATCAAATATCAAAGAAAAGCTGATTCAAACTTCTTTCAGCGCGCCGTTTAGTCGAATAATGCCCAATTCGCGATATGGCATCCGAGTCTGGAAAGGACCAATTCGCATAATGGCTAATTCTCAAAAGGACCTATTCTCGAAATGGCCCATTCTAAATAGCCAATTCTCAAAAGGACTTATTCGCAAAACGGCCAATCTTTATCAGCTTGATAGCGGCACCTTGTAAAACGGTGCGTAAACCACTCGGCAACGGAGGTCCTCAAGATATTTTTTTTTTATCCACAACGGGGTAGCACTTAGCCTTCATCACACCTGATGTTAAGTGGTGATATGGCTGAAGGTGGAAGCGCTCTACTCCCGAAATCCTCAATCACTGAGGAACTGGCTATCTTATCTCTAACTGCCGGAACACAATAATGCTATAAACATCATTGTTATGGCGTCAGACTTATATAAGATGGTGGTAGCTAGCCAGGCGGACTAAGAACAAGTCCTACCACCAACCAAACCGAATAAAATATGGACCCCCACTGGGAATCCAACCCGGGACCTCTTGGTCTGAAATCGGTGGTGTGAACCACTAGACCACAGAGGCGGTTAAATATTAATATTATTTTTTTTTTTTAAACCTGTTTTAGATAGCTCTCACAAGCTTTAAATTTTTAGCGCATTATGTTCCAAGTCGCTTGGCGCTTTAAATTTTTAGCGCATTATGTTCCAAGTCGCTTGGCGGTGTTAATTACCCAATGATTTCTTTTAACTGTAAAAACTATTGCATTTTAAGATAAATATTTCACTTCAAAAAGTTTCTAAGCGTAAATCTCAAACACTTTTGCCAATTGATATATTATGTACCTATACTAATTTGTTATTGAATTATGGTTGATTAAATTATTGCATTTGTTGGGTTGTGTTCATTGTGTTATTGTCCCTATTATTTCAATTTCAATCTATGATTTAGGGTCAGCGCAGACAGAACGGAGAAATCTTCGCGGAAAATGTTGAGGTCTTTGAAAATGTTGAAGTCGGGCGGATCTAAACAAAAACACAAAAACACGACCGACTTCAAACTACTTACGTTATTAGATGTATTATTTCTTACTTTTAGGTGGATTTTTTTTGAAGGCGGTTTTATTTTTAAATAAAAATAATTTTTATTTCACTCTTTAGTGCATCATGCAGGCAGTTTTCGTGTATCCTTATAAATAGGTATGATATATTGCACCTACACATAAACCGCATCAATCGGTTAATAAAGTGGTAACGAAAACGACAGTATTTTCCAGATTTCCTGAAAACTACTGAACCCATTTCAAAATTGCGAAAAATGGGACCAACTTGGGAAAAAACCTGATGTTATAACGTTTAAATCATTTCAATCGGTTCAGTCGTCTTCGAGTAATCGGTGTACATACATATAAATAAAAAAAAATAAACGCGACGAATAGATAACCCCCTCCTTTTCAATTTTTGAAGTCAGTTAAAAATGAACCATGTCACTATAGCCTTAAATACAAAATTGTATGAATATCAACAGAGAAGTCAGCGTCGCCTCGCGCGCATATTATTCATACAATTTTGTATTTTAGACTATGGTGACATGTTCATTTTTCAATGACCTCAAAAATTTCTGCCAGGATTTTTCCGTTCTGTCTGCGCCGATCCTTAGATATAAGTAGTGTGGATAAGGCTGTGACGATGTAAAAGTAGCGGATAATACGGTATTTTACTGATTTTTTTTTATTTCTTTAAAATGTTTTTCGAAATATTAGCTACACAAAACAAGTTTTCATTTTGATTTATCTTGAATATTTTCAAAGATATAGGACTTCAAACTTTATAATTAGACAAGGACAGGACGCTATCTTAGTGACGTCAGTGAGTTAGTAGCGTCATAGTCACGCCATAGAAGATTTCGTTTTAGAAAGAGACAGCTATAGTCAAAATCAAACAGACTATAATTCTTTTATTATAAAACAGAATCAAATTATTTTTTCACATTTGGTATTCTTAATTGCAATATTTTTTAACGTCATCATTAAATATCTACATTTCAACAACAGTAAAATACCTTATTGTTGAAATCTTATTGTAACAATGTTAAAGCGGTCTACAGACGGTGCAATTTGACATACAATCTGCAGCCTCAATCTGCTAGAGTCGCGTTTGGCTGGTTGGCTGTATAACTCGGCCAGATTAAGAAAGGGACGAAATGGCGGCGGAAATGGGAAATGGAAATGCTATTTGTCTCTCGCTCACGCAATATACTGTATGAGCGACAGGGCCGCTATTCAATACCTTTCTGTATTTATCTCCGAGTTATACAGCCAACCGCGACTCCAGCAAACTTATTTTTCCGTTCTGTCTGTGCCGACCCTTAACCAACTCAACTTTTCATCGGTGAACGTTTCTCTACAATATCACAAAGTAAGTACGCAGCGGTCGTCGGAGCAGAGAGTCCGCTTAAACAAAGTGCGTTTCCGTCACGAACACACAGACGTCACATTTACAGGCAGTCTGGGACAGAGCTCAGTCGCGAGAATCGCAAAGAGGTCAGTGGTCGCACGCAAGTGCTAGCAAAGAGCATTTAATCACTACGTTTAGCGCCATGAAGTTTGACTTAATACTCTGAGGTAACTGGAGCTCTCACCCTGAATAAAAAAGTGTCGCCACCAAATTTGACATTTATGTATGTAGTGGCTGTCAGCTGTCTCATATGACCATACGTATTTTTTTAAAGTGTAGGTGAGACGGAAGACAGCCACTGTGTTATTTGTGGTATTCAAAAAATTGTTCGTACTGCACGCTCCAGTTACCTCAGTATTAAGTCGAACTTCATGTTTAGCGCGCATTGATGTGACACTGTCACGTAGGTACAGTGCCACAAACTTTGCTGTGCCGGTGGCCAAAATGTGAAACTAGAGTGTTTTTTTTAAATGTCATTCTGCTGTCAAGTTGATGTCCAACCATAGCGCTGCTGGCGGCTGAAGTTCTTAGAAGTCAGGGCCGGTTAAATTGCTACAAAAAAAAGAAAAAAACGTACGTAGCGCCGCTGTCAGCGGAACAGAAAAGGTCGTGGCACTGTACCTATTATCAAAATGAATAACCGATTTATTACAGTTGCAGTGTATTTGGTTGTTTAAATACCACTAAAAACTGTGCCTACACGTTCTTCAAATTTCCAAACGATATTGAAATGTACCATCTAAGCAGCCTCTAAGAGACCGGGCGGACACGACAGTTAGGTCCGGTTGCTCGTACATTTAACTTTTGTCAAAATTGACAAAAGTTAAAATTTAACTGATGTCAATTTTGACATCGGTAAAAGAAAAATACGTTGGTTATCTTAGGGTTAAAAGTGTTGTCTGTACTATTTTATTAACCTTCCCTTAATTACTAATGTCAAAATTTAAACCACCCCCACCCTGTCGGTTATTTTGACCGCCGTTAAATCAGTAATTTGACTGCTCGTTAAAGTAACCGCTGCTTCAACAACGCTTTTTAAATTTGACCGCCGGTTAATTTTAATTTAACCATAATTTAACCCTATAGTTAACGTAACCAAGCTTCGAGCAACCGGACCTTAGAGGTGTAAAATTTTTTACAGTATGCAAATTTGCGAGAACGTTTTAGACGACGACATAATAATATGTAAGCACTATCAAAACTTAGAGTTTTTATCCCTGTGCATCACACTCGAAATTTAATTTTAAAATGTAACAAAAAAGTACGCGTTTGAAAAGTATGCAAACGCATATTTGTTACTTATACTAGAAAGGTTATCGATACAACAATTTGCATACTGAAAAATATGATTCGGGCGGAGTTAACTATCTGTTACATAGTAACTAGTAAGATTTCTGTGACAATGACAAAAAGAGAGACCAGATTTAAAATTTCATATTTTTATATTTCTTTTCAAAATTTCCTTAAAAATGTCATTAACTTATATTACGTTCAAGTAGCACTTTTAACATACTAAATTACAAAATATCCACTTTCTGTATTTAAAAATCATAATATGCGCTGATCATCTAGCATTGTACAGTAATTAAAGTACGTTTGTTAATTCGGTGCAAAAAAAAAAATATCACTTTCACATTTGAGTTTGGCAACAAGGTGTCGTAAACCTTTTTCTTCATGTCTCTTTATTTATTGTGAGGTTTTGGTTTTACAGATTTTGTTAAAATCTACTTCTAAAACCTATATCTTGGGTTTAAGCGCATAAGATAATGCAAAATGGGTTAGATAGTAATAGTACAGACACAATAGTAACAAGAAACAACGGTTCAAACTTAACAATAAACATAAACAATAACAGAAACAACAAGAAATCTACGAACTAATGTAAAAGAAGCACTGTACGCGAAGCAAATAGGAGCCCACGTAAAGTAAACATAATACAAATCAAAATCAATCAAATAATCACACACATGAGTAGGTTTGTCACCCCTGCGAAAAAAATATCCATCTAACATCCCTTCGAAAAATTATTTTGTTGTTTACGTAAGAGTAATTTCCATTTTTTTACTTTTATTATTAATGTTTAACAAATATCTATACAGTCAAAGCATGTTTTGAATTAACGGCAATGTCGTTCACAAATAAAGAATTCTACAGAATGTGAATATAGATTTTTAATATGGTAATACTGTTTTCTTTTTTTTTGCACCGAATTATAAAACGTACTTTAGTGACACGGTGGTTATTCCTTTTACTTTCTTGAAATATTAATTTTAAACCGAATTTCGATGGGTGTGTAATATATGATATAATAACATCGTATAATTCTCACAAAATATAACAACACATAACATAAAATCATTTCGTATAACGTTCGTATAATCAACGAATGATATTAATTCAAAAGATATAATTTTAAACCGTATAATGAACATTTGATATTAAAACGATTCATATAATAAACATTTGCTATAACACTTAATTTGTTTTTTTTTTTGAATTGATAAATATTTAAAACACAATCTAAAAATATAAAAATCAATGCCACTTTTCGTTGTAATTTTATAAATCAAGAACGGGCTCACATATCCAAACCAAATGTTTAGGCTTTGTTTGGACTATTTAGTAGATGGTTTAAGTGAAGTTTGCACAAAATCGGTCGAGCGGTTCTTAATTTACCTATCACATTTTTGTAACAAATGAATTCAATAAATGGCGGATCATTTTGTTAATGGGGATTTTGCTGTCAAATTGAAACTAGGGTAGGGGTAGAGTAGAGGTAGGGCAGAGGTAGGGTAAGGGTAGGGTAGAGGTAGGGTAAGGTAGAGTTAGGGTCGGGGTAGGGTAGGGCTATCCCTATCTACTCTATAGTAGTGATAGGGTAAGGGTAGCGTGGAGTAGGGGGTAGGGCCAAGCGAACGAAGTCGCGCCGGGTCAGGTAGTAATTTATATAACATAAAATCATTTCATATAACGTTCATTTCGTATAATAATCGATTAACTATTTCTGCCGCTTCGCCGGCCGCTACCGCGGCACGCCCGCTCGGCTCGCGCTTTGTTTTGTTCACAGTTCTAATCTCACCTAACTTATCATCAATTGTTTTGTCACCGTTGTGGCTTTTTATGGCGGGGGCTTTGCCCCCCGAGCCTCTTTTTATCCAGATAAGTACACAGAATTTTATTAAAGGTCACTGAGGTACACTCCAGGTACCACATTTCAGTAAGAAAGCAGCTCAATTGTCTGATGTACACCCGTGATCCTAATGCACACGCTAAAGCTGAGTATAAGTCGGTCAAAAATTGCAAGTACCTACTTTACTCATAAAACAGAAAAAATATAGAAAACTTGATAAAATTGTATTGCTGAAGGTAGTCAGACCTATAATCTATTAGAGGTCTGACTACCAATCCTTAACTAAAATATATATTTTTTGACACGTTCACGACTGCTTAGTATTGTATAATAGTCGAATTACCTGCCCTTAATCACACTTAAATGGCTATCTTTAGTGTGCACTCTTAAATGTGTTGTTAAATGACCACTTTAAGAAAATCTTTTCTCAAAAGTCACATATGAAAGGCGTTTATTTGTTGTGGACTCTTATGTGGTTAGTCAGTGTACAACGGTAAGCAAAGGATTTCTCACATATGTCACATTTAAAAGGCTTCTCTTTGTTGTGGGCTTTTAAGTGTTTAGTTAAATTACTTTTTAGAGAAAAGAATTTCTCACATATGCCACATTTAAAAGGCTTTTCTTTGGTGTGGACGCTTAAGTGTTTAGATAAATTACTACTTAAAGAAAAGCATTTCTCACATATGTCACATTTAAAAGGCTTTTGTTTGTTGTGGACTCTTAAGTGTCCAGTTAAGCTACCCCTTTCAGAAAAGCCTTTCTCACATATATCACATTTAAACGGCTTTTCTTTGGTGTGGACTCTTAAGTGCTTAGTTAAATTACTACTTAAAGAAAAGCATTTCACACATTGGTCACATTTAAAAGGCTTTTCTTTGTTGTGGACTCTTAAATGTTTAGTTAAATTACTTTTTAGAGAAAATAATTTCTTACATATGTCACATTTAAAAGGCTTTTCTTTGTTGTGGACTCTTAAGTGTCTAGTTAAATCAGTAGTAATAGAAAAGCCTTTCTTACATATATCACATTTAAAAGGCTTTTCTTTGGTGTGGACTCTTAAGTGTCTAGTTAAATCACTACTAAATAAAAAGCCTTTCTCACATAACATTATATCACATTTAAAAGGTTTTCCTTTGGTGTGGACTCTTAAGTGTCTACTTAAGTTACTACGTCGAGTGAAGTTTTTCCCACATATGTCACATTTAAACGACTTTTCTTTCAAGTGGACTCTCAAGTGTGTTATTAAATCCTCTTTTCGAGAAAAGCATTTCCCACATAAATCACATTTATAAGGCTTTCCTTTGGTGTGAACTCTGACATGTCTAGTTAAATCAAAATTCGTAGTAAAACTTTTTATACAATATGGACATTCGTACTGACATGTTCTGTCCCCAAATTTATTTTCACGCCGATCCTTTTCTTTCGAATTGTCATTATTCTGTATATCTTGTACCTTTAATAAGTTAGTGCTCTTACATTCATTTGTTACATTTAAATCTGAAATTATCGAATCTTTTCGAGTAAATTCCATGACGTGCGATTTTTTCATATGGGATTCTAAAAGAATTTTGCACTGATATTCATTTTTACATAAATCACATGTAAAAATATCCGTTGGAGGTGTAACCGTATCATTTTTATGGAATACGCTCTGATTTTGACTTTCACTAATGATATTGGAAGTAGCCATTTCAACTTCTTTAAAATATAATATTTTCTTTTTATCTCCTTTGTTCTCTCGAGGTTCTTGAATTTTCTCGGTTTTAATTAAAGGTGTTAGAATGTAGACCAATTCGTTTCTTGCTTCATTTTTTTCTACCTTCCGTTTCTCAGGTGGTGCAGCACCTGTTAATATATAAAATAATAAAAAAATGATTTATTTCTCACCACAAGCCAAAAATAGTAATAATTATAGTACGCTAAGTACTAACTACTACCTATTTCTACTAAATAAGGTTAGTTTTGGCTGTGGATAGCTGGTGCCTGTGTGGGTAAAATACCCGTTATACAGGTCACCAGCCCCCTGATTCACAAACCGTCGGAAACGGAATCGGATTCTAATTCTGTGCTTTGTTTATGTCTATTCTATAGTGAGTGACAGAGACAGTGCATACATTCCGCTGTTGGGAGCGTTTCCGACGGTTCGTGAATATGGGGGATTGTCTCCACCCCACGATTTGAGCTATACAATGCAATAGCTTCAATTAATCTGAAAGGAGATTTTTCAGTTTTGTATGGAGCCTCGGCTAGGACTTTGTACACTACACCATAGGCAAGCAAAAAATAAATATAATAACTGAAAACTAATTATATCGCAATAAGCTAACGCGTTTGATGGTACAAAAGCATTATCTAGTCCTAATAATTATGGAACCCCGATTCAATATGGCGGTAAAATGTCACACAACATTAAAAAAAAGGTTGACATTGACAGATTATCATCAGTCGTCAATGTCATCGTTTTTCGTACAGAAACATCAAAGTTTCCGAACGTGATTTAAATATGGTTGCCAGTGTGACCACGGATGGCAAAAAAAAATTATTTTAAAGTTTATTTTTGTACCATTTATCCAGAAAGACAATGAGAATTTTAATATTTTATTTGACTTTACTATATTTTTTACTATTAGTACGAATAGTGTACAAAGTCCTAGCCGAAAATGAAAAATGTCCTTTATTACAATTTATTTATTACAATTCGGAAGCGTTAAGGACTGTGGGAGGTAAAGGGAGGATGGACAATTATTAATATGATGCGGGGTGTGTATGTGGGTATGTGCGTGTGTTTGTAAGTGTGTGTCTGTCCATGCTTGTGTATGTGTGGGTAAGTGTGCGCGTGTATGTGTAGGTTATTTTAGAACCACCAAGAGATTTTCCGTATCCGTGTATGATAGTGCAAGAAGCCACTAATTGAGAGGTATTTTTCGTTTATAACGATTAAGGGTAAATATAAATAAAACTTTGTGGGCATTATTATAAGTATCAGTGAGGGCCACAGAAAACAAAAAACCTATTCTTAATTTGGGGCATGGAGCAATGATGTGATTGCGACGGTTGCGAGAGGATTCTTGGGAGAAATGGACCAGGGAATGCTCTTTTATAATCGTTGCCTGTATGTATTTACAACTACCTAACTGTAAGTACTTGGCAGTATTCATAGAGTAAGTTGGTGGGATATAGGCGAGGTTTGGAGCAGCAGACCTTTAGTACCGCTCTTTGAGCGCGTTCACTGTGTAAGAGATGCGTTTTAGCTGCTCCTCCCCAGATAGTTATGCAATATCTAATGACGATTGATTGGCATAGTGCTAAATAGAACAGTGCAATTAAAATCTCGTCTCAATTTGACTCAAAAACTCGCTGCTAGAAATATTGTCCATAAAGTTCAAGGACTCGAATGCAAGCCAATAACTTAAACGACTCATGACTTGTAACACTTGTAATGATTTCTAAACAATACTATTCTCATTACAACTAGGATTCAGAGGTTCAAGGCTCTTATGATACCTGTACCCTTAGCACGCAACACTATCGTTTCCGTTGTACAGTGTTACGCCCGTTCAGATGAATGTTAGTTAGTTATAGGATGTTATTGAGTGCAGAAAGATAAAATACCGAATTAATAAACACGATTTATTTCCGAACACAGTAAGACACAATAGTTAGTTAAAGTGGTTCACACGCGACGTCAATTATTTGTAATTGCTTAGTTTGCACTGTTTTATTTAATAGTTTGCTAAATAAAATTGTAATTGTAGGCAAGATTTCTTGACCTACAAAGGAAAGTAAACTAAGGCAATGTACGAGAACCGTACAATCGTAATCGTATAATTCTGAATGAAAACCAGAGCAGCGCCTCTTTCGGTTGTTTATGTAACTAAAATTCAATAGATATTTGACAGCAGCACTTTGACAGCTTTTGAAGGATGGATGATTATAGTTCACTATTCGATTACCATCACGACAGTTTTATGAGCTAAGGCTGCTGGAGTCTTGACATTGTAGTCCAGTCAACGAACGCTCCAAAAACAGTATTCAAGGAAATCCTTGAAACACAATTTATGACTTTGTAACTTTGTTTCGACTACTTAGGAGGTAAATATATCAAAAGTCCCCGCCCGTAGCCCTCAAGGTTTTGAAGGTCTCATTTTTTGGTTTTTGGATTATATCTTAGAAACTATGCGTCCCAGCGACATGTTCACTATGTGCAAAATAAAAGCTGATTAAATTTGCTACAAGTTCTATTCAGTCGAATTTTTCAATATCCTGTAAATATAGTTTTCGAGATTTGCTCTTGGAAGTCTGTATAATTTTGGAACAAATATTTTTGCATCTTTTGACCGGATAACCTTTCGACGATGCACCGAAAAACTAAATGCATACATGGGGTTGTAGAGCATGAAATTCTCTTCAATAATAATACTAGCGCTCCCCCCGCAACTTTGCCTCTGTGTAATTAAGTTCACTTGTTTCATGTGGGGATCAAATGACTCTATGGGACCATTTAAGGTACGAGTACTAGAAACGACAGAAATCGCCAAAAACTTTAATACTAGCGCTCCCCCCGCAACTTTGCCTCTTCGTAATTAAGTTCACTTGTTTCATGTGGGGATCAAATGACTCTATGGGACCATTTAAGGTATGAGTACTAGAAACGACAGAAATCGCCAAAAACTTTTCCCATACATTTCGGTACAAAACTCTTGCGTTTAAAAAAACCGACTAGACTGACAGACAACGCTCAGCACAGCCGAAACTACTGGGCTCAAGAAGCTGAAATTTTGCATGTATGTTCATTGGGGAGTGTAGGAGAGCAATAAGAGAGGATTCATGGAAATTCCCCCTCTAAGGGGGTAAAAAAGAGGTTCCACGCAGAGGAAGTCGCGAGCTGAGCGCTAGTAGCCAAATTCCATTCAGATGGTTCAGCCGTTTCGCCGTGATTGAGTTACGAACATCCAAACATAGTATGATTTTTTACTTTCATGTCCACTGATCTTTTTCAATATAACCTTTGGTGTTTCCAAAATCTTGACACGGTCCGTTTTACATTGTTCACTTATATTCTGTAGGGGCAAGTCGCCTTCAGAATCTGATGTAGAGTCCCTGCATACTGGCATAGTGTCTGAATAATTTAAAACATTACAAGTACAAGTTATGAATTTAAATGAAGTAGGGCAGGCGTACCGGTTTTGGCCACTGTACCGGTTTTGGCCACTTTATGCTCGAAAAGTTTTCTAAATAACTTTTAGCCATTTTTGATAAAGACAATTAAAATAAGGTATTTTAAGGTAATAATAATAACAACCGTTAGAATTCCTTGTCATAAGATTTTTTTCAATAAATTCCATTTTCTGTTTTAAAAATTGTTTTGTATGAAAATTTTAAGAAATTTGTTTTGGATGAATTACTTTATAAACCTTTGTTTTTTACAATTAAATTGTTGTTTTACAATTGACTGGTTTCTAGCGCATTGGAATATATTGATATTATCAGGGTTTGGTTTTAATTTTTCGCAATACTTACAAAAGTTTAACTATCAGTATCTAAGTTGTGTGTAATATAAAAAAACTATTATACTTATACTTTTATAAATTTGAAAAATATACCTTTAAAGGTAGATAAATTATCTATAATTTAAGATATAATTTGTGTCTTAAATACCTAAGACCATTTAGTACTTAGTGCTTAAAAGTCAAAAAATCCTTAAAGTGGCCACAAAGGGTACCTCTGCCCTACATGTACTCAAAATAAAATTACAGATGAATAGAAAAAAAACACCAGCTCATCCGCTCCAATGCTCTTGGATTTCCAAGAGAGCAGGTTCGAATCTCTGTCGAAAATCTACTACTAGGCTGGTGGTGTTTTTCTATTAAAACTCCTAAAATCTTCATGTGGGAAATGAGGTATCTTCAAAATTTTGTTAGAAATAACGAGAAAAACAGAGCAACGTTTTGGTTTTTGACTTGTGTTGTAGTTTAGGATCTAGTGTTCTTTTATGTTTTCGGCAAATATATGATTCCTTTAAAGTAGGTATACTTTAGGGCTGTTTGCATATAAACAGCCCTAAAGTTTACAGTATGTTTGCACATTCAGTAGTTTCCGAGATCTGGGATTCGGAAAACGTTACTCCAGCAAGAAATCTCATATCGCAAAAACTATAAGGTTTTTTTCATTTTATTTTCTATTTAATTTAGGGTAAAGTACCCAATTATCAGCACTTTAAGAGTAAAGTCCTAACTTATACCCGTTTATGACATTTAAAAATACGTTTTCATCCGTTATGACGAGTTTTCTAGTTTCAATATTTAATCAGTATGATTATTTATTTAAAAAACATAGTTTATCCTTGTCCAATTTTTTTTAGATAGGCAAGAGCAAAAAATTACCATCTCACCATTTATCAGCACCATCACCACCAATTATGAGCATAGAGTGAACCAATTATCAGCACTGTGATAGTGATATTGAAATTATATGATATTTTTATTTATTAAGTAAATATGTTTTTATATAGGTAGGTACTCTGTTAATAAACATAAAAAGATGTAATTTACATATAGTCAAACAGTATTTATAAACTTAACAAGGCTTAACATCTTTATTGAATGCGTGGTAGGAAAATATTGACGATTCATAAGTACATGCTTATTATGTCTATGTGAATAAATAAATATTTGATTTGATTTGATTATAGTTATGTAGGCATTTAAATAATTTGTTCAGACTTAGTAGTTAAATCTCACTAGAAAGCGACTTACTTAAATAATCTGGATGGTAGGTAGGTATTACTAGCTGATAGGTAGGTACAACTATTATGGAACATTGCATAGCAATAAGAAAATTTAAATAAAAAAGAAAAGTTCTTGCTCTACATCTTCAATCAATTATAATCTTTTATTTTATTCTTCTATTCTCTTTCTTCTATTCTTTTTTCTTGTTTTTGATTTATTTACTTCCTTTGGTTTCATGGTAACTAGGGGGCCCTGAAAAAAGGAAAGATGATGAAATACTAGGATAACCAAATTATCAGCATGCTTTTGATCTAATAATCAACACTATGCTGACAAATGGCAATTAATGCAATTTCAGCACCTTGCTAAGATTTAGATTCCGAGGGTATAATCTACTTTTATCAAAAAAAAACATTTATACAAAAAATAGACACGGTATGCAAAAAATTGAATAAGTAGGTATTTACGTACTATTTTCTATTTATCAGTACACTGGTACTGATAATTAGAAATTTGCAAAATTAGTTAGTGGATCCATATATCAGCACTACATTTTTACCAATATATCACCATAAACGCACATTCTTCTTTTCAGATTATCCTCATAAACTATCTTATAAATCAGAGAAATCAAGAGTTTCAGTATAAAATATCTAAAAGATCTAATATAGTATAAAATGTAAACACATGAACTTACCGTCGATCACAAGGAACTGGCAAAAACAGGACAAACTGAAGAATACAAACGTTTAATCACAAGTTTTTCGCAATTTTCAAATCGGAAAGTATGGTATTGCCGAGAGTAGGATTCCAAAAACATCAATTTATTTATTTTCCAAAGTGGTAACTCAAATAAGTTAGTGAAAAACTTATAATTTTACTATTTATTCAGAGTGCTGATAATTTGGTGCAGTGCTAGCAATTGGGTCCGTTACCCTACTGTTTTTGTATATCTTCCAGATCCCGTTGGACTTTTCCGTCACGTTTTCTACTATTTTACGCTTAATTGCAGGCACGGAGTCAAATAGCAAACATTTTGCTTCCGCTACTTCTTCAGACGAATAGGCAGAGATACAAATACGCACTAATCCCTCCTCATCCATTACATTTATTTTATTTTGTATAAATGCCAGCAGTTCACTTATAACGTTGCAATAAGCACACTTTATAACTTTTGAACTCATTTTACAAGAACTCACTCAGATGTACACGAATCAAACGTGCGCACGCTACACCTCGTGGCACCTGACCAGCGGTTTTGGGCTTAGGTGGACGTGTATAACATTCGTACCAAGTGGCATTGCTTTACTCAAAATTGACACCTCTCCTTATGAGAATTCCCTTTCAAAAACAGACTATATTAGCCATTTGATTAGAAAATATATTTTTATCGATATTGTTCGTCGGCAGAGGATTTGACACAGGTTCGGCTCTGGCGAGCGCCATCGGGCGACTTGCGAGATGTACCAAATCAAAATATACGAAAATTATTACTTACTAGCTTTCCGTCCGCGGCTTCGCCGCGTGGACTACACGGCGTTATCCCGCGGGAATGTGACTTTTTCCGGGATAAAAAGTAGCCTTTGTTCCTCTCCAGGCTACAAAGTATCAGTGTCCCAAATTACAGTCAAATCCGTTCTGCCGTTTTGGCGTGATTGAGTAACAAACATCCAAACATCTAAACATCCAAACATCTAAACTTTCACATTTATAATATTAGTAGGAAGTAGGATAAAGTAGGATTCCGACATAATATTTTCAACAATAATTTACTACTTACTAAACTTATTGTGGCTAAAGCTGAGTATAAGAGTCAGTCAAAAATTGCAAGTACCTTACTCATAAAACAGAAAATAAAATGAAAAAGAGGCAACTCATGATATTTTGCAGCAGCACACGAGATGATGCTGTCCTCACCATCTTTAAAAGTTACTTAAAAAATGAATTTGTTTAGACCAAATTCTTATCTCCCGTGCAGCCCGCCGCCCTGCCCGGAAACTTAATATAGGTACTCATTATTTAGAGCAAGAAACCAACTTTTTTTTCGATCAATCTATGAGTATTTATGGGTTGGGTGGAAGTGTAATCATCTTCGGTTAAGATATTCGTATAATTAGATATCGAACTTCACAGGGTACGATCGTTTGTTTTTAATTATACTTCATATCTCTCCCGAAGATGATTACCAACTACATGCAGATGTTTAGAGCATCGAAAAACATTAATAAAGAAACGATCATCACTGTATTTAAGCAAGTTTTTTATTAAACATCAGATATAAGACTTACTGTAAGTACATAACTCTATTATTTATTAAAATACACAGTTAGCAAAAACACAATCAGTATTAACTGTTGACGATACATTTTAGTTATAATATTTTAAAAATACATTCGAAGACTCTGTCCAGCCTGCAGCTTTTCTAATTAGTTCTAGGTTCACAAAAGTTGCATCCAACTTTGAACTCCTTTTTTACCCCCTTAGAGGGGGAATTTCTAAAAATTCTCTATTTGTGCTACCCTACACTCCCTAAGGAACATACATATCTTTCAGCTTCTTGCGCCCAGTAGTTTCGGCTGTGCGATGTCTGTAAGTCAATCAGTAACGAACAAGTTTTGTATAATTGTACATATATAAAGTCCTTCTTAAATAGTGCACATAATTTTAAGGGGTCAATGTACTCACGCATAACAACTTTTACTATGGAACCAACATTGAAAACGCGAAAAAAAAATCAGCTGTTCCATAGAAAATTGTAAATCGAATAGATCAAAATGTATGTAATGTAGAAGGACCAGGGGGGCAATTGCGTAAGCTAATCGTATTAATTTGACAGTTCATATCGTATTCAATCGGCTGCGATTTGTATGGAATGACATTTATTATGATGCAATATGAACTGTCAGATGAATACGATTGACTTTACGCAATTCCATAGCTTATATATTAAATACAAAACTTTTGCGTTACTGACTGATTGACAGACATCGCACAGCCGAAACTTCTGGGCAAAAGTTAAGCCGCATGAAAATCTTAGTAATCATTTTAAAATAATATTTTCCCAGAATTCCCACACATTTGAGGGATGTCGCCATAGTAAAAAGTTGCCACTATATTAATATCTTTCACCTGAAATACATTTCAAATCTGTTGGTCGAAAATGGGTTTTGGGGGGACATTTTGACCCATCGTCCTTCGTTTAATTCTTTTAAGTTCAAGATGAAATGATGTTTCCCATTGGACTTAGGTTCAGTAAAAATAGGGGATATAAATTGCTTTTCGCTTGGAGTAAAAGGTGAGATAAAACAATAAATAAAATTATCAATTATTTCCGATTGGTGCGGATCCGAGGTAAAAGGTATTTTATATCCCTTAATCCAAGATAAAATAGTTTTATCATTGGTAACACTAAGCCATTCATTAAAGAAATATTGAAATCTACCAGCGACTAAATTATAATTTTGTTGTACCTTCGGAAGCTAAGTCAGCGTCTCCGATTCTGGTTGCCGCCATAGTAGTTGGACCTTGTTATAGAAAACTTGATAAAATTGTATTGCTGAAGGTAGTCAGACCTCTAATAGAACTAAAATATATATTTTTTGAGACGTTCACGACTGCTTAGTATTGTATGAAATAGGTTTAAAAAACCTTTCGGTCAAATTACGTGCCCTTAATCACATTTAAAAGGCTTTCCTTTGGTGTGGATTCTTAAATGTTTAGTTAAATTACTACTTACAGAAAAGCATTTCTCACATATACTACATTTAAAAGGCTTCTCTTTGGTGTGGACTCTAAAGTGTTTAGTTAAATTACTCTTAAAAGAAAAGCATTTCTTACATATGTCACATTTGAAAGGCTTTTCCTTGTTATGGACTCTTAAGTGTGCAGTTAAACTACTCTTTTCAGAAAAGCTTTTCTCACATATATCACATTTAAAAGGCTTTTCTTTGGTGTGGACTCTAAAGTGTTTAGTTAAATTACTATTTAAAGAAAAGCATTTCTTACATATGTCACATTTAAAAGGCTTTTCCTTGTTATGGACTCTTAAGTGTGCAGTTAAAGTATTCCTTTCAGAAAAGCCTTTCTCACTTAAATCACATTTAAAACGCTTTTCTTTGGTGTGGACTCTTAAGTGTCTAGTTAAATCACTACTAAAAGTAAAGCGTTTCTCACATACATTACATTTAAAACTCTTTTCTTTGGTGTGGACTCTTAAATGTTTAGTTAAATTACCGCTTAGAGAAAAGCATTTCTCACATATGTCACATATAAAAGGCTTTTCTTTGGTGTGGACTATCAAGTGTCTAGTTAAATCACAACTAAAAGAAAAGCCTTTCTCACATATATCACATTTTAAAGGCTTTTCTTTGGTATGAACTCCTAAGTGTCTAACTAAATGACTACTTCGAGTAAAGCCTTTCTCACATATGTCACATTTAAACGGCTTTTCTTTGTTGTGGACTCTCACATGTCTAGTTAAATAAAAATTCCTAGTAAAACTTTTTATACAATATGGACATTCGTACCGACTTGTTCTGTTCCTGAATTTATTATCACGCCGATCCTTTTCTTTCGAATTGTCATTATTCTGCAATTCTTGTGACTTTAATAAGTTAGTGCTCTTACATTCATTTGTAATATCTTTACGAGTAAATTCCATGATGTGCGATGTTTTCATATGGGATTCCAAAAGAATTCTGCACTGATATTCATTTTCACAAAAATCACATGTATAAATATCCTTTGGAGGTGTAACCGTATCATTTTTATTGAATACGCTCTGATTTTGATTTTCACTAATGATATTGGAAGTAGCCATTTCAACTTCAATAAAGTATAATATTTTCTTTTTATCTTCTTTGTTTTCTCTAGGTTTTTCATCTTTCTCGGTTTTAATTAAATGTGTTTGAATGTTGACCAATTCGTTTTCTGCTTCATTTTCTTCTAACTTCGGTTTCTCAGGTAGTGCAGCACCTGTTAATTATAAAATGGAACAGTGCAATTAAAATTTTGTCTCAATTTGACTCAAAAACTCGCTGCTAGAAATTCTGTCTACAAAGTTCAAGGACTCGAATGCAAGCAAATAACTTAAACGACTCATGAGTTGTAACACTTGTAATGATTTCTAAACAATACTATTCTAATTACAACTAGGATTCAGGGGTTCAAGGCTCTAAAGCAGGGTACTCACCTAGCTGTGTAACACGCAACGTAAGTGTTACTGTACCAACCTGCGAGTAAGTCGGCTCGTCCACGGTCACCGCGTAACCAGCTACGAGCTCCCGGATTCGCAGTGCTCGTGGCGAAATCACGCCGACAACATTCTATCCACTCCATGATTACGTTAGTTTGAAGTTCGCGTCGCGCCTACGTACTCACTGCACAAGCGGTCTTGTCGCCGGCCACGAGCACACTGCGAGCCGCCTTTGTGTTCACAGCGATACCGCCACTCGGCGGGTCACTGCGAGCTTACTGCGAACCACGCGCGAGCGGCTCGCAGCGAGCTCGTGCCTACGTACTCACTTGATACAGTAGCAGTTACGTTACGTATTACACAGCTCGGTGAGTACCCTGCTTTATGATACCCTGTACCCTTAGCACGCAACACTATCGTTATCGTTGTACAGCGTGTTACGCCCGTTTAGATGAATGTTATTTAGTTATAAGGTGCAGAAAGATAAAATACCGGAATAATAAACACGATTTGTTTCTGAACACAGTAAGGCACAATAGTTAGTTTAAGTGGTTCACACGCGACGTAGCCCAGTCAACGAAGAGATATAGAGGGAAATGTTTGGAACACAATTTTTGACTTTGTAACTTTGTTTGGGCTAGTTAGGAGGTAAACATATCAAAAGTCCCCGCCCGTAGCCCTTAAGCCAAGGGAAGGGGGGGGGTTTGAAGGTCTCATTTTTGGTCATATATCTCAAAAACTATTCGTCCCAGCAACATATTTACTATGTGCATAATGAAAGCTGATTAAATTTGCTACAACTTCTATTCGGTCAAGTTTTTCGATATCTTATATAGTTTTCGAGATGTCGGCTCTTGAAAGTCTGAAATTATATAAAAAATATTTTTGCTTCACATTTCACCTTTTGACCGGATAACTTTCCAACGATGCGCCGAAAAACTAAATGCTAGCCATACAATCGTAGAGCATTAAATTCTCTTCAATAATACATTACTCTACTACTAGCGCTACCCCCGCGACTTCGTCCCCGTGGAATTGAGTTCACAAAGTTTCATACAAACTTTGAACCCCTTTTTTACCTCTTTAGAGGGGGAATTTCCAAAAATCCTCTACCCTACACTCCCCAAGGAACATACATGTCAAATTTCAGCTTCTTGAGCCAAGTAGTTTCGGCTGTGCGATGTCTGTCAGTCAGCCAGTAACGCAAAAGTTTTATATATATCTGTACAATTATACAAGTTGACTGTACTGTGCGATGATCGCAAAGCCGAAACTACTGGGCGCAAAAAGCTGAAATTTGATATGTACTTAGTTTCTTAGGGAGTGTAAGGTAGCACTAAGAGAGAATTTTTGGAAATTCCCCCTCTAAGCGGGTAAAAAAGGGGGTTTGTATGCAACTTTTGTGAACTCAATTCCACGGGGACAAAGTTGCGGGAGGAGCGCTAGTAGTAAAATAATATATTATTGAAGAGAATTGGGTGATTGACTGTTGTTGAAATGTAGATATTTAATTATGACATGCGAAAATATAACATTATTGAATAACAAATATGAAGAAAGAAATTCAATATGTATTATAACAAGCGAATTATGAGCTACTTAATTGTGACTCTAGCTATCTCTTTATAAAACGAAATTTTCTATGGCGAGAGTATGGCCAGTATGGCGCTATAGAAACGTGACGTCACGTTTCTATAGCGCTCTCCTTGTCTGATTAGTAAGTTTGATGCTCTATATCGCTGAAAATATGCAAGATATTTGAAAATAAATACCTATGTTGTGTTGCTACTAGATAAATGAACATTTTAAGTCAATTAAAAAATATCAGTCAAATACCCAATTTAATGCTCTACAACCCTGTGGACAGCTTTTATTTTGCGCATAGTGAACATGTCGCTGGGACGCGTAGTTTCTGAGATATAATCTAAAAACCAAAAAATTAGACCTTCAAACCCCCCGTTTGAAGGATGGTATAGTATACTATTTGATTACCATAACAACAGTTTTATGAGCTAAGGCTGCTGGAGTCTTGACATTGACCATTGCACTATTTAATGAAACAAAATAATCAAAAAACGCTGTTTGGTGTATACAGGGTGGATTTTTGAGGCAGTACATTAAGGGTTACACACACACACACACACCATTATAAAAAATAATAAAATAAAATGTTTTTGTCTCCCAAACAAAGGTCATTACATCGAGATAACGGTAATATAATACGAGGGGAGGTCAATAAGTTCGCGGAATAGGAAGGATGGAGGAGGCAGGTTTATTTGTCCAGCTAGGTATTGATTGAGCACCTCATCATAAGAATATATTCCAAATTTGAACGTAATCGGGTCATTAATATTTTAGTTATTTAGGGTGCAAGCAAGTCGGTAGGGAAGACAAAAACAAATAGAGATTTTTTTCGAATGTTATCGTCGGCCTTTGAAGCTCTGTGGAGAGATTAAGAATGAAGTCACGGTCCAAATTAATACTGAAGGTGAAAGCTATGTTCACCACCATAATCCTAGTCGAAGAAGGAGTCGATACAATGGTATAAAAAAGACATTCCACCGCCAAAGAGGGCCGAGTTGGATAATAAGGCGGGAAAATGATTGCGACTGTTTTTTTGTGTATTTTACTCATCGACTATAAAGAATGCGGTGTTAATAGAACCGTACAAAACTAAGCTTGATTTATTAGAACATTTGGAGGGGTCCATTAAAGAAAAAATATGAGAAAAGGTTTGCTCCTTTGGCATGAAATGCATCTGCACACGAGAGTCACATTGCAACGGCGTTTATTCACCAATGAGGCTTCGAACAACTTTATCAACCTTTGTATAGTCCAGACCGGTCCCAAGCAACTATTTAAAATTTATTGCAATAAGAAAAAGTTGCTTGGAAAAAAAATATACGGTGACTTATAGTAGTCTAGTGCAGTTTTGTGAAAAAGTCGTCTAAATCGTGAGTTTTAATTGCCACTCCTCTAAATAGTCCAACGATATCCAACGAATCCAACGATACCAGTCGCTGGACTGGTATCGTTGGATTCGTCGTGGTCTACAGATTACGAAACTGTGAGTCGTAATGTAAATTTTTGGTAGAGGGGGGAGGTAGGGGGGTTAAAGATGGCGGATAAGCGACTCCTCTAAATATATTTAGAGGAGTGGCAATTAAAATTTTTACCCTTAGTACTAGGCTGAACTAGACTATAGGTGAAGTCGGTAATTCCCACTCAAATAATATTTTTTTTTTTCGAATCAGTCATAAATTTTTATGAGCTATTTCAGAAACGTATTTGGGGTACTTAATAAAGAAATATACTTGAAGGAAAAAAATATTTGGTATTTAACTTCAACCGATTTCTTCCCCATTCCGCGGACTTATTGACCTCCCCTCGTATATAGTACGGGTCCCAATGTAAAATAAATTCATTTCCGTGGGACTCACCCCCGCCACACGGACCACCGGTATGCACTTATTCGGCATGACCTCCTGAACCCAAAAAGTGCGGTAGTCACTTCGTAGGGGCACGGAGGGGGCAGCCATGACGCAACAATGCTTATAGTTACCATTATGTTAATAACCAAACCGTTACAGTTACAGCTAGACCATCCATAACTTTTAGGGTATACAATAAAATACCAACAAAAAATAAAATGTATCAAGCCAATCGATCATATCTAGTGATGGGCAGTGGATAAATACTCAAAGAGTAAATACTCGGATATTTATCGAAAATGGATAAATACTCGTTTTTATCCGTATTTATCTGATATTTACTCAAAATCACGGATAAATATCTTTTTAGCTGTATCCACCCACAACTTTTGTTTTGCTGGACTAGATTTGACGAATGTGGGCCGCTTTTTATGGAACTCGGTTATTGAAACTATTTTGACAAGAAAACAGCAACGCAATGTTAAAAATATTAAATTCAAGATTCAAGATTCAAATTTGTTTATTCAATTTAGATTGTTATTTACAATACTTGTGAACGTCATAGAAGCTACGCCATCGGTTCGCAAACCCTACAGCGGGAGGCCTTGGAGAAGAACCGGCAAGAAACTCCAAGGGTTGTTTTTTTCTCCCTGTTTTATTTCATACAGAGTCGTCAAATTGAAAAATGACCTTAACATGGTATGACTAAGGTCAGTTTCCATCACAATTACACAATGGGTTATGATAAATACAGTTAAGTATAGGCGAACTAATGATAAATAATCCAAGATGGCGGCTAACTTTTTTGTTAGAGGGCTGATTTTGATGAAACTCGGTTTCAGGTACTATTTTGACAAGAAAACAGCAACGCAATGTCAAAAATGACAAAAAGTCGAGTTTCATCAAAATCAGCCCACAAACAAAGAATTTGGCTGCCATCTTGGACGACAGATTTGGCGCAGGGGTAAACTACCTGCCTTCTGCGCCAGAGGTCTCGGGTTCGATTCCCGAACAAGACAAATATTTGTGTGCATGAACACGTCTATTTGTCTTGGTCTGGGTGTTTTCTATGTATATTAAGTATGTATTTACAAACAAAAAGTATTTAAGTATATATTAATCCGTTATCAACTTCACGTAGACACAGTTTCTTAAGAAATTAACTACGGGCTTAGATAATTGGTGTGATTGTAAAAAAAAAAAAACTTTGATTTTTTAATATTTTTGACATTGCGTTGCTGTTTTCTTGTCAAAATAGTACCAAAATCCAAAACCAAGGTACCAAATCTTGTCGTAATAGAGTCGGGTATACCACTATTTTTTTAACCAGCGAAAAATAACTTTGTTTTTCATAGTGTCTACAGACACTGCCGCCAGCGCCCTCTATAATAATGCATAGCGCCATCTGCGCACTAATTTAGAAACTATTGTATGATAATTTACTCTATGGCTAATTTGGAGACGATGAATTTGAGATGGGGTACTGGCAACACCATTCTTTTTTTTTTCTCTCTGGTTTTGCACCTGAATAAAGGAACGACGAAATTGCATTGGAATCCAGAATTATTATTGCTTCGGACCCACTTATTCCCGATCGATCAGGAACACATAGTGTCCTTTATTTTCGATTTTTCAATAATAAAAATTGCATTGTGAATGCAAGAAGAGAAAATATAAATAACTTGAATTAGATAGTTATTTTGCTGTTATTCATTATTTGTCATTTAAAAACGCAGAAACACATATTTTATCTTAAAAATACTAATTACCTACATTCTAATTTCAAAATTTACGTTAAATAGAAATAAAAATGTTCAAAGAGTATTTATCCGCCTTGTTGGATAAATACTCGAGTAAAAATGGATATTTATGAGTATTTATCCATTTTGAGTATTTATCCGGATAAAAACCCATCACTAATCATATCTCATGTGGGAATCAAATTACTCTATGGAACCATTTAAGGTACGAGTACTAGAAACGACAGATATCGCCAAAAACTTTTCCCATACATTTCGGTAAGGAGTGTCAAATTTCTAAATTGGCCAAACTTCTTGTCTTGGGTAGGGCTGGCGTAAAGTCAAAGTAAATAGTACAGTGCCACAAACTTTGCTGTGCCGGTGGCCAAAATGTGAAACTAACGTGATTTTTTTTAATGTCATTTTGCTGTCAAGTTGATGTCCAACCATAGCGCTGCTGGCGGCTGAAGTTCTTAGAAGTCAGGGCCGGTTAAATTACTACAAAAAAAAAGAAAAACGTACGTAGCGCCGCTGTCACCGGCAAAGAAAATGTTGTGGCACTGTATATTTCATTACAAGTGCGGAAAGCCTGTCATTGCAAAGAGTTCCGACAAATGTCTACCCGAGCCGAGGCGCAGCCGAAGGTGAGGGTTGACAGTCGGAACAAGTTGCAATGACGGTTCCGCACATGTACTGAACAACTATTTTTAATACAGTTGCGAAAAAATTAAGCATCACTACATAGTATAAAACAAAGTCGCTTTCGCTTTCCCTATGTCCCTTTGTATGCTTAAATCTTTGAAACTACGCAACGGATTTTGATGCGTTTTTTTTTAAAAGATAGAGTGATTCAAGAGGAAGGTTTATATGTACTTTTTATCCCGATATTCCCACGGGAACGGGAACCACGCGGGTGAAACCGCGGGCGGCCGCTAGTTTTAAATAAAATAATAAAACACAATAAACTCAACTAACTAATCGTAAAAGAATATTTAAGCAGAGACTTTTTTTGTTTTCTTCACCCATTCTGGGTTGGCAAAGGAAACTATGATCATACAGCCAAGGCTTCAGTAGAATTTTTTTATTGATAAGAAATGAAAATAAAATTAAATGAGATGAAATGAAATGAAACCTAACAAAAGCAATCCGAATCCTACAGGAGCGCCTTTCCTTATTTCTCTCTTTTACTACATCGTTTTCCATTAAAGCCATATTATTGCACTAATAAGAATAAGAATAAGAATAAGAATAATTTATTGACTCACACAAACATAAAAATATATACAGAATAAAATTAAAAACAAAACTACAGCCAGTTTAGTGTGTAGTCAACTAGGCCCCCACCTCAGCATAATGTTGCGACGGCAAAAAAGAAATTTACCGCCGCAACGCTGGTATTCTGGGGGAGCCTATCCGGTGACACTAACATACAAAAAATGCAAACTAAAAACTAAAAGAAAAAAAAGGTAAACAACAAAAGAAAAAAAAGTCAATTACTTTAAAATACAAAAACAAAACAATGACTGTGTAACAAACCAAAGCCGGCAAAAAATGCAAAATAATAATAATTAAAGTACACACACACAACAAACTCCTATAAGCAGATACTATGGTAAATAGTGCACGTCATACCATACTTAGTAATCTGTGGTCATACAGCCAATTTTATATATTTTTTATATTCATAAATTTAATTTGGCCGATACTAATATTAATTTAATGTAAGTATATTAAAATTAAGTACCTACTTTTAAATCTGATATTGAAACAAATTAGTAGCTTCTTTTTAGAAATATTTGCATGTATCATAAAAGCTTCTATGATTTTTTTTTTGTAAAAACTTCGTGGTTGGTTTTTTCTTTTTTAATAGACAATATTTTCACAGTTGGGAAAGAAAACGCACGAGTTCGGGAAAGGTAAAGAAAAAGTTCGAGTGTGTAATAGCCCTCATCCCGAACGCTATACGTCCCTGCAATACGCCACTTTTTGAGCAACTGTATTAAAAAAGAAGTTTTACTAAGTTTTTTTAATTCTGAAGTTGTAGATTATGCCTGCGTGTGAAGCCGGTGTTATGCCTTACCGTAGTTAGTCTTTTGATCACAGAAAGAAATAGTAGCAAAATTTTTTGAGGGCCTACTCTGAAACGCAAGACCCGAAACTTCGGTATACCCGTCCCTCTCACGCTCTAGTCGGGACAGAATCGAGTGAAAGGGGCGGGGCTAACCGAAGTTTCGGATTAGCGTTTCAGAGTAGAGTCCCTGATTGGGGAGGTAATGATCAAAATGACAGGAAAAAAACAACTGGTTATCTATTCGTATTATTTGAAAATTGTACTATATGCTGGAATACAAAACGACTAACATCAGTGGCTGCCCTGAAGCTGATTATATGGCACTGTAACACTGTAATGTAAAAAACACATTTGGCCAAATGTTACCCAAAATGCCGCTAGAATAATTTAAATGGCCATTATAGAGAAAAGTGAACCAGTCTAGTTGTGGTCGATGTCGATGAGACGGGTCGATTTTTTTCTAAATACTTCGTTTTCCATTTTTCAATATTAAAAATTGCATTGTAACTGCAAAAAAAGTAAAACTTTAAATAACTTAAAATCTTTCATTGTTATAATAATAGTATAGATAATTTAAAACTTTATTTATCAACAAAATTCGTTCTCAATAAAAATACTTAATCCGTTTTCGAACTTACAATTCTAGATTGTGATAAATTTTAAAGTCGTGAGTCTGTTGTTACTCTGTAAATTAGAAAATATAAATATATTTAGATACCAAAGTCATTATCATGTTTTCCTTTACGTATCGGACTATTTTACGCACCTAACCGGTTCATCAGATGAGCCCTCTGAGTACTGAATCCTATGGAGATGGCATATTGTTCTATATGAACTATCGGTTATACAAATATGAGCTAAATCGACATTGTACTCATAAACCTATAGCCATCTTGTTCTATCTTACCTCCAATACTTCATGTAAAAAGAGACAGCAATATATTTATTCGACCTATTTTTTGGCAACATTGAAACGTGACGTCATCGTAATGCATGATTGAAGCCGGTCGCCATTTAGGTTTCTCGGTATGTGAGCTGTCAACGCGAGTTGTATTTGCAGTGTTTTGTGATAAAAGTCTTTTAATTTGAGACTTTCATGTGAATAAAAGGTATTAATAAGTGAGAGAAAGCAACAAGGAACATGTCTAATTGCAGTGTGGTAGTTTGTGGCATCAAAAAAAGTGAAAATCGTCCAAACATTTCATTACACCGGTACGTACTATTTATTTTGCAAAAACACCAAAAAAATACAATAAATGGCTTGTTTTTTGGTTTTCCTGTGAATAGTTTACTTAGAATTCATATCAAATGTAGCTTACTACTTATTTTGGTGAGTTTTGTTGGTGTATTACAAGAAAATATAAATCTGTTTGTTTTGCGCTAGAGTTGCCCTTACCTATAGCATTTTTCTTATCGAATTATCGATGTTTTCAAATTTCAAGTGTAAATTGAGTGTATTAATTTTAAACTGTTTTTATTGTTTTAGGTTGCCTAAAAATAACAAAAAAAGAAAAATATGGCTGGATACAATGCGAAAGGAAAATTTAAAGACTCGTACGAAAACTATTTTTATGTGCTATTTTCATTTTGAAGAACAGTTTCAAACGTCAACGACAGTTTAAGTTTTGAAAATGGCAAAATCTAAATTATAGTGCGACAACGTTTTCTGTTCCGGTTGCCAAAAACTGGATACTTATATATAAAGTGTTTTTTTAATGTCATTTTGCTGTAAAGTTGTTGTCCAACTTACATTCATTCTAGCACATTAAAAGTAAGTATATTTTTTACCACTAGATGTCGCTTCGCTATATTCTAAATATATAAAAAAATGCTTGCTAGTAAAGATCTCGATTCAAACTGTTTATTATTTTATTACTAAATAATGCTTGTTTTTTTTTTTAGACATTTCTTTTTTTCTATGGTAGGTAGGTACCTAGTAGGCATTCTCCTTTGTGATTTATATTGTAATGTGTTTTATGTAAAAAAAAACAATCCTTGTTGTATAAACATAATAGGTTTTAACAATATGGAGCTTTTTGGTTTTTTTCATTACCTTTTTTTACTTAAACTGGTTCTCGCGACCTTTGATCTGGAATTCTATGGAGGTCTCGCATGTGTATAGACGCGTGACTCGGAAAACATAAAAAATTTGATCATAAAATTGCAGTTTCTAAGTAAAGGCGAGTAGAGCCGACAAGTGGGGCGCCCTCAATCAAATTTATTGCTCGCTAAGTATTAATGTATCTACAATCGTACAGATTGAAGCTAAGGTCGTGTAGTTTATTTACAAACTATAACCTCAGTAAAATATAGTAGGTTGGTCTTTTATCTACTACTACTGCAACATGAACTATATTTTACTAAGGTTAGTTTGTAAATAAACTACAGGACCTTATTTTTAATCTGTATCTGCGTTTGAATTTTTCATACATTATGTACTTAACAAGCAATAAATTTAATAATAACATGCGGTTCCTTGCGGTTTTACCCGCATGGTACTCGTTCCCATGGGAATATCACGATAAAATATAGCTTATGTCACTCGGAAGGAATGTAGCTTTCTAATGGTCAAAGAAATTTCTAAATTAGTCCAGTAGTTTTGGAACCTATTAAATTCAAACAACAACCAATCAAATCTTTCCTGTTTACGATATTACTATAGATGAGGAAGCACTTGGCGGCTCTTCTCGCCTTGAAGCCCCCAGTACAGGATGGCCACTCCTGTTCGTCGACCATGATGGGCCATCATGTACAGGGCTGGTTTGCGTTGCTCGCAGTCGCAGACGGCAATCACACGCAAACCGCCCCTGTACACGATGGCCCATCATGGTCTGGGGGGTGGGGGCTTTACAGTTGTTGCGTCTCACGCGCGCGGTCGGGCCAATGATTGTGTGCGTACATGCACAAACACATACACATTGTGTCATTGTCATAAAGAACTTAATTAAGTGCAAATGTAGGTATGATTTAAGCACATTATTAAGTTTTATTATTCTAAAAAACTAGGTATATAATTATACACTATAATTCCGTTTTAAATAATCGAGGTGATTACGAAACTGCTTTTATAAAATATAGGGTGATATAAGTACAGTGGGTGGCCAAATTATTAGGGACAGTGCTCATATTTATGTAATATATAGTTTGTAATATTAGTTTCTGTAAATTATGTTGTTTTTTAAAGTTTATTTTGTTTGATATTGCTACTGGTATCTTTATTATTGTTTTTGGCAAGTGGCTACACAGGATATGCGATTCATCTGTCGATAATGTGACATTTCTCCCCATATAGATATTTTTTCAAAAATGCGCGGTTTTGTAGTGTTTTTGTTTGTTATATTTTTTATTAGTTTTGACCGACTTTCTTGTCCTAAATAACCATATAAGGTAACTAATTGTTCATAAAACAACATTCTTGCTGTTTTGTCTATGAATTTACATTGTATTAATGTCTTCTCGACGCGATAACTTTCATTTTCTAGTTTTTTTTTGAAAAGTTAAGGCTGGATTGTCTCCAAGAAAATGTAAAGAGATACAAACGTTGTCACAGCATTGTACACATTCCCAAAGAGACATAGCAGCTATTGCTGGGGTTTCAAAGTCTGCCGTTAATATAATAAAAACTAAAATTTACAACAGAAAACCTCTAGAAGCAAATCGCGATGGCAAATGTGTCAGGAAAAGGATCACCACTCTTCATACTGATAGAAAAATCAGAGACATCTGCCTCAAAAATCATAAAAAGAGCGTTGCTCGTTTGACCATGATGATGAACGACGATGGTGTAAATATTTCGGAGAGGACAATACGGAGGCGGTTGGTCAAACAGAATCTGATGGGTCGGGGCAACCTACCAAAAAACCACGCCTAAGTCCTAACCGATCCTATGAAAAAGAAAATACTGCACTGGGCTAGACAACATCAAAATATAACTGTTGCAGGTTGGAGTCGAATAATTAAAACTTTTTTGAGTAGTTTAAATAGGTCTTTAACGATTTTCTTCTATAAATTCTGTAATTTTACAGGTGTGTTTTTCCGACGAGTCAACATTTCAAGTTTTGGTTGACAAAAGTTCTTTTGTGAGACGACGACGCCCTGGGAAAAAATCCACGCAGATTGCCTAGTGGAGAGTGGAGAGGGTTAAACACCCGGTTAGTGTCATGGTGTAGTCTGGCATCTCAGCCAAAGGCATGGGGCGCCTATACATTGTTAAAAGGACCATGAACCAAGACCAGTACAAGCAACTCATAGAAACTCGTACTGCCGTAGGTTTTTTAATGGCTACCTGATAACTTCTACATCTTTATGCATGACTCTACATCTTGCCATAAAGCCAGAAGTGTGACTGCATTCTTGGATAATAGAAATTTCTCTTTTTTGCCACGGCCTGGGAAATCGCCAGAAATAAACCCCATAGTTCTCTATGTGGGAACTCACCAGACTGGTGATGGCGAAGGAACTAATTTACACCAAACGGCAGTTGATAGAAACTATCATCCGAGAATGAAAAAACAACCTCACACTACAGGAAAATGCAAAAGCGTGCATTAAGAGCATTGCAGCAAAAGGCGACATTACAAAATACATATTAAAACTTACTTTATTTACGTCTATCAGTATAATATATACTTATACAAAGAAACTATAACAGTTTTGTATATTTATTTTTAGTTTTTATGATCTCAATAGAATACAAAATCATTTAAAAAATACATAAGAGACCTACAACCAATCATTTGTTACAGAAATTCAACTGAACTGTAAAAATAAAAAATCTCAGTACTGTCCCTAATAATTTGGCCACCTATGGTAGGTAGTCACAAAAATCCTTGTATAGATTCTATAACTTCATCAATAAATATATCGATGTACAAATAGGGCAGCACTACGGAAAGGCGCCATTTTGGTTTCTCGGTATGTGTGCTTGTGTGTGTGTGTATGCTTCAATTTTTCGTAGGTATGCCATCTCCATAGGATTCAGTACTCAGAGGATGAGCCTATGTTTTGAAGTGAAGTGCCAACCACTAGTGCATTTACCTTATACCTAAATAGAAAAATAATTATTTTTCAATGTTGCTCAGCCTGCATACTGATTTGTTGAAATATCGTGAATGGGTAGGTAAGATGGGTAAATTTTAATTACTAGAGCGCGCGACTGGAGCGTTTTTGGAGCTAGTTACAGTACATTTTTTCATATTAAAGATTAGTTTTCGATTTTGACCGCTTGCACTCTAGGTACTGATTGTACTGGAACGAGTTTATTCTCTTTGTCTTCAAAATTTTCTGTCGTAGAGTCCGTGTCAGATAATTCTGCGCGTGACTGATGCGTTTTTGGCGCTAGTTACAGTACAAGGGTAAGTAAATAAATTAGTATTCAATTCTGCCCGCTCGCAGAGTACCTACATATCTAGCGTGCACTGATCTCTATTATACCACTGGATAGGCTGTCTCCATACAAATGACAGCTAATTTTGTATAACAATTTGAAGCGCTACTAGTGTCACTACGAGGGTGCTGAGAACTAATTTTGACGTGAGATTGTGACAGCCGCGAGATTTTTAAAAGTATTTATTTTATTTTGTGTTATTTTGGTGTGATTTCATATTTAATTCTGAAAGTTATTGTGAAAGTTAAGCTCATAAACATGAGGAAATGTGTGTTTGTAAAACTCGGTACGAAAAAAGGGAGAAAAAGGTCATTTCACAGGTGAGTGTATTAAATTGTTGTTTTTAGTCAAAATTGACCTAAAACTGTGTTTAAAGCATTTGATTACTATCTGAAAATTGTTTGCAATGATATCTTATCAATATCTAGGCATTATAATGATGAATTTTGAGAGAATTATGAAAAAAATGTTTTGTTTATAATTCACTAGTGATTGACAAATTCTTATCGATAAAATGTCGATATTCAATACCAAAAGTTGATAGAGCTCAGGCTGATTCAGTAGCTGTTGTACACCCGTCTTCGTTATGGTAGTACCTAGCTCTCCGCTCGCGGCTTCGCCCGTGTGAACTACACGACGTTATCCCGTGGGAATGTGATATTTTTGCGGAATAAAAAGTAATAAGTAGCCTATGTTCCTCTCCAGGCAACAAAATATCTGTCTTAAATTTCAGCCAAATCTGTTCAGTCGTTATGGCGTGATTGATTAACACATAGTTCCTACTTTTATATTAAACCGACCTCTATCTACCTAATCCTAAAACTAAACTACTTCTTTAAAAAAAATATGAGTAGCATAAAAAAAATAAAACCTAAGTCGACCCCACATGCTATACGAGGTCGATTTATTCGACAATTGAAATTCGAGTCTTATAATACGTATGCAGAAAATAGTCGTGGTTTTAGTAATAAATCTTTTTTTGTTTTAAATTACACTTGTAGATCTTAATTAAAATTTGATCAATTATTTTTGCAGAGTTCCTTCCGAATTGAGTCTAAGAAACAGGTGGTTAGAAAATATGAAAGCCCTAAACTGGACCCCGAAGGAAACAGATTCACTTTCTTCAAAACATTTTGACACCTAGTGTTTCTTCACACATAACACCTTTTTTTAAAATAAACTTGTTACTTGAGCAGTACTTATTTCTGTTTTTTATTTTGTATAAGCTACCCCTTTATAACATGAATTAAGTAATATAACGTCAATTAAGGCTGTAGTTGTGTGTGTCAGTAAACGGTACGGATACGTACCTTGTAGTACCTCGATGGAAAAAAGAGTACCACAGTATTTCAACAGTTTTATCACATTTTTGGTGGCCGAGCTGCAACGCATAGGACCCAACCCGGCCACGCTTCTATCGAAATAAATAGTAAGTTTATGATGGTACCTATCCTGTACCAACGATAATGTGTCCGTTTTCCCGTTAAATTTGCAATAAAATAAATTTTTAGGTTATCGAAATTTCTGACAAAAAACGCCTGACATTATTGATTGATCGACACAAGACGTCAAATTACGTATATTGCTCAATCATGAATGTCAGGCGTTTTTTGTCAGAAATTTCGATGCCCAAAACATTTATTTAATTACGATTTTAAAGGAAAAACGGACACATTTCCGTTGGTACAGAATAGGTACCATCAGCCTGTACCAAATTTGCATCATAAACTTAGTACTTATTTCGATAGAAGCGTGGCCGGGGACCGGCCACCAAAAATGTGTTTCACTGATGAAATGCTGTGGTACTCTTTTTTTCCATCGAGGTACTACGAGGTACGTATCCGTACCGTTTACAGCCTTAATTGACGCCGCCGCCCCGGCGCCGTGGCCGGGCCAGAACGTAACACACGTATTTACAAACAAAAAAGTATTTAAGTATATATTATCCGTAATCAAGTTCATGTAGACAGTTTCTTAAGAAATTTACTATGGGCTTAGATTGTTAAAAAATATATATTTGTCGGCGCCTGGCCGATATCAATAATTAGGTTCGTAATAACTTACAAGCTATTGTTATTTATTGCCTATAATATTTGAGTTCTACGGAAAATACCTCTTGTTAGGATTTAAGAGCCAAGTGTTAAGATATTGATTTGACGTTCTGGGAACGAACGGTGTTATCACACACTGAATGTGGTCGAGGGCCCGCAATTAATAATGATTTATGAGACATTTATAAAAAACTATGGGATGCGAACTTGTTGCATATGAGCTTTGGAGCTTGGCATTCGGTTTACAGACGTTGCACGGTTAAAGCGTGGCCCACGAACTCATAATTCGTTTCCTAAAACCTAGTCTTAGAAAGAATGTCAATAGGATATCTAGATCGTCACTTAAAGTCAGTGTTAATCGCAGTTACTAGATTTGATATTAATATCAACCTTTTTGTAAAGCATTCGCTAGCGTTTCCCTTTGCCCACAATCATAAGCTCGTAATAAATAATGGTAACCCATCCTGATACAGTTCTAGGGCCTCACGCTGCGACATCAGAAACTGGGATTCACGCCGCGAGTGCTAAGTGTTGCTGGTCATTTAAAATGAACACTAGAAGTCTAGAAATGATCTTCTTGGGCAAGTTAGTTTTAACCGCTCATTAGTTGATTTATTTAGGTAGTTAAAGTGTAATTTGACAATAATTGAGCGGGATGTGTGTGTGTGCTATGTTTTATGAACAATTCTCCGCGAACGAGTGAAGCAGAGTCGAGCCTCAACTTGGTGAATACGGTCAGTCGTTCCATTTTTATGTTGGAGGTGTCCAATCTTTTTTTGCAGAGTGACTAAAATGTAGACACAAGTACTCAATAAAATATCGTGATAAAATGATTTGACAGATTTTGTGTTTACATTGTTAAATAACTGCCGGAGGTCCCGGGTTCGATTCCCAGTGGGCATGCTTTGGTGTTAAGTACTTGATTTGGGTCCGCCGGCTATTTGTCGCCATTTGTCAGAGTTTTGCTATTTAGTTTGTTGTTTTTAGATAGAAATAAGAAAGTTTTTTTGGACTGAATCCACTGTTTGTGGATTCCGGGAACATCCTTGTCATTATTTTGACATCGTGAATGATGATTGCGCGGCATTTATTTACCTATCACAATAACCCTTTGAATTTTATGTTGTTGGAAACTTCTTAACATGTCTTGTTTAAGAATTATTTTACCATTGTTCATTGATTGTGTATGATTTGTAAACTTATACTCTAGCTAAGATCGTAAGAGTTCAATTATGATCCCAAAGTTTAGGACTGATCTACAAGGTGAGTATGTTTACACAAAAATATGAACGTATTTTACAATTACGTTAATAAAAATGGAAACAAAAAAATGTGTAACGTGTTGCAATAAAATATGTGATAAAATAACCTTTGACGCCTGACCGGTTGAATGGGGCCTGAGAGCAATGGAAAGTCTATTGTGTCTCATTTCTGGAGCGTTGAAGGAATAAGTAACAAAACAATTTAAAAGTTACGTCCTAAAATGTCAGTAATTTTTTGTAGAGTTAAAAAAAAAATCTGTCGTAAGTTTTTATTAAACTCTCTTTCCAGAAATGTGTAATCATTTGTTAGTTTGTTTTAAGTGGTGTTCTTGCGTTCACTCGAAACCACAGCAAAAAAATCAGAGTGCACACCTCGCCCTGCGTGATAAGTAGGTAATGTTTGCCCTTTGGACATCTGTGCATAGCAAAAAAAAAGGTCGAAAAACAACAGTTCTTATAATATCCCATGTAATATTCATGCTGCTTTATGCTTCATTAAAATGTAACTTTTGAAACAGAATACTAAATAGTAGTAGTACTTTTGATTAAAACTATTTCGGTTTGCTTAAATGAATTTGTTGCAACTAAGTTATTGATAATGATAAGTAATGAGAGCACCAGTCTTATTTCAAACATTTTCTTAAAATGTAATTCACACGTCATCTTCATTGCAATAGCTGTGAAGTATGTGCGTACTTTATTTTAAGGAAATTAATGATGACGATGCACTTAATAAACATTTTTAACTACCTAATGTCGGGTAAAGTAAACTGGTATCATCTGTCGCACACACGGAAGCAAGCACTGCCGCCGTGTTTAGATGATGCGATAATGATCCAACTAATGCAAATTAGATTATGATAAAATTTTAGAAAAAAATATCAAGCGACATTCCTTAGTATGAATCTCAAGAATTTACTACTTGAATGCCACTTTTACGCGTTTTCAGCATTATGATTATGACAAGAAGAATAATTATTGCTCGTTAAAAAAATCATAGGTACGAATATTCTCCAGCAAATTCGGAGGTTTTTTTATGCCTGAATTATTATTATTGTTTGATGATCTATTCCAGTTTGTGTGATATAGATTATTGGAATCGTAATGTTAGGTCTCAAATAAAACAAATAGAAAAAAAATCGTTGAGATATAAGTGCCTGCGTGGTGGAGTAGCCGTAATGGAAAGTTTATTTTGGTTTCCGGTTACGAGTTTGGTTTCCATGTAGGTCTCGTGAATCTTCGTTGATAGCACTTTTATGATGAAAAGGAGTGTTTGGTCATAATGCGTATCATTTTAATGCTAAGTTATTCCAGAAATATGAAATGGTGTCTCCTGTGTTCACGTAAAGTTGGTCGCGCTATGACCTTAGAAAGACAAGTGACTGTACTAAACAATTTTGCTGTAATACTATTTAAGGCACCTGACAGGGTGTAATTTTTGTGTAATACCTAGATACTGTTCATAGAGCATTATAATGTAGGTTTTATAAAGGAACATAAGTTTAAGCAGAACTTGATAAATAAAAGTTTAGTGATTGATAATAAAAGGCAGTAAGTGAGTAATGATGACAATTATAAATTTTGGTATTTTTTTTCTTAAACCATGATTGCTTTTTGAAAATTAAACGTCAGGAATAGCCATTGTCGGCGATAATTATGTAATGTAATAACGAATTAGTGTAATATTGAATGTGGAAAATGGATATGTTGGATAAGATATTTTCACAATCATAGATTATGCTGGTAAACATGACTATGAATAGATTACGAGTATACTCACTACCTATGCTTGTTGTCGATCGTAGGTCCCATTCCTAACCCAGGTTAACTGGTCGGAGACTGCGCGGCGATAATGAGTAATGGGTAGGTTGCAGTAATTGTCGGTAGATCGAAAGTATTCCTATGGTGGACTGTGTGTCCTGTGTTATCGGCAGAGTTCCGATGGTGGACTGTGTGTCCTGTGATATCGGCAGAGTTCCGATGGTGGACTGTGTGTCCTGTGATATCGGCAGAGTTCCGATGGTGGACTGTGTGTCCTGTGATATCGGCAGAGTTCCGATGGTGGACTGTGTGTCCTGTGATATCGGCAGAGTTCCGATGGTGGACTGTGTGTCCTGTGATATCGGCAGAGTTCCGATGGTGGACTGTGTGTCCTGTGATATCGGCAGAGTTCCGATGGTGGACTGTGTGTCCTGTGATATCGGCAGAGTTCCGATGGTGGACTGTGTGTCCTGTGATATCGGCAGAGTTCCGATGGTGGACTGTGTGTCCTGTGATATCGGCAGAGATCCGATGGTGGACTGTGTGTCCTGTGATATCGGCAGAGTTCCGATGGTGGACTGTGTGTCCTGTGATATCGGATGTGTTCCGATGGCGGACTGTGTGTCCGGATGGAAAAGGATACTTCCCGATACTGACCGACTGATATCGATTGTTCCGATAGTTTGTAACAATGTCATGTGAACCATGTTATCTATGTGATACAAAACTTAAAATAAAATCAAATTATAATGTTATAATCAAAAATAAAACATTGCTCTAATGAAATCGTTAATACCTAAAGAGCCTGATGATAACTGCACTCATACGTTATTGAACCATCATATTAGAAATGTGTAGTTGAAACCGGTTACTTGACTTGACTTGTCGTTTTTTATTTTGGCAGGATAGCCGAACGGTAAAGACTTTATAGTTGTCTTGTTTGTAAACTAGACAGTTCTTAACTTTGGCACACGAGGACGTGTGAAAGTCAGGATCGCCGTGTCGGCGCCTGGCCGATATCAATAATTAGGTTCGTAATAACTTACAAGCTATTGTTATTTATTGCCTATAATATTTGAGTTCTACGGAAAATACCTCTTGTTAGGATTTAAGAGCCAAGTGTTAAGATATTGATTTGACGTTCTGGGAACGAACGGTGTTATCACACACTGAATGTGGTCGAGGGCCCGCAATTAATAATGATTTATGAGACATTTATAAAAAACTATGGGATGCGAACTTGTTGCATATGAGCTTTGGAGCTTGGCATTCGGTTTACAGACGTTGCACGGTTAAAGCGTGGCCCACGAACTCATAATTCGTTTCCTAAAACCTAGTTTTAGAAAGAATGTCAATAGGATATCTAGATCGTCACTTAAAGTCAGTGTTAATCGCAGTTACTAGATTTGATATTAATATCAACCTTTTTGTAAAGCATTCGCTAGCGTTTCCCTTTGCCCACAATCATAAGCTCGTAATAAATAATGGTAACCCATCCTGATACAGTTCTAGGGCCTCACGCTGCGACATATTTATTATGTTTATTATCATCGATATATTATCATTACCACAGTCGACCTAAGAACATCACTAATGTTAGTTCCAAGTACTTTCGTATCTGCCTACAGCGCCAAAATGGCGATACTCAAATGATCGCAAAAATATTTTACGTCAGCCAGTCCAGTGGTAGGTATAATAGAGGTCAGTGCTAGCGTGCAATCCAATATTCTTTCTGTCATGTCATAATGTCATAACATGTCAAGAAACGCAGCAATAATACTAAATTTATTTTCATTTTATTATTTTCGTGCAAGCGCTTGGCATTTTTTTCGCCAGCCTTTTCTCTTCTTTGACGAATTAACGTGGTTCCCCATTTATAATAAACTTAATTATCACAAAAATCTTCGTTGTATTTGGAAAACCGTGCGTGAGCTCAACCGACACAAACTCCCCGTCAGTCGGCCGAAGCAGAACTAAAGCGAACAGGGGGGAAGCTTGGCGGTTCTGGCTAAAATGGACGGAACGCATGCTAGTTTCGGTATTTCTTTCTTATTTATTAAACAAATACATATTTTAAAAATGTAATCTGTATACGTTTTAGAAAACTTGTAGTTTTGTTGGTATTCAAAAACTTATGACCTTCCGTGAAGTATTTACGCCATACTTTGGGTTTATTTTTTGTTTTAGAGACAACTTTGGATTTTTTTTCTATCGAGGAAATTGCAAGTAATCGTGTTTCTAACGTGTATGATGTATAAAGTATATCCTTAAATATGATATATATCAATTTCATCACCAAAGGTTTAGTAATATGAATACAGCGAGGGATCAAAATTTTGCAAATTTCGTATCGCTCCCTCTATGCAGCCTTAAGATAGAATAAAAGTATTTTATTTAATAGGTAAGGAAATATTTCTTTAAGTACTTATTCATATTTTGTATAGTTATGCTCATCCTACTAATATTATAAATGTGAAAGTTTAGATGTTTGGATGTTTAGATGTTTAGATGTTTAGATGTTTGGATGTTTGGATGTTTGGATGTTTGGATGTTTGTTACTTAATCACGCCAAACGGCTGAACGGATTTGGCTGAAATTTGGGACATAGATACTTTGTAACTTGGAGAGGAACATAGGCTACTTTTTATCCCGGAAAAATATCACATTCCCGCGGGATAAAGTCGTGTAGTCCAAGCGGGCAAAGCCGCGGGCGGAAAGCTAGTTTAGTATAAGAAGTAGAAGTATTTTCCTGCTAGAGTAACGGACACCTTATTTCTTAAATTAAGATACAGCTCTAAAGCAGCCCAGAGCCCCAGCAGTGGGACATTTAAAAAAACTAAAAATTATATTAACTGACAACCGATTTGGCGCAGGGGTAGGATGCCTGCCTTCTGCACCAGAGGTCTCCGATTTGATTCTTGAACAAGACAAATATTTGTGTGCATGAACATGATTATATTTGTCTGTCTGGGTGTTAATTATCTATGTATATTAAGTATGTATTTAGAAAAAAGTAAAAATAGTCCTACTAATATTATAAATGTGAAAGTTTAGATGTTTGGATGTTTGTATGTTTGTTACTCAATCACGCCAAAACGGCTGAACGGATTTGGCTGAAATTTGGGACATAGATACTTTGTAACTTGGAGAGGAACATAGGCTTCTTTTTATCCCGGAAAAATATCACATTCCCGAAAGATAAAGTCGTGTAGTCCAAGCGGGCGAAGCCGCGGGCGGAAAGCAAGTAAGTATATAAATATTTATCCGTTATCTAGTTTCCATAACACAGTTTCGTAATGAAAACTACTTATGGTAAGAAATTTATTATTATTATATTGTTCAAGTTACAGATTCTTAATAATGAACTAGTAACAAATTCTAAATCATTTTATAATTAAATGGCCGATGCGATGATGATGATAAGCAAATACATACCTTCATTCTGATCATTCATTCTGTCAATGTCCGACTCCACAGGTTCTATCTTCACCTTAAACTCAACCTCGCCTGAAGTTGTGGTGGTCGTAACAATGTCAGATATCCCCAGGGTCCAAGATATGCCAGTTTGGTCTTTGACATCCAGATAACTGACTGACAGCTGAAAAATTTATAAAATATTTTTTTTGTAATTCTTGTTAATCTTATTACATTATTTTAATTTTTAGTTTTTTGCATTCGCAATGCATTTTTTATTACTGAAAAATGGAAAATGAAGTATTTAGAAAAAATCGAACCGTCTCACAATCAGCTCCGATGGGACTCGAACCCACGACCTTTCGCTTTCCGGGCGACTGCTCTGACCACTGAACTACGTCGTTACGAGAAGCGTCGAATTTATCCAATACTTCTTACTCGCTGTATAGTCAGCGTTAATTTCATCAATGTGGAGATATTACTACCGGTTCACACGCGAAAGAAATACCTTTCCAGGTATTTGGCAATCGCTAAAGATGAAATTACTATTGCAAGTTATTTTAATTTTTTGTTTTTTGCATTCACAATGCATTTTTTATTACTGAAAAATGGAAAATGGAGTATTTAGAAAAAATCAAACCGTCTCAGATTCGTCTCAGACAGTTCGATTTTTTCTAAAGATAAAGATAAAGATAAAAATATTATTTATTCACTTAGACATAATAAATATGTACTTATGAATCGTCAATATTTTCCTACCACCCATTCAAGACTTTTTTATCTGACAAGAAGAATGGGCGCAAGAAACTTGCCAGCGTTTCTTAGTTAGGGCATTTACAAAAAAAAAACATATCGTTACTAATACAACAATTACTTAGTATAAAAATACATCATATTAAACAGTGATTATGTTATGTGTTACATCATGACCATGCATTGCGGTCATTCAAATAATCGTCTACTTTATAGTATCCTTTGCTCATCAGCAACTCTTTAATGTAACATTTAAATTTATGCAATGGTAGTTCAATTATATGCTGTGGAACTTTATTAAAAAGGCTATGCTTTTCCCCAGAAATGAGGCTCTGGAGTTTTCTAGCCTAAACTTGGGAACGACAAGTTTATCTTTATTTCTTGTGTTAAAGCGATGAATATCGCTCTGCTTTACAAATGTATTATAATACTTTTTCACATAAATTATATTTTCATAGATGTATTGTCCTGCAACAGTTAAAATGTTTATTTCTTTAAATAGATCTCTTAAAGAATCTCTCGATCGGAGGTTGTACATGGCGCGAATAGCCCTTTTTTGGAGCACGAATATACTGTGGATGTTAGCGGCTGAGCCCCACAACAAAAGACCGTAGGACATAACACTATGAAAATAACTAAAATAGACTATTCCGTAGCCGTTTCAATATCGGTTAAGAGCCTTATTTTCTTAACTGCGAATGCGGCCGAACTGAGTCTACTCGCCAAGGCTTCGATATGAGGATCCCATTGTAGTCGCGAGTCTAATATAATACCTAGAAACTTTGTATTGTTAATGAATTCGACCATATCGCCGTCTAGTCTTATATGAAAATCAACTTGTCTTACATTAGGTAACGAAAATTTTAAACACTTAGTTTTCTTTGAGTTTAATGATAAATTATTACTATTAAACCAATGTGACACTTTTGAAAGAGCACTATTTACTTCGTCAGAACAGTCATCACCTCTATCTACTTTAAAGACTAGAGATGTATCATCGGCAAATAGCACTGTCTCACATAAATTCTTCGCGTAGTAATGAAGGTCATTTATGTATATTAAAAACAACAGCGGGCCCAATATTGATCCTTGGGGTACGCCCATAGTAATGGGAGCTCCGGTAGACTCAGTTTTATTAATAACTACCTTCTGAGTTCTTTCATACAGATATGAATGCATAAGGCTTACTGACATTTCAGAAACACCATAATGTTTTAACTTCCTTAATAGTGTTTGGTGATCAACACAATCGAATGCCTTGGAAAGGTCACAAAAAATAGCGATTACATCCTGCTTGTCCTCCCAGGCATCAAGTACATGTTTTAGAAATGCAACCCCAGCATCAGTTGTACTTTTACCTTTTGAAAAACTAAACTGTTTCTCATGCAGTATACTATTTAATTTAAAATATTCTAAAAGTTGAACATAAATTAATTTCTCAAATATTTTACTTATTGCTGGTAGTATGGATATAGGTCTAAAATTTGCTGGGTCACTTTTGTCACCAGCTTTAAACAGAGGAATTATTTTACTATTTTTCATTAAATTAGGAAAGACCCCTTCACTTATACATTGGTTAAAAATTATTGCTAATGATGGAGCTATCACATCAATTATTGATTTGATGATACTTGTAGATATGCCCCAGAGATCTTCTGTTTTCTTAATATTTATTGCTTTGAATGCTTTAATAATATCTTCGGTAGTGACATAGCTAAAACTAAATGTTTCCTGGCACTTGTTCACACTAGATTCCATAAGAGAGACAGCGGTGTTGGGGCAAGAGTTAAGTCTGCTAGTAGTTTCTAACGGAATTCGAGCAAAGAAACCTTCAAAAGCACTAGCCACCTCAATATCCGATTCAAAAGTCTGATCACTAATTTTTAAGTTAAATGAATTAATGTTGCTTTTTGTTTTGCCAGTTTCTTGGTTTATAATACTCCAGGTAGCTTTTATTTTATTTTCAGATGATTTAATTTTATTTGAAATATACCTAGATTTTGCCAACAAAGCACATACTTTCCTAAATGTTTTTGAATATTTCTTGACATATTCAATGAAGCTTTGATCACAGGAAGTCGTTTTTTGTGCATAGAGTTCAAATAACTTTCTTCTACTATTATAGACACCAGGTGTGGCCCAGTCACTGAACTTCTTACGATCATTACACTTTATAACTTTTTGTTTAAAATTGTTACTAAATTCTTTTTCAACAATATCAAATAATGATTGATAAGAGTTATTAGCGTCAGCAGAAGCTGGCAAACATTGAATTTTATCTTGTACATTATTTCTAAATTTATTAATACCACGTTTCGGTATTGGCCTGCAAATTACTTCACGTTTAGGAGTAAATACTTTATTTTCCATTTTTCTTATTACATTAGTTAATATTTTTTAGTTCTAAACAGATTTCAAATCAAATGAATATTAAATTATACTAGTTGAAATACAATATACAAGGACCATAGTCTTCGCGTGGTGCATCTCACTCTGGTTTGTTTGTGCATGTCCAACCGCAAAAAACTTTAGAACAAAATCTTGAACTAATTTTCTGTGTCAAACCGTTCTGGAGAAAACTTGACTGAATCAAATCAAGCAAAGCAAATAATATTATACAGATACCTCCAAGCCAGAGCTTATCATCTGTTGCAGTATCTGGTTTGTCTTCTGCGACCTGTCTCTAAACTGCAGCATTTTCTTCATCAAAGAGAAGCAAATGTAGCAGACTGATGTGGGCAACATTTCTTCCGTATCGAGCTGAAAATGCATGAAACAACAATGTCAGTTTCAAAAAGTCCTTGACTGGAGGAAAGCGAAAAAATCGGCCAAGTGCGAGTTGGTCTCTCCCATGAAGGGTTCCGTAACCCACTTAACATACCGATTGTCTATCATCATCATCATTTCAACCATACGACGCCCACTGCTGGGCATAGGCCTGCGCTGCCTATACCTAGGCAAAATTCCACTTTCATTTTTTGGCAGCTAAATATAACTTTGTTAGGGTTCCCGTTTACCAAATTGGTAAGAAGGAACCCTTACGGTGCGACTCGGTCTATTCCATATTTTTTGCAATAGGGGCTGAAAGGGTGTCTTAAAAATTCTATGTGGGGCTACTAGGACATACGGGGTATCATATGCAAGAGCGCTGCCTGCTTGCACATTCTCAAATATTTTTTCTTTTTGTTTTAGGCCGCATAGTTTTCAACTTATGATGAAGAATGTTTAAAAAAAACCATTCCCTCCCAATATCCAGTTTTTGGCTCAGTTGTTTCTACAGACTCATTGCTTGTATAGGTTTCTCGTAAGAGCACAATGTACAAGAAGAGGTGGCGAGGTCTTAAATTTATTAAATATTAAAAATTTATAAACAAATACAATAAAACAACAAACTGAACAACATAGTCGAGTATGAATTAAAAAACTGACATATCAGGCTCTTGAGGTTAAAGTTTAGCTGAACATATAATATAAATAAGAGATTTAGAAACAGTCAACCAACACCTATCACACTTACCGACGCTTCAACCAAATTCTCGTAAATATCACGAAATTGGCCATCCATTATTGAACACAAGCGGGTATCGTATGCCAAGCATACTCTGCATGCCAGTAGGCGGTTCATATTAAACTTTGTCACCACTTTGTTTTGATTAAATATCTAGAAAAACTTTATCTAGTGCAAACGAAACGAAACCGAAACTATCCTTTATATACATTACTGTACCCACACTGTACCTATGCGAAACTGTACCTATTTTCAATTATGTACTCAATTCAAGATTTCATTTCAAGCAAAATCAACTTATAGCCGCTACACACGCTCCTATCCGACCGCCGATTTGGTGCGGGCGAACTTCACTACAGATCTGATCCGCGCCTACACACGTTCAAACCAAATCTGCCAGACCAAATCGGTCGGCGCTACACACGTTCCGATTTGGTCTGGCCGACCTCTAGCCGTTGTTGCAGTGTTGACAGCCACTGCTAATCTCCCAATATTATTATTATTTATAAATACTGAAAACATCAATTTGCTTGCAATAAATAAATTAAAAAGAAAAATATTTTCGGTTTTTAATGTTTTATTACTATAAAAAAACAATTTCATTATTTTTAAATTTTCTGTTATTTTCAAAAAAATACTAAAACATGCTAAATATTTACTAAAAGCAGCACTTATTGATGAGGTGTTATGCCCTTTTTATATATATTTAGTTTTACGACAAATTGCGAGTTTTAAATAAAATATTCTAAAAAAAAACTAATAGATAAAAACCTTAATTATTTAACCTTTCGTTCGTTCAGTCCTACGTAAAACGTAAAACTCATGAACGAGCATTAAATTGAATCCTCTGAAAATCCCTTAAAGTAATTCTATCTGCTTTAAATATTTCCGCTTTTACATATTTTCTCCCTAAATCTAGGGGAAAACCTCCAAAATTGTCAACACTGCCAAGTTGGTCCGGTCGGAAGCCTACACACGTTCCGATTTGGTAGGAAGTGAAGTTCGTGCGAACCAAATCCGGCCGACCGCGTCAAACACGAATATGGTCGGCCGACTACGCTACACACGTCCAGATTTGGTCTGGAGCAGACCAAATCGGCGGTCGGATCGGAACGTGTGTAGCGGCTATTAGGGTTGCCAACTATACTGTTTTAAAGGTTTTAAACAGTATTATCACAGTCTACTTACTAGACTGTGGTATTATCATAAAGTTAATATACCTATCGGAATAGAGGAACAACCACGAGCTGTCAAACGAAACCGAAATTGGATCGCATTTGTGTGTGTAAAATTGTTTATGTATGCGTGTCAGTGATGTGCGTCATGTCGCTTTTCAGATTAATATCGATGTAACATATCATTTTTTTAATATGTTACATTCATAATAAACTATGATAGTACTAACCTTCATTCCTGTTTTTTATCCAATATTTTGTACCTTTACACAACACAGTTTTTATACATCCCTTATTGCAAAGTACATACATTCTCATTAACTCAATTCCAAACAATAATTGCTAATTTTTACATCTTAGGTACACTTATATTTGTCAACAAACATCTATCACGTCTGACGTTTGACATTTAATTTTATCAGAGTAAACATCATAATTTTTGAACCACTGGCTCAATCTTGTGAGGAACAGCAGAACTATTTCCACGAGCAATTATCCAGAGATATACGTCTTCTCATTCTTGCATGGATGTCCAGCTATTTTCATCTCTTTTTCTTATAAAGACACCTTGCGTTGAGAGTCCACACTTCATCAAACTTTAGCGCCATCTGGTGTCAAATAGTGGCAAAGTATGCCGCACATATATTGTCATCTCTCTCACACCTAAATGCATAGCCATCCTGTCATCTCGTTCATGCAACAGCACCGAAACTGACATCTGGCGTAGAGTAGCTCTCTTGCTTTAATAATTGAACTTCTACATATTGAGTCCAGATTATCTATGGTACCTAAAAACTTTTATCAATAACATTATGAATATCTAATTTACAATGAAAGTAATTAGTTATTCATATTCTACAAATCTGCCTTTATTTGATTTTATATAATTCTTCATTTATCTTTAGCTAATTTTCTTAACCATAGACTATATTCGGATCATTCTAGAAATGTACAAGTGAACATTGTCTATGCTACTTACCTTGGAAAATTCGAGATTGATGGTAAAGCAATATGAATTAAAAACAAGATTCTAGAAAAGTCGTGGCAGAACATATAAATAGGGCCCGTCTGGCCCCAGAGTTTTGTCTCTCGATAACCGCTACTTAACTGACTGTGAGAAAGACTGTGAAGCAAAGTCACTGTGAACTGTTATTGCATAGACATTTTTTTACCTACGTAGTTTTCCCTGATAAACCTAACTGTCCTAAGCTGCATCATTGTGTGAACACTGCAATTTTCTTGATTCGTCCTCGATCTTCAGCGTCCGGTTCTTATTATTGACTGGACTACCTGTCCGGAGCGAGCACCTGCGAAGCTGACATCATACCGGCGAGCCCTCGTTCGCTGACCTTAGGCCTTGAGAGACCGGCGTTCGCAACCCCTCCTCGGAATATTAATCTCAGGTGTAATCGTTTTATATCTTTATCTCTTAACTACATCTCTCCATACTCTCTTCGTTTATGAGCTGTTCATAAACGTGGCGCCCATTAATTGTCTCTAATCTTCTCCTCTCTTATAAGTTTAACTTAACTACGTACATATAAGTATTACCTACCTACCTTTCAATTTTGTAACACTCCCAACTTGATTTAAACTACACTTGTGAACTTATAAAACGTTTAATATTGAATAACAACCATATTTCAATTTGTGTTTGTATTTGTATATCCAGTCTGACACGTTGTAAACCTATTTTAAGGATAGTGATAGCCTAGGTCTCCTATTCATATAAATTTCTTTTGAAACTTTATTTGTCTAGTTTAAACTTCATTACCTGTTTATGTAATTTCCAACTCAGTGAGAATATTGTAATTTAAGTCCCTCTGACAGTGCAACAAGTGAGCTGCAAAGTAGAATATTTATCCCCACGCCCTGTATTTCTTGTAAGGACCTAATTTTACCTGTTATAAAAATAAAACTTCACATTTCATTATATTTCCATTTCTTTTATTTTACATCAAAACCTATAGTTAAAAATATAAGTTACATTTGGCGCCCAACGTGGTTTGCACTCAATTCTTTGTTGACAGTTTCTCACTGGGTTTCTACCTCTTTTATATTTATTTGTTGTATCTCTCTCTCAAATTGTACCTGTATCAATTTCAGTGATGGAGCATACCGCGTTCTACGGTCTCCTCAAGGACGAGGTCAGCTACGAGCTCAACCTGCGGGGAGTGGAACACGAGCGTGGTGCCACAGCGGAGACGTTGGCTGCCCTGCTAGAGAAAGCTGAACCGGCCGCTGTAGAGGTCGAGGACAAATTTATTGATTCCCTTGATACGGGAATAGAAATAGAGGTATGTGCACGGAAGTTGGCCGAACTAAGCGCTCTTGTCCCCAAGTATTCTACCACTACACATTTCCAAAAATGCTGGGCAAGGTTGACTCACGTTATAGACCGACTAGACAGACTGACCGGGCAGACCAGGGAGCAAAGACGTATAAAATCTTCGTCACTGGAGGAGTTATACAGACTCCGCTTTTGGATGTCAAATAATCCACCGCGCAGTAGAGGTCCTTCCCCGTCAAGACAACACCTACATCCGACTGCTTCCCGTGATGAAGAAAACCGCATCACAGACGTTCGGAAGAACGGTGTCGATGGGGATGTACACTCTGAGGGAGCATCTATCCCTGTTCCTCCTCCTCATCCCTCTCACTCCTCTCCTTTTCTCAGAAATTCTCCTATATTGAAGTGGGGTGTAACTTTTGACGGACACACCTGTGTCTTAGAATTTATTACTAAAATTAAAGAATTAGCTGCCTCCTGCTCTGCCCAAGACCATGAACTGCTCTCAAACTTCTCACATCTGCTTACTGGTGATGCATTGGTGTGGTTCCGCGGTTACAGGGACAATATAACTTCTATGTCTCAACTTTTTGATTATCTAAAAGAGGAATTTATACCTGTTGATTATGACAGACGACTTCTACTGCAAATAAAAGGCAGATTGCAAGATAAATCTGAAGACATAAAAATTTATATCAATCTCATGCTTTATGAGATGTCTAAACTATCTAAACCACTCTCTGAAACTGAGAAGTTGGATATAATATTATCAAATATGAACACTTTTTATATTGCAAAATTAGCTCTCCATGATTTCTCTTCGACTGCGGAACTCAAATCAGTGTGCTCCAGGCTAGACATAGCAAAGCACAGATGTGAGAATAGAGGTGCCTTAAATCCTGGCAATACTGCTATTGTTCCCGGTTTCACAGTGAAATCTAATCTTACTAAATCGGTAAATCAACCGTTTATTAAACAAAAACCTTTATCGGGAAATGTTGCTACCATCTCCCATAATGCTTATAATTCCGCCATGCTACAAAAAGATAGTGTCACTTGTTTAAAGTGTAGTGGCAAACATCACTATTCAAAGTGTAATGTATACAATACACCTATATGTTTTAAATGTAAAAAACCTAATGTGCTTACTCGCGACTGTACTTGTTCAAAAAACTGAATAAGCGGTCAGTAGCATGTTCTCTCTCTCTTAAACCTGAACCTTCAAAACTAACTAAACATACTACTGACCGGGAATGGCAGGAATATCTAATTTTCTTAAAAAACTTTTTCTCCTCTCAGAAGATAGCTCCACTTTTTGAGTCAAACTTGCCTGACAACCGTGCGTTTATCAAAGTCAACATTTTGGGAACAGAGTGCTTGGCCTTGGCCGATTCTGGTGCATCAACTTCTATACTCAGCAATGATGCGCTAGGAACGCTTAGGGAATTAGGTCTACAGACTCATCTTCAGCCATCTTCTAAAACTCTTAAAGTTGGCAATAACGCTAAACTTAATATTTTGGGATCCATTACGATACCTATTACTTACAAGTCCAATCTAAGACTAATTACTCTCAATGTATGCACAGATATCAACAGTCCTCTTATTTTAGGTGTAAATTTTCTTAGGGCATTTAACCTATGTCAGGATATTCTGGAATATACGACCGACTCTCAGTGTACCTCTGCTTTCAACTCTTCAATTGACGCAAACACACTTTTACATACTTATGAGGATCTGTCGGTTGTACAAAAATCTCAGATTGATAACATTATCACTGATTTTAAAAATATTTCTGCCGATTCCAACAACTTAGGTCTCACTGATCTTGAAGAACATGTCATTGACACTGGTGATCATCCCCCAGTGAAACAAAAATACTACCCTATACCAGTTCACTATAAACAGCGGGTCGAGGCTGAAATTAATGATATGTTAAGAATGGGTATTATTGAAAAAAGTAATTCACCTTGGAATTCCCCTCTCTTAGTAGTTCCCAAACCTAACGGAGACTTAAGGATCTGCCTAGACAGTAGAAAACTGAATAGTGTCACCAAAATAGATTCATATCCTATGCCGCGTATCCAAGACATACTTGATTCTCTTAATAATGCTAAATTTCTAAGCTCTATTGACCTGAAAAGCTCATTTTTTCAAATTAATTTACACCCAGACTCGCGGGAGAAGACTAGTTTCTCCATTCCTGGGGTGGGGGCTTTCCAATTTTGCCGCATGCCTTTCGGACTTGTCAATGCATCTGCTAGAATGATGAGACTTATGGATAAAGTCTTTGGACCAGAGTTTGCTGGCCGTCTGTTTACCTACGTGGATGACGTAATACTGGTCAGTAATTCATATGACGAACACGTCGAGTTATTGAAGCGTGTCTATCAACGTTTAAAAGAAGTAGGTCTCACCATCAATTTTGACAAATCAGTTTTCTGCAGATCTTCCCTTAAGTTTCTAGGGTTCATCGTCGACCGACACGGACTACGCACTGACAGTGACAAGGTTAAGGCCATTTTGGAATACCCTGTCCCTACTAACCAAAAAGAAGTCAGACGTTTTCTAGGCATGGCGTCATGGTATAGGCGTTTTATCCAAAACTTTTCTTTAGTAACTGCTCCTATAAACAACCTAATTAAAAAACAGCCCAAGTGCAAAGCTTTTAGTTTTCCGCAGGAAGCTCTCCTTGCCTTTAACGAGATTAAGCAACGTTTGGTATCTGCACCCATTCTTTCTATACCTAAATTTGATAAGCCTTTTATCATCTCTACCGATGCCTCTGATTTAGGTCTCGGTTGTGTCCTCTCTCAAAAGGACGACGAGGGTAAAGAACATCCTGTCGCCTTCGCTAGCCGTTCTCTTACTAAACCAGAAAGAAACCATGCCACTACTGAAAAGGAACTAAATGCTTTAATCTTTGCTCTAGAAAAATTTAGGGGTTATATTGAAGGCTCTCCCTTCCCCACTACGATTTATACAGATCATAGTAGTCTGAAATGGCTTGTCAGTCTTAAATCTCCTACAGGAAGATTGGCGAGATGGGCAGTCCGGCTTTCTCAATTTAATCTTAAAATTGAGTATCGTAGGGGCTCTGATAATGCCTTGGCCGACGCTCTTTCTCGTTCATTTCCCGTAAATGTCACTTCTGATGACGATCCATCTCAAAACTCCCCTTCTTCTTCTTCTACTACCAAAGACTCTTGGTACCTCAAGAAAGTACAAGACGTCAGATCTTCTCCCCACAAGTTCTCTGATTGGAAACTAATTTCTGATCGTCTCTATAAAAGGATGAAAAATTCCAACCCTCTCTCTGCTGACTGTGAGTGGAAACTCGTGGTTCCTTTCGAATCGCGGCATGACGTCATAGCTAAATGTCATGACCACCCGAGTGCAGCCCATTTAGGCATCTTTAAGACTTTGAAACGTCTTACTCAATCTTATTATTGGCCATCTCTACATAGAGATGTCAAGAAATACATCAAAAATTGTCAAGTTTGCTTGGCGTATAAGAGCACGAATGAAGGTCCCCCAGGCATCATGAAAAATCCCAAACAGGTCCAACGTCCCTTCCAAATGATATCTACAGACATAATGGGTCCTTTACCTCGATCTTATCAGGGCTACAAATTCATTCTAGTAGTTACTGACGTTTTCACTAAGTATACATGCATATTTCCTATGAGGAACTCACTTGCCAAGACAGTAGTTTCCATTATTGAAAACAATATATTTATGAAATATGGGATTCCTCAAACAATTGTCATGGACAACGGTCCCCAGTATATCTCTAATGCCATGAAGGATTTAGTTGCGAAGTATAAAGTTCCTAATTCTTTTTATAACTGTAGGTTCCTGCCACAAAACAACCCTTCTGAAAGGACTAATCGTGTCATTGTCACTGCCATATCTTCCTATGTAGGTACAGACCACAGAAAATGGGCTGAAGAATTACCAAAAATTGAGTTTGCAATCAACACAGCCGTTAGTGAATCCACTGGTTTTAGCCCATACTTTCTAAATCATGGCCGCGAAGCTGTACTCTCTGGTGACTGGTACCCTAACTCTCCACTTAAAGAAGAAGATATTTTGTTTACCGACAGGACTTCATACTCATCTACTCTACCTCATCTTAAAGACATTTTTATTAAAGTAAACTTGAACATGTCCAAAGCCTACTCCAAATATAAAATTCATTACAACAAAAATAGGCGTGATATTGAATATCAGGAGGGCCAGACTGTATGGAAGAAAGAATATCCACTTTCTGATGCTAGTAAATTTTTCACTGCAAAACTTGCTCCTAAATTCACTAAATGTATTGTGAAAAAGAAGATCTCTCCTCTTACATACATTCTGAAGGACTTTCACACATCCAAGGATTTAGGCACTTGGCACATTAAGGACATTTTAAAATCTGTACCTATATAACTACACCTATATTTTGCTCATTTCATTTTATTTATGTATGTGATTATCTATATGTATTTTTCTCTTTTCTCTCTTGCTCTGCATCTAGGTACTATCTCCTACTTACCTTATCCGTATGGTTGCCGGAGAAAGAATAGTACCATCGCTCTCCCCTTGCGCGTCGTAAGAGCCGACCAAAAGTCCCATTTTCCCATCCCATATTTTCCTTTATCACGACACCCATTCCCTTACCTTATCCGTATGGTTGCCGGAGAAAGAATAGTACCATCGCTCTCCCCTTGCGCGTCGTAAGAGCCGACCAAAAGTCCCATTTTCCCATCCCAAATTTTCCCTCATCTTCATACCCATTCCCAAACCCTATTATATATATTCTTTTATGTACTTTATTTTTTTTGTATGGTTTTTATTATATATATATTAATTTTATAGTATCTAGTTTATTCTATGGGACGGCTGGTAATCCCATAAATGAAAAATCAAAAGCCTTACTACTCAGAGCGGATTGTAACTCTGTATAAATATGCCTTAACGACAACAGATTATTCTTATCACACTAGTATATTATACTCATCTATATATCAGAGCGGCAGCGACTCTTAAAATAGGCCATCGGCACTCCATTTATTTATGTATATCCATATTTATCTAGTATACGCACACTTTAAATTTTCGGCAAGGGCGCATGGTACATAGGCCAGAAGTAAGACCCACCGTCGATATCAATTATCTGTATTGTTTATGTATTCCGTTTATTTATATAACTTATTTGTTTACAGCTGGCATGTAGTATACGTATATAGATTATTTTTTTTGTTTTTGTTTTGTTTCCTTTTGCCCTTTTCCTTTCCTTACTTGATACCCAACCTACAACTTTCTTTATTTTCACACTCTACTATACCGTGCTATCCATTCCTTCTTTCTCTACACAACCTTTTCTTTCTCTACACAACTTTCCTTTCTCTACAATTTTTTTCTCCTCTTGCTCTATTCTTGTTTTACCCATTCCCTTCATGCTTCCTCACGCTTTCGCTTTCTTTTCTTTACTGTGTGGGGATAGTGACCTGTCCTTCACTCACCTCATCCCAGTTCCTTTCTTTATTTTTTTTCTTTTTTTTTCTCAACTAATGAGGTATTGTAACATATCATTTTTTTAATATGTTACATTCATAATAAACTATGATAGTACTAACCTTCATTCCTGTTTTTTATCCAATATTTTGTACCTTTACACAACACAGTTTTTATACATCCCTTATTGCAAAGTACATACATTCTCATTAACTCAATTCCAAACAATAATTGCTAATTTTTACATCTTAGGTACACTTATATTTGTCAACAAACATCTATCACGTCTGACGTTTGACATTTAATTTTATCAGAGTAAACATCATAATTTTTGAACCACTGGCTCAATCTTGTGAGGAACAGCAGAACTATTTCCACGAGCAATTATCCAGAGATATACGTCTTCTCATTCTTGCATGGATGTCCAGCTATTTTCATCTCTTTTTCTTATAAAGACACCTTGCGTTGAGAGTCCACACTTCATCAAACTTTAGCGCCATCTGGTGTCAAATAGTGGCAAAGTATGCCGCACATATATTGTCATCTCTCTCACACCTAAATGCATAGCCATCCTGTCATCTCGTTCATGCAACAGCACCGAAACTGACATCTGGCGTAGAGTAGCTCTCTTGCTTTAATAATTGAACTTCTACATATTGAGTCCAGATTATCTATGGTACCTAAAAACTTTTATCAATAACATTATGAATATCTAATTTACAATGAAAGTAATTAGTTATTCATATTCTACAAATCTGCCTTTATTTGATTTTATATAATTCTTCATTTATCTTTAGCTAATTTTCTTAACCATAGACTATATTCGGATCATTCTAGAAATGTACAAGTGAACATTGTCTATGCTACTTACCTTGGAAAATTCGAGATTGATGGTAAAGCAATATGAATTAAAAACAAGATTCTAGAAAAGTCGTGGCAGAACATATAAATAGGGCCCGTCTGGCCCCAGAGTTTTGTCTCTCGATAACCGCTACTTAACTGACTGTGAGAAAGACTGTGAAGCAAAGTCACTGTGAACTGTTATTGCATAGACATTTTTTTACCTACGTAGTTTTCCCTGATAAACCTAACTGTCCTAAGCTGCATCATTGTGTGAACACTGCAATTTTCTTGATTCGTCCTCGATCTTCAGCGTCCGGTTCTTATTATTGACTGGACTACCTGTCCGGAGCGAGCACCTGCGAAGCTGACATCATACCGGCGAGCCCTCGTTCGCTGACCTTAGGCCTTGAGAGACCGGCGTTCGCAACCCCTCCTCGGAATATTAATCTCAGGTGTAATCGTTTTATATCTTTATCTCTTAACTACATCTCTCCATACTCTCTTCGTTTATGAGCTGTTCATAAACGTGGCGCCCATTAATTGTCTCTAATCTTCTCCTCTCTTATAAGTTTAACTTAACTACATACATATAAGTATTACCTACCTACCTTTCAATTTTGTAACACTCCCAACTTGATTTAAACTACACTTGTGAACTTATAAAACGTTTAATATTGAATAACAACCATATTTCAATTTGTGTTTGTATTTGTATATCCAGTCTGACACGTTGTAAACCTATTTTAAGGATAGTGATAGCCTAGGTCTCCTATTCATATAAATTTCTTTTGAAACTTTATTTGTCTAGTTTAAACTTCATTACCTGTTTATGTAATTTCCAACTCAGTGAGAATATTGTAATTTAAGTCCCTCTGACAGTGCAACAAGTGAGCTGCAAAGTAGAATATTTATCCCCACGCCCTGTATTTCTTGTAAGGACCTAATTTTACCTGTTATAAAAATAAAACTTCACATTTCATTATATTTCCATTTCTTTTATTTTACATCAAAACCTATAGTTAAAAATATAAGTTACATCGATATCGATAATATTAAATAATTACAGTAATAAATAAATATATATTGGACACGATCACAGTCATTGTTCCAATACCAAAGTTTAGTAGCTTAAGCACTATTATTATGGAAATTAGAAACAACGACGGGTAATTACCACATACACCCAGACCCGAGGAAATATAGAAAAATTAGTTTTCAACATTTACCCGACCTGGGGCACAGAATAAATAATAGTGCTAAGGCACAGAAGACTCACTCTGCAAGCTCATTCAAATAAAAATAAATCTTTATGCGTGGAAATAAAGTCCAATTCCGGTTGCTTTGTCATCGCTTGCCTACTGTTATAATAACCTAGAGTTCGCGCATGCAAGCAAAACTGTACCCAATAGCTACGCGCGAGCGTTTCTATTTCTATGAATGTCTCAAACAGCTCGCTCGCTGGTTAGGGTTGCGAGCGACTTGCGAGTTCGGTTTTGCTGTTTGTTTTGTTCTTTCTTTTATTTATACACCCGTAAACACAACAGTATCTTATATACGGATTATAAGAACGTTTAGTAGTCATTGTTCGGTGCACAAAAATCACAGAAATGATCGATTGTTTTACGCGCGAACGTGGAGCGTACGAGCCGAGCGGCATCCTTCTGCCATACGCCTGCCCGGCAGGCGCGCCGGCCGAACGTACCTAAACTGCGGAGTGACACCCCCCTGCCTGGGGGGCTACCGGCTAAAAAATATGGGTATGGGTATCGGCTTCAACTGTCACTTGAATTCCTTATTTTGATAGATTTTGCTACTTTGTTCTGTTGAACGTTGCTAGCTAGCTATCATTATACCCGAAGTCACAAAACAAATAACTTATAGTAGCTATTTTTTTTACAAAATTGACTTAAAGTTCAACGTATGAAGTTCATATCCATAAAGTTATGCGGTAGCCCCCCTGGGGGGCTACCGGCTAAAAAATATGGATATGGACATGGGTTTCAACTGTCATTTGAATTTCTTATTTTGATAGATTTTTGCGGCTTTGTGCTGTTGAACGTTGCTAGCTAGCTATCGTTATACCCGAGCGACGTCACAAAACAAGGAACTGATAGTAGCTATTTTCTTTAAAAAATTTACTTAAAATTTCAAAAAACGTATGAACTTCATATCCATAAAGTTACGCGGTACCCCCCAGGGATCGAACCCGCGACCTCTAGAGATAGCGACACCTTGAAACCGGTGCGTACACCACTCGGCCGCGGAGGTCGTCTAATAATAATATATTAATATATAGTAATATTATTAATATAACTAAAATTCCCATCTTGGGAAGGGATTTTGCATGGCTAAAACTTCGATTCTGCGGTGAAGTATGCATATTTAAGAAAAACTCCCAGAGATTTTAAATCATTTATTATACACTAGCGACCCGGCCATGCTTCGCACAATCCTTTGAACAATTTGTTGGTGCTTTCACAGTGATAGTACGTTTCACCTCTCGCGTTTGGAAATATTTTTCATCAAAATGCTTACTGCATAATAATCAATTTAGTCCAGTTAGTTTCTGGTATCCAAGTTAGTATGTAATCTGAAAGATAATTATATTACTAATGATAGTATATGTAGGTACCTATTCTAACGGTCAAAAACTGATACCTATGGATCAGTTAAGTATCTTAAATGGAATTACATTCCCAGGTAATTCATATCTAAACGTCTTACAGGTACTTTAATTACAGTACCTAATACATATTCATTTTTTACCGCATAGACAGTGGACACGAAATATCGATAACTTGATGCAGCCCTAGTGTAAAACGAAAATTATTTCTTTACACAAAATATTCGTAAATACTGCATTATGTGTAATCAATATTTGCTTGTTACATAAATAAATGTTTGTTGAAGAGCATTATCACACTTCTTGCTTTAAAATCGAAGCGCATTGGCAAAAATAAACCTTAGGAAGGGAGGTGTCGGTTTGGAATAATTTACCTGTGAACTGAACATTTTGCGGGATTATTTCATTGTGTTGTACAACAATCAATAACTGAGCAAGTCACCATGTTTCCATATCAATATTGGCTAAAAATATCTAAGATTGCACGTAAAATCCGAAAAAAGTAAAATACCTAAATTCTCAGCGTGCTGAATTGCTGATAAGTGCTGACGAACTGTCAAACAGTAGCCAAAAACGGTTCTGTTACGTTGCATCACGCATCTCCTTTAATCTCAGTGTTGTTGCTAGTGACATCCCGCTCGCTCAGCCCTTTGTTTCTCTATTCCGCTAAGGTATATTAACTTTATGGGTATTATAATATACTGTTTTGCACTACTTTATACTTTTTACTTTTGAACAAAAAAAAAGTATACAAAAATACTGTTTTCAGCATGCATGCTGCATGCGTTGTGTCATAGAGAACGCCAAGATATTTTCTATATAAGTATTAAGCCCCCAGTACAGCATGACCGACCATGGTCGGCGAGCATGAGCAATACCTCGTACATTGACACTTTTAAAAAAACCTTTTTAAACTTGTTCGTTCAAAAGCGTCAATGTACGATGTATTGGTCATGGTCGCCGACCATCGTCGGCCAACCTGTACTGGAGGCTTAATGTTTTCCATAACTTTAGAACAAAAAATGTACTGTTACTAGCGCTAAAAACGCCCCAGTCGCGTCAGGGTCTCCTCTGAGTACTGAATCCTATGGAGATGGCATACCTACGAAAAATTGAAGCATACACACACACACAAGCACACATACCGAGAAACCAAAATGGCGCCTTTCCGTAGTGCTGCCCTATTTGTACATCGATATATTTATTGATGAAGTTATAGATACAAGTATTTTTGTGACTACCGTACCTACCTATATCACCCAATATTTTATAAAAGCAGTTTCATAATCACCTCGATAATTTAAAACGGAATTATAGTGTATAATTAAATACCTAGTATTTTAGAATAATTAAACTTAAGAATGTGCTTAAATTATACCTACATTTGCACATAATGAGCGATTTTCTGAGAGGCCATTTAAAAAAAAAAAGCTTCCAATTGCTTCACTAGATGGCGTTGTACAAGTATGTACATGTCTATGGTATATTTTGGTATGAAACATATTTAAATTAATTACTTTTTAAAAACCCAAAGGAAACTAATAATATATTAAATAAGTACTACTGTGAGTAAAAGATTTCAGAAGGGTAAACAGAATATAGCCCAATATCATTCACAATTCCATTTATTTTAACAAATCACGTCTTTCACAATAACTGGATGTTTAACACACTCATAGATGTAACAGCTGTGCAGTCGACTACCTCCGACGACGATCGAACGAGGAATGCCCGCTCAGCATTCGTGTTGCAAACATGGCGGCGTTAAAATGGCGGGAATTAAACCGGAAATAGTCAAAAGCTATTCAATAAGGCGGGAGTTACACTGGAAATAGTCAAAAACTAACCATTAAGGCAGAAATTATACCGGAAATAGACAAAAGCTAACATGAGGAACAGAAACGAAATAGGTAAATTTAAAGATTAATTAAGGTGAATAAATAACATCTGTCTGACGTTCCGTTTTACGTAAAAAAGTCGCGTCAAAGTAAAATTTATAACGTTCCTTTCCTTCTAACTGCATAGGTGGGACAGCGCCATCTAGTGACTGAGCTTTCAGAAAATCGCCCATTAAGTTCTTTATGACAATGACACAATGTGTATGTGTTTGTGCATGTACGCACATAATCATTGGCCCGACAGCGCGCGTGAGACGCAACAACTTTAAAGCCCCCAGTACAGGATGGCCGACCATGGTCGGCGACCATGACTAATACATCGTACATTGACACTTTTGAACGAACAAGTTTAAAACGATTCTTTCAAAAGTGTCAATGTACGATGTATTGGTCATGGTCGCCGACCATGGTCGGCCATCCTGTACTGGGGGCTTTAAGCCCCCAGTACAGGATGGCCGATCATGTTGGCCGACCATGATGGGCCATCGTGTACAGGGGCGGTTTGCGTGTGAGTGCCGTCTGCAAGTAACGCAAACTGGCCCTGTACACGATGGCCCATCATGGTCGGCCAACATGATTGGCTATCCTGTACTGAGGGGCTTTAAGCCCCCGGTGTGGGAGTTTGCGTGTGATTGCCGCCTGCGAGCAACGCAAACCGCCCCTGTACATGATGGCACATCATGGTCGACGAACATGAGTGGCCATCCTGTACTGGGGGCTTCAAGGCGAGAAGAGCCGCCAAATGCTTCCTCATCTATAGTAATATCGTAAACAGGAAAGATTTGATTGGTTGTTGTTTGAATTTATAGGTTCCAAAATTACTGGACTAATTTAGAAATTTCTTTGACCATTAGAAAGCTACATTCTTTCCGAGTGACATAAGCTATATTTTATTGTGAAATTCCCATGGGAACGAGTACCATGCGGGTAAAACCGCGAGGATCCGCATGTTATTATTAAATTTATTGCTTGTTAAGTACATAATGTATCAAAAATTCAAACGCAGATACAGATTAAAAATAAGGTCCTGTAGTTTATTAACAAACTAACCTTAGTAAAATATAGTTCATGTTGCAGTAGTAGTAGATAAAAGACCAACCTACTATATTTCACTAAGGTTATAGTTTGTAAATAAACTACATGACCTTAGCTTCAATCTCTACGATTGTAGATACATTAATACTTAGCGAGCAATTTTGATTGAGGGCGCCCCACTTGTCGGCTCTACTCGCCTTTACTTAGAAACTGCAATTTTATGATCAAATTTTTTATGTTTTCCGAGTCACAGGTCTATACACATGCGAGACCTCCATAGAATTCCAGATCAAAGGTCGCGAGAACCAGTTTAAGTAAAAAAAGGTAATGAAATAAAACAAAAAGCTCCATATTGTAAAAACCTATTATGTTTATACAACAAGGATTGTTTTTTTTACATAACACACATTACAATATAAATCACAAAGGAGAATGCCTACTAGGTACCTACCTACCATAGAAAAAAAAAATGTCTCAAAAAAAACAAGCATTATTAAGTAATAAAATAAAAAACAGTTTGAATCGAGATCTTTACTAGCAAGCATATTTTTTTATATATTTAGAATATAGCGAAGCGACATCTAGTGGTAAAAAAATATACTTACTTTTAATGTGCTAGAATTAATGTAAGTTGGACAACAACTTTACAGCAAAATGACATTAAAAAAACACGTTATATATAAGTATACAGTTTTTGGCAACCGGAACAGAAAACGTTGTCGCACTATAATTTCGATTAATTGCCAGTGGCCTAATTAACGTCTTTTCAAAACTTAAACTGTCGTTGACGTTTGAAACTGTTGTTCTTCAAAATGAAAAGAGCACATAAAAATAGTTTTCGTACGAGTCTTTAAACTTTCCTTTCGCATTGTATCCAGCCATATTTTTCTTTTTTTGTTATTTTTAGGCAACCTAAAACAATAAAAACAGTTTAAAATTAATACACTCAATTTACACTTGAAATTTGAAAACATCAATAATTCGATAAGAAAAATTATATAAGGGCAACTCTAGCGCAAAACAAACAGATTTATATTTTCCTGAATACACCAACAAAACTCGCCAAAGTAAGTAGTAAGCTACATTTGGTATGAATTCTATTCTAAGTAAACTATTCACAGGAAAACCAAAACACAATGCATTTATTGTATTGTTTTGGTGTTTTTGCAAAATAAATAGTACGTACCGGTGCGTGTAATGTAATGTTTGGACGACGATTTTCACTTTTTTTGATGCCACAAACTACCACACTGCAATTAGACATGTTCCTTGTTGCTTTCTCTCACTTATTAATACCTTTTATTCACATGAAAGTCTCAAATTAAAAGACTTTTATCACAAAACACTGCAAATACAACTCGCGTTGACAGCTCACATACCGAGAAACCTAAATGGCGACCGGCTTCAATCATGCATTACGATGACGTCACGTTTCAATGTTGCCAAAAAATAGGTCGAATAAATATATTGCTGTCTCTTTTTACATGAAGTATTGGAGGTAAGATAGAACAAGATGGCTACAGGTTTATGAGTACAATGTCGATTTAGCTCATATTTGTATAACCGATAGTTCATATAGAACAATATGCCATCTCCATAGGATTCAGTACTCAGAGGGGTCTCCAGATTGGGGGTTTTTTTCGCAATTTTGGGGAAAAATTTGGCTCCTGGGGAAAAACTGGGGAAATGAAAACGTTGGGGAAATTTTTGAGGAAATGTCGCCCCCATAGCAATGTTGAACCGCAAATGCGTTGTCATTACCTACTCAATAGATAAAAGCAAAATAATACTTTGTGCACGCGCGTAATCTGATGCAATGCTGGTAACTTAACGTTATTTATTGTCAAATACAGTGTTTAATTTTTGCTGAATGCCAAACCAGTTATTATAAAGCACAAGGTAAATTAATCCTTCTATAAAAATACGACAAAATTAATTTTGGGAAAAAAATACGAAATAGTATCTTTTTGGGGAAAAATAAAATCAGATCTGGGGAAATTTCACATCCATAACGATCTGCTATGGAATTGCGTAAAGTCAATCGTATTCATTTGACAGTTCATATTGTATCATAATAAATGTCATTCCATACTAAGTGCCACCGATTGAATACGATATGAACTGTCAAATTAATACGATTACCTTACGCAATTGCACCTCTGATCCGCGCCTACACACGTTCAAACCAAATCTGCCAGACCAAATCGGTCGGCGCTACACACGTTCCGATTTGGTCTGGCCTACACTGTATAATTTGTGGGTCTGGCCGACCTCTAGCCGTTGTTGCAGTGCTGCCAGCCACTGCTAATCTTCCAATATTATTATTATTTATAAATACTAAAAATATCAATTTGCTTGCAATAAATAAATTAAAAAGAAAAATATTTTCGGTTTTTAATGTTTTATTACTATAAAAAAACAATTTCATTATTTTTAATTTTCTGTTATTTTCATTAAAATACTAAAACATGCTAAATATTTACTAAAAGCAGCACTTATTAATGAGGTGTTATGCCCTTTTTATATATATTTAATTTTATGACAAATTGCTAGTTTTTAAACAAAATATTCTAAAAAAAAACAAATAGACAAATAGAATCTTTTCATAAATGGCCATATTTAAACCTTTCGTTCGTCAGTCCTACGTAAAACCAAAGATATTATAATATAACAAGATTGCGCACTCATGAGCTACAGCCGAGCCGAGCGAGATAGCCCTATTATGGTGTGCATCCCTCTCTAATGAGAGAGACGTGAGTGACTACACGATTTGGTTTTTTCGAGGACACTTTATAGTTAACCAGACTTGGCTCACGTAGGATTCGAACACCACGCTTCCTAGGGAGCTCTTCTAGCTAAAACAAACATACATTTAAACATCCGAACTCACTTTCTATTTATAATATTAGTTAAGATGAGGACTCCGCGATCACTGACCTATAAGGCAATAATGTGACAATCGACACATACCTAACCTACACATATGCTTTATAAGCATACTTACTTTTGATCCGACTTCAAAAAAGGAGGTTGTCAGTTTGACCTGTACCTATATGAAATGTATGTCTGTATTTCTGATAGGTGTATTTTGCTAAAATGGATAGAAATAAAAAGTCCACGTACAGTAATAAAAATCTGTTTATTAGTTAGACTATACATTGCTAAACAAAATTGTCTTGCGGATCTTTTGACGCATGGAGGCTTTGTGTCCAATTAATTTTATAGATTCGTTTTTTGCGTAACTACTTTTTTAACCTTAAATTAAAATACAGATATTTTAATACATTTAATAAGTTCTGTTTCATGCCTATTTTCTGATAAAGTTCTTCTTCTTTTTCTTCTTCTGCTGAGTATTGTGTAATTTTTTTCAGGTATGACGTTAAGCCAACCTTTTTTAATTTCTTCATCTATAGGAAATCTGAAACAATGAAAATTAATGTTTGGGTTAAGTAAGAAAGTAAATTCCAGTCTATAGAACACAAACGAAATGGACACCCTACTATACGCAAGAATAAAACTTTGGCTAAATACTTACCTATGAAAAGATACACCGCTACGTTTATATGATTCGCTTTTGCATCCTTTCACACATCAAGTGAGAACCGTTTTTATTGATTTAAACGTAATTTTAAAATGATAATTAAGATCCACACACTAACTTTACACACAAAAATTAATTTGCCGTCGCCATATTGATGATGTTTTTATTTTTATTAAAATTGTCCAGACGCAAAGTGTTGCATATTTATTATAATTAAAACTACCATAACACCGACTCTTACATTAAACAAGTTGTTTTTCAAGGTTTTAAATAATACAAATGATATGGACTTTATTATTATCAGCTTAACATTCCTTTTAATTAATTAATATTTTGAAAATTCTCGAGAACAGGAAGTATGAATTTGAATTAAGTTCTACTACAACCTAAAATATTTAATGGTGGCAGCCCAGTAGAGAGGGATGCAATCCTATTTAGGAGCCTCTCGCTCGGCTCGTTTTTCCGTTTATCGAAATGTCATACGAAAATAAACCTTATTGTAACTGCATAGAATCGAATTGACATTGCTTTTACTTTCATAGTGCACAATCTTGTTATATTAAAATATCTTTGCGTAAAACTCATGAACGAACAATTGAATCCTCTGAAAATCCCTACGTAATTTACCTGCTTTAAATATTTCCGCTTTTACATATTTTCTCCCTAAATCAACATTGGTCTGGAGCAGACCAATGGACCAAATCAGGCGTTGGAATCACCCATAGAATAGGTCAAAACTTAGTGGCCGGTAGCCCCGATACCCATTCATTGGCTATAATTAAGACCGCCATTTTGTTGGGGTGCCCCCATTGGCTAAAATTAAGGCTGTCACTTTTTTCAAGAATTTCAAGATGACGTTTATTTAGTTAGTGTTTTTTTACTCATTTCGGTTTTCTAGTATTCTTTAGATGTTTTTCCACTTTTTCTCAGATATTTCCTTACAGAAATATGGATACATTATTCGAAGATGCCTTCGGTACACGTAAGTAAATCTATTTACGTAGTTTTATGTTAAAATTATTTATTACATTAACCTAAATTTGAGTTTTGTTGTTTTAGGTAATTCCAAGAGGCAACTTTGTATTTCTTAAAACTAACCAAAACAAAAGAAAATACAGTTCACAACTTAACCGGAGTAAAGAAGATTCGGTTTCTCAGAAAGTTATGAAATTTATCAAAGGCTAAAGAGTCGCAATAGTTTTTACAAGTGCGTCATGCCTGGCACCTCTCACTGGCACGGAGGCCTCTTTAACCAAAGTTAAACTGTGGGAAAACTCTGCTACCCTTCCACACCCATATGTGCTCATCCAGGAAAAGCTCCCTCCTGGCCTTGAACTTCCCAGATCATTATGGAGATCTTTAAATAGACTCCGTACCCAAGTTGGTTGAAGTAAAGACAACCTGTCCAGGTGGGGCTTCACCAGTAACACGGATCTCGCGTGCAGGTGTGGTTACACTCCACAGACCATGGCCCACCTCATTGATGCACCTGCATGCATGCCCGGACACCTGCACACATGAGAACCTCATGTTGGCTGCAGATAATGCGGTGAGAGTGGCACAGTTTTGTGCCAACAACATATGATTTTGTACTTGTCATTGACATGTTGAAGAAGAAGTTATGAATGAAAGGTAGGTAATGATTGTTTATTCTTTTTATATGAATGTAAGTAGGTATGTGTAATTAATTATTGATTAGTTTTGTAAAAAAATATACATTTTCAATATACATTTAGAAGTGATATCATATGGTGATAATGATAAAGCACAGTAGATTACTTAGGATTAAATTTAAATAATCAGTTGTCACATTTAACAAGTTTCAATTTAGTGAAGTTGTTAATACCAAGTCAAGAGAAAATAACAGTGTAAGTAATTCAATAACTTTGTCAAAACATTTAAAATGCCTTATCATCAAATTCATATTTCTGATTCTGACAAACAGAACAGAATTATAACAAATGTACCGGTGGGATAATATATGATTGTTGTCGGTACAAATGATGGTTTATTGTGATTGTCTTATGACTAGGTATGTTATAACTGTTACTGCTACCTACTATCTTAGATCTTACTTAATTATATATACTACCTCTCATCAGTCTATGTACAAAGCTTATCTACTTAATAACAGTTATTAACTATAAACATTGATTATCTATAACTTGTGCATAGCGGCACATCAAACAAAATGTGCTTTATATGAAATATGAAATATACACACTACTCTTTCTTGATTAACTTTTCAGTTCAACTATCACTTATTTGTTTATAAAATGTTATGGCAGATTATAGTAACAATATGTAGAATCTATACTAACCAAATCTAATCTTTTCAGATAACTTGAGTCTCAACGAGGTTCGTGGAGTGCTGCGAAGATGCCCGTGTCTGCCTATTCTTGCGGTTATAAGTTATCAAATCAGAATTATGGTGCAAATTACTGCTGTTAGTTGCTATATTAATTACTTACTGCATTAAATGTTTAACTATTAGAATTAGGTTATTGCGTCTTGCATTAAAACTAAAGTGATATTAACAGTGAATAATGAAATGGCAGATACTAAATAAAACTACTAGGAAAAATAGCATTAGCATTTGTGCATAATAAATATTTGCAAGCAGTTTAATTTAAGTAATTTCATTACTCTCATTCTTTGTCTTGTAAAAATCTCAACTTATACTTATGTACTTTGTATTTGATAAAATTATAATGTCAAGTAATAAATGCCTTCTTTCATCAAATGTGTTTTTTATTTGAGCAGAATTTAAAATAATATATTACTAGGGTTGTACCAAACGTCGATGATTTGCACAACTATCGATAACAAATCAAGGGTCGATAGTTCTGGCAGCACTATGTTGTCAAAATCTAATCGGGGTCCGTCATTCACTAACAAACGGCCGCTATAAGGCTTGATTCCTATCTGTACTAGTCTATATAATTTGTGGACCAAATCGGCGGTCGGATCGGAACGTGTGTAGATGCTATAAAACTCGAGCAAAAATAAATCATTTCCAACACAAGCTATTTCTATTTACATTTCATTGTTTTGAATTACTCGAACGAAGTATCAGTGGTATCAATTCATTCAAGTTCAAGTTTGGTTGGTTCTGAACACGTTCTGAAATACCTCTTTTTAATTTGTGTACCTAGTTCTGAATACCTACCTTAGTACCTATTGCGTTTTTATTTTAACATCTTGACTTCAACCCAAAACTTGCGGAAGCGAAATCAAATCCGGCTTAGTTATGAAAGCCTTGTGAACTGAACCTTCCAAGAATATTAAAATGGCTAGTATAAGCAGTATTCTAGAAAATGTGTGGAATAAAAGCGATGACTTTTGTTGTTTGTGTTTCTCGTCTGGTATTGGTGTGTATGTCCACGTAGAAGACGAGGTTATAATCTCTTACTGTGGAAATGAGAGTTTTCTACCTGTAGCTGAATTGTTGTGCAGTGTTCTTGGCTATGAGGTACGGTGCAATGTAGATGTATTATAAATATAAACCTTCCTCATGAATCACTCTGTCTGTTGATGAAAACCGCATACAAATATGTTGTATAGTTCTAAAGATATATAGCATAGGTACAGACAATAGAAAACCTAATTTGTTTTATACTATACATGTTCACCAGCATTAATATGTTGTAAACAACATAATAATATGCAGGCAGCGCAGGACCGATTGTTGTGGCGATCCGTGGGGGAGGCCTATGTGCTTGTGTACATCTACATATTACTTAGTTTCCGTTTTTACTACAAAATAAAAAGTAATAAATTTACGTTTCTTTTGTTTCAGAATCTTGATTATTTACTTACTTTCAAACTAGCTTGCAAATTGTGTATACAATATGCGATAAACAGCTACAACTTTATGAAAAGTAGTAAATTTAATCTTAATCTGCTTAATAATGCAATAACTGGTCTCTCAACTAGTTTGGAAAACACAGAAGATGAAATTGATAACTGCAAAACAATTTTTGTCTCTCTAAATACAGAAGATTTTACCAGCAAACAGTTTTATGATACTAAAAAACAAGTTACAAATATATTGATGGCCCGTAGTAGATTTAGTATGCTGAATTCCCTGAATATAAATCCAAAGCTTGAAGAATCAAACCTACGAATTAAAAAGGAAAGCATAGAAGAAAAACCAAAGATACATGGTAACTGTGTAGTACCGATCAGTACTAAAGATATGATTTATGACAAAAACGATTCGTTAATAAGATGCAAGGAGTGCCTTAGAATGTTCACTTCCACATTGAGTCTTAGAAACCATTTTATAAAGATGCATGCTCCAAAACTATACAAATGCTCTGAATGCAAAAAAGGTTTTGGTTCACCGTCAGTTTTAGAAGTACATAAGTCTGAAAGTCATTCTAAAATTGTGTGCAGCGAATGTGGGAAAACATTTAAAAGCAAACAATCCTTCAAAGCACATGAAATGAGCCATGATATTAACATTGTGTGTCATGATTGTGGGAGAACATACAAAAATAAATCAACATATAAAAAACACAAAGAATATAAAGTCTGTGGTCAGAAAACAAGAGCTTCGCCCGCAAATGCTAAGTACACCTGCGATTATTGCAATAAAAAATATACACAAAAAATGTCTTTACGTGTTCATATACAATATGAACATGGAAACTATAAACACCATGTCTGTAATGTATGCAATAAAAAGTTTTGGGCTCAGAGTAGATTAAAAGCTCATATGGTCAAACATACTAAAGAGAAAAACTTTATTTGCTCATTTTGTGGCGGCAAGTTTGTTACCAAAGAAGCATTGTTGTATCACACTAGGATACACACTGGTGAGAAGCCTTATGAATGTAGTAATTGTGACGCAAGATTCCTGTCAGCATCCCGCAGATCAGAACACATTAAACGACAGCACATAAATGCTACATTTCAATGTGATCTTTGTGGTAGTAAATTTAGTTCGCAAAACTATCTACAGAAACATAAGAAAACCCATTTTAGTGCTTCTACAAGTAAAGAGCCAACAGATTGTAAAAGAGATATACAAGAGAAAGTTAATGAAGTAGAACTCATTGAATACACAAAATATACTCAGGAATTAAAAAGAATCTCAAATGAAGATTACAAAATGAGTGATCAAAATGAAATATATCTAGAGTTTGATTTATAGAAGCGTGAGGGAAATTTTAAATATTATTAGGAACAAATATTTGGGATGTATTTCTTTGGAATGTTTTTTATTTTTTGTAGATAAACTCGAAAACTACTTGACTAATTTGAAAAATTTACCAATCAGAAGCTACATTGTTCCCGAGTGACATCTGCTATATTTAATATATCAGTAAAAACTGTTGATGAATATAAGAATAAGAATATACTTTATTTCGCAAGAATGTGGTTGGTACATCAAGATCTTAAAACAAATAAAAGTGCAGGACACATTCACCCAGCCTGGGCATGCAAAAGAAAAAAAATTATGTGATAATATATGTATGTACCTATTGTATTTGTTTATACCTAAAGAAAAAAAATTATTTAAAGCAAGTTCTTTTGAATTGTCCTACTACCTCCTGTAAAAAACATTTTGACCCTTGGAGTACGCTCATAAAAATGCAGGCTCCGGAAGAAGTTAAATATAAATAAGCAGATTAATAGCAATCACTTCATACGATCTATGATATTAGGTACAAAAATATTAACTGATTTTCCTTAGAAAATGACAGACAAACGGCATGGAGTCATTTTGTAAGTGTATTTTTGTGATGCTGGGATGAATTTTAATACAGAGGGTAACTGGATATGTAGCAATCCAAAGCCATAAAAGGATATTGGATTACATTTTAGTCTCATTTATTTCCAAAATGGTTTTTTGTGGCACCGCAAAAAAGCGCGGGTCAATGGCGCGCTTAAGGCAAGATTGTGCCCTGCCGTAGAACCTATGCCCACTGCGTTTCTTGTGTTAAACGAACGCAATGTTCATAGGCTCGTGGCCGTTTTCACCAAAACTTATGAATCGCCTAAGTCTGCTAAATCCTTATAAGTACGTTAGTTGCTTTAAGCATTTCATGGACTTTATTTTACTCTTTTAGGGCCTAAACTGCGTCACGCGGACGCCGCGCCGGCGCGGTTCCATACAAAAGTGCTCTGTCGCGGGGAGGCGGGCCCCGCGCCCGCGCCTTGTGGCCCGTTTCCCCGCGACGGTCGCCCGCGCGGGTGCCCGCGACGGGGCCCGCCCCAGCGGTATATCGGTAGCACGCACGGGCTTGTTCAATCAATAGCGCTATGTGATGCGGTTCCACGGAGCCCGCGCGCGTGTCCACGGACGGAGACACGCGACGTGTGTGCCCGTCGGAGGCGCCCGCTTTACTCAGTTTAGTTAGGCCCTTACACCATATAATTTAAATCAATATGTATCGAGTTATGTACCTACTTAAGTATCGCAAATAAATTAACGCGCACCATCAAAATAAAAATTCCGGGAAAAATCACCAAGTATCACATTCCTAGTACAAAGTCTCAAAATTTATCACCAGGGGGGAGGAGGATCTAAAAAGTTCCTAAAAAACATCATGTGATTATTGGACAGCCCCTAAATATCTTGTAGGTACCTGTCTGTCTCTGTTTCTGTTTTGTGGAAAGGATAAATTAAAAATAGGCTGATGATGATGATGAAAAATCCTATTTTATTTTTATTACTTACATTTTGCATTTGCAATGCTATTTTCATTTCGAAATTATATTTAAATCTAGAAAAAATCAACTGGCCTCCCAACTGGGATCTTTTCTAGGATTTAAATATAACTGTCTATTTTATTTATGCCGTGCCGGACGACGTTCCGTGGGCAGGCCCCCTACAAGGGTGGACCGACGACCTGGTCAAGGTCGCGGGAAGCCGCTGGATGCGGGCAGCGCAGGACCGATTGTTGTGAAGGTCCTTGGGGGAGGCCTATGCCCAGCAGTGGGCGTCGTTCGGCTGACATGATGATGATGATGATGATGATGATTTTATTTATTAGTGTTAATATAAAGCACTTTGGTCAGATGTGTTCAGTTCAGCAGTATCGTTTAAATCATCGAGACTGTCCGGTTCTAACTCATTGTTATTCCGAGCTGGAGAATATGACGTCCGGAGTTCTTCCTCTTCATCTTCATCGTGAGACTCTTCAGATTCATCTGATTCATCATTTCCTGAAAACACGTTTTTATAATATTATAATTTATTTGATTAATCCATGGCAGCCCGGAAAATGAGACAATATATTTTCCATTGTTTGTGACCCCATTCAGCTGTGCGGGCATAGTTTCAATTCCACCCAAATATTCCAAAAACCACCCTATTGTGGCAACTGGTCTATATTGGCATTAAAAGATGTCCATAACAGGTGGTAGGTAAAAAAATTTTGGACGATTCATTTTATTTAATCTATATGAATAAAAAATTTATGACTATGACTATGACTACAGATTTGCTTAATAAAATAGATTACCTACATATAAGTTCAAATCCATACCTAGCGCAGGTGTCATTCTCACACAAACATAACTTGTCTTTCTTATGATTATCACAATATTATACAGGGTGTTAGTGGCACCGTTGCAAAAACTATAACCATGGCTTCAGACCATCATGCTGAACAACGTACAGCAAGAGTTTTTTGTCGGAAATGAAAAACAAAAAAAACGACTTTTCATACAAATTTAGCAACTAATCAAGACATTTTGTATGGAGTCGAAATATTTTTTTCATTTCCGACAAAAAATCTTGCTGTGCGTTGTTCAGCATGATGGCCTGAAGTCATGGTTAAAGTTTTTGCTAAGGTGCCCCTAACACCCTGTATTATATGATGCTGATTTCACTTTTGTAATGTATTAGTTTGTGATAAAATTTTGACTTTATTATTATTGTTAAAATAAGGTTCAGTACATAGTCCGTTCGGTTAGATAGTGTCGGTACCCGCATGGCATTGTGGCTCTTGCTATAAAATCCTTACTAATGCAGATATAACTAATACGCTAATACACACAAGTTGGGTACCAAATAAATAAATAAAAAATAAAAAAAACAGCCTGGGTCGTCCCACTGCAGGGCAAAGGCCTCTCCACCTTCCTTTCATTTTACCAAAGTCAATTAATTATGAAAATTTTGATATTTTTATATAACAGGAATTTAAGTAAGTGATTTACAAATAAAAGAGCGCCACTATCTAAGCGAATGGACTATACCCAGCAGTGGGTCTTGTTCGGCTGGCATGATGATGATGATGCATAAAAATGCTAATAAGTAATACTAATAATAAGTACTATTATTATTTTATTATTCAAATGTGGCACTTTTTGCCATTCAAGCTAAACTACATGGTAGCAATAATTAGAGGGTGCCCAAAACAGGGCAGTCGCCCTACCTTCTTCTTCATCAGTATCTGCCTCTTCTTCCATAGGCTCAGGGTCAGTTTTTCCAAGTGGTGCCCTTTTCATATATTGTTGCCCTATTGAGTTGAGCTGGAAAAAAAATTGAAATATTTAATTACCTTTTCTTTTGGGACAACGCTTTTAAAATGTCCAAAGCAAGTTTGCAAGCTTGTAGATTTGGTCGAGTTTTCAGTACAAGTATTTGTTTTAGTATATTTGTCCTAACTCAGATATTATATGCGAAAGTTAGATGTTTATTTATATCGTTTTATCACGACGCAACGTCCTAATGGATCTGGAAATTTGGCACAGAGAGAGATAAATTATAGTTTAGAATATTAGAATAACATAAACGGTTCTTTTTACTCCGGGAAAATATCTCATTCCTATGGGAAAACCCCGAGCGAAAGATACTGTTCTACTAACCCAGTGTTGATTAGCTTGTTCTAAAGCTGTTAACTCTGCTTCTTCGTCACAGGGACTGTCGGCGTTAAACCATTTAGAATCTATGAGGCGAGGTGTTAATCTTGGAAAAGGAATATTCATAGTGGCCAAATAATTTCGTTGCAATAAGTAAATAAACAAATCAATCAAACGCACACAGCTGGCTGACAGTAGACAGCACAGCTGACAGTGACAGGCATGACATGAAAAAAAAAATCGTCCTGTCATTTATGATAGGCGAAGACATGAAATCATACTGCCATGTCTTGAATTGAATGTGAACAGTAGTAGGTTTTGAAGCCCGGGGAAGGAGCAGGAAGCTCAAACCCGAACCCGCCTTCGTCGGCGGAAGAAATCCATGATGATCATGATGCAGTAGTAGGTCATGACACCGCCATCGCCATCGAGACCCTCATCCACAAAATTACTGAGGTAAGTAGGGAAACGTTATAAAACAAAAGGATTAGAAATCTACATGCAAAATTGCAAAGAGTAAAATAATGTCATGTCAGTGATGCCAGGCTGGGGGTTTAGCCCCAAATTAGGGGATTTTTGGAGCTGTGGGGGGAAAAATTTTGGGACGAAGACTGACTTTGGAGGCGTCAGGGGTCTTTTTCAAGATAAAAATATATTTGAGTGGTTGCAGTTGCAACCCACTTAAACATTGATATTAAAGGAATTTCCAAAGGTCTAGGTCTAGAAAAACAAGAGACGATTGAATTTGTTAGCAATGAGTTAGAAAAAGAAACACCGCGCCACCATTACTTACACATATTTTGGCTCGACTAGGTATTTTTTTTTGTCAACACCTGCGCGTTTTGGGGGGATTTGGGATCAGACTTGGGGGAATACAAGTCAGGCATCTGGCAACACTCAAGGAGATAAAGGGTGCATTCCGATTCAGACCAAAATCAATTTCAGCGCTGACAGCGATAACAGGCGCTAGGCGTACCGATTCAGATATCGCGCTTATGACAGTCGGGCGGGACCTCTCAACGCTTCGGAACGTTCGTAATGGCATTCATAACGCTCACTGAATAACCTCCAATTCCGACCACTTTATTATATTAGAATTTAACGGAAGATGGATAATGTTGAAGAAACATTGACGCTGAGGACGTATCTTCTACTCGCCGATTCCAACTCGCACTTGAATACGGGTTTTTACTATTTTTTAATAAAAAATCACCTGCTGAATTATTTATATAAACAAACAACTGTCAGTTTTGACAGGACACTCACAGTGATTATGGTTCGGAACAGGAATAATACATCTATGGTTCGGAACATGGGCGGCGTAATCACAAGATTGCGGATGTTAAGCCCCCAGTACAGGATGGCCGACCATGGTCGGCGACCATGACCAATACATCGTACATTGACACTTTTGAACGAACAAGTTTAAAAAGGTTCTTTCAAAAGTGTCAATGTACGATGTATTGGTCTTGGTCGGCGACCATGATCGGCCATCGTGTACTGGGGGCTTTTGGTGTCAAGTCAATGTCAACCAACTGTCAATGTCAATTGAATATTGAATTTGGTAAAATGTTTTTTCAGAAATTAAATTGATGGGAATAGGATGGGAACGTGTGCCTAAAACGTTATTAAATCTCAAGAAATTACTTATCAAAATGACATTTTGGGAAGATACGTTAATAATTCTTATATCACAGGTAATTTTTATAAAGGTCAATTTAGGGTTATGTTTTTATGGTTTGCCGATTCCAGCAAAATAGAAGTATTTTTCGATAAATTGTCTTTTTTACAATGAAATATTAAAGTTGGTAACGATACCTACATCTCACTGTAGAGGGTAGTGCTACATCTAGAGCTTATAGTAAAGTTGAAAAACAAAATTGAGATGTTATCTATTGCAGATATTTTTCTTTGTCGGTGGTTGGATTTTCTTCGTGAAACAACTATTTCGTGACTATGAAGTACACCACACGTTGGTACAGCTTATTTTCTCTGTCACGTTTGCTCTCAGTTGCACAATGTTTGAACTTATCATCTTTGAAATAATTGGATATCTTGATACAAGGTAAGTCAGCTATTTTGAAAATATTGTATTATTTGAATTTATAAAATAATAGTTCAATGAATATTATAAGAAACTGTAAGCCCCCACCTCAAACTTCCTCCTATACTTAAATAAATAAATAGTTTATTTCATAATAAAAAAAGTATAAAAGACTAGCGGATCCTCGCGGTATTACCCGCGTGGTACCCGTACCCGTGGGAATATCGGGATAAAATATAGCCTATGTCACTCGGAAAGACTGTAGCTTTCTAACGGTGAAAGAATTTTCGAAATCAGTCCAGTACTTTTTGAGTTTATTCGTTACATACAAAAATACAAATCTTTCCTCTTTATAATATTAGTATAGATAGAAGACATGGCTAGTATTTACAATTATGGACCACTCGGAGGGGGGAGAGGGGGAGGGGGAGCAAGGCGGAGGGGGGCTACCCCCCCTGTCCAAGCCCCAACTCTAGGGAATGTATAGTTTTGGAGTTATAGGCATTTAAAGTTTTGAAATTTTAGGCTTTTTTTGTAGCAAAAACATTTTCTGTATCTATAGGGTCTATGATGTCCATTAGTTATTAGACCTAACAACCATTTGGTAATGGCATTAAAATAAAGAAATGAATAGTGTTTGAATAGAACTTGCACTGATGGGATTGAGATTTCATCTTACTTAATAAATAATAATAAGATTGCCCACAGAAACTTTAAGTATTGTTCGTTTTAGAGACTAAAAGAATCTTTCTAGAAAGAATATAAAAACAATCTTCTCTCCATAACCATGATCTCAATGTCTCAAAGGCTATTTCCTATAGAGATCCTTTAAAACATAACTAAATAGTGTTTAGGTATACTTAACACTAAATAAATAATTAATTTTTCATACACTTAAATATTCATTTTTGTTCACAGTTCAAGGTATTTCCACTGGAATCTCGGATTGTACTCACTGCTGTTTATGGTTATAGCACTTATACCATTCTATATAGCCTACTTCTGCATCAGTAATATTAGATTTGGTACGTCGGTCGTTTATAATTTGTATACTTACCTATGTACTTTTATCACAAATATTTATTATATGTGGTCGTCCAAATCAAAAGGAACCTTGTGGCGCTCAGCACTTACGCCTTTATTGCTGTTGTTCGAATACAAAACAATGACAATAAAGACGCATGTGCCGGCCGCAATAAGGTCCCTTTTGATTTGGACGACCACATATAGATATCTTTCTTCAATAAGTGCTGATATAGTTCTTTTGCTTTAAGATAGTTTTTACATAAGTGTGCGTTCACACAAATAGTGTAGAATAAATAATAGGGTCAGCCCTATGCAGAGTTTCTTACACAGATTTTTGGGCTTGATGCGCGGCCCGTTCCACGCGCAACATAACCCTACCGTGTTAGCTGACGCTTACCGCTAGCAGCAAGAAACATAGTTTCGATTAATTAACTAAGAATATATTATTAGGTTAGTAGTTAGGTTAGACTTACAAAGGAAGCTGCTGCAAATTTACCTAAAATTTTGTTTTCTTTTAAGCAAATAAAGGCTTATAAGAAAATATATTATTAGGTAAGTATTTATTTATATTGAAATTTGAGTCATTATTGACATTCTTATTTATAACATTTTTATTTTCTTGAATTGTAATTTGAAATTTAAAAATCTTTCTTGTAGTTAATTTCTATAATGATATTTTAACTGCTACAATTTGTAATTAATGAACAATTAATTTATTAGTAGTTCAATCTTGTCGACCAAATCCATTATTATATTCTTAAGATGCGATGGCCGGGGTAGTATTTATATTTGGGTATATTTTTTTAATCACTACATAGTATAAAACAAAGTCGCTTTCTCTGTCCCTATGTCCCTTTGTATGCTTAAATCTTTGAAACTACGCAACAGATTTTGATGCGTTTTTTTTAAATAGATAGATTGATTCAAGAGGAAGGTTTAATGTACTTTTTATCCCGATATTCCCACGGGAACGGGAACCACGCGGGTGAAACCGCGGGCGGCCGCTAGTTATCATCTAAACTGAAAACTTTATATTTTAATAATATTTATTTTGGCCCTACTACTTTTCACGGTCACTCACACTAAAGCAGAAATCTTGATAGAGCAAAAGATCTATAACAATCTTTGTAAAGGGTCCCACACACTATGAGCCTGCTGCCAGTTCGTTTGCAGTTCTCGATCAGACAGGCCTCCTGACATTTTTGTATGTAAAACCACGTGAGACTGTGTGGCCGTTAAAGACTAATGACAGGCTGTTGTCTGCAGTCTGACTGTGGGGCCCTTAACCTTCCAGCGGTCGCGCGCGGTCTGTGAGTCCGCAGACAACTTATTTTAGTCAGTGCACTAAAACTCTAATCACGATATGGTTGCGCTTTCCTGATTTCCTCGAGGGGATGATGTATTACATTTCAGTAGGTCTATGACAAGCATTGCATGCGCGCGCGTTGTTTTTATTTTTGTGTGCGGTCTTAGATTCCGCGCGCGACCGATTGTGTACTAGAAAAATCTGATGATATATGCTGGGAATGTGCATGTCCAGTAGATATAATGGAGACTAATGATGAATAGACTTTTGTAGTAACCCTAAAATACTTATAAGAAGATTTTTTTATTTTGTTTTCTTTGTTTGTTTTATTAGAATTTAGGTAATAGCTAAAAATTCATGAAAACAACATATGAAAAATAAGTGTGATTTTAGAGTTCTCATAATTTGGTACTGTTGATGATGAATACTGATTGATCTCGATTATAATTTTAGTCTGTCTATTAGTTATTAGAAAAAATAAAGAAAATTTCATTTTGTTTTGTTTTTGTTGATTTATAGAGTTGATTTGTGTCTAAAGAGATTTTTTAAAAAGTTTTTATGGACTGTTGTTCCATCCAGTACAAGAAAACAAATATAGAAGTACAGAGATAATTTGTTATTATTACTATTATTAACACAGTTAAGACTTCTTTTAATTATATGCTACACAATGAAATATTCATTAGTTTTCTCAATAAAGATACGTAAAGTTGCGGAATCACAGACCGCGCGCGACTGCTTATGTTCGGCGCAAGGGTGCGACTGCTGGAAGGTGTAATTTTTTTTCTTACAAAAAAGTAACAAAAGAGTTACTGTCTATGATGATAAACTTCATTCCATTCCAAACCATTTATCTGTGCATGTAAACAAACATGAGACAAATAGACTGTTTAGTATTATTTTATATTTTTGACTTACTAAAAAGTTGTAAGGAAATAGTTTGTTTGTTTAATAGGACTATAGAAAACCAAATACAGTTTTTTTATATTATGTAATTTGCTTTTCTTCTAATCTAAGTAAATTATGACTGTTTTTTGTTGCAGTCTCACAAAGCATGATAAGAAGTTTGACAGTGTTCGTTTGGTTCATCTACCTATATTTCTTCTGGAAGATTGGCGATCCATTCCCAATATTAAGTCCGAAACAAGTAAGTAGGTATTCTAGCAAAAAGTTTTGAATGTAAGGGTAATAAGATATGATATTCCATTTTTTTACTTATATTATAAAGGGGCTCACGAGCAGACGAGCCACGTGATGGGAAGTAGTCATCGTCGCCCATGGACATCTACAACACAAGAAGGGTTGCATATTTGTTGCCAGACTTTGTGTTTTAGGGTTCTATTTACACGCTTCTTGAAGAACTCCATATCATAGCACAAAGGAAACACCTCTGGAGGAAGCTCATTCCACATCTTATAAGTTCGGGGGTAGGAACGAACGTAACGCCCGAATAGTTGTTGCTTCCAGGCGTCAAGAATGTGAGGGTGTTTAGAATGAGTTCCTCCATATAATGCATACTCCATACATACATTTTAGGGCATATTTTCCATAGAGCATGGATTATCCTATATTGGCCTTTAGGATTATTCTAATAACAAGCATCTTACCTTCATTTTAGGGCATATTTTCCATAGAGCATGGATTATCCTATATTGGCCTTTAGGATTATTCTAATATCAACCATCTTACCTTCATTTTAAGGCATATTTTCCATAGAGCACGGATTATCCTATAGTCTTTAAGATTATTCAAATATTAACTGTCTTACCTTAATTTTAGGGCATATTCTCTATAGAGCAGGGCGTGTCCCGTATCGGCGTGATAGGCGTGACAGTGATGGCGCTTCTCTCTGGTTTTGGTGCCGTCAACTATCCTTACACGTCCATGGCAATATTTATCAGGTAAAATTATAAATAAATATAATTTAAATTATTCTTATGCATTCACAATGCTGTTCTGTAAGTAAAGACCGCCTCTGTGGTCTAGCGGTTCATACCACCGATTTCAGACCCAGAGGTTCCGGGTTCGATTCCCAGTGGGGGTACATATTGTATTCGATTTAGTTTGGTAGGACTTGTTAGGAACAGACTAAGAGTCCGCCTGGCCAGCTACCACCATCTTATCTAAGTCTGACGCCATAACAATGATGTTTTCAGCATTATTGTGTTCCGACAGTTGCAGATAAGATAAGATGGTAATTGCAATATTTATTTATAAGAAGCTTTAAATGATAATTTTATTTTCACTAAGGCCAGTTACACAGTCCGATGTGCTGTCAATAGAGAAAAAACTGCTACAAACAATGGACATGATACTAGTGAAAAAGAAGAGGATAGCGCTAGCCGAAGCCAACAGCGTTGGAGGGAGACAGAACTACAGTTTGATGGACCAATCTAACGTGAAGAATAGAGGGTTTTGGAGTAACATTCTGACCAGTGTTGGGAGTATTGCTAATCCACTTGGGCATGGCACGGAAAGTAAGTATGGTGCTATCAAAATGTTTTTAAAGAATGGGTCTGATGGTGCGCTTACACGGGTACCTAACTAAAATTTCTCCCCATTGCGCAATTTTAGCCAGGGTACCTAACTAAAATTGCGCTGGGGGAGAAACGGACAAAGTAAAAAAAATGTAGGTCTCTTTGGTCGATGATTGGTTGTTATTGTGACGCGTCACATAACGTCATGACGTTAAGTCACAATAACAACCAATTAACAACCCCCCCCCCCCCCCCAATAACACCTACGCCCTCTGTCGTGATAAAAAGTTAGTTTTCCTTCCCATTCTTGTCAATCCCGGCCAAATATGACACGACATGATGGCCAAATATGACGATCACATCATCATCACATCAAATGTAGCAACCTGTTGCTGAGATACAGCCACATAATACCACAAAATATGATGCAACATCCGCTCCACTTTGATCCCATTTTAGTATTTTTAGGTGCTTACTTAGTATTTTTGTGGGTTGGCCTACTTAGGTTTAGGGAGGTATTACATTTATCAAAGATCTTTGTCCAATATTGCACTTGATCAAAGGAATACCACCCTTATAACCATAGTAGTAAAAGTAGATCCAATTTCTTGGATCCAATATTTGATCAAAGATTGGATAAAATATTTGATAAGTGGAATACCACACTTAGGAATATGGTAATTAGGGTGGTATTCCTTTGATCAAATGCAATATTGGACAAAGATCTTTGATAAGTGGAATACCTCCCTTAGTTTGGTGATCTTTTGTAAGTACATATAACTTAACAACTTTTATGATTAGAAATATATAATTTCTTTAATATCGCGTTACATTAAGACCGTATCGAGCAACTTTTGATAATTTAATAACCACGATATTTGATTATTTACATAGAAAAAACTTATCCCGAAAGTTAAGACTATTTTTGTTTCCAGAATTTTGTACTTATTAGTTGTAACTTAGTGCAAATTTTTTTTTTTCTCTTAACGAATGTGTTAAAATGTTATGTTAGTAGTTAAAATGTCCAAAAATACGTGTGTAAAATTTTGTAAAGTTACATAATATAGTCGTTGAATAAATTACAAAAACGTTAGTATGGGAAAAAAATATATACAAAAAATCTCCATACAAAACGACAATTTGATACTTTAACCCCTAATATTTACATATCAATAACAGAACAGTCCAATCCCCTATTACAACCCTTTCTGTAAATAAATTTTTGTTTTGTCTCAAAAGAAGTTATTTCTTTAAGTTTTATTGTAAGTTTTATCTTTTATCTTACCAGACATAACCCAACTCCGCCAAGAGATATCAGGTCTCGAGGAGTTGAGTCGGCAGCTGTTCCTAGAAGCGCACGACGCGCGCAGCATGAGAGAGAAGATAGAGTGGTCCAAGACCTTCCAGGGGAAGTACTTCAACTTCTTGGGGTATTTCTTCTCGCTATATTGCGTTTGGAAGATTTTTATCGTGAGTAGATAATTTTATAGTACACATACATATATATACTCACGCCTGTTTCCCAAATTGAGTGGTCCGAGACCTTCCAAGGGAAGTACTTCAACTTCTTGGGGTATTTCTTCTAGATGTATTGCGTTTGAAAGATTTTTATCGTGAGTAGACAATTTTATAGTACCTTTATTGGTCATACCTTGTTTTATCTTAAATGGGGCAACGCTTAGCGTCGCCACACACAAGCCACACGCGACAGCCACACACGCCAATATATTGTACGACAAACATTTTTTTATCCACAACAGGGTCGCACTTAGCCTTCATCACACCTGTGGGCCAAGTCTGCTCACGTTAAGTCACAATCGTATCTCAATCGTGTTTCAATTGTAGTTCAGTTGTAGTGCTCTTTAAAACAATAGTTACAAGAATTATGACAGTATGATGTGATGTGAATGTATAGTCGGATTTTTAATTAGACGAAGTAATCTGACAGTTGCTAATGTCACTTAGTGAAATAATGCTGCCATGTTCAGTGTACTAGTGATGTGTTCTATTAGTTCATTCACAGGAATGAATAATGATGAATGAATACTTTAATATAGTTTGTCGATATCTTCTGTGTTATATATTAATAATAATCATATTTTTATAGATGAAAGTCGGTTTTTGGCACTATTTTGACTAGAAATCTGCAACGCAATGTTATAAATATTAAAAAATCCAAGATGACGGACAACTTTTTTGTTTGTGGGTCGATTTTGATGAAACTCTGTTTCCGGTATTATTTTGGAAAGAAAACGGCAACGCAATGTTAAAAATATTAAAAATTCCATGATGGCGGCCAACTTTTTGTTTGTGGGTCGATATTGATCAAACTTGGTTTTTGGCACTATTTTGACGAAAAAACTGCAATGCTATGTTAAAATATTAAAAAATCCAAAATGGCGGTCGATTTTGATGAAACTTGGTTTTTGGTTTCATCAAAATTAGCCCACAAACAAAAAAGTTGGCCGCCATCATAGAAATCAACCCAACAAAAAAAAAAACTGCCGTCATTTTGGATTTTTTGATATTTTTAACATGGCGTTGCTGTTTTCTTGTCAAAATAGTACCAAAACCGAGTTTCATCGAAATCGGCCTACAAATAAAAGAGTTGACCGACTTCTTGGATTTTTTAATATTTAAAACATTGCGTTGTTGTTTTCTTTCCAAAATAGTATAAAAAACCGAGTTACATCGAAATCAACCCACAAACAAAAAACTTGGCCGCCATCTTGGATTTCCTAATATTTTTGACATTGCGTTGCTGTTTTCTTGTCAAAATAGTACCAAAAGCCGAGTTTCATCAAAATCGTCCCACAAACAAAAAAGTTGGCCGCCATCATAGAAATCAACCCAACAAAAAAAATCTGCCGCCATCTTAGATTTTTTAATAAGTATATTTAACATTGCGTTGCTGTTTTCTTTCCAAAATAGTACCAATAGCAGTTCCTCGTGGTTTTATCCGCGTGGTACCAGTTCCTGTGTGAATATCGGGATATAATATAGATAGACTATATAATATCCCGTCACTCAGGAAGAATGTAGCTTCCTAATGGTCAAAGAATTTTCTGAATCGGTCCAGTAATTGCGGAACCTATTCGATGCAAACAAACAATCAAATCTTTCCGCTTTATAATATTAGTATAGAAAAACAGAGTTTCATCAAAATCGACCCACAAACAAACATGGCACGACTAGGATTCGAACCCGGGACTCGATATCGGTAGCCTGTTGTACTAACCACTCCTTAAACTACCGAAAAAACTAAACGTGATATTTATATAAATAATTATAATATTTTTGTGTCATTCATTCACTTTGCCGCGTCACTATTTATGTTTTGTCAAAACCTGACAACACTGTAAACGTCAGATTACTTCGTCTAATTAAAAATCCGACTTTAGTGTGTGGTGTGACCATCAGTAGTATTGTGAAAAAAGTACACATTTCTTGTAACTAGTATGTAAATAATCGGTGTACATACATATAAAAAAAAATAAACGCGACGAATTTCCTCCTCCTCCTCCTCCTCTTCCTCCTCTTCAATTTTTGAAGTCGGTTAAAAAGCACTACAACTGAACTACAATTGAGACACGATTGAGACACAATTGTAACTTAATGTAAGCAGACTTGGCCCCCTGATGTTAAGTGTAATAAAGCTGAAGATGGAAGCGCACTACTCCCGGAATTCTTAATCACTGAGGAACTGGCTATCTTTATCTCTCCGGAACACAATAATGCTGAAAACATCGTCGTTATGGCGTCAGACTTAGATAAGATGGTGGTAGCTAGCCAGGCGGACTTGATCAAGTCCTAGCACCAACCAAACGTTCATATAAAATGTATGAATACAACAACAAAGAGGTCTGTTGTGCCGTTTTGTGGTTGTGGTCGGTGACCAATGCGCGGCCAGGGGCCGTACCGGCGAACGGTCCGATAATCGGAAATCTGCCGGGCTTCAAATTAAGGCGCTACTCGGAAAAATATGGACTTTTTGATTTAAAACTATAGGACGGTTACAGTTGTTACAAATCTGGTAATAAGATATATATTTCTTCATACCTTTATCAAGAATCGTATAGTTTCAAAAACACGATTTTATGATTTTGCCTCGGCACTTTTTCTTATCGAAAAGACCTCTAAAAAATACGAAAAGTGAAGATTATTCTTAAATGGGGTTACTTACACTATTGGAAATTGGTTTAATTAGTGGACACCAATAATATTGAGGATCGTATAGAAGCATTTTTTTTAAAATCGCTGTAGTTTTTTAATACGAAGTGATTTTGTGGTTTTTTTGCCTAATCTGCAAAATCTGTCTCGCTTCCGCGCGCGTCGTTTTCTCATTGCTATCTCGCTTCAGCACATTTTTTCCGAGTATCGCCTTAAGGCTGGGATTCCACAAAATAGAGTATTTTAAATTATGGATTACTCGCAAATCACAAGTACTTAAAATTTGGAAATAATATATATGTTATTTTACAGTTATCTATCTAGTGCTTCCGGCTGTTTTTTTTTTCGATTGATGATATTTTACTGTGTCAAATAAAATCCCAAACATCCGTCCAAATATCCGTCATAAGTTTAAATTTTTTATTATTTTATTTTTAATTGAATTTTAAGTGATTTTCGATTCGCGGGGCGCTCGCGAGTTCACAGTTCACTGCCGGCTGCCGCTGCGTCCGCGTGAAGTGTATCGCGCGCGGCCGAGCAAGCGTTAGCGTGCCTATTTCGGTCGGGAATCATCGCCTTAAAACAGATAGTTCGAGCCCCAATCAGGCCAAAATGGTAAACAACGATTCATAATGTCCCAGGAACATCGATATCTTTCAAATAACTTCGGCAAATAGTACATTAAGAAATTACGTGCTTCGTTATTAATGTTTTAAGTTGAAGCTCGACAATATTCCGATTATCGGAAAGTTCGCCGGTAGGGCCCCAGGTATAGCCTTCATCATACCGTATGTTAAGTTATAATCAGGGAGTCGATCATGCTAACGTTAAGTCATATCATAATCGTGTCAAAATTGTTTCAATTATAGTGCTTCTTTACACACTAGTTAAAAGAAATGTGATGCGACATGACGGGTCGATATTTTCCAAATAGCAAAAATTGCTTGTGAATGCAAAAAAGTACAAATAACCTGAAACACTGCTTCCTTGTCCCCAGTCCACAATCAACATAGTGTTCGACCGAGTGGGCAAAAAAGACCCGGTGACCCGCGGGCTGGAGATAGTGGTCCACTGGCTGGGGCTGGCCGTGGACGTGGCGTTCTGGTCGCAACATGTGTCGTTTGCTCTCGTCGGGTGTATTGCTCTCACCAGCATCAGGGGGTTACTGCTGACCCTCACTAAGGTAAGGGTTAATATCATGGACTTTACAAGCCACACCATTGTACTTTTCAGGCCATCGTTCCATCATTCTGCTCACACTTACAAAGGTGTCAAAGTGACCATGGAAGAGTTAAGCGTTTATGAAACTTTCTTAATGTTAAGTCACGGGAAGGGTGACTAAAAATGTATCATCTGGAGATTCTAGAGTTGTTCGGTGCTTCGGCAGACACTGTTAAGTAGTTAGTCCCAGCTGCATTTAGTTAACATCCATCAATCCGCATTGGGTCCACTCTTCTTAGCTTACAAAGGTGTCAAAGTGACCATGGGAGGTTTAAGTAAGGAACTTTCTAAATGTTAAGTCATGGGATGGGTGACCAAAAATGTATCATCTAGAGATTCTTGAGTTGTTCTGTGCTTCGGCAGACACTGTAGGTAGTTGAGTCCCAGCTGCGTTTAGTTAACATCCATCAATCGGCATTGGCCCCAGTCTTCTTAGACCAGTTCTGAGGACTCCAGCCGTGGGGACATTAAATTGGCTGATGATGATGATAGTGGTCCACTGGCGGGGGCTGACCGTGGACGTGGCCTTCTGGTCGCAACATGTCTCGTTTGCGCTCGTCTCGGTTGTATTGCTCTCACCAGCATCAGGGGGCTACTGCTGACCCTCACTAAGGTAAGGGGTTATAGCGACCACTCTGCCAATACAGGGTCGACACAGGGTTGCTACTTAACTAGGTTAGGGTTGCAGGTCGACGCGCAAAACTCCCGAAATCTTCAATCACTGAGGAGCTGGATGTCTTATCTCTAACTGTCGGAACACAATAATGGTGATATCATCGTTGTTATGCCGTCAAACTTAGATAAGTTGGTGGTAGCTAGCCAGGCGGACTAAGAACAAATCCTACCACCAATCACTACTTTTCAGGCCATCATTCCATCATTCTGCTCACACTTACGAAGGTGTTAAAGTGACCATAGAAGAGTTAAGGGTAAAGTGAAACTTTCTTAATGTTAAGTCATGGAATGGGTGACCAAAAATGTATCATCTAGAAATTCGAGAGTTGTTCTGTGCTTCGGCAGACTGTAGGTAGTTAGTCCCAGCTGCATTTAGTTAACATCCATCAATCGCCATTGGCCCCAGTCTTCTTAGTCCAGTTCTGGGGACTCCAGTTTTGGGCATTAAATTGGCTGATGATAATGATAGTGGTCCACTGGCTGGGGCTGGCCGTGGACGTGGCCTTCTGGTCGCAACATGTCTCGTTTGGTCTCGTCGGGTGTATTGCCCTCACCAGCATCAGGGGGCTACTGCTGACCCTCACTAAGGAAAGGGTTAATATCATGGACTTTACAAGCGCCTTTACATTATTTCACTCTGTAAGCGCTTGCCGCACCGCTGCCGGCCGAATTGTTTGAGAGACAGAAAAATACAGCTTAAGAAGTTTTTAAAGTTAAGTAATGTTTGAATGTTCAGGCATTTGGCCATCTTGTATTTTTAGAAGGTATCGCTACATTCCCTCATAGTCATTCGTAGAAGTAGATAGCAAATGTGTCAAAAACTTACTACTACTTTTAGCAGTTTTGCTATCTACTTCTAGCAGTGACTACGAGGGAATGTAATGATACCGTCTAAAAATAATAGACTATGGGCCCTCAAAATTCCCCGTTATGTTTCATTTAAGTTGTGTTTTAGATTTACAATATTAAATAAAATTCAACGCCGCGCCACTTTCGGTCAAGGTACCGCCTTAAGAAACAATAGTATTATCGATTTTGAAACTTCTCTAAAATTCTCAATTTCAATTAATTAATTTTAAAAAGTAAATCCACAATATAATTTCATCAAAAAATTACATCGCTTACCTTTCCCTTTCAGTTCTTCAACAAGATCTCCTCTTCAAAGTCGTCGAACATCATCGTTCTCGTTCTCGCACAAATAATGGGTATGTACTTCTGTTCTTCCGTCCTGCTCATGCGCATGAACATGCCAGCCGAATACAGGATCATTATAACTCAAGTATTAGGAGATCTGCAGTTCAACTTCTACCACAGGTGGTTCGATGTGATATTTCTAGTTAGTGCTTTAACTAGCATATTTACTTTGTATTTAGCCCATAAACAACCTTCGGTTAGTTAGTTTTTAAGTTCAATTTTGAAAAGTACAGGTTGTTTTTGTAAATATTTTGAAGATTTCGCAATATTGTCAAATACATGGTCCTTCTTAAATAGTATACACAATTTTAAGGGGTCAGTGTACTCATGCATACAAACATCTTTCACTATGGTAGCAACATTGAAATCGCGAAAAAAAAAAACAGCTGTTCCATACATTTTGATCAATTCAATTTAAAATTTTCTATGGAACAGCTGATTTTTTTTTCGCATTTTCAATGTTGGTACCATAGTAAAAGTTGTTTGTATGCGTGAGTACATTGACCCCTTGAAATTATGTGCACTATTTAAGAAGGACCTTATATGTATACAGGGTGTTAGTTTGGTCAGGTGGCCTACCACAAGCTCTTATAGCAGTTTTAAGTTGAGAGAGTGAGATGCGGCTATACGGCGTGTAGAGCGGCGTCTCACTCTCTCAACTTAAAATTAACTGCTATAAGAGCTTGTGGTAGGCCACCAGTTGCAAGCCTAAAACCACAGCTTGTACTCATAATATTGAACAACTTTCCCCAAGAAAAAGGGTCGAATCGAAACTTAAAAAAAAAATGTTGGTGTCCCATACAAACTGCACAGTCAGCTGATTGATTTTGTATAAAGGGACCACCATTTTTTTTTAGATTTCGACTCATGTTTCTTGGGGAAAGTTGTTCAATTTTATGAGTACAAGCTGTGGTTTCAGGCTTGTAAATGACCAAACTAACACCCTGTACAATAGTCCATACCAAACCGCTAGCCGTTTCGCGTAAACAAACAAGAAGAAACAAGTTCTTCAGCTACCAAAGACTATAGAGATAGGGGGGCTACTGACAAAAAAAAACGATATGGAAATAGGCTTCATCTGTCATTCGAATTCCTTACTTTGATAGATTTTTGCTGCTTTGTTCTGTTGAACATTGCTAGCTAGCTACTGTTATACCTACCCGACTTCACTAAACAGGGATCTGATAGCTACAATTTTTTTTATAAAATTAACTTAAAGTTCCAAAAAAACGTATGAAGTTCATATCTATAAAGTTACGTGGTAGCAACCCTGAAGGCTTTCTCTGAAACGCAAAACCAGAAACTTCGTTATACCCGTCTCTCTCACTCTCCAATCATTACAGAATCGAGTGAAAGGGGCGGGGCTAACCCATGTTTCGGATCACCATTCACCATTCTAATTATATATTTTGAATATTATAGAACATCTTAGATCAAAATGTGCTTTATAAATAGGTGAAATGAAAATAAGGCGAAATCAAATGATATCGATATAATAGTTCCTTATATTTTTTTATCGTTATATTAAATAAAAGTATTAATATCAAATAAAATTAGTCATATGATCAATAGAACTTTTGTTATTATGTCAAACATTACACATCAAATTTTTACATCATTAAACATTATACATCAAATTTTCACATCATTAATCAGTGTCATACGACTCTTTGTTAAGTTGATGATCTTCATGTTTATTTCCGCGTAGCGACAGTCGGTTTGAAATGAACGAAAGTAGTATTCAATAAGAAGCGATTGTAAAATAACTGAAATTTGACATTATGTAAGTACTGAAATAATATAAAAAACATGGCCTTATTTTTGAAAAGTCATTTGTTTTAAGAAGAATATGCTGTTGTTATAAAGTAATTATTTTGTGAAATGAAGACATTATTTTAAGAATAGGTTGTTTCTTGGTCACTTTTTAGTTTTTCCGCAAAACTAATGTAAGTATACATTTCAGTATTTTCCAAATTGATTACCAGAAATCAAATATCAGAGCCTACAGACCTTCGATCAACAATAGTACTAGATGAAGGCTCACGAACTACAGTGCCACAACCTTTTCTGTTCTGGTGATAGCGGCGCTACGTACGTTTTCCTTTTTTATAGCAATATAACCGGCCCTGACTTCTAAGAACATCAGCCGCCAGCAGCGCTATGGTTGGACATCAACTTGACAGCAAAATTACATTAAAAAAAAAACACGTTAGTTTCACATTTTGGCCACCGGAACAGAAAAGATTGTGGCACTGTAAATCAAAACTTTTTATGGCTGAGAAAAATTGTTAATAATGTACGATCTTAAGTCATAAATGACAGGAACTAATTATTTTAATTTTTAATTTTTTGCATTCACAATGCAATTTTTATTATAGAAAAATGGAAAATGAAGTATTTAGAAAAAATCGACCCGTCTCACAACCAGCTCCGATGGGACTCGAACCCATGACCTTTCGCTTTCCGGGCGACGCTTCTCGTAACGACTCCGTAGCTCAGTGGTTAGAGCAGTCGCCCGGAAAGCGAAAGGTCATGGGTTCGAGTCCCATCGGAGCTGGTTGTGAGACGGGTCGATTTTTTCTAAATACTTCATTTTCCATTTTTATATGACAGGAACTACTCATAAATATACGCTCAAGTGGCTCAGTGGGCGCATATTTTCTCAGCCGTGTTTGTCACTTCAACTTTGTATCTAGACCCTAGGTGCTATTGTTGATCGAAGCTACAGGCTCAGTAAATATATGAATAAATCAGTTGTTTTGTTTGGGAATCGAACCAAAGACCTTAGCTCTGGCGAAGGCAGGTATCCGTAACTTTGCGCCAAATCGGTAGTTTTAATAAAAACATAAGTGAAATTCAAGCAGATTTCAGCATCAAACAGTACAGACGTTTTATTTCACGAGCGCGGGCGAGTCATACTTGTAGTTGTAATGCGTATAGACACGCGCTCCTGAGTATGTGTGCCAAAACCAGAGGGCGCAATCTTCATACATTCAAATGGGAACTACCAAGCCAAAAAATTCGAAAGTTGTAATAATCAGGCTAGGGTCTGTCACTTTTTTATCACTATACACGGTAATTTTTTTATTGTATCGGATAATTTCAGGGATTATTCTACTCCCTTAAAAAAGTTGTTAATTGAAAACCTACAACTTTTTTAAGGAAACCAAACTGAAAAGGCGAAAAAAAATCTCCTGTTTCATACAAAAGTGCAAAAATATTTACTTAATCAAAATGTATGCCTATGCCCAGCAGTGGGCGTCGTTCGGCTGACATGATGATGATGATGATGGATCAAAATGTATGGAACAGCTGATTTTTTTCGCGATTTCTGTTTTGGTCCCATAATAATAAAATAATAAGTTTTATAATAAAATTGTCTTATGTAAATATATGTATGTTAGTCTGTAAGGTATTTATTGTATGGGCCATAAGTCGCCTGAAATAAATGATTTATTATTATTCCCTTTATTACATTTTAAATACTTACAAAATTATATTTCTAAACATTAAATTTTTACAATGTATAACACTAAAAAATATAACATTTAAAAATACAAAAATGCAGTTCCCCAACGGCAGCAAGATCAGGGTCCCGGCTACCGATGGTTAAGGATCCAGAGACAGGAACCTTCTCACTATACGGGCCGTGTCCAGAAGTACTGCCTTCTGCATCTGACTCCCGATCCATCCACCTAACGCAAGCCTCTTAAGGTGTTTATCGAGGCTCTTGGCTATTAGACCATGGGCAGATATGACTATCGGAACAATAATTGCTGAATCAATGTCCCACATGTCAACAATCTCGTGAGCTAAATCAAGATATTTGTTTTCTTTATCTTTTTCAGCTTTCACAAGGTTGTCGTCATGGGGAACAGTGACATCAACAATTATTGCGCGGCGTTCGTGTCGATCTATCAATACAATATCAGGCTTATTTTAATTTTTAGTTTTTTTTTTTGCATTCACAATGCAATTTTTATTACTGAAAAATGGAAAATGATGTGCGGGTAGTAATATCTCCACATTGATGAAATTAGCACTGACTATACAGTGCGTAAGAAGTATTGGATAAATTCGACGCTTCTCGTAACGACTCCGTAGCTCAGTGGTTAGAGCAGTCGCCCGGAAAGCGAAAGGTCGTGGGTTCGAGTCCCATCGGAGCTAGTTGTGAGACGGGTCGATTTTTTCTAAATACTTCATTTTCCATTTTTCAGTAATAAAAATTGCATTGTGAATGCAAAAAAAAAAAAAACTAAAAATTAAAATAAGTTGCAATAGTAATTTCATCTTTAGCGATTGCCAAATACCTGGAAAGGTATTTCTTTCGCGTGTGCGGGTAGTAATATCTCCACATTGATGAAATTAGCACTGACTATACAGTGCGTAAGAAGTATTGGATAAATTCGACGCTTCTCGTAACGACTCCGTAGCTCAGTGGTAGAGCAGTCGCCCGGAAAGCGAAAGGTCGTGGGTTCGAGTCCCATCGGAGCTAGTTGTGAGACGGGTCGATTTTTTCTAAATACTTCATTTTCCATTTTTCAGTAATAAAAATTGCATTGTGAATGCAAAAAAAAAAAAAACTAAAAATTAAAATAAGTTGCAATAGTAATTTCATCTTTAGCGATTGCCAAATACCTGGAAAGGTATTTCTTTCGCGTGTGCGGGTAGTAATATCTCCACATTGATGAAATTAGCACTGACTATACAGTGCGTAAGAAGTATTGGATAAATTCGACGCTTCTCGTAACGACTCCGTAGCTCAGTGGTTAGAGCAGTCGCCCGGAAAGCGAAAGGTCGTGGGTTCGAGTCCCATCGGAGCTAGTTGTGAGACGGGTCGATTTTTTCTAAATACTTCATTTTCCATTTTTCAGTAATAAAAATTGCATTGTGAATGCAAAAAAAAAAACTAAAAATTAAAATAAGTTGCAATAGTAATTTCATCTTTAGCGATTGCCAAATACCTGGAAAGGTATTTCTTTCGCGTGTGCGGGTAGTAATATCTCCACATTGATGAAATTAGCACTGACTATACAGTGCGTAAGAAGTATTGGATAAATTCGACGCTTCTCGTAACGACTCCGTAGCTCAGTGGTTAGAGCAGTCGCCCGGAAAGCGAAAGGTCGTGGGTTCGAGTCCCATCGGAGCTAGTTGTGAGACGGGTCGATTTTTTCTAAATACTTCATTTTCCATTTTTCAGTAATAAAAATTGCATTGTGAATGCAAAAAAAAAAAAAAACTAAAAATTAAAATAAGTTGCAATAGTAATTTCATCTTTAGCGATTGCCAAATACCTGGAAAGGTATTTCTTTCGCGTGTGCGGGTAGTAATATCTCCACATTGATGAAATTAGCACTGACTATACAGTGCGTAAGAAGTATTGGATAAATTCGACGCTTCTCGTAACGACTCCGTAGCTCAGTGGTTAGAGCAGTCGCCCGGAAAGCGAAAGGTCGTGGGTTCGAGTCCCATCGGAGCTAATTGTGAGACGGGTCGATTTTTTCTAAATACTTCATTTTCCATATTTCAGTAATAAAAATTGCATTGTGAATGCAAAAAAAAAAAAAACTAAAAATTAAAATAAGTTGCAATAGTAATTTCATCTTTAGCGATTGCCAAATACCTGGAAAGGTATTTCTTTCGCGTGTGCGGGTAGTAATATCTCCACATTGATGAAATTAGCACTGACTATACAGTGCGTAAGAAGTATTGGATAAATTCGACGCTTCTCGTAACGACTCCGTAGCTCAGTGGTTAGAGCAGTCGCCCGGAAAGCGAAAGGTCGTGGGTTCGAGTCCCATCGGAGCTAGTTGTGAGACGGGTCGATTTTTTCTAAATACTTCATTTTCCATTTTTCAGTAATAAAAATTGCATTGTGAATGCAAAAAAAAAAAACTAAAAATTAAAATAAGTTGCAATAGTAATTTCATCTTTAGCGATTGCCAAATACCTGGAAAGGTATTTCTTTCGCGTGTGCGGGTAGTAATATCTCCGCATTGATGAAATTAGCACTGACTATACAGTGCGTAAGAAGTATTGGATAAATTCGACGCTTCTCGTAACGACTCCGTAGCTCAGTGGTAGAGCAGTCGCCCGGAAAGCGAAAGGTCGTGGGTTCGAGTCCCATCGGAGCTAGTTGTGAGACGGGTCGATTTTTTCTAAATACTTCATTTTCCATTTTTCAGTAATAAAAATTGCATTGTGAATGCAAAAAAAAAAAAAACTAAAAATTAAAATAAGTTGCAATAGTAATTTCATCTTTAGCGATTGCCAAATACCTGGAAAGGTATTTCTTTCGCGTGTGCGGGTAGTAATATCTCCACATTGATGAAATTAGCACTGACTATACAGTGCGTAAGAAGTATTGGATAAATTCGACGCTTCTCGTAACGACTCCGTAGCTCAGTGGTTAGAGCAGTCGCCCGGAAAGCGAAAGGTCGTGGGTTCGAGTCCCATCGGAGCTAGTTGTGAGACGGGTCGATTTTTTCTAAATACTTCATTTTCCATTTTTCAGTAATAAAATTGCATTGTGAATGCAAAAAAAAAAAACTAAAAATTAAAATAAGTTGCAATAGTAATTTCATCTTTAGCGATTGCCAAATACCTGGAAAGGTATTTCTTTCGCGTGTGCGGGTAGTAATATCTCCACATTGATGAAATTAGCACTGACTATACAGTGCGTAAGAAGTATTGGATAAATTCGACGCTTCTCGTAACGACTCCGTAGCTCAGTGGTTAGAGCAGTCGCCCGGAAAGCGAAAGGTCGTGGGTTCGAGTCCCATCGGAGCTAGTTGTGAGACGGGTCGATTTTTTCTAAATACTTCATTTTCCATTTTTCAGCAATATCAGGCTTATTAGCTACAATAGTCCTGTCTGTAATGATAGATCGATCCCAATACAATGTGGCATGGCTATTTTCAAGGACCTGTTCTGGTGCATGCATACCTGTAGTACGGCACCTCGGATGCCACAAGACTATGTTTCAAAGCAAGTTGTTGGTGTATTATCCTGGCCACTTGGTTATGTCTATGCAAATACTCGCCGTTTGCGAGACGAGAACAACCGGAGATTATATGCCTAAGGGATTCACCCGGACGATGGCACGCTCGACAAATATCTACTGTGCCATCCCTTAGGATATACTTTCGATAGTTATTCGTCATCACAACCTCATCCATAATTGCACAGACAAAACCTTCGGTTTCACCAAAAAGATCACCAAAACGGAGCCAGGATACTGAGGCTAATAAATCTACGTCGGGCCCATGGAGAGCCCGGTAGAATCTGCCATGTAACTCCTTGCTTTGCCACACAATGCTGCGGTCGGAAGTACTAAGTACTACAGGTTTGCGCCAGTTTTCTTTTGCTAAAAATAGAGGAGTCAGTCCATTGTCAACAGCAACTACATCTCTATGAGACCCAATATCGACTTGGAGAAAATACTCCCTAAGATTGCATATCTCGCGGTTATGCAATGTCTTAGCATTTAAGAAGCCACGACCACCGCACTTCCGCGGGATATTATAATAAAAGTTGTTTGTTTTCACGAGTAGAATAATCCCTGAAATTTTCCGGGATGTTAAAAAAATACCGTGTATAATGTGTTTATGTGTGTGTTTATACGCCAAAACCTGTTTGCACCAGACAAAAGATGCACTTCCAATAAAGGGGCCCAATATTGGTCTCTATTTCCTATATATAAAAAGTTGCTCTATGGTGTGCATGTACATTGACGCACACAAGTGCGGTTCACCCAAACAAGCGTGGCTCTCCCGCGCTCGTGAGATAAAACACCTGTCTGTATATAAAATCGTCTTGTATATTTTCTTGTTCTAGCTATATTATTTTTCATTAGTTTTGAGCTAGCATTATTATTAAGCGCCCTTTAATTATAAGCATTGTTAACTACTTATAAGACTGATGAAAGCTATGAGCTATTATTAAATTAGATAGAAATAAGGCAACCGTGTTTGAAGTATGTAAAATTAACGCACAATTGTTAATTCATTGCGAAATAAAGATTCTTCATTCACTTCACTTCACTTTCTTGTAAATATTTATAAAGTTAAGTGAATTTATTCTGTTATACACCCACAGACTTTTCCAGTGATATCGGTCATAATATGACGGCGACTCTTACCTACTTGATGCCTGTCATATTATGACCGCTCATCAAGCTCGAATTTAAGTCTGTTTTTTTAAACCAATTATTGATGTTTTAAAACGTGTGAGTAGGGCAGGATGGTTCTCTAGTCTGTGCTTATCCATATAATTCAGTGAGAACAGACTTCCTTTAAGAAATAAGACTGTAAAGCCGCGTTTTTTCTCAAGTACAGTCAGCGTCAAATTGATATAAGCGTCTAGAGTAGTCAAAAAGATCTGAAAAACATAAAACCAATTTGATCTAGGCAATTCAAATCATCATATTGTTGTAAGCGCGCAAGGTGTTCAAAACATCTAGGCACTCATTGTTTCATATTTATATGAGCGGTCAGAGTGTTCAAAATCATCTAAGCAAACGCCGCCAACTTACAGTCCGCGCGCGTCTGTTGTTGCAGCCGGACGACCGCAAAAATACAAAAATGCCTCTGATCAATAGCCCAAAATGGTTTCCGTTTGGATTTCCCGTCACTAAACTTCGGCTGTGACGTCACATTTGGTATTAAGAAGTCTGCACGCTTGGTTTCAATACAAATCGTGATATTTGGATTACCTATCTAGAGCGTTGGTTGGTTCCAGCCTCAGATTATTGTTTGTACTGATTTTGTATGAAATAAACATTTTTTTTTAAATTTAATTTTATTGAAATAGAACTAGCAACACAAAATCGGTATTTATTTTCAAATATATTGCATATTTTCAGCGATATAGAGCATCAAACTTTCTAATTAGACAAGGAGAGCGCTACCAGCCAGTGACGTCACATGCTAGTACGCCATACTCTCGCCATAGAAAATTTCCTTTAAGAAAGAGATATCAAGACACGATTCGCTTGTTATAATACAGATTAAATTTCTTTTGTCACATTTGTTTTTAAATAATATTATATTAATGTCATAATTAAATATCTACATTTCAACAACAGTATGACAGTACAAAATACAAAATGTTTGTTTTCTTTCACGATTTCAAGGCTGGCCCCATAGCGGTTAAAGTTGATCCTATTGAGAAATAATTTCACTGCTGAAAGGATTGTATTAATTTAAAATTAAAATTGGGTTAAAATACATAAACATCAATAAATATTACTTTTACTTTTTGTATTCACAATGCAATTTTTATTATTGAAAATGAAGTATTAGTTGTGAGATGGGTTGTTTTTTTTATAATAAGTACTTCATTGAAAAATGGAAAATGAAGTATTTAGAAAAAATCGACCCGTCTCACAACCAGCTCCGATGGGACACGAATCCACGACCTTTCGCTATCCGGGCGACTGCTCTAACCACTGAGCTACGAGGTCGTTACGAGAAGCGTCGAATTTATCAAACACTTCTTACACGCTGTTACAAATTAAATCAAATGTATTACTACCCCCACACGCGAAAGAAATACCTTTCCAGATATTTGACAATCGCTAAAGAAGAAATTACTATGGCAAGTTAGTCCCATCGGAGCTGGTTGTGAGACGGGTCGATTTTTTCTAAATACTTCATTTTCCATTTTTCAACCATAAAAATTGCATTGTGAATGCAAAAAAGTAAAAATTTAAACAAGTACTTCATTTTGAACATGAAGAAATACTTTTGAATAATGTTTGCTTTTCCATTACTTTTGATAAAATCAGATGCTTTTATTATATTATTTAAATAAATTACTACGTAATTGAAAATGATTACTTTTAATTTCTAGTAGAAACCCTTGCGTAGTTAGACGATCAGTTAGGTAAACAATAAAATATTTTTTATTTATATAACTTTAATTAACATTTTAACTTACATAAACTATATCGAAATAGTTAAAAATAGAAAAGTTTACTTGGAAAGGCCACCTTACATTCATAATTCACTTAATATTATGAGAAAAATATAAAGTTTTGTTAACTCGATCATTTAAAAAGGATCTGAGAAAAACTTTTTTGGAAGTATTAAAGTATGTATATTTTACCCGATTAAGAAAGAAGTTATGTTATGTATGCTCCGACCTTATAGACTTTTACAAAATTTGCTATTTTCACTTATTCGAGACTCGGCTAATGCTAAGATATTTACAAAATGAATAAATATATTTTAAGTGCAATTTTATATTTTTTGATGGAACTTCTTTCTTTATTCGGGCTTTTTATAGTTATTGAGTTATAAGCATAAATATATTGAAATCTATAAGTTTTCAATTTACAGATATGTAGTTTTAAATGACTATTAATTTCACTATTTTCGTTTGGGGGGCGTAATAATATATAATTTAGCTATCGTTAATACTAATTTAATAATGTCGTTAAATACAAAAGTAAGCAATAAATATTTCTTTTATCTCTTTCTAAACAAATAACGCCCCGTTTTTAAAATGGCGGAAGCGGAAATGCTTTCATGCATTTTTTTACCGCAGTCACACATTTGTACATTTATCTTACCATTTGAACTATAAACTCATCATTCAATATTCATTTATTTATTTGGTGTTAGAGTTTTGAGCAGCAAAATTCCTTAGAATTCAAGCAAGATGTTTTTTATATACATTTTCATTGCTTTTAATGACGTCACATTGAGATTAAAACATCAAAATTCTATTCAAATTGAATTTAGTAATCAAAGTTATGTAATAAATAAAGGTTCTTGACGAACGATATTTCATAAATCGTATAAGAAATCCCATGGTGTTTTTAAGCTTAAAAACCCAATCTTTAAAATTTTAAATGAAAGTTAAGAATAAAAGTTTCCAAAACCACGCTAAATCAAATGTCCAATATCTTAATTGGCTCTTTAAGGTAAGTACTGCAATAAAATTGGATCTTTCTTTATAAAAAAAATGCTACAACATACTTTCATAGGTACTGCAACATACCAATTATTACCACTGTTCATAATAGGGTATTTGACTGTTTTTTTATTGCCATAAAATGTTTATTGAAATATTAGTAACGCAACATAGGTATTTATTTTTAAATATCTTGCATATTTACAGCGATATAGTGCTTCAAACTTTCTAATTAGACAAGGAGAGCGCTGCAAACCAGTGACGTCAGATGTGATCAGCAGCATGATGCTGAATGCTGATAGCGCCATACTCTCGCCATAGAAAATTTCGTTTTGGAAAGAGATAGCTAGAGTCACCATTATGTAGCTCATAATTCGCTTGTAAAAGATACAGATTGTATTTTTTTCACATTTGTTATTCAATAATGTTATATTTCTGAATGTCATAATTAAATATCTACATTTCAACAACAGTCAAATACCCTATTACATACTCATACAAAAGTCAACCCCAATAGTGACGTCACAGTATACGTTAGTACAGTAACACCAGATCAACTGGCGATCTATTCTCCCATAACATCTTCGTACTGCTTCCTGAAGCAGTCTCCGACGGGGAAGAAGTCCCAGCAGCGCTGCGTGTACATATTCCACACGTACGTTTCTTGACCTGGGGGAGGGGAATAACATTGAAGATAAGTATTTTATTTATTTTTATTTTTCATTTTATTGGAATAGATTCCCCACATTATGATAATAAAATATACAAATCACAAAACTAAAAGATATGCCTTTACAGATAAATACAGCATTTTTAAAGAAGTTTAAGTACCTATAAAAAAATCTAATTTATACAGGATAATTTTTTTATCAGTGCACATATTTTTAAGACGGACTCAGAATCGGTAAGTGAACAACTTTCTTCTAGAAACATGGGTCGAAAAATGACAAAAAATTTTAGACTCTTCATACAAATCTGACTGATTACGTGATCGATTTAGTATGGGAAGTCCAAAAATTTTTGCCGTATTTCGACCCATGTTTCTTGGAGAAAGTTGTTCACTTACCGATTCCGAGTCGATCTTAAAAATTTGTGCACTGATAAAAAAAATATCCTGTATAATTTTAAAGCCTAAAATTTACAAATTAAGAGAAGATTTTTTAAAAACGACTAAAGAATATTTTAAAGAATTATTTAATTGAGCTTTACACATTCTTTTGAATGCGTTATGTGGCCGTCGCAGCATGTGTTTTTCTTCCATTCATCTACATGGTATTCCTTTTGATATCCCACTACTAGGGTTATATTTTGTCATCAAAAATAGGTCGAAATACGAGATTTTTTTGATTTTCCCATACAAACCTTGATTAGTGAACAGAGCATTTGTATGATTAAGCCAAAAAATACGTATTTTGACCTATGTTTCTTGGACTTTGGTTTGTTTTTGATGACAAAATATAACCCAAGAGTTATGAGATATTAAAAGGAACACCTTGTAAATAAGATGGTGGTAGCTAGCCAGACGGACTAAGAATGAGTCCTACCACCAACCAAAAACACGTTGAAACGTATAACCTCTAATTTTTGCAGTCATTTAAAACATAGAAATGAACACCCAATCGCGGCCTTATTACTAAGTGGGTAAGGCTCATAGTTTTTGCACATTTTGTAAAAATTTGCTGTCCCAAGAGTTTGAATACAAAAATAATTTTCATTTTTTTTAAATTCCACTTTTAATAAAAACACACAAAAGGACACATAATTTTCATTTTTTTTTAAATTCCACTTTTAATAAAAACACACAAAAGGACGTATATTTCTTTATTATGTTTATTTTTTTTATAAATATATTCCTATTGTTTACATTTAATACATTAATGTCAAAAAAGGGCTACTTTTTTCTTCCATACAATTTGTTGATGTCCGCAAACGCTTACTCGACACAAATGATTGGTATTTACAGTTTTTTATGACTATAACTTTTTATTTTCGCATATAACTTGTTCTATTGGATCATAGCTACAAAATTAAAACTAAAATAGGCTACAATTTATCAGTTGTATTGTTTTTATTCACAAATTTATAGGTGTCCCAAATTCTGTTCAGTTGTAATACTTCAGGTGTGCGACGCGATATTTCTCAGACTTTATAATAATCTACCATAAAGATTCATTTACTTAAAGTGGCAACACTGGCCCATCATGCTTGACACATTTCTGAACGATTCCACCATCTTTTTTATCGTGTCATTTGGAAAAAAGTGCTGGAACCTGCTGAGTGTCGTTAAGAAAAGGTAAGGTTTATTCTTTTGTATTATCATTAATTGAATAGCTATCTTGATTTGGAGTTAAAAATCAAGTAAAACATTAATTTCTTTTATGAATTGTGACAAATTTCGAAGGATAAATTCATTAATGTATATGTTATGATTTTTTTTAGGTTAGGACGTGTTAAAAATTCTATCCGTTGTGCGACAAAGTGACACAAATTTGTGCGACGTGTCACAACGGAAATTATAAAGGGAAGTGTAAATTGTTAAATTTAAGATTAATTTCATTTATTATCACTACATATTTTTGCGACCTCTAAGCACATATAACTAATACTTGGATGGATACCTGGATGATATTAAAGTATGAAAATGCAAAACTTTCTTACTTATATAATTAAAAAATCCAAATTTGCGTAAGTAGCGCCATCTTTTTGAGACTTGAGTTTTACCGAGCGATAGCAACAACCTTAAGCATCTTAATTGATTTGTGATATTTGCTAAGAGCTAAAAATAAGTTTATTAATATGGAAAAATAAAAAATATGCACAGAAATTCATATTTTTTATTTAATAATAATATTTATTTTATCAATTTATTACACACAGAATAACGAAAACTGAATAAACAAAACACTAAAAAAGACAAACACAAACATAAACACAAGAACTAAATACCCCTTTCTAAAATGCAAAAACACAGTCTTTGTGTACAAAGGTTTACAAATTCCGTTGTAACACATAATTTCAGTAGTGACACATTCCGTTGTGATCTCCTTTGTGCGATTAGTGCAAAAAATATAAGCCTTACCCAATTAGCAATCTCTTCCAAGCAATTGAAAATAGTATAGTGGTAAGAATAGGCAGAGATTAACAATCAACGTTGATTTTAACATGAATATGCCTGTGTCCGGTATTACGAATTAAATTCTTAAACTGTTTCTTTTATTCTAGTCGTAATGGTAAGAAAAGCCTAGCTTGTTGAAAATGGAATAAAAGGTTAGAAGAGATAAAAGGAAAGAAGAAGGTTTAGAACAGGCATATCCACATTATGTTAGCTTTGTAAGTATAAAACTCTTTCTTTCTACCTTTTCCTATCACTGGTTATTACAATTTATATGAATAAAATAATATTTACCCGTATACTCCGTGTCCGGTTTATTGATGAGATGCATAAGGAAGAACATATAGTTCGCTAAATTATGCTCTCGAGCCACGTGCGTGTCGAATCCGTGTGGAACCTGTAAATAAATTACGCAACCCATAATTAGTACCAGATGCCGTTACTAGATGGCAATGTGCGCTCATCAATCGTGGATCTCTACTGTATTAGTACTTAGTCAAGTTTGATAATGTTCGATAATCATTTGGATAGTTAGCTCCGATGGTTCCTACCTATACTGGTGGTGGAAAACAGTAAGTATAGTATTCCCGTTCAGGCGTAATCAAATTAACATAAATTCAAGAAGATAAAAGTATATGGCATTATATTTTGAAGCGGGACAGGCTTAACAAAACTGTCACTACCCCGATTGACTTTGCATTATGGGTTGTTTACATGTATTAAGTGACGAAGTAATTAACTAAATTTTAAGTTAATTTTAACTACTTAAATTCACACGTGTAAACAGTCACTTAACAGCTCTTTAGTCACAAGTGCTAAGTAAACGATTTAGTGAATAAGTGAGTAAGTAGAATTGAATCGAGTCTATTTTTGCTTAAGTAACCCCCCCTCCCGCACCGCGCGTATTCCCCGGTGGGCGTGGTCTTTACTAAATTTGCTTTTAGTTCGCATGTGAACGCAATAATTTAGCGAAGTAGGAAAGTACCTTCGTCCATTGTGACCAAACTAAATTGAATTTAAGTTATAACACGTGTAAACACTACTTAAAATTAACTTAAAAATTTAGTTAATCACTTGCTTACTTAATACGTGTAAACTAGGCATTACAGACTACATACAATGTATTGGACACCATCACATACATTGTTCCGATACCTCATTAGCTTGAGCACTAGTATTATGGGAATTCGAAACAAGGACGGTTATTACTACATACACCCAGACCCGAGGAAATATTGAAAAGTTCATTTTCAATATTTACCCTACCGGGGATCGAACCCGGGGCCTCCAGAGATAGCGGCACCTTAAAAACTAGTGGGTACACCGTATTATGAAATAAATCCACCCTGTATATAATAGCTTTAGTATTTACACTCTCACACTCTCGTCTTATGTCACGCCTCTTACCACGCGCGAGAGTGTAAAAGGGGCTATTGAAAACTATAAATAAAAGAGAGGGAGAAAGAGAGATAAGGATACAAGGGGGGAAATAGGGGCAATCGTCCCCCCTGACCTGACATTTTTATCCCTTCGTATTCAAGGAGCACATCCCCCCCCAGACGGTATTTTTGCCATTTTTAGCAGGAAACTTAAAAGAAAACTGTCTTTACTAAACATAAAATTTTTCTATTTTGACATTTTCATAAACCCTCGTAAACATACTTGAACTTGTAGAAATAAACTTGACTTGAAGAATGATACTTCAAGTTTATTCCTAACTGTTATTGTTGATTTTTTTTGCACATCCGCCTCTTGTGCCCCTACCAAAAAAAAAACCTGGATCCGCCCTTGGGTCTCCGATCCCTCTTTTATAAGCTAAGGTTGCCATAACATTTGGATTCGCGCCCGGACAGAGAGAGAGAGAGAGAGAGGTGTAGTCTGACCTTATCAAAGTAGTCCTTGTTGATACCGCAAATGAAGCAGTTGGACTCCATGTCCTCTTTGACGGACTCCAGCTGGTCACGAAGCTCACCGAACGCGTCGATGATCAAACCTGAAACAATAAAAAGTGGGTAAGTTGTCGGTTTTTGAAAAATGAATCGGTTAATTAAGAAGGGGACTCGCAAAGGGCAATGGGCAAGTTTGTATGGGACTAGTAACTTTTCGGTTTGTGTTTAAATGGCGAAAGTTTGGACCATACAAAACACAGAAATTATGTTAAGTTACAGTTTAAAACTGATTTCAAACCAATAACTAAATTTCATTGGAGTTTCACCGTGTCAGACAATAGCTCTCTTTCACGTTCACTGTTTACTTATAATCTTACTAATCCGATAATTATTGTTATATGTGTATGTGTGTGTGTGTGAGTGTGCGCGTCTGCGTAAGATATAATGTCTGAATTTTGCCAGTGCCGCTGGCCGTCTACTCATTAGGACTTTTCTAACAGGACCTGAAATATGTTACCTGGTGCAACACGATCGCTCTTATACGAATAATATATATTCCACTCACCCTGGAGGATAGCTAACAGGATGACGATGATGAAGAAGAAGAAGGTAATGTCGAAGATGATCCGGTACACCTCGGAGTCGTCTCCGTCCGGCGGCTCCAACTCGTCTCCGATCCCGCCGCCCGCGCGCACGCCTTTGTACAGGTTGAACACGAAGCACTGCGACATGGAAAGCAAACAAATAAATAGGCATGATGACTGTGAATAACAAACACTAAAACTATATAACCATATAATGAAACTTAAATAAAAGATTACAAAACAAGTATTTTTTTATTATTTTAAGCGAGATTAATTAATATTTAAAAAAAATAAAACTACCAAATATGATAATCCGCCATGATGTTCTGAACGCCAATCAGGGGGCCAAGTCTGCTAACGTTAAGTCACAATCGTGTTTCAATTGTAGTTCAGTTGTAGTGTTTTTTTACACACTAGTTACAAGAAATGTGTACTTTTTTCACAATACTACTGATGGTCACACTACACACTACATTCACATCACATTATACTGTCATAATTCTTGTAACTAGTGTTTTAAAGAGCACTACAACTGAACTACAATTGAAACACGATTGAGACACGATTGTGATTGACTTAACGTTAGCAGACTTGGCCCCCAGAGCGAATGACATGCGAATGACGTCACGTTAGAGTAAACAAACAAAGAATGATCTTATCCTACGCTTGTGTTTGCACTTTGTTTACTCTAACGTGACGTCACAATCGACGCCATGACACTATGGAGCGTTTTGGTGGGAATTTTTAACCGACTTCAAAAAAAGGCGGAGGTTCTCAGTTCGGTTGAATTTTTTTTTATTTTTTTTTTTTAATGTTTGTTACCTCATAACTTTGTCAATTATAAACCGATTTTAGAAATTCTTTTTAAATCTTGATTTTTTAACGAAATATGGTATTCGTTACAATAAGCACACAATTAGTATATATTTCCGAATATGATACCAGTTTTTCAAAATGTGTCATCATGCCTATGGTCGTTAACATTGTTTCGGCGTTTGTAGGGATGGCAAAAGAGAATAAATGGATCAAGTCGGGGTTCTAGTGAAGTATTTTCTATTATTAAGATAATTATGATATTTATTTTCATTTAGATGTTTACACGGGAATATGTTGCAAGGGGTAATTCTAATAGCCGGGCCGGAGTGGAGTGAAGTACGCAGACGCCGAAACATACCTTCCTACACATACCTTCAGTAAATAAATAATAGGGGTTAAATAATGAAATTTCTTTTGTACATATAACTTAACAACTCTTATGATATTAGAATAGTAGATTGTATTACAAGGGAGCAAAATAATATATTTACGGCGAGGGCGCTATTTTGAATCCATAGCGCAGTGAAGGATTCTAGAGTAGAATCTCGAGCGCAGCGAGGGATTCTAAAGTAGAATCCTGAACGCAGCGAGGGATTCAATATACGCCGCCCGAGGTGAAAATAATTTTGCGGCCGAGTAATACACCCTGCTTTTCATCCCCCTCTATAAGAAAAGCAGTAAAGACAACTCAAACTACCTACCTTTCTTTGTCGTTCGGATACATCATAGCGCTAGTCGGGCAAGAAAAAAAATTTGAGTTTGGAAATAAAAAAAAATAAAATAAAAAAAAAACATATGTCCATCAGATTCCTTATAAGTATCTCCGGGGGCGCCGCAGGGGGGTTGAAAATTTTGTTAGATTTTAGCTACGACTCACCGTTTACGAGATATTCTCAATTTTATAAAATTCCGTTTTTGAAAATTTCTCGGTCCCGAAAAAAGTCCCGGCCCCATACAAAATCAGTTGATTTTTTTTTAAGTACTGCACACTCTTTGCTACACTCCAACCAATGCTTCTTTAATTATGTTCTAAATTCAAATCTCATCGTTTTGGACCCTGTTATGAAGCTGTTCAAAATTCAAATCTCATTTATACCCTCTTGTCATAACAGGTAAAAAATGAATCGTTTTGGACCCTGTTATTAGATAAACAATCATCGCTTTTCGAATCGATGGGATGAAAATACATAATTTTCTTTAAAATTGCGTTACATTAAGACATTATCGAGCAGCTTTTGATAATTTAATAACTACGATATTTGATTATTTACATAAAAAAACTTATCTCGGAAGTTACGCCTATTTTTGTTTCCAGAACTTCGTACTTTATTAATTGCAACTTAGTGAAAATATTTTTTTTTGCTCTTAACGAATTATGTCATTTAGTAGTTAAAATGTCCATTTAGGGTAGGGGCAGGGGTAGGGTAGGGGTAGGGTAGGGTAGGGGTAAGGGTAGGGTAGGGTAGGGTAGGGTGGAGTAGGGGGTAGGGCCACGGGAACGAAGTCGCGCTGGGTCAGCTAGTAATTTTAATAAAATAGGTATATGAACTGACCGTGAGCATATCGTGGCAGTTCCTGTTGACCTCATCGTCCTCCTCCTGCACATAGAACTTGCGGAAGAAGTTGAACGCAATCACCGTGTAGATGTACACGATGATAGTCAGCAGCATCACGGTCAACACCAGCTGGGAACAGACGAAGATAGTGGGTTAATTGAAAAAAGAAATATCTAGGTCTACAATATTATAAAGCTGAAGAGTTTGTTTGTTTTAATCTCTCTCTCTCAGAAACTACTGGACCGATTGCAAAAAAATGTTTGTGTTGAATAGTCCATTAATCGAAGAAGGTCATAGTTGCCATGACAAATGGAAGAAATTCAAATCGTACGAAGGTATAAAAAGAGGGTTTGCTGATTTGAGCAAAGGGGTTTTCTATGCTTGTCCCGCCCACTGTTCTGTGGTTAAAACCTTATCTGTTTCACGTTATGGGTGACAAACTGCAAGATGGTCTTCAAAGTCTTGAATCCAACGGCGACGTCTAACAAATGTGCGGCGAAGAAGAAGTTGTTGAAGTTGCCCATCACGGAGAATGAGAAGTACCAGAGAGGGTAGAGAAACGAGTTGTCTGACAGGTAAAATGTTTGGAGAGTTTGAGTGAAATACCAGTGTGGCGACATCTAGACGACGCGCACATAGTCAACACGGCACGCATGGCACGAAGCTACAGCCGACGATAGATGGCGCTGGCAATCTATGACGACCTAAGTGAAGAACCTACATCGCGCTTACGAAGTTGATTCACCAAGTTCGCATATATAAAACTTCCAACTGACATCTGTCGGACAGTTGTCCCCGGGCTAACAACACCTAGCCCGGAAGGAAGTCATTCCATCAGTCTTCCTTTAAACAGTTGCGCCTTCCCTACATCAGAATGACGTTAGAAGAAATAAGAGGGCTGGGCTACCGTAGAACAACCCTTTGGTAAAATGAGCAAACCCTCAGAGACCTTAAATTTGGACGCTTTTGAATTTTGTCAAGATTGTCATTGTTTTTGATTTATGAAATGCTCCTTCTAACATGTTGTGTTGGTTGGTTATGGTTCAAATCTTACCTGTTTCCCGTTATGCGTGACAGACTGCAAGATGGTCCTCAAAGTCTTGAATCCAACGGCGACGTCCAGCAAATGTGCGGCGAAAAAGAAGTTGTTGAAGTTGCCCATCACGGAGAACGAGAAGTACCACAGAGAGTAGAGGAACGAGTTGTCTGTGATGGTGACGCCCGCCTTCCACACTTGGTAGCGCCAGTCGATCGTCATTATGCTGGAAGGGAATCACAAATAAATAAATATCACACACATTGATCTGATTCCGTTAGCTATTCAATCAGGTCAGAAGGGCTGAACGAATTCCCTTATTTTCCTGTGTACCCTTGGCTGTTCCTTTGAGGGTACAGTGGAAAATAAATTTTAACCGATGTACCCTTGGCCGTGAAACTGAAACCCAACCAAATTAAAAACACTTCTTTAGATTTATGTGACCCTAGGATCTCATTTAAAAATAGTAGTTTATGTGACTGTCGCATAAGGAGGGGTATTAAAACACGAGTGGAAGTTTAAAAAACGAGCCTTGGCGAGTTTTTTAATAGTATTCCACGAGTGTTTTAATACCGAGTTATGTGCAGTCTCATACACTACTTTATCTATACTCATTACATTTATTATATATTTCAAAAATAAAGCAAATCAATATTAATTATAAAATGTGAATTGGTGCCAAACCCCACTCATAGGAGTCTATACGGTCTATTCCTTCTAAATTCAAAATTCTAATTTTAAAAACGTTTCTGATTGTTGCCGGCTAAAGAAGAGCTTGAAAAAGTTGGAAGTCAGGGCCGGTAAATCCTACGGTTGCCATGGAGACTGTAAATTTAAGAAATATAAGTGTTTTATAATGAGTGACAGCTGTATCCGGGTGTTGCATAATGGTCATTATGAAACACCCGGATACAGCAGCTTTATTTTTTAAAGTTGACTATGGCATAAAGTGTATCAGTATACGTTCAGGCATGAGTTCATAATTCGAAAATTATAAGATGAGTGTAGATAAAATATATTACAAATACCTACTTTTTACTTTAGTACATAATATACCCGTATATTATATTATAAATTCATACGTATATAGGTACTTGAAATGTTACTATCATTGGGTGCGTAATATTTGGAAGAAGGGAAAGTTTTTAAAATATACATATACACTGGCAGTGGTTGTGATTGTGGTGGTGGCACGGGGAGCTCATTTGGTGTTAGTTTTCGCACGAACTATCTCCTGAGGATGGTCGAAACACGTGTAGAGTAGTCTACTAATCGGTGAAGGTGCAAGGTGTATTGCTGTCTTGCTCAATAATAAAAAAATAAAAATAATAAAATCTTTATTTATAATCATGACATAGGTACAGAAACATATAATACGGTAATAACTGTAGAAGTCAAAGACTGTGTCACAGTTATTAGCGCCCACCTCCTTATGGACAAGCAACATGATTATAAACACAATGGTGCTTACATAACTTAAAACTTAGGAAATTAGTAAAAATAGTAAAAATGTGTAATTGGGTGTGTGTGTGCGTGTATGTGTGTGTGTTAGTGTGTGTGTGTGTGTGTGTGTGTGTGGTGTGAGTTTGTGTGTGTGTTTATTTGATTTCGATTGAACTTAAAAACACTCATTTTTTCAAGGATTCCGCAGTATCGTAATCAAGCTCAAGAAGCCATTTAAACAAAACAGTCTTACATTTATACTTCGAGAGAGGGTAAATATTCAGATCTTTATTAATTTTATTATATAATAATGAAGAAATATAGTCAAAGTGACGTTTTATCAATATTATTCTAAATTTACGAACTTCACAAATTTTATATTTCCACCTTTTATTCACTAGAATAGAAGGATCATAGGGGAGATTTACGTGTTTGCGGATGATAACTTGTTGGATGAACAGTTTTCGGACAGAAAGAACTTCCCAAATGGAGTAAATTAACTGGGTTGGGTATCTAATAGGTTTATAAGCCATAGCCTTCAAGACAGCTCTCTGGGCCCTCTCAATGCGGGTATTGTGCATTGGTATTTTCGTGGTGTGCATGTGCATTTTTTTGCGGGCGGGCGGGCGGTTCATCTTGCATGTTGTGATTTTTGCGGAAGTAAGCTACACACCTATATATTTCGTTTTTCACAATAGTCGTAGGTCACTACTGATTGAACAGTTGACCGTGATTAGGTCACGCTTTACAATTTTACTTTTTTATTTTTTAATTACACTAAATTGGAAGTAGAAAAAGCGGCGGCAGATGGGGTTACGCGTAGGTATTTGAACTCGACTTTTTTGGGAAGGTTCTTCCTCGTGCGGACGAATGTTTGGTTATTTAGGGTTAATAACACAAAACAAGTGCACTCACAACTGCAGCAGCCCCTTGCTGCCCTCATCGTCGTGGGCCGAGAAGGACATCTTCTCCATGCCCAGCATGTTGGAGATGGAGTCGAAGTCATACGTCTCCGAGTACTTGGCGCGGACCTTCTTCTTCACGAACTTGTCCCAGTAGTTCACGGGGAACGATCTGAGGAAATGAGATGATAGTTATAAAAAAATAAAGCAAAACAACAAACAAACAAAATTGGTAGTGAGACAACCCCCAGAGAGTCATATAAATACTTGTAATAGGGAGTCTCGCTAGATCTATATCTCAACCTAGTGCCGCTGACAATGTTGGGACTAACTACCGCACTCAGAGACGCCAATTAACTCAACGATCTCAAAATTTTTGTTAACAAACTTTCTATGTCTTTTCTATACAGGGTAAATTTTTAATCAGTGCACAAATTTTTAAGATCGACTCAGAATCGGTAAGTAAACAACTTTCTCCTAGAAACATAGGTCGAAATATGACAAAAAAATTTTGACTCTTCATACAAATCGCACTGGTCACGTGATCGATTTAGTATGGGAAGTCCAAAAATTTTTGTCGTATTTCGACCCATGTTTCTAGGAAAAAGTTGTTCACTTACCGATTCTAAGTTGATCCTAAAAATATGTGCACTGGTCAAAAATTTTTCCTGTATACAATCTACTATTGTTACTCAATCACGCTTAAACGGCTGAACAGATTTGGTGGAAATTTGGGACTCACATACACTTTGTAACCTGGAGAGGAACATAGGATACTTTTTATCCCGGAATAATATAAAATTCCCGCGGGATAACGTCGTGTAGTCAACGCGGGCAAAAAGCTAGTATAACATAAATATGAGACGTCATAACACAAATATACAACGTATTGAATAAGCGCAAAACCTCTTAGGTGGTGATGGTGCTCATGAATATGAAAATCTTTTACTATGGGGCCTACTCTGTAAAAAATTGTCAATACCTACTTGACCAGTATGTATAGAACAGTTGATTTTTTTTGTTGCGTTGCAGAGTTGGCCCCATGGCACAGATTACTAAATAGTTACTATGTAACAGATAGTTCACTCCGCTAAGTCATTTAAATAAATAGCAACTCTAACTATAACCCAATAAAGTAGAATTCAGCTTGTACGGCGCAAATAACGAACGGTCACTCGTTGCATCTCTTTTTATCGCATATATTCTAGCTCTTTTGCGGACCTAATTTCTATGGATTTACACCGCCGGCGTTGCCGCCGCGTTTTCGAGCCGACACGCGGAGTGAAATAGGCCTGCCCATGGTAAAAGTTGTTCATATTCATGAGCACAATCACCACCTAAGAGGTATTGCGCTTATTCATTAAGGCGATACTCGGAAAAAATATGTTAAAGCGAGATAGCAATGAGAAAACGACGCGCGCGGGAGCGAAACCGATTTTGCCGATTACGCAAAAAAAACACAAAATCACTTCGTATTCAAAAACTATAGCGAGTTTAAAAAAATGCTTCTATACGATTCTAAATATTATTGGTGTCCACTAATTAAACCAATTTTCAATAGTATATGTATCCCCATTTAAGAATAATCTTGATATTTCTTATTTTTACCCGACTACGGCAAAGCAAAAAAAGGAGGGTTATGAGTTTGACCGGTATGTATGTATGTATGTATGTATGTTCATCTGTTCCCGCATAACTTCTAAACTGCTGATCATATATTCACAATTGAGGTATCGTTGGAAGCGTCTCGATTGTCTGCTGGTTATAGGCTATGTCACGTCACATGAAATTGAATATGGCGCCCTCTAGAAGACATAAAGTTGTGAACTAAAAAACTTTTTTAAAAATAGAATATCGTGTTTGGTATCAAATGAAAGCTCTTGGTGAGCTCGTTTCAAAAATATATATTTTATTGGTTGTTGCTTGTGGCTTTGCTTACATAAATCGAATTTTGACATCTTTACAGGGACAGCGAACTAAGACTATTTCCCCTAGCAAATATTATCCTACATGATTAGGCCCTTGTATAATATAATGTATGTTTATGGCATTCCATACCACCCCAGCATTGTTTGACGAAAATAGGTAGGTAGACTCACATTATTAGGTAATAATTTAGTTCATCATATCAGCCGAACGACGCCCACTGCTGGGCATAGGCCTCCCCCAAGGAACTCCACAACAATGGATCCTTCGCTGCCCGCATCCAGCGGCTTCCCGCGACTTTGACCAGATCGTTGGTCAACCCTGTAGGGGGCCTGCCCACGGAAAGTCGTCCGGTACGAGATCGCCATTCGAGAAACTTACCGCACCAACGACCATCGGTTCTCCGCGCTATGTGTCCCGCCCACTGCCACTTCAACGATGCAATCCTTCGGTTGTTTTAGTTCTTCTGCGGATCTCATCGTTTCTGATTCGATCGAGCAGGAAATACCAAGCATCGCTCTCTCCATTGCTCGCTGGGTGACTTTGAGCCTTCTTATGAGATACATAGTAAAAGACCACGTCTGACTTCTATAGGTCAGTCTCACGTCCATTACTGGCAACACACACCTGGTCAAAGACTTTCGTCTTGAGATATTGAGGTATTTCGGATGCGAATATATGCCGGAGCTTCCCGAACACTGCCCATCCGAGCTGGATTCATCGAGAGATCCTTTCTCGAGTTGGACTTAACTAACTGGACCGTTTGCCCTAGATAAACAAAGTGGTCAACAACTTTGAGTGTAATGTCCCCAACATTAACTGGAGCAGGTGCAACATGGGCATTTCACATAAAATTTTCGTTTTATACATGTTCATCTTATGACCCACTCTTAGAGAACCATTACTAAGATCTTCGAGCATTGTGTTCAGGTCTTCCAAGGTCTCAGCCATAAGAAGAAGAACTACATCATCGGCAAACCGTAGGTGTGTTAGGTGCTCGTCATTGATGTTGATGCAGTATCCTTTCCAATCCAGAAGCTTAAAAAATATCCTCCAACGCAGCTGTGAACAGTTTTGGAGAGATGACGTCTCACTGTCTCACACCTCGCTGTAGTTGGAGAGGATTAGAGCTCTGGTTCTGTAATCGGACTGACATAATGGCATTTTGGTATAAGTACCTGAGCACATCGATTCATGTACCTGTAGTCTACTTGGCACCTCTGTAGAGACTGCAGTACCGCCCACAGGTCTCGATCAAATCAAAGGCTTTCTCATAGTCCACGAACGCAAAGCAAAGTGGCAAGTTATACTCTTAGTCTTATCGGGTGATAAGACTCTCTAAAGGGTTTCTTGAAAAACGCTTATGTCCCATGCCTTAGGCGTTTTGCCCTCGAGGATGACTGAATTGAAAAGCTTCTGAAGAACTTTAAGTATCGGCTTCCCGCTCTCAGAAGCTCTGTTGTGATTCCGTCATCGCCCGCCGCATTGTTGTTTTTAAGCTGCATAAGAGCCATTGCCTTGAATTTGAGCCGGTATTGGTCGGAGCTTGGATTTATCAGCCGCGATCTTACAAGCTTAACGTTGATATTCAATGTGCCTCTGACCATGCGGTGATCGCTTCCTGTCTTAACAGCGTTGATCACTGACATCATTGAATATGTGCTTCTTGGTCGACATGATAAAAAGTGTTGGCGATCGCAGTATGGCTTGCTGTAACATGGAGACGCTGCTGCCTTTCTCCTAATGCAGTTTTCCCTCTTTCGACTCTTAAGACACCCACGACAAGAGAGAGGGTAGTGCCATTCTTTTTATGTGCCGGCAATACACAGCGCAAAATTATGACCCCAAAATAATATAAATAAAAATTAAGTTCAAAAACTAAAACCCGACTACTGAAAAATCACTCTCTAAAAAGTATGAAACAAGAAAATATTCTCATCTGAAATTGCCGTGGTCGTATGCCCCTTACTATAACAAAACAATATTTTCATTCTAGGGAAAAGTGGCATACGACCACGGCAATTTCAGATGAGAATATTTTCTTGTTTCATACTTTTTAGAGCGTGATTTTTCAGTAGTCGGGTTTTAGTTTTTGAACTTAATTTTTATTTAGAGGTATTTTCGAAAATAAAAAGTGTCGAGCCAAAGTCATAAAAACGTATTTCTGAAACTATACGATTTTAGATAAAGGTATGAAGAAATATATATCTTATTACCAGATTTGTAACAACTGTAACCGTCCTATAGTTTTAAATCAAAAAGTCCATACTTTTTCCGAGTAGCGCCTTAACACGTCGTATAAGCATAAGCACTGACTTGGCAGATATGACGAGCTTGTCCCAATGGCTCTTAAAATCATCGTCTTCGGGCTGCTCCGCGATGTAAAGCCCGTCAAACTCCAACTTGCGGGCGATTTCCTTCTCGCGCTTGAAGATAGCTAGCGGCACCTGTGAAAATAATTATAATTGTAACGGTATGCATGAAACACTATTGAATTTCACTCAAATCACAGTTTAATGACCGAGGCACAATTTCTAAATAGACAATTTACCTAAACGAGGAAAAAGCACAATAATATAAATATTTACAATCGCACAAATTATCTAGCTCTTAAGTATTTATCATTAAAAAACTGTATTACGGAAACTAGATAACGGATAAATATATACTTAAATACTTTTTTTCGTAAATAAATACATACTTAATATAAATACATAACACCAAGACCAAGACAAATAGATATGTTCATATTCATATTGTTCTTTGTCACCACCGTGTAGAGTCTACATGGTGGCGACTTTTGGTCGATAGAGACTCGCTGGCGATTTCAAAATCATGATGATAAAGCTGAAGGTGAAAGCACATTTATCCCGGAATCTCTAATCACTGAAGAACTGGCTATCTTATCTCTAACTGCCAGAACACAACAATGTTAAAAATATCAATATTATGGCGTCAGAGTTAGATAATATGGTGGTAGCTAGCCAGGCGGACTTAGAACAAGTCCTACCACCAACCAAATCGAAAACAATATGTACCCCCCTGGGAATCAAACCCGGGACCTCTGGGTCTGTAACCGCCGGTGGTGTGAAACTAGACCATAGAGGCGGTTAAAAGAGAAAAAAGGTGGTTGAAGCGGGAGTTGCGCGCTTGCAACTTCATTCAGCCTTATCATCGCTGTTTACTGTGTTTTTTGAGTGGGATAAAGAGTGGTTCGATTAGCTCAGTAGCGCCACCAATGGAAATAAATCATTTAAGTGCAGTGTAGTGCGATGCGCGTTCGGAAACGGACGCGCACAATTGCATAGGTGTTAAATTACGCATTTGTGATTTACGTTTAGCGCGGCATAAGCCGCTGCGCCTTACTTCACTATGGGTTCCCAACAACTCATAGTGAACGAAGTATTGGCGTTCATCCAGAACGCGATCGACACTATGGACGAAGTCAGCATCGTGCAGATCTGCAAGTCGAACTTCAGCGAAGATGAGGTTTGCAGTGGCAAGGCGTTGCTTTTCCATAGCATCGGTAAAGCCGATATTATGCCATCTCGACGAAGAGATGGCGGTGCGAAGAGTCTCCAGGACATCATTACCCTTCTGAAGGAGACCGACCCGGACGACGTGCCAACATTCGTGGCGAAGGAGCTGCACAAGCTGCCCCCCGTCACATTCGACCACGTCGACGTCACCAGACTTCTGAAGGACATCATCTCCCTGAAAGCTAGTCTGGCTGAAGTCCAGTGTAAATTAGAGGCCTCTGATAACACCATAAGTGAGTTGCGTGCCCAAGTTGTGTTGTTAGGCAATGCCGCTGCGGTATGTAGGTCACCTGAGGCCACTAATGTGAACACTCGTCGCGGAGCGCAAAATGCTTCCATCAGCAGTTTTGAGTCGGCGCATATGGATTCGTCACCGGCCGCCGCCGTAGCTAGTGATGCACCGCGCCCCGCTGCCCGCTCCTCCGCCCCGATGACGGAGACGTCACGCGTGAGCACGTCGACCCCTCAACGTGCTTACGCTGCTGTCACCGCTACCCCTACCAATAAGCCCGCTCATCAACAACTTGACCGGGCTACAAAAGAGGGAAATAAACAACGATCGGTCTCCAAAGCTGTGCAACCAGCGCCGCGGAGACAGGATGCAGGATGCGATGATGACGGTTTCAAGAAAGTGGAAAGGAAGAAGAAGGCCTCTCGTCGTAACCTGTGCGGCACTGCCCCGACTGGACATAACCACCTGCTGCGGCCGGCTATCCCGACGACGCTGGTGTACGTGTCCCGCTTGCATTACTCCACAAAATCTGAAGACATTGTGGAGTACATGAGAGTGAAGACCAAGTTCAATCTGAGGGTCGAGCGGTTGGAGTCCCGCCACAATGTGAACTTCAACTCATTTGTGGTGAGGGTGCCGACCGATCATCTGTCGACCTTTATGAAAGAAGACTTTTGGCCGAAGGGTGTCCTGTTCCGCCGGTTTCGGGGTCGGCTACCGGACACTGCATTGCGCAACACGCCGCCGCCGATTATACGTGTAAATAAATAATAATTATGTATAATATAAATATAACTAGCTTTCCGCCCGCGGCTTCGCCCGCGTGAACTACACGACGTTATCCCGCGGGAATGTGATATTTTTCCGGGATAAAAGGTAGCCTATGTTCCTCTCCAGGCTACAAAGTATCTATGTTCCAAATTTCAGCCAAATCCGTTCAGCCGTTTTCGCGTGATTGAGTAACAAACATCCAAACATCCAAACATCTAAACTTTCACATTTATAATATTAGTAGGATATGTATGTTAGTCTGTAAGGTATTTATTCTATGGGCCTGATTTTGTAAAATTTCATTGTGTTGCCTGAAATAAATGGTTTATTTATTATTTATTTATTTAAGATTTATCAAGGGCTTAGAATAAAAGTTTCGGTTATTTTGCGCTAATAGAAGAGTAAAGTGCAATTTTTAAGTATTTTTTCATGGCCTCAAATATGAGCATTCCATTAAGTCATGGATTTCGATATTGCTAAATGTGGCTACTTTTGGCACTATTGATACCACAGATTGAAACTCACGACTTATTGCTTAAGTTTGAGTTCTTGAAAGTTTATTTATAAAATGCATTTTACTCTTTTATTTGCGCAAAATAACCGAAACTTTTAATCTAAGCCTTTAATAAAATGTAATTGATTTATTTCCATTGGTGGCGCTACTGAGCGCATCGAACCACCTTAATATCAGGTGTGATGATGGATGAGCGTAACACTGTTGTGTATGACAAGAAAATATAACTAACTAGCGGTCGCACGTGGTTTCACCCGCGTGGTACCCGTTCCCGTGGGAATATCGGGATAAAATATAGCCTATGTCACTCGGGAAGACTGTAGCTTTCTAACGGTGAAAGAATTTTCTAAATCGGTCCAGTACTTTGTGAGTTTATTCGTTACATACAAAAATACAAATCTTTCCTCTTTATAATATTAGTATAGATATAGATAAATTTCGATCAACAATAAAACCTACAAATATACCTATGCTTAAGTGGCTCAGTGGGCGCATATTTGCTCAGCCGTGTTTGTCACTCCAACTATGTATCTAGACCTAGGTGTCAGTGTTAATACGCTATAATTAATACGCTATACTAAGCAGTTTAATACGATCAGTTGTTTGAAAAATTTAATCTTTGGTTATTTTTTATTGAAAATTTTCGTTCGTGAATACTATTTTGTTTTTGTCGTTAATTGAGATTCATTAGTAGTGTAAAAATTTATTTAGGGCAAGCCAGGCTTTTCGGCTTGTATGAAAGTTCGGCCACTGATATATAAGATAAGTACCTAGTTCCTGTCATTATGACATAAGATCGTACATTATTAACCTTTTTTCTCAGGCATAAAAAGTTTTGATTTAGTTCGAGGGCCTTCATCTAGTACTATTGTTCATCGAAGCTAATAAAACATCAACCAACCTTGAGATGGTAGTACCCAATAAGGATGGCCAGAGACACGATAGAGTGCAACATGGCCGCCACATTGATCACGTGTTCCATATAGAAGAAATCTTCGTCTATGTGCACAATTTCCAGAGCTTCCTCGCTTTCGCCCGATTCGCCGCTACCTGAGAACGTAGTTTTAAATAAAATCAATGTTGGATAGTGTCCACATAAATTTCCCCAATCCCAAATTAAGAAGCATAAGATATTGTGTTATGGCAATGAGAAACAACGATAAAGGGTATTACCCACTGCCTTCTCTATCGACTTCTATAAGCCATGCTATGAAGCGGAACGGCAACATTGCCGTGAACCGGTTTACTCCTCTGAGTACGAATCCTATGGATATGGCATACCTACGAAAAAGTGAGGCATACCTACACATACCGAGAAACAAAAATGGCGACCGGCCTCAATCATGCATTACTATGACGTCACGTTTTAATGTTGCCGAAAATAGGTCGAATAAATATATTGCTGTCTCTTTTTACATGGAGTATTGGAGGTAAGATAGAACAAGATGGCTACAGGTTTATGAGTACAATGTCGATTTAGCTTATATTTGTATAGGGGATAGATCATATAGAACAAATAGCTTTCCGCCCGCGGCTTCGCCCGCGTGGACTACATGACGTTATCCTGAGGGAATGTGATATTTTTCCGGGATAAAAAGTAGCCTAAAGTCCCGTCAAAATCGGTAGAGGCCGTTTCAGAGATTAGCCGGAACAAACAGACGGACAGACAAAAATTGTAAAACATGTCATTTTGGTATATGTACCGTATATATAATCATATGCACGTAGTAAAAAGCGGTTATTTTAATGTTACAAACAGACACTCCAATTTTATTTATTTGTATAGATGTATAGAAGATATGCCATCTCCATAGGATTCAGTACTAGAGGTTTACTCGCTGTTTACCTGTCAAACGGTGTCAAATCGGTTCACTTAAAACTAGAAATGCGACGTTGCCAACTTTATGCGCATGGCTTGTAGAAGACGATAGAGATGGCCGTGGTATTACCACATACACAGCACCATCATCCTCTCCTTATCCCAATTCTACACTGGCCAGCAATAAAATCGGGCCACTTCTGGGCGTTTTTTATACAAACGTGCTCACTTTAGCGTCTCATAGATAGCACTATTTGCACCTTTTTTTTATAGTGAGGGGAATGCTTTTACGCATACCCCGTCCGCGTGCGATGTGCGGGCGGTGGTTATGTGGGACTCACCAGGCCACTTCCTGATCCTCCATCCAGTGTCAGATACTCGATGGGGGATCAGGGAGGGGGAATACCCACTAAACCCCTCACTTTTGCTCTCTCCGCCGTCAACTAGGTCATAATGTGGAGGGCCCGAGGTGGCAAGCTCCTCCTACGACCTGACGGTTGGCTCGGTCTTCCGGGCCCCTACGCGGCGGGAGGTGGCCGAGCAAGCGTGGCCATCTCCCCAGGCCAGCACTATTTGCACCTGTGCAATGCAAAGATTCTTACGTCAATGGAGATGCCAGAAGCACAATTAACGAATCGGGGACCGTACTCTGAAACGCTAATCCGAAACTTCGGTTAACCCCGCCCCTTTCACTCGATTCTGTCCCGACTAGAGAGTGAGAGGGACGGGTATACCGAAGTTTCGGGTTTTGCGTTTCAGAGTAGGCCCTCAGAACCGTTTTTCAAAGAAGCAAAACAATAAGTCATGTTTCATCTCCCATAGTTTATTCTTCTTAATTTTTCCGAAAATTTAGATCGTCTGAAGATTTTTGAAACTGTGATTCGACAAAAGGGCGTTTGGCCTCTCCACTAACGAAATAATCATTGCACAAATGCACAGGTGCAAATAGTTTTCTATCTATGAAACGCTAAAGTGATTATGTTTGTATAAAAAAACGCCCAGCATGGTCCGATTTTATAACTGGCCCGTGTAGAATTGGGAATTGGGATTGATATCTTTATATTTAAGGTTTTGATATCTATTAAAAGATATCAAAACCTTAGCAAATATTAAGGTAATACAATCTAAATATTGATAAAATTTGATTAACGATAGGGTAAAGGCTCCAGTGAATTTATGTGTGAAGTGAAAGTGTTCATACACTCAAATATTTTTCTCGAGCGGGGATCGAGCCCGCGACCTCTGCGCAGAAGGCAGGGTAACCATTCCTATGCACCAAACTAGCTGTATTTTTTTTTATTAAGAACATATAATTACCGTCGCCACTTCCCGATCCTGAACCGGATCCGGAAACATTGATGATGTTGCCGATGCCGGAGCCCTCACTTTCCTCGCTGTCCAACGATGAAACCTGATTCATTTAAAATTATTAGATATTCCATATTATTATAATAAATTTTCACTTTCACGATTAAATTACGTTATTTCGAAGAAAAAATCCCTGTCTGCCAGAAGCCTTAATAAGGCGTCGGCTCGATTTCGTATTTAGCGCGATAAAAAGTTTAAAAAGAAGTGTTTGCTTGAATCTTTGGGATAAAATTGTATATGTATTGTATCTACACATTATACAAAGCACGCCACAGATAGTCCATGGAAATCGTACATTTTGCCTTGCGTTAAATGAGGTATTTCTGATTTTTTTGTATGTTACTAGTGATGAGATAGTAATGACAAATTCAAGTTTTCTACCTCGAAAGCCCTTCGGATCATTGTTAAATTTTTAAAAATCCAATAAATTTTCAGTTTTTTTTTCAGTTTTTGTAAATTTTTACCACCAAGGACTTGTGTTACGTCAAAAGTTACTATGCACGCTACAAAGTAGACTAAATTTGCAATAAAAAGAGAATAATTTAGTTTTAGTAAGTCAAATAGTTTTTAAGATAAGTACAGCTATTTTAAAATTTGCAAAATCATCACAGTTTTTTTTTATTTTTCGTCAACTTTGACCCTCTAGTAGTGGGTTTATGGTAAAAGTTTTTTATTAATTATTAAAATCCATTAAATTTCCAACAAAATGAGATTAATTATGCACTACTAACATATAAAAAAACCAGAACTACCTCATTTAATGCAAGGCAACACCACTTATTTGGTACGATTTCCATGTACTAAGATGAGAGTATCGAAATCGAACTAAAATAAACAAAGTTATACGCTGATAAAGAAATATGAAGGTCGAGGCCTTAATAAGCTCCTGACAGATGTGCGTCGTTTCCAAAACGCCTTAATAAGGCGTCGGTACAGCCAAGGGGGAGCTGAAAATACTGGCTTGCCCAACAAAACAGTTTTATCTCGTTTTGACAGATTCTGCTTTTGACACCATGGTTTATTATTGGCAGATTCGTCATACGACCGATTCTACCATTAAGCTCGACTTAATACTGAGGTAACTGGAGAGTGCAGTACGAACAATTTTTTGTGACCACAAATTACACAGTGGCTGTCTTCCGTCTCACCTACATTTAAAAAAATACGTATGGTCATATGAGACAACTGACAACCACTACATACTAAATGTCAAATTTGCTGGTGTTCACTTTTTTATTCAGGGTGAGAACTCCAGTTACCTCAGTATTAAGTCGAGCTTCATGGATTCTACTTTCGTCAGATTCTATTTTTGACAGAAAGGTCGGAGAATCAGGCAAGGGTTTTGTAATATTACTTTATTACATACTGGACTTTGAACTAAATACCAAACGAAATGTACGGTACCTAAGGCTTAAGATAGTTTGGAGCAGGTTTGGAGACAAAATAAAGAAGTCAAATTATTAATTCAACTTTTTTGCATTCACAATGCAATTTTTATTATTGAAAATGAAGTAGGTAGTAGAGAAAAGTCAAATTATGTCAAAAAAAGAATCTGCCAATTGTAGAATTTATTTATTAATTCTTTATTGCACATACAGCAAATGGCGGACTTTAAGCCCGAAGGCATTCTCTACCAGTCAAACGGAAATAAATGTGAAGGAGAGGTTAGAAATGAGAATCTGTTCAATGAAGCATCTGTCAAAAGTGCGTTTACCAAATGTAGAATTTGCGTTGCCGAATCTGTCAAGAAGGGTGCCCAAAACAGAATCTGTCAAAACGAGACTAAACGTGGGAAACAACGACAGGTATTTCTGAATAAAAAAATAATAGAAAAGTTCTTTTCCTACATTTACTCGGGCACCATCACATACAATTTCAAAACCAAATTTCAGTAGCTTGAGCACTAGTGTTATGTAAATATTGAAAAGAAACTTTTCAGTATTTACCCGACCGGGAATCGTATCCGGGACCTCCAGAAATAGCGGCACCTTGAAACTGGTGCGTTCACCACTCGTAAACGGAGGTCGTCAAAAAAACCACGGGTTGCACTCCGGGAGTGCCGGCGGAAGTGAAAAGGGCTCCGTAGACTTTTCCTCAAAAAGGAGATCAGTCAAATTGGACCAAAAAGTTAAAGTGCCGGCCAACGAAAACAAATTGCACATTACTATTGTAAACAGTGTAACGATCATTTTTTGTTACGACGTCAACAGTGTACGATTAGTGGCCAAGTTTAAAAATGACATTTTCTCTTCATTTTCAAACTTGAATAAAGCTTGGCCTGTTTTGGTCCAAACATTTTTTAACCGCCTCTGTGGTCTAGTGGTTCACACCACCGATTTCAGACCCAGAGGTCCCGGGTTCGATTCCCAGTGGGGGTACTTAGAGTATTCGGTTTGGTTGGTGGTAGGACTTGTTCTTAGTCCGCCTGGCTAGCTACCACCGTCTTATCTAAGTCTGACGCCATAACAATGATGTTTTCAGCGTTATTGTGTTCCGGCAGTTAGAGATAAGATAGCCAGTTCCTCAGTGATTGAGGATTCCGGAAGTAGTGCGCTTCCACCTTCAGCCTTATCACCACTTAACATCAGGTGTGATGAAGGCTAAGTGCTACACCGTTGTGAATAAAAAAAAAAAAAAAAAAAAAAACATGTCATGTTTGGACCAAAACAGTAAAAGTGTGAAGCGTGACTGATCTCCTTTGACAAAAAAAAGAAAAAAAATACGGACTAGATTTGAACCGAGATCTTCTGGCTTCAATGCCGCCCGTTTTCTAACCTGAGCTGTCACGACTTTGGAAACGGTGGCGAAATTTGCTTTCATATTCTAATGACATTGTAACATTTTTTCGATCAGTCACGTGTCCGTCTTACGAATTTACGATCTTACGGTCACGTGATCCTGCCGCGAGTTTAAAATTTTTTACCCATCACAAAAAGTGCGACACTTTGTCTTTTCGAAAAGACCTCTAAAAAATACGAAAAGTCAAGATTATTCTTAAATGGGGTTACTTACAGTATTGGAAATTGGTTTAATTAGTGGACACCAATAATATTGAGGATCGTATAGTAGCTTTTTTTTTTAAATCGCTGTAGTTTTTTAATACGAAGTGATTTTGTGTTTTTTTTTGCCTAATCTGCAAAATCGGTCTCGCTCCCGCGCGCGTCGTTTTCTCATTGCTATCTCGCTTCAGCACATTTTTTCCGAGTATCGCCTTTAGTTTTTTCATCTAAACCAAACCCGTGTGAAAAGTTTCAGCTCAATTGGACACTGGGAAGTGGGTCAAATTAAGCTTGCAAGATTTGTCCCCCACTAACTAAATAACTAACATGACAAGTTAAATAAAAGCTTGTAAAAAAAACGTACCTTATAGAAGAGCAGCACGAAGTTGATGCAGAACGCTAGCACCAGCGCGACGTACTTCAGATTGTAGAAGTTTCGCGCCAAGAATGAGACCGCGCGCTTCGTGTACTGAGAGAGATCCACTTGCGATAGTGCCGAGGGGGCCGGGCCCTGGACTGCCTGTGGTGAGGGAAAACGGTTTGGTCTACAAATGACTAATTTACGAAATGACTTCATCTATACTAATATATATATATATAATATATAATATCTATGCCCAGCAGTGGGCGTCGTTCGGCTGACATGATGATACTAATATTACATGTGGAAGCTTGTAATTGGCCCTCGATATTTATTAAAGTTTGTATTTTTTTTCTGTAACCTAGCTGTAAGCTCCCCGAAAAATTTAAAAATAAAAATAAAATTATAAAGAAGAAATATTTGATTGTTTGTTTGTATGTTTGCACCGAATAGGCTCTGAAACTACTGGACCGATTTGGAAAATTCTTTGACCATTAGAAAGTTACATTCTTCCCGAGTGACATAGGCTATATTTTATCCCGATATTCCCACGGGAACGAGTACCACGCGGGTAAAACCGCGAGGATCCGCTAGTAGTCTATAAACAACCAAAACTTGAAAAACGTAATAGGGGATCGGACTGATTTTTTTATAATTTATTTAAAATGTTTTTTAGAAAAATCAGAAACACAACACAGGTATTAATATTAATTTAATATTAATTTTAAAATATTTTACATATTTTCGAAGATATAAAGCATCGAACTTCCTTATTAGACAAGGACAGCGCTAACTACGTGTGACGTCAAACGTAGGTAGCACTATACTCCCGAAATATAAAATTTCGCTTTAGAAAGAGATGGCTAGAGTCACGGTTGGTCACAATTCAGCCGTTCATTACTTGCTTGTTATCAAGAAGATTGAACTTTTTACGTTATATTTTTTATGTCACTTAAATATTGACTTATCAATAACAGTCCGATGCCCTTTAAACGACCTACTATTATTGACTACTATTTTTACTTATTTTAATTTTTAGTTTTTTGCATTCACAATGCAATTTTTATTACAGAAAAATGGAAAATGAAGTATTTAGAAAAAAAAAATCGACCCGTCTCACAACTAGCTCCGATGGGACTCGAACCCACGACCTTTCGCTTTCCGGGCGACTGCTCTAACCACTGAGCTACGGAGTCGTTACGAGAAGCGTCGAATTTATCCAATACTTCTTACACGCTGTATAGTCAGCGTTAATTTCATCAATGTGGAGATATTACTACCCTCACACGCGAAAGAAATCCCTTTCCAGGTATTTGGCAATCGCTAAAGATGAAATTACTATTGCAACTTATTTTAATTTTTAGTTTTTTGCATTCACAATGCGATTTTTATTACAGAAAAATGGAAAATGAAGTATTTAGAAAAAAAAAGTTGTGAGACGGGTCGATTTTTTCTAAATACTTCATTTTCCATTTTTCTACTATTTTTACTATTAATTGACCGATTAATAAAATTATGCGTTATGTTATGTACCTACCTTTTTCCGTAAATACAGGCGCTGCATGAAAAATGGTAATATAGCCTTATTTATTACTGCGATGAAACTACGAAGTTAATAATAAATCTAAATTAAATAATGGGAAACAAGCTATGATAGTTTTACTACTGCGAATTGGGATAAGGAACTCTAATGGGGCCTCCAGACTCACGCTGAGAACCCCCGAGAACAACCGAGAAGCGTGAATGTAATTAGTTTGACTTAAAAACACAACTTGACACCAAATAATAATTATGTAATGACTAAAATATCAGTAAAAATTTATAATAAATATATCATAATAAAGAATAATTAACATCCTAAAATATAATAAAAATGCTTTTAAAATATACTTAAATAATAAAGAAATTATGATATATATATATTTTACGTGTTATAAATGTAATAAGAATTAATTTAATATTTCATAATAACAATTAGAAAATAGTATGTAAGTTAAGTATTAATTAATTAAGACAAAATATGAATAATAAAGGTCTTCCCTCTCTCAATTGTTGTGCCTAGCAGGGCCCATAATTGTACTTACAATTTTATGTAACACCTTACACACATTTATGGAATGCAATAAAGATATTGAGTATTGAGTATTGAGTATTGAGTATTGAGTATAGTTTCTCGCCTTCGCGTTCTCGGGCTCGCATGTTCTCCGCTCTCGCTCGCGCTCGGTGAAACCTCGTTTCTCGGGTCTAGTCAAGGCGAGACTTCACGCGTGAGTCTGGAGGTCCCATAAATAGTAGTTTATGTGACTGTCGCATAATAATACCGAGTTATGTGCAGTCTCATACACTACTTTATCTACACTCATTACATTTATCATAGATATATTTTAAAAATTAAGCAAAAAATATTAATTATAAAATGTGGATTGGCGCCAAACCCCACTGAAAGGAGTCTATACGGTCTATACCTTCTTAATTCAAAATTCTAATTTTAAAAAAGTTTCATTGTTGCTGGCTAAAGAAGGGCTTGAAGAGTTGGAAGTCAGGGCCGGTAAATCCTGCGGTTGCCATGGAGATTGTAAAATTAAGAAAAATAAGTGTTTTATAATGAGTGACAGCTGTATCCGGGTGTTGCATAATATAACTTCTTACATTAATAACTTCTTACATTCACACTAATTATCTAAGCCCATTTTAATTTCATTACGAAACTGTATCATGGAAAATTTGATAACGGATAAATATATACTTAAATACTTTTTGTTTGTAAATACATACTTAATATACATAGTAAACACCCAGACCAAGACAAATAGACATGTTCCTGCACACAAATATTTGTCTTGTTCGGGAATCGAACCCGAGACCACTGGCGCAGAAGGTGGGTAGCCTACCCCTGCGCCAAATCGGTCGTCGTAATGGTCATTATGAAACACCCGGATACAGAAGCTTTATTTTTTAAAGTTGACTATGGCATAAAGTGTACCAATATATGTTCAGGCATGAGTTCATAATTCGAATATTATAACATGAGTGTAGATAAAAGTAGGTTACATAACAAGTTCTGACCTTCTTGCTCTCTGCCTCGATGGCGCTCATGGCGGCCTGCTGCACGGCCTGCGCCTCCATTCGCTCCTGCGCCTGCTTCTTGGCCTGCTCGCCGCTGGAAACGAACAACTACGTCACACAATCCTTTCTGCGCATATACGGCCGTTTCGGCATACGCGCTTACACGCGCGCTACAATACGCACTTCAAAAAACTGGACAGGCGTAAACGGACGTATTTCGGCGTGTTCGCTCGAACCTCGCGCGGCTCGCGCTTTCAGATTAGCGCATTTTTCTGCGCGTATACGGTCGTTTACATACATGCGCATCCAAAAACTTTGATTGACCTACTGCACGCTTTGGTGCAAAACTGTTAGTGCAGTAGGTAATTTAAATTAAAATAAATAAATAAAAAACGAGCTTAAATTAGCGTATAAAACGCTAATCTGTAACCGTCCGGCTAGCCTCGCAATTATATACGAGCATACAAGTGCGGCAACGCTCGTACGAGTCGCGCGTGTGGCAAAAGGCGCGCTTATTTATACGCACCTTCATGCGCTTCCAAAAGCGAGCTTATACGCCCATAAAACGCTAATCTGAAACCGCCCATAAGTACTAAATTCACAAAAACTCAAAATTCAATTTCATTTATTCAATTTAGGTTGGTTTAGCAACACTTATAAACGTCAATGAAGCTACGCCCTTCTTACGGAGGGAAACCTTGCGAGAAGAACCGTCAAGAAACTCGTGAAGGGCAATCTTTTTCTCCCTGTTATATTTCATACAGAGTCGTCAAAATGAAAAATGACCTTCACACATTAGTAAGGTCACTTTCCATCATAATAGTGAATACTTAATTTAATTAGTTACATTTGCTCTTACATATTATCATATTATATGACATTCAGTAAACAATTTTCAACTAAACAAGAGGTTTCAATCGAATAGTATAATTGGGCAAACATCTCATTCATATTAAAATTACTAATAAGAAAATTGCAAGTTGTGCCATACATTCGAATATAAAATAGTAATAAATAAAACACAATATTTAACTACACGTTAAGACAAACAGTCATGAGTAGACCCATTCCCACTGGCGGCACCCGTTCACGAGCATGACGTATGAACCAGCCATCGCTTCGCTCAACCATATTTTAGGGAACGTAACGACTCGCCTCATACGACACCACCGCAGAAATGTTTATAGCCAACTAGCTTTCCGCCCGCGGCTTTGCTCACGTGGACTACACGACGCGACGTTATCCTGCGGGAATGTGTCATTTTTCCGGGGTAAAAAGTAGCCTATGTTTCTCTCCAGGCTCCAAAGTGTCGGTATCCCAAATTTCAGCTAAATCCGTTCAGCCGTTTTGGCGTGATTGAGTAACAAACATACAAACATCCAAACATCCAAACTTTCACATTTATAATAGGATAATAGGATGAAGCTACGTCCTCGGATCGCAAATCCTACGGCAGGAGACCTTGTGACGAAAAGAACCGGCAAGATACTCGCCAAAGATTTTTTCTCCCTGTTTTAATTAGTACAGAGTCGTCAAATTTGAAAAATTACCTTCACATAATAATAAGGTTACTTTCTATAACAGTACAGAATAGAATACTAATATTATAAATATGATAGTGTGTTCGTTTGTCCGTCTTTCAAGCCAAAACGGAGCACTATCGACGTGATTTTTGGAATGGGGATAACTAGTTTTGGAGCTGGAGAGTAACATAGGCTACTTTTTTTCCGGAAAAAAATCAAATTCCGATTCCCGCCGGATAAAGTCGTGTAGTCAAGTATCACATAATAGTAGATTGTATTACAAGTCAGCTAAATAATATTTTTACGGCGAGGGCGCTATTTCGAAACCCTCGCTGGACGATGTTAATGTTCGAAATTCAATTCTTATTACTGCCCCGTGTAAAAGTCTCTTGGAGATAAGACTTACTTTACGCGCACTTATAGGCGAACCAATCAGCGTTTTTCGAAAAGATGGGATGAAAATAAATAGATACGTACCCCAGTAGATCAATGAGTGAAGGCGGTCTCTGCTCCTCGGGGTGGTCGGTTCCCTCCTCCAGCGACACGTCCGCCTCCTCGCCCGATGACGGAGACGATGTGCTTGGGGATTCGTGCGGTTTCACTTGCATCCTATAACATAAATAAATAACTATAGGAAAAATGTGATAGTAAAAAACCCACGAGCCGTATAAAGTAGCTTTCACGCGAGATTCGAACCAGCACAAGTGCCCCCCCCCCATCCCTACCAGCCAAATGGTTGTTTCTGGATACGTGAAAAAATTCACGATAGTAGTACATATGACGAAGTTAAAAGGAAAACTATCACAGCCAAGTAGGCTTTACAAGTTTTTGAGATATAACACATTTTCGAAAACCGCAAATATAACTTTGTCATTCATACGAATACTATGAAAAACAAAGTTATTTTTTTCTGGCAAAAAATGACAGTGGTATTTTTGCTAGGTGTACGTAATCGGTACGTTAAGTGGGTACGGAACCCTTCATGAGCGAGTCCGACTCGCACTTGGTCGATTTTTTTATAATAAATATCACTCAAAAATGGGGACTGTCGGACAAAGTAGGATTCGAGCAAATACGTAAAGATATACATTAGATGGCATAGTAGTTACTATTACATTATATTACATATTACTATTACATATTACATTTCAAATAACAGTGATTTACCGTGTTTGGTAGTAGATATTTAGCCTCCTGGCCCAGATTCTTTATATCCTACTATGTCTTCAGATCCATTGACGAAAGACATAACGTCATATATAACTCACTTTCAGATCTTTATAGTAGACAGATAAAATACACTCGTCTATAAGTAATCTCACAAAGGTTTACACTATTAAGTAATGGTTTGATTGTAAAAAGTTTTGAGGTATAATTCATTAAATTGTCTAGTGTATAATCAACTTCTGTTCTGCATTAATTTATCTTTGTGGAAACTGTGTTGGCCTTTGAACAATCATAATGCTTCTCAATAATATGTATTATATAGTGCTGCTGTATGTTTCCCTTATCCAATAAAAAAAAAAAATATGATGTGCTATAGGCAAGTACTTACTGTCCATTATCCTCCTTAGTGATGTCCAGTCCGAAGGCTTGCACCTGTGTCTGACCAGTATCTTCGGCGGGGGGAAGCGCTGGCAAGTGTCTGGACGGACCTGTTACCGTTTAGGATAATGTTAGTCGAATGGCCACAGGAAAGACGTGTGTGAGACATGGAAGTGACTTTTGAATAACTTGAAAATTAAAATTAAAATCACTTAGCTTTAAGGAGTACCTAGTGAATTCAAACAGAAGCCTATAAATATAAATGTTTATTTATATTTATAGTAATTTTAAAATGATCCAGTGAATATGGATATAACTAACTTAATAAGTAACCTACGTGGTTCAGGCAGTATCACTTTGATATATTTGGTACCGCAACGGTACATAATAAGTTATTTTTCAATAATAATAAATGAAATAATAAAAACGTTTATTTTCTCCACAATCTAACAACAAAAATAATTTGACAACAAATCTTAATACTAGGAGTACAATAGGGTATTTTACTGTTGTTGAAATGTAGATATTTAATGATGACGTTAAAAAATATTGCAATTAAGAATACCAAATGTGTAAAAATAATTTGAATCTGTTTTATAATAAAAGAATTATAGTCTGTTTGATTTAGACTATAGCTGTCTCTTTCTAAAACGAAATCTTCTATGGCGTGACTATGACGCTACTAACCCACTGACGTCACTAAGATAGCATCCTGTCCTTGTCTAATTATAAAGTTTGAAGTCCTATATCTTTGAAAATATTCAAGATAATTCAAAATGAAAACTTGTTTTGTGTAGCTAATATTTCGAAAAACATTTTAAAGAAATAAAAAAAAATCAGTAAAATACCGAATTAGATTGTGAGATACTGGTTTCCGAACTAAGCGAAGTGCCTGTCTTCCGATCACCAGTACTTCGTAGATGGGACCAGAAGAGAATTGTGAATATGAACAAAACAGAAATTGAATAAGAAAGGAATTCCCGTTCTGATTTAATTTCAAGTCACTTTCATGTCTTGTATTTCAAAGTTTTCGTTATGTTCTGTTGACGGTGATGGTGCGAGTCTTTTTACAGATGCGTTAATACTCTTTTTTGTTAAAGTGTTTGTGTATATTTTTTAAAAGCCAATTTGATTGTGTGCCTCTACTAAGTATTAAGTGATATAATAAGTTACAATTGTCAAAATGTTTGAAATAATTATTTGTAAAAAAAATCGTTACAGTTTAGTGTATTATTTTCAGTAAACATTCAAAAGCAGTTTTGATGAGACAACAGTAAAAATACTTTTATATCTCAACTAAGTACCCATTATTAATAATGAGTAAAGTTGATTTATATTTTTATTGAAGTCCATTTTTTGTTATGTTTAAGTATCGTTGCAGCCAATTAAAATGCGTATTCGCTTTGGTAAGTTGTTTTGAAAAATGTTAATCGATTTAAAGTTATATAAAACTGCGTTCAGCAATTTGTGTTCTGTGTTTAGTTTTGCGTTCGTTCTTAAGAAATTTTTGGACGAAAATAAAAGTTCAAAATCCATGTTATGATTAGTATCAAAGTTTAAAAAAACTGAAATTATGTGAGAAGGTAATTTTAATACTCTTGTCTTCTTCGGCATATACAAAATAAACAGATTTATTTAAAAAAAATATACCAATTTATTTAAGTGACTACTTTATCACAAATTCTTATACTAAGAGAAGATATTATCGCTTTACGGAGTAGCCACCTTTTAATTGGCCTTTTCTATCAACACTATTTTTATTCACATCTCTGAAAATCAGAAGATACTTTTTAAATACATATCGCCAATCTCTGTTTTTAGAAGTAGAGGTAATCCTCTACTAATAATGCTAATGCACTAGCCTGCTAAGCGAACTCAAATATAATAATGGTACAAACGTCTACCACAGAAATGATGATACCACAGAAATGACGATACCACAGAAAAGACCGAACGCAAAAGCCGAAGCGCCACACCGTGTACCTGTGCTGTCCCTTACTTTGTGTCGCGAGCAACCTGTGTCTCAACTGACCGATTTTCTCCTCCTCCGTGGGCTCTGGCGGTGGTTCTTCCAACTGTGGTCCTCTCATTAACCCAAGGAGGACACCGAATATATACCTGACGCAGAAATTACGAGTTACGTTTTATATAAATTAAACGCTGTCCCCCTCATTCTTAAACGTATTCTAAAACAGTCCTGGTTTTAAAACTGGTACTAAACTGGTGCTGTCACTTTCATTTTCCGAATGAAAGACAGAATTAGCATTAGTTATCATTTTTAAACCAGGTCTAACTTAAGTCCACGTTTTGGAATAAGGGGGTTTTTGTTGAAAATTTATTTTGTAATATTTTTTAAATTAAATTGAAAACAAAGGAAAAGTCACAGAACACAAGAATAAAGTTAGGAATATGACACGCATTTTGTACTGAATGTAGCGTGAAAAGAAAACGAGCTTGTTGAATTTCTTTAATTGATGAAATTTAAAATGAGTATAATGTCTGGAGGCTTTGCTGTTTTAAGCAAAGGGTTTTTCTACGCTTGGCCCGCCCTCTTGCTACTTCTAACGTATTTCTTGTGTTTTGTGGAAAAGGTAAATATAAGTAGACTAACTGCCGCACTCAGAGACGCCAATAAACTTTAATTGATCATTAAATCTCTATTTGTCTCTTTTTTATGTCCAGTATTGAATAGAGTAGGAATGATAATTTAATGCCAATTAAATTTAATTGACGTCTCTGAGTGCGGCAGTAAGTGCCTATTTCACAATGTCCGATTAAGAGATAATTTCCAGTTTAATTGACAGTTTTGTTTGGACTATCTGTCAAGTAACAGCTAAGCAGAACTTACTTACCTTACGAAACCTTTTTTAAAAAAACCTTTAAAAAATTGAATCACCCTACATTTACTCGTGGGATTGCTCGGAGCAAACTCCTTATGCCGAGGGCGAATAATGTGTACGGCGAAAGAACTACCGCCTATATTGTGCCCCGCTTGATTAATAAACTACCTGCAAACCTTGTCGACAGTTTAACTCAAGTAAATTTAAGATTTAAATTAAAAAAATACTTTTTAGAAACCTTAGAATGCACCTAGTTCTCTCTTTGCAATAGTATTTAAGTATAGTTAGTTACTTATAATAAGGCTTATAAGTATGTTTATCGTTTATTTTTTTATTTATTTTTTTCTTGTACCTACCTACCTGCCTACCTACCTAATGAAATCCAACGCGTCATTGTCAACAGCGTTGTTACAAACCTTAGTGGATTTTTACGCTGTTTCTAATAATTAAGTTAATGTAAATCGTTGATACAATAAATAAAATAAAAAAAAAAAAAAAAAAACTTAGACATTGCGAAACAGGCCGGTTGGACTACATTTAGCAGCACGGAATTGCACTTTTCTATACTGCTATCCTTTTCTCTCGCACCGAACCGTCGAATAACTTACTTGTAGATCTTTAGTAGGCAGTTAAAATACTCGTTGTTTACTCTGACTGAAGTACCTACGTGATTTTGGCGATAGAATAAATTTAAGTAACTACAATATATCAAAAACTACTATACTACTATACTATGCATGTAGGTAGGTTAGGTTATCGACTATCAAATCAAGCATAACGACTAACTCTTATAATAAAGAGATCAAAAGAGTTTTATCACAAAAACAGATTATAGAAAGAAATAGAATAAGTATACGTAGTAAGTAAAAAGAAACGAAAAAAGGTTTTAGTGACAATTAAAGAAAGCTGTGATGTAAGATGTAAATACACTGACTTAAATTAAAAAATAAATTTAACACGGGAAATGAACGCGAAGCAGCCGTCTTTCATGTAAAGCTCCCAGTACAGGATCGCCAATCCCGTTGGCCTAGTATTTTATTTTATTTTATTTGGTTAAGAAAACTTACAGCTATTTATAACATTATAAATTACAGTATGGTTAATTACTAAAAGCCATTTACAAGTTTTCACAGATAGAAATGAAGTACACATAAAGGAGAGAAAAAAAACAATAATCATAAATATATCAATAAAAATAAAAAGATAAAACAAAAAGAAATAGATACAAATTAAAAGTACTCGTTGCAAATCAGCCGCTTAACAGTTGCAGGTTTGATGTTACTTAAATCTAATGATAGGTTTCTTTTCAGAAAATCGTTAAATGAGCTAATTGCTCTGCAAAAGAATGAATTCTGTCTAAAGTTAGTTCTGCACATAGGAACTCGTAGGGATTGGAAGTTTCTCAATTGCTTCGTCGGTACATTGAAGAAAATTTCACCCAGTAATTGCGGAGAATCAATGTTTCCGTTTAAAATGTTACATAGGAAGACTATGTCAGCAATGTCTCTTCGCATTTGTAGAGGGAGAAAGTGGAATTTCTTACATCTAGCCTCATAGTCCGAAAGATACTGCTTAGTTTTATATTGCAAGTATCTTAGGAACTTTCTCTGAATGCTCTCAATTCTGTTTATATATTTTTTGTATGAAGGATTCCATACGTATGATCGGCGATCGTGTACAGTGCCAGTTTGTGTGCATTTGCAATGGCAAACCTTCGCAAACTAGCTCTGTACACGATAGCCGATCATGCTCGGCCAGCGGGATTGGCGATCCTGTACTCAGGTTTTAAGGTTCAACCGATTATAGTAGACAGTTGTACAACATTTTGATGTATCTAGTCATTTTTGTATTAAAACTAAGAAGAGAAGGAGAGAGAGATAGGAGAGGGCATCCCGCAAGAGAGATAAAGTTTAGTAAGCCTAAAATACTATGCTAAACAAAGCAGTTTAAATAATAGTCGAAGCTGTCTACCCACTGTGTCGTTTTATAAATACTTTTATAGATAAGTTTTACTAAACACCTCATCGCTAAAATTGAGAGATTATATGCGTAACATTAAATTAGGAGCTAGGCACGGCACAGACAAAATATTTACATAAAATTAATGCAATTACCAATGACTGTGCACCATTGAAATGCGTGAAAAACACAAGAACAGTAAATTATAATCAGTTTAAGAATTTGTAATAATAATATGTAGACTACAATATTTTAGTAAATATTTTGAAAGCTCATTAATGAATCCACAGAAACTGTTTATGATCATGAACTCAGCTTAACTCAAAGTTTTGTTACACTTTTTGTTTTTGTAAAAGCTGATATGATTCTAAATATTATCTTAACCAATTTGCCTTTGGAACAATATTATGGAATAAAAAGTAAATCTTAGAGTAAAAGCAAGCAAGAATCATATGTATTCTATAACTTTGAAATCTGTATTGCCAATTAGAAACACATCATAAAATTAACCTTATAACAATGCTGATAAGGTTCAAACTTACCTAACAACAACGAGCGCGCCATATCCTATATAGTAGAAGAGATAGAAGAACATTTTGAAGAATCCAACTGCTAATTCTGCTGGGGGCATCTGAGAGAGATCTGCGATTCTCTGCTTTATGTTCGAAGGCGATAAGGACGAAAATGCGGTGGCGATGCCGTCTTTCACCGATTGGTAGCCTCGGCGGAAGGGGTCTTTACCCGCTCTGAAACATAATTTCTTTTTTAGAAACCTGAATCACCATAAATTTTTTCTATAACTTTTTCAATCATGTACACTTAGACCCGTTTTTTTTCGTTTCGTAGAGTAACTAGACTCTTAAGAGGGCTTCCTCAACTAAGTGGATCGTTGCCGATTCTGGTAATTTTGAGAAACACCTTTTAAATAAAGATGACTAATATAGAGACTGCATGCAGGCAGAAGAAACAACCATTCCCAGTTTACTAAAACTTAATTGGATGACCCCGAAAAGAACCGTTAAAAGAGTCCTGAATGGGTGGTAGGGCAAAACTGACGATTCGAAAATACGTTTAAAAATGTCAATTTGAATTTCTAAAAATTTCTATTTCTAGAAATTTCTATTTCTTCTATTTCTACCGAAAAGTCTTCAAAAATAAAACTTAAGATGAAGTTTTTCTCTAAGATGGGATGGCTGGACTGATTTTAACCTTTTGGACGCTAAACAGGCCTTCATTGAAGACGTGGAGCTAAAACTAATACCAACACACTTACCGTTCATCATCATCATCTCCCATCTCCCATATACATATAGCTGGCCTTCCTGTTCTTAGGGTCACCCGCACTCTTCTCAGATGCGGCCATGAGACTAGAAGCGTGGGTCATTTCAAAGATGGCGTCTTCACAGAAATTAGCGAATAAACAAGCAAACAAACGAGTAACTAGATTCTCAAGAGGTCTTCCTCAACTAATTAGATTGTTGCTGCTTCTGGTAATTTTGAGAAACACCTTTTAAATATAAATGACTATGATTATGATATAGACAGCATGGAGGCAGAAGAAACAACCACTCCCGTTTTACTGAAACGTTATAGGATAGCACCTTCATTGAAGAAAAGAAGTGGAGCTAAAACTAATGCCAACAGACTTACCGTTCATCATCATCATCTCCCATATACATATAGCTGGCCTCCCTGTTCTTAGGGCCACCCGCACTCTCCTCAGATGCGGCCATGAGACTAGAAGCGTGGGTCATTTCAAAGATGGCGTCTTCACAGAAGTTGACGAAGGCTTCCAGCTTCTCTTTGTCGCCGCCTTCTGTTACTATGCTGTAGAAGAAGGCGCGCTTCGATTCCTGTGCAGAAGATAAGCAATTGGTGTGAAAATTTGGAGAGAAACCATTTGTTACTCATCTGGGGGGCTACCAAGTAACTTTATGGGTATGAACTTCATACGTTTTTTGGAACTTAAAGTTAATTTTATAAAGAAAATAGCCACTATCAGTTCCTTGTTTTGTGACGTCAGGTATAACGATAACTAGCTAGCAACGTTCAACAGAACAAAGCAGCAAAAATCTATCAAGATAAGGAATTCAAATGACAGTTGAAGCCCATACCCATATCCATATTTCTTAAAAAACTAACTAAAACTACAACTTCGACTCGACTGAAATATGGAACAGCTGATATTTTTTTAATTAAAATTTTGTGGTGTATAGTGGCACAGTCTGTCAGATTGTGTCAATGGCTCACCTTGATCTGTGGCTTCTCCCACTGCTCGATGTTGGACTCCTTGATCTCGATCTAGTTCAGGACTGAGCTATCTATTATAGTGGCACAGTCTGTCAGATTGTGTCAATGGCTCACCTTGATCTCTGGCTTCTCCCACTGCTCGATGTTGGACTCCTTGATCTCGATCTAGTTCAGGACTGAGCTATCTATTATAGTGGCACAGTCTGTCAGATTGTGTCAATGGCTCACCTTGATCTGCGGCTTCTCCCACTGCTCGATGTTGGACTCCTTGATCTCGAAGTAGACGCGCTCTATCCGCTTGGAGCCGCCCATGATCTCGATCTAGTTCAGGACTGAACTATCTATTATAGTGGCACAGTCTGTCGGATTGTGTCAATGGCTCACCTTGATCTGCGGCTTCTCCCACTGCTCGATGTTGGACTCCTTGATCTCGAAGTAGACCCGCTCTATCCGCTTAGAGCCGCCCATGATCTCGATGCGGCCCAGGAACGGCTCGAAGTAGTTTAGGACGGAGCCGGCCGTCTCCAGGAAGCGAGCCAACCTACGTGACACCAAACACGGTTATCAGAAATATCTAATGGTTCGAAAAATCAATTCGGAAGAGACTTTCTCTTTTCTCTTTTTTCTTCAAAAACTCAGTTACGTAAGATATAATAATCATGGCTGAATAACAATTCGATGCAAAAAGTGGAAACAAGGATAATTTACATGGAAAATTAGAGATCATGGCCAGGGGCCCGATTCTCACGCATTCGAATTTTTTCAGTGTGGTAATCCGTATACGAACATTTTGTTTGTGGTTTCTTCTATTGAAAAAACAAACTTAACTGTCCCACATGTCAACAAATTCATTTTGACAGCTAAGTTCGTATACGAACATCGATTGGTCAGTACCACTCGTTGCGTTCGACTGGTTTTCGACCAAATTTTTCGATTGCAAAATTCTGACAATACACAAACAGTGATAACTTCGAAAAATATTTGAATTTCGAGCTTATAAATGTGAACTTTTCTCGATTGCTTGAGAATCGGCCCCCTGTTCTTTTTGTATAAAACCACATTTAAATGTTGGAAACCGGTTTCCAAGAACAATTTTGGCTCGGAGGAAGTTTTGAGGTCGTATTTCACGGACTATATTACGAAGAACTGGGTTCATCGGGCATATGTTCCGATAAGTTAGATAGCAGTACAACTAGATCGTGGAGTCGGTATATGTTCCATAAAGTTAGTAAGCTGTTTAATAAAAAGCTTGTAAAAAGTACAAAGTATGGAACCCCGTTGGGGCACAACCATTTCAAAGAAGGTATCTTAACACATTTTGATTGTGTTTCTTACCTGGGTTCATTTGGCATATGTTCAGATAAGTTGGTGAGCAACACAGCCAGATTAAAACCGATTTCCTTGGCAGGCTCGTGGAACCGGTCGCGGAAGCCGATGTAGTCCAGCTTGCCGTCGTGGTTGGTCTCGCAGCAGGCCAGCAGGAACTCTATCTCCTCACTGGATATAATGAAAAAAAAAATAAAAAAATATCTTCCAATCACACCAATTATCAAGCTCATAATTATTTTTCATTAAGAAACTGCGTTATGGACACTAGATAACGGATAATATACAGGGTGTTAGTTTAAACAAGGGACATACTTCAGGGGGTGAAACTACCCATCAATACAAACAACTTTTATGATGGGACCAAGTGCGATAGCGCGAAAAAAAATCGGCTGTTTCATACAAAAGTGCAATACCCAATGGGCCAAAATGTATGGAACATTATTTTTTGTTAATATATACATAGATAACACCCAGAACAAGAGGACAAAAAGACATGTTCATGCACACAAATATTTGTCTTCTTCGGGAATCGAACCCGAGACCTCTGGCGCAGAAGGTGGGTAGCCTACCCCTGCGCCAAATCGGTCGTCAAATAAATATATAGATAACATAATATATGAATGAATACACAAACTTTGTACGTCAAGATTTCGTCATAAAGATTTTACCGTGAATGCAGAGGCCAAACATCTATTGCCGAATCACAGTTTCGATACTTACGGTGTATAACTCTTCTGCTGTTCCATCTTCTCCTTGAAGTCCTTTGGCAGCACCCAGCCATCGTTATTGGCGTCAATCTCCTGGAAACTGGCGCTGGACGTCAGGTCCTTCAGCTTCAGGAACATGTCGAAGTATTTCAAGATCAGCTCCACATTGGACGCCGATTCTACGAGCGTGTCTACCATCTGTTTACCGATGGTGCCTGAAAGAAATGTAGATTTATGTCAAAACCTGAACGTTTTTCCGTGACCACGGCCCCTAGAAAGGTGCCGAAACGTGTGAACAAAAAATCCTTAAAAAACAAAACTAAACATTAACTAATATGTGTTCAATATACGCGTGATTGAGTGATCCGTAAAATTTCAATGAACAGTTCGCGCAGATATCTAAGATGTAAGTACCTTATATAAAAGTAACAGTAATGAATTGTTTATTTTATCGTGTTCTAGACTTCTAAAATGAACCTTTGAAATAATTAAAAAGAAAGTAGAATTTAAACTTGATAAAATATAGTTTGAGCAGGGAACTTAGGTCATGTAAGGTGCATGAGAATGCGCATGATAGTGTGTTTGCATAGCTTGACGTCTATATCTATAGCTAAACTACACTGAAATGGCAGCGACGCGGGCGATCACTTTCTGTGTTAAATAATTTTCAACTTTATATGCATATGAAAAAAGACGATGAAAGAGTATTGTTGTTAAGTTGGACCAAAAAGGCGCGCAGTCGGTATTCGGTCATTTCAAACAATACTCGCCTTTTTACATATGCATATAAAGTAAATATTTAACACTGAAAGTGATCGCCGCGTCGCTGCCATTTCAGTATAGATTGAGCCTAAAGCCTTACCATTAACAACGTTTCCTTCGAGCATGGACAGCATCATGGTGATCATGTCCTTCTGCAGGTTGAGCAGTTCCTTGAGCAGGTCCACCTGCGACGAGTGCTTGCTGAGCTTGTCCTGCATGTGCGAGAACAGGAACAGGAAACCACCTACCGCGTCCCACAATCTGGCGAACAGCAGTTCAATGTTCTTTTAGACACAAGATTTTTTGGCTGATTATGTAGGGCAATACTTAATCAAAACAAAAAAGAAAAACTAAGGTGACTCTTTGCCATGCCTTGGTGAATACTAAAATAATTTTTGATATTTATTTATTTAAAATGTTTTCCAAATATTAGCAACGCAAATCAAGTATTTATTTTGAATTATATTGAATATTTTAAAAGTTATAAGGCATCAAACTTTCTAATTAGACAAGGAGAGAACAACTATCTTTGTGACGTCCCCAAGTCATAGTCTAGTCTCGCCCTAGATTACGTTTTAGAAATAGGAATAGAAATATTTTATTTGCTCTTAAACATAGTATGATATAAAACAGATCTTAAGTAGGTAAAACATTGTTTAGCATGTTTTGCCAGTTGCCAGGCATGAAAAAATTGTATAATCATGTCATTCATTATTAACTTTAAAAAGTACATATTTCCATTATTAGTCCAATTAAGTGTTAAAAAGAGACAGCTATAGTCAAAATGTCTATAGCTGTCTCTTTGTTATAAGATTCAAATTATTTTTGTCTTATTATCTAGGCTTCTTCTTAACTATACATTTTTCATAACTCTGACTTTAAAATAATACAGAGCCCCCACACAAAACTGGGAATTCGCATCGCATCGCAAGAATCTGCGTGATGCGTGTCAAGTTTTATTAGACACTAGCGGATCCTCGCGGTTTCACCCGCGTAGTACCCGTTCCAGTGGGAATATCGGGATAAAATATAGCCTATGTCACTCGGGACGAATGTAGCTTTCTAATGGTGAAAGAATTTTCTAAATCGCTCCAGTAGTTTCGGAGCCGATTCGATGCAAACAATCAAACAAACAATCAAATCTTTCCTCTTTATAATTTAAGTATAGATTAATTATTGCATATTATCAAAGTTATAAGGCATCAAACTTTCTAATTAGACAAGGAGATAACAACTATCTTTGTGACGTTCCCAAGTCATAGTCTAGTGAGTAGACTAGTCTCACCCTAGAAGATTACGTTTTAGGAAGAGACATCTTTAGTCAAAATTGACAATTTGCTTGTTATAAGATTCAAATTATCTTTTCATATTTTATTCTTTAATTTTATATGTCTTATTAGATAATAAGACTTTCTATTTTTAAAATCTCTAAGTTTAAAATAATACAGAGCTTTTACAGGGTTTTCCTACGTAGGGATTCAATAAAACAATAAAATACGATGCGTGTCAAGTTTTATTAGACATTAGACAGACAATAAGGTTTCTATTAGCATGGCAAACCGCAGATTATTGCAATGCGATGCGAATTCGCAGTTTTGTATATGAGCCCTCAGTGAGGCTTATTTGGTGATGAATACCTGGAATGTGCCAAAGCCTGTTGACTCTGCGTACAAGGACCCTGGATGACTTCAGTGAGCGTGTTGAACACTTGCGACGCAACGCCTATCGCCTTGAAGAAGTTTGCTTTTCTATCTATCTATCAATATTTATTTGTATTTATAATTACCTGGAATGTGCCAAAGCCTGTTGGTTCTGCGTACAAGGACCCTGGATGACTTCAGTGAGCGTGTTGAACACTTGAGACGCAACGCCTATCGCCTTGAAGAAGTTTGCTTTTCTATCTATCTATCAATATTTATTTGTATTTATAATTACCTGGAATGTGCCAAAGCCTGTTGATTCTGCGTACAAGGTCCCTGGATGACTTCAGTGAGCGTGTTGAACACTTGCGACGCAACGCCTATCGCCTTGAAGAAGTTCGCTTTTCTATCTATCTATCAATATTTATTTGTATTTATAATTACCTGGAATGTGCCAAAGCCTGTTGGTTCTGCGTACAAGGACCCTGGATGACTTCAGTGAGCGTGTTGAACACTTGAGACGCAACGCCTATCGCCTTGAAGAAGTTTGCTTTTCTATCTATCTATCAATATTTATTTGTATTTATAATTACCTGGAATGTGCCAAAGCCTGTTGGTTCTGCGTACAAGGACCCTGGATGACTTCAGTGAGCGTGTTGAACACTTGAGACGCAACGCCTATCGCCTTGAAGAAGTTTGCTTTTCTATCTATCTATCAATATTTATTTGTATTTATAATTACCTGGAATGTGCCAAAGCCTGTTGATTCTGCGTACAAGGTCCCTGGATGACTTCAGTGAGCGTGTTGAACACTTGCGACGCAACGCCTATCGCCTTGAAGAAGTTCGCTTTGCCAGCGGGGTCGATCAGTTCCTAGAAACATTTACAATTACATGCTGATTTCGATAGCTTTTATCGCTTATTTTGTACATTGATGTACATCCTACTAATATTATAAATGTGAAAGTTTAGATGTTTAGATGTTTGGATGTTTGTTACTCAATCACGCTAAAACGGCTCAACGGATTTGGCTGAAATTTGGGACACAGATATTTTATAGCCTGGAGAGGAACATAGGCTACTTTTCATCCCGTAAAACATCAAATTCCCGTGGGAGAACGTCGTGTAGTCCACGCGGGCGAAGCCGCGAGCGGAAAGCTTGTAATTCAATATTGTGCAAAAGAGTATACAATAAAAAATCTAAAATATTTACTTGAACCAGGCGTTACTTGGCGGAAATCCCTACCCATTGTGAAAAAAGAAATATATTTAGCTTACTTCCGAATAAGTTTTATCTCTCTGCTCAAAAGAGTAGACGTTTCATTTTACCTTTATACAATTTAAATTTCTTTAAGTTGTGACGGCAACTTTATTTTAAAGTTTCTATGAACAGTCCCATGAAAGTGTAAGATGATACTTATGGGAAGGAAGAAGCTGATACTATCCAGGTATTTATGGCAAGACTAATAGAACACAAACCTACTATCGGATATTAGTAATTAGAACAAAACATCTTTTGGAGTTCAACTCAATTCAATATTATAGATTTTTTGGATTATATAACTTGTCACAATCATCTTTAAAATTTATTTAATTTTATTTATAATAGATGTAATTTTATTTTTAGGTCTCAAGTAAGTAACATGTAAGGTCTTTAGGAGAATAAATATTTGACAAAACTAACCTAATATACGAGATCCTGTAAGCCTAGCATGACCGCCCAAAACGAGATATATATCGCATCATAAAGCGTTTTATCGACACTCAAACGTCAAACCCATTGTCTTTAGACAGTTAAGGCGATACTCGAAAAAATTATGTTGAAGCGAGATAGCAATGAGAAAACGAACGCGCGCGGGAGTGATACCGATTTTGCATATTAGGCAAAAAAAAAACACAAAATCACTTCGTATTAAAAAACTATAGCGTTTTTTTAAAAAGGCTTCTAAACGATCCTAAATATTATTGGTGTCCACTAATTTAACCTATTTCCAATAGTATATGTAATCCCATTTAAGAATAATCTTGAATTTTCGTATTTTTTGAGGATTTTTCGAAAAGAAAAAGTGTCGAGGTAAAATCATAAAATCGTGTTTCTGAAACTATACGAATCTAGATAAAGGTATGAAGAAATATATATCTTATTTTATTACCAGATTTGTAACAACTCTAACCGTCCTATAGTTTTATATAAAAAAGTCCATACTTTTTCCGTATAGCGCCTTAAACGCGATAAAGCGCTATATCATATAGCGTTTTATTGGTCATGCTAGGGGGGCTGACTTACTTTACTAGAATAATGCCAGTAGAAGTCCATGATAGACTCCTGCAGTCGCAGCAAGTAGTCGACAGTGCAGATGACCACGTTCACCGTGGTGGTGTTGCCGGCCTGGGTACGCAGGTAGTTCTGCCATTCTGCGAAGGTAATTGGGTGTAAGTTATTTAAATTTTTACTTTTTTGCATTCATTATGAAATAAAATTATTAAGTATTATTAAAAAATTGAAAATGAAATTGAACAGTCGCCCGGAAAGCGAAAGGTCGAAGGGTTCGAGTCCCATCGGAGCTGGTTGTGAGACTGGTCGATTTTTTCTATAGACTTCATTTTCAATTTTTCATTATTTATATACTTAAAATGAGTCGTCCTCACCTAAGTTGTGTCCTTCACAGGTCAGCTGTATGAACCTGAACAGAGCGCACGTGAACTCAGCGTCATGCATGTTCTTCTCACCCGCCGCTCCTTCCAATCCTACTCCGAGTCCTGTAAACGAAGTCATGTTAATCCAGAGGGCCTACTCTGAAACGCAAAACCCGAAACCCGTCCCTCTCACTCCCCAGTTGTGACAAAATCGAGTGAAAGGGGCAGGGCTAACCGAAGTTTCGGATTAGCGTTTCAGAGTACGGTCCCAGAATCCTTTCGAAAACCTTTTGACTCATTTGACGGTAGGCATACCTTTTATTATTATCCTCCTGACGCCCAATCATAAAAAGTTTTGTTCTCTAAAATCGCCCACCGTCCCATATAAATGACATTTGTCTTATAAGTAAAAGTGATATTATTTGTCATTTATATTGGACAATGGGCCCTCGATCAACAATAACACCTTTCTAGATACATAGTTGGAGTGACAGACATGGCCGAGCGTTATACGCCCACTTAAGAGTATAATTATAAGTAGATTATTTTGACAGTGTCAATAATACTAAGGTATTTCAAACTTGGAACGCTTCTTGTCATTTATAATGTAACATACGTAACCTTTTTCTCCGTTTAAAAAAAGACAGTCTGTGCCATATAAAGTTTTCATTTAGTTCGTGATCGTGAGCCTTCATCTAGTACTATTGTTGATCGAAGCAATGGGCATTAGTTTTAAAGCTATTAACTGCTAAGGGATTGTCAGACACAGGGCCTGACCCTCGCCACGCCCAGCCCTCCCACCAAGCCTAATAGGCTTCGCGTCAGGGCTGGGCGGTTCCTACCCCTACTCCAGCCCACTAACGAGCTCGAAAGCTTGAGGGGCCCGGACAGAGGGAGGGAGCCTCCTCACAACCTCCCCATAAGGTTACCCACTCAAGGTAGGCTGATTAGATGGGGCGATGGAGAGCAGACACCACTACGGTAGAAAATACCTGCCTTCTGCTCTGGTGTTACGGGTTCGGTTCGGTTCCCGCATAAGAAAAATATATGAGTGTATGAACATTTATCCAATACGGTGAACAATATGGTTCGTGGCAAGGGCTAGGCGATGTATGTGTATTTTAAGTGTTTTTTTATTTTTTATTAGTTAATATTTTAGTTTTTTATTGTTAACCCTTTTGTGTTAATTAGCTCCCTGCCCCACCAAGACGGTTCCGACGGAAGATCAGCGCTGGTCACAAGCCAAGCATTATGCTGAGTCGGGACCGTTTTGGGACATACTATGCTTTTTGTGTTTTTTGTTTTTTTTATGTATTTTTGTGATGTCCCAAATAAATGAGTTTTCTTTCTTTCTTTCTTTATCCGCTTATCTTGGGCTGGGTAAACCACCCAGCCGGCCTAGCATGAGCGGCTTTTATTATCCATCTCTTTATTTATTTATTTTATTTATTTAAGTAACACTTTATTTTAACACCACAGTACATAAAAAAAGAAAAAGAAAACAATTTTAATTAACTTTAACAGCATTAAAAGGGCGGTCTTATCGCTCAAAGCGATCTCTTCCAGACAACCCGATGGTATGGAGATATTGACAGGACAAGAAGCGGGGTGTAGTGGCACAGTTGAAGAAATTATAAATGTGAAGTTATAAACATACATAAATACCTATAATGATAAACATACACAAATTACATATAAATTATATGTATATATATACCAATAAACAATATATAAATATATCAATGTCTGCAAACCGATGAAGAGCAAGCACAGAGTTTTAAGGAGAAGAAGGAATTTAAATAGATAGGTAATGTTTTTTTAGTTCCTTCTTAAACACGTTCAAAGACTGAGCCCGTCTAATGGGAACTGGAAGTGAGTTCCAAAGACGAATGGCCTGAACGGTGAAGGAACAGCCATAGAAGGAAGTCTCATGCATAGGTGTAATGAGACTCAGATTTTCCGATGACCTAAGAGCAAGGGAGGTGGAACAATAACGGAAATTAAATCGTTCTTTGAGATAGTGCGGATAACATGGGTTAAACAATATGTTGTAAAGAAGAGATAGTATGTGGGTATTCCGGCGAAGTCTAATGGGCAGCCACTTGAGCTTTAAACGAAAGAAGGAAACATGATCATATTTGCGTAAGCCAAATATAAATCTAATACAGAAGTTTTGGAGTCGCTCAAGTTTATTTAGCTGGTCCTCCGTGAGATCAGGATAACAGACGACGGCATAATCAAGTATGAGAAGTAAGAGAGATTGCGCTAGCGCAATTTTAGTGGCAGTAGGGAGGAAATTGCGCAGTCTTCTCAGAGAGGCCGCTGACGCGTACAACTTATGGCTAACTGTTTGGAGCTGCGGCACCCAACTTAAAGTACTGTCCAAAATTAATCCCAGATTCTTAACAGAGCGACTATAAGGAATGTCGATTCCTCCAAAATTAACCTGAGGGATCGAAGAAAGGTCGATTTTCGTTAAAGTTCTAGAACTACCAACAACAATAGCCTGTGTTTTTGTGTGATTAACAAGAAGGCCGAAGGCTTTGGTCCAGTCGTCAATGCGACTTAAATCCGTTGAAATGTTAAGTACAGCTTCATGCAGCTTAGAAGCATTGGCTTGGCAATACAGCTGAAGGTCGTCTGCATACAGATGGTAGGATGAAGTAAGGTTCTGAGAAATGGTATTTATAAAGATAGAAAATAAGAGAGGAGAAATAACGCCACCTTGCGGGACGCCGGCAGTAGTCTTGCGCCATGAAGAGAATTCTTCATCAAGACGAACCCTTTGCCTGCGCCCGTACAGATAACTGTGGAACCACTCAATTACCGTTGGAGATATGTTAAGAGAGCGTAGTAGAGCCAGGAGGATGTCAAAGTTTACCGTGTTGAAGGCATTTTTGAAGTCAACCAATGTTAGTACCGTTAGGAGGCCCTTTTCCATACCCAGACGAATGTCGTCTGTAATTTTTACAAGCGAGGTGGCAGTGCTGTGGCCAGGGCGGAAACCGGATTGGAAAGGATTGAACAGGTTGTGACAGGTGAGAAACTTACTGAGTTGGTAATTTATGAGTCGTTCCAGTACCTTGGATAGGAATGGGAGGATGGAGATGGGACGGAAATCGGAGACGGATTTAGGGTTGGATATTTTGGGTAACGGGATAATTTGAGCATCTTTCCAAGCAGAAGGGAAGACTCCCTTGCTAAGAGAATGATTAAGAATAAAGGAAAGCGCTGGAAGGATAGTGTCAAGGATTGGTACTAACATGTTGCGACTAATACCATCGCTACCAACAGCATTGGAGGAGATGGCCATAACACTCTTTTTAACATCACAATCCGATAATTGAGTGAAAGAAAATGGAGCAAAGTCAGGAACTGGTAAAGCGGAAAGCCGATTTAAGGTGTTGGCTTTATCTGAATCACAAATTCCAGACGAAGAAGAAAAATGAAGATTGAGAAGTTCAATATCGAAGTCTTTGGATATGGCATCCTGTCGTGCCTTACCAATTCCAAGGGATCTGAGGAACTTCCAAACTCGAGCAGGATCTTCATTTTCAACCGAAGAGTGGATATGGCGACGTATGGCATCCCTACACACCGTATTACAGCGATTTCGTGCTTTGATGTATTTTTCTTTATTTAAATCATTTGCTTGATGTTTGTATTTAGATTTAGCAGCTGCTTTACGGTGCATCAACTTTCTGATATCATCGGTGAGCCATGGTGCAGGAAGATGTTTCAACTTCATAGAACGAAAAGGTGCATGTTTGTCGTACAGTTGTGTTATTAGACTATTAAAGATCGCAACCTGATCGTCGACGGTAGTGCCGTTGAATACAGGAGACCAGTCGATATTGCGTGCATCATCAAGAAATGCTTCTCGATCCATGCCACCAAAATTGCGCTGAAGAATGATTTTAGGTTTGTTTTTGGGAGGACGAATTTTGTACGATAAAAATACTAAATCATGAAAGGAAAATGCATCTGCAGGACATTGGCCGTGTTTGGCAACATGCTGAGGAGATGAAACTATTACTAGGTCTAGAAGATAAGGTGAACAATTCGGAAAGTGGTGAGTGGCATTTAAAGGAAGTATGTGCAAATTAACGGAATTGAGAACGGATTTGAGAGAAGAAGTGCGATTATCATTTTTAATGAGGCACGTATTAAAATCACCCATGATAATGGAGTGCCTATACGAGGGAATGAAGTCATCGAGAAGTTTTTCAAAAGATGTGAAGTAATTGACACGTAGGGAAGGACTGTAGTAGACTCCGAGTAAGACTTTGACGTGAGATAATTCCATCTCGATCAATAAATGCTCACCATCATTTGCAGGGCGCGGCTGGCACGAAGCGCTGACTATGGAGTAAGGGATGTGGGTTCGTAAGTAAATCGCAACTCCACCGCCACCCGAGCCGATGCGGTCATTTCGTATGAGTCGGAAGCCTGGCAGAGTATAAGAAGATGACGGCAAGCAAGGTTTAAGCCAAGACTCGGAGACTAATACAGCATGAAGGTCTTTAAGGGCAAGGGACGCCAACAAGTCTGTGTAGTGGGCCGGAATACTTTGCGCATTGATATGAACGACGTTAAAATTTTTAGGTACATCGGAAAAATGAGATTGAAGAGAACTAGATAGTGATGGAAGGCTAGAGAAGCTATCATCACTGCAACAGGAAGAATTAGAGGAAAGAGACAGATATATATCATCATTACTATTCATCGAGTAATTAGACATTGAAATGTATAAATAATAATACCTAGTTGTATAAATAATAAAATTGACAAAATAAACTTAAAATATCTAAATAAAAATAGGAGCAAAACGTTGTATAACTAAATAGTTTTAACAAAAAAATAAATTAAACGTAAAACGCTAAAAAATATTCACCAACCGGATAGTGTTTTTAACAGGAAAAAAATTTTATCAAAGTACGATTCGGACAAAAACGTCAATGATGCATCGATTCAGTGCCGTTAAAGTAAGGACAAAAAAAAAATAAGAGTAGTATCTCTTGTATCCATCCATCTCAGTATTGAAAACGTTATTAAAAGTAAGTTTTTTTCATCTTGTCGTACTCTGGATACGAATTTGAATATTTTTTCGGTTTCGAACAGAAAGCCGCAAAGAGAAATTTCGCCAACGAACAACGAGAGTAGACCCTTAGAAAACTAGTTCGTTAGCAAAAAATCTTTTCAGTTGGTTTGGTGCAGCAAACTACTTCTTTTTAAAATAATGCCTTATTGACACCACAGATGGTAGAAGATACTCGATAACCAAATCGATACTAGATAGCAAATAAAACCTAGTTATCTAAATTTTTACTTTTTTTGCATTCACACAATACAATTTTTATTATTGAAAAATTGAAATGAAGTATTTAGAAAAAATGGACCCGTCTCACAACCAGCTGCGATGGGCTAACGACTGAGGTAACGACTCCGTAGCTCAGTGGTTAGAGCAGTTGCCCGGATAGCGAAAGATCTTGGGTTCGAGTCCCGTCGGAGCTGGTTGTGAGACGGGTCGATTTTTTCTTAATACTTAATTTAAAAATTTTCAATAATAAAAGTTGCATTGTGATTGCAAAAATTAAAATAACTCGATACTAGATAGCAAATAGAAGCTAATAACAAAACCTGACCTTCAGCCTTGGTGTTCCTCTCGAAGGCGTCGAGGTCCAGCACGGAGCAGGAGTTCATGAGGCCGGCGATGGACGTGAAGAAGCCCACGTCTTTCTTGTCTTTTAAGTGGTTCAGCATGCCCTGGGAATGGAACACAGTAATGTTGTGGTTGCTACGTGGTCGAGTAGCTTACGCTGAGCGAAAGTGGCGCCCTCAGAGGATTTTATTTAATAAGTTGCTAATAGAAAAGGATTTTAGGGCGCATAGTCTAATATTTTTAGGAGGTATCGCTACATTTCCTCACAGTCATTCGTAGAACTAGATAGCAAATTTAATGTGTTAAAAACGGCCACTTTTAGCAGTTTTTCTATGAACCTACTTCTAGCAGTGACTACGAGGGAATGTAATGATACCGTCTAAAAATACTAGACTATGGGCCCTAAAAATTCCCCGTAAAGTTTCATTAAAATTGTGTATTAGAATTACAATATTAAATAAGGTCAGGGTACCGCCTTAAAACAGAAATTTAGACAGGTCGTATAAAACAAGGTAGACTGTCATTTATGATTGCAACTTTAACAGTTTTGACTCTGAATTTGTCAAAAAGTAAAAGGTTTTTTTGCTAATACTGACCATCCGTAGGTATGTTAACCATCATTTTCAAGTTGTAGGTATATTTACCGAACTCATGTTATTTGTTATCAGTATTTCGGTTGTAGTATTGCCTTTAATCTTTACGATTATTTAAAAATAATAACAAAGACATTAATGATTTCATGAAAATTTTAACACTTTTGAACCGAGATACAATGGGATCGATAGTCCTTTGCACCGGACGTTAAACAACTTTTTCGTTCGCACTTACCATCTGTATTTATTAATGTTTCCGCTTTTCCACCACAGGGCGGTCTGCTAACCGAACCTAGTGAAATAGGAGCTTTTGCTTCTCCATCAGTTCTTTGCACCTGATATTTATCAGATTGTCCTTATACCTACTCTCACCATCTGTATGACAATGTTGCCTACAGGATTTATAACGACTTTTTTATTCTCTCGAGGCTAAAACACCCATCCTTTTGGACAACCTTAATGTTGTATGAAGGCTAAGGTATACCTCCTAATAGTTCAATTACTTTATTGGTCCTTCGAACCGGGTTCACATCAAACTATTCGCGTATACTAACCATCTGTATATCAATATTGCCTCCTCTCAAAATAGAGATACCAAGCTCCAAAGTCTTCATGACCATGTCACTGGGCACTCCCTTTGAAGCCGATATATGTAGGAGGACCATCTCAGCCACACCCCGGTCTGCTAACCGAGCCTGGTGGAATAGGAGCTTCTGCTTCTCCATTTCTTGTTCCTAAATAAGGAAAATAAACATTTAACAATATCACAGTCAAGAAAAAGGTCAGAGGCCGTGAAAAAGGTCAGAGGCCGTACCGGCTAACGTTTCGAACTTCGGCAAGTCTGCCGGGCTTCAGATTAATACAAATAGTTCGAGCCCCAATCAGGCTAAAATGGCGAACCCCGATTCATGATGCCACAGGAACATCGATATTTTCCAAATAACTTCGGCAAATAGTACAATACGAAATTCCGTATTTCGGTTTTCCGATCGATTTATCCGTTTTAAGTTGAAGCCCGGCAGATTTACTGAAGTTCGAAAAGTTAGCCGGTAGGGCCCCAGTTTATATCTCAACAGCTCGTGGTAAGACAGGTGATTGCAGATATTTCACAGAAAGGCTAGATCAACAGATCACTTTGTATTTCGATTAGGTGATTTAATTGTAATTAATAGCAATCGGTTAGGAGGCTACATACCATATAAGTTCCCATAGTTTTCTGCATGAAACATGAATGAATATTGGTTAAGATTCGTTTATACGTTTAGACGACCGCCGTGGCCGAGTGGTGTATATGTCACCGGAAAATAATAAAAACCGTAAATTTATAAATTTCCTAAAAAAAATAACCACGAAATTTTTCTCATTATTTTTTCGTGGTTAAATAAATAAATAAATATTTTCTTACAATCACACCAATTATCTAAGCCCGTAGTTAATTTCTTAAGAAACTGTGTCTACGTTAACTTGATAACGGATAAATATATACTTAAATAGTTTTTTGTTTGTAAATACATACTTAATATACATATAATACACCCAGACCAAGACAAATAGACATGTTCATGCACACAAATATTTGTCTTGTTCGGGAATCGAACCCGAGACCTCTGGCGCAGAAGGCAGGTAGATTACCCCTGCGCCAAATTGGTCGTCAAATTAAGTTAAAGTTAAGTTAAGTTAAATTTCTAACCTATCACGTGTTCTACAGGACTTCCCTAAATTTATAAATTCCTTAGGAAAATTATAAATTTGCGGTTCTTGTTATTTTCCGGTGACATATACACCGGCTTCTATATTTCCCCCGGGTCTGGGTGTATGTGGTGTACCCGTTGTTGTTTCTAATTTCCATAATAGTAGTGCTTAAGCTATACCTTGGTATTGGAACAAGGTATATGATGGGGTCCAATATTTATTTATTATTTACTTATATTACAAACGATGAATGTTACTTATAAACTTTAGAGTGGCCTTTTTCAGCCAGGGAGCGATAGTCTGTGGGTCCATTTATAGGAGAGACAAGGTAAGATTAAGACAACTTTCCTCCTAACTAAAGTCTAAAAATTGGTTCAGGTACCGTTTTAGAGGTCTCGCGCCCGGAAACTGCATAAAACTCACACTGAACCGATTTTGATAAGGCATACTTAAATATATAAGTAACTGAATTTAACGGGGTTAAAGCTAGTGTTGATTAAAGACGGAGATATAGTATAGCGTATAGCGCCAACTCTTTCATAATCTTAATTTGGCATAGCTCTAACAGCTCTTAGTAAGACCCTGGGTAGAGTAACGTTATATAATGTTAGTAGAATAGGTATATAGGTAGTAACGTGTGCAGAAGCTTTACTTTTACTTTTACAAGTGTAACCAAATGCAAGACTTTATTGAGTCTTTTAGGGCTTGTTCTGATACTCATGAACAGGCATTGAGTCGCATAACAGACCTGGAAATTAGTCTCTCCCTTGCCCAGAAAACAGTACTAGATTTAGAAAAAGAAAATAAAAGTATATTAGAAGATAAGCATTCTCAAAGCCTGTTTAGTGAGTTAACGCTATGTAATTCGGCAGCACTTGATAATTCAACCTCGGAATGTGTCAACTATGTGGATAAACCATTCTTTAGTAATGATACTATTTGTGGCTTTAGTAGCGGAAAGAAACTAAAAAAATATATTAAAATTAATAGATACATTAGGAAAACACAAAAGTTAATTAAAAGACAAAATTATTATAATAAGTACAGTCACTTAAAGAGAGAACGTAAGGTACTTTTAGAACAATTAAATATGATAAACATGGAAACATGTAATAAAAATAAAGAAAGTGAAATGAAAGGTAGTCAAATAGGTAACAAAATTGACAATTTGGAACTATCACTAAGGGAAATGTACACTAACTTGTGTGAGTTTTCTCACAAGCAACTAAATAATCAAAAAATGGCTGCCTATGATATGATTGATCTTTGTAATTTTAATTCAGACCGGTTTGAATCGCTAGGTAAAAAACGCAGCTGCAATTGTACCAAAGTGAGCAACAATTTATGTAAAACTGATACATTAGGTCGGGCTGCTCAGGAGGTTTATATACCAACAAACTCTGACACCTCTAACAATCCCGATAGTATATTACTGAATAATGAAAATAACCCACCTACCCACCCACCCCATAAGTAACGCTAAAACAATTATGTTCTGCGATGAGATTGGGAAGGGCTTGGGCCAATTAATCCAGAAACATTCTAAGGAAAGTGTTACTAATTATTGTATGCCTGGATCAAGCATAAATGAGATTATGAAAGTAATTGTAAAAAAATCTTATAGTGAAAACACAAACTTGATTGTTTTAATCGGGAATAGAGATAGTATAAACAAAAACCATTTAATATCATACTGTAACTCATTATGCTCTCTAAATGTTAGAAAAGTTGTTATGTTTACATTTTCCTATAGTCAAGGGTTTTCACAATTAGAGAATAAATTAAGATATAATCTTAATTTAACATTAAGCACAATAGCATCTCATAATAGTCAGATACAAATAATTGACATAAATACCCTGTTATGTAATCTTAACTTGACGAAAGATAAATACTATCTGCATAATTATCATAAGCGACAAATAGCATTATCGCTATCTTTTTATTTTAATCAACTAGCCAACAATCTGGCTACTCTAACTTCTGCTTCTTTTGAGAAGCTAAAATGTGACATTTCTAATTCAACTTTGGAATCTGTTCCAAATAATTCGATTCTTTTGAATCCAAATACTGACATGGTTAATTTAAATTACCATTAGAGACAACGGAGGCATACTCTAGCCCAGTATTGACAAGAGGAAGGCCTAAATGTTTAAAAATAGTACACCAGAATATCCAAGGCTTTTCTGCTGGCAAAGACCTAGAAATAAGTTTATTTTTAAATTGTGAAAATATTGATGTGTTATGTGTTACTGAACATTGGTTAAAAGAATATGAATTATTGTTAAATTTGGATAATTATAGTGTTGTAAGTTCATTCAATAGAAAAACTGCAGTAAGGGGGGGTTCTTTAATAATTTTACCTAATAACACACAATATAAAGAGCGAAAGGATATAGTATCCCTCTCTGTTGAACGAATTTGTGAGATATCATGCGTGGAACTTGAACAAATGATTATAATCTGTGTATATAGCCCCCCTGGAGCAAATTACACAGTCTTTGAGTCCACTATGGAGGATGTTTTGAAAATATGCTGTCGTAAGAATAAAAAAATTGTAGTTTGTGGAGATTTTAATATAGACATCTTAGATATTAAATTAGCACAACTCTCCAGTAAATTCCTTAATCTTTTTAAATCATTTAATTTGCTTCACACTTTTAATGAACCAACGCGAATTACGCCAACATCGGCTACTTGCTTAGATAACATCTTTTCCAACTGTAACTTAATTGAGAATTCGGTAATTAATATTATTAAATCCGACCACAGTGGACAACTAGCTTCTTTTGAGCACTATAATGTTACTCCTAAACGCGAAGTAATTTGCAGGCCAATACCGAAACGTGGTATTACTAAATTTAGAAATAATGTACAAGATAAAATTCAATGTTTGCCAGCTTCTGCTGACGCTAATAACTCTTATCAATCATTATTTGATATTGTTGAAAAAGAATTCAGTAACAATTTTAAACAAAAAGTTATAAAGTGTAATGATCGTAAGAAGTTCAGTGACTGGGCCACACCTGGTATTTATAATAGCAGAAGAAAGTTATTGGAACTCTATGCCCAAAAAACGACTTCCTGTGATCCTAGCTTCATTGAATATGTCAAGAAATATTCAAAAACATTTAGGAAAGTATGTGCTCTGGCAAAATCTAGGTATATTTCAAATAAAATTAAATCATCTGAAAATAAAATAAAAGCTACCTGGAGTATTATAAACCAAGAAACTGGCAAAATAAAAAGCAAAATTAATTCATTTAACTTAAAAATTAGTGATCAGACTTTTGAATCAGATATTGAGGTGGCTAGTGCTTTTGAAGGTTACTTTGCTCGAATTCCGTTAGAAACTACTAGCAGACTTAACTCTTGCCCCAACACCGCTGTCTCTCTTATGGAATCTAGTGTGAACAAGTGCCAGGAAACATTTAGTTTTAGCTATGTCACTACCGAAGATATTATTAAAGCATTCAAAGCAATAAATATTAAGAAAACAGAAGATCTCTGGGGCATATCTACAAGTATCATCAAATCAATAATTGATGTGATAGCTCCATCATTAGCAATAATTTTTAACCAATGTATAAGTGAAGGGGTCTTTCCTAATTTAATGAAAAATAGTAAAATAATTCCTCTGTTTAAAGCTGGTGACAAAAGTGACCCAGCAAATTTTAGACCTATATCCATACTACCAGCAATAAGTAAAATATTTGAGAAATTAATTTATGCTCAACTTTTAGAATATTTTAAATTAAATAGTATACTGCATGAGAAACAGTTTGGTTTTTCAAAAGGTAAAAGTACAACTGATGCTGGGGTTGCATTTCTAAAACATGTACTTGATGCCTGGGAGGACAAGCAGGATGTAATCGCTATTTTTTGTGACCTCTCCAAGGCATTCGATTGTGTTGATCACCAAACACTATTAAGGAAGTTAAAACATTATGGTGTTTCTGAAATGTCAGTAAGCCTTATGCATTCATATCTGTATGAAAGAACTCAGAAGGTAGTTATTAATAAAACTGAGTCTACCGGAGCTCCCATTACTATGGGCGTACCCCAAGGATCAATATTGGGCCCGCTGTTGTTTTTAATATACATAAATGACCTTCCTTACTACGCGAAGAATTTATGTGAGACAGTGCTATTTGCAGATGATACATCTCTAGTCTTTAAAGTAGATAGAGGTGATGACTGTTCTGACGAAGTAAATAGTGCTCTTTCAAAAGTGTCACATTGGTTTAATAATAATAATTTATCATTAAACTCAAAGAAAACTAAGTGTTTAAAATTTTCGTTACCTAATGTAAGACAAGTTGATTTTCATATAAGACTAGACGGCGATATGGTCGAATTCATTAACAATACAAAGTTTCTAGGTATTATATTAGACTCGCGACTACAATGGGATCCTCATATCGAAGCCTTGGCGAGTAGACTCAGTTCGGCCGCATTCGCAGTAAAGAAAATAAGGCTCTTAACCGATATTGAAACGGCTAGAATAGTCTATTTTAGTTATTTTCATAGTGTTATGTCCTACGGCCTTTTGTTGTGGGGCTCAGCCGCTAACATCCAAAGTATATTCGTGCTCCAAAAAAGGGCTATTCGCGCCATGTACAACCTCCGATCGAGAGATTCTTTAAGAGATCTATTTAAAGAAATAAACATTTTAACTGTTGCAGGACAATACATCTATGAAAATATTATTTATGTGAAAAAATATTATAATACATTTGTAAAGCAGAGCGATATTCATCGCTTTAACACAAGAAATAAAGATAAACTTGTCGTTCCCAAGTTTAGGCTAGAAAAATCCAGAGCCTCATTTCTGGGGAAAAGCATATCCTTTTTTAATAAAGTTCCACAGCATATAATTGAACTACCATTGCATAAATTTAAATGTTACATTAAAGAGTCGCTGATGAGCAAAGGATACTATAAAGTAGACGATTATTTGAATGACCGCAATGCATGGTCATGATGTAACACATAACATAATCACTGTTTAAATTGATGTATTTTTATACTAAGCAATTGTTGTATTAGTAACGATATGTTTTTTTTTGTAAATGTCGTTACCTAACTAAGAAACGCTGGCAAGTTTCTTGCGCCCATTCTTCTTGTCAGTTAAAAAAGTCTTGAATGGGTGGTAGGAAAATATTGACGATTCATAAGTACATATTTATTATGTCTAAGTGAATAAAGAATATTTTTATCTTTATCTTTATCTTTACTCACATGGATGCTAGCTTTTCCCTCCTCCTCCCCCTCTGCTTCCCCGCCCCCCTCCTCTTCCTCCCCTCCGCCTTCTTCCTCCTCTTCTCCACAGGATTTGGCAATTATGTACGCGTATGACATGTAGAGAAGATCCTCCTGTATTAAATTAATGAAGTATTAGAAAAATTATTCACTCTACGGGCGAATGCTCTAACCACTGACGGAGACATTAGGAGACGCGTCGAATTTATCCAATACTTCTTTACGTGCTGTTAGCCACCGTCTATGTAATCAAGATGAAGATATTACTACCCTCACACTCGAAAGAAATACCTTTCCAGATATTTGTCAATCGACAAAGATGAAATAATTGCTATTTCAAATTATTTTTACTTTGTAAGGGTAATAATATCATCACATTGCTTGCATAAAATAAATAAATAAATATTCTCTTACAATCACACCAATTATCTAAGCCCGTAGTTAATTTCTTAAGAAACTGTCTACGTGAACTTGATAACGGATAAATATATACTTAAATACTTTTTGTTTGTAAATACATACTTAATATACATAGAAAACACCCAGACCAAGACAAATAGACATGTTCATGGACACAAATATTTGTCTTCTTCGGGAATCGAACCCGAGACCTCTGGCGCAGAAGGCAGGTAGTTTACCCCTGCGCCAAATTGGTCGTCGCCAAATAAAGGCTGGCTAATAACGCATAAAGAAGTTGTAATGGCGTCAGACTTATACAGGGTTAATTTTAGAACACCATCCAAATTTATAAGCTCGTCTCAGAATCGGTAAGTGAACAACTTTCTTCTAGAAACATGTGTCGAAATACGACAAAAATGTTTGGACTTCCCATACTAAATCGATCGCGTTATCAGCCTGATTTGTATGAAGAGTCAAAAATTTTATGTCATATTTCGATCCATGTTTCTAGGAGAAAGTTGTTCACCTACCGATTCTGAGACGAGCTTAAAAATTTGGATGGTGTTCTAAAATTAACCCAGTATAAGATGGCGGACTTTGAACAAGTCCTACTACCGACCAAACGTAAAGATTTTGTATTATATTATAATACGATACATAAATATTACTCCATTTCTTATCAAATGTAACATACTATCTCAGTCAACTACATTATATTTAGTTAGAACAGGCGTCTGTCACTCGATGTACCTACTTGCGTGCAACTCTCGCCCGTCCATAGGAATTGGGTATTTGACTAAAATTTTTTTATTGACTTAAAATGTGAATTTAATTAGTAGCAACACAACATAGGTATTTATTTTCAAATATCTTGCATATTTTCAGCGATATAGAGCATCAAACTTACTAATTAGACAAGGAGAGCGCTATAGAAACGTGACGTCACATTTCTATAGCGCCATACTCTCGCCATAGAAAATTTTGTTTTAGAAAGAGATAGCTAGAGTCACAATTAAGTAGCTCATAACTCGCTTGTTATAATACAGATTTAATTTATTTTTTCACATTTGTTATTTAATAATGTTATATTTCTGAATGTCATTATTAAATATCTATATTTCAACAACAGTCAAATACCCAATTACATACAAATCCATAGAAATTAGGTCTGCAAAAGAGCTAGAATATATGCAATAGAAAGAGATGCAACGAGTGGCCGTTCGTAATTTGCGCCGTACAAGCTGAATTCTACTTTATTGCGTTAGAGTTTTTTTATTAATTTTTATTTTTTTATTTATTTATTTTTTAGTTAGAGTTGCTATTTATTTAAATGGCTTAGCGGAGTGCAGTATCTGTTTATTAGTAACTATTTAGTAATCTGTGGTTATGGGCAGGCTCTCACTCACCTGCAGTGCTCCGGAGCGTTCAGTCATAGCGCCGCGACAGAAGGTGGTGACCAATTGCGTCAAAGGGTCCGGTTTGCCTTCTTCTTCCACTATGTCGCTCTTTTTCAGTTCTGCGTCTTCAAACGATTGCTGAATATATAGAGATCTTGTAAATGCATTGAAAATTTGAAGAGGCCACATTTATACAATGTGTAAAAAAAATTGCAATAATATTTTAGGAAGTGATTCTACCCATATACCTAGACAAAATAAAAAAAAAACCGTCAATGTTTAGATTTCGACCGATATACACCGTGAAATAAAACTTTTACTATGGGAACAACTCTGAAAGCATGCAAAAAAAATCAGCTGTTCCATTTCATTTTCAATTCAACTCAATTGAAATGAATGGAACAGCTGATTTTTTTTCACGACTTCAGTGTTGTTCCCATAGTAAAAGTTTTTTGTATTGATGAGTACTTCAAGTAATTTTCGGGAAATCAACCACTTAAATTTCACGGTGTATACGCTGAGAGAAAGGAATCCCTCATTGAGTGAAAAAACAGCTCACAAAGCGTTGAAGTCACTGTAATATATCAACATCGCGAGATTCGAGTTATGGTTCTCATGAAAACGCTCAAGACGCGTTGTGGGAATCTCAGAAAGACCACATAGCGAAATTCATATCGTCGTTGCTATCATAATTTACGTCCATAATGCATTGTGGCAATGAAGTATTGCCATGAGGCGTTCTGAGTTGACAGCTGGTAATGTCTGTTTCGGCTCTTTTCTTAAATTGTCATGAAAAACATACAAAAACTTTCCTCCTTTTAATATTATCTATCTACTAAAATGTACAAAATCTACCCATTGAGTAAAGAATTTTCTGGTTGATAATAAAACAAGAACACAAACGCTGCTTACAGTAAGATCTTCTATCATGACTTCTTGGCCGATGTTCTCCTCTTCCAACCAAAGTTCGTAGTATGTTCGCGCGAATATGTTGCACGCTCGATGTCTGCAAAACAAAATTAATGAATAGTTTTCGTTTTAAGCTCAAGGACAGCTACATAAGATGTTTACAACTATTTTGTACACACACACACACACATACACAGTACAACACACAGACACAATGCTTGTGTCTAAATTTCGGGTCTTAATAATAAATGCTGTAATAAAAAAGTTAAACAACAATAAGAGTGCAGAAGACCTTTATAAATTTGAATATGCTGCGAAATTCTGTCGAATATTCCTTGCCACATAACACAAGAAAGGGGTTGAAGCAAGGCCCACGGCCCAGGGCGGTGTGCAAGTTGCCAGCCCAAAAAATTACTCTCATCCTCTTTTTAACACAGAAAATGGCGTTTTTAAAAACAATCTAATGACATAAGGAATTGTAACGATTGTTATTATTACCTTAAAACAACTTTTAATTGCCACTGGCAAAAATTAGAAAAACATTTTTAAAAGACAGCTAAAAGTGGCCAAAACTGGGGCTACTGTGTCTATGGACCTTTAAGAGAAAACTACGAATTTTACGTAATTTTGAGTCTCCAGCCCTCTTGTGTTGGAGTATGGAACCATTACCTACGTCTCTTCTATCGTCTTGAACCTCTTTCTCGTATTCTGTGTTACTAGTTGCAGAGCTACATACATACCGGCTCAACTTATAAAGGTGCGTGGACGTAAGGCAAGCCATAGCGGCCCGTTTCCTCGCAGCGCATAGTACGCGCGTCCAGTTGTTGCGACGATGTCTCGGCTTCGTCGCCTGTTAGTCCGGCGGCATGCGACAAAACCCACACTCTAAAACCTTGTCCAGAAGGGGCGAATACGCCGCGAATTGGTGCGCAAATTTTCCACGTGCGTTGGCGAGGTCAATATGTCGCGTCCACAAGCATCGTGCGTATTTCAAATACGCGCGTAAGTCGCGTGCACCATGCCATACATGAGACGCCTTGTTGCGTCCAGTTTACGTGCGAAATTTAGAGCTTGTGCACGAATTCTTCGCGAAATACTCGCGCGTCTTACACTCCTTCTAGACGCTACTTACGCGCAAGAAATTCGCGCCGCATTCGCCCCGTCTAGAGAAGGTCTAAGTCTAGGCTATTAGTCACTTGTAAATGTGAAAGAAGCTACGCCTCGGTGGTGGGAGATCTTGTGTGGAGAGAAACTGCTCTAAAAATCGTCATTGGCTGTTTGGTTTTGCCCTCTATCTGACGACAGTGCGACATGACTGGTTATATAGTTAGTCCTTGTTACTTAGGAACTATTCGACATTTTATTTTGGAAGAAAAGTAAACGTGCTTATAATCCTGTTATTATGCGATCAACAATGCTACGTTTACACGCGGCACACAGCACGCGCAATCACGGACCGTACTCTGAAACGCTAATCCGAAACTTCGGTTAGCCCCGCCCTTTTTATTCGATTTTGCCGTGACTGGAGAGTGAGAGCAACGGGAACGTAGTTTCGGGTTTTGCGTTTCAGAGTAGGCCCTCAGTCTTGTTGTTGTGCCGCTGTCTCGCCTTCTTCGCTTCGTCGCTTGTTAGTCCGGTAGCATGCGACACGAAAAGTAGCGAGACTTTTTAATGAGAGGTACCGGCTAGAAAGTCGTTTCGTAAAAACTGTTTTTTTTTCTATGTATCTTGTATGTTGAAAATATAAAAAATGAAGTATTTAAAAAAATCGACCCGTCTCACAACTAGCTCCGATGAGACTCAAACCCACGACCTTTCACTGTCCGGGCGAATGCTCTAACCACCGATTTGCACGCAAAGGTAAAAAGTAAGATCGATAAATACTGGTTACGGATAGACACAAAAAGGATTTTCGTTCCTTTGGTCAAACTTTGTAATGTATAAAGTTTACACTAGCAAAACAATCAAGCAACAATTCATGAAACCTATGGCAGTCATGTTAATGTGTTAAACAAAAAGCATCTCTATCACAACCACACAGAGTTCAAACTCTGAACCTGGGCAGTGAGTGCAGTGAAGTTTGCCTGAAGCAGGCAATGACAGCTCGCTTCCTCTGTATTGACACGACCGACTGGTACACGTTCTTAAACATTTGTTGGGGATGGTCGATCTGGTAGAAATTAAATAATCAAATAGACATGGTGTTTAAACTCGTAATTACTATGAATAACATTGGGTCTTTATTAACGATGACAGAAAGACATAGGTCAGTGACAATGATATCGCTATGAAGAGATAAAAAAATTAAAGTGTTTTTCAAATTAAGTAGGTACATGTTCTTTTTAAGTTGTCTGGGCATCTAACAAAACAGAACAGGCCAAACGTCTAGTTTTTAGGAGGTTGAATTTTATAAAACTACAAAATTTTCAAAAAACGAAATATTTCCTTACCTATATACTAATACTAATACTAATACTAATACTAATACCTTCTTAGGAGAAGTTTTGAATGTCAATCTATAAATCTTAGATTGATTCTCAGCTATTTTTAACAATGTCAATGTTATGGATAATATATATTGTCAAGACAAAAAATAATAATTCTTAGGTCTTCGTCATATTTCTTAGGAATTTTGAACAATAATGCAACTACAACAAGCACTATTCTTTAAAATATCGTTGATATTTATTGCCTTTGTCTCTTACATTGTAATTAGTTTGTAAAAAAAATGAAGCCTGGACAATAAAGTGTTTACATTAAACTTTGTATTTTAACATGGGTCTTAGGACAGTTCATTTCGTAATAATATCGGTGTAAGAGAAAAAAAAAGGGAAGGGATATTTGTATTTTTAATGCAGGAAGCTGCTGATGTGTAAGAAAATTAGACCCTATTCCTTATGCAGAAGCAAGATTTTGCTTTGCACAAATGAGCTGTAATAGGACCCATGCTAAAGTTTACAAACTACAGTTCTTACTCACTTCAACTTACCACAAGCAACCCGAACAGTACTTTGCTCATAGCCACGATCCTCTCCACAGTATCGTCTATAATCTTCGCCTTGTTATCAGCCGTTACTATCTAAAACTAGACCCTATTCTTTGTGCAGAAGCAAGATTTTGCTTTGCACGAATAAGTAGTCATAGGATCCACGTTAAATTTTACAAAGTACAGTTCAAACTTACCATATGCAACCCGAACAGTACTTTGCTCATAGCCACGATTCTCTCCACAGTATCGTCTATAATCTTCGCCTTGTTCTCAGCAGTTTCTATGGTGATGTTGGTCTTGCTCTTGGAACCTAACTTGCTGTACAGGTAGTGTTGCCAGGACATCTCGTCTGCGGGGTCTATCTTGTCTGGGAGAGTCAGTTGGGTTTTAGCGAATTCCGAGACGTCTTGCTCGGTCATTTTCTGTGAAAAAGAGATAGCGTAAATGTTGTGAGCTCACAATATAAGAAAGAGGTTGTAAGGAGTATGTGACAAATTTTACACGAAGCGAGAAGAAATTCGCAATCATACAAAGTGTAATTTTATTATTCATATGCATTTATTCAAACTAATATTATAAATTTTAATGAGAAAGTGTGTTTTTTGTTTGTCCGTCTTTCACGTCCAAACGGAGCAACGGATCGTCGTGATTTTAAGTATAAGAATAGTTTGGGAGCTGGAGAGTGTCATAGGCTACTTTTTATCCCGGAAAACATCACCTTTCCGCGGGATAACGTCGTGTAGCCCACGTGGGCGAAGCCGTGGGTGGAACTTCAACATAAAACAACTTTTGTAGATAAACATACGAGATCATTTTTGAACTGGGGCCGTACCGGCGAAAGCTCCGATAATCGGAAATCTGCCGGGCTCCAAATTAAAACAGATAAATCGAGCCCCAATCAGGCCAAAATAGCCAACAACGATTCATGATGTCCCAGAAACATCGATATCTCCCAAATAACTTCGGCAAATAGTACAATAAGAAATTAGGTACTTCGTAATTTATGTTTTAAGTTGAACCCGGCATCGTTCCGATTATAGGAAAGTTCGCCTGTAGGGCCCCTGTTTCTGTGTTTCGTGTAAATAGCAACTTACTTCTTACTGACTTACTTCTAGCAAAAGAGACATGTTAACATCCCAGATAGTGGATCCGAAAAGTGATCTCTGACTACAACTGACGGAAGAAAGTGTGTAAAAAAATGTGTATACTGCAAATTTCCATCTTCCGTGCACCTACCTTCAGGAACCGGTCCTTACAGTGCTGCACCAGCTCCTGCTCCCTCCCCGCGAACAGGTTCAGTCCTACTGGCAGCAGTCTCTTGAGGCAGGCCACCATGAGAGACGCTTGGACTTCCTTGTCTTTGTCGCGCTTCTTGTCGCGGTGTTTCTTCTTTTTCTGTGGTGGATGAAGAACATATTTTTGAAGTGAAAACTTCATTAGCGGCTTTGTGCACTTTTTGAGGTGGGTAAAAAATGTTAAATCGCGTCAGGACACGTGGCCTGATCGAAAAACTGTTACAATTATACAATTTTCGCAAAAAAGGTTTAGATATTGAGTATCTGCTCGTTATTACTCAACTTACTTCTTGATGTAGTTTTAATGAAAAGACTGATGGATGTGAATGAAGCGAAAGAAGTGCGCAAGAATCGTAGGCAGGTGGCGATCCATAGTCTGTCTACCCCCATGGGAAACAGGCGTGAGTATATGTATGTACAGGGGGTTATTTTGAAACCACTGCCAAATTTTTAAGTTCGACTGAGAATCGGTATGTGAACTACTTTCTCATAGAAACATGGGTTGAAATACGACAAAAATATTTGGACTTTCCATACTAAATCGATCACGTGATACGTGATCAGTATGATTTGTATGGAAAGTAAAAAAAACATATTTCGATCCATGTTACTAGGAGAAAGTTGTTCACTTACTGATTCTGAGTCGAACTGAAAAATTTGGCCAGTGGTTTCAAAATAATCCTGTATTATGTTAAGTACCTATGTAGTTTTAATATAGCATAATATTTACCTTGCCACTCCCTTGTGGCGCGCCATCTACAACTGTGGTGACGCGGCGAGTGGCTGTCGGCATTATTAGTACCTAAAACAAAAACTCATGTTTTACAATACAAATAGTATGTTTGTTTGATACAAATAAAAGTTGATTTTTCTTTGTAGAATTACCATGTTATCGATCTCGTTGGCCGATATGAAGTTCTGTTCTTCCTTGAGGAAGTACTGACTCTTGGACCAGATGTTGAATATTTCTGCCACATGGTTGTATAGCTCTTCAGCCTCTGTGGAACACAAACTTTGATTTAGTAAATCTTTAAAGTATGATTCCTATGTAAGGACAGCACACTTTGTGAACAAACTTGTTATGTAACTACAATAGGAAACTTTTGGTACTCAAAAAAATATGGTGGTACCATGTTGGGCGCCAAATGTTGGATAAAATTCTTCGTCTGTGTGAAAGTCTGTTTCATACACAATACATTCAATATCGTAAAATAATATTACCAAGATTTACATGACCATAAGCAGCATCCTTCAGGTTACAAAAGCAGTTTCCTATTTCTATGGGCTTAGAGTTGAAACTCGCATAACTCACCGGTAACATTGTTCCTCAATCAATGGTTCCTTGCAAGTCTAATTACTTGATGAGAAGCGGGTAGAACGAGAAGATGTCCGTCACTAACAGCTGCCAGTCCTCCTTGATCTGGGACTCAATCTCTATTTCTACAGGTTTAGAGTTGAAATTAGCATAACTCACCGGTAATATTGTTCCTCAGCCAGTGGTTCCTCTGCAAGTCTACATACTTGATGAGCAGCGGGTAGAACGAGTAGATATCTCTCACTAACAGCTGCCAGTCTTCCTGGATCTGGGACTCTACTTGGGATGTGTCGTCGGTTGAGGACTGAAACAATACGTGTTCATTTGAAATTATGATCGACTAGCGGCCGCCCGCGAATCACACGCGTGGTTCCCGTGGGAATATCGGGATAAAAAGTACCCTATGTGTTATTCCAGCCTGTAATCTATTTCTATTCCAAATTTCGTCCAGATCCGTTCAGTAGTTTTTGCGTGAAAGAGTTACAAACATCCATACATCCATCCATACTCACACATTTTCGCATTTATAATATTAGTAGAAAGCACAGTATGAGTTTCGACATCAGTATCTTTTTGTGCCTTATCACACCAGCGAGTTCGCGGCGTCCGATCCGCGTTTTGTACATTTAGTGCTTGATGGATTCCGACGGGGAAACACTGCTGTTAACTTTGTTACTTCGAAGACGGAAAGGAAAACAAAAGCAGATAAAACGACGGATATGGAAGGATCCATTTACAAGTACCTAGTTTTCCTATAAGTACCTAGTTTCTAATAGCTGTTAATGAGGATCTGCTACGAGTTTTTCTGATTACTGCTGTTATGCGGTTCTTACCCTAACGAAACCCCTTAAACTCTCCTCCTTATGGAAAATATTATCCGTCCGCTTCCTCACTTTTTCAGCCAGCAGCAAGCAGTTCCTCAGCCGGCCTAGCATGAGCGGCTTTTATCACGCGATATGATATGGTACGGCATGCCGTCTTGCTTACACCTTAGTGGGGTAAGCAAGACAACTTGCCGTACCATATCATATCGCGCGATAAAAGCTGCTCATGCTAGGCCGGCAGAGCTGTTAATGAGAATCTGCTACGAGATTTTTGGTAACTTCTTTCATACGTTTCTTACCTTAATGAAACCCCTTAAACTCTCCTCCTTATGGAACATATTATCCGTCCGCTTCCTCACTCTCTCAGCTAGCGGCAGGAAGGAATCTCTCAGCAGTTCCTCAGAGCTGTTGATGATAATCTGTTGCGTGTAAGTCGCTATGCGCGTCATCCACGGCGCGCTTTCGTTGCCAATGTTTTTCTTGATCAGTTTGAGGACGTTCTTGAGAAGCTGGTTCATGTGTTCGGCCGTTACCATAGTAACGTGGTTGCTGTGGAGAAAAGAAATGTGTAAGCAAGTGGTAAATGTTCGATGAAATAGTACACTCTAGTTCTCAATTAACCTGGTAAACTTTTGATATCCCATAACGCTAGGGGTGTAATCAAAATGTCCAAGGAACATAGGTCTAAATACCATTTATTAGCTATGCTATACAAACCTTGCTTAGTGAACAGCGCATTTGTATGGGAAAGCAAAAAAAACTTGTATTTCGACTTATGTTCCGTGGACTTTTTGATTTCTTTTTGATGAAAGAATATAACCGTTATGGGATATCAAAAGAAACACCTTGTACTTATAATACTTTAATACTTAAAATCTGTTGGACACACACTGTCTTACTACATCAAAAAGAAGTATCAAAAATCAAATAAGTGACTAAAGTCAATTTGATAAGAATCTCAAGGGTTCATATAAATAGCAAATCTATAATTTCGAAAGTGTTGCTCACATTGCCGGACTAGCACTGGGTTAATGTGTAAAAGTAAACAGTTCAACATTTACAACTCGGGCGAGCTAACTTGACACCTGCAAATTATACCCGTCTCTTTCACTCGATTCTGTCATGCCCGGAGAGTGACAGAGATGGGTATAACCTGCAGGTGTCAAGTTAGCTCGCCCGAGTTATAGGTAACACAATAGTAAAATAATGGATTCGGAAAGCCAAACGTAGCGGTTGTATTGGAGATTCTGTAATGATAGTTGCTATGAGTCAATAAATAAGTAAATATAAGACAGTGTAAATATAAGATAGTTGAGGACTACATTTATTTTGAATAGTATAACTTCGTAAGTATTGCTTAGTAGTAGCATAATAGTCTAGCTTACCCCGCAGTAGGCGTAACATTGTCAGGTCCTTGCGCCCACCAGAATGGTAGATAGGAGCACAATAATGGCAACACCACATCAATAATATGTGGTGCTTCGCTGTAAGTCTTGTCGGACTCCACAAACTGGTCCACTTCGCTTAAGATGGTCTCAAGTGTCGGCATAGACTGCTCCATTTTCGCCATTATGTCTGGAGGGGGAAGGTTTGAATTAGAATAACATCTGTCGTAATCTAGGGAGGGAAGATTAAAATTAAATAAGTTTATTTCGAATTTGGTTAATCATAGGGGGATGTTTACTATTCTAAAGAGTACGATGAGTTAAGTTAGACTACTTTTGAATATAACGGAAACATTATATTTTTTACTGAAAAAGGTAGTCGATAATCTGATTCAGTTCTTCGACTTTAATGAGAAAATTAATGATTAATTTAGTATACAATACATTTAGATAGATTTTTTAAAATCTTTCAATAGGGTCTTGCTGCAATAAGTTTCCAAGCAATTCTGAAGCCTGTTGAAATGTTGTTAAGGACAAAGAAATATTTTTTTAGAAGAAATGTTTAGTAAATCAAGTTCTGAATATATTTTATGCATTATTTAAATAGGAGAGTCGTAACTTTAATTTCTATTCACAAACTAACCCTGAGCTTCCAAAGAGTGGTCAGCTATACGGTTGAGCAGTGAGAACTGGTTGTGCTTGTTCAGGTGAGGCTCCAAGAACGCCACGGGGAAGGTGGAGCTGAACGCGCCCAAGCAGGACCCCTGGAGGACAACAAATCATGATTGGATAATTAATATGTTTGAGAAGGCACGGTGCGGTGGTAAAATGTTTTCTCTCTCTATAGCCTTTTTCAACCAATAGCTTGGTGTAGGCCTCCTTCAAGTGTTTCCACCTCTCTCTATTATGTGCGGTTAGGTCCATTTTTTAATCTACAACGGGTAGCAGTTAGCCTTCATCACACCTGATTTTAAGTGGTGATAAGGCTGAAGGTGGAAGCGCACTACTCCCGGAATCCTGACTTATTATCCTCACAGGCTATCTTATCTCTAACTGCCGGACTACAACAATGCTGAAAACATCGTTTCAGCATGTACGATGTTTCGCTTCATCGCTTAGTCTTTATGCCATAAAGACTAAGCGATCGTCTTTATGGCATCAGACTTAGATAAGATGGTGGTAGCTAGCCAGGCGGACTTATAACAAGTCCCTACCACCAACCAAACCGAATACAATATGAACCCCACCGAATACAATATGTACCCCCACTGGGAATTGAACCCGGGATCTCTCGTTCTGCAATCGGTGGTGTGAACCACTAGACCACAGAGGCGGTTGAAGGAGGTTGAGCCAGTTGCTGCTTGCCACCTTCTTGAGGTCTTCCTTCCATCGCATTTGTGGCTTCCTTCGTGGTGCGTGCTAAGTGCACCAAATTTCTGGTTTCCCGATTATCATGTTCTTCTTTTCTTCTATCTTGTCTTTACTAAACAATTTTCGGATGAAACAAGTACGAACGAAGAACTAAAAAAAAGCTAATGTTAGTTAATATTGTTGAAGTTGTTCTTGTCGTATACTCTCTTCACTTTACAGCCTTTCCGGACTGGTAGAGAATGCCTAAGGGTATAAAGTCCACTTTTTGTATATTTAAATGACGATGAATTAAAGTTAATATTCCTAACCCCGTTATTAATTATTAAAATTACCCTAGGAACAGGCTCCTTCTCCACGAGAACTATGTTACCAAGTAGGTAACATAGTTCTCGTGGAAATATCAAAGCGCAAGCTATTATACAGGGTGTCCCAGAATAGGTGAATCAAACTGCTTTAAGGGAGGTAGCTTGACCTCTGACCTACCCCTAGAAAGATGAAAAAATATTTTTAGCACATAAAAATAATAATAAAGTTCTATGAACTTCAAGTCTAGTCATTATTTTAAAAAGTTTGTTCACAGACAGACCACATAATCACTTACAATTATTATTAGTACGAAAAAGGTGCAAATAAACGCAAACGCAATATTTGCACCTTTGCGCCTATATATAAGGCGTAAACTTAAAATATCCATTCAATTTCAATAAAATAAAATATATAAATTGATGGCCATATGAGTTATATTTTTTCATACTTTTAGACCCCTAAAACCAACCCAGGTCAGAGGCCAAGCCACCTCCCATAGCAGTTTGATTCACCCATTTTAATAAGTACATTCTGTATATATTGCTTAAGGTGGTTCGATCAGCTCAGTAGCGCCACCAATAGAAATAAATCATTTACGATTTATCAAGGGTTTAGAATAAAAGTTTCGGTTATTTTGCGCAAATAAAAGAGTAAAGTGCAATTTTTAAGTATTTTTTCATGGCCTCAAATATGAGCATTAAGTTATGGATCTCGATATTGCTAAATGTGGCCACTTTTGGCACTATTGATATTCACGACTTATTGCTTAAGTTTGAGTTCTTAAAAGTATATTTATGAAATGCATTTTACTCTTTTTTTGCGCAAAATAACCGAAACTTTTAATCTAAGCCTTTAATAACACGTAATTGATTAATTTCCATTGGTGGCGCTACTGAGCTGATCGAACCACCTTAAGAATAACCGAACACAATGCACTTATTTAGATGACCTTTTGTTCAGAGATAGAAAGGACCAAGGCAATTCTGAAGTTTTTAGCATAACATAGCAAAACTCTGAGGGGGTTAACAGGTATGTTGTTCTACAAAAGTCCAGGCGAAGTCGCGAGCATCCACTAGTTATAAATATGACTCACCAAAGCCGGTTTGTTCCTCTCAATTTCGGTCTTCAGATACTTCCTGTCGTGCGTGAGGCTGGCGTCCGTGCCCAGCGTGTACAAGGAGCCCAGCATCTTGTACGAGGCCACTTGGATCTCGTCCACTGTAACAAAATAATAATAATAATAATATAATCACACGTTCAGAGTAGCGAAGTTGAAGTGGCGATGGGCACTTGGGCATGCCACGTCGCTCTCAGAACCAGGCGTCTGTCACTCGTCACAAAAGAGCTAGAATATATGCGATAGAAAGAGATGCAACGCCTGGCCGTTCGTAATTAGCGCCGTACAAGCTGAATTCCACTTCAATGCGTTGTAATTAGAGTTGCTATTTATTTAAATGGTTTAGCGGAGTGCAGCTTCTGTACCTGTGTACTATTATTTATTCTGTGGCATAACTGACAACTGTTGGGGAAGAAACGTTCTGGAGAGGCGACCACGACCTGGACGACGAAGCGTAGGACGGCCTCCACAAGGTGCACCGATGACCTGGTGAAGGTTGCGGCAAGCCGTTGGCTGCAACAGCGGCCGCTCTTTGTGGTGCTCAAAGGAGGAGGCATATGTTCAGCAGTGGACTCAAAATGGCTGATGATGTTGATTACACATTTGTTATGACTAATATTAATGCATAAGTTTATTTTATTGTCGACTCGTCTCACAACTAGCTCCGATGGGAATCGAACCCATGACCTTTCATTGTCCGGGCGAATACTCTAAAAATATAGTTACGACAAGCGTCGAATTTATCCAATTTATAACTACGCTGTTTAGCCGGGTCGATTTTTTCTAATACCTACTTCATTATTTTAATTTTTACTTTTTTGCATTCACAAGGCATTTTTTTCTAATACTTACTTCATTTTCAATACCTAATTTATTTTCAATAATAAAAATTGCATTGTGAATGCAAAACAGATAAAAATAATTTGAAGTTTTTATATTATTTTTATGCATTCACAATGCAATTTTGTAAGTATATTCGATGTTGAAGGCGCCTTTGACAAAGCGTCTGCGCAATCCATCGTGGAGGCACTAAACAGAGAAGGCGTAACAAAGCAAATATCAGGTTGGATCACTAACATGCTACAACACAGATCCATACAAGCAGAACTAGCAGATATCAAATACACCATCAAAGCTAGGAGAGGCTTTCCCCAGGGAGGTTGTCTGTCTCCACTGCTTTGGTGTATCCTAATAGATGAACTAGTAACTAGAATCACTGCTATGAATATATACATCCAAGCGTACTCGGATGATGGCCTGTTACTTGTAAGAGGCAAAGTTCTAAGCGTGGTCAGAGATATAATGAGAAGTGGAATTATGACAACACTGAGATGGTGCAGGGACAAGGGATTGAACCTCAACCCTAGTAAAACCAAACTGATGTTGTTCACTAACAAAAGAAAGATTGATAGCATGATCCCAATTAACATTGAGAATGTAGAACTCGAGACAGTAAAGGAGTTTAAATACCTAGGGATAGTCTTAGACAGTACCCTAAGTTATAGGACACACATAAAAGAAACCAGTAAAAAGGCAATGACAGCTCTCATGCAGTGCAGAAGAGCCGTTGGCAGGAACTGGGGCATGAAACCCGAAGTGGTCCAATGGATCTATAGGGCAATCATCCTACCGAGAATCCTTCACGGAGCACTAGCATGGTGGCATAAGGCGAAACTAGAATACAACAGAAAAGAACTCACTAAGGTACAAAGACTAGCTAGCGTCATGGTATCGGGAGCCATGAGAACAACTCCCACGGCCGCCTTAGAAATGATACTAGGCCTTAGTCCAATAGATCTTGAAATCGAAAAGAGAGCTACAGAACAATGGTTTAAGCTGAAAAGCACTAACCTGTGGATAGGAAGGCACAATGATCATGGTCACGCTGAAATAGGAAAAAAGTACGAAGAAAACCTTTCCATGATACTGGTTAATAATGACCTAATAAAAAAGGAAAGGATCTTCGACAAAAAGTACAGAATAAGCATCAGATCCAGAGAAGACTGGAAAATAGAACATGACAATCTGGATAGCACTGCAGTATGCTATACAGATGGGTCAAGAAAGGAGTCAACTGGACTATCGGGAGCTGGGGTATACATAGCTAAACCCAACACTATAAGAACTACTTTTAATCTGGGCAAGTACGCCAGCGTGTTCCAGGCGGAAGTATTCGCGATACTGGAGTGTGCGAACATGATTAAAAGTGAGATAGGCAATTATAACGTAGGAAAAATAATAATATATAGCGACAGTCAAGCTGCCATCAAGGCCCTTGACAAAGCGGAGACTACCTCAGCCCTGGTGAAAGAATGCAAACAAAGCATTCAGGCACTTGCCAACTTGGTTGAGGTAGAAGTTGCCTGGGTACCTGGACACGAAGGTAACGTAGGCAATGAGGAAGCCGATGAATTAGCCAGGGGAGGAGCTGATGAACCCTTCATTGGCCCTGAACCAAGACTACCAATCGCATATAGAATTACTAAGAACATTATCGGGATCAGAACAATCAAAGAAACCAACCAAAGATGGATGAGAAGAAAGGACTGCAGACAGTCTAAGATTTTCATCAAATCGGTTGACAAGAAGAAAACTAGAGAACTTCTGAAACAGAGTAGGAGAAATATAAGAACGATTGTAGGTGTACTTACTGGGCACTGCCCACTAAACAGACACCTATCAGTGATTAAACGGACAGAGGACCCGATCTGTCCGCAATGCAAAGAAAGAGAAGAAACAAGCTACCATTTCATGGCAGAGTGCCCGATGTACGCATCACTGCGCTGGGAGCTCTTTGGAACGGACAAGCTTAAGGAAGAGGATCTAAAGAAGTTAACGATAAGTCAACTCAACAGGTACTGTAAGCGCACAGGTAGGTTCGAGGGTCCGACGCCGGTGGGGTAAATGATAACCCGCCTCCCCCCTGATTTTTCAGCTTTTAGGGGACTTGGGGAACTGGGTGAAATGGTCCCGACCTAGGTGACTGATCACCCGTCCGGCTTCGCTGGCGTCCCCCCTATAAATAATAATAATAATAATAAGTATAGGAAAAATGTGATAGTAAAAAACCACGAGCCCTATAAGTAGCTTTCAGGCGGGATTCGAACCCGCGCCTCCGGGAATCCGGCCCGATGCTCTGACCAACTAAGCTACCGAAAGGCTTACACGACTCGTCGAATTTTGCTATCACTTGTTACGCTGTAGGCCAGCGTTGCTTCATCAATGTGAGGAAACCCTCGCATCCGAAAGAAACATTTTTACAAATGTTTAACAATCGATTAAGATGAAACAGCCATATTGAGATTTTATATTATTTTTATGCATTCACAATGCAATTTTGTAAGTATAGGAAAAATGTGATAGTAAAAAACCACGAGCCCTATAAGTAGCTTTCAGGCGGGATTCGAACCCGCGCCTCCGGGAATCCGGCCCGATGCTCTGACCAACTAAGCTACCGAAAGGCTTACACGACTCGTCGAATTTTGCTATCACTTGTTACGCTGTAGGCCAGCGTTGCTTCATCAATGTGAGGAAACCCTCGCATCCGAAAGAAACATTTTTACAAATGTTTAACAATCGATTAAGATGAAACAGCCATATTGAGATTTTATATTATTTTTATGCATTCACAATGCAATTTTGTAAGTATAGGAAAAATGTGATAGTAAAAAACCACGAGCCCTATAAGTAGCTTTCAGGCGGGATTCGAACCCGCGCCTCCGGGAATCCGGCCCGATGCTCTGACCAACTAAGCTACCGAAAGGCTTACACGACTCGTCGAATTTTGCTATCACTTGTTACGCTGTAGGCCAGCGTTGCTTCATCAATGTGAGGAAACCCTCGCATCCGAAAGAAACATTTTTACAAATGTTTAACAATCGATTAAGATGAAACAGCCATATTGAGATTTTATATTATTTTTATGCATTCACAATGCAATTTTGTAAGTATAGGAAAAATGTGATAGTAAAAAACCACGAGCCCTATAAGTAGCTTTCAGGCGGGATTCGAACCCGCGCCTCCGGGAATCCGGCCCGTAAAGTTCTTAAATGTGCAAGTTGTAATGTGGTGATTAACGAAGTGCTAGCTTTTGTTTGCAATAAGATCGATGTTATGAACGAAGAGAGCATCAGCACGATTTGTGTTAGTGCTTTTGATGAAGTTGAGATTTTGGCAGCTAAAAATTTATTGTTTGATTCGATATCGACCACAAAGCGTAAAAAAATCAGAAAGCGACAGGGAAAAACGTTACGCAATATCGATGACATTATTTGCATTCTCAAGGAGACTGACCCGGAGGACATACCTACATTTGTTGCACGGGATTTGCAAAAATTGCCGCCTGTACTTTTTGACCATGTAGACGTGACCCGTCTACTAAAAGATCTATTGACAATGAAGTGCGAGATGCAAAGAATTAGTGATGAATATGCTACAGTGAAACAACTTAAGCAATTACAGATGGAAATTGAGTCGTTTAAGAGTGCGTCGATTGTCGGCAGTCTTGCTCCTAACGTTACTGTAAAGCGGGGTGGAGGAGGTCCTAGACTGACTAGTTTCGAGTATGAGAGTGGACCCTCGGGATTGTCTCCACAAATTAACATTGACAGTTTATTGAACTTCCGCACCTGTCGCGGGAGTGCCTTTGCGCCCATATAGCACATCTGTTTTGATTGTAAGTACCTTCGTCCGTATTGCGGGCGCACTGTCGCTCCCGATTGACAGGTCCTCGTTTCTGGGTCGGCGCTTCCCTACCCCATTCGCGAGCACGACACCTCTCCGGTCGAGCGGACCTCAGCTCCCGGGTGGACGCGCGTTGGTTACCAGCCACGTGAGCACTTGCCGTAGGGCGAACAAAGCCTTGCCCCTGAGCATGTGCGTCTCCGCGTCGGCGGAGTGAGTCATCTATCTCTTTCAGCTGACTGTGCTCCCGTGCTTGCCGCGGGAGTGCTTTTGCGCCCACAAAGTACCTCTGCACTGGCCGTGGGTGCTCCCGGTCGTATTGTGGGCGCGCCCTTGCTCCCGATAGGTAGGTTCCGCTTCAGGGTGGGCGCATCCTCGCTCCCGTTGCGGGCGCGTTTCTGCCTCAGATAGGTGGCTCCCGACCACGATCGGGCACGCCTAGGCGGCCGTAGGTACAAGCACCACTGACGGGGTGAATGCCCTCTCGCTCCCAACATGTTACCGGAGGGTAGTGCGGTAAACACATCGCGCGATGTTCCTAACGGTCAACCGGCCGGTGAGTCAGCTGACTGCAGGCCGCCCGCTATCGCCGCAACGCCGCCGCCCGCGCTACCGGCACCGCCGGTGCTGAGTCATTCGATTCCAATGAGGGAGTCGACTACTGCTCCTGTGATGCACACTGTATGCGAAACCGGTATGAAAAGCTACTCTGATGTCCTACAAGAGGGTGAGTGGAAAACACAACATTATAATCAGGGTCACAAAAGACGGCCTCAAAATTGTTTCGTAGGAAAAACTGGAAAAGCTATGGTTGATGCTGACTGTAAGTTCAAGGCAGCTGACAGTAAAGTTCCGCTATATATATATAACGTGTCAAAAGATACGTCTATGTGTGACATAATTGCATATGTGAAAAATAAGACTAATATAGACGTACGCTTGGAAAAAATGAACATGAAATTATTGAAAGACTATGACGCATACAAAGTGTTTGTCCCGAAACATAAACAAAACCTATTTCTATCTGATGACTTTTGGCCTGATGGAATTAATTATCGTCCTTTTGTTGACTTTAGTCACAAAAGGGTAGGAAGTAATTACAGTCAAGTTAATAGTAATGGAACATCTAAAATCAATTAATAATGGCCATAAATACAAACAGAATCATAAGCTTTAACTGTAAAAACGTAATTCGGTCAATTGAATGCGTTAAGAAACTTTGTTACTCGGCGGATATCGTGGCACTACAGGAGACCTGGCTGCTTCCTCACGATTTACCTTTCCTGGGAAGCATTGACAAAGAGTTTTCCTACACGGGAAAGTCAGCCGTGGATACGTCGGTGGGAGTCCTGGTCGGACGTCCATACGGCGGAGTGGCTTTGTTATGGAGAACAGCTGCGTTCCCGTCGGTGTCTGTTATTGAGTGTCGTAGTGTGCGTCTAACGGCGATTAAGGTAAAACTTGATAGTGAGCGCGCGATTTTAGTGTTTTCCGTTTACATGCCTACGAATAAAACTGACAACCTGCCATTTTTTACGGAATGTCTCGGTGAAATAATTGCTATTATTGAAAGTAGTGACGTCGAATCGGTTTTCATACTAGGCGACTTCAATGCGGACCCTTGTAGTTTATTTGCGAAAGAATTATTGGACTTTTGTTCTGAACAATCCTTTTCGTGTGTTGATATGGAGCTTTTGCCGAGTGACACGTACACATACGTGAGTGAGGCACACGGTACACGATCTTGGCTCGATCACTGCGTGGTAACTGGTGCTGCCCGAACATCTGTACTTGACGTTTCCGTAGTTTACGGTACATACTGGTCGGATCACTTTCCTATACAAGTTGAATGTAATTTTAATGTTGTTTTGCCTAAACGTTCTTTATGTAGTGCAACAAGTAATATGGTTAAATGGGGGGAAAGGGACCAATGTCAAATACATAAATATTTTAATTATTGTAATTCTAAACTCAAAGACTTAGACTTCCCATTAGAATTATCCAGTTGTGCAGATAAGCAATGTAATGTTAGCTCACATAAATTAATTTTGAATGAAATGTATCTGCAAATTGTTAGTATATTATCCAAAGGCGCGGAAGTGAGTTATTTAAATAATAAAAATACACCTAAACGAAAACGCAATAGTTATGTACCTGGCTGGAATAAATATGTGAGTAGTGCTCATAGGGAGGCTCGGCTATATTTTCAGATATGGCTTTTATATGGAAAACCTAGATCCGGATATATTTATGACAATATGTACGAGAGTCGAAAAATATTTAAATCAAAATTAAAATACTGTCAAAATAATAGTATTCAAATCAAAATGGATAACATTGCTAAACATCACGCGGACAAAAATTTCAACAAGTTTTGGAAATCCACAAATAAATTTAATTTAAAGCCGAGTGTTCCAGTGAGTGTGGGTGATGCTCATGCGCCGCGCGACATCGCATGCCTATTCCAGCGCCAGTTTAGAGTAGAATCTCCGCTCGGCCCGACGGCGCCGGCGGCGCAGGTGCACGGTACTGAGTGTCGACATGATCAGGACGTCAGTGTCAGATTTACTGCTCGTTAGGTGGCAGCAGTTATTAAAAAGATGGTCAGGGGTAAGTCTCCAGGTCATGATGATCTTAGTATCGAGCACCTAAAGCACGCTGGTATACACCTATCGAGAGTCCTAGCTATGTTTTTTAACTTATGCATGGGTCATAATTACTTACCTGATAACCTAATGTACACAGTGGTTGTGCCAATATTAAAAAACAAAACAGGTGATGTGTCAGATGTCACGAACTATAGGCCTATCTCGCTCGCTACTGTCTTGGCCAAGGTGCTGGACAGGCTGCTTGACCAACATTTGGAAAAACACCTCCATCTACATGACGCACAGTTCGGCTTTACGCCTGGCCTGTCAACTGAGAGCGCTATCCTATGTCTCAAGCAGACTGTGCAGTACTACACGGCTAGAAAGACTCCTGTGTATGCTTGTTACTTAGATCTTTCAAAAGCTTTTGATTTAGTAAATTACGACAAGCTGTGGTTGAAGCTGCACAGTGAGACAAAGTTTCCGAGTGAGATGGTATCTTTGTTAAGGTATTGGTACAGTCACCAGCGAAATAGTGTGAGATGGGCAGGGGCGCACTCGGACGTGTACGGGTTGGAGTGCGGGGTGAGGCAGGGGGGGTTGACCTCGCCGCGACTGTTCAACCTGTACATGAACCAGCTGATCGAGGAGCTCAGCAGTGCTAATATCGGGTGCTCCATTGGAGGTGTAGCTATCAATAACATCAGCTACGCGGATGATATGGTGCTGCTGAGCCCGTCGGTGGGTGGGTTGCGGAAACTCCTTCGCATCTGCGAGACTTATGCTCGGACCCATGGACTCAGGTACAACCCTAATAAAAGTGAGTACATGATTTTTAAAGCTGGTACCAAGACCTACTCATCTCCGTCACCGATCACTCTTTGTGACGCGATTTTAGATAGGGTAAATAAGTTTAAATACCTGGGTCACTTGGGTTACGGATGACTTATGTGATAATGAGGATATCGAGAGGGAGCGCAGATCGCTGTCCATTCGGTGTAACATGCTGGCTCGTAGGTTTGCGCGCTGTACTACACCAGTAAAAATAACTTTATTTAAAGCGTACTGTCAATCTTTTTACGCATGCAGCCTATGGACCAGCTACACTCAGCGGATGTACGGCACCTTGCGCGTCCAGTATAACAACGCTTTTAGGATGCTGATGGGGCTGCCGCGGTTTTGCAGCGCTTCGACAATGTTCGCGCAGGCGCAAACTGATGATTTTCATTCCATTATTAGAAAGCGAAGCGCCTCGCTGCTTAACCGCTTTCGGAACAGTACTAACAGTATCCTAGGCGCGTTGGCCGAGCGGTGGGACTCGCCAATGTTGCAACGGTGGATGAAACTCCATGCAAGTTCATCACCTTATGTAAAATGATGTCAATAAGTTTAATACGTTTTAAATTTAAATTTTAAAATTTTAATCTCAATTTAATACAATGTAATCTCAATGTCGATACTTATTAATTTATTTCTTAATCAAATGTATTCTCAATATTTAATTTTAATGTGGTAATTGAATGTAGGTATATTTTATTAATGGATTTTTATTGTAATTTTATTTTAGTTTAGTATTAATTTATGTTAATTATGTATTCAATTTCAATTTTTATTTACCTATTAATTTTATGATATGATATGATTATTTTTATGATTCTGATATGATCTGTGTTGGTCGAAATAAATTTATTTTGATTTGATTTGATTTAACATTGAAGTGTTGACTTGTTGCTTAAATCCCCAACAAGCTTTGTAAAAATATAAAAAAATACATTTATAATAAATTCAAAAACATAAAACGAAAAGTCAATTTCATCTTATCGGAACAAACATTGTTTACGACTTAAATGTTGCTTTGCTCTCTTTACCTTCAAGTGGTTTTATTGTTATTCAACATTTATTCGGTAAGAATTTTTTTTTGAAAGGCCTAAGATAAACCTAAAAACATTGCTAGTAAAATATAATCAATAAGTAAATATTACTTATTGATTATATTTTATCTTTTAAGATTATTTAGAATTATATTATTAAGAATCCTAAATAGGTACAGGGGCCCGATTCTCAGGCATTCGAACTTTTTCAGTGTGGTAATTCGTATGTCGAACATTTTGTTTGTGGTTTCTATTGAAAAGTTAAAACGTTTCAAACAAACTAAGCTGTCTCACATGTCAACAAATTCATTTTGACAGCTAAGTTCGTATACGAACATCTATTGGTTTTTACCACTCGTAGCGTTCGACTGGTTTTCGATCGAACTTTTTCGATTGTGAAATTCTGACAATAGAAAAACAGTGTTATATTCATGAAGTTTGACTTAATACTCTGAGGTAACTGGAGCTCTCACCCTGAATAAAAAAGTGTCGCCAGCAAATTTGACATTTATGTATGTAGTGGCAGGTAGTGGCTGTCAGCTGTCTCATATGACCATACGTATTTTTTTAAAGTGTAGGTGAGACGGAAGACAGCCACTGTGTTATTTGTGGTATTCAAAAAATTGTTCGTACTGCACTCTCCAGTTACCTCAGTATTAAGTCGAGCTTCGTGGTTATATTCAAGGAATTTATAAGTACTACGTACAACAGGAAGGTGCACTCCGTATTTTTTTGTATTTAAAAATACACTTTAATATTAAGAGATAAGGTTTATATTTCAATACAAAATGTCAACGGTCCAGCTGAGACCGCAAGAACGAGGTGAGGGGTGTCACTTTCTCTGAAATTGCCAGCACTCTTAAATAACAGGTTTAGTAGATTTATGGTTCACAACTTTCGTTATAAAAATTAAATTTCGTAAAATTTCCGCTTCGTATTACTTTTAGTCAATAGAAAACATCGCATATTAATTTAGGTATTACCGTATTAAGCATAAAAATGTATCAGGTCGTTTAAGTTTTTTATGGCTTATCCTAGAAAAGAATTTGAATGATAGATTTCAGAATGTTAAAGTAGCAACATTACAAGCCGAATGACGTTTTCTGACGTTTTCCGTCTTCGTTGTGTCAAGTTCGCAATTCGCTCGTCGCCGCCCGCCGCCCGTCGCGCATGTTCGTGGCCGCCGTAATGGGATGGAGTGAGATAAACTGACCTCGTTCTTACTATCTCATTAGGACCGTTTTTTAGCAGCAGTGCACCTTTCTGTTGTATTATAAATTCCTTGGTTATATTTGAATTTCGAGCTATAAATGTGAACTTTTCTCGATTGCCTGAGAATCGGCCCCCTGGGGTGCGATTCTCTAACGAAGTTTCACCGTCACTTCGTCGTTCAGCTTCGATTCTTTATGTCAAATTCATAACAAACAAGTGAAAGTCAAGCGAAAAAGAACGTCGAGTTTGTTGATTGAGTTTTAGAGAATCGCACAACAGCACATAGAATATAACATAGTCGCTTCCCGCCGAAGGCTGAAGGTGGAAGCGCACTACTCCCGGAATCCTTAATCACAGAGGAACTGGCTATGATTAACTCCATTATCTCCAACTGCCGGAACACATTAATGCTTAAAACATTATTGTTATGGCGTCAGACTTAGATAAGATGTGGTAGCCAGGCGGACTTTAGTCTTACCACCAACCAAACCGAAACAATATGTACCCCCACTGGGAATCGAACCCGAGACCTCTGGCTCTAATAACGGTGAAGTCTACCACTAGACCACAGAGGTGGTTTGTTATTAGGTAGAGTGATTTAAAGGGAAGGTTTATTATGTGCACGTGCATTGCGAAGCCGGCGCAGGTCAGTAGCATTTTGTACTAATCAATCGTAATTTATTTTAGCGAGCAGAATTATACACTTACAATGATAAGAAACCTTTAAATGACCCAAAAGAAGAAAACGAAACAATATTCACCGACGTCCTCAGAAACATATCCCGAGTCAACAACGCATTGCAAGAACTAATACACAACTATGAACAAATCCAACGGTTTTACGAAAGCAACAGCTTCGAGAAAGACTACTCTTCTTCTGCAGAAATAGACCATTCTTACAAAAATAAAAAGAATAATAAGAAAAGGAAAAGTAGAACTAACGTCGAAAATACTAATAAGCCTAAAAACGAATTCCCCGCAACAGTAATGATAGTTTCCGATGCCGAAAATAATTCGGAAACGGAAGAGAGTGAAGAGGATACTTTAAAAGAAGCTAAAGAACTGAAAGAAACTATCGATAATCAAATGCTGGAAGATAAAAAGAAAAATATAGCGGAAAACTTAACAGAACACAGTCATCTTAAGGAACCGCTTGAAAATTTATCATTCATGAATGAAGGCGAGAAATCTAATAATGGACCACAAATCATAATACTACATCCTCAGCGAGAACAAAACAAAGTTGACATTGAAAAAGAAAACGCGACAAGTCAAGTAAAGAAACTAAAACGAAAAAGAAAGAAGAAAGAACCCAAACCATTTCCGATATTAGATTATACTGAAGCTGTGACCCCTTTACCTCGAATAAGACAAAAACCACCAAGAAACGTAGAAAAAGTGATATTCGCTGAATCATTTCCAGAGAATAAGATCTGGAACCACATTGCACAGAAGAAACCCATCAAGTTAAGAGCACTCAGAATGCCAAATATAAAACTACAGAAGATTCACTTCAGAAGTCGAAAAACCCCAAAAACAGCGTTGGTTATTGTTACCAAAAACAATGTAAGTACCTATTGAATTTTAAAGATTTTGGCTTTACTACAGAAGCTGGGGTAAGAGTGGTACTTATATCCGATTTTATTCTATAAACTAGCTGTTGCCCGCGACTTCGTACGCGGCGTGTAGTGACTTTTGTTAGTTTAGTTTATGTGTGTTTGTTGCCCCAAATTTCATAACGCTCTTCTTGAAGTCCTATTCTCTACTAAAAGGGTCTAAAGAATATCGAAAACGCAGGCTAGGGTATGAACATGGTATGTTGTCATCATTTGCTGCATGAACATAGTTAAGCCCTCATTCATAGATCTGTCCGTCTGTCAAGAAACTTTTTCTCAAGTATGCGTGGGAGGTATCAAGCTGAAATTTATGTCAAATTAAATACTGAAAGTCTGCAATCCCTTAGAGGCGAGAAAAAAAACAAACTTCTCTTCTCTTCTTCATAAATCAAAAGGGCCACTTGCATCTCGAATTTATTTTAAATCCCATTTAGCTACTTGTTGTTACCGATCTCGATTTAAATTTAAACCGCTATCTAGGTCGGTTTAGGCTGTAATCTCGATTTACAGTAATTTGTGATAACTTATCTGTATTTTTCATATTGTTTTTATACGCAAAAATGCATGTATCACACATAACAGTGTATAATGATAATGATGAGCGTTTCTCCAATGTCCGACACGACATTTTGTATTGTATTATTGTGTATTTTGTAACTGTTTGTTGTTCCGAAATAAATAAAATAAAACAATAAAAGAAAATAAATAATGATCAGGGCAAGAGTGGCCAAAATCAGCGAGCATGTAGGGGAGAGTCGGTAGCCCCGGCCGGCGGGTAGCCTCGGCCACTGGTGATTTTCAGCCACTATGCACACATAGATAAACAATGCACACTTCAAAACGTTCGCAGGGTCGTGTTAGTAAGTTATCATATAAGTAGTGACGCAATAGCCGAACAGACAACGAGTGACAATCATTTATTTTTCTGTTGAAGTCATGGTGCGTGCGCCATTTACTTTTTGAATGCAGTTATTGCATATTAAATGTAAGTTCTACACCATCATTTATTAACTATGCCGTGCAGTAATTTGTTGTTGTTTACAAGTAAGGTTGTTGTTGGTTGTTGTTGTTGACAATTGTAGCTGGGTTTGTAGGATTATTTATCTTAAATAAAAATATTGGATCAGGACTGTCGGGTAAGACCGGCCACAATTTTGTCGGGTACCTCCGGACACTTTTTGAGCTGAGAGAATGTCTTTATTTTAATAACTCTAATAATTATTAGTGTAGGTTATATAGGCTAAAGAACCAACCGTCCTCTTTTAGCCTCATATCCCATCCATCAACCAGTAAAAATTAAGATCATAAGCCATCAACAAATATAACATACCAGCAATCAATTAGCGGCAAGCAGCAATCAAATCCTCGTCTCATTTCGCAACCATCCACCAGCGAAAAGTCTGCTCATCAGACATCCACTCATGCATTATCACAGCCATCATTTAGCCACCACCACCAGTCGTTCACTAGTCACAATACTGCCGATCTTCTGCTAAAACAGTTGTCTCTTCTTCCTGATGCATCCAAGAAATGACTTCTCTGACGCATTCACGAAAAACTAAAAAAGCGAGATTCTTACATCTTCTTGAAAGGTGACTTTCAACACAACTACAACCAGTAAAAAGAAGACTGGGACCAATAAAGGCAAATGGGCAACTGCAACAATGAAAACAAAGCAGAACATTCAGACTTTGACAAGGGATCAGAAAACAGAGTGCATCATTTGCGGCGAAACCTTCGAAGAAGAGTGGATTCTGTGTCATAAATGTAAGGATTGGGTGCATGAAGCTTGTGTAGACATCGATCCATCTCAGTATTACTACTAATGCGACGTGAGTAAGGCCAAACAACGGTTTGGTCGCCTGTCCGGGGCTACCCGCCAAAAAATTTACAAATATTTAGGGCTGATTTCAATCGTGGATTTAAGCTAAGACAAAGAATTTATCTGATTGTTTCTTATCATAAATAAACTTTAAATATGTTGTAATTAATTACTAAATTAAAAATAAACATCTAATTCTGTTGATTCCCAAAATTTAATGAGATTTTTTATGTGTCCGGGGCTGCCCGACCTTCCCGGATAGATATTTGTTTAACATCTTTCTATATATATAAAATCGAGGGGACATAACTCACTCATCACGAAATCTCGAAAACTACTGGACCAACGAAGATGTAATTTGGCAGGAAGGTAGATTATGCCTAGGAGACGTCCGCTAAGAACGGATTTTAGGAAACTCCCCCCCTAAAGGGGTAAAATGGGGGGGTTAAGTTTATATGGAACTTCTTCATTTATGGATTTAGAAGCATGAAAATTGGTACGTTGGATATTGGTTACTACCGAAAATGATCTGAGTAAGCAAAGTAAAAAAAACTCCCCCTTAATAGGGTAAAATGGGGAGATAAAGTTTATATGGAACTTCTTTATTTCTGAACTTAGAAGTATGAAAATTGGTATGTTGAATACTGATCACAATTGAAAATGATCTGAGTGAGCGAAGTTAAAAAAACTCCCCGATAATGGGGTAAAACGGGCGGATTAAGCTTATATGGAACTTCCTCATTTCTAAACTTAGAAGTATGAAAACTGGTATGTTGGATACAGCTGGTCACGATTGAAAATGATCTGCGTATGCGAAGTTATAAAAACCCTTAATAGGGTAGAAAGGGGGGATTAGGGCTTATATGAAAACTTCCTCATTTCTGGACTTAGGAGTATGGAAATTGGTATGAAGGATACTAGGTCATGATTAAAAATGATCTGCGTAGGCAAAATGAAAAAAACCCCTAATAGGGTAGAAAGGGGGGGCTGATGTTTATATAGGGTGGGTGGGGGGTACCTATTAAAGATACGGAGTTTGAATGTTTATGGCACAATCACAACTAAACGGCTAAATCGATCGGGATAATTGAACTCTGGCCGGGAAAATTTCATACGGTTTTTTTAACTCGGGAAAAGTACAGTTCCCGAGGGATACAGTTTTTTTTGTTCACTTTAGATAATGAAGCATGGGTCCCATGACAGCTCATTTTCGTGCAAAGCAAAAAATTCTTTATGCATTGGAACAAAACTCAAGAAAATCAGTATTACACATTTTTTAGCAAAGTATTGACTTGATTTTTTGCATTTTGGTAGTTCAAGAGTAGGAGAATTTCCGAATATTATTCATACGATAGTAGCTCCTGTTTGTCTAGGTATCGTTACCTTCTTATGCCTAAACCACGGGTAGCGTGCTCGGCCTACGATCGATGAGGTTATGTGACTTTTGCAATGGTCTATCATGGGATTGCTGTTAAAAAATATATCGTGCTTCGGAAGACACGCTAAGCCGATGTTTCTGGCTGCATTTGGATTGGTTAGTAACTTCAATGCGCCCGTGTGGAAGGTCATGGCCCATCTATATGAAGGCATGTGCCCCAGCAGCGGGGACATTAAACATTTGCGACACAAATTTTGCGATGTAGTACTCGCGGACGTAGTCGCGGCCGGCCATTCATTTTACTATTTCTACTATCCCCACTATTATTATAAATGCGAAATTGTATATGCTCACGTCAAAACGGCTGAACCAATTTTGATGACATTTGGAATGGAGATAGTTTGAGACAGTGCTTCCGGGTGCTCCTACTAATTACTCCTACTGATAGGAGCACCGAAACACCCATTTTCTGATGCTAGGAAGGACATAGGCAAATTGTAACCGCGGGAATAAGGCTCATTCCCATGGTAAAATAAGTTTTAACTCGGGTAAAGCTGTAGAATGGAATTGGTATTTAAGGCGATAGTTTGAGTTCATGGGAAGGATGATATTTAGAATAGAGACAGTTTAAGACCCTGGAAAGGATATATTTTACTTTTTACCGCGGGAAATCTCATTGTATGGAAAAATCACTTTAAGCGCAGGCTAATTTGGGGGGAGAAATTGGTACCTAATCAAGTAAATAATTTGAGATCCTGGCAAGGATTATAATAGGCTACTTCTACTTTACCACAGGATATTATCATATTCCCACGGGAAAATCAATAAGGAGGTATTATTTGTTTGTCCGTCTTTCACGTCCAAACGGAGTAACGGATCAATGTGACTTTTGGTACGGGGGTAGATTGGGAGATAATGACATAGTTTATCTCGGAAAATATTACATTCCATCAGGATAATGTCGTGTAGTACACGCGGGCGAATCCGCGGGCGGAAAGCTAGTTATTAATAAAAGTAAAAAAATGGAAATTACTCTTACGTAAACAACAACATATTTTTTCGAAGGGATGATAGATGGATATTTTTTTCACGTACTGGCAACACGCAGGCACAAAATATTTGTGACGCAGGGGTGACAAACCTACTTTAGCATGTGTGTGATTATTTGATTGATTTTGATTTGTATTTTGTTTACTTTACGTGGGCTCCTATCTGCTTCGCGTACAGTGCTTCTTTTACATTATTTTGTAGATTTCTTCTTGTTTCTGTTATTGTTTTTGTTTATTGTTAAGTTTGAACCGTTGTTACTTGTTACTATTTTGTCTGTACTATTACTATCTAACCCATTTTGCATTATTTTATGCGCTTTACCCCAGGATATAGTTTTTATAAGAAGATTTTAACAAAATCTGTAAAACCAAAACCTCACAATAAATTTGGTTTAAAAGAGACATGAAGAAAAAGGTTTACGACACCCTGTTGCCAAAGTCAAATGTGAAAGTGACATTTTTTTTTTTTGCACCGAATTAATAAACTTACTTTAGGTAGGTATCAGAAGAAGAAGAGATATGTAAAAAGCTGGTGGCATGAAATCATTCTACTTACCATGCAAGAAAAACAGGTGATTTCATGATTGTAGCTGTTTAAAACATTATTTTTTTACAGAAAAGAAAGCAAGACGATGTCCACGTACCGGCCAGCTTGGAACATGTCTTCTCATCAGACTCCGAGGATTTGAACTCAAAAATCATCCAATCAAACATATTGCGACATGCCTACGGCCAGGCTTGCATGAGAATGGTGGTAAAGAAATGCTACAAAGTAAGTTGTCTTGTATTTTCAAATAGGTTTTTTTAAATCAATAACAGGGTAGCTGTAAGCCTTCATCACCGCTGATGTTAAGTGATGATGGCTAAGGGTAAAAGTGTGTTACTCCCGAATACCTCAACCATTGAATAACTGGCTATCTAAACTCTGACATTAGATATTATTGCTATGGAAACATAAAAAAGATGGTTGCAGTTAGCCAGGTTGACTAAGAACAAGTCGTACCATACCACCAACCAAAATATAATTAAACTTTGTGCCACCGCTTTATGTTTATTATTGTAATTGTAATGTTCATGAATAACATAGTCTCTTAATATCAATTTCCCTGCGCGATCTAATCAGAAATGATGAGACCCGCAGGAGAACTAAAACAACTGACATCGCTCGAAAGCTTGCATCGTTGAAGTGGCAGGGGGCAGGACACATAGCGCGGAGAACCGATGGCCGTTGGGGCGGAAAAGTTCTCGAATGGCGACCGCGTACCGGACGACGATCCGTGGGCAGGCCCCCTACGAGGTGGACCGACGATCAAGCCAAGGTCGCGAGAAGCCGCTGGATGCGGGCAGCGCAGCACCGATCGTTGTGGAGATCTTTGGGGGAGGCCTATGCCCAGCAGTGGGCGTCGTTCGGCTGACATGATGATGAAGCATCAATTGTTACTCACAAATATGGATCAATGTTATCTGAATAAATAAATAAATTATTATCTACTTGTAGTTTGGTATAAGTTATCAGCATTTATGGTTTTAAAATTATTTGTTGTCATTTTAGGCATGTAAGGAAGCCAAGAAGTTAGCTTGCAAGGTAACTACCTGCAAAAGCTCGTTCAAAGAGAAATTTCAAGACAAATCCAAAACAGGATGCATCAAGGAGTTCCGGCCAGTGCGCCAAGGATCAGACGAGAAAAATGATACCACATTCTTGAAGAAATATGCTAATAAAAGTGGTAAGCATACAAGTTGTTTTTATAGTAAACTAGCTTTCCGCCCGCGGCTTCGCCCGCGTGGACTTCACGACGTTATCCGCGGGAATGTGATATTTTTCCGGATAAAAAGTAGCCTATGTTCCTCTCCAGGCTACAAAGTATTTGTGTCCAAAATTTCAGCCAAATCCGTTCATCCGTTTTGGCGTGATTGAGTAACATACATCCAAACATCTAAACTTTCACATTTATAATATTAGTAGGATAAAGTAGGAAGTAGGATTAATTACGAAGACTCGAAATAAAACACAAGAATTTTTTTTACATACAGATTTTGAAGACAATGACGATGAAGATGAAGACTTCACGGATATCACCAGAAATGGATTTCCAGCAGAAAAATGTTACCCTTTCATGATACCAGTAAGAAGATTTTTTTATATTTTTTTTTATCCACAACCTGTTATCAAAACTGATGTTAAGTGGTGATAAGGCTGAAGGTAGAAGCGTATTACTCCCGGAATCCTCAATCACTGAGGAACTCTAGGAATCTTATCTGTAACTGAACACAATACTGCTGAAAACATCATTGTTATGGCGTCAGACTTAGATAAGATGGTAGTAGCTAGCCAGGAGGACTAAGAACAAGTCCTACCATCAACCAAACCGAATACAATATGTACCTACCCCCACTGGGAATCGAACCCGGAACCTCTTGGTCTGAAATCGGTGGTATGAACCACTAGACCACAGAGGCGGTTTTTTTTATTTCCCATATCATAGTCATGTCATTCAATCAATCTAACCTAACCCTATATTTTGACGTTTTCCAGACAGTTTTGTATAATTTTTTAAAATCACAGCTCTATGTAGGTAGATTAACTAAAGAGTCATTTGTTTTATCCACAACGGGGCTACCTTACCCTTCATAATAATACCTGATGATAAGTAATGATGGGGTGAAGGTGGAATCGCACTACTTCCGGAATCCTCTACCACTCAGGAACTGCCTATCCTATTCCTATCTTTGACTGCTGAACGACATTAATGTTGTAAATATTGTTGCTTTAGCGACAGACTAAAATAAGATAGATGTAGCTAGCCAGGTGGGATCATCAACCAAATCGAATGCAATATGTACCACCATTGGGAATGGAACCTGGGACCTCTGGGTCATCAGACCCGGATGGACTGGTATCAATCAGTGGTGTGTACCACTAGATAACAGAGGCAGTTAAAACCAAAGAGCTATCGGGAGTTTTAAAAAACAGATATTTTATTCATCATTATCAGACATTTTAATGCCCTCACTGCTAGGGCACAGGCCTTCTGGCCTGCAGAATATGGAGAACGGGCTATGAGAGCCCAAAGCGGATCGGTGGGTATTAACGGCTGCAAACGCTTCCGGGATCAACGGTTTAACTTGCCTTCAGAAGCACTGAGCAAGGAAGCTCGGGTTGATACATTTTTGGTCACCCATCCCGTGACCATTACGCAAGTTTCTTAACATCTACAATCGCATGTCAAGCATGCTAACTTTTGTGCTACAGGCTCCTCGTATTTTCATATTAAACGAACTGACCCGGCGCGACTTCGTTCGCGTGGCCCTACCCCCTACTCCACCCTACCTTACTCTACTCCTACCCTACCCCTACACTACCCCTACCTTACCCCTCCTTCCCCTATTTTCTCACCTTTTAAACCTTCCCTGGACTTCCACGAACATTTCAAGACCAAAATTATCCAAATCGGTCCAGCCGTTCTCGAGTTTTAACGACCTTAACGAATTCATTTTTAAATAAAAGTTTTTTTTTTACATTTCGCAGGAAGCTTCAAGCAATCGAAATCCTTCTAACTCTAACTCAAGTCTCACCCGGATGGAGAGCCACAAGCAAGCCTTAAGAGATAGATACGAGCGGGCGTGCGAGCGCGCCTCCGCCGACAAATGCAACAACGCCTGCCTTTACGCGTACAAGGAAACGTGCGAAACGTACGATTGTAACAAAGGTAAATATATATGTCACCCACATATCATCGTCATGTCAGCCGAATGACACCCACTGCTGGGCATAGGCCTCCCCCAAGGATCTCCACAACGATCGGTCCTGCGCTGCCCGCCCACATATACACGGTAATTTTTTTATCACCACGGATAATTTCAGGGATTATTCTACTCATGGAAACAAACATCTTTTGTTAAGAGACCAAAACTGAAATCGCGAAAAAAAATCAGCTGTTCCATACAAAAGTACAAAAATATTTAATCAAAATTTATGTAACAACTGACTTTTCTTTCTGATTTTTTTAACGGTTTTTTTTTATTACCGTGTAGACCGCACAAATCTTCTATCTTCTTCTCTCTTAGTTCTATCTATTCTATCTTCTAGTTTAGCCTATGGTCGCCTACTGTTGTGTGTAGGTTTCCTCAAATGCAAGCCATCCTGATAGATCTTGGACTTTCTGAATCCAATTCTTTGTTGTGATCTAAAACCCGTATTTTCAGAACGACACTTAAGTGGAAATCTCTTCTCAAGTACAGTTAGAAAGGGATGCAAATACATGCAACGAATACATTCATCCCTTGCTAACTATACTTGAGAAGAGATCTGTCGAACTAGAATACGGGTCTTAGTGATGTCATCTGCCCATCTAGCCTTCTGGCAGGCGTCTGTCACTCGATGTACTTGCGCGCTACTCTCGCCCGGAAATTAGGTCCGCAAAAGAGCTAGAATATATGCGATAGAAAGAGATGCAACGTGTAGCCGTTCGTAATTTGCGCCGTACAAGCTGAATTCCACTTTATTGCGTTGTAATTAGAGCTGCTATTTATTTAAATGGTTTAGCGGAGTGAAGTTTCTGTACCCGTGTACTATTATTTATTTTGTGCTTCTGGCGGCCAACGTTTCTGGTGCCGGTCCGTGGTCTCCACTCTAGCACCTTCCAGCTCCACCGGCCATCGGTTCTGCGACTTACGTGACCCGCCCATTGCCACTTTCTTTGTCACGTTCACGTCAGTAAATTTAATGCGACCCCGGATAACGCAGTTTCTTTTCATTTTGACGCTGACTGTACATACTTACTATACGTCTATATGCTGTCAAAACTGAACTGTCAAGTGCTGCCGTTACCATAATTTAATTAGTTTTTTTTCTATAAAACCCGAGCAGCGTCGCTACGGTTGTTTAGGGAGCTAAATTTCAATACACGAAAAAACTTGTTAAAGCGTGGAAACTGACAGCTTCGGCAGCATTTCGAAGGATGATATAGCTAACGATTACCAACCCCCCTTAGGACAAGTGGCTGTCTACTATCGAATTCGCCAATCGAATAGAGAGAAAATGTATGGGATTGACACGCGGTCACGTGACATTTCGATCGCTAGGGGGGCAGAACGAGGGTCATTCGTGCTCTGGACGCTGGCGATTCCAAAGCGACTTGTTCAAAGTTACTTTGAATAAATATTATTTTAAATTTTTACTTCTTTGCATTCACAATGCAATTCTTATTATTGAAATAGAAGTATTTAGAAAAAATCGACCCGTCTCACAACCAGCTCCGATGGGACTCGAACCCACGACTTTGCGCTATCCGGGCGATTGCTATAACCACTGAGCTAACAACTCCATTGCTGCTTTGAACATAGGTCACATGCTAATCAATAGGACTTAATATTTGCATGCTATTGACAAATGGCTGAATGGGCCGAACTTATAAACCTGTGACATCTTAAATTTGTACCCCAATCAAAAGCAAATAAAGATTTATGATTTAGACTCCGTAGTAGTTGTGAGACGGGTCGAGTTTTTCTAAATACTTCATTTTCGATTTTTCAAAATATTATTTTATTCCAGGCAAGAAGAAGCGGTTTCGGAAGCATTGCAAGAAGCAGTGCAAGAAGGTGTACAAGAATAAGAACAGGAAGAGTAGCAGCGAGTCATCGTCCACGTCCGAGACTAGCAGCGACAGCGACACCGATAGTGATACTGACTTCGATACGGAAGATTTTGAGCGACGATTGTAAATAAATAATCTCTTCTTTTAAAATTTTATTTTTAACTTTCCGCCCGCGGTTTTGCCCGCATGGACTACACGACGACGTTATCCCGCAGGAATGTGACATTTTTCTGGGATAAAAAGTATCCCGCAGGAATAAAAAGTAGCCTGAAGCAGCCAAATCCGTTCAGCCGTTTTGGCGCGATTGAGTAACAAACATCCAAACATCTAAACTTTCACATTTATAATATTAGTAGGAAAACCACGTCTTTAAAAGAGACTAGAAATATTTTCCAATAGAGTACTCGTCAAAACGATTCAAACGAGCCCAAACTCGATGGGGTTGCATGGTTTCAATATTGAGTTCCTATGGCATGGCCTTCCGGCTTCAACATCAGACCCTGAACCTCGTCTTCCGTTAGAGTACATGTCAATACAATTCTAACGAGCCCAAACACGATGGGGTAGCACGATTTCATCATGGAGTTCCTATGGCGTTCTTCCGGCTTCATCATTAGATCAGCTCAATGACACCGTAATATTGCATTGTCATCCAGTTCCGACCTATGTTTAAAGTTTCAAGTCTCTAGCTCATCGGGAAGCTAGTATAAAATCGTTTGCAAAATTTGCGTACAAACAAGAAAGCAACCTAATAAAAACGTGGCAATATTAAAATCATCATATACTTTATGTTGATCTAATTCCACGAGACGAGTAGCTTCCGCTCAAATACTCAAACGTTACTCTTCTCAACTCCAAGGGCCCACGCACTATTTCAGTTCACCTGCAGGCAACGGCCTGTCAGTAAGGCTTGCTACACACATAGTCGGTTCGGCAATATTTGTCGAACAACAAAGCCGACTCGAAGCAATTACTACACTTGTTCGACTTCTTCTTCGTAGGTACGAAACCCTCGGTGGGCGAGCCCGACTCGCACTTGTCCGGTTTTTATTTTCAGTCTGTATCTTTTTGGTATTTTTGTATTTTATATTAAACTTAATGGGAGACAGTATACCTCTGTGGTAAATTAATATCCAAATAAAAAAAAACAGTGCATTAATGAAAAACTGTGCGACAATGAAATTTCAAATAACATTTCTGGACTGTTTTGGTTCTAAGCAAAAAATACGTCATTTGTGATCGGTTTCGTAGTGATTAATGATAACATAACTGTGGGAACGGCGCAACTGACTGTGCAAGGAAGACTGATGGAATGTCTTCCTTGCGGGCTGGGGTGTTGTTAGCCCGGGGACACCTGGTCAATTGACCTTAGTCGCATTTCGTATATATGCTAAGTTGCGTGATGAATTTCGTGAGCGCGATGTAGGTTCCCCACTGTAGGTTGTCACTGATTGATAGCGCCATCTATTGTTATACAGCTGAAGCTCCGTGCCGTGTCGGTTATGTGCGCGTCGTCTAGATGTCGCCTCAATTACTACGTAGTTGAAATAAAAAAAGTTTACTCACGCAGCAGATCCGCCCCATACTCGCAGTTAGCCAGGTGGTCGAACATAGCAGTGAGTATGGGCAGCAGCACTCCGTTGATGTATCCAAGTGACGTGGATGTTTTGAGGTGCGTGCCTCGCAGGTGGGCGTATTTACCCTGGAAAAATAACATTTTAGTATCTACCCTGTGACTGATTACCATCTTTTTAGTGATTATAGGAAAAATTTACCCCGGAAAAAGAACATTTTAGTATCTACCCTGACTGATTACCATCTTTTTAGTGATTATAGGAAAAACGTACCATGGAAAAAGAACATTTTAGTATCTACTCTGACTGAATTAACATCATTTTAGTGATTATAGGAAAAATGTGATAGTAAAAAACCACGAGCCCTATAAGTAGCTTTTAGGCGGGATTCGAACCCGCGCCTCCAGGGATTCGGCCCGATGCTCTGACCAACTAAGCTACCGAAAGGCTTACACGACTTGTCGAATTTTGCTATGACTTGTAGATCGCTCAATTTTACTGATTTCCTAGACTCATCATCATCATCATTAGCCATTTAATGTCCCCACTGCTGGGGCACTGGCTTTCCTTATGGATGGATAAAGAGAATGGGTGGACCCACCACGCGGACCCAATGCGGATTGGTGGGTTTTAACGATTGCATAAGCAGCCGGCGCCAACGTCTTAACGTGCCTTCCGAAGCACCTGCGGCTCGAGATAACAAATTTTTGGTCACCCATTGCGAAAGTTGTTAGTTGTTCTAACTTCTTGTAGGGTGAATAAAGGCCCCAGCCAAGAAATCCATCAAAACATTATGTAACTGCGATAATATTTAGAAAAGAACCGGTACGATAGTTTCCCTAGCATTGCAAAATCAATCGTCAAATAAATAAATATCTTCATATAAGAATTTCTAGACATTTTACATTTTACATATTTCTAGACATTGCCAGTAAATTGGCAACTTTATTTTATGTCATAACCGTTACGGTTGATTAACCTCTCTTATTGGTTATGGTAGAGAACCAAAAAGGCATCTTTCGTTGTCAAACCATATTTGACCTATATTCGGTAGTTAATTTTCACACTCACCTCTTGAAGATTAAGTATAGTATGTCCCAAATCATCAGCTACGTTGTTGAAGAACGTCAACATAGAAGTTCTGATGAACTCGGGGCAGTTCTTGACGAGAGACTTGGCGTCGATTCCCTTGACCAGCACTTGGAGACATCGCACTGTGATCCGGACGTCGGGGCCGAATGCTGCTAGCCTAGAAGAAAGGTTATACATTAATGGGGAAATATCTTCGATCAACAATAACACCTAGGTCTAGATACATAGTTGGAGTGACAAACACGGCTAAGAAAATATGCGCCCACTGAGCCACTTGAGCGTATGTAAGTTCGTACATTATTAACCTTTTTCTCAGCCACAAAAAGTTTAGTACGTGAGCCTTCATTTAGTACTAGGTACCTATTGTTGATCGAAGGGATATAAATATAAAAAAATTAGACACTATTACATACATACATTGTACCAATACCAAACTATAGTAGCTTGAGAACTAGTATTATGGTCATTGGAAACAACGACCGGCATTACCACATACAACCAGACCCGAGGAAATATTGTAAAGTTAGTTATTTTTTTTCAATATTTATTTACCCAACTGGGAATCGAACCCGGGACCTCTAGAGATAGCGGCACCTTGAAAACCGGTACGTTTAACCTTCGGCCACGGAGGTCGTCGTCGAAATAAGATTAAATTATTTTATTGAAACTGTTACCAGCACTTGCAAACTTCAAAAAAGTAACGCTATCGGTTCGTAAAATATTGCAACGGTTCTTCTAGTTACAAGCTCTCCGCTTGGGCAAACACACCAAGGGCAACCACTGTGTGAACAAAAAAACAGTGGTACGGGCAACAAGCATAGAAAACGAACAAGAAAGAGGGTAGACAGATTTGTCTGCTCCTAACATCCAACGCGTTTTAACTTTATTCAGTTACTCCGTGATCATGGCGTGTGCAACTGCGCCGAAATATCGGGGACTCGAAAACACATCAAAACTGGTAAAAATTCCGTTTTTCGTAATATTTATAGATATTGATACTCTACCTCGATCGCAGCAAGCTGGCGAGCTTGCAGAACAGAGCAGCGACCATCTCTTTCTCCTTCAAACTGGCCGCTCCAACGTTATTGGTCGCCGTCGCTACTGCTATGAAGTAGTTGCGGTGGGTAGAGAAGTATTTCTCCATTAGAGGTAGAACCACCTATACAAGAGAATTGGAACTCTATTATAGTTGTTTTAGAGGTTATTTTCGGTTGAGTGATGGCTGTGAATTAAGCAGACTAAGGGCCCAATTACATTTATTCAGCTTCTGTCCATAGAAAACAACGATTTTGTATGGTGATACGTGCGCATCCGTTCAGCTTTCCGGGTCTATTCAGCTTTCACAGCAAATGGGCATAAAATGAGGACAAATGTGTTTTATCATTCGAATGCAAAATATTGCGTTCAGCGCTGTTCTGCCGCGTTCAGCTGTATAAGTGTGACCAGAATCGATCAGCGAAACGCGAATAGAGCTGAATAAATGTAATTACGCCCTAATGAAAGTCAATGTAGTTGGAGATGTTGGTTCTGTAAAATGGTTTTATGGGGCTTTGATACTTATGTGGCGGTATTTATGCAATTAATGGTTTAGCAGATAACTATTTAATGCCCCAACCGATGCTAAATGAAGAGACCTCCGATTCCACTAATTAATGAAACAAACAGCTTTAGATCGTAGCTTTGTCTTACTAATGACTTATGTTTTGAAATGAATTTAAATGGAAAAGCTGTAGCAAACTTATCACTTTTATAAGATGCTTGTTTACGTTTATGAAATGTTTTTACAACTAACAGTTCTACGCACTTGATCTTAAAGCTCATTTTCCTTCAATCAAGCGTATGTTATATGTTCAGCTCTAAGCTATGTCTAGTATGTATATGAGAGTTATACGATAGTACCGTCGTTAAAGGTACCTTCTTGAAAAACTTTGTCTCGGCCTTGCATTGCTTGTAATTGAGAAAGAAACTATTAAAATTTAAAAGAAGATAGAAGAGAAATGTATAAATATACTATAGACAAAGTTTATGCATAAGAAGCTACATAGGAAAGGATAATAAATCATAAAATACCTAACCATACAATAATGAGATAAAATTGTTAAACGGCCAACGTATTTATATGTTTTTCTTCATGATTCACAAACTGTCGAAAACGAAATCGGATTTGAAATATGTTCTTTGTCTTTCTATTGCATAGTTAGTGTCAGGGACAGCGCATATATTCCGCTGTCGGGAGCGTTTCCGATGGTTTGTGAATCAGGGGGCAGAAATAAAGTTTTCAAATAATAATTATTGAGTAGCATTTACAAGCTTGTCATACCATTTTTTAAAGTTAAACTTTATTTTTGAACGCGGTCTCGTAAAAAAATATATTATTACCGCGAAGTTTACCTAAAAGACCTACAACATAATTTTTAAATTGGTCGTGGTCTTATAAAAATTATGAATATAACATTTAAAAAGTCTTAAGATTAAATTAGTAATACTAAATCAAATTACCTTAGAAAAGAACTTGATATCCCTCGTGCTAGTCTTGAAGCTGCTCCTCCTACTGAAAGTAGTCGAAGGTTTCAACAGCTTCATATTAATGGTCGCCCTGTCAATATACTGGATCAACTTCTCCAGCAGCGAGTAAGCGAATCTGAGCTCTATTGCTACTCCCGTAGTGGTCTGTTCCGTGTCCGCTTGGGACGCCTTGCTAGGCCTGTGGAGTTTGTAGCCTTGGTATTGGAGGTATTTGAGGAACTCTTGGGAGCGTTCTCTGTCCTTCTTCTTTTCCTTGTCGGTGAGGAGGTCGTAGGGTACCAGTTGAGGGTGAATTCCACCTAAGATTAAATTAAATTGAAGGCGACAATGTTGACAACATCATAATATAGTCTTTCTGCATCACAGAATACTAGAAATCGTTAGAAGTGAAAGGGCAGGAAACCCTTTGCTCAAACTCGAGCAAACTCTCTAACGTGTTTTTTTATTATTGAAAATGAAGTATAAGAAAAATCCGATGGGACTCGAATCCACGACCTTTCACTGTCCGGTCCGGGCGAATGCTCTGGACTGGAGTGGACAAGACAGTGAAAGGTCGTGGGTTCGAGCCCCGTCGGAGCTAGTTGTGAGACGGGATGATTTTTTCTAATAAGCAGGTTCGTTTTCCATAATAATAAAAAAATGCACTATGAATGCAAAGAAGTCAAAAAACAATATTTCTAATTTATTTGCGTTGTCACGGCAACTAGCTTGTTTTCGATTCCACACTTCATTCAGTACAAAATGCGTGATATCTCCTTCGAACCTATTTCTAGTGTTCTGTAGTCTGCACGCTGCCTAATATTGACATAGTTTGTGGGATGGTTTGGGCATTTGGAAATGAAGTATTAGAAAAATTGGACTCGTCCCACAACTCTCCGATGGGACTCGAACCCACGACCTTTCACTGTCCGGGCGAATGCTCTTGGCGGATGGGTTATTATTTGGTATTTTCGTATACAGAAAGTTTGGACCGCACAGCGAAGAACATTATCCTACCTTTCGAGGCCAAAACAAATCTTATAGACGGTTTATTGTGATCAAAACTTTGTTTGGAACTGGAACGTAGCTTACAGCGACAACGTATATAACAGCGATAACGTAATAATTTATTTACGTTAAATAGGGTACATTACAATGATGTTAAAAATAATTAAGTTTGTGCTTAAGACCTATTTAGTTATATCTAATAGCATGCAAATTTAACAGCTGCGGGTTCGATTCCCAGGATTCCCAATAGGTAATCGGGTATTTCCTCATCCTTTCATTCTCCTTGTCCCTAGTAAAAGAGAATTTTCTCAAAAAGACGTAAGCATATATCTGTCCTACTCACCCCCATTGGTGACCAGCTCTTCCTTCTTCTTCTTAGCCCAGATGTCGTGGGCGTTTTCAGCCAACCGCTCCGCCATGTTTTGCATTTCCCTCGACAAAGTCAAGTTGGTCATGTCTACCGGATGCGGGTTGTAGTTGAAGGGAGTAGCCGAGTCCGTCTGTTTGTGGAGCAAAGAACGTTATTTAACAGAATACATTATACATCTTATATTCATCTTTTTACTTAAGTATAAGCAAGGGTTAGTTATTAAAGCCTGACCAGAGAAATAAAAAGACTGGCTTGAGGCGCCACTTTCGCCTCTTCATTATTACAAATGTCAAATTCTGTAGAAAAATTTAATTCGTCACATTTCCGTAACATGATGAGGTTTTTTATTTTGCTGGTCAGGCTTTACAACATTATGTTAAAACATTTTAGAATATTTACTAAGTATTAGACCGCATAAAACTTGTTATAGATTATTTTATAGAAAGTCTTTTAAAGAAATAGTTACTACCCTATTTTGAATACAAGAAATAATGCAAGATATAAAACCCTGATAGCGAAATTAATTAAGCAAAAACCCGAAAAAAGTAGTCATTTAGTTCGTACTCCTTTATAATAAAATACACAAGCATTATAATATGATCCAAGGAAACTCTTTTTGTTTACAGCTTGTCCAAGTAATCTTCTTATTTTTTTTTGTTTTCTACAAACATTCTCAAAAATAAAACTCAGGTTTAGTAATTTTATCGTTTGTATAGTAATAAGCCCTTTAAAACCTTCATGCCAGGCTGCAATCAAGTAAGTATAGCGATTTTTACTATCTAAGAATTTTAAGAAATTTTATCTGAAACGTCAAAACCATGCTCAAAGGCATTAAGAACACAGGTATTAGACGCGTTTAAGGTAAACATAGGTGTTTAACACCTACTTTTTTCCCGACGTTTCGACCGAGTTGCATCGGCCGTGGTCACGGGCTGACTCTATTTAAACACGTCTAGTTTAAACGCGTCTAATACCTGTGTTCTTAATGTAATAAAATGCTTCGCGAAATTTTAAAAGTGTATATGCTGAAAGGCAGTTTTAACAAGTTAATTTAAAAGAACTTTAAGGAAATGTTAAATTTTTAAAGGGTTAAAAGAAGATAGGAGAAGGTTAATTAAATTAGTTTTAGTTATTTATCAGTGCACTTACCACGATATCTGGTGGGCGCTGTAGGCGGGGAGGGGATATGGAAACAACATACAGCTTAGTAAAGTGACGACAAAATGGCGGGTGCTTACATACAAAATGGCCGAACATGCGGGGTGACACTTAAAGTGCGCGCGCGCCAAATAAGTCTGCGCGTGACGGGCGCTAGTTTCAGTACTGTCAAACCATTTGAGTAACGATCCATTTTGCTAATAATTTGTTTCAAAGCGTCAAAACTATACAGGTCAGTGTCAATGTCAATGTCAACAAGTTGGAATTTTAATATCTGTTAGAAAATTAACTTATGGTGGGTCAAGATTCGATTGGTTTGGCTGTACATTAGCTCCGTTTCTTTTCTAAAGTTATGTCAAATAATTAGTTCCGATTTCGAGCACGTAGGACTTATCTAGCACACTTTCTAGGAGTCATTTACATAAGACAAACAGGGTGCATAAGATAAACATGGATTTATTAAATGAAGTATTGACAGACACATAAAAGACAGACTATTTGGAACATCCTGTATGAAAATATTTGTTTACATTTAAAGAACACAGAAGAATAAAAAATCAAAATTAGATAAGATTTATACAATTTTTTTTAAAAGAAATGCAAATAATATGTAAAAGAAAGACCAAGAATATAAAATCATTAAAAAAAGCAAACAGAATCTCTATTTATGTAAGTGAAAAACATAAAAACCTTTGGTTTTTCCATTTGTGGTTCCTGTTTGCGTGATAATAAAAATACATTGTTTTATACGTAAATAACGTAAGTAGTAGATAAACCGATATCACGTCAAAAAATTAAACTTAAAAAGAATTTAAATCTTCAGAGAACTAAAATCATTAAAATACGTTTTCTATGGCTATCTAGTAGTTTGAAACTCTGATAAAAGAAAGTAAAAAACTACTGATTATTAACTTCTCTTCTTTAGCGGCGTAGTGCACCTTTTGTGACGGATAAAAAATGCTAAACTCGCGTCAGGACACGTGACCGTCAGATCGAAAATTCGTAAGACGGACACGTGACCTGATCGAAAAACGGTTACAATGTCATTAGAATACGAAGGCAAATTTCGCACCCGTTTTCAAAGTTGTAATAGCTCAGTTAGAAAATGGGCGGCATTGAAGCCAGAAGACCCCTGTTCAAATCCTGTCCGTATTGTTTTTTTGTCAAATTTCTTTTAAAAAGTCTAGGGCTTTTCACTTCTGACGGCACTCCCAGAGTGTTTTTATTAAGTCCCGCTTTTTTACTCAAAAAGTTTCTAAATCCCGTTTGGCCCGAGAAAAAATCTGGCAACGCTGATACCTACCCCTCCTGACTTGGACTGCCGCCGCATGGAGCTTCGGTTGGTGGTCGGGATGTCCACCTCGGAATGCTCCACGGACCAGCCGATGGCTAGCAGGGCCTTCAGGGACTCGCGCACTGGCTCCTTGTAGCGTTCCTTCTCCTGAAACAAACAAAATATAATATAGGTATATACAAATAAATAAAATTGGAGTGTCTGTTTGTAATATTAAAATAACCGCTTTTTACTACATGCATATGCATATGATTATATTTAGTACATATACCAAAATATCATTTTTGTCTGTCTGTCTGTTTGTTCCGGCTAATCTCTGAAACGGCTGGACAGATTTTGAAGGGATTTTCACTGGCAGGTAGCTGATGTAATAAGGAGTAGCTTAGGCTACTTTTTATCCCGATATTCCCACGGGAACGAGAACCACGCGAGTGAAACCGCGGGCGGCCGCTAGTGATAAAATAAAAAGGGTAGTTATTAACTAAAATCGATCGACTAAAATACTTTTTTACCCCCAAAAATACTAGGTAAGTGACTTAGTCGCCAATCTAACCTAACTAGAGAGTGCAATCTTGCAGCAAAATCGTCAATCTCGGTATTCGCAAGATTTAAGAGGTTCAACCTCGCAAGATCTCGGTATTTTGCAAGATCTCGCAGATTAACTTCATCTTCTTTTCACCTTTAACTATTATATGTTTTCTATTCAGATTTCCTAAAGTAAGTTGTTCTAAGGATGAATCAATAAAATATCATCATAATAGAACGCCGCTGAAACATTTATTAAAAATAAGTTTTTAGTAAAAATTTCATTTTATGACAAGATTTTTGCTGACTGTACTTTAATACTGTATTGTCATCTGAACCAAACCTGTATACAAAATTTCAGCTCCATCGGACACTGGAAAGTGGGTCAAATTAAGCTTGCAAGATTTGTCCCCCACTAACTAACATACTAACTAACATGGCAAGTTAATACAAAGCTTGTAAAAATAAATAAAATCGGCCTAATACGAGTCGGACTCGCGCACGAAAGGTTTCGTTCCGTACCATCCATACTATAATAATATTATAAATGTGAAAGTGTGTTTGTTTGTTTGTTTGTTTGTCCGTCTTTCACGTCAAAACGGAGCAACGGATCAACTCAATTTTTGGTATGGGGATAGTTTGGGAGCTGGAGAGTAACATAGGCTACTTTTTATTCTGGAAAATCATAAAATAAAAATGATACAAAACTGTCATTCTTCCATAGCCGCTTCCAAAGAGGTATGTCAAAGAGTATTGTAATCACTGACGTTTCGTTTTAGCCGCTTTGGATTACCTACTGTATAAAAAACAGTGTATAAAACTTCTTCGCGATTATTTATTTTCATCTGTCTATCTTTAATAGATGTTGGTGATACGAAGTTTACCGTGTCCACTATAATTAATATGGCAAAACAACGTTTGCCGGGTCAGCTAGTTATCTATACTACAACATTAGACACTATTTATAACCTACAATATTAATCTATACAACATTAGACACTATATTTAAGAACGAGAAAAAAACGGCAAAACGTCACGTTTGTTGTATGGGAGCCCCCCTTAAATATTTATTTAAATTTAATTTAAAAAAATATTTTTACATATTCTGTGAACATTTGAAACTTCTACCTGTTGCTGTTATTAATATTGAGCAAAAAACAGCAACAAAAACACATTTGTTGTATAGGAGCCCCCCTTAAATACTTATTTTATTCTGATTCTAGTATTTGTTGTAGTAGCGGCAACAGAAATACATAATCTGTGAAAATTTCAACTCTCTAGCTATCACGGTTCATGAGATACAGCCTGATGACAGACAAACAGACGGACAGCGAAGTCTCAGTAATAGGGTCCCGTTTTTACCCTTTGGGTACGGAATCCTAATAAAAGGGTAGAAATTAGCCGATCGACTAAAATACTTTACAGACAAAAATACTAGGTGAGCGACTTACCGCCGGTTTCCGAAACGCCAATAAAAATAAAATTACCTAATTCCCAATTAATCTCCAATTAATTGTAGTTTGGGTTTCTGAAAGAAAAATGTGACAGACTGTCAACAGTCTGTTAACAGTCTGTCAGTGCCCATACAAATCTCAAACCATTTCTAGATTTGGGTTTCCGAAAGCATAATCACATGATTTACAAACTGTCAGCGCTTGATTTTTTTTTTTATATAAAACTGGGCAGGCATTTGACCACCATCTTGTTTGTTAACAGGATGTGGCCTAAGATGTTGCATGCTTGTCCAGGAGATGCCTGTTCATTTAATTGAAGAAATTCGGCCAATTAACTGAGAATCAAATAAATTTTACCAAGTATTTACATTATTCCAGTCAATTGAGTTAAATGTTCCCTTAAATTATGATTTTTAAAAGTGATAATTCATAATATTTCGCTCGCCGTGCGATTTCTTTTGCTACTTTCGCAATTCGTTCCGTGGTTCATTACGGTATCAAAACATTTTATCTAGAGCTACACGTTAGGTGGCTCTAGGGATCAAATAATTTTGTTGATTTGTCCTGCAATAAGTACCTACCAACAAAAAAAAAACAGTTAGAGATAATAAATAAATAAATAAATATTTTCATACAATCACACCAATTATCTAAGCCCGTAGTTAATTTCTTAAGAAACTGTGTCTACGTGAACTTGATAACGGATAAATATATACTTAAATACTTTTTGTTTGTAAATACATACTTAATATACATAGAAAACACCCAGGCCAAGACAAATAGACGTGTTCATGCACACAAATATTTGTCTTGTTCGGGAATCGAACCCGAGACCTCTGGCGCAGAAGGCAGGTAGTTTACCCCTGCGCCAAATCGGTCGTCAAGATAATGGATACAATATGTATGATGAGTACTAATTCGAATGACTTCAGTCAGGGTGGCCAAACTAATAATAAATGAATAATTAGCAGTCAATTACCTAATTGTGAGATAATTTTCGTTTTAGAAACCCAAGGTGCTTTTAATTGGGAATTAATTGTGACAGTCCGTTGGCTAATTATAATTTTGATTGGCGTTTCAGAAACCGGCGGTAGTCGCCAATCTAACATAACCTAAACCTATTTTTTCCGCAACCAAACCTAGTATTTTAGTCGGTAAATTTAGTAATTTTTAGTCGGTCGGTTTATTATTTTCCAATAAAAATATCTTTATTCAACAAATGAGCTATTTTGAGCTATCTCAGTTTGTGTGACAGTATGTGGTGTTGCCTAATGAGGGATACGTCATAATGTTGTATACTCACGTAGTCATTCAGCATGTTGTAAGGTTTAAGGCGAGGATGCGCCTTCTGACTGTCAGACCGCGACTCTCCGTACACCCAGCTGTTCTCGATTTTCCTAAAAATACAGTAAATATAAATAAACGTGCTAACATAAAACATAACGACACACATTTAAATTGAATAATAAATCAAACACTACGGTTTTCACGCTGCCACAAAATTATACGATTATGTAATTATCACAAATTGTCATGTTGTAATAATATATTATAAGTATTTGATTAAAATCATCAAATCAAATCTCTTTATTTGCGAAATATAGGTACAAACATTCTGGTCTTAAAGCTAGGTAATAGAGCGACCCTATCCAACCAATGATAGTATGCAAATTTTAAATAAAAACTGTAAAAATAGTTCTATAAATAATAAAATGAAGAACGAATTGAATTAAATTAACATGATAATAATTATTAATTACAATTAAAATGTGAATATTAATTAAAATAAAAAAATATATTACAAGAATAACAATACAATATTTGATTTGAATATATATTTAAGAATATTGAAATCATATAATATCGTAAAATGTCCCTATCTTTTATTAATTAAAAAAAAAATTCACTACTTTTGCTAACAGAAACCTTATGCGGCACATTTGATTTTTTTATGTTAGATGAGTTTGTTCGTGATTAGCAGCTATTAGATGGAATAAGTAGACTATTTTAACACATTTATTGCCCACCACGCGACGTCGCGTGAAATATACAAAGAGTTTTGAATAAAGATTATTACGCAGACGGTCCACGTAATAATCTTCGTCTTTCGTCTTTAGAAAAAAATCTTGCAATAGTGTCAGTGGCCTATAGAATCAAATAAAATAGGCTACAACCTATTTTTTTGGTTTGGAAATGAACGTGTTAAGACTATATTATAATAAGTTTTTAGTAAACATTTCATTTTCTTGAAAAGCTTTTTTGCTGACTGTAGGTACTTAAAAATTTTAGCTTCATCGGACACTGGGAAGTGGGTCAAATTAAGCTTGCAAGATTTGTCCCCCACTAACTAACATGGCAAGTAATTTATTATTAAATCATTTATTTCAGATTGTAATTAGATACTATTCACTACATCCATATTTTAATAGGTATTTTATGTTAGTAAAAATTTTTCCTTCATCCTATGTTAGTATTAAGCTTTTATATTAGGTACTTCCTAGGCCCCAAAGTAATTGCGACCCAGTGTTTTTGAATGAGGCAATCGTGTCTGGAAGCAATCACCTTCAGAGTACTGTTGGAGCTATCACGAAGTCGCTGTAGTAGAGAACTGGATTTTTTACGCATAACAGCATGAAACCCATCTGTATGGGAGTCTGCGAACATTTTAGCGACCACGACAGCCCCAACAGCATTCTAAAGGCGTTATTGTATTGAACACGCAGTACGTCATAGGATCGCCGTGAATAAAAAAGCTTGTAAAATAGCGGTATGAAGATAACGATATGTTTACCTTGAAGCCCAAGCATCGTGGTAGTGCTCGGAGAACTTCTGCACGATCGTGTTGAGGTCGTTGTTGAGCGCCACTGAGGACGTGTTGATGGGCTGCGGGTCGTACTGCGGGTTGTCCGGGCCGCCTGCGGGACACATCGATACAATAATAGGGGAACGGACTGATTTTTTTTATTTATTTAAAATGTTTTAGAAATATCAGCAACACACCGGAGGTATTTATTTTCAAATATTTTACATATTTTCAGAGATATAGAGCGTCAAATTTTCTTATTTGCAGCGCCACCTACGTGTGACGTCAGACGTGATTAGCGTCATACAATATTTCGTTTAAGAAATGATGGCTAGAGTCACGCAGCAGCTCATTACTTGCTTGATATTAAACAGAATTAACTTTTTTTCACTTTTGTTTTACTTCAATGTTATATTTTTAATTGACACTATTAAATATTGTCATAGCAATAAGTCCCCCCCATAAAATTATACGTAAAAATAATGTATGAATGCCTATAAATCTAATAGTTCAGAGGTCAAATCAAAACTACTGTCATTCAATACTTCTTTAGTGTTGGTGCTGATGATCGATTATGGCAAATTATTCATCTATCATTTGAAATTAAGTAGCCAGAAAAGACTTTGCTTTAATAAAATATTGAATTTTTAGATACTATTCCTGCTTGACTGTTGTTATTTTGTCATTTTGTTACTATAAGGGCCTGTTTCACAATGTCTATGTAAGTTCTCATTAGCTGTTACTTGGCAGAAAGTCCATACAAAATAGTCAATTAAACTGGAAGGTATCTCTTAATCGGACATTGTGAAACAGGCCCTTAGAGAGTGCATGGTTGTACATCTTAGGCCAATGTTTTGAAATCTTACCACTGGAATGTGTTTCTTTCCCGTAGAATTCATCGTCATAATTCTTGGACAGAGAGTAGTCAGGCGGCAGCGCACAACCTGTAGGAAAAAGATAACTTAGAACTTAAAATTGTAAAAGTAATTTCAAATGCAATAATAGTACTTTAACTAATAATTACCCCTTACTAATAATCGTGTTGTAAAGTTACAAGAAGAACAGCATCATGGTAAGACGCTTCTCCTCATCTAATGCAGCAATGTACCCTTCGGCGCTATCTAGCAGAAATACGGACGGCCGCGCAAAGTGAAGCTGTTGACCGGATCTTCGAAAGTACACTTCTTTCATTTCTCTCGTTCATTCATTAATACATACATTCGTTCGTCTGTCATATTTAAAATTACACCGATTCTACTTGTAGCAACTATTAAACGATATAATCCTTCATTCCGTTCTAGTAGTCATTTGACTGAGCATTGCTGATAGCAGTACCACATATGCCAGCCTATGTCGTTTAGTGTTAGTGTCGTTTGATGTATCAGAACTCACCGATAGCAATAAGACAAGGCAATGCCTTTCCGAACAGCTCCGGCTCGTAGTCCATCTTGCTGAGCGAGTCGAAGATGTTGGAGAACAGCATCATGGTGAGACGCTTCTCTTCATCTGAAGACGCCCCGTACAACCCCTGGCCGCCCGTGCTGCCGTAGTACTTCGCGCAGCGCTCGTAGTGGAGGGTTAGAAGCTGGGTACGTTGATAAAAAGGAATTTAAGAAATTGATCAACAATAAAATTTCATTATTATGACAAACTTTTTTGCTGACTGTACTTTAATATTGTATTGCCATCTAAGTATACAAAATTTCAGTTCCATCGGACACTGGGAAGTGGGTCAAATAAAGCTTGCAAGATTTGTTCCCCACTAACTAACTAATAAACTAACTAACTAATACGGCAAGTTAATAATAAGCTTGTAAAAAATGTTGACTTAACACCAAATTGTAGAGTTGTGTTTATTATTTCAGTTTATTTAGATGATATTGTTGTGGAAATCCTTGGGGGAGGCCTATGCCCAGCAGTAGGCGTCGTTCGGCTGACATGATGATGATTCTCTCTTTCACTTGAACTTGATAGAGGATGCATACAAACTAATTCATTAACTAAACATTTATGACAGCTTAGCTTTTTTAGTGGCACGAAAAAAAAAACGAGCTATGATTTAAAGTGACTTTATTTGCGCCGTTTTGGATTTCGCATAATATGGCGAGCTAAAAAATAATGACTACGAAATATTCTATGACAAGTGCAAGGTGATACTATGACGCCATAAGCTTGCAAAGACGTTCATGAACGTTAAATACCCTAATCTCCGTAGAATTGAATTGATAATTTAAATAATTATTGAAGATAGTGGCTCCTCGCTCCTCGGTTTTACTCGCGTGGTACCTAAGCTGATTAAGAAATTTAAAAACGTTGAAACTTGAAACTGATAAAATTTAAAGAAAAATAATGTTTAATTATTACTATACACCTAAATACTTGCCAAGCTCTTGTTTTCGCAACGTGTACATTTCAATGTTACCCAAACAAAAAAATATTAAAATCATGTTTTGTCAAAAGTGGAATAGTCAAGTTTTGAAAAGAACCTCCTCTGCTGATTTGGTGTAGGTTTTCGCACGAACTATCTCCTGAGGATGCCCCGGGTTGGGGCGAAACACGTCTAATCGGTGAAGGTGCAAGGTGTATTTAGTGTTGTAAAAGAACTGAGTCTTTTAATCCTCATTTTGCGGCTATGAGTTCTTTTTGCAGAACTCACGACTAATTAGTCTTCTGAGTTCTGAGTCTTGAGTTCCTTTGAGTCTTTTCAGTTGTTTTAGTCCTAAAATTTCTTGAGTCGTTAGATTTATTCTAAGTCCTTTCGTTTTTTTCAGTCCTTTGAGCTCTTTGAGTCCTTTAAGTTCTTTCAAATCTTATGAGTCGTGAATTATACAGCAGGACTGCAGTCCAAGCAAAAAGACTCGTGTCATAAAGCCTTTGAGTTATTTGAGTCGTGAACTATAGAGGAGTGCAGCCCAATCAAAAAGACATCTTGACAATTAAAAAAGTAATTTATGACCATGAATTTAAAGTTCATGTTTATGAAAACGTAGGTACTTGACAATCGCGTGACTAAAAGCAAAAGTGAGCATGAAGCACAGGATTTTCTGCTCCATTTACAAGGCGCTAATGCGAATTCCATTCTAGGTGGATGTTCATTGATCTTATACATTGAACGAGTACTTCTGAGAATCCAGTTCAGAGCTCTTTGAAAAAAAATTACTCAGTCGTGAGTTCTTTTCGTAAGACTGAGCTCCTTTTTTAAAAGGACTCAGTTGGTAGTTCTTTTTAGGAAAGCTAAGTTTTTATTTAAAGGACTTAGTCTTGGGTTCTTTTTGTAAAGAGTGAGCTCTTTTAAAAGTCTCAGTCTCGAGTTCTTTTTGGCAAGACTGGATTCTATTTTAAGAAGACTAAAACTCAGAGAGGCTTTTACTTACTGTTTTTTGAGTTGAATCTTCAAAAAAAGACTCGAGTCTCAATATTAGGACTAAAAGACTCAGTTCTTTTACAACACTAGGTGTATTGCCGTCTTGCTAAATGGTATTTTCGTGGTGTGCATGTGCAATTTTTTGCGGTTTCGGGCGGGCGGTGTATCTTGCATATTGTGTTTTTTGCGGAAGTAAGCTACATATATTTCGTTTTTCACAATAGAACCTCCTCAATTATTTATTTTTTCCCCAACTCACCCTCAGCGCCACGGTGGTATACTCGCTCAGCCGCGACACGTCCACGGTCAGCTTCCTGAGCAGCTTCAGCAACATGGACGGCTGCATGGCCGACGTCAGCGCCACCAGGAAGTCGGACACCGCCTCGCGCTGGCCTTTGGTCAGCATGCGGTTCTTAGATAATCTGGTTTGGGAAATGTAACATGGTAAGCCCGGAAAGAAAAGTTAACGGAAAGTTATATACCAGGCAACGATCTGGCAGTTGGCCGCAATAGGCCACACACTCAGTTTTCTATACTAATATTATAAAGAGGAAATATTTGATTGTTGGTTTGTTTGCATCGAATAGGCTTCGAATCTACTGGACCGATTTAAAACATTCTTTGACCTTTAGAAAGCTACACTCTTTCCGAGCGACGTAGGCTATATTTTATCCAGATATTCCCACGGGAATGGGTACCACACGGGTAAAACTGCGAGGATCCGAAAATCCGAATATCATAGCCGATTGCGACCAACTGACATGCCCGCTGGCGAACTGATAGTCTGTGGGGCCCTTAACTCATTCTTACCTGCCGTGCCAATTTGGGAACACCTAGTTTTCTAGGGCATTTAAGAAAACCTTTGATAACTTTTAGTGTTTTCTTCAATGCCCTAAAACCTAGGTGTTCCCAAATGGGGAGAAACGGACAAAGCTTTATTTATAAATGGCGTTTTTGTGTGATGTGATTGGAGTCCACTTTCTACCTAATCTGTGGGATAATAATGTACTCTTTGGTCGATGATTGGTTAAAAGATTTAATCAATTTTGACACCTGTTCAACCAATCATACACTCAAACACTTTCGCCCACTGTTATTATTTTGTTTATAATTTGTTTACCATGCGTCTCAAGGGTGATGGCTGAAAATCAGTGTTTTGCCTCCGGGCAAAAACTACACTGAGCCTTGGCCCATTTTGCTGCTGCACATACGTACAATTCTTTCTTTTCTTTCTTTTTTCTAAAATATGTACTTTCCAATTTTGTTTATTAGGTATATTTTGTGTTTTCTGTTTTTATGTTTATCTCGGTAATTGTATGTATGTGAAATAATTCAGCAATAAACGATTTATCTATCTATCTATCTATCTATCAATCAACTAAACAGCCCTCCAATATCACCTACATCCTCTGTCGTGATAAAAAGTAAGTTTTCCTCCCCATTGGCACGGCGGTCAAGAATGGGTTAAGTCCCTAAAAACCCAAGTCCACATGTCATGTGCCGGTTCTTCTCGTTACAAGGCCTCCCACCGTAGGATTTGCGAACCGATAGCGTAGCTTCATTGACGTTCACAAGTGCTGTATCAGCCTAAAATGAATAAATGATTTTTGATTTTGATTTTGATTTTGATGTTACCTGTAGACAGTATGCAGCGTGGCGTCCAGCAAGCTGGCATAGTTCTCCGCTTCGTTGTAGAAGTACGCGTGCTTGATGAGGAGCGGCAGGATCGAGTTGCCGATGTACCGGTTCATGGACAAAGCCATGTCCGACTCGCAGCCGTCGTTCTGATGGGGAAATTGCATACTAAAGTGAATTAGCTGACAAATTTAGTACGTCCAACTAACGGAACAAAATATTAGACAGCTCAAAAAGGACATATTTTAATGAATATTGATTTTATTTTAATGTTACTTAATGCTTTACACACTTCTCATTTAACTCTTCAATTTAGGTTCTGTTGGTGAAAACGGGCATTAGGCTTTTAGTGTAAAATCTACATTAACTACATTTCGCCTAAAATGTTCCAACTTTCATTTTACCTACTTATTCCACGGTCATTTGCAAGAAATTTCTACGTAGTACTAGTTTAAATTACAATTCTTTAATAAAAGGCACTACAATAAATGAAAGAAGAAGTACCTTGTAGAATGTCGATGTAAAAATACAGTCTTGAGTCAATCACACAACACATACTAGTCATATTCTTACCCTGTCCAACATAGTAGCCGCTCTGAGATCCGGCAAGAAGGCTTCTTCCAGCAAGTCTATAGAAAAGCTATTGCGTTTCGATGCCGTACACTCTATCCAAAAGAACAATCCTACACTCTGCTTGTTAAATCAATCACACAAAACATAGATAGGTACTGATCATATTCTTACCCTGTCCAACATAGTAGCCGCCCTGAGATCCGGCAAGAAGGCTTCTTCCAGCAATCTATAGAACAGCTCTTGCGTTTCGATGCCGTACACTCTCTCCAAGAATAATCCTACGCTCTGCTTGTGGCCGGGGATCAAGCCTGATGGCATGTCTGGTGGGATAATACAGGAATATAGTATAGTTATAAACTGGTACCCTCAGTAAGTAGATAAGAAAAATTTAGAAGGTTATTGAGAACTTTGCTCAGTCAATTCTCAAAACCAATTTCAATTGGTCGAATTGATCTCAATACTTAGGTTTCTATTTTGAAAATGCATATATCCATGTTTAAGTAATAGTTGTTATCCATAGGCAAAATGGAAATGGAAAATACAGGTAGCCTAAAAATTACCAAATAACATAAAAAATTAGGTGTGAAATGGCAACATAACGACGGAAAGTTTTGTTAGATTGATAGATGATAGATAGATGTTCGGGGTGGGTGGGATCAACCTCCTAGTGGTCCACCCCGGGCAACGTCTCCACAGACCATAACGGTATGTGGTGGGCGGCTGATCGATTCCTCCTGCGGTGGTAGGCCCCGCAAGGGACCGCCTGGCTCGCGACCACCATCCCGCCGGAGCCCGACGCCAAGCGGCTTTTATGCCGCGTTCCGTCGGAGCGCGGGACTTCCAGTGCCATAGGGAAATTAGCAACCGGTCAGTTGCGCTGTGCGTAAAAACGGTACTGGTCTCTCAGCGACACCATTCAGAAAGCTCATTTTGGAGACCAGCGGGATCCGAAGCACGGTCCTGCCGTTGGCCGACCGCAGTTAGTAGGGGGCCCAAGTAGTGCGCTAGCCACGTGCGAAAGGCTGCCCCGCCAGCTCGCGAAAAATCCCGGAATGCGCCACCGTGCCAGTTGGCGACTGGTCGGGAGGACCCGGTGGACATTCACGGGGGGGTTCGGGCGTCCCCGCGGTCTCCAAATTGAGTTTTCTAAACGTTTCGGTTTAGCTGAAGTGCACCGGTTGTTTCTACCAAACAGTGCCTCGACTGTCGCTTATTTCCCCTACATCACTCAACTTAGATGAAAAAAAGCAAAACAAGAAAGAAAAGGTTTAAACAACGGCTGCACTTCCTCCCAATTAAAGTGCACCTCGCAAACATCCGAGGATTGCACTCCAACCTCGAATCGGTCCACCACTTCCTTGAGACCGAAAAGCCGCACCTATTTTTTCTAACGGAGACGCAGATAGCAACTCCGTCGGACGTGTCATACCTCAACTACCCGGGCTACACTCTTGAACATAAGTTCAGAAGGTGGGCTGGGGTCTGTGTGTATGTACGCGATGACATCTGCTGTATGCGTCTCCGTGGCTTTGAAAAACCAGGGTTCTCCACCGTCTGGCTTATGGTCGACACCGGAGTAGAGAAACATCTTTACGTCGGTGTGTATCGACCGCACAGCGGTGATCAGGAGACGACCAGGCTTATAGAGTATTTAACTGAGACGGCAGATCTGGCTATGCAAAGGTACCCCACGGCGGAACTTAACTTTCTTGGGGATTTCAATGCTCACCATCGAGAATGGTTATTCCCGTTCGTGAAAACTGACCACACTGGTCGTGAGATGCGCAAGTTTGCCTTATCTTTAGATCTCACGCAGCTGGTCAACGAAGCAACACGCGTACCAGATATTGCAGGCCATACGCCTAACTGCCTAGACCTCCTGCTGACTACAAACCCTAACAGGTACTCTGTTTCGGTCTCAGCACCGCTGGGATCATCAGATCACTGTGTGGTAAAATCTGTGTCTGTCACCTCGCCTCTCGATGTTAGCCCTAGGGGCATGCGGCGAGTTTGGCGATACAAGTCAGCGGATTGGGACGAAATGCGACACTTCTTTGCATCGTATCCTTGGCAGCGAGTATGCTTCTCCTCGTGTGACCCCTCTGTCTGTGCTGATGCGGTCGTGGATGTGATACGGCAGGGAATGGAATACTTTATTCCTTTTTCCGACATCCCGCCCGGACACAATGCCCGACCTTGGTTTAATGCGGACTGTGCTCGCGCAGAAGCGCGTAAAGAGTCCGCATATCAAGCATGGGTACAACTTCGCGACCAAAAAGCACGTGCACGGAGGGTTCGTGCGAAGAAGAAAGCTTTCAATTCCGCAGCCAAGTTATGCAAACGAGTGATTCGTAAGGCTCGATTCGACCACGTAAGCCGCATAGGAACCAAACTAGCATCGTATCCAGCTGGTAGTAAGCAGTTCTGGTCCCTGTCTAAATCGGTCGAATCAAATTTCTGCCGCTCCTCTTTGCCTCCCATGCTGCGACCTGACGACTCGCTGGCCCATACCGCGGCAGAAAAGGCAAATTTATTTGCCTCTCATTTCGCGAGCAACTCACGCCTTGATGCTGGCTCTAAAAATCCACCTAATATCCCTCACTGTGACGCCTCCATGCCGAGGATCACCATTCACACGAAAGAGGTCAGAAGAGCCATGCTAAACTTGGACGTGAATAAGGCCAGCGGCCCCGATGGAATTCCAGCTAGAGTGCTGAAACTCTGTGCGCCTGAGTTGTCTCCGGTTTTGACACGCCTGTACCGCCTTTCCCTGCATAAAAAATCGGTTCCCAAGTCGTGGAAAGTTGCGAATGTCCAACCTGTGCCCAAGAAGGGTGACCGTGCCGACCCCTCCAACTACAGACCGATAGCTATCACCTCCATACTCTGTAAGGTAATGGAAAGGGTTCTTAATAATAAGCTGCTATCGTACCTTGAAACCAACGACCTACTCAGTGACCACCAATATGGTTTTCGCCGTGGTCGGTCAACTGGGGATCTTCTGGTGTACGTTACGCATTGCTGGGGCGAGGCAATTGAAAAACATGGTGAGGCACTTGCTGTTTCGCTTGACATTTCGAAAGCCTTCGACCAGGTCTGGCACGCTGGTTTGCTCAGCAAACTTCCAGCGTACGGTATTTCTGCTGACTTTTGTGGCTGGATTTCAGATTTCCTGAGTGAGCGGTCGATCAGAGTCGTCATCGACGGCTGTTGTTCTGACCTGATGGCTATCGATGCCGGAGTTCCTCAGGGATCCGTTCTCTCTGCGACCCTCTTTTTGCTGCACATCAACGATCTGCTTCTGCCCGGAATCGTTGGGTATGCTGACGACAGCACCGTCACAGAGAGATATCATTCAAGCGCAAAAGCCAGCAGTGAGGAAGTCCGTTCTTTGAGAGAGGCCATGGTAGAGCAAACAAACTTGACTTTAAGCCATGTTGCTCAATGGGGTGACGATAATATGGTCAATTTTAATGCCACCAAAACACAGGCGTGTCTTTTTACCGCAAAAAGGAGTCCTTTTACCTTAACTCCTTCTTTCCGTGGTACAGCTGTATCAGTTACCGACAACTTAGATCTTCTTAGCATGAAGTTAACATCGGACCTTAACTTCGGCGACAACATTGAGTGTAAAGCTCAAACTGCTGCCAAAAAGCTGGGAATCCTGAATAAGGTTAAGCGATACTTCACGCCGGGACAGCTTTTAACTCTTTACAAAGCGCAAGTCCGGTCATGCATGGAGTATTGCTCTCACCTCTGGGATGGTTCAGCGAAATACCAGTTAGCAGCACTTGACTCAGTGGAACGCAGAGCGAGGAAACTAATCGGAGACGATAAGCTGGTTCAAGCCAAGCTCCATAGTCTAACCCATCGACGTAAAGTGGCTTGCTTGTCGGTATTTTACAGGCTGTACTTCGGTGAGTGTGCTTCTGAGCTGCATGAGCTCATTCCGCCATCCCCGTTCTACCACCGAGAATCTAGACGCACAGCGGGCTATCATCCTTACTTGGTCAACATTCCGCGAATGCGTACCAAGCGCTTTTCTTCATTTAGATAGATAAGATAAAAATATTCTTTATTCACTTAGACATAATAAATATGTACTTATGAATCGTCAATATTTTCCTACCACCCATTCAAGACTTTTTTAACTGACAAGAAGAATGGGCGCAAGAAACTTGCCAGCGTTTCTTAGTTAGGTAACGACATTTACAAAAAAAAACATATCGTTACTAATACAACAATTGCTTAGTATAAAAATACATCATATTAAACAGTGATTATGTTATGTGTTACATCATGACCATGCATTGCGGTCATTCAAATAATCGTCTACTTTATAGTATCCTTTGCTCATCAGCGACTCTTTAATGTAACATTTAAATTTATGCAATGGTAGTTCAATTATACGCTGTGGAACTTTATTAAAAAAGGCTATGCTTTTCCCCAGAAATGAGGCTCTGGATTTTTCTAGCCTAAACTTGGGAACGACAAGTTTATCTTTATTTCTTGTGTTAAAGCGATGAATATCGCTCTGCTTTACAAATGTATTATAATACTTTTTCACATAGATTATATTTTCATAGATGTATTGTCCTGCAACAGTTAAAATGTTTATTTCTTTAAATAGATCTCTTAAAGAATCTCTCGATCGGAGGTTGTAAATGGCGCGAATAGCCCTTTTTTGGAGCACGAATATACTGTGGATGTTAGCGGCTGAGCCCCACAACAAAAGGCCGTAGGACATAACACTATGAAAATAACTAAAATAGACTATTCTAGCCGTTTCAATATCGGTTAAGAGCCTTATTTTCTTAACTGCGAATGCGGCCGAACTGAGTCTACTCGCCAAGGCTTCGATATGAGGATCCCATTGTAGTCGCGAGTCTAATATAATACCTAGAAACTTTGTATTGTTAATGAATGCGACCATATCGCCGTCTAGTCTTATATGAAAATCAACTTGTCTTACATTAGGTAACGAAAATTTTAAACACTTAGTTTTCTTTGAGTTTAATGATAAATTATTACTATTAAACCAATGTGACACTTTTGAAAGAGCACTATTCACTTCGTCAGAACAGTCATCACCTCTATCTACTTTAAAGACTAGAGATGTATCATCGGCAAATAGCACTGTCTCACATAAATTCTTCGCGTAGTAAGGAAGGTCATTTATGTATATTAAAAACAACAGCGGGCCCAATATTGATCCTTGGGGTACGCCCATAGTAATGGGAGCTCCGGTAGACTCAGTTTTATTAATAACTACCTTCTGAGTTCTTTCATACAGATATGAATGCATAAGGCTTACTGACATTTCAGAAACACCATAATGTTTTAACTTCCTTAATAGTGTTTGGTGATCAACACAATCGAATGCCTTGGAAAGGTCACAAAAAATAGCGATTACATCCTGCTTGTCCTCCCAGGCATCAAGTACATGTTTTAGAAATGCAACCCCAGCATCAGTTGTACTTTTACCTTTTGAAAAACCAAACTGTTTCTCATGCAGTATACTATTTAATTTAAAATATTCTTAAAGTTGAGCATAAATTAATTTCTCAAATATTTTACTTATTGCTGGTAGTATGGATATAGGTCTAAAATTTGCTGGGTCACTTTTGTCACCAGCTTTAAATAGAGGAATTATTTTACTATTTTTCATTAAATTAGGAAAGACCCCTTCACTTACACATTGGTTAAAAATTATTGCTAATGATGGAGCTATCACATCAATTATTGATTTGATGATACTTGTAGATATGCCCCAGAGATCTTCTGTTTTTTTAATATTTATTGCTTTGAATGCTTTAATAATATCTTCGGTAGTGACATAGCTAAAACTAAATGTTTCCTGGCACTTGTTCACACTAGATTCCATAAGAGAGACAGCGGTGTTGGGGCAAGAGTTAAGTCTGCTAGTAGTTTCTAACGGAATTCGAGCAAAGAAACCTTCAAAAGCACTAGCCACCTCAATATCCGATTCAAAAGTCTGATCACTAATTTTTAAGTTAAATGAATTAATTTTGCATTTTGTTTTGCCAGTCTCTTGGTTTATAATACTCCAGGTAGCTTTTATTTTATTTTCAGATGATTTAATTTTATTTGAAATATACCTAGATTTTGCCAAAGCACATACTTTCCTAAATGTTTTTGAATATTTCTTGACATATTCAATGAAGCTAGGATCACAGGAAGTCGTTTTTTGTGCATAGAGTTTAAATAACTTTCTTCTACTATTATAGATACCAGGTGTGGCCCAGTCACTGAACTTCTTACGATCATTACACTTTATAACTTTTTGTTTAAAATTGTTACTAAATTCTTTTTCAACAATATCAAATAATGATTGATAAGAGTTATTAGCGTCAGCAGAAGCTGGCAAACATTGAATTTTATCTTGTACATTATTTCTAAATTTATTAATACCACGTTTCGGTATTGGCCTGCAAATTACTTCGCGTTTAGGAGTAACATTATAGTGCTCAAAAGAAGCTAGTTGTCCACTGTGGTCGGATTTAATAATATTAATTACCGATTTCTCAATTAAGTTACAGTTGGAAAAGATGTTATCTAAGCAAGTAGCCGATGTTGGCGTAATTCGCGTCGGTTCATTAAAAATGTGAAGCAAATTAAATGATTTAAAAAGGTTAAGGAATTTACTGGAGAGTTGTGCTAATTTAATATCTAAGATGTCTATATTAAAATCTCCACAAACTACAATTTTTTTATTCTTACGACAGCATATTTTCAAAACATCCTCCATAGTGGACTCAAAGACTGTGTAATTTGCTCCAGGGGGGCTATATACACAGATTATAATCATTTGTTCAAGTTCCACGCATGATATCTCACAAATTCGTTCAACAGAGAGGGATACTATATCCTTTCGCTCTTTATATTGTGTGTTATTAGGTAAAATTATTAGAGAACCCCCCCTTACTGCAGTTTTTCTATTGAATGAACTTACAACACTATAATTATCCAAATTTAACAATAATTCATATTCTTTTAACCAATGTTCAGTAACACATAACACATCAATATTTTCACAATTTAAAAATAAACTTATTTCTAGGTCTTTGCCAGCAGAAAAGCCTTGGATATTCTGGTGTACTATTTTTAAACATTTAGGCCTTCCTCTTGTCAATACTGGGCTAGAGTATGCCTCCGTTGTCTCTAATGGTAATTTAAATTAACCATGTCAGTATTTGGATTCAAAAGAATCGAATTATTTGGAACAGATTCCAAAGTTGAATTAGAAATGTCACATTTTAACTGCTCAAAAGAAGCAGAAGTTAGAGTAGCCAGATTGTTGGCTAGTTGATTAAAATAAAAAGATAGCGATAATGCAATTTGTCGCTTATGATAATTATGCAGATAATATTTATCTTTCGTCAAGTTAAGATTATATAACAAGGTATTTATGTCAATTATTTGTATCTGACTATTATGAGATGCTATTGTGCTTAATGTTAAATTAAGATTATATCTCAATTTATTCTCTAATTGTGAAAACCCTTGACTATAGGGAAATGTAAACATAACAACTTTTCTAACATTTAGAGAGCATAATGAGTTACAGTATGATATTAAATGGTTTTTGTTTATACTATCTCTATTCCCGATTAGAACAATCAAGTTTGTGTTTTCACTATAAGATTTTTTTACAATTACTTTCATTATCTCATTTATGCTTGATCCAGGCATACAATAATTAGTAACACTTTCCTTAGAATGTTTCTGGATTAATTGGCCCAAGCCCTTCCCAATCTCATCGCAGAACATAATTGTTTTAGCGTTACTTATTCTTGTAGGTGGGTTATTTTCATTATTCAGTAATATACTATCAGGATTGTTAGAGGTGTCAGAGTTTGTTGGTATATAAACCTCCTGAGCAGCCCGGCCTAATGTATCAGTTTTACATAAATTCTTGCTCACTTTGGTACAATTGCAGCTGCGTTTTTTACCTAGCGATTCAAACCGGTCTGAATTAAAATTACAAAGATCAATCATATCATAGGCAGCCATTTTTTGATTATTTAGTTGCTTGTGAGAAAACTCACACAAGTTAGTGTACATTTCCCTTAGTGATAGTTCCAAATTGTCAATTTTGTTACCTATTTGACTACCTATCATTTCACTTTCTTTATTTTTATTACATGTTTCCATGTTTATCATATTTAATTGTTCTAAAAGTACCTTACGTTCTTTCTTTAAGTGACTGTACTTATTATAATAATTTTGTCTTTTAATTAACTTTTGTGTTTTCCTAATGTATCTATTAACTTTAATATACACATAACTTTAATATAACATTCTAACTTTAATATAACATTCTTTGTGATGCGCACCGCCAAGGAATGGAATACCCTGCCTGCGTCTATATTCCCGAATGACTACAACCCTAAAATTTTTAAAGCTAGAGTGAATAGGCTGCTTCTGGGTAAGCTCGCTCCATCTTCGGCTTCTTCTCAACCCTAAGGTTCAGTGTGAAGCCAAGAGCAAGCCCATTATACATAAAAAAAAAAAAAAAAAAAAAAAAAAAGATAGCCATTAAAATATCGTAAACAAAAAACTATAGTTATCATACCTGATTTCGGTCTTTCTTCTCCTGCAGCTGGGTTATTCAGAGTGAATCGCAAACTCAACACTCCTTGAAGATCTTCTAAAGGCACCAGAGAACGCAAAATGGCGCGAGCTCTCAATGACTCGTTCTTGCCCTGTGAAAAAGTAATGTTTACTTGACCAGTCCATCAAAATTATTGAATGCATCGAAATTCATGTGACTTCGTTAAGATCCTGTTCACATACGCTTTTTTCACATATTTTTTAAGGAAAGCAGAGCTTCAGTGATGTTTGTTAGCACTCCTTTTGCGAGTCTAGCTCTTTTCAGTTAAGTGCTTGTTTGGCTTGAACAGACGTTCAAAATATGAATTTCGACAATACACTGTTTTGTATTATAGACTGGATTATTTTACTAAAATTAAAGTTACTTAAACTTTACGTACATTGGCTTATATGAACCAACTTCAGTCAATCACTTACCAGAGCAATAACGCTGGCTTCAGGTGCACATCGGCCCAGCAAGTCCACCAGGGTACAGTAGAAGTTGAGTATGGCGGCGCCGGTGTCGATGTAGTCTTCATCGTCGTCCGACTCCGGCAGCGGGTGGCTGAACTGTGGGGGTGAAGGAATCGTCAATCGTCGTATTTTTTTATCACCCCAGATAATTTTATGGATTATTCTACTCATGAAAACAAAACAACTTTTAATTATGGGACCAAAACTGAAATCGCGAAAAGATTTTTGCACTTTTATAAGGGTCATCAACAATAACGCCTAGTTCTAGAAACATAGTTAGAGTGACAGATATGGCCGAGCGTATACTCCCACTTGAGAGTATAATTTTATTATAAGTAGATTATTTTGACAGTGTCAATAATACTAAGGTATTTCAAACTTGGAACGGTTCCTGTCATTTATAATGTAAGATCGTAACATTCGTAACCTTGTTCCTCCGTTTAAAAAAAAAGTCAGTCCGTGCCATGTAAAGTTTTCATTTAATTCGTGAGCCTTCATCTAGTACTATTGTTGATCGAAGGGGTCAGCTGTTTTTTTTTCGTGATTTCAGTATTGGTCCTATAATAAAAAATATGATTGTTTTCATATGTTTTTCATCCCTAAAATTATCCGCGGTGATAAAAAAAATACCGTATAGAGTTTATCACAGATATAGAATTTACTAAATAACGCTAATGCCTGTATTTGGCGTATCCGAACCCCAACCACAGAATAAATAATAGTGCCCCAACCAAGCAAAGGTTGGTCGCCGCTAACTGACAGTCTGTAGTTGCAGCCGTACGGCCGCTAAAACTAAAAGATGCCTCGTTGCGTGATAATTAACTGCAATAGGCCAAAATGGTTTCGGTTTGGATTTCCCGTCACTTAATTTCGGCTGTGACGTCACAGTAGGTGTTATAAAGTCTGCACGCTTGGTTTCAATACAATCGTAATACTTGCGTTATCTACGTAAATCTATATCTGTAGAGTTTATTATTTGTGGGTGAAATCTGGTTAAGCATATTTTATGACCTTCTTTGCAAATAATGTAGGCATAATACCGTAGTTGCATTAAAGTAGGCAGTATTTGATTTTTAACCGACTTCTAAATCAAAAAGGAGGAGGTTCTCTATTCGTCTGTATGTATGTTTTTTTTTTTTTTTGTGTATGTCCACCGATTACTCGAAGACGGCTGAACCGATTGAAATGGTTCAAACGTTATTACATCAGGTTGGTTTCCAAGTTGGTCCCATTTTTTGAAATTTTGAAATCGGTTCAGTAGTTTTCAGGAAATCTTGAAAATACTGGTGTGATCCTCTGTGGCCGGACCACATATCAGTACCCAGATGCTATATAGTGCAATAGCAGCTACCTGTAGTCTACTTTCATAGGAATGTATTAAAATTAAAAGTACCTCAACAGATAATGAAATATTCAGTAGCTTTTGTGGTCCGGCTGCAAAGCAGTGCTCTCTGGCCGGACTACCTCGAATTCAGAAAAGTGTGATGCACTTTCCAAGAAACTAATACCTCAAAAAAAGCTACTTAAAGAGTACCTTCCATACATACAAGTGTGGTACGATAGAAGTCATTGGTTCCGAAGTTACTAGTCGTAGATTGTGGTCCGGCTGGAGAGTATACTCTGCAGCAAGTCATTTTGATAATTTTAAACATCAACTATTCGTGAATCTATTTAAAAATAATCTACCTTTTCTCTACCTCTCGTTGCTACTATTTTTTCTCTCGTGAAGCTATTAATTTGTTTGATTATCGGCAAAATATGTGGCGCGGCTAGGGAGAACTACTTTTGCGCGAATAAAAAGAAATTTGACTTTTTCTTCATAACAACCAATACTGCATAAAAAGAACTTTATAAAAAAACCTTGAATTCATTTAAAATCTTTTGTTTTAAGTACCACTAACGATTTACAGGAGGTTCGCTTGCATTATTAAGGAGAATGGGCAAAAATGTTCGAACACACTTCATGGTGGCGGAGCGCGTAGCCCAAAGGGCTACAATATTTTGTCCAATTTGTCCATTCTCCTGTACAAATTTTATTATTGCTGTGTTAGACATTTTTGCAGCAGTAGTGGCATCTTCCATTATAGGCACTGTGCACAAAATTTAAAAATTTCAATAACAACCATTTCTCGTCAGCAAAATACAACTTTGTTTTTCATAGATTTGTATGAATGACAAAGTTACATTTGCGGTTTTTTAATATGTGTTATATCTCAAAAAGTGCGTAATATATCTCGTTCAAACTAAAAAATAAAGTATATTTTTACGATATTATTTCACTAATTTAATTCAAAAGTTAGAAAGGCGGGGAGAGGAAACCCATTTTACCATTTTGGAAGGCTATATATCAAAAGATTGACTTTGAAAAAAAAATTTGAAAAATTTTTTGTCCTTTTTAACCGACTTCAAATTCAAAAAGGAGGAGGTTCTCTATTCGTCTGTATGTATTTTTTTTATTGTAAAATGCACCGGTATCCAAATTATTAATTATACACTAAACGATCTTTTAATATTCGAAATTGATTTAAGTCCTGATTTAAATAACATTCCAGACACTTTAAATTTACAAAGGAAATTATTTTCGCTGATCTCTGTCGTTGAATATTTACCGAATATTCGCCATTATGTAGCTCATTGCAAACATTTTGATAATACCTGGGAAACTTATGACGATTTAAATTCTAAAGTAACAAGAACCAAAAATGAGCAAATGGTTGTTCATTGTATTTTATATGCAAAATCTACCTTCTTGCCAATTTCCATCTTCATTGGTCCAGTCGTTTTTGAGATTTTGTGATGAGTAAGTTATCACCTTTCGACTTTATATACAGGGTGGAAAAAAAATACCGTGGTTGGAGGAAAATTACCCTTAATATTGATGATGACAAATTTTACTGAAAGGAAACATTCCTTTATTTTCAAAAATTAAAACTGCATTTAAAGAGTTTTGAAAAATCACCTGCTTGAGCCCAGAATCAAACCGGTAAAATGTGAAAAAAACATCCTGTATTTTATGATACCAACCGAAAGAGTCATTCATAACGATCGATTTGTTTTAAACAACATAGTATCTTAAATTAAAGAAAAACCATATTTTTTTTATTGTAAAGCTTACTTACTATGTAAAGAAAAAAGTTTACCTAACTTATAAATTGCTCAAAATGAGACCCATTTTCACGTATACACAGACGTATTTTTTGACTAAATTCGTTACGTGTCGCCTTTTGTAACGAGTTATGGTGAATATTTGGGGTGCGTAATAAATGATATAATTTTATTTCAATAACGTTCATATAACATAATAAACGTTAGTCATAGAAACACTTCAACTAATTTCATTTTACATAATATTATTTAACATAAGTTAGGTTAGCGAAACAAGCGTGCCACGGCAGCGGCCGGTGAAGCGCCAGAAATAGTTATTCGTTGATTATACGAAATGAACGTTATATGAAATGATTTTATGTAATATAATTATTATGTGTTTTAAATATTATACAATGTAAGTGTTATTGTAAATGTTTATTATATGAAACGTTTTTATAACAAATGTTCATTTACGGTTTAAAATTATATATTTTGAATTTATATCATTCGTTGATTATACGAAATGAATGTTATATGAAGTGATTTTATGTAATGTGTTATCATACTTTGTGAATATTATATCATAAATTACACACCCGTATATTTGAAATAATATTTTGAAATTCGGTTTTCAATTCCTCTACTGACCCGTATCTTTATTTTTCTTGGTCTTTCTTTAATTTAAGATACTATGTTGCTTAAAACAAATTGATCCTTAAGAATGACTCTTTCGGTAGGTGTCATAAAATACAGTTTTTTTTCAGATTTCATCGGTTCGATTACCGGCTCAAGCAGGTGATTTTTCAAAAATCTTAAAATACAGTTTTCATTATTTTTGAAAATAAAGGAATGTTTCCTTTCAGTATTTGCCATCATCAATATTAAGGGTAGGTCCTTTTCCTCCAACCACGGTCTTTTTTTTCCACCCTGTATATAAAGTCGAAAGGTGATAACTTACTCATCACAAAATCTCAAAAACTACTGGACCAATGAAGATGGAAATTGGCAAGAAGGTAGATTATGACTAGGAAACATCTGCTAGGATTTTGGAAAACTTTCCCCTGAAGGGGTAAAATGTGGGATTCAAGGTTATATGGAACTTGCTCATTTATGGATTTAGAAGCATTAACATTGGTACGTTGGATACTGGTTACGATTAAAAATGATCTACGTTATCAAAGTTAAAAAAACTCCCCGCTAATGGGGTAAAATAGGAGGATAAAGTTTATATGGAACTTCTTCATTTCTGAACTTAGAAGTATGTAAATTGGTATGTAGGATACTGGTCAGGTTTAAAAATGTTCTGCGTTAGCAAAGTTAAAAAAGTCTCCACTTATGTGTAGAGGGGGGAATATCAAACATACTGGGTTTGGATATTTGTGGCTCAGTCACACAAAACGGCTGACTCGATCGCGATAAATTGCGCTCTGGCCTGGAAAATTTTATACGGTATTTTAACTCGGGGAAAAAGTACGGTTCCCTTGGGATATAGTTTTTTTTCACTTTAATTTGTTTAATGTCTTATGACAGCTCGTTTTCGCGCAAAGCAAAATTTTGTTTCTTAAAAAGAAATAAGGTCTTGATGTTGTGTCAAATTGATTGTGGACAAGCCACAGAACTTAAAATTCGTCACTTATTTATATTTCTTATAAAAATTAATTGCTTTATAAATATAATTTAAGTGGCAACATTGAGATACGTGTATCTTTAATGTCTAGAAAAAATCATATCTGTAAAGCAGTACTGCGTTTTCAGCCTAGACGCGTAAAATGTTCGCCTGAGAAATTCACTCTAATAATGTAATAATCATGTAAAGGACAATGGGTAACAGCGTTCTCAGACACGAAAATAGTTCAAATATTATGGGTTATATCTATATCAGATTTTGTTGCTCTCTTAAAGTAGAGCGGAAGCCTCGGTTTTGGCAACTAGCTCCGATGGGACTCGAACCCACGACCTTTCGCTTTCCGGGCGACTGCTCTAACCACTGAGCTACGGAGTCATTACGAGAAGCGTCGAATTTATCCAATACGTCTTACGCGCTATATAGCCAGCGCTAATTTCATCAATGTGATTTTTTCTAAAATACTTCATTTTCCATTTTTCAATTATAAAAATTGCATTGTTAATGCAAAAAAGTAAAAATTTAAATAACTTGCAATAGTAATTTCATCTTTAGCGATCGTCAAATACCTGGAAAGGTATTTCTTTCGTGTGTGAGGGTAGTAATACCTTCACATTGATGAAATTTGCGCTGGCTATATCCCATAAGTAATGGGAGTATATTTGGTTAAGGAATATATGATTTGTTTTTAGTATTTATTTAGTCTTTATTTACCTGAACATTCACCTATTAATTATTATAAAATAGGTAAGTAATACCTAACAGGTGAACCTATTCTTGCCCATTCTCCTTAATAATGCAAGCGAACCTCCTGTTAATCGTTAGTGGTACTTAAAACAAAAGATTTTAAATGAAGTCAAGGTTTTTTTATAAAGTACTTTTTATGCAGTATTGGTTGGTATGAAGAAAAAGTCAAATTTCTTTTTATTCGCGCAAAAGTAGTTCTCCCTAGCCGCGCCACATATTTTGCCGATAATCAAACAAATTAATAGCTTCACGAGAGAAAAAATAGTAGCAACGAGAGGTAGAGAAAAGGTAGATTATTTTTAAATAGATTCACGAATAGTTGATGTTTAAAATTATCAAAATGACTTGCTGCAGAGTATACTCTCCAGCCGGACCACAATCTACGACTAGTAACTTCGGAACCAATGACTTCTATCGTACCACACTTGTATGTATGGAGGTACTCTTTAAGTAGCTTTTTTTGAGGTATTAGTTTCTTGGAAAGTGCATCACACTTTTCTGAATTCGAGGTAGTCCGGCCAGAGAGCACTGCTTTGCAGCCGGACCACAAAAGCTACTGAATATTTCATTATCTGTTGAGGTACTTTTAATTTTAATACATTCCTATGAAAGTAGACTACAGGTAGCTGCTATTGCACTATATAGCATCTGGGTACTGATATGTGGTCCGGCCACAGAGGATCACACAAAATACTGTCGTTTTCGTTACCACTTTATGTGAATTTAATACATATCTTTAGGCAATAACTCCTTTGTTTATAAACCGATTTAGATGATTCTTGTTTTGTTAAAAAGGGGATACCTCAAGGTATTTTAACCGACTTCGAAAAAGAAGGTTTTGAGTTTGTTCACATACCTATTTACCAGAAAACACGCAAATTGCCTGCACGATGCACTAAAAAGAGTGAAATAAAAATTATTTTTATAAAAAAATAAAACCGCCTTCTAAAAAACCACATCAAAAAAGTAAGAAATAATTCCTCACCAAATAAATAACGTAAGTACTTTGAAGTCGGGCGGGTTTTAACAAAAACAACAAAAAATTGTACATGTTTCACGCCCGACTTCAAAGTACTTACGTTATTTATTTGGTGAGGAATTATTTCTTACTTTTTTGATGTGGTTTTGGTAACAATGGCGGAGTGTTCATGTTTAATTCCTACGGCAATAGTCAAATCTTTCTTGAATTACACTTATCGAGCTGTATACGCGTGTGATTATGCTTCTATCCTTTTCTATGATTGTAGAAAATTTTGTTAGAGCGAGAAACATTGGTAAGTACAGTGACAGGTGGCGGGTGACTCGCACTTCTCACGGATCGGTCTAGACCACTGTACAGTCTCAGTGGAACTTATCTATACAAATAAATAAAATTGGAGTGTCTGTTTGTTATATTAAAATATCTGCTTTTTACTACAAGCATATGATTATTTATACAGTACATATACCAAAATACCATTTTTTTAATTTTGTCTGTCTGTCTGTCCGTCTGTCTGTCTGTTTGTACCGGCTAATCTCTGAAACAGCTGGACCGATTTTGACGGGACTTTCACTGGCAGGTAGCCGATGTAATAAGGAGTAACTTAGGCTACTTTTTATCACGATATTCCCGCGGGAACGAGAACCACGCGGGTGAAACCGCAGGCGGCCGCTAGTCTTTTATAAACACCAAACCAATGTAAATCGGACATTATACGCAAGCTTAAAAAGTTATTAAAAGAGGGGTGATATAAGTTTGGCGTACCTGTTCTGTCTGTGTATCTGCTAGTGTCTTTTATTTATTTATTAATTTTAGGAAGACTATCGACTAAATAATACATTCTAATCTTCGATCAACAATAACACCTAGTTCTAGCGTATACTCCCACTCAAGAGTATAATTATAAGTAGATTATTATGCCAGTGTCAATAATACTAAGGTATTTCAAACACTTGGAACGGTTCATGTCATTTATAATGTAAGATCGTAACATTCGTAACCTTTTTCTCCGTTTAAATAAAAGTCAGTCTGTCCATATAAAGTTTTCATTTAGTTCGTGAGCCTTCATCTAGTAGTACTATTGTTGATCGAAGATTCTAATACATATTTTTTTTTTTATAAAAATAATTTTTATTTCACTCTTTTTAATGCATCGTGCAGGCAATTTACGTTTATTCTGGTAAATAGGTATGTGATCAAACTGAAAACCTCCTTTTTTGAAGTCGGTTAAAATACCTTGAGGTACCCCCTTTTTAACAAAACAAGAATCATCTAAATCGGTTTATAAACAAAGGAGTTATGCCTAAAGACACGTATTAAATTCACATAAAGTGGTAAAGAAACGACAGTATTTTCAAGATTTCCTGAAAACTACTGAACCGATTTCAAAATTTCAAAAAATGGGACCAACTTGGAAACCAACCTGATGTAATAACGTTTGAATCATTTCAATCGGTCCATCCGTATTCGAGTAATCGGTGGACATACACAAAAAAAACATACATACAGACGAATAGGGAACCTCCTCCTTTTTAACCGACTTCTAAATCAAAAAGGAAGAGGTTCTCTATTCGTCTGTATGTATGTTTTTTTTTTTTTTTTTTTGTATGTCCACCGATTACTCGAAGACGGCTGAACCGATTCAAATGGTTCAAACGTTATTACATCAGGCTGGTTTCCAACTTGGTCCCATTTTTTGAAATTTTGAAATCGGTTCAGTAGTTTTCAGGAAATCTTGAAAATACTGTCGTTTTCGTTACCACTTTATGTGAATTTAATACGTATCTTTAGGCATAACTCCTTTGTTTATAAACCGATTTAGATGATTCTTGTTTTGTTAAAAAGGGGATACCTCAAGGTATTTTAACCGACTTCGAAAAAGGGGGTTTTGAGTTTGATCACATACCTATTTACCAGAAAACACGTAAATTGCCTGCACGATGCACTAAAAAGAGTGAAATAAAAATTATTTTTATAAAAAAATAAAACCGCCTTCTAAAAAACCACATCAAAAAAGTAAGAAATAATTCCTCACCAAATAAATAACGTTAGTACTTTGAAGTCGGGCGGGTTTTAACAAAAACAACAAAAAATTGTACATGTTTCACGCCCGACTTCAAAGTACTTACGTTATTTATTTGGTGAGGAATTATTTCTTACTTTTTTGATGTGGTTTTTTAGAAGGCGGTTTTATTTTTTTATAATTGATTTAGAAGTCGGTTAAAAAAATAGCAACAAAGAGTCATTTATAAATCTCTACTAATATAAGTGTGTCTGTCTATCTATGGCATCGTAGCTCCTGAACAATTGGACCTATTTTATGCAGTTTGTTTTGATTGAAAACTGACGAGATCGAGATGGTTCTTAGCTATAATTTGTGATGATCTGTTCAGACATTTTAAAAGGTCATCAGCATCTTTTAGTTAGTTGCAGTAGGGATCTTACACGCATTATGGGTATTAACTTATAAACAACAAACATGTGTAATTTAAAAAGAATGAAATGAAAATAAAATAAAAAAAAGCAACTCCCCCGGTAGGGTAGCCTCAACATATACATACCATTTTAGCACCCCCCTTTTTGTGACTTTATAAGTAAATGAATGTTATGCAGTGTAAGTAGTTATAGGGGACCAAAAAATGCCATTCGATAGCTTAATTGGTTAGAGCATTGGATCGGATTTCAAGTGATGCCGGTTCGAATCCCATCCGTAAATCTGTGTGGTATTTTTCTATAAAAATTTGTCCCACACGTATGTTATGGTTAATATGATAAGCGGGAACTCACACTAACATCTCCCTCCTGCTCCATCTCCCTCAGTTTCCGCCTGTCGGCGATCCTCTCGCTCATCTTGTTGGCGTCCACGATGGCCTTCAATAACCCCTCCCCCTCCCCGCGTAGCGCCGGCCCGAGGCACTCCGGACGGCGGATGAGGAGACGGATCACGAGATTGGCGTTCTCTTCTACGCTCTCACCGTTCACCTGTGGGAAAGAAAGCGGAAATTTAACCCTTTAACTGCTTTCAGGTTTATCCAACAAGCATTTTCGTCTTATGTAAATACTTCTAGTGCTAGCACAACACAGCGCGACTCAAGTGAGAAAGAGTCGCGGGCACTTTCGACCAATCGAACGCTCGTAGATAGAGCGCGCCTTAAGGCGAGACGTGCTGATTGGTTGGAAGTGCCCGCGACTCTTTGTCACTTGAATCGCGCAAAGTTGTGCTAGCCCCGCTGACAGACAGAGAAAAATCTATGGCACAGAAAACCAGTGTTTTTATATTATGTTCCATACTAATATTAAAAACGTGAAAATGATTTTTTGTTTTTCCTTCTTTTACGTCAAAGCGCAGTGTATCAGATCAACGTGATTTTTAGTATAGGGATAATTTGGGAGCTGGAGAGTGACATACATGCTTTTTATCCCGGAAAAATAAGATGGAATATAGTGTAGATTTAGCTATGAGTATTTCCGGACAAAACGTGAGAAATAAAATTTGAATGAAGTCGAGTAGTGGTATTTTTTTTTTCAAACCTTTATTGCTGTTTTCTTTGCAATTTTATATGTGATTTTTTATAGAACACGAATACAGTAAAGGTAAATAATGAATATTTAAGCAGCCTTAACACTCACCCAGACGCAGAACCGCAGGAAGTCGAGATACCTCTCCCCCTCGACGGGGTCCCAGCCCAGGTCGGGGTAGCCCTTCTCCACCAGCTCCGAGTTGCTCTGCAGCCCGCACCGGGACAGGTACACGGCTATCTTCTCGAGGTAGTGCTCTCTGTTCGAAACAAGTAAAGTGTTTAGCGATATTATTGCCGCTAGTACACCGCAACCGCGAAACTATAGCACGGAATAATAATAAAGGTACAGAAGGCTCACTTCCAAAACAGTTACAATAAATTTTCAATCTTTTTTACGCGACAATTAGGTCTAAAATAATTTGCACCCGCACGCCTGCCTAACTGATTTACCGTTCATTACAAGCGAAAATGAACCGTAGCTGTACGTAATACGGTTCTATTACTCGGGACTATTTTGGGTGGTTTTTGTTGCCTCACTAGGGTTACTGAACTGTAATGTAACGTTGAAATTCTGTGTTTCAATTAATGTTTTAAGTAAGTCAAGGGAATAACAACCGTGTCACTAATCACTATACAATGCTAGATGATTAGCACATATGATTTCTAAATACAGAAAGTGGATATTTTGTAATTTATTATGTTAAAAGTGCTATTCGAACGTAATATAATGTAAAATCATGAAATTTTGAAAAGAAATATAAAAATATGAAAGTTTAAATTCGGTTTTAATATTATCAATTCTGCAATGGGTAAAACATGTGTTTTTGTCCTGTGTATCTTCTACGTCGCGTCGCGTGCAGAACTGAGCGCGAGTGACACCCGCGATATTCTCTACTTCGAAGTGGACCTCGCGTAGTCGACTGAATTGCGGAGTGAGCCACGCCTGAATATAGCAGCTGGCGGGCCGCCGCTGAGAGTTGTCGATCACTATTTAAGGCGCTACTCGGAAAAATATGGACTTTTTGATTTAAAACTATAGGACGGTTACAGTTGTTAAAATCTGGTAATAAGATATATATTTCTTCATACCTTTATCTAGAATCGTATAGTTTCAAAAACACGATTTTATGATTTTGCCTCGACACTTTTTATTTTCGAAAAGACCTCTAAAAAATACGAAAAGTGAAGATTATTCTTAAATGGGGTTACTTACACTATTGGAAATTGGTTTAATTAGTAGACACCAATAATATTGAGGATCGTATAGAAGCATTTTTTTTAAATCGCTGTAGTTTTTTAATACGAAGTGATTTTGTGTTTTTTTTGCCTAATCTGCAAAATCGGTCTCGCTCCGGCGCGCGTCGTTTTCTCATTGCTATCTCGCTTCAGCACATTTTTTCCGAGTATCGCCTTAAGATGGTGTGATGAAGGCTAATTGCTACCACGTTAAGATAAAAAAGAACACGGTCTTCTGGTCCATGCGTCAGTCTATTCTATATCTTTGTGTTAAGCATCCAATACCTACTAATTTTTCTCTGACGTCATCTTTTACAGCGTCCGTGTCAGTTGAGGTACCACAAACAAAGAATAAATTTGACTTACACTTCCGAACAGAGCCAGAAGTATACTCGCCCTGGTAACGCTCATCAAACGCTCAATATGTACCACAGATCGCATGTATGTAGCAAGCTACATAGCTGCCGTATTACAAATATTTTGTTCTAATTCTATGTTACAATTTTTTGGAAGCGAGAGACGTAACACCGGACACGTGATTGGCTACTTCAATGACAATAACTTTTTCATCCCATCGATTCGAAAAGCGATGATTGTTTATCTAATAACAGGGTCCAAAACTGTTCATTGTTTACCTGTTATGACAAGAAGGTATAAATGAGATTTGAATTTTGAACGGCTTCATAACAGGGTCCAAAACGATGAGATTTGAATTTAGAACATAATTAAAGAAGCATTGGTTGGAGTGTAGCAAATGGTGTGCAGTACTTTAAAAAAACCAACTGATTTTGTATGGGGCCGGGACTTTTTTCGGGGCCGAGAAATTTTCAAAAACGGAATTTTATAAAATTGTGAATATCTCGTAAACGGTGAGTCGTAGCTAAAATCTAACAAAATTTTCAACTCCCCTACGGTATCCCCGAAAATACTTATAAGGAATCTGATGGACATTTATTTTTTTTATTTAATTTTTTTTTTAATTCCAAAACTCAAATTTTTTTTCTTGCCCGACTAGCGCTATGATGTATCCGAACGACAAAGAAAGGTAGGTAGTTTGAGTTGTCTTTACTGCTTTTCTTTTAGAGGGGGATGAAAAGCAGAGTGTATTACTCGGCCGCAAAATTATTTTCACCTCGGGCGGCGTATATTGAATTCCTCGCTGCGTTCAGGATTCTACTTTAGAATCCCTCGCTGCGCTCGAGATTCTACTCTAGAATCCTTCACTGCGCTCTGGATTCAAAATAGCGCCCTCGCCGTAAATATATTATTTTGCTCCCTTGTAATACAATCTACTATTACGACATATTTCATTAGTCAGCACTGAAACGAAGTTGACAAGCACTATCAGTTATCATTTATCAATGATAAATCATAGATGCTTGGTAAAGATCGGAGTTCCAAGTGCGGTATCTATTGGTGGTTATCTGTGAAATGTACAGCATCGGAATCACAAACAAACAATAACTATGACCCATTTCCGAACTGAACCAGAAGTATATTCGCCCTGGTAACGCTCGTTAAACGCCATGCTACGCGTTGTATATATATACGCTAGCAACGCAAACGCTCAATGTGTACCCACTCTTACTCACCTCAGAGCCAAGGCCAGTTCAGTGTTCTCCATCAAGCTGGAATAAGCCACATCCAGTGGCGTGGACCCTCTCAGCGAAGGCCTGGACAGCAGAATGTTGGAGTTCTCCAGTAGAAAATCGAAGGTCAAACATGGCCTTCTCGTTCAAGCGTCAGTCTATTATATATCTTAGTATTGGAAGCACCCAATATTCCTTTTTTCTCTGTCGTCGTTTTTATAGCTTCGGTAGACGAACCACAAACAAGGAATAACTTTGACGTACATTTCCGAACAGAGCCAGAAGTATACTCGCCTTAGTAACGTTCGTCGAACGCCATGCTGAGCGGTGAATGTAATCTAGCAACGCAAACGCTCAATGTGTACCCACTCTTACTCACCTCAAAGCCAAGGCCAGTTCAGTGTTCTCCATCAAGCTGGAATAAGCCACATCCAGTGGCGTGGACCCTCTCAGCGAAGGCCTGGACAGCAGAATGTTGGAGTTCTCCAGCAGGAAGTCGAAGTGATCGAACATGGCCTTCTGGTTCTGTCGGCCGGTGCGGCAGAAGTAGCAGAGGAATCGGCAGCACGCCACCACCATCTCGTGGGACGTGTCCTGTTGGGAAATGTGGTTGGGAAACGACTATATTTATGAAGTCCCTAAGTCAGTAGCGTCATAGACTCACCATAGAATATTTCCTTTTAGAAATTTAACAGCTATGGTCAAAATTAAACAGCTTCTAACTCGCTTGTTATAAAACAAATTCGAATTATTTTATCACATTTGGAATTCTTAAATGTTATATTTCTTAACTTCATCATTAAATATCCATATTACAACAACAGTGAAATACTCTATTTAATTCAACCCCTTTTATCATTAAGTACTTAAATTTTTATTGTTTTTTATTTATTTTTTTTATTCACAATGCAATTTTTATTAAAAAAAAATTAAAATGAAGTATTTAGAAAAAATCGACCCGTTCACCAGCTCACCGTTTAATTAACTATTTAATTTATTTAAATTTTCACTTTTTTGCATTCACAATGCAATTTTTATCATAGAAAAAATGGAAAATAAAGTATTTAGAAAAAATCGACCCGTCTCACAACCAGCTCCGATGGGACTCGAACCCACGATCTTTCGCTATCCGGGCGACTGCTCTAACCACTGAGCTACGGAGTCGTTAATTTACGTTTTTTTCTAAATACTTAATTTTCAATCCCTTTTATAATTTTCAGTAAAGCCATCGTACCTTGTGATGGTCCTCGCTGGTGGGCGGGCTGGCGGGCGCGGCGTCGGACTGCGCTTGCGCTCGTCTCCCCAGAGTGTTCATCATTACTGCCATTACATTCTCGTGGACGCGAAGTACTCTGTATCGAATACCACGCAAAGCATTATCATTGTGTTGTGGCCAAACCGAAATATCTCTAATCAAATAGCATCGTCATTTTTTGTCATGTTTGTTCACAAACAAACACTTCACTTAAAAAGAAGCTGGCCATTATTTAGGAAAAAGTTGAGATCTTCACTTTTTAACCGTTCTGTCACAGCCATCTCTATCGTCTTCTAGAAGCCATGCGCATAAAGTTGGCAACGTAGTTTTAAGTGAACCGATTTGACACCGTTTGCACCGTTTGACAGGTAAACAGCGAGTAAACCTCGAGTACTGAATCCTATGGAGATGGCATATCGTCTATACATCTATACAAATAAATAAAATTGGAGTGTCTGTTTGTAACATTAAATAACCGCTTTTTCCTACGTGCATATGATTAAATATACGGTACATATACCAAAATGACATGTTTTACAATTTTTGTCTGTCTGTCTGTTTGTTCCGGATAATCTCTGAAACGGCTGGACCGATTTTGACGGACCGATTAATACGACAATTAGAAGTAGTTTAAAATTGAATTCCAAGATTTTCTTACATTGTGAGTTAGTTACACCTCACTTTTTCGTAGGTATGCCACCTCCATAGGATTTAGTACTCAGAGGAGTAAACCGGTTCACAGCAATGTTGCCGTTCCGTATCATAGCATGGGATAGAGACGGCTGTGGTTCTGTACATCAAATCGAAAGTCAAAAATAAAAAAATATAATACTTCCGAGATGTTTCGCGAATGTTGTAATAGTATCTACACACGTTCCAATCTGATAGCCGATTTGGTATGCTCCCAGACCAAATCTGCGCTACACACGTTCCGATTTGGTCTGGGAGCAGACCGAATCGGAGGTCGGATAGGAACGTGTGTAGACACTATAACAGGTGATTCACTTGGAGGTACAGTCGAACCAATTGAAGTGTGATGTGACCCACCATAAGTTGATTTTCTAAAAAAATATTAAAATCACTAAGGTCGAAATTTAAAATAAGTAGTTGAAATTGACAATGATCTTTATAGTTTTTAGAATTTTAAAGAAATTATAAGCAAATTGGGTAATGATTCAATTGGTTCTACTGTACTTTATTTTTTCAAAACAAAAAATAATAAAAAACATTGTTATCGGGTTATTTTTAGGACTATCAAGATACGAGTATTGTTGTGTTGTTTTGTGTTTAACATTATAAAAATGTATTACATCTAATTTTACAATATAAGATTTTGCATGCTATTGTAAATGGCCAGTAAATGGCTGATCGGACTGATCTATATTTAAATGTCATCTACAGTGTGTCTCAAACAAATGCAAATAAATAAATAATCTTATCTCTTTATATTAACTAATTATTAATAAGAATAGCAATGGTTTAATACAGTACCTGATCAAGTCGGGATGCTGGAAGAACGTATGGTTGTTCACGAGTTTCCTATGAGAGAAAGAAACGATAAAATTTTATAGTCACATCGAATTTTATAACATACTGTATATATACAAAACATAATATGCCATACATATTTACTACGCTAAATAAATTACGAACGGCACACAAGAAAAGAAGAGCGGAAAATACTGCGCAGTCCCTAAGCAATTTGTTTTAAATGCAAGATAACTCAAGGTATACAGAGCATAGCCTCTTCCTCATTAGCTCTTCTTCCTCCTGGCTCATCTGTACGGGCAGCAATGCTCTGATCTGGCCGAGTCCTACTCACATCGCTGCTACGTCCAACTTATAAAATACTGTTCAGACCTTAAACAATTTGTTTTAAATGCAAGATAACTCAAGGTATACAGAGCATAGCCTCTTCCTCATAAGCTCTTCTTCCTCCTGGCTCATCTGTACGGGCAGCAATGCTCTGATCTGGCCGAGTCCTACTCACATCGCTGCTACGTCCAACTTATAAAATACTGTTCAGACCTTAAACAATTTGTTTTAAATGCAAGATAACTCAAGGTATACAGAGCATAGCCTCTTCCTCATAAGCTCTTCTTCCTCCTGGCTCATCTGTACGGGCAGCAATGCTCTGATCTGGCCGAGTCCTACTCACATCGCTGCTACGTCCAACTTATAAAATACTGTTCAGACCTTAAACAATTTGTTTTAAATGCAAGATAACTCAAGGTATACCAACCAGAGCCTCTTCCTCATGAGCTCTTCTTCCTCCTGGCTCATCTGTACGGGCAGCAATGCTCTGATCTGGCTGAGTCCCACCCACATCTCTGCTACATCCAACTTGGTCTTCGCATTGATGACGTAGGTCTTCTCGAGGGCTCTGATCAACTCGCCTACTGCATCGTACTGACGGACTAGCAAGCTAAAATAAAAAAAATGAAAATAGTTCATTGGCCTATCTTACTTTATCTTATGTAGTGAGATATAATGCTACGGTGTAGATGACTACGATGTAGAATGCTACGGTGTAGATGACTACGATGTAGAATGCTACGGTGTAGATGACTACGATGTAGAATGCTACGGTGTAGATGACTACGATGTAGAATGCTACGGTGTAGATGACTACGATGTACAATGCTACGGTGTAGATGACTACGATGTAGAATGCTACGGTGTAGATGACTACGATGTAGAATGCTACGGTGTAGATGACTACGATGTAGAATGCTACGGTGTAGATGACTACGATGTAGAATGCTACAGTGTAGATGACTTCGACTTAGAATGCTACGGTGTACCGTAGCTTGGTTCACATTTCATATTTTTTATGCTTATACAGGATAATTTTTTTATCAGTGCACAAATTTTTAGGGTCGACTCAGAATCGGTAAGTGAACAACTTTCTCCTAGAAACATAGGTCGAAATATGACAAAAATTTTTTGACCTTTCATACAAATCGAACTGATCACGTGATCAAATTAGTATGGGAAGTCCAAAAATTTTTGTCGTATTTCGACCCATGTTTCTAGGAGAAAGTTGTTCACTTATCGATTCTGAGGCGATCCTAAAAATTTGTGCACTGATAAAAAAATTATCCTGTATAGGTTGCTATTTTAAATCATACTTAAATACTCAATTTCATACATTAGACTTTGAAATAGTAGTCTTTTTAATATAAATAAACGTGTATTACACCTGTTTAGAATTATTAAGTTTTTGGGCTCTCTGTAACATTTACTTTGCCTGCCTTTATTGTAGTGGCAATATTACTTCCGTTCACTCCTTCTGTTGTTTTATGTCGAGCATGACAGCCGGTATGGTTTTGTGTTTTGCGGATGCAAATAAAGTGAAATAATGTGCAATAAGAGCTATCGTTTGATTTAGTAGACAACATCAATCACACTTGAAAAACAATAAAATAAACAAGGAATAAACTGATGGAGACGGAAACGCGGCAAATTCGATACAAATTTGACAAAGTCCGACTAATGAAACACGAATACGAACGAATCGTTCACGACGGTAGTTCGTACATTAACAATATTCCCGTTAAAGCTAGCGCTAGATACAACTTCAAACATTTGAACACAGCTTCGAAGTTGTGTTTTTTATCTTCGTCAAATGTGTTCCAAATTGTATTGGCTTTAAATCAAATATCAAAATGACACGAACTACACACTCGAAACTGTGTAGAACTTTTACCGAATTTTGACCGAATTTTTAACCGACATTTTTGATTCCGGTGTCTCAGAGGCCAGCATTGTCTTGATACTGCCAAGTACATAATTGTAAAACAATAAGGGCCCGGTCACAACCAAGCCGCGGCGGCAGTGGCGAGCCGTTTGCGCATTCATTGCGCGCTCTCGACAGACGTCTAATCAAATAAGTAATTTTGACGCACCAACTGTAACGTAACGTAACTTATAATGATCCCATCTATCCTATTTTCAGATTTTACAATAATGTCAGTAAATACCTGCTATGAAATTGCGTAAAGTTAATCGTATTCATTTGACAGTTCATATCGTATCATAATAAATGTCATTCCATACAAATTGCAGCCGATTGAATACGATATGAACTGTCAAATGAATACGATTACCTTACGCAATTGCCCCCCTGGACCTGTTCTATCAACCATTGTCTACTTACTTGCGCATATGTAACATTATGAGTGATTGTTGTTTTGACTGTATTTTGATTTAACTTAAGCTCTATTTATTGAATATTTGCAGTTTGTTTATTTGTATTTAAATTTATTTCTTTTTTGTATGTTTTGGTTTGCATTTTGTAGCTGTGCCTTTTAAATAAAAAATACAATAAATAAACTGATATACAAATCGCTCGCCGCCGTCGGTCGCTCAGGCGCTGTTTCGCCGTAAAAATAAAGTAAATCTGACGTAATAAGTTCCCGTAATACCTGAACATTTCTCTGACGAGTTTGGGCGTTTCAATCTGCGACTCCTCGGCCCAGCTGACGATGGTCTGGATCAGGACTTTACGGAACTTCTCTTCTGGAGTCTTTTTCGCCAGTTCTTCAATAGCCTAGGGTCATTAAACACATATTTTACTTTGCAATATAATAAACCGACCGAATCAAAATTAGTAAATTTACCGACTAAAATACTAGGTTTGGTTGCGGAAAAAATAGGTTTAGGTTAGGTTACATTGGCGACTAAATCGCTCACCTAGTATTTTTGTCGGTAAAACAGTATTTTAGTCGATTGGTTAATTACTACCCTTTTACTTTATGCCAATTCATAATAAGTTTTTAGTAAAAATATCATTTTTAGGACAAGCTGTTTTGCTGACTGTACTTTAATATTGTATTGTCATCTAAACTAAACCGGTATACAAAATTTCAGTGCAATAGGACACTGGGAAGTGGGTCATATGGACCAGTCATACATACACTGCAAGTCAAATAAAAGCTTGTAAAAAATTAACTGTCGCTTTCAGAGCCTTCAATTTAGTTTTAAAGTGCGCGCTAATCAGGTGAGGGGATACTAATCTTTACCATATCCTTAAAACAGAAAGATGTACTAGAACTAGCGCTAAAAACGCCCCCAGTCACGCGTAGACTTATCTGTCACACATTCTAATTACTAATAAGTAGGTTCAGTAGTTTTTGAGTTTATTAATTCCAATAAAAAAAAGTTTGTCAATATAATTACCTTGGGTTCTTCCTCCAACTCTTTGACTGTGTTGATGATGTTGTACAGTTTGCCAATCGCGCCCGGTCTCGTTTCCGGTTCATTAAGCTCCTACGATAAAAGAACTTTTGATAAACAAGCACATTTAAAAAACCAGTAGTAAAATGAAAAAAAAAGAATTGAAAAAAAAATAGATATGAAAACATATTACCTATATAATAGGGAATTTTAACTGTTGTTCAAAGGTAGACATTAAAAACTAACATTTAAGAGTACTAAATGTTAAAAAATGATGTTTTGAGCTACTACTTTCAACCGCCTCTGTGGTCTACCAGCTTCGATCATATAAACCCTAGATACAGCGTTAGCGCACAGAAAGTGAAGCCGCCAACGAATGCCCAATTCGAAATTGGGCATTAGACCGCCTCAGTAGTCATTTGACCGCCCGGCGAAACGATAGATGCCTAAATGTGCTGAGAAGATTCGCAAAAACAATTCGAAACAAGGAAAAAAAGTGATGTAATATAATATTTTTAGTCAGTATTGAACGTAAGTATAATTGCACAATTAATTTAAAATCAAACATGTACTGAAACTATCATAATTTCATTTTTTATACTAAAATATTGCAATATTCCTTGCCGCGCAACCGTTTCTTCTATTTGCGTTAGTAAGACAGAGATGCAGACATGACGAAATACGATTCGCTGTTCTAGCGTCGGCCGACCATCTGAGCTTTCCATGTAATAAGATCGTAAGTACTACCATGCCGACCGAATTTAAATCCAATTACTGTTGCTTTTAGGGTCGAATATCAAATGTGGTGACGGCAGTATTCCGGAATCGAAATATCTATAAGTATAACTACTAATGACAGCGCTGCTGGAATCACTTTATCAAGCGCATTTAGTATGGAATCGTGTATCTAGGGTTTATATGATCGAAGTCTACCAGTATCAGGCCAAGAGGTCCCGGATTCGATTCCTAGTGGTGGTAGATATTGTATTCGGTTTGGTTAGTGGTAGGACTTGTTAGAAGTCCACCTGTCTAGCTACTACCATCTTATCCAAGTATGACACCATAACAACGATGTTTTCAGCATTGAGATAAGATATCCAGTTCCTCAGACTTGAGGATTCCGGGAGTAGTGCGCTTCCATCTTCAGCCTTATCACCACTTCACGTCAGATGAGATGGAGACTAAGTGCTACACCGTTCCGTTTATGGATAAAAAACTCTCAAAGTATTTCTTGTGCCCTGCTATAAGTATTTTTGAAGTGAAAACTTCTTTAGCGGCGTTGTGCACTTCTTGTGATGGGTAAAAAATGTTAATCTCGCGTCAGGCAGGTCACATGACCGTCAGATCGAAAATTCGTAAGACGGACACGTGACCTGATCGAAAAACTGTTACAATGTCATTAGAATACTAAGGCAAATTTCGCCATCGTTTCCAAAGTTCGTAAAAGCTCAGGTTATAAAACGGGCGGCATTGAAGCCAGAAGACCTCGGTTCAAATCCAATTCGTATTTTTTTCTTTTTTTTTGTCAAATTCCTTTTTTTGTGAAAAAATCTAGGGAGCCCTTTATCAACGCATCTAATTGGCTATTTGACTGTTGTTGAAATGTAGATAATTAATTATGACATTTAGAAATATAACATTATTGAATAGCAAATGTGAAAAAAGAAATTCAATCTGTATTATAACAAGCGAATTATGAGCTACTTAATTGTGACTCTAGCTATCTCTTTCTAAAATGAAATTTTCTATGGCGAGAGTATGGCGCTATAGAAATGTGACGTCATATTTCGATAGTGCTCTCTTTGTCTAATTAGAAAGATTGGTGCTCTACACCGTTGAAAGTATGCAAGATATTTGAAAATAAATACCTATGTTGTGTTGCTACTAATTCAATAAACATTTTAAGTCAATATTTTTTTTTTGTCAAGTACCCAACTCATCTCTAAGGCCCGATTTCACCAATGATATTTAAACGCGATTAACGCTAAACGTGTTTAAAACGTATTTCTGTCCCGGTCACATTCAAACAGATGACAGAGGCAGAACTATGTATTAAACACGTTTAGCGTTAATCACGTTTAAATATCAGTGAAGAAAGTCGCCCTAAGTATATTTTCTAAAAATCAACGGGTTCAAAAATAAAAGAATATCAAAAATGCACATAATATCTAAGTTTTCACTTCTGCCTGCACTCCCGGAGTGTTGTTATAACCCGTTGTTATTTTTTATCTCGTTTACCCAGCAAGTGTAAGAGTATAACATACCGAAGGGTCCGGCTCCGCCAGCGCGTTCAGAGACACGTGCACCATCAGATGCTCGTGGAAGTCGTTCATGCGCGCGATCAGATCTTCGCCGCAGGGACAGTTCTCTTTGTCTTCCTCCTCCAGGTGCTTGAAACCTGAATGGGTGGGGAAAGGATTCATGTTCATTAAAAGTGGTATTGTGGGAGAAAATTTATAATCTATACTATACATCTATATATATAAAAATGAATCCCTATTTCCCTTGGTCACGACATCACGCGTGAACGGCTGGACAGATTTGGCTAATTTTGGTCTTGAAATGTTCGTGGAAGTCCAAGGAAGGATATAGGGGTAGGGTAGGGGTAGGGTAGGGGTAGGGTAGGGGTAGGGTAGGGTGGAGTAGAGGGTAGGGCCACGGGAACGAAGTCGCGCTGGGTCAGCTAGTATATAATATAACTACAGCCGGCCTAGCATGAGCGGCTTATAACGAGCGATATGATATGGTACGGCAAGTTATCTTGCTTACCCCACTAAGGTGTAAGCAAGACGGCATGCCGTACCATATCATATCGCGCGTTATAAGCCGCTCATGCTAGGCCGGCATGACCAATTTCATCTCCGGTGTTTGCGGGATATCATGGACATCCACTGGACGGACCGCGTCAGAAATACTCTTTGGCGTGCTAACATCTGCGGAATATAATCATATCTGATGCGGCGTCTTTACGGTGGTATGGTCATGTGCTTCGTATGCCAGAAGAGCGACTACCAAAGCGCATCTTTTACAGTGAGCTGCAGGAAGGCAAGCGCAAGCAAGGCGGACAGCTCCTGCGTTACAAAGACGTGCTCAAAAGGCACATGAAGAGCTGCAATATTGATCCCTTAACGTGGGAGTCAGTAGCTGCAAACCGTCCGGAATGGAGTCTCCTAATGCAAAAAACCGAACCATTTGAAACTTTACGCAGAGACGAAATTGACGCTAAGAGAGATGCGTTAAATGCTAAAACACCAGCGGCTTTAAATTACCATTTAAGTGACGGCGTACTCACTTGCCCAAAATGCTTTAGAACGTTCAAAGCCAAAATTGGCTACAACAGTCACATGCGAGCACACCATCGCGCGGGGCAAGTAGACGCCACTAGCTGAGCCTGCCCAGCAGTCGCTGTAGCCGAAATCGGCTTAGAATCTATTATTATTATAATATAATAATAATATTATAAAGAGGAAAGATTTGATTGTTTGTTTCTTTTGCATCGAATAGGCTCCGAAGCTTCTGGACCGATTAAAAATTTATTTGACCATTAGAAAGCTACATTCTTCCCGAGTGACATAGGCTATATTTTATCCCGATATTCCCACGGGAACGGGTACCACGCGGGTGAAACTGCGAAGATCCGCTAGTTTTGATATAATTTCAGAATATTTCAACCCATTGAAAAGCTGTCCCCACAAGATTTAAAGGAATTTAGCCAAAATCCTTACACGGGAAATGGACCACATTTTTGTTTAAGTTTATGTTTGAAAGCCTTTGAACATGAAAATAGACCAGAAAAAATATTTTTTCTCTACTCAAATCAATAGTCCAAAATTTATCATTAAAAATACTATTATTATTATCAGTAGTAGTAGCTTAACGCGTACCACAAGGCACAATATTAGGTCCAATTCTATTTATCAATGCATACTTTAGATAGACTTCAAATTATGTATAAACTATAAATGGTTATAGGCATATTACTGGAAAGCTGTTAAAAATCTTACTTAGAATAGCGTTCATCTGTTCCCTTGGTGGACAACGGAATTCTCTGGTCTTCTTAGCAGCCACTGCGCTCGGCAAATCTGACTGCTTGATCTCAATATAACGCCTGTTGAATAAGAGTATTATTATATTTGAGAACCACTATTTGCGTTGCAAATCAGTTGAATTTGTTTAATTAATTATTAACCGAATGTTCAAGATTTCTGGTTTATTGGGTAAAAATTAAGGGTAAAACACCTGATCCGATAATGACACGATGAGTAGGTTTATTACAATTTCCAAAAATATTATATACTACACATTTATTGAGTTTGTTGCGCAAGACATTTCAATTAGTGTGTCGATATTGATGACTCAAGAAACTATAAAACCAGACCAAATGTACATATTTCACTATCTAACCTTATTCTAGTCACAAGGCAACACTAACCTCAGCTGATCATTCTGTAGATCTCCCACAAAGTCGTGAGCAAACGCAATAATGCTCTCCACTCTGTGCCGCAGCTGGATATCGTTGAGATGCTGCAGTAAGTAGCACATCTGGAGCTTTGCTCCTTTAGCCATCTTCATTCAATCACTATTCTACTCTCATCATCAGCCGTACGAAGCTCACTGCTGAGCATATTCCTTCCCCAAGAAATTGCACAAAGATTGGTCTGGCACCGTCCACGTCCAGATCGTCCGCAAGCAGAACTCAACTGCAACCAGTTCGTCTGTTCTTCGTGTCCTTGCTTACCCATGGAACGTTATTTAGAGGTCGTATTATACTCTATTCACTGGCATTTTTACCAAACAAAACTTACCTCAGCTGATCATTCTGCAAATCTCCCACAAAGTCGTGAGCAAACGCAATAATGCTCTCCACTCTGTGCCGCAGCTGGATATCGTTGAGATGCTGCAGTAAGTAGCACATCTGCAGCTTGGCTCCTTCAGCCATCTTCATGTGGAGGAGGCCTTTGCGGTGCTCGTCTTTGCCCTCTGGCAAGAAGAAAACATTTGATTATCCATACTAATACTAATACTCTAGTTCTCTGTCGGATTACCTGGTTCCGGATTGGATCCTTTAAAGAAACTCCGAGCATAGCCCTTTCGATAGCTCGTTGAGCGACTTTGAATTTGTGACCAACCCTGACGTGAGCCAGCCTACTGTTGGATTCCCTACCCCAAATGAGATGTGTTATGATAATGCTACTATTGGTAGAAGAGGTAACACTTACCTTTATCAAATGTTGGATCCCAGGTTTCAGGGTTGGTCATGATGAGCAGTTTCTCCACATCTTCATCTCGCATCATGCCAACTAGCAACAGGCGGTCTACCAATTTGATGAGAGGTCTGAAAGAAATTAAGATTTTAAGGAGCAATCTAGATTGCTAAGAAAAGATATTCAGCCTGGTGACACCCGTTTCTATGAAATGCTTAGGTAGAGTCTAAATCGCACAAAATATCAATAGAGTATTAACCGAATCTGTGAGGTAGCGGTAGACACTACCTGTATCAGACCCAGATATTCCTGGTTTAGTGGGGGTGCATATTGTATTCGGTTTGGTTGGTCGTAGGGCTTGTTTTCAAGTTTGCTTGGCTACCATCATATTTAAGTCTGCCGCCTTAATTACATTGTTTTCAGTATTATTGTATTCCGGCAGTTAGAGATAAGATAGCTCAGTGGTTGAGGATTCCGGGAGTAGCGCGCTTCCACCATCAGCCTTATCATCACTTAATATCAGGTGTGTTAAAGACTAAGCGATACCCTGCTGTAAATAATATAACCAAAATCCCAGTACTAACAGGAACAGCAAGCCGACGAAACTTCGTTAGGAATACCCGTCCCTCTTACTCTCTGGGCTTGACAGAATCGAGTGAACGCGGCGGGGCTAACGACGTTACCTTGTAAGTCTTTGAATTGGGTATTTGACTGTTGTTGAAATGTAGATATTTAATAAAACTATGACATTCAGAAATATAACATTGTTGAATAACAAATGTGAAAAAATAAATTCAATCTGTATGGCACTATAGAAATGTGACGTCACATTTCTATAATTCATAATTCAAATCGTTTATTCAATTTCGTCAATGAAGCTACGCCATCGGTTCGCAAATCCTACGGCAGGAGACCTTGTAGCGAGAAGAACCGGCAAGAAACTCGCCAAGGGCTATTTCTTTCTCCATGTTTTAACTTATACAGAGTCGTCAAATTTGAAAAATGACCTTCACATAATAGTAAGGTTACTTTCCATCACAATACAGAATACCGCTTAAATAAAGTACAATTTTGCTTATAACCTAAAACAGTAAACAATTTTAAACCAAACAAGGAATCAAATAGTTTAACGAACACACTAATCTTAATCTTATTCACATTATATTATAGGATTAATAAAAAGGAAACTGCAAGCTGCGCCGCATATTCAAATCTATAAGTATTAATAAATAAAAGGAATTTCGCTATCCGAGCGGCTGCTCTAACCACTGAGCTACGAAGTCGTTTTAAATTTTTCAATAATAAAAATTGCTGCATAAAAGTAAAAACTTAAATAAAATGGAAACAAGTTCAACTATTTATAAATAATCTTTACTTTCTATTTTGTATTACAAATCCACAAAACTTGTTGTCGATTCTTGTTGAACTTTTTTGTTAAACTTTTTTCCATTTGCCAACCCTGAATACTCTGATATTGCTCTAACACTTTTTGGTGTAGTACTCACAGGAACAGATTCTCGTTGCTGCCCCCCACCGGGTCCCGGTTGTGGACCTGGTTGGTCTCCACGGCCTCGGCCAGCGCCTGCATCACGAACTCCCGGACCACCTCCAGGGGGAAGTAGGGCGAGTACAGGTTGCTGATCTCTGTTATGCTTTCACTGCGAAAGAGATGAATAATCTATTGTTATACTCGAAGATTAAAAAGTATTGGTCAATTAAAATGGTTAATTTATTCATCTTAAGATCTTAACTTTCGACCAACAATAGTACTATCTAGTACTACTACTAGATAGTACTATTGTTGGTCTTTGTGTTGCGTTCTTTCTTTCTTTTTTTTGTATGTTAATTTGCTTGTGTTTATGTGTGTGGCAACAATAAACGTTTATCTTATCTTATCTTATCTTATCTAGTACTCGTGAGCCTTTAGCTGGAGGCGCACGAACTGAATCAAAACTTTTTTATGGCTCAGAAAAAAGGTTAATAATGTACGCTCTTATGTCATAATCATAAGTGACAGGAACTACTTATAAATATACACTCAAGTCATCAAGTGCCTCAGTGGGCGCATATTTTCTAAGCCGTGTTTGTCACTCCAACTATGTATTTAGACCTAGCTGTTATTGTTGATCAAAGATCTTAACTTAAAAATATACTCCGCGTTCACTTCATCATTGCCGCTACGTCGCGGCCCGCTTCGTCATACCGCACCCCCTGCGTCGCCCGTTTTAATTATTGCACGGGCCACGCAGGGGGTGCGGTATGACGAAGCGGGCCGCGACGTAGCGGCAATGATGAAGTGAACACGGAGTAGTAAGAACGGCGCATAAACATGAGTAATAAAGTTAAATAACTGTTATTTTTATGGAAATAGGGTATTAAAATACATGATGTTCCTATTATAACAACCCGTTACAGTCGAATTGTGTATTTATGGGTTGGTTGTTGAAGTGTTTTATGGTATTAAGAATGTGGGAAATTATATTTTTAAACGTAGTAGTAGTTGTTGTTTCTTTTGTTATTATTTCTTGGAGTTGATACGGGTTGATGTTATAGATCCTGCAAGCGATTTCATGTTATATTGCTTGCAGGGGCCATAACGGCGAACGCTCCGATAATCGGAAATCTGCCGGGCTTCAAATTAAAACAGATAAATCGAGCCCCAATCAGGTCAAAATGGCAAACAACGATCCCAGAAACATCGATATCTTCCAAATAACTTCGGCAAATAGTGCAATAAGAAATTAGGTACTTCGTAATTTATGTTTGAAGTTGAAGCCCAACATCGTTCCGATTATCGGAAAGTTCGCCCCAGGTTTGGTCGGGGTTCGGACACGCGAAGTACATGCATTTGCGTAATCTATGGTACTCACGCTATGTCCGTCATCTTCATCTGCGGCCGCACGCTCTCCGTCTGCAGCGAGCGCAGGCTGTGCCCCATCTCGGGGTCATCGTATAGAGACTTCAGCTCGGGCCCGAGAGGGATCACGAACTCGTTATACAGTGGTGGTCACATAATTAAAGACACCAGTCGATTTTCATACAAACGAGGTAACTTTGAAGCCTTGGTTACCTGCCAGGGATTGACCTAGCTGTGATTTGATGATGGCCATCTAGGGAGTGAATGGAGGAGATTCAGATCGCTATACACACCCAACTGATCTGATCAGCGTTCTAAGAGATATAAGAATCAGAGTTTTCAGTTTCTGGATTTCCATACAATTTTATGCTAATTTTGCGGATTTTTTAAACATAATATCCTTATATCTTTTAGAATGCTGATCAGATCAGTTGGGTGTGTACAGCTGTGATGGCATTCGTATTATTAGCAGATGTGCGGGCCGGGCTCGTAAAACAAAACTAGGAATAAAAAAAAATAATTCAAAAAAATGTTTCGAATATTTCTTCTAATAGATTAAGAGTGACAAGTTTTATTAGCGCACGGCGGGGACTAAGACAAATGAAGTCTTGGGTAGGCCGTAAATTATGCTCAACTGTCAGACAAACTATTCAAACTGGTGAATGATGGACAATTTTAGTTTAAATGCACAGATTTCTAAGAGTTTGGTAGATATTAAATGTGTTGCAGATGGGTGAAGTAGACGAAGGAAGGAAAAGACTTGAGTTCTCTGAATTGTTAGGACGGATCGTGAGAAGTTGTGCGTAGGCGTCACCATGGAGATTGCAAGCATCAAGCTGACCAATGAGGGATCGAGATGGGCGTAGAGCGGGAGGAGATAACTTCAGTAGAGATGGAAGATAGAAAACGGGGATGCAACTGGCATTGGGGAGACGCTTTTTGATTTTTTAGGACAGTGATAGATTGGGAGTTTCGTGACTCCATTGTAACTAACTGTGTGAGAAATAAAGATTAAAGAGTTAACTATTAATTAAATACTAACTTTGTTAAGTAAATTGTAGATTTGAATATTAAAACAAGTGTAACTATTTTACAAAGTGAATTTAAACAACGTCGAGAGGGGTATGTAATTGTGTACATTGTGGCTTATTCCGTGTGTCAATAAAGGTACAATCTCTAGAATAACGAGCGGTATATCACATACAACGTAGAAATGTATCAATACGAAGAACAACACCATTCTGGGGGTTTCGCTTTAATAACCGAATGGAACCCGATAGAACATCTCATTTTTGTGTTGGCTTTAATATGCGCAATAGTTGTGTTAGGGTGTTGTGGATATAAGATATTCAGTTATTGCAATCGTCGAATATTAAATAGACGGAGGTATTTGCAAGATGGTCTACCGAATGAGATAGAAATGCAAAGAGCCGGGTTAGACCTCAATCGAGGCTGAATTGGATTGCGTCTTTTCTCGATGCATAGTTAATCTCAGAGATAGGGATGGTTAACGTGAAAGTATTAATTAAAGCTCTAGAGACTGTAACTTTATGTAGCCTGGTGGAATACGAAACACTAATATCTACCATGAATGTTAATAACCAAGTCTAAATTAGACTAATATGTGAAATAGTTTTCCTTTCCATTTTTCAATCAATGGAACAGGTTTGTTCTATAAATGTGTTCGTATCTCACTTTAGACTTAAGTTGTAAAATAACTATTGAAACTTTAGTGTGTGTTTAATTAAATTTGAGTGTGAATCTAGATGACCTTAGAGAGTTTTTTCTTTGGATTTTCGCTTTCTCTCTATGTAGTATGGTCTTAAGATAGGAGCTGAAAATCTAGCTGTCATTATATAGCAACCTATAGGTGACAGCTTAAATAATCAAACCAGTTTCTTCTTGCTATTTCGAAGATAAACAAAACACATTTAAGTTAAATAAATAATATTTTTTTTCCATAATTATATGTTTTACTGCTTAGATATAAGATTCCTAAGAGGAAGCACAGTGTGAGGCATAGTCAAATCCGTGTTAAATACTAAGAAATACTTAGGAGAACCATTGAGCTAGTTTGTTTGACTTCGCTTAACACCTTGCGTTCTCACATGTACACCTTTCAGTTGAATCACGATTTCTATGAGCTAAATTCGTTAGATTTCAGTCTAGGTCTAGGTAGATTTCTATACATATACCTAAATAAATAAACATGGGATAGTAGGGAGTGATTAAAGACTTTAAGGGAGAGACTACATTCAAACCGTTGAGGTTACCTGTGTATAGGTAGTTTATTTAAACGTGTTAGTAAAGGGGTCTAGCTGCTGAATTTGGACGAGAGAGACAACAGGAGCAGAGCAGAAGGAAGTATAATGTATTAGTGTTGAATAGGTATAATGTGTAAGTTCATTTTGCCTCTACACAGGACATAGACGCTGTTAGGTGCACTTATAGACTTGTATTTAGGATAGGAAATAGAGATAGGTATACTAGGTGATCTGTGATGAAATAGGACTTGCACAGGGTGTTTAAATCCTGGGGTGTTTGACCGCTTGAGGCTGCGAGCTAGTCATTCCACCCACTGACTTTAATCGAATGAGGGCCCTTGACTATAAGAGATTATTCTCTTAGACTACTGAACGGGATGCTCTGGCCGGCACTCGCGAGCTCAGCCTTATTGAGCCTAAAGGCTATCTGCGTGTGGGTTTCAGTGAACGGGTAGCAGCATTTCTGGGTCGTCGTCACACTTGCACTTCCATAGCGTTCAGCCATCGCCCGATTTGGCCAAATCGAACTTTCTCAATTAATACAAATATGAATAAATAAAGTATACCATGGTATTATGGGGAAGGTGTCTAGCGAACACCTTATAAAATAAAGTAAATGAATGTCCACATCCTGGAGATGTCTGACATACGCTTCGCAGCGTAACAAAGATGGCTGACGTTCCCCAAATAATAAACCTCAGAAGGGTTTTTCCTAGAAGGTTTTGTAGGCGCTACTAAACGACCAGAGTGTAATCCACTACGTGAGCAGACATCTATTGGTTATAGCTTAGGAATTAGAGTAGAAGAGAGGCGAAGGTCGCGATCAGATTAAAACAATTTGCATTTTAATATTAACAAGCTTCGCAATGTTATTTAAAACCATAGGCCTGCGGAATGATGGATTTATCTCGATGAGCTTCCGTTCTATTCACACGCAGCTACTAAATAGTACAAACATAAACACGATTCGCAGATCACTTAGATGCCAGTAACATCGACTTTCACCAAGACCACCAAATACATAGAAAAACATTATAACTAGACGATCACATATACAAATCAGGGTTAGAGCCACTACACAGCGATCTGAATCTCCTCCATTCACTCACTAGATTGCCATCATCTGATCACAGCTGGGTCAATCCCTGGCGGAGAAACAAGGCCAACTCGTTTGTATGAAAATCGACTGGTGTCTCTTTAGTTATGTGAACGCCACTATCTATGGTACTCACGCTATGTCCGTCATCTTCATCTGCGGGCGCACGCTCTCCGTCTGCAGCGAGCGCAGGCTGTGCCCCATTTCAGGGTCATCGTATAGAGACTTCAGCTCGGGCCCGAGAGGGATCACGAATTCGTTTTTGCACACCTCCCTAACAACAAGAATAAATCGCCGTAATGAATAAGCTCAATTTTTAACAAAAACAATTACAATCGCTTATAGCGTAAATACACGGTTCACTTTTGCCTTTTAATTTGGATGAAGCAACCAAATTGCACTATATAAAAGTAAATGAAAATCATTCAATGTCAAAGTGCGCCTGTATTTCTGCGCCTTTCAACCAAAGTGAATCAATTTGGTTGAACCGTGTAATATTAGCATTACAGAAATGACAATTGTCTTACATAATAATAGAGTTTTGAAAAAATTGATATATTAGGTAGATAGGTATTTGTTGCATTCACCGAAGATAAAAGAAATTATAAAGAATTTCAGGCTTGCCTTTGTCAAAAGCTGTTGGAACTCTTCTAGCCACTTAAAGCTAAAAGTTCTAGCTTTATATAAGTGGGTAAAATTAAAAAAATGCTAAAGTTAAGAAAAAACTGCTCGTCTCAAACGGATTCTGCCAGCTCTCTGCGGTCTGAGTACTTGGGAGATAGATATAACTCCTGATTTTTCTGGGTCTGTGGATTGTCAAAAACTCCCTTTTTTTTGTTCTCAAAAAATCATCAATGCCAATACTCACATGGTAGTGGCGTGTGATTCCAGATGCAATGCTATAAGCAGATCGTAGAAGCCCTGACGTAGCGGGCCCGACATATACTGCGACTGGATGGCATACAACAGCTGCTTCTGGTCTACGTGCTGGCACAACGCGTGTGCCGCCCTGTAAACAATAGGCATGATGACTGATTTTGAAAAAGTACTCCAAAATGTTTGTACACGTCTATTTTATACGAAAAATCATATTTTTGTTTAAATTAAAGGTTTTGAAGTAAAAATTGACAATAATAAAGTACCTACAGTTTGAATTTCCCACCAAAACGCTAAAAGTGTCATGGCGTCTGCCTGTGACGTCACCCTTTCGTCAATAAATAGGTAGGTAAATATTTATAGTGACTTTTGTGCTAAGATAGATTGTTTGATTTGTTGATTCGTTTACAATATTTTGTGCATTGGCAGCACTGGCAATATTTACGCGTGACGTCACGCTCTTCTGATTGGTGTTTTATCTTACATGGCGGATTGTTGGAATATACATTTTTATTTTTACAAAAATAACAATGAACTCGCATGTAATCTAAAAACGAGTGCTTATATAAAAATCAGTATATCCTGTTAAATTACATCAAATCGTTATTTCGGTTATCCGTAATGTATGTCATCATGCCTATTAATAAAGGTAGATCAAGTATACTTGTTCGGTACAATACCTAACATAGTTTTTGTCACCAGACGTCGCCACGTGACCTAAACTAGGTCATTGATCATTGCAATTATATTAATTACGGAAATCCATAAATCGGGGCGTTCTTAAATCATCTACATTCACCATCATTTTAACATTATCCTAACATATAAGAACGTTTGTAAACATTTAATAAATCCATAGTCTTCCTAAACAATCGTTATCATTTAACATTCCACTAAGCTCAGGCACCTACCAATACTGAATAATCTTTTAGCAATAAGACAAGCATGGGTAAACACACTCTCCACCTACAAGGCTGCACCATTTTTGTGTTTTTGCGACGGCCACGGCACTAAAAGAATAATAAATCTAAGACAGAAATAACTAAAATGTACTTCAGCCATACACCAATACTTTGTTGATGTTTCACGGGTATTATTTAATTAAACTGTTACTACTTAGCAAAAACTAAAAAATTCATTTATTCCAATTGAGAATATACATCGACAGTTATTTATTTGGAGGAGCAACGGCACTTAAAATATTATTTTATTGTTAAATTATAATAAAAGGAAAAACGTGGCCAAACAGTATTTCATTTAAAAGTTTACCTGTAGTTACTCTGATAACATAATGCAGCATACAGCGTCAAAGTATGCGAGTGGAAGCTTAGTAGTTTGTCCATTTCTATCAGCTCCAAAATGTCTATGCATCTGTCTTCCTCTATAAAACAAATAAAAAGGTTATAGTGTAAGAAAAGTAGTAGTCCACGAATATTTCCTTGTGGAACTCCTTCAGTAGTACTTACCCGGTATATGAAGTGCCAGCATTGAAACTGCGTCTTCGCACAACATTGACCATCCTCTAATGTCAGATAGCTTCAATGCATGTACTTGTAACGATTGATTTGGAACCTGTGCAAAATAAAAACAGTTTTAATCTAATAGCAAATTAAGTCGAACGCCATAGTGAAGTACAAAAATACTAACAATTGGTATTGTTACTAAACTGTCTAAGACTATTTAAAAAAATAAAGTCGGTAGCTTCTAGCTACTAGCTCTAACTTGACCATTATCATTAAATGTATTAAAATATAAAATTCCTTCTCGTTCGTTCGTTCAATTCGTTTTACTTATAAAATAAACTGAAGTGATGACACTGATGACAGTAACCAACATTCATTAAAATTTAATCAACCATTATCTGAATTTTCGGACTAGCGGATCCTCGCAGTTTTACCTGCGTGGTACCCGTTCCCGCGGGAATATCGGGCTAAAATATAGCCTATGTCACTCAGGAAGAATCTAGCTTTCCAATGGTCAAAGAATTTTCTAAATCGATTCAGTAGTTTTGAAGCCTATTCGATGCAAACAAACAATCAAATCTTTCCTTTTTATAATATTACTAGCGGACCCTTGCGGTTTCACCCGCCTGGTACCCGTTCCCGTGGAAATATCTAGATAAAAATGTAGCCTATGTCACTCGGGAAGAATGAAGCTTTCTAATGGTCAAAGAATTTTCTAAATCGGTTCAGTAGTTTCGGAGCCTATTCGATGCAAACAAACAATCAAATCTTTAAGTATAGGAAAAATGTGATAGTAAAAAAGCACGAGCACTATAAGTATCTTTCAGGCGGGCTGCGGGAGGCGACTTATAGGGCTCGTGGTTTTTTACTATCACATTTTTCCTATACTTACAGAATTGCATTGTGAATGCATAAAAATAATTTAAAATCTCAATCAAATCTTTCCTCTTTATAATATTAGTATTGAAGTATAGACTAACCCTCGCCCACTGATGCGGCTTCAAGCACTGCACTTTCAGTCTCGGAGGGAACTGTGGTATAACATGCTTGTCGCTGGTGGGAAGCACGGCGGCGCTGAGCGGGAGACTGGTGGACGATCGACCGAGTTCTATCTGAAGAATCTCTTTTGAGGTCGCCTCGACGAAGATGGCTGGGAACAGCTTGGTTTCTGGCTCCATCTGGGGGGGATGATTGGTGTTATAGATTGCCGATTTTAACCGCCTCTGTGGTCTAGTGGTTCATACCACCGATTTCTGACCCAGAGGTCCCGGGTTCGATTCCCAGTGGGGATACATATAGTATTCGGTTTGGTTGGTGGTAGGACTTGTTCTTAGTCCGCCTGGCTAGCTTCCACCATCTTATCTAAGTCTGACGCCATAGCAATGATGTTTTCAGCATTATTGTGTTCCGACAGTTAGAGATAAGATAGCCAGTTCCTCAGTGATTGAGGATTCCGGGAGTAGTGCGCTTCCACCTTCAGCCTTATCACCACTTAGCATCAGGTGTGATGAAGGCTGAGGGCTACCCCGTAGTGAATAAAAAAAATTGCTAAAAAGTAGTCGATGGTAGAATTGATAATATGCCTACACTATGTTTAGCCGATTTACATTGGTAAGGTAAAGTGGGCGAATGGCAAGAACAAATAAAGTGCCGAGTGGCGAGCGTGTAGTGGATCGCTTCTCGTAGATCAGCTTACAATATAAATCACTGTACATTACTGTACTTATCTACGTTGCTAAACTCTAAGCCAGCCGTTATTTGAACTTGAGCTCGACCTTACAGCTAGCGCACGCTTTCGGTTTTTGTAGGCAAACTGTTAAACCTAATTTTTAAATTTTTAAGACCCGAAATCAGCTATAAAAGCTTCGTTTTCATAGCTTTTTTCTGAAAGAAAAACAAAATTGTGACTGCTATATTTAGCAGGTTATATCTAAGTTATAAACAACTTACTTTAAACTTAATGTTAGTGTCTTTCCCCTCACAAGTGAAGGCGACAGTCCCAGTGGAAGTGTCAACGGAGCACCCGATGAACATGCCTTGGGAAGCTCCCTTGTACGTTGGCGGCTTAGTATTTGTCATTTGAAGGGTACAGGGGCAAAACAAGGAATGCCACTAAAACAGGTTTTGTTTTTGTGACATTCCTTGTTTTGCCCCTGTACCCTTCGTTTATGTAAAACTTACCTTAAACTTAATGCTAGTGTCCTTCCCCTCACAAAAGAACGCGACAGTTCCCGTAGAAGTGTCAACAGAACACCCGATGAACATGCCCTGGGAGGCTCCCTTGGCGCCGGCCGCTTAATATTTGTGACTAGCGGATCCTCGCGGTTTCACCCGCGTGGTACCCGTTCTCGTGGGAATATCGGGATAAAATATAGCCTATGTCACTCCGGGAAGAATGTAGCTTACTTATGGTGAAAGAATTTTCTAAATCGATCCAGTAGTTTCGGAGCCTATTCGATGCAAACAAAACAAACAATCAAAATTAATATTTCCTATTAATAATATTAGTATAGATGTATGTCAAACTTACCTTAAACTTAATGCTAGTGTCCTTCCCCTCGCAAGTAAAGGCGACAGTTCCAGTAGAAGTGTCAACGGAGCACCCGATGAACATGCCCTGGGAGGCTCCCTTGGCGCCGGCCGCTTCGGCCATCACTTCCTTACGTTTAACAGGAGAAATACCGTTTTCAATATTTGTCATTTATGTAAAACTTACCTTAAACTTAATGCTAGTGTCCTTCCCCTCACAAGTAAACGCGACAGTTCCCGTAGAAGTGTCAACGGAACACCCGATGAACATGCCCTGGGAGGCTCCCTTGGCGCCGGCGGCTTCGGCCATCACTTCGTTGTAGAGCTCGTCTGCTCGCACCATGTAGCAGGATTGGCGTTCAACGCTAAACAGGATGAGAGTAAGTAATGAAAAATCATAAGAATAAGATTTTAGTAAAAATTTAATTTTTATGACAAATTTTTTTGCTGACTGTATTTTAATATTGTATTGTCATCAGAACCAAACCTGTATACAAAATTTCAGCTACATCGGACACTGGGAAATGGGTCAAATTAAGCTTGCAAGATTTGTCGCCCACTAACTAACATACTAACTAACCAACAAACTAACATGTCAAGTTAATAAAAAGCTTGTAAAAAGATAGAGAATAAATAAATATATTATATATTACTATAGTGATGCAAATAGGCAAAAGCTCAGCAAAATATTTGCCCTGTGAGAGCAAAACGCTGGTTTCCAGCCTTAGCCCACCAGAAAGGCACTGATATAGTACACAGTGGAGATTCTAGGTCAGAAGGAGAGTCGTAGAGTCGAACAAGTTTAAAGTAATTGCGTTTGCTATAATCAATAGTGTTAAAACCCATTAAGGTAATGCGATGCGTTAACTTTAGTGTTCAAAGTTTTTTTGTTATAAATGTCATATAAGCTGATACAGATCTCAGAATCAATTCAACTGTTTTATTCACAAAATAGTTTCATTAAAATGCGGATTTTTATAACATTTCAGAATAAAGCTAAAGAAATAATACTTCAATGCATTATTCATTCACCTCTCGATGACTCTGTCGTAGTCATCAGTGATGATGACCGATGACTTCGTGACCTTGTTCTGGTTGAAGTCCTTGGAGTGCAAGTGGTACTGCGTGGTCACCCATCCTATGTACACGTGCGTTGGATCTTGGCCGGGGAATATTCTGGACGAAAAAAATTTTTTCAATAATACCCACATCAAATAGGTATAAAGGAATAAGGAAGGGGAGATCGACATACTCGTAAAGGTAATTTTAATGTAGACTTTTAAATACCCCAGAAACTTAATTTCCTTTATTCCAAAACGCGGACTAAAATAGTCCTACAGGCTAGCATGAGCGGCTTTTATCGACTATTGACGCATGATAAGAGCATATATGATATAGCACGTCATGCTGTCTTGCTTAACCCACTATGGTGTAAGCAAGACAGCATGACGTGCTATATCATATCGCGTGATATAATGATGGTCATGCTAGGCAGGCTGGTTTAAAACTGGTTCATTTTTAGACGGTCTAATTTTAGTGGAATAAAGGGGAATGGGTTTGATTTTAAAACAGCAAGTTTAGGAAAAAATGTGTATAAAAATAGAGATGTTCCATACGTTTTGATTGAGTAGGTTTGTAATTTTCTAGGGAACACCTGTTTTTATTTCGCGGTATCTTTGCCCTATAGCGAGTTGTTTGTGGTGACGAATAGATTCACATCATGAAGTTCTCGGGTTATCAAAAATTCTCGATTTACATTAAGTTTCCAAAATCGCCGATCATGTATGAGAAATGTGATGAATGTCTAGGAAATCCGAAAGATATGTTTGGCTGAAAACAGAAAATAAGAAATCTCTGCCTACCCGTTATTTATTTTTTAGACATAATTAATCTTATGGGAGAAAAATGTGATAATAAGTATGTGTAACTACTTGACACCATAGAAGTGATGATGACTAATCATTGATTAGCTTTAACCAATACAGCAGTATCATTAGTCGCGGCGGCTATTAGTGTTAGTCATCATCTGCTTGCGGTGTTGTATCGGATTTACCATTTAACTTTAACATATTTAGGGATCAGTGAGTACAAAGAAGTACTCACTGATCCTCGTATATATACACACTAACCTGACACCATAGAAGTACTCATTGATGAGTTTCAAGCACTCCGCGTCGAAGATCTCGTTGCCAACAGTCTCGGTAGTCGCGGCAGCTAGAGTACTAGTTGTCATCTGCTTGCGGTCTTGTGTCGGAGTTGTCAGCGCTAGGTTGGTCTGGAATTATGAGGTTTTATTACCTTTGTTACATCTTTGTCACCTTCTCTGTGACGAATGGAAGACAGCCTTTTGCTGAAACTTGGTCGCTAAATTTATAGTGTTATAGATTAAAGGGAAAAAGGTGATAGTAAAATGCCACGAGCCCTAGCTTTCAGGCGGGATTTGAACCCGCGCCTCCGGGGATCCGGCCCGATGCTCTGAACAACTAAGCTACCGAAAGGCTTACACGACTCGTTGAATTTTGCTATAACTTGTTACCCTTTAGGCCAGCGTCGTTTCATCAATATGAGAAACCCCTCGCATGCGAATTTTACTATAACATTTTTCCTATACTTACAAAAATTGCATTGAGAATGCATAAAAATAATTTAAAATCTCAATTTAATGGCTGTTTCATCTTAATCGACTGTTAAACATTTGTAAAAATGTTTCTTTCGGATGAGAGGGTTTCCTCATATTGATGAAACGACGCTGGCCTACAGCGTAACAAGTGATAGCAAAATTAGACGAGTCGTGTAAGCCTTTCGGTAGCTTAGTCTTGGTCAGAGCATTTGGGTGTGATTGAATTCCGCCTGAAAGCTACTTATAGGGCTCGTGGCTTTTTACTACCACATTTTTCCTATACTTACAAAAATTGCATTGTGAATGCATAAAATTAATTTAAAATCTCAGCGTTATAGATTATTCTTTATCATCATCAGTCATTATAAGTCCCCACTGCTGGGGCACAGGCCTTTCTTATGGAGGGATAAGCAGAAAAAACCCCTAAAATGACATAATGGATAAGGCACTCAAGGTTCTATTGCACGAATTATAGTTAGTAATAGCAAAGTTTCCGGTTATGATGGTTCCATAGATAATAATCTGATTCTAAGAACATAAATAATTGTGAGACGGGTCGATTTTTTCTAAATACTTCATTTTCCATTTTTCAACATAAATAACATAGAGATTATCAATTAACTTAAATACGGAAATTGAATCAAAATAAGTATATTGTTTTAGTAATAAATGTCCAGGGAAAAGAGATAGCTTTTACATACAGAAGGAGAAGAAACGCACAGTTACTGAACAGTATTTTGTTTAGTTAGATAAGGGATTAGAAAAACCTACCGAATAAAGTTTTTGTTTTATTAATGAAAATGCAATATCAGACAAAACTGACCTGTCTCACAACTAGTACCAATGGGACCTTTCACTGTCCGTTTGAATGCAAGCGATGACAGTGAAAGATTGTGGTGGATCATCCATAAATCCAACCATCGGAGCTGGTTGTGAGACGGATGGATAAAAATTGAATTGTGAATGGAAAAAACAGTTTCTTTATCTTAATCACTGGTAAGATTAAGTCTTTAAATAGCAAACACGACAATCGGTTAGTAAATATTCACATAATGCCACCAAAACTCACGTTCAAGCCCCCTTGGCTGTCGTAGACATTTGCTTTGCTAGCTCGAGGAGGCATGCCGTTATAGTTCTGATTCGCCTTATGAAGGAAACAAACGAATTTGTAACGTATCTCGTATGGGTAACGTCACAATTTAAATTAACATACAAACACTTGAAAATAAAATGGGAATGTACATGTGATAAAACAGTTGTGAGATATCAAACATATTTTTTGCGATTGTACAATGTCGCCACAAATGAATATGATTAAATCAAATTCAAGTCCATTTTACAAGTCGAAACAAACATTATTACAAGTATTTATGATGATAGTTGCACTCGGTAAAACCATATTAAAAACAAAAAAAAACAGACTGTTTCGTGTATTTCTGTTGGCAAAATAACAAACGAAAATAAAGTAAGTAAATAACAAAGCTTTAAATGTCAGAAGGCTTGTTACCTGTGAAACCCTAATCTGAGGGTTAGGTCTTCTAGGAGCAGGACCTCGATCTGGTGAGACTTCTGTATCGCTGAAGGGATCTGGTGTTTTGGACTTGCGGGACTTTGCCCGGTCTCCACTCTCGCCTCGCTTGCTCTTGAAGAATCTAGTGGAGTAAGGGTATTTATTTTGATTTTTGAAAACTCTAAAGATGCAAACGTATTAGCAAGGACTCGATATCGGAATTTAAATGGTTAAAAACCACGAAATAACGAAAACGTTTATTTTAACTTTAAATAAGGCGAGTAGATCGGTTAAATCTGTAATTAAGTACTGACTTGTAAATTATTTAAGATTTATTGGACACGAGCATGAACCAAAGTTACTATAGTTGTCTTTTTAGAAATTAGAATATGTTTAAATCAGACGGTAAGCGTGGTTGTGGTAGTAATATACTAGTTGATCGTTAAAAAGGGTGTTCCACAAGGGTAAACCCTTGGGCCTTGTATGTTTTTGATGATACTATAATTTATCTACGTTAAACACACCAAGGAAATGACGGTTCAATTAATGTTAAACGTTAAAACTTACTTAAACAGTGTACCGTGCATTAATTATATAATTTCAGTTTTTGATTAGATTTTCTAATAAATAAAGATAAGTAAGTACCAAGTTTTTAACCGAAAAATGAGTAAGTACTTTTAATAAGTTATCTTAAAAACAACAGATAATTTAACTAAAATGAAATAAAGACTCACTTGAAAGGAGATCTGCCTCTCTTGTCCTTTTTATCTTCAGGAGGTTGCACTCCCAGTAAGTCATATTTCGACATTTCCACTTCACTGGTCGAACGATGCATCCCATTAACTTGACCTGTGCATAGAAATTAAACCTTATTTACCTACCCTGAATGTAGATTGAATTGTGAAAGCTGTGAGTGATAAAAAACGCATAAGATTTATTAGATTTGATAGTGTACAGTGTGAGATAAGAGAGATTTTTATGTATAATGATTTTGTTACGAATGTAAATGTATTGAAAAATATGTGAAAGACAGATTTTTAGTCTTATATTTATATATGCGTATGGAAAGAAAGACACATAACAGCATTTTCCTTGTAACTGTCGAATTTGGCGAATAAAAAGTCATAAAACATCTAAGATAAGTTAATTCAGATTCCTTTCAGTTAAGTAATTATCTGGACCACAGTGTATTTTCAATAATGTCTCACTGAAATGGCAATGAATGCATGTTTTAAAAGATGTGAATTTATTTTGCTATGAGTAGAAGAAGCGTAAACGATATACTGATGAAGAAAACAGATAAACAGACAACGATATGCGAACACAGACAACGTAGAAAAAGCGCCAATCAAAATTGAACCTTGTCCGTAACCCTGTAAGGTTCCACCGCGCGACACGGAGCCCTTGCGCGGCGGGCGGGAAGGTAGTCTCTTCATCTTGGGATCTCTCACTTCCTCCTGGTTATCTTCATAGTGGAGACCTTGGGTGGGGGAACAGAACAAAATAAGCTGGTGGAGTTGGGTGGAGCAAAATAAAAGAAAAAATTGAGGTAGCAGTGTTGGTTGGGCGTAAAATATTATTACTTAGGTGTCTACTGCATGCATTCACCTCTTGGTACAAAAAAGGTGTCTACTGCATGCTAACTATCGTTAAAAACGACAAAGAATTTAGTAGCCTAAAAGTAACCAAACATACCTTCGAATTTACAATGATTTAACTAAAATATCAATTAAAAAAATATATATATAAGTAGCTGGTGGGTAAATAATCGTCAGTGTCAAAATGTTTTCACTAGTGTGTTAACAATTAATAGTAAGCCACTATTTACTGATTTTAGTCATATTGTCAATCAATATTAAGGCATTTCAAGTAACTGTATATGTTGGCATCGTCATGACATGAACTATGACACAGAATATTTATAATAGTACTAAGGTACTATGAACACAATCTACAACATGCGGTTGAACAGAATTATGTGAGATTAAAACTATTTTAAAGTGATAAACTAGTGCAGGGTGGTCCAGCCAGGGCAATACAGAGGCAGAGTGACAAGACGAGTGTAACGGTCTGCGATCAACAGTACCAGTAGAGTACCGGTTGGAGTGTAAAAAACGGCAATAAATAGGTACAGTCAGCGTCAAAATGATCTGAGCGTTCAAACCTACCAAAAGTATCTGAAGATTTGACAAAAATCACTCTTAGCACAATACACACTCTTAAATGAAATAAACAACTTATCTATCTATCTATCTATCTATCTACTTTAAGGTGTACTATCATCTGCTGTTGTCACTTGTTCTCAAACAACATATGAAAATGCATCCTTACGTTTTGAGATAAGGTTGACTTTTGTCAAATCTTCAGTTATGTACTTTTGGTGGGTTTAAACGCTCAGATCATTATGACGCTCACTGTACCGCATTTAGGGCATCCGTCATTCTGATAAGTGCCAATATGCTTGTCAACGTCGTTTCAGACATTGAATGAAGCTTGCGACATACATATCAGTGTGTGGAAGGAAGAAATTTTGGTTTGATTGTTGAACATGGAATAATTGAGACATGCATTTATTTACCATTTTACCCAGATGTACCGCCTATGACCTTACCTTTAATGTCGTTCATGGTGAAACCACTCCTCATGATCTGGTCAATGTGGGCTGGCATCTGAGCTTCCGTCGCCTCCTTCATCAGCATCTGCTGTCGTTCCTTGATCTCTATCCATCTCCTTGCTTTTTCTTGTTCACTGAGCAAGAAATTAGTGATTTCATATTTTTTCACATTGCGATGCGTACTAAGTGTAACCTGGATTTTAATTGTTTAAGAATATATTACTTTATTATGCATTTTTGTCAGTTGGACCACGGGTCAACAAATGGGGTCATCGTCCAACTAACATTATAATTGGACCACTGCCCCTATCGAAGGTCCGTGGTCCAACTGGTTGGACGTAGCAGTTAGGGACCGATAGGGATTTATAGATGATACAGTCTACCTACGTCGTAGTTATACTAAACTTGATATCCTTCAATTGCTTTTAAACCTTATTTGGAAACCATTTAGATGTGAATTATTTTAGACGAAAATGGTTTGAAAGTTGGAAGTCGGAGTACTCGCAATTTAGAAGAAAATGGTTTGAAACTTGAAGTCAGAGTACTCGCAAATATAAAAAAACCTTAACGTAAGAAATTGGTTCATTTAAATCTCGATTAGAATACGATCAGTTGCTTACGTCAAACGTACGTATGTTTTGGAAGTGCGTAAGCTTACTCAGTCCTTCAAAAAAATACAGGATTTCGTTATTCGTAAGAAAACGGACGACTAGCGACGTGTTGTTGAAAATTGATAATTAAGATGTTAAGGCGCGCTTACACGAGCAACTAAAATTGCGGAATTTCTGTCAATCCCCGCCAAATATGACGTCACAACCACATCTAGTATTTACGGGCGATGGCATAATGTCAGGTAGCATCCTGTTGCTAAAATACACAACATATTGGACACCATCGCACATACATCATTCCAATACCAAACTGTAGAAGCTTGAGCACTAGTATTATGGGCAATTGGAAACAACGACGGCTATTACCACATACACCCGGACCCGAGAAAATATTGAAAAGTTCGCTTTCAATATTCACCCGACCGGAAATCGAAGTCGGAACCTCTAGAGATAGCGGCTTCTTGAAAACCAGGGCGTACGGCCACGGATGTCGTCAATGGCACGAAATATGGAGCATTTCCACTTAATTGCTCCAGATAGATTCATTAAAGTTGCCACGCAATTATTGCCAAAAAAACTTGCCCGTGTACACGCGCCTTAAAAGTCTCAGAAATTGACAGACGTTACGATGAAAGGTTCAAATATGTAATTTTCAAAATAAGCATAATCAGCTCATTTGAAACTTTTCCAGCTTTCACAATATCTAAGTACTTACCCAATGAATTCCGAGTGGCATATGACGGGCAGAGACAATCGCAGAAACTCCCAGTTTGCCTTCTCCATGGTCTCAAACGTGTTGTGGGATATTTTCATACAGGGTGGTGTTTCTGGAAATATTATTGTAATAAGAGAAAAAATAACAGTTGAATGAATAAAAAAGTACACTTTTCACATTTAAGTTTACTTTGTTGAAGAGGAAGTTAATAAATTATGATCTTTGATTATTTTTTATACATTCACAATGCAACTCTGTAAGTTGAAAAATTGTGATAGATAAAATTGGTAAAATGCGTCCGAAAATCTATTTGCAGGGCTGGTGGAAAGTTTAAAGTTTAAAAAGAGTATTCCTAAGTTGTTTTGCTTTGTTTTGTTTTTGGTTTTGCCTCTCTAACTCCTTATTTTGAGATATTACCTGAACCTGCCGGTATCCTGGTGACATCTATTCTGGTGTCTAGCATTTCGTCCGTGTTCTCGAAGATGGGCTGGTCCTTCGTGTACCAGTGGGTCACGTCTCTCTTCATGTTTCTAGAGAAACATTACATTTGTTTTTATGTTATGTTACTTGATTAACACATAGAATTCTAAGCGAGTAGTTTCAAGATTTTGCGTTTTCTTTACTACTTACACGCAGAAAGGTTCATATCCTTCTTGCAAACCACAAGTTGTGAAGTATTTCAGCGTGTTCACGTCTTGACCGTATGTCAATCTAGAATCAAAATATAAATAAGTTTTATGACTCCTCAAGATTATATTCAAAGTCATACACCGCCCGGCACTGAAACTTGGCCGTCCAATTTTCGTAGAAACTTGTTCACTTCAGCAGCTCATAGATGGAAAGTTATTTGCAAATCAACATTTCAGAAACTTTATTATTATTATTATTACTTCTCATTTTACTCAAAATAGAAAAACTTGAAATCGAACTTCACACTCCATACAATTTTAATTACATTTTAAGAGAAGTGAAATTTATTTTGACTTCTTGTTTGTTTTTGGCCTTTCCATTGACATAAAAAATAAACTCATTGCAGAGATGAAAATAGTTTCCCATGACAATGCAAAGGAGGCCTGCCCACGGAACGTCGTCCGGTACGCGGTCGCCATTCGAAAACCTTTCCGCCCCAACGGCCATCGGTTCTCAGCGCTATGTGTCCCGCCCACTGCCACTTCAACGATGCAATCCTTTGAGCTCGAAGAATAGCTTGAAGGAAAGTAAGCTCGTTTGAATCATAATTGCACTTTGGCCAAGTTTCTGTGCCGGTGAGTGTATTTTTAACCATTCCTTTTCCCTCACTTACCTCGCCTTTTGCCCCACGCCGAGGGTACAAGCAGGCACAAAGTTATCCCCTTGCACATCAGCAAACGTCGTTTCACCTCCCAGCGCATCCATTAACAGCTCTCCATTGAGAGAGAAACCTGTTTACATGAAGACATTTTAAGCTTTAACACTTAGATAAAAAAATTGGATTTAAAAAGTAATAAATTGGCAGCACTAGTTTGACATTAAAATTGCAAGCGAATACTTGTTGATTTTGCAGCTAACTAGTTCTATTATGGCTTCCTCACACGACTGATTATATTATTGTTCGTCTGATTAAGTCCGTTCATCATCTCTATTACTTAGAGATAACAATGTGCTTAGGGCTTGAGACAGCTTGAGAGCTCGAATCTCTAAAAGTTGTTAAGTTTCTAACTGAACGAGCTCAAGTGTACACTTGAATTTTTCAGCAAAAGTAGAAATGTTGATAGAATTAAAATTCTATTAAAATTCAATATCACGAATTTTTTGTTAAATAAATACAAGAGATAAAAGCTGCTTGCGCCATTTTTAGATTTAATAAATGGCTTAAAGAAAAAGGCTTCAACTTGGTCCTAAATAACATAGCTGATCCTAAATAACATAAGATCTTAAACAAACTAGATGATCTAATCAGACGCTTACGAAGGCCTTAAGGTCATCATTAAAGAGTCGGCTAGAATATAAGGTGTTGTAAAAATAGTCAACGGAATTTTAAGGGGTAATGTACTCATGCATATTAACAACTTTTAAAATGGAACCTACATTGAAATCGCAAAAAAAACTTTCGTCGACTTTTTTTACAACACCTTGTATAAATAAAATAATTATAAATAATTACTAATAAGCCAATAAGAATGCGACTCGTAACTAAAACAAAAGTCTTTAGCTAATTATTAGCAAATTAATTTGATTTAATACCTACTTATATTTGTTTAGTACTTAGTTCACAAAAAAAGGCACTCCTTATTTGACAATTAATACTGAATTAGTAAGTGATAAAAAGTTGTGAAATATTCTTACACGGGCAACTAAAATGGCACAATTCCTGTCAATACCCGTCAGCTATGACGTCACGACCACATCAAGCAATTTGGGGCAATGTCAAAATGTAGCAACCTGTAGCTGATATACGGTCACACAATACCACGAAAGTTGCCTCCAGATTGCTTGCTCCACTTAATTGCTCCAGATTGTTTCATTGCAGTTGCCAAGCAATTATTGCCAGAAAAATTGCCCGTGTAAGCGCACTTAAAGTTAGTTTAAGTCCACAACACACGTACTACTTTGATTAGTAGGAAGTAACAATGTGGTGAAGTTAGTCACAATAGTTAGTTATTTAGTTTTGAACTAAACTATGTAGAAGTTGATTTTAATGCCAATTGTTTATTTAGTTGAAATAAACATCTTTTGTATCCAACTTTATTATATCCATATCAATATTTTTTAACAGTGCTGAAAGTTTGAGAAGTATTTTATTTAACAAATTTGTAACTTTAGCGATTTTTGATATAGTATCAATAATTAAATGTTCATCAGTGTTCGCATACCTTACGGTGAATCATAGCTATACTCTTTTTTCGACTGTGAAAACCAATAACGAGTAAAATAAAAATATATCAATAAAATAATACATTTAATTACAAAAATATACTAACAACCCTAACCCTAATTTGCTCTAACGCCTTTAATAGTATCATAATGACACTTCTGGTTATATTTTAAATTGTAACTATTTTCTAAACAAAATACTTCTCACTCAATAAGGAAATACCTACGTGGTAAAGTTATCAACTTTTTTCAATATTTATAAAGCGAAGCAATGTGGCTGTATGAAATTAATGCGAAAATGTTTATGAGATTTTAATGACTGAATTTATATGATCTACTGCAAGCCTTTTTATAGAATTTTGATAGGAACATTTCTTAACATCTTATAGTTTAATTTATAACCTCAGTTATGAAAAATATTAATTTATATTTTAGTAGTAAAAATGTAAATAAATAAATAAAGTATTAAAAATAAACAATTGTAAATGACAAAACAATATTGTAAAATAAACACAACGTCTAATAACGACAATGTCCTGTTGTAAAGTATATATTAGTATCTTTTTATAATACCTACTTATACTAAAAAAGTAATAGTGTGGTATTGATTGAGTATCATTGAGCAAATGTTCCCACCAAAAACAAAGTATGGCAGCCTATAAGCTTCGAAATATTGAAGTTTGTAGTTATACTTTAATGTTGAATATTCTAAAATTACTATAGTAAAAGACAGAAAGAGAGTTCAGAATTCAAAGAGAATGGTCCTGTGATACAAACCATTATTAAAGTCGCGAAAAAGGAAAGATATATTTAAATGATAAACCATTATAAAATTCAACTAATTAACCAATACTGTTGTTAAATACTACGGTGAGTTAGCTTGTTATTAAAAAGTGAAAATTAGTGCCTACTTTCCATTAGCATTGTCTAAAACTAAGCTAACAAAACTCGTGCTATCTCAAAAAACATTGCATGTCTTTATAGCTGTTTCATTAGTTCCAAGTCCGAGAAAATTTAACGCTACTACAAAGAGTTTAAAGTACAACTAGAAACTTCTTGGTGCGGTGATGACGTCACGAGATATTTACTTATCGTCTTATCAATAAGGTCTAGGAAGACCCCCACTACGTCGCCAACCTTCCACTGCTTGCCGAAAGACTCTGTGCTACCGCTGTATACTTTTTCCTCCTTGAAAGTTGGATAAAAAGTGTGATAGTAAACGTTATTTTATCTTTACTAAAAAACTCAAAAGCATTTCAAGAAAATCATCAATATGAATATTTTTTGTATGATAGCAAAACTGAAATTCCGAACCGAGGAAAATGTGTTGATTCATACATTTTGACCGAGTTCAAAGATATTGAAGTGAATGAAACAGTTAATTATTTTGCGATGTTAGGTTTGCCTATACTACAAATACTAGTAAGTATCTAAAAATCTAAAAATGTTTTCAAGATTTTGAGTAACGATAAAATAACGTTGTAAGTATGACCATTTTTAACTAACAGTGCACTAAAAGTGCCAGCTTTTCAATTCTAGGGGAAATAAATCTTGAAGATGCACACTGGCTGTTTACAAAATTTTGAAAAGAGGGAAGAAATTTTTATAAACAATCAAAACACATACCTAATCTAAAGAAATAAAATAAACATATACACCATAAAAGTAGACAGCACCCATAGTAACAACAAAAACAATCGGATCGGGGAACACAATACAGTCACAAATAAGGATAGTAAAGGCCAATTTATTAATTAAAGATCTGTTACTACGAGTTAACACCAACAACATTTATGGCAGCCCTTAAAAGCCTCCTTGGTACTTGAAACTGGCATTTTAGCAAAAGTAGATAAATCCTAAAATGTGTAGATATTTTTCTGTATCATATGTACGAGTAAGTGGCTAATTTCTGTAAAAACTTTGTTCAATGAAAAATCAATACTCGAGTAAAATTCAGTATCAATTTTCAATCAAAACCGAAAACGTTAATTGAAAATCATTCATAACTGTACTAATTTTAATATTATTTGCAAATAATACTATGTCTGACAGAGTTTCTTACATTTCATCCTCTGTAGCTTTATTAATAAACGTGGAGCCAAGTTACATCTAGTTTTAAACTGATGCTGTCACTTTTATTCGCTAAAAAGGTGATAGAGACAACAACAGATTCACATCAGGTGTAGCTTTACTTCACGTTTATTAATAAGGGTGTTAGCATAAAGCATTTATTTCTTTGTGACTTAAAAAACACGTAGAATTGCTCACGTGCTGCAAGTGCAGTGAATAAGTACAGAATTATCAAAACAAAAAAAAAATGGGCGAGCTGCCTAAATCATCAAAGCCATCTTATCGAAGGAATCATGTCAGTAGAATATAGCTTGATTAAAATGCAACCTCATTCGTGCAAAAAGCAAAAAGTTCTTTATGCCATTGGAATAAAGCTCAAAAAAAACAGCAACTGACATTTTTAAATGTAGCTTATGCTAGAAAATCAGACCCTATTCCTTGTGCAGAAGCAACGTTTTGCTTTGCACGAATGAGCTGTAATTTTAATCAACCAATATTTTAGAGACTATAGCCAGAGGGGGCTCACTCCGCAATTCAATCGACTACGCGCTGTCTACCGCGAGGTAGAGAAAGCACGGGTGTCACGCGGAGCGACGCCACGCGAGAAAGAAGTCGCCTAAGTAGTTTACTTTCGGCACACTTTCGCGCCAAAACACAAGTGACCTTGTGGTTTTACCCATAGCAAAATACATAATATTAAACATTATTATTGTGCGGCCTTCGGTTGTCTTAACAACGACAGAAAGAGACCGGATTTAAAATTTCATAATCTTCTTAAGAAAACCGGAAAGAAGTTTTTTTTGTGTGACTATACTGTCTTATTCTATAAGTATCTATAATACTTAATGATCCGAATATTTGAATTTAAGGACCTCACCCCACCTTAGCATAGGTAATTACGGCGAAAATAAAAATCGACAAAGTGATTCTCGCTTTGCGCAATTCGTTCGTTGCCAGGCCGTTAGAGTATTCGCCCGGACAGTGAAAGGTCGTGGGTTCGAGTCCCATCGGAGCTAGTTGTGAGACGGTTGACTTTTTCTAATACCTACCTACTTCATTTTCAATTTTTTCAGTAAGTAAGTAACAAAAATTGAAGTGTGAATGCAAAGAAGTAAAAATAAAAATTCTAAGCTTTCTGTATTTAAAAATCATCTGCGCTATTTGTTATTCTTTTTACTTACTTCGTCGTAACATTGCAGTCGAGTCGACCCTAGTGCGGTAACCAAGACCACCCAAAACCAATTTGGCTTAAGCGTTTCCGAGTAATAGAACCGTATTACGTACAGCTACGGTTCAATTTCGCTTGTAATGAATGGTAAATTAGTTAGGCACGCGTGCGGGTGCAAATTATTTTAGACCTAATTGTCGCGTGGAAAAGATTGATAATTCATTGTTTGTGTTTCGGAAGTGAGCCTTCTGCTACAATAGTATATTATGATACAAGTGAGCTTAGGTTGCTCATTATACACGAGGCTGTGGGTTGCAGCCCGAGCCGCAGGCGAGAGCGTAAATCAGCCGAGTGTCTAAGTGAGTAAGTTGCTCACGAGTTTCATACGCACTTTTTCAACACACTTGCGAGGAAAAACAAACATTTATTGCATACAATAACCTAATATTAGCTAAGAGAAAAAGCGCGCAAGTTTTTTTTTTGCACGCGCCAAATGTAAGGTGATTGATTACATACAGCCCTACAGCCTACTTCAAAATAATTAAGTATAATAATAGTGATAAAATGCAAATGTTTTATAACAAATTATTGTGAATTATAAATAATTTGATAATAATATACCTACTTAATTATGTTTTTTGTCTTAATTAGGGACACATTTATTTATTCTAAAAACGTAAATGGATTTTCAGCCGTATAAAACCTCTTTGTTGTTACAAAAAAAGAACTGTATCTATTACCCGCTGAAATCGAAAATGCTCTGTTGACTCGCATATAACTTGCAGTTAGGTACTAACTTAACTTTGTAGGGATACTGTATTACCCGGTTAAATTGAAAAGTCTCTGTTTACTCGCATATAATTTGCAGTTAGGTACTTACTTAACTTTGTAGGGATAATTCTATTACGCAACTAGTACTGTAATATTATTATGCACGCGTGTGTTATAGTTCGGTTTATGGCCCTAAGATCGATGTAATAAGGCTCACTTTATGAGCAAGTGTGTTGAAAATATTATTCTGTGCTATAGCGGCTTTTAACCAGGATCTACAAGTATCTCATACCAATATTTCAAGTACCAAGTCGGCCTCACTCACTGATGGTCATATCGCACACGTCGAGGAAGCACCCCACTATGTCGCCCACTTTGAATTGCAGGCCGAAAAGGTCGCTCGACCCACCGTGAACTTTAAGGCACTGCGTATTAAGACTCTTTTTGTTTACACTTATAGACACTGCGTTTTTGTTTACAATTTAAGGTACTGCGTTTACAGTGTCGCTTGTTTACAATTTTATAGCTTAGGCAAACGACGGACGGAGTTTTAGTTCGCTCAAATCTACAAAATAATCTATATTGCATAAAAAATAAGGTCCATATATTTTGTATACTTAAGCTTGATGACTCTTTAGTCTGTCGTCAGCCTAGGCAATAGGCGCTGCGTAAGATTATTTTTGTTCAAACCATAAGGTAATGTGCTAAACGAGTCAAAAATTGTGATCATTAATAAATTGCGATTTAATGAAAGTTTTAAAAATAAATCCCCATTTCATAATTAGTTTTCAAGGAATAATACGAAAATCTTGTCTTTCTAGAACTTCATAAAATAAAATACTACAAAAAATATATACTAATAAATCTATACGTGAAGTTAAAGTGAATACTTACATTGTAACCATCAAAAGCCCATGAGTTCTCATCTTGTCCCAGCATCATGCCAGGAGCCATGTCAGCATGAGCCCAGCCGACCTGTATAGAACGATAGGACATGACAGTAGCTTATTTTGACTTTTTTGCATTGAAAGTGAAAAATTGAAAATGAACTTATTTAGAAAAAATCGACCCGTCTCACAACCAGCTCCGATGGGATGGGTTGTGAGTAGGGTCGAACAATTTTTACTATGGGACCAACCATGGAATCGCGAAAAAAAAACAGCTCTTCCATACAAAAGTACAACATCGACTCGACTGAAATGTATGGAACAGCTGTTCTGTTAATGTTAATTGGAAATGTTAATTGGAAACAGTTTCGTCGATTTCGATATCCATACCACAAGTGCTTATGCTACTTACCTCGGAATCTGATCATCATCATCATCATCAACTTACCCTCATCGGTCCAGCAGTGAGGATCTCAAACTCGAAGTACCACTTTCCAGAGCTGACGGCGTAGTTTTTTTCCGCTCTGTACGTCCTGAAATCAGCTTGCTTCTGCTTCGATGCTTCGGCCAGTAATGCTAGAAAAAAAATATAATAAGAGCACACGGCACCAACAAAATTGTAATAATTGGGTATTTGACTGAATTTTTTTTATTGACTTAAATTGTTCATTTAATTAGTAGCAACACAACATAGGTATTAATTTTCAAATATCTTGCATATTTTTAGCCATATTGAGCATCAAACTTTCTAATTAGACAAGGAGAGCGCTATAGAAACGTGACGTCACATTTCTATAGCGCCATACTCTCGCCATAGAAAATTTCGTTTTAGCAAGAGATAGCTAGAATCACAAATTAAGTAGCTCATAATTCTCTTGTTATAACACAGATTGAATTTCTGTTTTCGCATTTGTTATTCAATAATAGAATATTTCTGAATGTCATAATTAAATATCTACATTTCAACAACAGTCAAATACCCAATTCTTTGTTACATAGTTAAAGAGTGATAGCTCAAAGAAATTATTCTGATTCTGATTCAAATAGTTACTCTGGATTTGGCTATTTCTGCATTAGCATTGAAAGTAGTTCATTAGTAGGAGGTGCTAAAACATTTACTTATTTAAATTCGGTGACAGCGGTATTTAAACAATATATTTTGAAGGCAGCTCTGGGGGGTTACTCTCGACGGAATCGAATTGACATCAGGATCGCATTATTGTCAATACAGTACTACGGAAACCATAGTAACTGTTTTCAAAGTACCAAAATAACAGACAAGTTGATTGGATCCTATAATGAACTCGATTCCGTCAAAAGTAAGGGGGCTGAGTATACTCTAAAAGACCATCCTCTATTAAAATGCTAACAATTTTGTAATTCAACGTCTCTTTACTTTTATTTATCTTTTTTTTTAAGAACTTACCTTCATGCTGCTCCCCTGTCGGCGGGTCTAGATTGTACCCGTAAACCAGTAGTGTCCTAACGGTTTCTGACGCTGTGTCCCTGTTGGCCTTCTTGATGGCCTCGTCCACTTTAGGGTACGGCACTAAGTGGGGTGAGCGGTGCATATCGGGGTCCTAGGAGACAGTAAATTAATTTAGGAGTATTCTCGACTTCTTGGAAGTCTCCAGAACAAGATTAATTTAGAGGCGAGTGTCACAATCACAATAGAGCTTTCAGAAGGGCTAGTATGCGCAAACCGAGATGATTCAGCCGATTCTCATTTGCGACAGCACGTATTGCTGTCTTCCAATCTTAGTGATATGTGAAGGAGTCAAAATCAATTTGACAGTCAGAAAAAAGTCGTCTACATTTTTCACGGAGCGGTCCACTGGTGCTTACAGTTTTTATGGGAGCTGCTTATCGGTAATTTTCAAGATAAAAGTTTGGGGGTAACAAAGAACATTGATTTTATAGACTCCGCATTATCAGAGTTTTATTCGAACTTTGGATCGGCAAAAGTCATAACATAATTATGATACAGTTTGTCCTGACGGTTTCTGACGTTGCGTCCATAGGACAGAAGCCCTTCTGTCCTATGTTTTCCGGTCTTAGGAGACAGTGAGATTAAAATATTCATATCATCAACAGCAATTTTAATGTCCCAACTGCTGGCGCACAGGTCTTCCTCAAAGATGGATAAAGAGACAATGTTGTGACCCACCATGCGGGCAACTGAGAGTTTAGACAATGCGATAAGAGTCAGAAATTTCAAATCAATGGTGCTGACAAAAAAGTATTTTTCTTTTATATCAGGTGACGTGTTTGTCCTGCGCACTCTATAGAGCAATTTTGTGCGAGTTTACCCTGCGATATAAGTCTAGAGTTAGAAGTGTTGGGCTTATCATAATTCCAAAAAAACTACTCAATAACTTAACTAGTATAAAGATCGATGCTAAAGTTTTATAAACAAAGTAGTTACAGTTAGAGTATATGAAAGATATTTTTACAACATCAAAAGTAAATCGTGAAACTACAAATACAACGAATAAATAAATTATACAACTTACATAAAATACACAACACAAAAATAAACATATGAAGAATCTTCTGTAAAGTGGTAGATGTCTTACACAACTTTGCTGTGACCCTCACACCTAGTAAAATTTCAACATACCGAGATGTGAGAGTCACAGCAGTTGTATTAGACGCATCCTGTATGTGCGAAGTATAAAATTATATTTTACACAAAATTAAAATGCTATATAAATCTAAAACGGCAGAGACGGTAAAGGTCTATAAAACAAAACAGTATCGTTTTAAAAGGTTACTTAACATCAACAAATGTGTTTGTGAAAACAAGTCATAATGTAGTATTAGTTATGTGAATACAAACGATAAAAAGAAACAAACAACTAAAATCATATAAATAGATACAAATGAAATTACGGCACTAAAATATTGAAGAAAAGAAAAACACAATAAAAACTAAAAACTGAAGCGACGTTGGAGAAACAGAATGATGAGATGACACAAACACGGCTTGCTGTGACCCTCACACCTAGTGATGATTGAAACATTAAATGTGAGAGTCACAGCAGCCGGGATTGATTCCCTGTTGAGGTAGTGAATGATGAATAGTTTTCTGCTAAGATTTTGTAGTTACAAAATTAGCTTGAACGCGTACTGTATGTCGTATGAACAAGGTATGAACTAAAAGTGTCTAGAATTGAATTATTTATCTCTAAACTTCTGAACCTCACTACCAGTTATTTCAAGTTTCTACGATTGTAAAAACTATTGGATATACAGCTCATCTTTTGATATAATTAACGCGAGTGAAAGTCAAACCTCTGAAAATAAATATCATAATCGGTAAACACGAGTTTAGATATATACCTATTGTATTCCAAATCTTTTGTTGGAAACCCGCTTTACTGAAGTAAATTATGCACCACAAATATAAAAATACACAACATAAAAATACACCAAATAATATATAAATAAAAGTCACATAATTGTTGTCTTCAAAGATGTTATCATCAAACACGATTCGCTGTGACCCTCACACCTAGTAAAATACCAATACCGAGATGTGAGAGTCACAGCTATCGTATTTGATAGTGATGCGACGTGTTGTGTCACGGCTAGAAAATAATACAAAACAAAGCAACATCAAAATTATACTACACACTAATCAATTGAATGAATATCGAAATTGTTTCTCCTTTTTGATTCCAGAACTGCATCACTCCAGAGGATAAGTCACTTGTCTACTTGTACACAAACTGTGAGTGTTCTACTCATTGGCAACTGTCCTTATGAAAACTATTCATAAGGTCCCTAATCGCTTGTCTCACCTAGTTTTGACATGTCGTCTAAGCCTGCTGAATCATCTCTCTCACCTACGGTTGGTGGTAAGGCTTGTTCAAAGTCCGCTTGGCTAGCTACCACCATCTTATTAAGTCTGACGCCATAACAACGACGTTTTCAGCATTGTTGTGTTCCGCGGTTGGAGATAGGATAGCCAGTTCCTCAGTAATTGAGGATTCCGGGAGTAGTGCGCTTTCACCTTCAACCTTATGTGATAAATGCTAAGTGCTACCCCGTTATGGACTAAAAAGTTCTGGGTGCTCCCAGCCATTTGTTCTACAAACGCCTCTATATGAATGACCATAAGAGCCACTATCGTATGTCACACCTTTTTTATCCACAACGGGGAAGCTCTTAGCCTTCATCACACCTGATGTTAAGTGGTAATAAGGCTGAAGGTGGAAGCGCACTACTCCCGGAATCCTCAATCACTGAGGAACTTATCTCTAACTGCTGGAACACAATAATGCTGAAAACATCATTGTTATGGCGTCAGACTTAGATAAGATGGTGGTAGCTAGCCAGGCGGACAAAGAACAAGTCCTACCACCAAAAAACTGAATACAATATATGTACCCTCACTGGGAATAGAACCGAGGACCTCTTAGTCTGAAATCGGTGGTATGAATCATTAGACCACAGAGGCGGTTAGACACCTCGTAAGATCTCACGTCCATGCCTATTGAATGTGTTCTCGCTGTCAAATTAATGCGTGTTGGGCTAAAGGATATCCGATCCTATGTTGATTATTTATTAGCTCTAAAATCACTTGTCACTCCCCTCGTTTAGACTGTAAGTCCAAGCCTGTCGGATCCCAGTTGGCTGAAAACACTCACAACTTGTGGGCGAAATCTCTCTAGCCTACAAGTTGTGAGTGTTCTCGGACAACTGGGCTACCAGCTCGTCCATCTTGGGTTTCAGGGTGACAGCACTCGGAGGAAAAACGTCTCTATGACTGATCATGATAAGGCCCATATTTATTTATCACTTACCGTCGTGCTTACGTTCCATTTCGCGATTTTAGAAAATAGAAAATAGGCTTTCGTCCACAACTTGTGCGTGTTTAAAGGACAATCACTTCTATTGGAGTGTATCATAAGTCCAAAATACGATGAAACTTGCATCATTAATACCATAAGTACCGGCTTCTTACAGGATTTACTATCTTAGAGGATAAACACCTTTATAAGAGTTCTCCTTAAGGCCCAAAGTTCTATGGCACTCAGACTCACCTCATTTAGACCATAAGTCCAAGCCTGCTGGATCCTCTCTCTCGCCCATAGATTATGAGTGTTTTCAGCCAATTGGTCTACGAGCTCATCCATCTTGGGTGTCAGGGTGACAGCACTCAGATCTAAAGGTGCTGGTTTGTAGCCGTTCGACTGTGGGATATTAGCGATAAGTTAGTATAAAATGGAATATGTCAACTGGTAACTGGGTAGTTCTCGTAGTTACGAAAAGACTAGCAGTAATTTTTAAGGGTATTTTGGGCTGAGTTTTGGTGGGTATGCTCACAAGTGGCCAGTCACCTATATGACTACGGCCCATAGAAAGGACCTCGAAACTAGGCGAAAACAAAAACACCTAAAAGTAACACATAAATTCATACAAAAAACACGTGATTAAGAGGACTGTGTAGCAAACGGTCCACATACAAACGACGATAACGTTTTATACCCTCTAAACCTTAACAAACAGCAATGAATTTTCGGTATGTTGTTGAAATGCATAAGAACTAGGGCTGTACGTTTTTTTAAATACTTATTTAGTGATTTCAAACAAAACAAAAGAGTGCCAATACTTTCAAATCTACAGTTAATATTAAAAACAAAACGTTAATGTATAATTAGGGCTATAAATTTTCATGCATTTCAACAACATCAGTGCCACAAGCTTTCCTGTTCCGGTGACAGCCGTGACAGAGGAGCCACTTGCAATACCAAATTAGCTGTCAAAATGGACTGTCGTATGAAAACTGTTTTAGTTCCAAAGATAATCACCGAAACAGAAAAGCTTGCTGCACATTATCGTAAATTCATTGTAACTGTATGTTAAGGTTTAGAGAGTGGAAAATGTTATCACCGTTTGTGGAGACCGTTAATTAAATAATTCATTCATTTTAGGCTGATGAAGCACTTGTGAACGTCAACGAAGTTACGCCATCGGTTCGCAAATCCTACGGCAGGAGGCCTTGTCCGGCAAGGCAACCAGCGTTTGTTACAAAATCCTCTCAATAATCAGCGCGTGCAGCAATCTAAAGTGTGTTTATCAAAAAACTGTTTTAATTTTGTGATATCATAAGTTTATACGCATTATACCTATCTAAAAGAATAAAACATTAACTAGCTGGTGTGAAGGATTTCTCTTTCAACAACAAGACATATGGCCGTTTTCACCAAAACTTATGAACCACCCAAGTTTTTGCTTAACTACTACCCGAACAAGTTAACTCGGCACCGAGTATAAGCTACGTTCTCGAGCCAGGTGCCGTGTTAACTTGTTCGGGTAGTAGTTAAGGCGCTACTCGGAAAAAGTATGAACTCTTTGATACAAAACTATAGGACGGTTAGAGTTGTTATAAATCTGGTAATAAGATATATCTTTCTTCTATATACCTTTATCTAGAATCGTATAGTTTCAGAAACACGATTTTATGATTTTGGCTCGACACTTTTTATTTTCGAAAATACCTCAAAAAAATAAGAAATATCAAGATTATTCTTAAATGGGGATACATATACTATTGAAAATTGGTTTAATTAGTGGACACCAATAATATTTAGGATCGTATAGAAGCATTTTTTTAAAATCGCTATAGTTTTTGAATAGGAAGTGATTTTGTATTTTTTTGCGTAATCGGCAAAATCGGACTCGCTCCCGCGCGCGTCGTTTTCTCATTGCTATCTCGCTTTAGCATAATTTTTCCGAGTATCGCCTTAAGCAAAAGACTTAGGCGATTGATAAGTTTTGGTGAAAACGGCCAATAGAGTAGTACCTGCATGAACGGCTCGTTGGGCAGGCGCACGTTGCGGATGCGCGCGGGCGGCTTGTCCAGGCTGATGTAGTAGCCCAGCGCCAGGATGGTCCTACACCAAACAGACATTACTTTTAGCATTTTAATACTACGACTTTTTTATATATTTCCTATGTATACTTTTACCAAAACAATAAAACAAGTGGATAGTTGGTCTGGATGGTTGGCCTATTATTTATTTACGATATCTTCTATTAAATAATGCCCAATAAATGCTTTTATGTTATAATGTTATAATATTCGAATTATGTACTCATGCCTGAACGTCTATTGATACACTTTATGCCATAGTCAACTTTAAAAATAAAACTGCTGTATCCGGGTGTTTCATAATGACCATTATGAAACACCCGGATACAGCTGTCACTCACTATAAAACACTTATAATTTTTCAGTCTCCATGACAACCGTAGGATTTACCGGCCCTGACTTCTAACTCTTTCAAACCCTTCTATAGCCGGCAACAATCGGAAACTTTTTTAAAATTAGAATTTTGAATTTAGAAGGAATAGACCGTATAGACTCCTATGAGTGGGGTTTGGCACCAATTCACATTTTATAATTAATATTGATTTGCTTTATTTTGGAAATATATAATAAATGTAATGAGTGTAGATAAAGTAGTGTATGAGACTGCACATAACTCGGTATTATTATGCGACAGTCACATAAACTACTATTCTTTCTTTCTTTCTTTCTATTAAATACTGGGTGGCGACTTCCGACGCTTCGGCTAGTGTACTGTTGGCCGAAGACGGGGTCGCGTCGCATCGCAAGTTGAGATCAAAATCACCATTCTAGTAACGATTGTAGCGCTAATAAAATTGAGAAGTGGTTGAATTCCGAACTAAATGAAACACATAAAGGTGTACTATTTTATAGATTTAAGGTCAAAAATCACACCTTCGATCACAATAAAGTAGCTTGTTTGTAAGTGAAGGTGAGATTTTGAACACATTAAAAGAAGCTATTTTTTGTGATGATTGTGTGGGCTTAAATCTATAAAACAGTACACCCTTATTGTTTTCATTTAGTTCGGTATTCAACCACTAAGTACTCGATTGGCGCTAAAATCGTTACTAGAATGGTGATTATCGATCTTGATTCGATTAAGATCTCAACTCGATTCCGTCAGGAGTAAGGGGATAAATAAGTACATTTTTACCTTAGGTGTGAATATAGACGGAAACTTTGAGTGAGCGAGAGGCAAAAAGGTGAGACGCCATTTTCAATCCCTTTCTTTAACTGACCGAGTTAAGATAAACTTACTTGAGAGTCTGCACGGCGAGCTGTATGTCGTACCGCTTCTCAGCGGCCGGCAGTCGCTCGAAGGGAACCAGGCACGGGTGCACCTTGTGCAAGTCCTCGCGCGCCGAGCCGTACATCCAGCCCGCTTCGATCTGATCAATATAGTGGTAGTTTTATTCCATATTATTATAACAGTGTTATGCCCGAATACTCGTACGCTACTTATCTTTGGGAGCGTCTCACACATCGCCCTGTCACTTTAAATGTCAAACGTATGAAAGAGATGCCATGATGTTTGAGACGCTCCCAAAGATAAGTAGCGTACGAGTATTCGGGCATTAGTGTCCAAAGAACTGTAATAGTATATTATGATACAAGTGAGCTTAGGTTGCTCATTATACACGAGGCTGTGGGTTGTAGCCCGAGCCGCAGGCGAGGGCGTAAATCAGCCGATTGTCTAGTGAGTAACTTGCTCACGAGTTTCATACGCACTTTTTCAACACACTTGCGAGGAAAAACAAACATTTATTGCATACATATTGTATTAACCTAATATTAACTAAGGGAAAAAGCGCGCAAGTTTTTTTTTTTGCACGCGCCAAATGTGAGGTGATCGATTACATACAGCCATACAGCCTACTTCAAAATAATTAAATATAATAATAGTGATAAAATGCAAATGTTTTATGACAAATTATTGTGAATTTTAAATAATTTGATAATAATATACTTAATTATGTTTTTTTGTCTTAATTATGGACACATTTATTTATTCTAAAAACGTAAATGGATTTTCAGCCGTATAAAACCTCTTTGTTGTTACAAAAAAAGAACTGTATCTATTACCCGCTGAAATTGAAAATGCTCTGTTGACTCGCATATAACTTGCAGTTAGGTACTTACTTAACTTTGTAGGGATACTGTATTACCCGGTTAAATTGAAAAGTCTCTGTTTACTCGCATATAATTTGCAGTTAGGTACTTACTTAACTTTGTAGGGATAATTATATTTTAATACAGTTGCTAAAAAAGTGGCGTATTGCAGGGACGTATAGCGTTCGGGATGTGGGCTATTACACACTCGAACTTTTTCTTTACCTTTCCCGAACTCGTGCGTTTTCTTTCCCAACTGTCAAAATATTGTCTATTAAAAAGAAAAAACCAACCACGAAGTTTTTACAAAATAAAAATCATAGAAGTTTTTTATGATTCATGCAAATATTTCTAAAAAGAAGCTACTAATTAGTTTCAATATCAGATTTAAAAGTAATTTTAATTATACATTAAATTAATATTAGTACCTATCGGCCAAATTAAATTTATGAATATAAAAAATACATAAAATTGGCTGTATGACCACAGATTACTAAATATGGTATGACGTGCACTATTTACCATAGTATCTGCTTATTAGGAGTTTGCGCAAGTAAGAAAATGAGGGACCTTATTTCTTAATTTTCTAAATTATTTTTTTCTGGTTTTTATTGTGGTAGGTACTTAGTATGGTGGAATTAGTGCAATAATGTGGCTTTAATGGAAAACGATGTGGTAAAAGAGAGAAATAAGGAAAGGCGCTCCTGTAGGATTCGGATTGCTTTTGTTAGGTTTCATTTCATTTCATCTCATTTAATTTAATTTTCATTTCACATCAATAAAAAAATTCTACTGAAGCCTTGGCTGTATGATCATAGTTTCCTTTGCCAACCCAGAATGGGTGAAGAAAACAAAGAAAAAAAGTCTGCTTTTTCTAAAGTTTCTTTTACGATTAGTTAGTTGAGTTTATTGTGTTTTATTATTTTATTAAATTGCTTAATTTTTTCGCAACTGTATTAAAAATAGTTGTTCAGTACACGTGCGGAACCGTCATTGCAACTTGTTCCGACTGTCAACCCTCACCTTCGGCTGCGCCTCGGCTCGGGTAGACATTTGTCGGAACTCTTTGCAATGACAGGCTTTCCGCACTTGTAATGAAATCTACTATTACGCAACTAGTACTGTAATATTATTATGCACGCGTGGGTTATAGTTCGGTTTATGGCCCTAAGATCGATGTAATAAGGCTCACTTTATGAGCAAGTGTGTTGAAAATATATTTTATGGCTTTTATAAACTAATACGTTGACTTAGGATACATTATAACCAAGAAAGCGACTATAAAGATCTCAAAAAGTGGAAGGAGGCATGGTCTAATGGAATAAATAAAGGGTAGGTAGTAGGTGCATTATATTCCATTCCTAAACATGGTCCTTCAAGCCGGATATATTTTTTTTATCTGCAAAGGGGTAGCACTTAGCCTACGATACGAAAACAATGATGTTTTCAGCATTGTTGTGTTCCGGCAGTTAGAGATAAAATAGTCAGTTTCTCAGTAATTGAGGATTCTGGGAGTAGGGCGCTTCCATTAGAATGTTGTGTTTAGAATGAATAATAAAAAAAACAGGTTGATGAAGGCCAAGTTCTACCCCGTTGTGGATGAAAAGAAAATGAAAACCGAACGTTGGTTATGGCGACGCGGCGGCATCCGCATCGCTTAGATGTATTTCGCCCTACATGCAGTAGAGCGAAATACATCTAAGCGATGCAAGTATCAAATCAAATCATTTATTCATTTTAGGCTGATACAGCATTTGTGAACGGCAATGAAGCTACGCTATCGGTTCGCAAATCCTACGGCAGGAGGCCTTGTAACGAGAAGAACCGGCAAGAACTCGCCAACGCTATTTTTTCCTCTGTATGGTGTTATTACCTTATTCATCGCCCACATTTCGTGGATGTTCTCAGCGAGCTTGTCTCTGATTTGCTCCACATACGATGGTAAGGTGATCTGAAAAGAATATCTTGTTTAATCGTCTTGTTAAAAAAATCATCTTATAATAATTTGTACCAATATATGCAGTAGCTCTATTCAAATTGAACGAATATAAGTTTGAAGTTCGTTGCACTATTTGAGATAGCTTTGAGTTAATTTTTACCCTTTTTCTTGTCTCCTGTGCACATTTTTGGAAACTGATATTGGGACAAGGCTTAATGTTTACTGCTGAAAGCCGTGGCTGATGAAAGAAGACAATAACTGTGAAGTAGACCAACAGGAGTGGGCACAAACGCCGATATTGTATCATCCTGCATTAAGGCGAAATCTGCTGCGGTAGAAGATTACAAGCGGTACTAAAGACATTTGATGGATATATAACCTACCTGGAAGTCTTGAAATAGTTTTCGGATGATGCTCGTCTGTAGCAAAGATAACCTGTCCAGGGGCCGTACCGACTAACGCTCCGAACTTCGACAAGTCTGTCAGGCTTCAAATTAATACCGATAAATCGAGCCCCAATCAGGCCAAACTGGCAAACCCCGATTCATGATGTCACAGAAACTTCGATATCTTCCAGCTAACTTCGGCAAATAGTACAATACGAAATTCCGCACTTTGAGATATTTGCCGAAGTTCGGAAAGTTAGCCGGTAGGGCCCCAGGTGGAGATTTTTGGATGATTCAAACTTGGGACAGGCCTGTCTCACTTCCATACAAGCGGCGCAAAATCCCCGAGATATTTACCTACTATTCTGGAAAACAACCTAATTTCAACCTTTTGCATTGCGTATAGCGTTCATAGTACAATAACTGTCTGCCGCCTCGCTTCAATCTGCTAGGGCTGTCAGAAGTACTACTTTATCTGTGTAAGTAGTACACGCGAAGCGAGACAGATGGCGACGAATGCGGATGCGTGCGCTGCGTGTGCGACAAGTCGAGCGAGTGCCAGCCTATTGAGACTAGTCCGGTGACCGGACGCTTGCGTTTATCATACCTAAACTCGGGAGTGAAATTTCTGTACCGTAAGGTACTAATATATATTCTGTGCTTGGAAGTGCAGGTGCGGTACTAAACCTCAAATTATGGGACATTTGATGTTGTTACAGCTGCTCACAAAAGGACCTATTAGATGCTTCTTGTTCTGCAATTCGTGAAGCTGAGATTTGGACAAGGTTTAAGTTTGCCATCGACACAATAATAAGAAGATTATGGAAGACAATCACCTCTAATGTAACAAAAATCGCCTGGCATGAATGAAAAGGTTTATGGATGTGAATGAATCGAAAGAAGTGTGCAAGGATCGTAGCAGGTGGCGATCCATAGTCTCTGCCTACCCTAATGGGAAACAGACGTGAGTATACAGGATATTTTTTTGTCAGGGCACAATTTTTTAAGATCTATTTAGACAGAATCGGTAAGTGAACAACTCTCTCTTAGAAACATGGGTCGAAATACGACAAAAATTTTTGGACTTCCCATACAAAATCGATCACGTGATCGGACTGATTGGTATGAAGAGTCAAATTATTTTTGTCATATTTCGACCTATTTTTCTAGGAGAAAGTTGATCACTTACCGATTCTAAGTCGATCTTAAGAATTTGTGCACTGATAAAAAATTATCCTGTATGCATGTATGTAAGTCACCTGTAAAGTATCAACAGGCGTGGGAACAAACGCCGTATCATCCTGCACCAGCGGTGGGCCGGCCAGGGCTCGTTTGGACAAGTTGCCGAAGTAGAAGCAGGGCTCCAGGTTCAGGATCTGCTGCGGGAGGAGAGACTCCACGAGCGGCGAGTAGCCTTCAGGGGCGGCGTAGCGGAGGCGGCCGTGTTCACCGCCAAGGAGGAAACGGCAACTGGGAACAACATTTAACAATAAATAAAATAAAAAAATATTTATTCACATACTGCCGCACTCAGACGCCAAATAACTTTAATTGACAATTTAATCTCTTTCTGTCTCTTTTCTATGTCCCAGTCCTACTAATATTATAAATGTGAAAGTTTAGATGTTTGGATGTTTAGATGTTTGTTACTCAATCATACCAAAACGGCTGAACGGATTTGGCTGAAATTTGGGACATAGATACTTTGTAGCCTGGAGAGGAACATAGGCTACTTTTTATCCCGAAAAAGTATCATATTCCAGCGGGATAACGTCGTGTAGTCCACGAGGGCGAAGCCGCGGGCGGAAAGCTAGTATTTAATAAAGTAGGAACGATAATTTAATGACAATTAAATTTAACTGGCGTCTCTGAGTGCGGCAGTTAGACATAGTAAATATGTAGGTACTTATGAATCGTCAACATTTTCCTACCGCCCATTCAAGACCATTTTAACTGACAAGAAGAACAGGCGCAATAAACTTGCCAGCGTTTCTTAGGTAACAACATTTAATCGAAAAAAATAAAATGAAGTATTAGAAAATGTTGACCCGTCTCACAACTAGCTCCGATGGGACTCGACATTCATATTAGTCCGGACAGTGAAAGGTCGTAGGATCGAGTCCCGTCGGAGCTAATTGTGAGACGGATCGACTTTTTCTAATCGGTACTTCATTTTAAATATTTTCAATAATAAAAAACGGATCGACTTTTTCTAATAGGTACTTCATTTTAAATATTTTCAATAATAAAAACTGCATTATGAATGCAAAAAAGTACAAAATAAAATAAAGGGGTTCGAATATTTTTGTTCGAAGTCTGGCTTAGAGGCCCCGCCGCCATTTTGAGTTTTTTTTTTCAAAATAACGGCGCACGATAAAACTTACATAGATCGATTAGGGATACTTATGCAAACAAAAAAATATATTATAAAATAATAAAATAAAATAAAATATGTTTATTGGCATTAACAATTCATAAGGCTTAAGCTAATGGCCAGTACCTCCCGTTTGAGCCAAATAGGCCTGTGTTAGGAGATACTACTCTTCCTTCGAATAGAATTATTCCTTACATATACTTTAAAAAGAAATTATTAATTAACAGCAATAACAATTAGATTAAAATTAAAATAGTGTATACATATTATTATGTTGAGTAATTATATGTATTTACGTGTGTGTGTGTGTGTGTGTGTGTGTATGTGTGTGTGTGGTGAATGTGGGTTTAACTTCCTGATGTGTGTAGTTTAGGTAAAAAAATAGTGCCTCAATCTCATCGTAGGTTTTAGGTTCCAACCATTTCATGACAATTTCCCTGCATTCATAACACTGTTTGTCATATATATATTTATCTTTACAAATAGTGTTGTACAGTTGTATTGGACGTATTTTGTATTGTCTGTCTGCTAATACTGTGTTTGTTCTGGGAGCTCGTATAACTATATCTTTTCGTATTCTTTATATTATCACTTCTTATATATTATCACTATAGTTCTAAAGCGTGCTACCTTTGTGTAGGTTTCAACTAAATTTGGTAGTGCCGTGTACGAATCTTTGTCACAAATTAGTTTGTAACTATAATTACTGACTAATTTCGTCAGTTTTGAGTAGCACCGTGACGGCCTTAGACAGAAACACATGTAGAAATTGCTAAATCCATTTTTTGTCACCTACCTGAGTTTACTGGAACAGCTGATGGCAGGGAAGAACATCCCCTCCAAGTTGAAGTTGGTAAAGGAGCCGGTGACCCTTACGCCGTTGAACATAAAGTTGATAATCGGCACTGTGAGATCTAGGGCGCAGCCGATGACGTCACCTGAAGAAGATTGTTATTATTATATTGGGTGTTGTTAAGGCTTGATTTTTTGTTTGTTTGTCAGGGGTGAAAGTACCCATCAATACAAACCACTTTTACTATGGGAACAAGTGCGATATCGCGAAAAAAATCGGCAGTTTCATACTGTAGTGTGTGTACTCGCTATACGCACACACTCGCATCTTTCTCCAATATATAAGCGCATTTTAACCTAATAAAGCTCTCTTTATAATCGCAGTCAGTTGTTTCATTTGTTGTCCGAACCGCCTACATTGCATGGCGACCCTGCCAGTGCTGCCTATCGGCAGTGCTGCGCAGATGGTTTATAAAAGTGAAAAATGTTGTAAAAAAAAATATAAGTTGGACAAAACTATGTGGACACGAAAAGTGCAGTGAAATAATAAAAAAATTAAGACTTACAATTTCCAATGTTTAATTATAGAAATAAAATAATATTGTGGCCAAAAATAAATTCTTCAGTTATAAAATCAGACAATCAATTTAAATTAACGTAAAATAATAAACCAAAGTGATATTAAATAAAAATCTAAATTATGAAGAAAAATTATTGTTGCCGTTTGCTGGTGGCTGGATGTCACTGATGATGAGGCAAGACCATGATGAGGGTGCCTAGCAGGGTGCCGGGAGATGCAGGTGTCGGATGTGGATTGCAGCAGGGAGCCGATCCGGTCACGGAATGTTAGGGAAATCAGTGCACAACAAGAACAGGATAGCGAAACAGAATGCCAAAGTTTAACTGCAAGTCAAGGACAATTTTGATTTTATCTATTTCAATGTATTGTGTTTTATAAATTCACTTTAAAATTAAATTCACACGGCATTGGTATTTTTTTTAAGATGGTAATTAATTTAGTTATTTTACTTGCAAAATTTCAGCTCACTTCTGATCATGATTAAATGATCAATACTTAGATTAATTTTATTTAAATAATTATATAACCGTAAAATTTTGTTAAAAATATCTTAAATAGAAGTGATAATTTGGTAACAAGTATTGAAGAATTTATTTTATTATTCATTAATAATTAACTTTTACTGTATAATCATGTAATTACTTTATTTACATAAATATATTTTTTTTCCCTGTAAGTTATAGTTTAGGTACCTAAATATGTACGTCATTATATTTAAAAAGGGAAATTATTAATTTTTTTTCATACTATTTGGAATACTGATTGAAAATTCTGATTTATAGTATTGATTGCACAGAACAGAAGTAAAAAGAAACAATTTGATATACGAATAAAGAAATTAGAATTTTAACTTTAAAACTGAGATTAAAAATAAAAATGCTTTAAATGTGTTTTTTTATGTTTACAGTTTTTGTATTTTCGATACCCTGATTTATCGGAGATCGTTGGTTTAAAGGTAAATAATTTAACATTGATTATAATACTTTTTGTTCTTCGTCAATGTAAATACGTAAGTACCTATATTAACGTAAGTGGTTATTTTCAGTATTGTGAGTTTAACAGTTTTGTCTTATTTTTTCAAATTCGATTTTTTTTATGGTTTCTTTACATACATTTGTAGTTGTTTTAAAGATAATGATATGATTTCGTAATTGCGCACAAGTAAACATAATTGCTGACCAAGCAACCCGTGTGGTATTTGTGTCGGTAAAAATAGCAAGCTCCAATGATTGTTCGAATGCATTTTAAATAATTTGAGTTTACATAAGTAAAGAGTGTGAAAAAATTATTTGGTAATTTTATGTGTTACTTTTTACGATTTACCTATTGACAACAATTTGGTAGAGTTTTTTTTTTATAGAAATACTTATTTTTTATGTCTGAATCATAGGATTGATTTAATTTTATGTTATGTAGTTTATTTCTATTTTATTTTGAGCTTTTGAATACGTATAAAACTAAAAACAAATACGTTGTTTTGTTTAGAATAAAAGTATTTAATTAACTTCTTTTAACGCAAATTATAGAGGCTTACAAAAACAAATATGATAAACTTGAAGTAAAATAAAATAAAATTGTTATATTTGTTTCTCCATATCCATTTCCATATATATAATTTCAGTGTATCATAAATTCAGTATTATTAATCTTCTAAATGTAAATAGACCCGTAATCTGTGTTTAAAATAACAATTTAACTAGAGACTTTTTTTTCAGTTCAGGACGCAATCTTTTTATTTAGAATAATAGCTTAAATTACATGTGTATACTAGATACAAGAATTTATATACGTATTTATTTCTTTACACTTTGGAATATTTAGTCTTTTACATAAATAGGTAAAATTCAGTTATACCTTTGATATATGTACAATATACGAGTATTTTCGGTAAAATAGATTTTTGTAGGTTTTTTTTTCATAATATTAAGTAACTTCATAGGATCCATAATATTATTAAAAAGAGAAAAGTTTTCTGTTTTTTTTTTGTAGCGAATAAACTAACATTATTAATATTTGTTTTTCAACTGATTAAGAAAACTTATAGTAAGTTTACATAACTTGTCTTATTACATAAATGAGATCATAACTTTAATTAATTAGATTTTACGAGATTTTATTGCGTACATAGAATGAAAATAGTAGATTTCATTACAAGTGCGGAAAGCCTGTCATTGCAAAGAGTTCCGACAAATGTCTACCCGAGCCGAGGCGCAGCCGAAGGTGAGGGTTGACAGTCGGAACAAGTTGCAATGACGGTTCCGCACGTGTACTGAACAACTATTTTTAATACAGTTGCGAAAAAATTAAGCAATTTAATAAAATAATAAAACACAATAAACTCAACTAACTAATCGTAAAAGAATATAAGCAGAGACTTTTTTTTGTTTTCTTCACCCATTCTGGGTTGGCACAGGAAACTATGATCATACAGCCAAGGCTTCAGTAGAATTTTTTTATTGATATGAAATGAAAATTAAATTAAATGAGATGAAATGAAATGAAACCTAACAAAAGCAATCCGAATCCTACAGGAGCGCCTTTCCTTATTTCTCTCTTTTACCACATCGTTTTCCATTAAAGCCACATTATTGCACTAATTCCACCATACTAAGTACCTACCACAATAAAAACCAGAAAAAACTAATTTAGAAAATTAAGAAATAAGATCCCTCATTTTCTTATCACTTACTTGCGCAAACTCCTATAAGCAGATACTATGGTAAATAGTGCACGTCATACCATATTTAGTAATCTGTGGTCATACAGCCAATTTTATGTATTTTTTATATTCATAAATTTAATTTGGCCGATACTAATATTAATTTAATGTATAATTAAAATTACTTTTAAATCTGATATTGAAACAAATTACTTAGTAGCTTCTTTTTAGAAATATTTGCATGAATCATAAAAACTTCTATGATTTTTTTTAGTAAAAACTTCGTGGTTGGTTTTTTCTTTTTAATAGACAATATTTTGACAGTTGGGAAAGAAAACGCACGAGTTCGGGAAAGGTAAAGAAAAAGTTCGAGTGTGTAATAGCCCACATCCCGAACGCTATACGTCCCTGCAATACGCCACTTTTTGAGCAACTGTATTAAAAAAATATATACGTATTTGTTTATAAATTCAGTTCCTAGAAGATTTTATTCATTTATACCTATAGGTATTATTAGTAGAACTTTTGTTTAGTCGGTTGAATTAAATATTGTATATTTATGTGTAAGCACAGATAATATAATACTATACTAGTGTGTAAGTATGTATATATTTAAAGATCGTTTATTTTTTTTTATCACGTAGGTTTCTATTTATCCAAATCATATTTTTTTGAGGCGAAAGTTTAATATACTATACCTAAATACATACGGATAATACAAGTCAACACGTTCATTAGTTTGTGTTTCAATATTTACGTAACTGAAATTCGTATGGAAAGAAAATAGTTATACCTATAATTTATTCATTAGTGATGCAATCCTATGTGTTAAATTAAACAAACATAACTGATATAGAAAGACAAAGTATTGTATTTCGATCGGCATTACGTGGAATATTCTACATCCATTTATGCAAGCTGTTGGTTTAGTGCAGCAGTAACATAAGTCGCGTAAAAACAATTCCACACGAGTTTGCTGGTTAAGCGTAACATTATAACATAATAAGAATACCTAGTACTTACCTATCATTTTAGTCGAAATGAAATATTTTATGGGAATTTTTGATAATTTGCAGTTAGATTTTTTTTTATTGAAAAGATCATAGTGAATATTTTAAAATGGTTTGAATTATTGGAATATAATAATGAAAGAAAGATAGTAGATTAAAAAATATATGTTGGTAAATGGTTAGATTTAATGGTTTGGAAAATGATTAGGAATTGATAGGAAGTAGGTATAGGCACAGATAATATAATACTATACTAGGTATAGGTAAAGATATACGCAGCTGTATGAAAAATCTTTTCGTAACTTTCAGATTATGATTAGGTACAGCATAGGTTAAAAGGTATAGGTTTGTTATTTTTATGTAGGTTTTAGAGTGTTGAAATGTGTTATTTATTTATTGAAGATAGGGAATTATATGGTTTATAATGTTTCACATGCGATTGGACTGATCACCCAAGAGCAATGTAGTCATTATTCACCCTATATTCATTTAGGAATGATAGTCATTATTAGAAAGTTTTGGATTGAAATGTAATAGTAAATATGCTCGTAGTACGGTACACATTAAATGAGAGGTACTATAGGGATCAGGGGGGCTACCGCGTAACTTTATGGATATGAACGTCATACGTTTTCGGGAACTTTAAGTCGATTTTATAAAGAAAATAGCCGCTATCAGTTCCTTGTTTTGTGACGTCGGGTATAACGTTAACTAGCTAGCAATGTTCAACCGAACAAAGCAGCAAAAATCAATCAGAATAAGGAATTCAAATGACAGTTGAAGCCCATGTCCTCCAGATATACCAAGGTGGAAACGAGATTCCCCTTTGGATACTGTTGGAGACCAAATAAGATGTCTTAAATCATGACCCTATAATAATGAAATGGTACATGGGAGGTCAAATCCTTCTATCGATCATGGTGCGAACGAGCTTTCCTCTGTGAGATAAGTTGGAGTCCAAAGAGGCTTAAAACTATGACCCCCAAATATAGGTTGTGGCCACAACCCAAATGGCACTTAGTTGTCCATTTATAATAATGAATTATGAAGTCGACTATAAATAAATATTATGAAGTATGTACCATTATAAATAATTAAATAAAAATAAAAGTACGCCGGCGCCGGGCGAATTAATAATAGGTCTTTACATATGAAATTGCCGTTTTTTTCTTTTGTACATATAACTTAACAACTTTTATAATATTAGAAATATATAATTTCTTTAATATTGCGTTACATTAAGACCGTATCGAGCAACTTTTGATAATTTAATAACCACGATATTTGATTATTTACATAAAAAAAACTTATTCCGAAAGTTACGACTATTTTTGTTTCCAGAATTTCGTACATTATTAGTTGTAACTTAGTGAAAAAAAAAATTTTTCTCTTAACGAATGTGTCATTTAGTAGTTAAAATGTCCATAAATACTTGTGTAAAATTTTGTAAATTTACATAATATTAGTCGTTAAATAATAACAAAAACGTTAGTATGGAAAAAAAAATAATTACAGAAATCTCCATACAAAACGGCAATTTCATAGGTAAAGACCTATTATATGTAAAGTACCTAGATGATGTGTATAAGTAAATAAGTGTACCGATACTGTGATAATAATAAAGTGATTAATAATAACGAGCAGAGTAGGATATACAGTGTGGTCAATGAGAATATTATGAAGTAATAAAGTATAATATAAACTGATGGAAACTGAATGTGTCAATATTTTTTCAATATTTTTTATAAAGTTATATGAAAATGAGTTATTTTGTGTTTGTTATAATCCTACTAATATTATAAATGCGAAAGTTTAGATGTTTGGATGTTTAGATGTTTGGATGTTTGGATGTTTGTTACTCAATCACGCCATAACGGCTGAATGGATTTGGCTGAAATTTGGAACACAGATACTTTGTAGCCTGGAGAGGAACATAGGCTACTTTTTATCCCGGAAAAAATCACATTCCTGCGGGATAACGTCATGTAGTTCACGCGGGCGAAGCCGCGGGCGGAAAGCTAGTTTATAATATGATTAAAGGTTTTAATTTTGAATGAATAAATGGTCGTTTAAGGGAAATATTAAATGAATAAGTAATATGACAGAATACAGAAAGTAGGTAAATGTTTTGAAAACATTAACGTCAGTGAAAAATATTAAACGTAGGTATCTACATTTCGAAAGGTTAAGGTCAAACGATTAAGTCACAAAAAGCTGAAGGCTCGTTAGATGGCGCTACTTTCGCTATTTCGTAGTTTTTATTTTTTTGTTAATTATTCTTTGTATCTTTGTAACTCAAAATACTTTTGGCGCCTTCTAAAATAAATATTGAATTTTCGAAACCAACACTTAACTATTTGTAGTATAAAAATCATCCAAATATGTTAAATATGTTTTTCTGTCATCCAATTTTACTAATCACTCACACATGCATACCATAAATCCGAGTTTCTAGTAACAAAACATTTCGATCTACCTAAAAACGACAATGTGGCCTAGCGGTCTATATGCTCGACTCAAGCACAAAGTAACTACGCGGGCGGTCGCCCTAGCAGAGAGTCCGCTTAGAACAAAGTGCCATTTTCGTCACGCACACATAGACGTCATATTTACAGGCAAAATGGGGCAGTTTGGGACAGTACCCAGTCGCGAGTATCGCAAAGAGGTCAGTGAACGCAAGTTCCAAAGAGCATTTAATTGATCACTTCACGTCCGCGCCGCTACGTGTCACTGTGACACATAAATAAATACCTATTTTACCAATAATTAACAAAATTAATAACCAATATTATTACAGTTGCAGTGTATTTGGTTGTCTAAATTCGACTAAAAACTGTGCATACACGTTCTTTAAATTTCCAAACGATATTAAAAGGTAAGTTATGTCAAACTGTTTTCTCTTGTTGGTAGGTGAGTAAACCTAGGTACCTACTTTTGGAACTAGCCGCTTTAATAACGACGATCAACCATACACATTCATCTTATCGTTCGCTGGTAAAACGCCAGTATTTGGGTTCTATGGTTTAGTTAAGTAGGTACCTAGATATTCTTTATTGGCGCTCGACCGCCGCCCGCCCGCCGCCGGTCACAATCACAACTCGTAGCGGGTCACGCATAGGTAATCTAATTACTAATGCGGGCAGCGCAGGACCGATAGTTGTGGAGATCCTTGGGGGAGGCCTATTCCCAGCAGTGGGCGTCGTTCGGCTGACAGGATGATAACGCTGGTCCTTATTTAGATGTAGTATTCTCAAAACTTCTTGGCGGTTCAGCGAACACAGCCACAAGTCATGTTGACGAATTTTCAAGTAAAAGTTGTCGTTGCATTTTCTTTTATTTTAGCAGTGTTAAAGGGCTTATTACACTTGGCTAAATTCAGCATCTAATTAAGCATACATTGCTTTCTTTGAGCTCATTTGTAGCAAGTGATGCAATCAAAACAAGCAATGTACGCTTAATTAGATGCTGAATTTAGCCAAGTGTAATAAGCACTTAAGAGATCCTACTTACATTTTAGAGACTTCAGTCATTAAACCCCAAATAACATTTTACTTGCAGGATTTTTTTTTTCATCTACGCGCACGGCAGTGTGCCAGCCAAGTTCAGGAAAGGACGCCAATCATTAAATCCCAAATAACATTTCACTTGCAGTAAAGTTTTCTTTATCTAGGCGCACGGCCGGCAGTGTGCCAGCCAACTTCAGGAGAGAACGCCAATCATTAAATCCCAAATAAGATTTCACTTGCAGCAGGGGGGGCTCACTCCGCAATTCAATCGAATACGCGCTGTCTACCGCGAGGTAGAGAAATCACGGGTGTCACGCGCGCAGCGCGCTCAGTTGTGCATGCGACGCCACGCGAGAAAGAAGTTAGGTACCTAAGTAGTTTACTTTCGCCACACTTTCGCGCCAAAACACAAGTGTGTTACCTTATGGTTTTACCCATAGCAAAATGCGTAATATTAAACATTATTATTGTGCGGCCTTCGGTTGTCTTAACAACGACAGAAAGAGACCGGATTTAAAATTTTATAATCTTCTTAGAAAACTTGAAAGAAGTTTTTTTGTGTGACTATACTGTCTTACTCTATAAGACTATCTATAAAACTGAAATGATCCGAATATTTGATTTAAGGACCCCGCCCCACCTTAGCGTAGGTAATTAAGACGAAAATAAAAATCGACAAAGTGATTCTCGCTTTGCAACGTGACGCTAGCGCTCATCGCCGTGGCAACCGTGCCGTGGCGCACATAGGAACTACGCGGACGCGCGCTGCGCCCGCGCTGTTACTACCCACTTACTTACCTTAGCTTGTTCTCACTTCACGATAGACGTTATCGAATAACTACGCTAACATCAACAATATGTACACTAAACTAAGGTAGGTACCTACCTACTTAATATACGTAAGTATTTCGTTCGAGTAGCTGTAGCACTTTTAAAATAGGTACCTACCAAATTACAAAATATAGCTACTTTCTGTCTTAGAATAATATAATAATTGTGAATTATGAATGCTCTAATAACCACTGAGCTACGGAGCCTGGCCACGAAAATGCGCGGCGGCGCGCGGCGGCGCGACACGGCGACGAGCGAATTGCGCAATCATTGCGCGCTCGCAACAGACGCCTAATCAAATAAGTCAATGAGACGCACCAACGGATGCGCAGTTCGCTTGTCGCCGGCCGTCGCCGCCGCGCATGTTCATTGCCAGGCCGTTAAGAGTATTCGCCCGGATAGTGAAAGGTCGTGGGTTCGAGTCTCATTGGGGCTAGTTGTGATGTGAGACGGGTCGACTTTTTAGCGACTCTGTAGATCAGTGGTTAGAGCATTTGCCCGGACAGTGAAAGGTCGTGGGTTCGAGTCCCATCGGAGCTAGTTGTGAGACGGTCGACTTTTTCTAATACCTACCTACTTCATTTTCAATTTTTTCAGTAAGTAAGTAACAAAAATTGAACTGTGAATGCAAAGAAGTAAAAATAAAAATACTAGGCTTTCTGTATTTAAAAATCATTTGCGCTATTTGTTATTCCTTTTACTTACTTCGTCGTTACATTGCAGTCGAGTCGTCGAGTCGACCCTAGTGCGGCAACCAAGACCACCCAGACAAACCAAATTGGCTTAAGCGTTTCCGAGTAATAGAACCGTATTACGTACAGCTACGGTTCAATTTCGCTTGTAATGAACGGTAAATTTGTTAGGCAGGCGTGCGGGTGCAAATTATTTTAGACCTAATTGTCGCGTGGAAAAGATTGATAATTCATTGTAACTGTTTCGGAAGTGAGCCTTCTGCTACAAATATTATTCTGTGCTTGCAGTAAAGTTTTCTTTATCTAGGCGCACGGCAGTGTGCCTGCCAAGTTTGGGAGAAAACGAACCACGCACGATTATGCGTATATCTATTTATTTTAACGTCTTAATCGTAGGAGTGCCATAGGCTAATTTCGTTGCAAAAATAACTAGTTCATTTTAAAAATCAAATTATTTCTTTTCAGACGAACCTTATGGTTAAGTTAAATTGATCGAGAAGATGGTCAACATATCTTCGAGTTTGTGAGGCCCATTTCGAAACCAATTCTATAATCAAGACATCGAACCGAACTGTCCTGAAAAAGGCACTAATCCCAAACTTTTGCTACCTGTTAAAAAAAAAAGAAGCGCAAGCAACTGTGGAGACTAATGAATCTTGTACACAATAGGAAAAAGTTTAATGTGACTCAAATTCACAAACAGCAGCTCACGTTTCTGCAAATTCTCCAGCTGCAATTCTCCAAAAAAAGCTGAAAAACGATATTCTTGAGTGCAAGAAAAGACTATAAAGAACAGCTGCGCTAGAAACAAATATGAACTTGTTTTCATCTCGCTGTTCTCCCGCTGTAGGGTTTGCGAACCGATAGCGTAGCTTCTATGACGTTCACAAGTATTGTAAAAACCAATCTAAATTGAATAAACAAATTTGACTTTGACTGTTAAACCATATTTTTTCATTTACCTATATACGATAAAAACACAACATAGGTAAGTATTTAAATACACTTTCTTGTTTTCAAAATAGTTACCACTATTGCTGGATACAAATCTTGCGTTATAAAGGTTTTTCAATTTTTGAAGATGACAAGTTATAAATTTAACATTGAGGAAAATATTAATTATTTGAAGTTCATGCACGAAAAAATTTATGGAACTTGTAACCCGTTTCGATTTCAACTATTTTTCGCTGAACTTTTTACCTTAATGTTTTCGTCGAACTTAGTGCCTTTTTCACGTTTATGTTTTTAGTGGGATAACTATCACACCATATTTATATCTTGTTCATAGAGTACATTATAACATATAGGAATGGAATACTTTACAACATAATAGGATCTTGTCTTCGTCGTGTGTGGCGTCGGGACTTTGGATATTACATGCTCTGTTTACCATCTAAGCAGCCTCAGGCATGTAAACATGTTTAAGATGTATATTTAAACGAATTTATTTATTTGTATGATTGTTAACTTATACTACCTACTCCTTTTTAAATTCAGAATCAATACAGAAGCAACCCTAGTGAGTCAGACAAGGATAGGTATAGATTTTCAAAAACGGTGGGAGCGGTCCTTCTGTAAACTCTTTATTTTGTGACTCAAGCATCAGAGAGTTAAGGTTCAAACCTAAGGAAGCTAATTTTTTTTATATTTATTATTGTTTTAAAAAAAACATTAAAATATTAATTTAGATGTATAAATTGCAACAAATGCAATTGCATTATTATTTTTTAAATTACACAAGTAGTCTATCAACTAATGCTCCAAAAAACGTATACAGGGAAAATAATGCTTGGAACACCATTTTTAGTGTTCCTTAGCCGAATGGCCAAATCCGGAACCCCTATATATTCGTCATTTGTCTGTCTGTCCGTCTGTCCGTATGTTACAGCCACTTTGATCCAAAACTATTAAGACTACACATTTGAAACTTGGTAGGTAGATGTATCCTGTAAACCGCTTTACAATTTTTATACGAAAATAAAAATAATACATAAAACTGAAACTAAAAAATGTTTACCTATTCGTGTGGGGTGTCTATAGATAGGTCTTCAAAAATAATATAAAAGTTTCTTTAACCATTTTTAGGGTTCCGTAGCCGAATGACAAAAACGGAACCCTTATAGATTCGTCATGTCTGTCTATCTGTCTGTCCGTCCGTCCGCATGTCACAGCCACTTTTATCCAAAACTATAAAAACTACTCAGTTGAAATTTGGTAAGTAGATGTATTTTATATGTATTATGCTCTCGTTAAACATTCCTGCGGTGGTGTCGTGTGAGTCGGGTCGTTACGTTCCCTAAAATATGGTTGAGCGAAGCGATGGCTGGCTCATGCGTCATGCTCGTGAACGGGTGCTGCCAGTGGGGTGGGTCTGCTCATGTCTACTTGTGTTAAAGGTGTTCGGGATATGGTTAATAATAGTATTATATTGATTTATGAGCGAGCTGGTGTGTCTCATAGTAATTTTGGTATCCGTGTCTTACAGTAGGTAACAGCAATTTTTCTAATAATTGTTTTATTTATTCAAAAATTCCTTTTATTTGTTAATACTTATAAATTTGAATATACAGCGCAGCTTGCAGTTTCCTTTTCATTAATCCTATAATACAATGTGAATAAGATTAAGATTAGTGTGTCCATTAAACTATTTGATTCCTTGTTTAGTTGAAAATTGTTTACTGTTTTAGGTAATAAGCAAAATTGTACTTAATTTAAGCGGCATTCTGTATTGTGATGGAAAGTAACCTTACTATTATGTGAAGGTCACTTTTCAAATTTGACGACTCTGTATAAGTTAAAAAAGGGAGAAAAAAATAGCCCTTGGCGAGTTTCTTGCCGGTTCTTCTCGCTACCAGGTCTCCTGCCGTAGGATTTGCGAACCGATGGCGTAGCTTCATTGACGTTCATAAGTGTTGTTAAACAAACCTAAATTGAATAAACGATATTGAATTTTGAAATTTTGAATAAACCGCTTTACGATTTTAATACAAAAATCCGGGGGCTTCCGATACATGAAGCTGAAACCGAAAAATATTTTTTTATCAACCATATTCGTGTGGGGTGTCTATAGATAGGTCTTTAAAAATGGCATAAAGGTTTCTCGAACCATTTTTTCTCAAAGTCAATATTTTGAAAGATAGAGCCTTCCAAAGCGATAAATTGTGTCCCCCCCCCACCACTCTAACTTTTGAAATAAATTAGTGAAAAATCTAGAAAAAATATATACTGTACATCTTTATAATAACTTTCAACGAAAATTAGTTTGAACGAGACGTAGTAAGCACTTTTTGAGATATAACACATTTTCGAAAACCGCAAATGTAATTGAAAAACAATGTTATATTTTGCTGACGAAAAATGATAAGTACCCAATCGAATTTTGGCTTGGTATAGGCAATCGGTACGTTAAGTTGGTACGGAACCCTTCCTGGGCGAGTCCAAATCGCACTTGGCCGATTTTTCCTTATCTATACTAATATTATAAAGGAAAGATTTCCTGTATTCCCGTTTTGTATGTATTCAGGTATGTATGTAGGTATGTATGTATCAGGTAAGTATGTAGCGAATAAACTCAAAAACTACTGGACTGATTTCAAAAATTCTTTCTGCTACATTATCCCTGATTAACATAGGCTATAGAATATTTTGAAAAAGTTAGGGATTCGTATGAAAACTTCGATAATGTAACTCAAGGTATGAAAAAAGATACCAAAAAAAACCTATATACCTCGCGGACCGAAGTATGATAAGGGGCGTGTGCACATCTATGAGATAGATAACTGCAGCACTTTCTTTCAATTGTAGACATAGGTTTCCATAGTAAAATGTATTTCTAACAATCTACACAATCAACTTTCGTAATAAAATAGTAATATTTTAGTTTTGAAAACTGACAAGGTTCGATTTCCCACTACCGAGTACCGACCCATTTCCGAGTCGTGTATGAGTTTTTTTGAAAATCATTGAATGCAGTTTTCTAAACTCTAATATCGACGACATGGTTCCATAAAACAAATATATCTCTATCTCTTATAGTTTCAAACTTTCCCATACTGACCCGTTGTCCGGTCCGGTCTAATGTTGTCTATCTATACATATATTATAAAGAGGAAAGATTTAATTGTTTGTTTGTTTATTTGCATCTAATAGGCTCCTAAACTACTGGACCGATTTAGAAGATTCTTTCACCATTAGAAAGCTACATTCTTTCCGAATAGGCTAAATTTTATCCCGATATTCCCACGGGTACCGGGTACCACGCGGGTGAAACCGCGAGGATCCGCTAGTATAGAATAATATTGTATGTTATAATTAGTGTATAATGTTGTATAGACAATGGTACGGAACCCTTTGTGCGTGAGCCCGACTCGCACTTGGCCGTTTTTTTTAAATACTAGCGGCAACATTTTGATAGGCAACCCTATAGATATATATTCTCCTAATCATAGTACGTACGTGTTTGACGACCGATTTGGCGCAGAGGTAGGCTACGCACCTTCTGCGCCAGTGGTCTCGGGTTCGATTCCCGAACAAGACAAATATTTGTGTGCATGAACATGTCTATTTGTCTTGGTCTGGGTGTTTACTATGTATATTAAGTATTTATTTGCAAAAAAAAAAGTATTTAAGTATATATTTATCCATTATCAAGTTTTCCATGATACAGTTTCTTAATGAAATTAATATGGGCTTAGATAATTGGTGTGAATGTAAGAAGATGTGGTTGGAGGAAAGCAGAACTCAAATGTTCGGCTGTTTGCAGCTACTGCATTGGCCAATCATGCGAGAACATAGTACCAGGCCTGATGTGTGATGACATTGATGAACCATTGATTGATAACCCATCATCAAAGGACGATTTCGACCTTCCTGAGCAGTTCGATGAAGAAATTATACCTCAGCAAGCTGCCCCCAAAAAGTGTGCTGTGGATTCAGAGGACGTGCCTGGTCCATCAAAATTATACATACAATGTACATAATTGATCCCACCACCTCCCAGATCCTCCTTCCTTTATTGCGTACTTCATTTTGCAAACCCTTCTATTACATAATTGTTTACTTACCTCAATAACTTTGAACAGCTGTCTCAGGAACTATCAAGTGTAAGTTGATATTACTAATTAGTCTCATTTTGTTGAAAATTTAATGGACTTTTATAACTAATAATTTATCTTTTGCCATAAACCCACTACTATGGGCCAAAATGTCGAAAACTAAAAAAACTGTAATACTTCCTTTTTTTGAATTTTTGCAAACTTTTAAATTGCCCCATCTTAAAAACTATTTGACTTACAAGAACCAAATTACTTTACTTTAAAGCGTGCATAGTATTTTTTGCCGTAACACAGGTCCTTGGTGGTAAAAATTGATAAAAACTGAAAAAAATCTGAAAATTTATTGGATTTTTAAATATTTAACAATGATCCGGAGGGCTTTCGAGGTGGAAAACTTGGATTTGTCATTACTATCTCATCACTACTAACATACAAAAAAATCAGAACTACCTCATTTAACGCAAGGCAAAATGTACGATTTCCATGGACTATCATTAATAGAAGTACGTAAAAATTAGGTTATTAGCAAAAACTCGATGAGCGCACTAATTTGCAGTGGGATCTAGTACTAACTCAACAGAGAAATATATGTAAATTATAATTGACACAAACCACATGACACAAACGGAAGAGCGGCATCGCGCGTTGCGCGTCTTAGCCGCATGGAACGGCAACGTCGCAAATTTGCTCGAAATGTTTGTATACGTACACGACTAATGTCACACACACATGCGTAAGTTTCATGAGAATTTGGAGTTGATTTGTGCTATAATTCTGAATGAAAGTATGTAAAATATTCATTTCGCGCCTACTTAAACATGAGAAAAGACTATAGAACACATAATTTACCATAAATGGTGAATCCTAACATAGTTGAAGGTGAACGTTTTTTGTATGGTAATCGTTTGACCTTAAAGCTTAGAGTTTTTATTGCCAAGTAAAGAAACTAGAAAAGTGCAATGTTTAAAAATAGAAACATAATAATATAAAATAATAAACGTAGAATTTGTTTGTTGTTGTTTGTTGTGCTTTGAAAAGTTTTAATGTACTTTTATGTGTATGTTATGTTATTTGGGGAAATATTTAATAGGTACTTATGGGTTTTTAAACAAAAGTTATATACATTTTAAAAAGTTGATTTGATTTTTTGAACACCTGTGCAATCTCTACTAGAATAAATGAGAACATTACATGAAGATAAAATTTAAAGAATTGTTAAGGTAGTGTAGGTATTGTTAAGGTAAATACTAAGGTGAATTTTCAATATAAATATAAATGTAAATGTGAATTGATTAATTTGAAACTTTGAACATAATTAAATTTGTAATAATAATAAACAAAATTTAAAATAACCAAGGAAACTTGCACCACGTTTTTGATAATTTATAGTTTTTTTTACAGTCATCTTGATATTATGTAACTACTACTACTATACTTATTTACTGTACTACATTTTATTTTAGTAAGTTTATGCAACTAAAATTGGAAGTGCACAATCTTTGCAAATTTTTAATGGTACTTAGTTATTCTGCTTCAAAAATATTTTTAATTTTACTGTCTTTTCAAGCACCTTTTTATTTTTATGATAAAATTCCTAAAATTAACATGTAAGACATTTTCTTTATTACTTTGTGCATTTAAAGTGCTAAATATTTTTCATGTTTGATTTAATTTTGGTTTTTTTTTCGTATGTGTATGTATTTTACTATTTTGGTACTGTAACATTTATTTGATGTTATTAGTGTGTTCTTTTTCTTTTTAAATGTTTTTAGCATATGAAACTTTAAAATAAAATAAAATTGTACGTTTATTCATCTTTAAACATAAATAACTAGAACATTTTTATTCCTTTTTTCACAAATATTTTGACTTTTATGTTTGGTAAAACCGCATTATTATCGTTGACAACAACGCACGTAGTACATAGTATAATGATAAGTAAAAAAAATGTAATCTTCGTCATTTTTTTTATTTTCAAGGGGGGAGGTGTAGTGTGTGTACTCGCTATACGCACACACTCGCATCTTTCTCCAATATATAAGCGCATTTTAACCTAATAAAGCTCTCTTTATAATCGCAGTCAGTTGTTTCATTTGTTGTCCGAACCGCCTACATTGCAATACAAAAGTGCAATGAGCGATTTAAAAAAAAAGCTTCCAAAAGCTTCACTAGATGGCGTTGAACGAAGTATGTACATGTCTATGGTATGTTTTGGTATGAATCCTAGTTAGATTATTTACTTTTAAAAACCCAAAGGAAACTTAATATAAATTAAATAAGTACTGATAGGTACTACTGTGAGGAACAGAAACGAAATAGGTAAATTTAAAGAATAAGGTAAATAAATAACATCTGTCTGACGTTCCGTTTTACGTAACAAAAGTCGCGTCAAAGTAAAATTTATAACGTTCCGTTCCTTCTAACTGCATAGGTGGGACAGCGCCATCTAGTGAGCGCGCTTTCAGAAAACCGCCCATACCGAGTGGGCCATAATGTATGGAACTGGAGACTTTTTTTCGCAATGTGGCACTTGGTCACACACTAAAAGTTGTTTGTATTGATGGGTACTTACACGCCCTGCAGTATGTCCCATCATTAAACAAACACCCTGTATATTTATAATGATACTAGCGGATCCTCGCGGTTTTGCCCGCGTGGTACCCGTTCCCGTGGGAATATCGGGATAAAGTATAGCCTATATCACTCGGGGCAGCGTTTGGGAAGCTCCGGCATATATTTGCGTCCAAAATTCCTCAATGTCTCAAGACTAAGGTCTTTGACCAGTGTGTGTTGCCAGTTATGACTTATGGAAGCGAGACGTGGTCTTTTACTATGGGTCTCATAAGAAGGCTCAAGGTTACCCAGCGAGCAATGGAGAGAACGATGCTTGGTATTTCCCTGCTCGATCGAATCAGAAATGATGAGATCCGCAGGAGAACTAAAACGACCGACATCGCTCGAAGGATTGCTCAGTTGAAGTGGCAGTGGGCGGGACACATAGCGCGGAGAACCGATGGCCGTTGGGGCGGAAAGGTTCTCGAATGGCGACCGCGAACCGGACGACGTTCCGTGGGCAGGCCCCCTACAAGGTGGACCGACGATCTGGTCAAGGTCGCGGGAAGCCGCTGGATGCGGGCAGCGCAGGACCGATCGTTGTGGAGATCCTTGGGGGAGGCCTATGCCCAGCAGTGGGCGTCTTACGGTTGAAATGATGATGATGATGATATCACTCGGGAAGAATGTAGCTTTCTAAAGGTCAAAGAATTTTCAAAATCAGTCCAGTAGTTTCGGAGCCTATTCGATGCAAACAAACAAACAAACAAACAATAAAATCTTTCCTATTTATAAATACTAGTTAAGAAAAATATCACAATCCCGCGGGATAACGTCGTTAGTCCACGCGGGCGATGCTAGTTTTTAATAAAAGGCAGGCGAGTGAGTATTGCAAATTCCTCGATGTGATTGTGCTAAAAACAATTCACCTACCTTTCCTGATGTAAGGCTCCTCAGCAAGCGTCCTATTGACGGGCGTTTTCCTGCCGCCCGACCATAGAAACGCGCCGTCAAACCCGAACGAGTATAGATCGTCGCCTACGCCGTTGCCGCCCCATTTCTCGCCACCGCCGGGGTAGGGAACGTATCTGTGTGAGAATTAAAGAATTTATTTCATACACAAAGTTACAATTCACCCATAGCACAATACATATTATTATTCTGTGACAATACTAAGCAAAAAATGCAACAAAACGATCAATATTAGTTATTTCAATTTTTAGTTTTTTGCATTCACAATGCAATTTTTATTACTGAAAAATGGAGAATGAAGTATTTAGAAAAAATCGACCCGTCTCACAATCAGCTCACGATCAATACTGCTTAAATGATATACCTACTTACTTACAAGTAAATTCTATAAGACAGTAAAAAGGAATGATTATATAATATCAATGTATGTAAAATATTAATGTTTGTAAAATAAGAGTAGCCAATGTAATACGCGTAATTTTTTTTAAGGCCTTACCACGCATACGCATAGGCGAGCTGAATTTTCTACTTTAGACTATAGTAATACGGTTCTATTTTTAATTGAGCAAGTAAATTGCTCGAGCATTTTTATGCTCTGTCTGAACTGACCCTTACAAGTATTTTCAAAAGAAGCCCCATCAAATAAACTTCCATGAATCACACTGCTCTTGTGTTTCATTCAATTTATAAAGAAACTATATAAGTTTTTGTAAAAACTTCGTTTTTATGGCAAGCTTTTTGTTGACTGTACTTTAATATTGTATTGTCATCCAAACCAAACCGTATGCAAAGTTTCAGCTCAATCGGACACTGGGAAGTGGGTCAAATTTAGCTTGCAAGATTTGTCCCCCAATAACTAACTAACAAACTAACTAACTAACATGGCAAGTTAAATAAAAGCTTGTAAAAAGAAATCCCATTGTTAGAACCTTATTATAAAAATAACAGTCGACTATATTTTTAAATAACTTAATTTTTTAACGATCTTATACAAATAAGAACATACCCTGAAGTGTTAGCCCATCCGATTCTAAGATGCGGCATCATATGCGTTGTCTGCTCGATGTGGTCCAGGGTCACTTCGAAATACCACTTCTGGTAGACCGCTGATCCTTCCACTCGCCCCACGAATATGTTCGGGCGGACACTGGGAAGCAAAAACAATTGTTTGTCTGTAAAGTCGGTTTACGGACGATAATTTTACGTGATAACAATATGACGCTGTCTCTCTTCTACTCAGACGCATAGAGTGGAAGAGAGATGATTCGTCACAAGCCGAACGCTTTGGCCGACTGTGCATCTCTATCGCTTGTTCCGCGCTCTCGCTTGCACGCGGAACGTGACACTTTTTCGTGCATGCAACGGGCGTTCATCGATTTACAAAGACGTTATCACGTCAAAATCTATACATCTACACAAATAAATAAAATTGAAGTGTCTGTTTGTAATATTAAAATAACCATGCATAGTTTTATATATACGGTACATATACCAAAATATCATTTTTTTCAACTTTTGTCTGTCTATCTGTCTGTCTGTCTGTTTGTTCCGGCTAATCTCTGAAACGGCTGGACCGATTTTGACGGGACTTTCACTAGCAGGTAGCTGATGTAATAAGGAGTAACTTAGGCTACTTTTTATCCCGATATTCCCACGGGAACGAGGACCACGCGGGTGAAACCGCGGGCGGCCGCTAGTCTTGGAATAAAATACTTTATAGCATTTTTACTAAGAGACCAACCTTGTTGTTATTTGTTTAATCTTTTATACATAGGTACCGATAACAAAAGGTCATTAAAAGAAGGTTTTATGGGATTTTAGAAAGTTTTGTGGTCGAAGTGTCAAACTGCTGATTATGTAGTTGTAGTTGTATGATAATATAATAACCTCTAAAAGAGACAAATCACAGTTGATAATTATAAAAGTAACAAGGCCAACTTACTTCGACACACGGTACAAAAATTGCGTCTGCAGTAGCATGTTCTTATCAAATGACAAATAATTTTAGAAAATTCAACCTTACTTCAAACAAACAAAGCCCAAATTACCTCGACCCATGGTTTCACCAACTACTCCAACCAGCAAATTCTTGTCAAGCAACAAATTACTACAGAAAAGTTGACTTTACTACAATAACTTAAAGCTCAACTCACCTAGACACATGGTCCACCAGCTTTTGTAGAACCATGTTCAACAAATTCTTACAGAAAACTCAACCTTAATAACAACACAATAAAGTCTATCTCACCTTGACACATGGTCCACCAGTTGCGTCTGCAGGAGCAAGTTCTTCCCGGTCAGCAGGTAGTCACAGATGTTGTTTTGTGAAGACCGGACGGCCACCCCGTTTCCCACACACAGGGGACACAGCATGTCCAGGACTTTTGGGTCGCGACCGTGCTTTTCTCACAGCGATATTATCAAACAATATTCAACTTTGTGTTTAAGTTAATAAAACCCTACTCACCTCGACACATGTAGGGCTAGCATGACGGCAACGAGATAGCACGAGATAGTTTGTCGCGCGCCTTCCAACCAATCAGTAGTCACGCGCGCTATCTACGAGCGATCTAATTGGTCGAAAGTAATGCGACAAACTATCTCGTGCTATCTCGTTGTAGCATGTTAGCCCTAAGGGTCCACCAATTGCATCTGCAGCTACAAGTTTTTTTTTCAAGCAACAAATTACTACAGAAAATTCGACTTTACTACAAAAACTTTAACCTCAACTCATAGAAGAATGTTCAACAAATTCTTACAGAAAACTCAACCTTAAAAACAATACAATAAAGTCTATCTCACCTTGACACATGGTCCACCAGTTGCGTCTGCAGAAGCAAGTTCTTCCCGGGCAACAGGTAGTCACAGATGTTGTTCTGCGACGAGCGAACCGCTACCCCGTTGCCCACGCACAGGGAACACAACACGTCCAGGACTTTTGGGTCGCGACCGTGCTTCTCCAAGAGGGAGATGATGACTTTGATGTGTTCGTCCTGTTGAAGGAAAACAAGGGAATAATATCAGAAAACAACTTTAAACAAAAAATGTCCCTGCTTGCGCAACACACGAGCAACTAAAAATATGACACCTTAAGTAATTTTTAAATATCATAAAAATTAAACAGGCGTTAAAAAATTATAAAGAATTTTATTGATAATTAAATGTATCTTGTTTCTTATTTTGAAAAGTGCGCAATAACGGAGCGGAAGTCGAAATTTACACTGTTGCTTCTGTACCGCCACCTTAATTTACCGCAGTTTGACGGGCTTTTTTCACAAGGGACACAGTTCTCCTTACCTCTTTACTCCATATTAATGACATATCACTCACCCTCATCATGTTGAGAGCTTCAGGCGAGTCGATGAGCACACAGTGCAGCACATCGAGCATGCCGGTGCCCTGCGAGCCGAGGCGGTTGCTCCTAGCTAGTAAATGATCACAATGATACCACATTATTCCTCGTCGTTCACACTCTTGGCAGAGTGGTAGTGGTCACATCAGCGGTAATGGTTTGAGTCACACTCCGTCGCCAATCCTCCCGTATTGTAGCTCTTCTTGAGCGTTCGTGGAGTGGAACATTGAGCGCTATTTTTAATTAGTGACCTACCGCGCGCTCTCATGCGATAAACTTTTCCCTGCACCACAAGTCATTCCGCGGATGTGTCCTCATGTAATATGTCCAAAGAAACTAAGACATTGGACGATGGACGAAAGACGTTGCTTAATGATGAATATTACTCACCCTCATCATGTTAAGAGCTTCAGGCGAGTCGATGAGCACACAGTGCAGCACATCGAGCATGCCGGTGCCCTGCGAGCCGAGGCGGTAGCTCCTAGCTAGTAATAGATCACAAAGACACCATATTCTTCCTCATAATCTGCACTACAAGTCATTCCACTGATGTGTCTTCATGTGATATGTCCAAAGAAACTAAGAATATGACATTGGACGATGGACGAAAGACGCTGCTTAATGGCTATGGAGTGTAGAGGTATCTTAGTACTATTATATGTTCTGTGGTAGATGTAAGGAGGACTGACTCACAGGGGGGAAAGTTAAAAAAGTGTCCAGCTATGACAGCTAAATCTTCCGCAGGGTATGGTGTGAATGTAGTAGTTGTTGATGGACTGAAGTATGCCGTGTTAGAAAATTTAATATTTCTAGTGACCTGTTTCTATCGCGTTCACGAGGTTGATGAAGAATATTACTGACCCTCATCATGTTGAGAGTTTCAGGCGAGTCGATGAGTACACAGTGCAGCACATCAAGCATGCCGGTGCCCTCCGTCTCAAATAAATGTCTTATCTGTCTATCCCCCGACGAGAGCCGAGCCGGGAGAACAAAGCTCTTTGCTAGTAAACGACCACAAAGACACCATATTCTTCATCGTCGCACTCTTGGCAGAGTGGTAGTAGTAGTTGTAGGAGTGGTAGTGACGAAAGTCGCTGCTTTATGACAACTCACCCTCATCATGTTGAGAGCTTCAGGCGAGTCGATGAATACACAGTGCAGCACATCGAGCATGCTCGTCCCCTCGCCCGACGCCTGCGACCCGAGCCGGGAGAACAACTGCACTTTGCTCACGATCACAAAAACACCATATTCTTCCTCATAGTCGGCACTACAAGTCATTATTTTGATGTGTCCTCATGTGATACGTCCAATGAAACCAGGAATATGATATTGGACGATGGACAAAAGACGCTGCTCTATGACATATTACTCACCCTCATCATATTCAGGGCTTCAGGCGAGTCGATGAGCACACAGTGCAGCACATCGAGCATTCCCGTGCCTTCGCCCGAGGCCTGCGAGCCGAGCCGGGAGAACAACCAGTTCAGGCGGTTGGAGTTGGCGAACTGAGCGCAGTTCGTGTGGTTGCCTTTGATGATCGCGGCTGGAAGAGACAAGGGGAGTTTAGTCAACAATCAAGTTTTCTATATACATGCACCAACTTATCTTGTAACGTACCTAAATATTTATCTGTTTCTGTAGAAGAAAAGAAAATTCTACCCATTAACTAACTCATTTATTTACTTTAACAATACCCAACTTAAATTAGCAAGCACACAATTTTCTTTTCTTCAACTTATTGTAATTTTGTTTGTTTTGTCTCAATCTCTTTGATTTTACTAGCTTAATGATTCCAAAACATATATTTTAGATAATTAGACGGTAAGCATAATGAAACAGATAAAGATTTACGTTACAATCTGTAGAACGGCCAAAAGCGGAACTACTGACGCCATGATGAAAACGTCATTTTGCTGTTGTTAGTCGATGTAGTCTGTGCTGTTCAGTCGAGGGTTCTTATTTTTCAAAATATTTCCAAGATTTTTGAGTGAAAATCATGCCGAATGCGACCAAAAGTGGATCGAAATTCGATCGTGGCACTGTACTTTGCAGCTTAGCGAGAGTAGCTCGGGTGGGAACTCGGCTGGAAGCCTCAAAAGTCAGAACTTGTTAAATATTACAAAATTTAAAAAAAAAACAAACTTGACCATGTGTTTCTAATGGAATGTCAAAATAGCGGCTCCATATATACAACGTATTAATAAATAAACGCAAAACTTCTTAGGCTAAACAAAACTGCCACCAAAAACTGAAACTTACCTAACAGCTCGTAAAGGTATCCCGATATCATGTTCCAGCTTTGTCCCGACTCGTCTCCAGCCGGGAATCCGGCCAGGAACCCTTGCGAGTGATAAGCCAACTTATTTAACAACTGATACCTATACAGATATCCCGATATCATGTTCCAGCTCTGTCCCGACTCGTCTCCAACCAGGAATCGCAATATACCATACAACATGGAAGCATACCAACTCTTATGTTGTAGCTTAAGGGCTGGATGGCTGAGATAAGACACAAAACTGTCACCAGAAATTGAAACTTACCTAACAGCTCGTAAAGGTATCCAGATATCATGTTCCAGCTCTGTCCCGACTCGTCTCCAGCCAGGAATCCGGCCAGGAACCCTTGCGAGGTGATCACATTGATCTTATCAATGGCCTCTAGAATCAGGTTGAGGATGCCCTCTTCTTGGAACAGATCTTGGCGATTGCGGAGAGCACGGAACTTATTCTGTTTCTCTTCGTGTTCTGAGGAAAGAATAATTGAGGTCAGAATATGTAAGGATGATAAAAGCATGATTAAATGTCTGTTTGCAAAATATGAGTGCAAGTATAGGTAGGACTTAGGGTTATCATCATGGCCTCTATAAATATCTCCGTTAGAGGGTATACTTATTAGGTGTTCCTTGCGAATGAGTAAAGAGCAGGGCTTGGGAACGGTTCGAAAACCAGGTTTTTCAAAAACGCTCGCTCGGAGCGGAATCGATTCGCGAGCAGTTTAAGCACTGCGGTTAACCTCATTTAATCCAAGAAAATGAAATGGGCGGGCCCACGGCGCGGCGGTCCAACTAATACGGCTTTTATTTGATTTTTATTTTTTGTGAATGTGTGTGTGCAACCGAAATCAGTGAGCGAAATTAACTGGTAACAGGAACGTTATTAAACTTTTGTTTAGATCCTTGATTAAAACCGAAATAATTCTAATTCTGAAAGAGTTTTGGTAATGTATGGAGTTTCTTGCGAACTGTTCGCGAGTTTTAACCAGGTTCCCGAGCCCTGGTACGGAGAATGAGTCTCAAAGGATATTGCCAAATAGTTGGTAGACAGCCTCGGCGCGTCCAACATAATGATTTGAATCTCCCAGGGCCAGTAAAGCCATTCTCTCAATATAAAAAGGACTTGCTCATCTAAAAGGTAAATGCTCAGAACTGCGTCAAGAATTACTTAAAGTTATATGTTATATTTACCCATATCCTCATCAGGTTGTGCGAAGTAGTTGATCAGATCCTCCAAACACATCACCATCTCGCTGAGATTCACCGAAGCGAAGAACATCGAATGGCGACGGTTTTCTTGTAGCGTTTCCAAACCACTGCAAGTAAACAAAACAGTTATCATGAACATAATTAAACTAAAGAGAATCAGAATCGACAGAACAGAACACTGAAAGAAGTTAAAAGAAACATGTCACGAATTTAGAATTGATGGGCGTGGAGTCGAAAACAAGCTAGTTGCTATGGCAACTTAAAGAAATTCAAAATTGTACAAAGGTAAAATGTATGCAAGGTTTGCTGTTTTGAGCAAAGGGTTTTCCACGCGCGCCCCGCCCACTTACTACTTCTAACATCATTCTTGTGTTCTGTATTTCGTGGTTTTTCTTATTTGCAAACTTCGGCCTGGACACGACATTGCCATGGCGGCGGCAGAAGTGAGCGGATCGCGTATTCATTGCGTGCTCGCAACAGACGTCTAATCAATAAGATAGCTAGACGCACCAACTGATGTGCAAATCGCTCGCCACCGACGCTGCCGCGGCAATGTCGTGGCCGAGGCGTAAAGGTAAAGAGAAAGAAAAAAGAAAGATTAAGTAGAAAAACGGAATTTAAAAGCATGACTTAAATCAAGAAGCCTAAAACTGTTTAAAAGTATCGGAAAGTAACTAAAAATCTAAAGAGGAGGAAAAAAGACCTAAATTACTACACTAGGCATTATAGAAATCTACATTTTTTTTAAATACCCGAAAATACGCACTTTTTAATTTACGAACCTTGCAGACCTTTTGCGGCTTGAATTAGTATTGGTTTATGTTAAGTAGATCATCTAAATATAGAAGATAATAGAAGTTTTAAGGAAGGTGAAGAGAAATATAGAACAAAATGATATACGGACGAAAACAAAATTACAAAAGTGTGGAAATTTTCTTTAAAGTTTGTTTCTGGGACAGCCAGATTCATTGACCAAAATCGTGACGTTTCTTGTTAAGAAAATAACTGACAGGAAATAATAATAGTCAAGAGTAGTTCGAGTGGAAGGACAGATACTTTTTATTTACATAACATCTCTTTATTCTTTAAAAGGGAGCTTGCTCATGCGGGTCCATCGGAGCGGATATTCTGTGAGAAAATCTAGTACTAAAATTCCAACGTTTGTAAAATGTCCGCCGACGAACTCGCGACCATTATCGGAATAAAACACCAAGTATGTAGGTAGGTAGGTGAATCAAAACTCATCGGTACTGACTTAATGAACTTGGTGAACAGCGAGGAGCACTTCCTGATGACCCTGGCAGTCCTTGACTCTTCTTCTTGCGACCGGGAGAAGTCAAGCCCGTCGTCCATCTTGCCTTCCTCGTGGAGGACGGCCTGCTTCTCTTCCACTTTGCCCAAACCCTTCTTTTTGGTCTCGTATGACTGGAAGGAAGATTGATTGTAAGTAGATTTTCAGAAAGAAAGAAAAGAAAAGAAAAACATTTATTGGACACACACACTTACAAAAGAAACAATCAAAGAAACAATAAATAAAAGAGAAAAAATAAATAACAAAAAATAAACTTAAACTAAAAAATTACATAAATGGGCCAACAAAAATTTACTGTGATGAAATAACTGATTCTGACCTTATTACAATAGGGGTTCGGACTGTGATTGATTTGTGAATATTTAATAGTACCATTCAAAAATATAAAATTAAAGAGTAACAAAAGTGAAAAAAATATATTCACAAGCAAGTAATAAGCTGCCGAATTGTGTCTTTAGCTATCTCTTTCTAAAACGATTTTTTTAGGGCGGGAGTATGGCTCTACTAACATCTGACTTCACATGTCTTCTAGCGCTGTCCTTGTCTAATAAGGAAGTTTAATGATCTATATCTCCGAAAATTTGTAAAATCAGGCTGATCCCCTATTGTACCCCTAGCACGAAAAACTCTGGTTATCGTTATTATGTTCGTATTGTTTTGTATAAAAACTAGATCAGTAGCGCCTCTTTTGGTCGATAAGGAAATAAAATTCAATAGATATTTGAATGCAGCACATGACCGCTTTTGACGGATAGTACCTATAGTTTACCTACTATTACGATTACCACAACAACATTTTACGTGCTCCGACTACAGTTTTGGATTATTTGCCGTACAGTCTGTTGACAGGATAATGTCAATATTTTGGTAGGTATCTAGAAGCGTATTTTCTTAGTTTACACGATCAAATCATATATGTATGTAACGATTGGCACGACAAAAGCGGCACTTTCAAATGTCACGACCATAATCTTATTATGTCAGAAAACATTTTTGGGTCACTCTTTTTAATCCAAACAGAACTGAGTAATTCAGTAACAACATTTTCCAATCATGGCCTTAAAAGAAAAATACTTTTCCAATAATAAACAAGACTCCTAAAGCCAAACAAAGACTAGACAAGTCTAGACTGTAATACGAAAAAGTGTAATTAGATTATCAGAAACTACTGAACTATAAGTGCGTAACTAATGCTCACCTTGTAAGACAACCACAGTCCAGTCTCCGAGTGCTGCACAATCACGGTTGAGTCACCATATTTGATGATGGGCGCTCCGATCACCTCCAAATCTTTGTCTTCTAACACCACCTTCTGGTCATCCTTCTCTTGTCGGAGGCAGAACGCGCAAGATGCAGTCGTTGCTTCTTCTCTGTAAGTTTTATGTGGTTAGATTACATTTTAATGTTGACAGCGATTTCATTTATCTGTCCTTGGTAGGAGATCGTATATACAGGGTGTAAAAGAATTTTAGGCGCTGGTGCCCGGCTAACTTTCCGAATCTGCCGGACTTCAACTTAAAACAGATAAATTGAATAACAGATAAGAATAGATATTTGTAATAGGGTTGTAATTAATTGATCACCAAACTAACCTAACCTAATCCACAAAAATACTAACTTAGCACCTAAACCACTTTGCGTCTATGTCAGTATTTTAGATACTTACTAATTATTTTTTGTGGCTCAATTAATTAGTTTTCTTTGTAATATATACAGTGTTTTAGAGACCATGAAAGTTTAATTTTTTTTAAGATAAATCGAAGTACGGAATTTCGTATTGTCGACTATTTGCCGAAGTTATTTGAAAGATATCGATGTTCTTGTGACATGAATTCGCCGGGTTCGCCATTTTGGTATGATTGGGGCTCGATTTATCTGTAATAATTAGAAGCCCGGCAGACTTGCCGAAGTTCGGAGCGATATCCTGTACGGCCCCTGGAGGGAAACTGCTTTAAATCTTTTGTTAGCACATTCTACTGAAAGGAAAAATACTTTTATTAATAAGAAATATGAAACTGATTTTTTTTATAGAAAAGTCTTTTATTGTTTTCATTTAATTTATCATGATTGTTAAAAAGATTTGATCTTCATTGACCTCATCGATTGATGCAATAAAAACACAGGATGTTGTTTTTCCTAATTTTATGAATGTGGTGATGTGCCGGATGCCGGGGGTGGTACCAGTCGATGAAGCCACCGCCCACTGTATGCGACATCTCACCTGCTGACCAGATACAGCTCGTTCTGGTCGTTGACCCCGAGATAGCGGCCCGTGGTACCAGTCGATGAAGCCACCGCCCACTGTATGCGACATCTCACCTGCTGACCAGATACAGCTCGTTCTGGTCGTTGACCCCGAGATAGCGGCCCGTGGTGATGTGCCGGATACGCATGGGGTGGTACCAGTTGATAAAGCCGCCCGCCCACTTTGTGCGTGCCAGTTCTAGTCGCCACAGCGATCGCGCTTGCGACATCACTGACCCGCCTTCGTAGACTACGATACTGTAAAAGGGGAAAGAAAATAGTGCTTTTATAAATAAACTAGCGGATTCTCACGGTTTTACCCGCGTAGTACCCGTTTCCATGGGAATATCGGGATAATAAAATATAGCCTATGTCACTCGGGAAGAATGTAGCTTTCTAATGGTGAAATAATTTTTAAAATCGGTCCAGTAGTTTCGGAGCCTATTCGATGCAAACAAACAAACAATCGAATCTTTTTTCTTTATAATATTATAATATTTTTAATAAATAAATATCATTCAATATCACACACATTAAACTCTTGTGTAACGGATATCGGAAGCAACGGAGGTATTACAAAATATGAAAAGGGCGACACGGAACAAACACACTACTACTATTTTTCCTGATTTGACGAAAGCATTTGAATCTATTGACTCAGTTTGTTTTACATCTGATATCAATGCTTCGAGAAACGAATATATAAAATGAATTTATGGAAATAAAAATCAACAGTTGATCAATAATTATTGATCTAAATTATAATTTTACGCTGAAAAAAGGAACTTTCTATGGTTCGTACATGGAAACTAGAAACTAATGATTCTGGTATACCCCAGAGAGAATAACAACTACAACTCTTTTCGTACTTTCTTACAGATATTCATTCATCTGTTACACACGTTTTTAGCTATTTTTTCTCATTTTTGGTTTGATAACTCTTACTTGACTTGACTGAATTTCTAGAAAAAGTACTTACTTTAGCCCTCCTTCCTTAGACCAAGTGCTCGGTATAGTCAAACACTCGTCACCTCCATGGAAGAACCTTAGCACGTCGCCTCCAAAGACGTAGCCCACATACTTCATGCGTGATATGCCCGTGCCGTAAGGCTGCACCGACCAGTGTGTCACGTGGAACGAGGCATTCACTATAGACACTTCGTTTTCTTTTGTTGTGTGCTAGAAAATAAGAACATCGAGTCAGGTTATGTGAAAGTACTTACTTAACAATTTTTTGAACATGTCTTGTTAAGGCGGTACCCTGACCGAAAGTGGCGCGCCGCCGCCGCGTTGAATTTTATTTAATATTGTGATTCTAATACACAATTTTAATGAAACTTTACGGGGAATTTTTAGGGCCCATACACCCACTTGCAGGAAGCTCCATTAAAGTTAATGCTTCATTAAGTCTATTGCTGTCACTTTTCGTTGTCAAGAAATAAAAAGTGACAGCAATAGATTTAATGAAGCATTAACTTTAATGGAGCTTCCTGCAACTGGGTGATAGTCTAGTATTTTTAGACGGTATCATTACTTCCATCGTAGTCACTGCTAGATGAAAACTGCCAAAAGTGGCCGTTTTTGACACATTTGCTATCTACTTTTACGAATGACTATGAGGGAATGTAGCGATACCTTCTAAAAATACTAGACTATGGGCCCTAAAAATTCCCTGTAAAGTTTAAAAAAATCCTTTTCTATCAGCAACTTATTAAATAAAAACCTGTGAGGGCGCCACTTCCGGTCAGGCTACCCTCCTAAGTAACAGATTTAAACTCTTCGCTTCTTTTGTAACATACCTGACTTGACCCACCCATATGAAAACGCCCTACCTAATATATTCGTTTAGTTTTTCTAGAATATTTTTTACGAGAAAAAAGAAACTTACCAAATATCTTTCCGTTGCGACGGAGACCAAAATCAAGTCATCACCGACTCGCACCTTCTCACCCTCGGATCTGTATAAGTAAGAAGACATTAGCAAAACACCATCTAGAGTGGTCATTACACTGCCATGCTAACATACAAAATATTCGTTTGCAAGATAAATCAAGCGTGTTAAACATGAGGGTGGGGTGGTATTCTAAAGGTACTTGTCACTACTTATCTACAGCTATACTTGGGAATATAAGATCGACCAAACATTATTGCTTTATGCGCTACTTTAAAAGAACATAGTCTTCTAAACATCTACATTTTGAAACTACTTAGGTACAGTTACCGCAAATAAAGAACAGATGTAGGAGGCTAAATGGCACTAGTATTATTGGTATTGGTAGTTTGTTAACAACAAATAACGCTAGATATCTGGCCTCCATAATCGCAGTGTCTGTAGGGAAAAAAATAATGCAATCGGACCTAGAAAATTGCACTTTTGCAATTTAGCGAAGTGGCTAAATTGAGCCACCTCACAGACGCAGCTTTTCGACATAGTATGGATAAGCCTGGTATTTTATTTCTTTATTTTTATCGCCTTATTTATATAAATTGTGTTTTTACTATCACTGGTGTTGTACACTTGGTCTGTACTGAAAAAACACGAATTTTTTACAATATTGAAGACAAATCAACAGAAGGCGTATCCTTAATAGTCCTGTCGTTAAAAAATACCTGTCTGTGAGATTGCTAAAATGAGCCGTCACAGACAGCGACTTTTTAGGGGTAGGGGACTCACAGACGAGAGGATAATAAAGAAGCGGTGCTTGCTTGATATCTTCCTCTGTAGCTCAATGAGCATTCTGTATCGCTAACCTGTTAAATCTATCAAATTAATACTTACCTCTGCTTGCTGGCGGGGTGTAGAGTCCACCAACAGGCTTCACCCTGCGAGTGCTGCTGTAGACCCACGTCGAAGGCCAGCTTGTCCTGAGATGATGATGTCGAAAGGCAGGCCAGGTACTGTGCGAAATTGAGCCGTATGAGCGTAATTTAAAGCTTAATTTAGATTGGCTTAATATAACTTTTATGGGATTGGTTTTAAAGTTCAGTTCTTTATGTATATTTTTATTTAATTCAATTGATTCATGAATAGATTATATTTGAACTGGCAGTGGGTGATAATAATAGAGATACTAACCAACTTCAAAAATGATTTCTTACCATGTCACTGTTGAGATGCCGAAGTAATATAGCATTGCCGTAAAGCAACGTTCTGTGGCCAGAACCGGTGCCTTTTCCCTGTAACAGATAGAACAATAGAATATATACCATAAAATATATAATTAGCATTTAGTCCTTTTCAAAAAGTTGCAATATTTATTTTATCGGCATACTATTATTGTATTGAAATTATTTTAAAACTCGACTAATAATTCTATTTGGGTATCAGAAACATACCATAAAAAATATCATAAGAAGGCAATGGTAAAAAATACAACATTAACAAAATAATATTTATAGATTGTACTTACCATCTGGATGTTATTAAAAATTTTATATTTGGATTTTTATCAAGTCTTTTATGTATTCAAATCAATACACAGATGGATTGTTAGAGAATAAATATTAAAATGGAATTTTAAAACAACAACACAACAGAAAAAGAGAAATATTATTGACAAATACGAGATGGGTACTAATAACATAAATATTAATTAACCGGAATCACACTAAACGATCCAACGCGTTCAAATCGCGCGCGGCGACCGCAACTGTCGTTAATTCTATGTTAATATCAAGCGTTGCTTAGGGATAGGTGCGATCCAGATTAGTTGCTATGCAACGCTTGATATTAACAAAGAATTAACGACAGTTGCCAGGGTGTTGCTATATGTTGCCTAGCAACTAATCTGGATCGCACTTATCCCTATCTGTGGATAGGTTATTAATTCTGGCCGTTACTCAACATCAATCGCAATCGCATTCAGTTTGAAAGATATTGCACGGCCATTGCTGCTTTTGTCAACTAAAACTTTGACAACTTTCTTGAACAACAAGTGATGGATGCATGATGGATGTCAAACTGAAAGCGATTGCGATTGATGTTGAGTTAGACAATTACCCCCCTTGATCTCGGATCGCCGATCCAAGATGTATCGTTTGGTGTGGTTCCGGCTACTGACATTATTGACTTTTGGATGATTTTTAGTAATATAGAAATGAACAAAGTCGATACGAATTTTCGGAAATTTTAAATTTTCATGCATTCAGAAAACTTCATTATTTAAGACATGGAAATTAGTTTACATAACGACAGAGAAGAGATCGGTAAACTAATACAGTAATACAGGCTTGGGTAACATTCGGACAAAACTGGAAACCATTTTGGCCTAAGCTCGAAATAAACAAATCGAGTTATATTTCAATTCGAAACGTAAATTCTTTGAACATTTATAGATGTTACTGAATTTCTTATCTTCTTGTGCATTTAATTACAGTAACTTCAATGCAGCTATTTCGTGGAAGTATGATAGACAGTACTGTTGTACATGAGTGCAATTGATTTGATTAATATAATCTGATACTAAGAAATACCAATTAAATAAGTACTTTAATAAATAATCTAAAAATATTTTTATGTAGAAACGGTTTGCCCACTCTTCAATGTCAAAAACAGACCTCGGAATTTAAAAACGTTAATGAAAATACGAAAAATGACCAAAAAGTATGCCAATTCATCAGAATTTAGTAATTCATGTCAATGTCATGCAGTTTTTTTACCGAATTCCAAGAATACTCACTAAATTTTCTTTCCCCTGGAAAATTAAGCAATTCTTCAGGGCAACGTTATTGACATGAGGGAAATTTAAATGTTAACCACATAGTATGTGTTGACAACGATTTGACTTTTAAAACCTTTGGTATTACTAAGTGAATCTAGAAAGTTTGATACGAAACTTTTTGTTTTGTTTGATTCAATGAATTTTTTTTAAAGCGAAAAAAAATTAATAATAATTAATCTCTCTCTAAATTAATAAAAAATATGAATGAACAAAATAATTAATAAAATGTACCTACAACTAAAAATATAGTAAACTCATTATGTCAAGATCAGGACGACAAATATAAACTTTTGAAAATAATACCTAGTTATCAATTTTCGAATAGATATAGGGAACAGATTTTTTCCAAAACACCAACAGCCTCGCAGGATTAAATTACTTTTATCATAAGCAACAATAAATTATTCTAAGACTGCCGAAAAAAGACGAAAGAAATCGAATTTCCGTCCGTACAAATATCCGAACAATTGATCGAGTTTTGTATGACACTGAAAGTATTTTTTTTCGTCTTTTCGGAAAGCCATAGAACAAATGTTAATATTGATGATAAAAGTAATCTTCTCCTGCAATTTTCCAATTAACCCTGTATAAAGGCATCACTTAAGTCACTGCGTACAATTTAAACTTCCGAGTGTAACAAGTTAGGTAACGTCGTTAAAACTCGTCGTTAATAAATGGACGAATTCTAAAAAGACTCTTTAGGCTGAAAACTTTTCAGTACCCTCTTTAAAAAACATAAGCTACCTGAAAATCCCCACGAAACTTTGTAAAAAGTTTTGTAAAACAAAAAGTATCGTAACAAAATTCTCTTTTTAAGACATATATTTGTCGAGTTTAGTTTTAACGAAGATTATTCAAAGGTGAACAAGATTTTGGGAAGGTGTATTAATACTTAAAGGTAACATATAACTGAATATACATTGTTTCAGAAAATGATTTCTACTTACCGTTTCAGAGCCTGCTGCTGTCACTAACTCTTGTAAAGCTCGCACTGAAAGAGCCTGAAAAGTATAATAAGTATTTAATTCCTGTGATTAGAACCATTTTTAGCCAACAAATATATCTGTGATTTTAAGCCCTAGTTTTCAAAATACATACTCCAATGTCAGATATTTTTGCTGTAACAAATAATTCTTTAGGTAATACGGTATTTTACTGATTTTTTTTTATTTCTTTAAAATGTTTTTCGAAGTATTAGCTACACAAAACAAGTTTTCATTTTGAATTATCTTGAATATTTTCAAAGATATAGGACTTCAAACTTTATAATTAGACAAGGACAGGACGGTATCTTAGTGACGTCAGTGGGTTAGTAGCGTCATAGTCACGCCATAGAAGATTTCGTTTTAGAAAGAGACAGCTATAGTCAAAATCAAACAGACTATAATTCTTTTATTATAAAACAGATTCAAATTATTTTTTCACATTTGGTATTCTTAATTGCAATATTTTTTAACGTCATCATTAAATATCTACATTTCAACAACAGTAAAATACCCTATTACAACAATATTACAATCTAAGACTAGAGAATTAGGAAAATCCCTATTTTCAAAAATAATACTATTTGTGCGATGATACTCTGATTTCCATGCGAAAATTACAAGTCAGATCGACTAAATGTTTTTATGAAAAATTATATTTGAAATATATTTGACGACCGATTTGGCGCAGATGAGGTACGGATACCTTCTGCGCCAGAGGTCCCGGGTTCGATTCCCGGACAAGAAAAATATTTATTTGCATGAACATGACATGTCTATTTGTCGTGGTATGTATTTACAAAAAAAGTAATAAAGTATACTAACACCTCTAAATTTTAATTAGTACAAAGATTTTGGTATTATGATGTCCATCAATACGAACAATTTTTACTATGAGGCCAACCACGGAGTCGCGAAAAAAAACAGTCATAGCTGTTCCATACATTTCAGTCAAGTCGATGTTGTACTTTTGTATGGAACAGCTGTTTTCTTTCGCGATGCCCAAAAGTAAAAATTGTTCGTATTGATAGATTCTATCATCACCTAAAATTTTTGTACTAATTATAATTTAGTGGTATATATTTATCCGTTACAAGTTTTCCTTCCTTCCTCCACAGTTTCTTAAAGAAATTTACATGGGCTTAGATAATTTTTGTGATTGAGAATTTATTTATTACATAATGTGCATTAATTTGGAAACGCCAAAACAATACAATAAATAAACTTAAATCAATCCAGAAGCCCGCCCCGGGCCGTACCTGGCTTAGACGGATCCCACCCCGCACCGCACGACGCTCCGGTTTGTGGTAGTGCGCTACTTAACTATGGCTGTAGAATTTTGATGTGCATACAAAACCAGCAGTGTATGATAAATCACGCCGCATCTCCGTCCGGTAGTGCGGAAACCGGAGGCAGTGTGTTGGACGCCTTAAAGGTCCCCGTTAAACTCGCAGCATTGCCCCGCTGTATGGCTAAAGAAACTCTATTTATTTAAATCGTTAACCTCCTTCATATTGACGCTCTAGTCTCTTCTAATACTCGTAGATATTTCATCATCCACATAATTGAAATTAAACCAAATCCTAAAGATCTCCGCGAACATCTGTTTACTCCCATAACTTCCAAGGATTTGTTTAATCGTCCTAATTAAGGAAGCTATATGACAAAGCAATCGTGTTTGCGGACAAAACAAACAACTTAAATAATGCTCTGTCTGTTAACGTAACTAGCAGTGTCTGAATTTATATAAAGATTAAGCATATTTTGTGATATATTTAACTATTTAACAGCATGGCTCACCCGCGCTCGTGATATAGAACGTGAGTAAACCTCGAGGCAAACTTCTTGAACCATATGGCGGGCAAGCAACCAATCACAACTCGTAAAACGGGTATTAGCGAGTGGTGACTGGTCGCCGCCAAACTACGATGGTTCAAGAAGTTTGCCCCACACTGTATCCATGTTGTGATCAGATAAAAGAGATATCTCATTGCAACAACTTAGCATTGCACAAAGAGGAGCTTTGCGCCCATAATTTGTAAATATTAGAACATGCATGATGTTTGTCATCGAGCAGTCTGGTGGTATGTTCTTATCGCGATATTTTCCGGGAAGCAGTGCAGGTTGCAGTGTTGCTAAAGCCCTACGGTGTATATCTATCATTGTCTCGCACCTGTTCGATGAAAAAGAAGCACTGACTGCGTTCTGGTGGTATCTTGGTCAGTTTCTCGAGTAAACAGGAGTTCTCGGAATATATCCATCCTTCACCCTTACCTGCTCGATGACAAAGACGCACTGACTGAGGTCTGATGGTATGTTCTTATCGGCGATGTTCTCCAGAAAGCAGTGCCGGTTGCCGAAACTCTCAGCAGCCAGGCAGACACGCTCACCCGTCGCCGTGCAAGACAGGCACACCATGTCTTGTATCTTGTTCAGTTTCACGAGTAAACAGTAGTTCCCGGTATATATCCATCCTTGTCTCTTACCTGCTCGATGACAAAGACGCACTGACTGAGGTCTGGTGGTATGTTCTTATCGGCGATGTTCTCCAGAAAGCAGTGCTGGTTGCCGAAACCCTCGGCAGCCAGGCAGACATGCTCACCCGTTTTCGTGCATGACAGGCACACCATGTCTTGTATCTTGCTTAGTTTCTCGAGTAAACAGTAGTTCCCGGTATATCTCTTACCTGCTCGATGACAAAGACGCACTGGCTGAGGTCTGGTGGTATGTTCTTATCGGCGATGTTCTCCAGAAAGCAGTGCCGGTTGCCGAAGCCCTCAGCAGCCAGGCAGACACGCTCGCCTGTCGCCGTGCAAGACAGGAACACCATGTCTTGTATCTTGTTCAGTTTCTCGAGTAAACAGGAGTTCCCGGTATATCCACCCTTGTCTCTTACCTAGTCGATGACAAAGACGCACTGACTGAGATCTGGTGGTATGTTCTTATCGGCGATGTTCTCCAGGAAGCAGTGCCGGTTGCCGAAGCCCTCAGCAGCCATATTGTTCAGTTTCTCGAGTAAACAGTAGTTCCCGGTATATATCCATCCTTGTCCCTTACCTGCTCGATGACAAAGACGCACTGACTGAGGTCTGGTGGTATGTTCTTATCGGCGATGTTCTCCAGGAAGCAGTGCCGGTTGCAGCGTTGCAAAAGCCGTACAGTGTATATCTATCATTGTCTCTCACCTGCGGGTCTAGCACAACTTAGCACGACTCTTTGTCGCGCTCCTTTCAACCAATCAGCAGGTCGCCTTAAGTCTCTCGCGCTATCTACGAGCGATCTGATTGGTCGAAAGTGCCCGCGACTATTTCTCACTCGAGTCGCGCGCAAGTTGTGCTACTGCTCGATGACAAAGATGCACTGACTGCATTCTGGTGGTATCTTGTTCAGTTTCTCAAGTAAACAGGAGTTCCCGGTATATATACATCGTTGTCTCTTACCTGCTCGATGACAAAGACGCACTGGCTGAGGTCTGGTGGTATGTTCTTATCGGCGATGTTCTCCAGGAAGCAGTGCCGGTTGCCGAAGCCCTCAGCAGCCATATTGTTCAGTTTCTCGAGTAAACAGTAGTTCCCGGTATATATCCATCCTTGTCCCTTACCTGCTCGATGACAAAGACGCACTGACTGAGGTCTGGTGGTATGTTCTTATCGGCGATGTTCTCCAGGAAGCAGTGCCTGTTGCAGCGTTGCAAAAGCCCTACAGTGTATATCTATCATTGTCTCTCACCTGCGGGTCTAGCACAACTTAGCACGACTCTTTGTCGCGCTCCTTTCAACCAATCAGCAGGTCGCCTTAAGTCTCTCGCGCTATCTACGAGCGATCTGATTGGTCGAAAGTGCCCGCGACTATTTCTCACTCGAGTCGCGCGCAAGTTGTGCTACTGCTCGATGACAAAGATGCACTGACTGCATTCTGGTGGTATCTTGTTCAGTTTCTCAAGTAAACAGGAGTTCCCGGTATATATACATCGTTGTCTCTTACCTGCTCGATGACAAAGACGCACTGGCTGAGGTCTGGTGGTATGTTCTTATCGGCGATGTTCTCCAGAAAGCAGTGCCGGTTGCCGAAGCCCTCGGCAGCCAGGCAGACACGGTCACACAACATGTCTTGTATCTTGTTCAGTTTAGTTAACAGTAGTTCCCGGTATATATCCATCCTTGTCCCTTACCTGCTCGATGACAAAGACGCACTGGCTGAGGTCTGGTGGTATGTTCTTATCGGCGATGTTCTCCAGAAAGCAGTGCCGGTTGCCGAAGCCCTCAGCAGCCAGGCAGACACGCTCGCCTGTCGCCGTGCACGACAGGCACACCATGTCTTCCTGGAATTAGAATGAAATAATTACTATCATTAGCATCGTCAAATATTATACCTAGTTGTTTTATTATCTACAAACGGGCAGCAGTTAGCCATCATCAGAACTGTAAAACTGTTAAGTTATGATGAGGCTGAAGGTGAAACTGCACTAGGTAGGGCAGAAGCCCCGGTTTTGGCCACTGCCCCGGTCTTGGCCACTTTTTGCTCTAAAAGTTTTCTTAATAAATTTTCGTATTTTTGCCAATGGCAACTAAAATAATATATTTTTTTGGTAATAATAACAATCGTTAGAATTCCTTATATCCTACGATGTCTTTTCAACAAACGGCATTTTCTGTTTAAAAATTTTTCGTATGAAAATTTCAAGATATTTGTATGTAATGGATGAAATCCTACTTAATATTATAAATGTGAAAGTTTAGATGTTTGGATGTTTGTTACTCAATCACGCCAAAACAGCTGAGCGAATTTGGCAAAAATTTGGGACACAGATACTTCGTAGCCTGGAGAGGATCATAGGCTACTTTTTATCCCGGAAAATATCACATTCCCGCGGGATAACGTCGTGTAGTCCACGCGGGCGAAGCCGCGGGCGGAAGGCTAGTTATAGATAAGAACAAAAGTCTTTAAGTATACTAATGATGTACTTATATTTTTTTGTTTCTTTTTGCTGTACCTAGTTACAATTGGTCTCGAACTCAGCTGTTGCAGTTTTAGTCACAATAAACAAACTTAAATAAGGTTATTAAGGATACCAATTTACAAAGAGAACAAATATTACCCTCGAAATCGTGTCATGGTAGAAACAACCTTAATGTTTTTAGAAAAGGTTGAAATTTAAGTGTATTTCGCTGAAGTTATAAAATATTGTTTAGGATCCAGTATTTTATAGCTCGGTTAGTACCTACTGTCATGATTCTAGTTAATGGCAACATTGTTACTCGGTGGCGCGGTTTTGCTTTGCTGTGATTGGTCAACGTATTATTGCGTGGACCAATCACAGGGCGTGCTTTGCCCGCCAACAGGCGACATTGGCAAGGAGGTTTTTTTGGTATTAGTTATCACGTTAAAACATGGATTGTATGCAAGGTTTAGTAACCATAAGTGATTTTACTCTGTGCAACAGTAAACACTATCAAAAAAAAAATATACGACTAAATGAAAGCTAGTATAAGAAACCAATTTTAAATCATTTATCAGGTAGGTAGATTTTACAACGTTACTTTTTCTTTTATCGACTTGAGTATATAAAAAAACATGTTTTCATAATAATGTAATCTGTGTATTAACACTGATTAATAAAAACGATGAGGACTATTAAACAGTAGTTCCAATCTAGCATTAATTATTTAGAATATTACATGTATACACAGCCAAAACTGCTAGTCATAGCTCCATGTGTACGATTATAAACAGCATAAATAGCATACTATTAACAAGTTCTTTATTATAATAATGCCAATCATAAATTCTGTACAATCCACATTTAATACATCATGTAAATTAAACATAATCAAGACACGCTATTATCGTGCCATAAGAAAATATCAACCACATACTCGCGTTTAAATTATGTTAGTATAATCGGAGGGTAGCCCCGACCGTACACGAACACAATTAATCAATTCAAATAGAAGTGCGATATAGTCTATGTCCGTTCCGTCGGAGAGTAGCCCCGACCATGTACGAAACACAATCCTCCACACAAATACTTAAATTTTAACGCTTTAGACTCAACTAACTCGATCGGAGAGTAGCCCCGATCACGAATTAGCAAAATCTTAGTATTAAGCTAATGTAAACTTTTTAGATTATGTTAGTATAGTCGGAGGGTAGCCCCGACCGTATACGAACACAATCAATTCAAACACAAATGCGATCTAGATTATGTCCGTTTCGCCGGAGAATAGCCCCGACCATATACGAAACACAATCCGCCGCAAAGGTATTTAAAATTTCAGCGTAGTAACATAGGTTTTGGATCATTTATCTTTTCTCTGCGTAAGGAGAATAAAATAACTCATTTGGCATTATTATAGCAAAGAATTATTCTTATTATCGGAATCAAAAATTGCGTGGGTACATACCGCTTCTGAAGTTTGATGACTCCTCATCAGGATGGTAGGTCTGCTGCAGGTGAATGAAAGATAATGCTTCGATAAGGATTGTATGTATATTTTTCATAAAAGATTAGAATACAAACACTTTTGCTTAAGGGCCTAAGTTTAATTGTATCAGTTCACCGCCAAGACAAGACTGCGCTCTCTTCCGACGCCTCAACCAAAAAAACCTCCTTGCCAATGTCGCCTGTTGGCGGGCAAAGCACGCCCTGTGATTGGTCCACGCAATAATACGTTGACCAATCACAGCAAAGCAAAACCGCGCCACCGAGTAACAATGTTGCCATTAACTAGAATCATGACACTACCTAGTTAGAGCAATGAAAATATAGCTGTGAATATAGTTAAATTTGAAACATTTGCCGCTAAACTATGTAGATTTAATGACCTCAACTCGTTATCTACGGCGTTTCATAGAGTTGTAAATAAAACTTCTACGTCATTAATAGTTTTAACTTAAACATGTAGAATTAACTAATTTGTCACCATAACTGACGACGACCGATTTGGCGCAGGGGTAAACTACCTGCCTTCTGCGCCAGAGGTCTCGGGTTCGATTCCCGAACAAGACAAATATTTGTGTGCATGAACATGTCTATTTGTCTTGGTCTGGGTGTTAACTATGTATATTAAGTATGTATTTACAAACAAAAAGTATTTAAGTATATATTTATCCGTTATCAAGTTTTCCATGATACAGTTTCTTAATGAAATTAACATGGGCTTAGATAATTGGTGTGAATGTAAAAAGTTATTATTTATTTATTTATAACTGCAGTGTCTTCAGCATTGTTGTGTTCCGACACTTAGATTTAAGATAGCTAGTTTCTCAGTGATTGAGGATACGGAGTAGTAGTGTGCTTCCACCTTCAGCCTTTTTCATCACTTAACATCAGGTGTAGTGAAGGTTAAGTGCTACCCCGTTGATGATAAAAAAGAAACAAAAAGTATAGTGCTATGTTATATGGCAACATAACATATGACTTTATATACTTACTAGCGGCCGCCCGCGGTTTCACCCGCGTGGTTCCCGTTCCCGTGGGAATATCGGGATAAAAAGTACATATAAACCTTCCTCTTGAATCACTCTATCTATTAAAAAAAACGCATCAAAATCCGTTGCGTAGTTTCAAAGATTTAAGCATACAAAGGGACATAGGGACAGAGAAAGCGACTTTGTTTTATACTATGTAGTGAAGTACCGTAAAAGGAATTACGAAGTAAACTTGACTTTTGAAAGGTAGGTAGGTACTGCCCGGATCAAAAGGTAGTGGACTAGTATAGTATTATATTATCTGTGGTAGTGGTATATTTTTAAGGGCAATATTGCAAATTCCCATGGGAAAATACAAACAATGTCGCGCGTGGCAGCTAGTAATTAAGGTATGGCTGATTTACATGGGTCTAATGACTGACGTCGAAATCAATGAAACGTTATGACATTTTTTTTTATCCACAACGGGGTAGCACTTAACCTTCATCACACCTGATGTTAAGTGATGATAAGGCGAGGTGGAAGCGCACTACTCCCGGAATCCTCAATTACTGAGGATCTGGCTATCTTATCTTTAATTGCCGGAACACAACAATGCTGAGATATCGTTGTGTATGGCGTCAGGCTTAGATAAGATGGTGGTAGCTAGCCAGGCGGACTAAGAACAGGCTCTACCACCAACCAAAGCGAATACAATTTGTACGCCCAGTGGGAATCGAACCCGGGACCTCTGGGTCTGATACCGGTGGTGTGTGCCACTAGACTACATAGGCGTTTCAAATGACTTACGTAAATGACTTGCCAGTCCAGCGCTGGCGACAGCCCTGGTATGGAAGAAAACAACTAACTATACTAACTGGACTCGAATCTCATCATTAATAATACGACGGCCACTGCTAGGCATAAGCCTCCCCCGAGGATCTACACAACGATTGGTCCTGCGCTGCCCGCATCCAGCGGCTTCCCGCGACCTTGACCAGATCGTCGGTCCACCTTGTAGGGGGCCTACCCACGGAACGTCGTCCGGTACCCGGTCGCCATTCAAGAACCTTACAGCCCCAGAGGCCATCGGTTCTCCTCATGTCATCGCTATGTGTTTCTCGAATTTAGCCGCGTAAATTCGAATCCAGTGAGTAATGCTATACTGGCTTCATCAAAACCAGCCATTTTATTCTTGTTTATTTATCACTGACCATTCGATATTACATTAGCACTTGGCAACAATTCTGCAGTAACGATTGTCAGCGGTAAATAAATAGCATTTGACATCTGTCTTGGCAGAGAGCCGAATCTGACGCATTCTAGAAGAAACATTAACCTTTTCTCGACGTTGGATAATTCTTCTTTAATATCCAGTTGTTGATTATAAAATTATTAAGGCTAGCAACGAATCACTTTACCAGTCTACGGTTGTTATGGTTGTTAGATAGCCAGTTCCTCAGTAATTAAGGATTCTGGGAGTAGTGCGCTTCCACTTTCAGCCTTAACATCGAGGTGTGATGAATGTTAAGTGCTTTTCCCGTTGCGGATAAGAGAAATATTATTGACAGATAAAATATATGGAGGGTCTGCTGTTTTGAGCAAACAGTTATTCTACGCTATAGGTACTTCTAACGGCTTCTTTGTGTTCTGTGCCGTGTTGTATACAGTAGGTACCACTTGCATGAAAAACTCGCTCCCGCGCGCGTCGTTTTCTCATTGCTATCTCGCTTCAGCAGAATTTTTCCGAGTATCGCCTTAAAGTTCCTTTACCTTATAAGACCGAAAGAGGCGCTGCTCTGGTTTTCATACACCATATTACGATCACGATAACCAGTTACCATAACGATAGTTTTTCGTGCTAAGGGAACAGGTAATTTAAAAAAAAAAATAAGTGGAACAGTTCATGTGCTCTCAAAGGTTGTTAAAAGTTTGACGCGTTAAGGCGATACTCGGAAAAAATGTGCTGAAGCGAGATAGCAATGAGAAAACGACGCGAGCGGGAGCGAGACCGATTTTGCAGATTAGGCAAAAAAAAACACAAAATCACTTCGTATTAAAAAACTACAGCGATTAAAAAAAAATGCTTCTATACGATCCTAAATACTATTGGTGTCTACTAATTAAACCAATTTCCAATAGTGTAAGTAACCCCATTTAAGAATAATCTTGACTTTTCGTATTTTTTAGAGGTCTTTTCGAAAAGAAAAAGTGTCGAGGCAAAATCATAAAATCTAGTTTTTGAAACTATACGAATCTAGATAAAGATATGAAGAAATATATATCTTATTACCAGATTTGTAACAACTGTAACCGTCCTATAGTTTTAAATCAAAAAGTCCATATTTTTCCGAGTAGCGCCTTAAGAGAAAAGAGGAAACAAACTTCGAAATCATGTTCAGATTTAAGTATTTCAGTTTTCTGAAGAATATTTATATTAAGGGCACTTCACTGTGCTTTTTCTTCAAAAGGGTTGAACAAAAGCCTTTCCGCTCACTTATGCCTCTCTGAATCAAATTGTAGCAATGATATTCTTTAACTGTAGGGCTGCCTTCTTATTTTTTTATAAAGCGTTTAAATTAATCTATTTTTGCCTGGAGATTTATTAAAACTAAAAAATTGTCTCGAAACATTATGACGTGACTAAAATTCTGCAACCTTTGACTGTCAGTTGCTACTACATGTGATCTGTGGTCAGGGTCCAGTGGTCCACCCATTCAAATTGCCGAGACGTAAGACACATTGTTGCCCAGAATACTTTGACTTTCTTCGTTGTAAATAGTTTTTTTTCTTCTATAAAATGTGAAATATGTATAAATAAAAAATACCTACTAATAATTGCGCCTGTCTGTAGTTCACAGCTATTATTAAAACGACCACAATACGACTTATTTTTCTTATTGTAAAAATAATTTGGTTTGATATCAACTTATTTGCAATGACGCAACGTTTGATGTGTCGATGTAAATCAGGGGGGCAATTGCGTAAGCTAATCGTATTCATTTGACAGTTCATTTCGTATTCAATCGGCTGCAATTTGTATGGAATGACATTTAATATGATACAATATGAACTGTCAAATGAATACGATTGACTTTACGCAATTCCATAGCTGATTTGATATCCGTGATCCGTATGATCTATCTATAGTATAGATCAAATATAGCCTATGTCACTCAGGAAGAATGTAAATTTCTACGAGTAGTAAAAGATTTTTTTAAATCGGTTCAGTAGTTTTTGAGTTTATTCGTTACAAACAAAAATACAAATCCTTTCTCTTTATAATATTTAGCATGGATTCGGGAATATCGGAATAAAATATATCCTATGGCGATTGTCGCTATAGCTTATGTCACTCTGGAATAATAAAATATAATTTGTGTCGTCCAAACCAAAAGGGACCTTATTACCGATTAGGGACCGGCACATACGTCTTTATTGTCGTTGTTTTGTATTCGAACAACAGCAATAAAGGCGTAAGTGCCGAGCGTTACAAGGTCCTTTTTGATTTGGACGACCACAATTAAAAAAAACTAAGAAAAATTGTGTTTGAAAAAAAAAACAACCAGACCTGCAAGTAGCTTTCAGTCGGGATGTTAGCATTGTGAATGCATAAAAATAATTTAAAATCTTTAAAAAAAGCTACCTTTTAAAGTGACAGGCAAACTTCGATCAACAATAACACCTAGGGCAAGGCAACCCTAACCACTCGCGGCGTTTTCTCCAATTACCGGCTTCGTCCGCGTGCAAACGACTATAATTAAAAGTCATTCTCATAATCCCTCGATTCGAACGAGCCGAGAGAGAAAATAAAAATAACCGTTTATTAAACCTGATAGTGTTTCTGTGATAGATTTGCAGAGCTTTTGTGAAAAGCGTGTGAAATAGGAGCTTGCTTTCAATTTAACGCCTTACATTGTGAAATAGCTTGAACGAGATATAAAGGAGTACCTTCTTGCGAAATTCTCTTGTTCAAGGAAACAGAAATTGGACTTATTTTAGTGAAATATTGAAATGAAATAGTATATTCACATAAACCTGGTAAGTATCTGTTACGATACCTAGGTACCGACAACTTAGAAAAATCTTGTCTCCACTTTGCTATGGGAAATACTGGGGCTTATAGTTTTCCATTTCAGTCTTAGTCAAAACGACAACGATTACTGAACACGAGAAAAAAGATTATTGGAGAAGCATCTAACGCATAAATAGAACTGAAAGTAAAGTCGCTTAGAAACGTAAAGAAAATCAATATCGTATTATACAGGTGGAAAAAAATTATGGGCCCGGATGACACATTCCTTTATCTATACTCTACCTATACAAATACATACAAATACAAATAAAATTGGAGTGTCTATTTGTAATATTAAAATAACCGCTTTTTACTACATGCATATGATTATATATACGGTACATATACCAAAATAAATTTAATTTTTGTCTGTCTGTCTGTCTGTCTGTCTGTCTGTTTGTTCCGGCTAATCTCTGAAACGGCTGGACCGATTTTGACGGGACTTTTACTGGCAGGTAGCAGATGTAATAAGGGGTAAATTAGGCTACTTTTTATCCCGATATTCCCACGGTAACGAGAACCACGCGGGTGAAACCGCGGGCGGCCGCTAGTTTTTAATATAAACATAACTGCATTTGAAGACTTTTAAAATTAGCTTGATGAATCGAAAGACCCAGGAGTCGAACCAGCTAAAATTAGAAAACATCACCTGTAGTTTATCGCATCAATCGATGAGGTAAACTGGCAAATCATAACGATCAAATTTTTCTAACCAACATGATACTTTTGTTTCTCTGAAAAATAAAATAAGGGCCCATAACTTTTTTCTATCCTGTTTATGAATTTTGGCTTAAAAGATTAGCACGTGCCTCTGTTGTATGCTAAAATTTTGCACTGTAAAATAAAAACAGACCGTGTTCACTAAAATATTTCTAACAAATATTTAACCATTCCTTATCAAACACATTACATTACACAATTATTTTTCAAACGTGCTTCTGTAACTATGAAATACTTCAGCTCTACTAAATATAAACATAGCTAGCATAACTATTGCCAAACGTAAGTTGATTCAAACGGACGGAAGTGGTCATCTATTTCGGGGAACTATGGCGACTTCGGGCATCTATAAATGTCTAGCTGCGAGAAAAGCTACTTAGGTCTAAGTTTCTTGCGCCTATTCTTCTTGTCGGATGAATGCTCTTGAAATAAATAACGAAGAAGGGAAAAATATGAGAGTAGAAGTCCCTTATCATGGTTTTACTCACTATTACTAACACTACACTAACGATGCAATATATTGAAGCGATATTTTTTTTTTCATTTTTTCGTAGTCAAAATAATTTTTTGTAAGAAAAATCATTTTTATGACAAGCTTTTTGCTGACTGTACTTTAATATTGTATTGTCATCTAAATCAAACCTGTATACAAACCTTCAACTCTATCGGACACTGGGAAGTGGGTCAAATTTAGCTTGCAAGATTTGTCCCCCACTAACTAACATACTAACTAACTAACATGGCAAGTTAATAAAAACCTTGTAATATGTCGTTCGTTGCTGCATTTTGGCCAATGAATAAATCATATTCAAGAAGGCACGCGCGAATTCTCACTACATAAGCGAGATATTAAGCATTCTTGAGATTCCTTGTGGCGAGTTTTTGCATTATGAAGAGGCTGTAAAGATGATGGATTGAGGAGGAAAAAGTTTGGGAGAAGATCCTATTAAGGGTAACTTATGATTGAATATGTTGATCGATTCCTGAACTAACATTTACAGGGCCGATAAAACTTGAAGGTTTTGTCCTCTGGTGAATGTTTGGAAGCTGTAGAGTGACATATTATACAACTTTTTTTACCGAAAAAGTATGACATTCTGGCGGGATATCGGAATGCTAGTAATATGTGCTACTATGCATTCATTTTCTGAACTGGGTACTAGGAATCTCGTTTGGTTCCTATTTCTATACAGTAATGAACGTGTTACAGTTTCGAATCCCATCTAAGCAGTAAGCGTTTTTAAGCTTTTATAGCTTAAATGTATCGTTTAAAAACTGTAAATAGCAATAATACCTATATATAAAACAGAACTACTTCTTCTTTCGTGTCGATATGGTAGAAACTGAAATTAAATCTACCCCGCCCAGAACTCGGCTAATCGAACCGCAGGCTCAGTAGCGGACCACAGGTCGTCGAGTGTGCAGTTAATCGGACACTCTGGGTAACGTAAGAGATGGAACATAGATTGTGGAGTTACACCGCTCTTACACCGATCGTCACGGAGTAGCCCCAGCGGCACATGTTTTCCTTACAGCGGCCGACTTGTGTTCCGAGTCTGTTTAAGGCGATACTCGGAAAAATTATGCTGAAGCGGGATAGCAATGATAGCAATAAGAAATCAACGCGCGCGGGAGCGAGACCGATTTTGCAGATTAGGCAAAAAAAAAACAAAAAATCACTTCGTATTAAAAACTATAGTGATTTTTAAAAAATGCATCTACACGATCCTAAATATTATTGGTGTCCACTAATTAAACCAATTGTCAATAGTAAATGTAACCCCATTTAAGAATAATCTCGATATTTCGTATTTTTTGAGGTATTTTCGAAAAGAAAAAGTGTCGAGGCAAAATCATAAAATCGTGTTTCTGAAACTATACGATTCTAGATAAAGGTATGAAGAAATATATATCTTATTATCAGATTTATAACAACTCTAACCGTCCTATAGTCTTATATCAAAAAGTCCATACTTTTTCCGAGTAGCGCCTTAAAGATTTCCAAGTCGGCCACATTTGATCACAGCCGGGGGCCAGGCCAGGCTTTCTGATAAAGTGATTGCTGAGTTGGGTGTAAGTCCCGTCCAAAGGTCACCAGATGTGGGCAGAAGTGAAAACAGAACTGACTTAAAAAATTAAGAATTTAAAGGTGAGACAAAACTTGTGATAGGTAATGTTTAGACGTCAGTGCTCTAAAAGCTAAAATTAATAGCTTAAAACAATTATGTCGAGTTAAAGTGCACACTCTTTGCTTTCCTCTCATAAGATTAAAGATTCATTAGGGTCTGTTTACAGGCAGCTTACAAATGAAAGGTGCTGAGAAATGGGGCAAGAAAAGATGGATGACTCGCCAGTAATCCAGGCTTTCGGTTGCCTACCACGAGGGAATATTTTACCAGACGGTCGTTTTTGAGTGTCAAATTATACTTCATTGTTTATATTTAGTATGTTCGGGTTTTAATATTTACTTTCTTTACTGATATTTGATTCAATTGGACGACTTTTGATTCTGTAGAAATAATTACAACGAATAATTTTAACATTAGCGCCTGCCATATACCAACAGAGTTGCAGGCATCTGTACTAACTTGTGTTACAAAAAATCTAGTTCAGATGTAAACTTTTTAACTTTATAATTTTAAGAGAAACTTTCGAAGTTTCTTATCTGTAGATAATAAGGAGTTATAAGTAAAAAAAAATCGGCCAAGTGCGAATTGGACTCGCCCATGGAGATTGGAGAAACCTTGATGTCATTTTGAAAGACCTATCTATAGTCGGATTTTTAATTAGACGAAGTAATCTGACGTTTACTGGGTTGTCAGGTTTTGACGAAAAATAAATAGTGACGGGGCAAAGTGAATGAATGAAACAAAAATATTATAATTATTTATATAAATATCACGTGTACCTAGTTCTTTCGGTAGCCTATGGAGTGGTTAGAACACCGGGCTAATGATATCGAGTCCCGGGATCGAATCCTAGATGTGCTATGTAGGCACATTTTGTTAAAATGGATTTTGTCAATGTTAAAAACATTAAAAAATCCAAGATGGCCAACTTTTTTGTTGGTGGGCCGATTTCGATGAAACTCGGTTTTTGGTACTATTTTGACAAGAAAACAGTAAGGGCGCTTGTGCACTACACTGAATTTTACCGTCCCGGAAAAGAACGGATGCTTGTATTTTAATAATAAATCATTTATAATAGTAAGAATTTATTTATTTCGTGTAGTTTCAATGTTTCAAACCCTAAACTACACGAGATAAATAAATTCTATAATTTATTATTAAAATACAAGCATCCGTTTTTTTCCGGAACGGTAAAATTCTGTGTAGTGTACAAGCGCCTTAACTCAATGTTAAAAATGAGAAATGGTCAAGATGGTTGCCAACTTTACTTTTTTAGGGTTACATACCCAAAGGTTAAAACGGGACCCTATTATTAAGACTCCGCTGTCCGTCTGTCTGTCCGTCTTTCTGTCTGTCACCAGGCTGCATCTCATGAACCGTGATAGATACAGTTGTAATTTTCACAGATGATGTATTTCTGTTGCCGCTATAACAACAAATATTAAAAACAGAATAAAATAAAATATAAATTTTCAAAAAAATCACGTTTGTTCAATGGGAACAATAAACGTGATTTTTTTGCCGTTTTGCCAAGTTGAGCGATACCGACACCTGTATAAACATTTGCGTAAGTACGGAAAGTTACAAAATAATATATTCGGGGTGGCATATTAGGTGTAAGAAGTATCAAAATATAATATTCTAAAAGCTTTTATTTATTTTCTCCTATCCCTGTGTGTCTGTCTGTCATGAAATCTTGCAAGGTAAATTTGACCTACTTTCTGACTTTTAAATGGGCTGAAATTTTGTATGTTGGATTGGTTCCGGCGACAATGCATTGTTATGATAAGCAAGATCTGATTGTATACCCAGGGTTGGCTCCAACGAGATAACTGCTCAACGGTCAATAGAACACCCACAAAATTTTGGTCACTGACGACCTACGTACAACGTTAGTTAATGCCTATACAGGTGTCGGCATCGCGCAATTTGGCAAAACGGCAAAAAAATCACGTTTATTGTTTCTATACAACAAACATGATTTTTTTGAAAATTTATATTTTATTTTTTCTGTTTTTAATATTTGTTGTTATAGCGGCAACAGAAATACATCATCTGTAAAAATTACAACTGTATCTATTACGGTTCATGAGATGCGGCCTGGTGACAGACAGAAAAACGGACGGACATACGAACAGCGGAGTCTTAGTAATGAGGTTCCGTTTTAACCCTTTGGGTACGTAGCCTACGTAACCCTAAAAAAATAAAGTTAGCAACCATCTTGACCATTTCTCATTTTTAACATTGCGTTGCTGTTTTCTTTCCAAAATAGTGCCAAAAACCAAATTTCATCATAATCGACCCACAAAAAAAAAAGTTAGCCGCCATCTTCGATTTTCTAATATTGTTAGCATTGCGTTGCAGTTTTCTAGTCAAAATAGTGCCAAAAACCATGTTTCATCAATAAAAATGTGATTATAAATATACAACACATAAGATATCGACAAATTATACTAAAGTATTCATTCAGCATCATTCATTCCTGTGAATGAACGAATAGAACACATCACTATTATATTGAACATGGCAGCATTATTTCACCAAGTGACATTAGCAACTGTCAGATTACTTCGTCTAATTAAAAATCCGACTTTATAGACACCCCACACGGATATGTTTAATTAAAAAGAATATTTTTAAGTCTCAGTTCTATGTATGGAGAGCCCCCCTTAGTTTTTTATTTATTTTAATTTTAGTATCAAAATCTGAAAGCGGTTCATACAATACATATAACTATCAAGTTTCAACTGTGTAGTCCTAATAGTTTTGGAATAAAGTGGCTGTGACATACGGACGGACGGACAGACAGACAGACAGACAGCCATGACGAATCTATAAGGGTTCCGTTTTTTGCCATTTGGCTACGGAACCCTAAAAAGAAAGTAACAAAAATTGACACATTAGAAATGTTTATGGAATGCAAACCATTTAAATTCAATTGAAAAAACATAATTATCTTTAAGAAAATTTATGATGTTTTCTTTTATTGCAATGCACCAAAAACAAAACTATTTTGTGTCCAAAATCTCTTCCAAACCCACGCATTGTGGTAGGGCGCAGCATTTACTATTCAGGGCAATCACAACGGGTACCGTGAATCCAGTTTTACTGCAGCCGCTGGTGAATAAACTATGAGCATCAGAGATATTGGGGAGGAGGGATAGTTCAGGAGTTTTATAGACGGGAAATACGTTATAAGGGTACTTACCTATTCGAAAAACTATTAAAGTATGGATTTTGACCAATGTGTTAGTTTAGCAACAATTTCGAGTTAGAATTTAAAAAAAATCTTATTGATATTCATTCCATACTTGTATGCAAGACTTATACTTCTAATTTGCACGGGTTCTATGACAGCTCATTCGTGTAAAGCAAAATGTTGGTTGCACATGGAATACAAGTAAGTAGGTATGTAACTTCGCCCGCGTGGACTACTAACACGGCGTTAAGGTCATAGCACACTTATACCGCACCGCTCCCACCATACCGCCCTAAACTAAGGCGACAGCTAGCAGGCACCCAGCAGTCCACGCGGCGACAGCTATTCCTTCTACAGGATATTTTTTTTTTCAGTGCACAAATTTTTTAAATCCACTCAGAATCGGTAAGTGAACAACTTTCTCCAAAAAACATGGGTCAAAATCCGCCAAAAATTTTTAGACTTCCCATACTAAATCGATCACGTGATCAGTCCGATTAGTATGAAGAGTCGAAAAAATTTGTCATATTTCGACCTATGTTTCTAGGAGAAAGTTGTTCACTTACCGATTCTGAGTCGATCTTAAAAAATTGTGCACTGATAAAAAAATTATAGGTGCGTGGCGGCCGGCGGCGCGGCCGGCGTTTATTGTTACTGTAAAGTGCATCTACAGTGAACGATATTAAGTCCATATTTGGCTGCTCATACTTTGGTTGGGTGGGAGCGGTGCGTTATAAGTGGGCTATGTGACCTTAAGTGGGCTATGACCTTAAGTGGGCTATGACCTTAAGTGGGCTATGACCTTTATCCCGCGTAGCAATGTGAGCCGCGAGGATGCGGCTTGCACATTTTGGAAATTAGACCAAGAGTTGCAGCGCGGCTCTTGCGGCCACTGCACACCGTCTTTCATTGCAAAACTGACCCTTTAATTAATTTGCCTTCTGCGCCAGAGGTCTCGGGTTCGATTCCCGAACAAGACAAATATTTGTGTGCATGAACATGTCTATTTGTCTTGGTCTGGGTGTTTTCTATGTATATTAAGTATGTATTTACAAACAAAAAGTATTTAAATATTTATATTTATCCGTTATCAAGTTCACGTAGACACAGTTTCGCAAGAAATTTACTATGTGCTTAGATTGTAAGAAAATATTTATTTATTATTTATAAAAAAAAACCGAGTATTTCTAGACTCCGTGTACGCCTGTAGAAATTTAGAAAAATGTTTGTCACTTACCGTACGTAAGAATGAAACATCATCTTGCTCGCTCGCTCCCCCCTCCGCTTCCGCCATCTTGGTTTCGGATTAGTTCAACTATTCGAAATTAGAAGCTCGGAAACATTCCTCTTGAAATGCATAACTGTAACAAAGGAAAATATAAATTAGATAAAAAGAAGGTTTGAGCATTATAGATTCACCGCTAAAACCATCCTACTAATATTATAAATGTGAAAGTTTAGATGATTGGATGTTTGTAAGTTTGTTACTCAATCACGCCACAACTGCTGAACGGATTTGGCTGAAAGGAGGAAGGGCAAATTGGTACAGGGTTCCAATAGTTAAACTTGTACGGTCTTACTAATAAAAAAATGTTAATCACTGGTTAACCGCGTGTATAGTTACACATTGTGTAAAGGTCGTATAAGACTTACGCACCGTTTTGACTAATAGATGTTGTATAAAGGTTGTGTAACTAAACCCTTCGTACACAAAAGGTTTTTTTAATTCACTGGCAACATCAAGAAAGAGACGTTCTAAAACTTTGTTCAATAAATTTGTATTGCTCATTAGTGAATGAAATATTTGAATGAAAGTATGTTATTTCATGACTTAGAGAACAAAAATGGTTTGAAACTAATAATTATATATGTTGCAGTTTACTTTTTAATTTTATATTGCATACAATTGATGAATCGGGACATTTTTGCTAGCTATGTTTTTTTGCTAAATTTTGAACGCAGTTTGTTTGACAGCCAGTACCGTGCCGCGTCGTCAACAATACACAAGGGATGCGTCACCATACTACTTGCATATTCATTGAGTAAAATCCTCTACGATTAACGTAATACTGTCCAAAATCACCTCCAACTTTTTTTTTATGTTCGTGCAATCGATTGCACCAATAACATTCCTGAAGCCACATATCTGGCGAAGGCCAGAAATAACTTCTTGTTCTGCCATACTAGAGGGCATGTAAATAAAATTTGTAGCCTTGCTAGCTAAAGCTTTTGCAAAGTTATGGATTGCTGACTCAATCCATGAGTTCCGCAGCATCATCTTGTACTTCGTGGCGAGCCCAGGTTCTCAGTGCAGTGAGCACCTGCAACTCAGGTGAAATCCCACATCCTCTTGCGTCTTTATTGATATCTTTTTTAATCAAATCTCTAATATTTCTAGCATACACCTTTGTAAATCTATATTTACATCTAAATTCACTGTCTGTAAGCGAAAAAGGATCTGCGCGTTCTTTACAAACTTTTTCTAGGGGCATTCTCTTTTTCTTCGTCTAATTGGTCAAACAAATTGAAGTTAGTAATTTAAATACTCCATATTAAGAACTAAAATATCTCAGTAAAACAAAACGGAACCAACAATACGACAACACTTGAAGAACAAACACAACTGAGATTAAAAAATCCGCCGCCATCTGGCTCTTAAACATCCTTTAAACAAGGGTCTTGGCTCGTTTAAACCTTGTGTAACTTTTCTACCGCAATAAAACACGTGTACACAGGCTTTGTGTCAAAATATTTTTTATTGGTAGCGATTGTCTTACAACAGATGTGTATACTCTGTATACGATTTTATTAGTAAGGCTGGTAGTGTCGTTTGAAAGGTCTCATCAAGACGAACAATTTTTTATTAAGGTTAAAGGGGGAGGGGATGGTAAAGCTGTTAAAGGGCTATTATCTGTGTTAATTCAGATAAATTCAGATTCTAATTCTTTACTTATTTTACCCTTCTTCTAGTAATATTAATAGTTTGTAGGATATTTTCATTTATAAAACTTAGTGGAATTACTGCTTTCAAAACGTGAATTAGAACTGGCCCCATAGCAGACGTTTTCATACATCTAAACATCTTTTCAAAAACATATTGATTATAGCTATTGGAGCTGGTACCACGGTCCATACATTTTTGCCCATCCTCCTTTGGGACACAGATACTTTGTAACCTGGAGAGGAACATAGGCTACTTTTTATCCCGGAAAAATATCTCATTCACTCGGGATAACGTCGTGTAGTCCACGCGGGCGAAGCCGCTGGCGGAAGGCTAGTATTACATAATCTCTCATAAGATTGCCGCTATATGAAATTAAAAATGAAAAAATGATTTATTCAGTCTACAAATTTCAGTTTTACAAAAGTGGTTGGGATTGGGATCAGCCTATCTATACTAATATTATAAAGAGGAAAGATTTTATTGTTTGTTTGTTTGCATCGAATAGGGTCCGAAACTACTGGACCGATTTAAAAAATTCTTTCACCATTAGAAAGCTACATTCTTCCCAAGTGACATAGGCTATATTTTATTCCGATATTCCCACGGGAACGGGTACTACGCGGGTGAAACCGCGAGGATCCGCTAGTTGAGTATAAGTTAATAGTACCTATAGTAAGAAGCTACAGTAACAAGGTTTTGCATTGTTCTGTTCCAGGTGTTAGGGACAGCATATAGCCAGTTCGGCAGTGGTTGAGGATTCCGAGAGTAACGCGGTTTCAGCCTCATCATCACTTAAGAAAGTGTGACGAAAGCTAAGCGTTACCCTGTTACAGATGAAAAAATTTCAATATTATTCAAACTTGTAACGATCTGGGTGCCTACCATTAACTTTAAGACAGCGATTCAAAAATAGCGCGATGCAGAATAGGTTCGTACTATGACCTTCTAAAAACTGGATCGCAAATGAATTGCTAAATGTGAATGACCGAACGATTTGTGTCCTAATTTCTTCTACCCGTCTCTTTCACTCGATTCTGTCATGCCCGGAGAGTGAGAGGGACGGGTATAACCTACAAGTGTCATGTTAGCTTGGCCGAGTTATAAGTCAAATAAGAGTTCTTGACAGCTTAGCGAGCGGCTGTGAAATGTCATTGAATGATGACTGAATCGCTGTCATTGATATTAAGCTGTCGTGGTACGAATAAGCGAAGCAGATCAGTTTAGGTCCTAAACAAAATCGCAATTAGAGTTGATGGTAGGCACCCTGTAAGTATTAGAAAAAAATAAATTTAATTGACTATAAGTATAAAAAATTTCCCTCCGTCCATACACTCAAAAACGATAAGTATCAAAATGTTTTAGAAAAATAACCTTTTTGATTTTCAGGTTTACATCTAAATAAAAATAGACAGACGTCTTTTAAAAGCTGTCTATTATTTTCAGTACTTACTTTTGTAGTTGGTGCAATCTGAACATTCTCTTCTGGTCACAAGAGAGAATGCAACAAGTGATCTTGCAGTCTCCTTGTGCTTTTAAAATATAATTTCAGCAAGCGCAGACTGAATTCAGCTGGGATTTCTGAATGTTCAAGGCAATTGTGAGCTGAATTTTCCTACTAGAATAGGTACTTACCTAGAAGTAATGGATTTCTTACTGAAAAGGAAATTTGTAGTAATTTTAAAATGCAAGAATTAAAATGAAATCTAATTGCGACGGATATTAATTTAAAGATATAATTTTTGTACTATAGCTTTCAATAATGTATCTTAACCACATTAGATAATGATTTTTTGTTGTTGTGTTTGTTACTATTTAGACAAGGTTTGTATAAAAAAAAATAAAAAAAAGGTACGGCAGGACGTAAAAAATTTTTTTTTTTTCGTTAGGTACTTACCTACCTATGTACGTACACCACCCGTGCTAGGCCGAAGCTAGTAGTTAATAATTAGTTTTATTGATCCCTATAACTCTTGCTGAGTAACAACAGGAATTTTAGTAGGATTTCATTTGTTTTAACATTAGACCCAAAGATAAACGTTATCATACCCATGTGAACGGCGCTAATACGAGTATTACATCTCACAGACAAGTTAATTTCAATCTACAATAGTACTGACTGACATAACTGGCCAGTACAATACCACGCGGCTTATCTCTGAGCCAACTTAAACCCAGCTTAGTCGGTGCTTAAACTTGAAACTTCACAATACTGCAATGCTAGTTTGAGTGTTCGAAATAAGTTATATGTGGGTTGGGTATGTTAAATAAGGGTTTTGGCTAGAGATTTTTCAATGAAAATTATAATGATGTAGGCAGTACCGCAGTGCAATGTGTTGAATTTTGTATTTTCGCATATTTTGTCGCAATGATGACAAATCTAGATCAGATTTATCACTGCATGCGCTGAGTCAACGCGACCGATACTATAATGAGTGTAGATAAAGTAGTGTATGAGACTGCTCATAACTCGGTATTAAAACACTCGTGGAATACTATTAGAAAATTCGCCAAGGCTCGTTTTTTAAACTCCCACTCGTGTTTTAATACCCCTGATTATGCGACAGTCACATAAACTACTATTATCTACACTCATGTTATAATTTTCGAATTATGAACTCATGCCTGAACGTATATTGATACACTTTATGCCATAGTCAACTTAAAAAATAAAACTGCTGTATCCGGGTATTGCAAAATGACCATTATGAAACACCCGGATACAGCTGTCACTCATTATAAAACACTTATATTTCTTAATTTTACAGTCTCCATGGCAACCGTAGGATTTACCGGCCCTGACTTCCAACTCTTTCAAGCCCTGCTTTAGCCGGCAACAACCAGAAACTTTTTTAAAATTAGAATTTTGAATTTAGAAGGAATAGACCGTATGAGTGGGGTTTGGCACCAATTCACATTTTATAAATAATATTGAATTGCTTTATTTTTGAAATATATAATAAATGTAATGAGTGTAGATAAAGTAGTGTATGAGACTGCACATAACTCGGTATTAAAACACTCGTGGAATACTATTAAAAAACTCGCCAAGGCTCGTTTTTTAAACTCCCACTCGTGTTTTAATACCCCTCCTTATGCGACAGTCACATAAACTACTATTATGGTCTCGACACTCAGTTATTATTAGCCAGAACCGCACCGGAACACAACAATGCAATGCAATACAGTTAGTAGACAAGTAGTTGATAGATATATGTGTTAGTTTAGCCCCTAGAGAATATGCTCACTACAAGTCTGTACAGTCAAGAGCAACTGCAAGCAACATTATACAATACTAGAATTCTAGTGTTTCGCCCGCAACTTCGTCCACGAGTGGTAGTAAGTATGTCGCTTTTCTTATGCTAAGTAAACACGACGACACTTACACATAGGTACACAAAATGTAGACATAACATAGAATAGTATACCTACATCTGCAACTAGGGTTGCCAGGTCTTAAAACCGAAAAGCCGGACTGGTTAGCTAGTTTATACAACATTTTGGGTATCTTAGGCCGAACGCCAAAAAAAAAACAAGGATACCATTGAAGCTATATTTTTTAAGCCGAGACGGACGCAACTCGCACTCTCTCAATTCTTGCTGCGCGCGCCGCAACAGGCGAGTTTGCGAGTTGGCCAAAGGTAAAAGCTGGACACTGTCTAGTTTGGGCGGATAAGCATATTCTAAGCCTGAGGGTGTTTGTGCACTACACTGAATTTTGCCGATCCGGATAAAAACGGATGCTTGTATTTTAATAATTTAATCATTTATAATAGTAAGATTTTTTTATTTCGTGTAGTTTCAATGTTTCGAACCCTAAACTACACGAAATAAATAAATTCTATTATTTATATTTAGCGGCCGCCCGCGGTTTCACCCGCGTGGTTCTCGTTCCCGTGGGAATATCGGGATAAAAAGTAGCCTAAGTTACTCCTTATTACATCAGCTACCTGCCAGTGAAAGTCCCGTCAAAATCGGTCCAGACGTTTCAGAGATTAGCCGGAACAAACAGACAGACAGACAGACAGAAAGACAGACAAAAATTTAAAAAAATCTTATTTTGGTATATGTAAAAAGCGGTTATTTTAATATTACAAACAGACACTCCAATTTTATTTATTTGTATAGATAATTAATTATTAAAATACAAGCATCCGTTTTTTTCCGGATCGGTAAAATTCAGTGTAGTGCACAAACGCCCTGACCCTGTCCGGCTTTATCCGGACGCCAGGCAACGCTTTTTTTTTTTTTCGGTAGTTTACCCCTGCGCCAGATCGGTCGTCGTATGCTTTGTCATTAAAATCTTGCGATAAATAATTTGCAAAATTGTTAGCATAAAAGCTTGTAGTGATATGCCAAAATTTGTCAATTGCTTCAGTGGTTAAAATATGAAAATGTAATAAAACGGACAGACACATAGACAGAGATACTTGATCATAGGCAAAGAATATACACCACTAAATTTTAATTAGCATAAATATTTTAGGAGATGTTAGTGCCCATCAATATGAACAACTTTCACTATGGGGCCAACCAGGGAATCGCGAAAAAAAAATCAGCTGTTCCATACATTTCAGTCGACTCGATGTTGTACTTTTGTATGGAACAGCTGATTTTTTTTTTCGCGATTCCATGGTTGGCCCCATAGTGAAAGTTGTTCATATTGATGGGCACTAACATCCCCTAAAATATTTATGCTAATTAAAATTTAGTGGTGTATACACTAACGTCATAGGTACATAATTTTACTATTGAGCGTCACCAAGAAAAACATGTATGCACTTGAAAAACTGAAAATGAAGTAAGTATTTAGAAAAAACGACTCGTATCACAACCAGCTCCGATGGGACTCGAACCCACGACCTTTCGAGTTACGGAGCTGGTTGTTTGTGAGACGGGTCGATTTTTTCTAAATACTTCATATTCAATTTTTGAATAATAAAAAACACATTGTAAATACAAAAAAAGTAAAAATTAAAATAACTAACATTTATGCACGTCAAATTATAGTATTCACAATGTCTAAGTAAGTTCTGATTAGCTGTTGCTTGACACAGATAGGCCATACAAAACTTTCAAGTAAACTGGAAAGTATCTCCTAATCGGAGATTGTGAAACAGGCACCATGTTAAGGCGATACTCGGAAAAAGCGTGCTGAAGCGAGATAGCAATGTGAAAACGACGCGCGCGGGAGCGAGGCCGATTTTGCAGATTAGGCAAAAAAAACACATAATCACTTCGTATTAAAAAACTATATAGCGATTTTTTTTAAATGCTTCTATACGATCCTAAATATTATTGGTGTCCACTAATTAAACCAATTTCCAATAGTATTTGTAACCCCATTTAAGAAATAATCTTGAATTTTCGTATTTTTTAGAGGTCTTTTTGAAAATAAAAAGTGTCGAGGCAAAATCATGAAATCGTGTTTCTGAAACTATACGAATATAGATAAAGGTATGAAGAAATATATATCTTATTTATTACCAGATTAGTAACAACTCTAACCTTCCTATAGTTTTATATCAAAAAGTCCATATTTTTCCGAGTTCAAGTACTTAGTTTCAGGGACATTTCTGTGAAGGATAACCAGCCATAAACTGAACAACTGTGTAGTAGTTCGATTATAACTTACTACAGTCAGTAAGCTTATTCCATTGCAGTAGGTATTTGCATAAGTATAAATACCTGACACGCAGTTACCATACCAAGTTCCTAACGAACTTGAACTAAGCTGTTTTACTTGTGTTAACTGTGGAACTAATTAGCGTGTTTGTCTGTAACGATACGTATAGTTTGACAGAAACTTATGATAATACTATTAAGTAAGACGACGGATGATAACCATAGTAATTTTATTGAATAGTTTTAAAAACACATATACTTGGTTCTTTACAACTCCAACGAGAAGAAACAACTTCTTTTTTCTTCTCACGTGGCTGGCGCCTCACCGTAGGTACACTTGCAGTCTCAATCCCTAATAACTGTTTCTGTGATTGTACTACCCAAGTTTAATACATAACCAAATAGTATAAAAAGAGTTTGCGCGTGAACGGTGAGGCACCAGCCTCACGAAAAGAAGTAAGAAGCGGTTCCCTTCACCGAAATTGTCCTTGACGTACCTACAAGTAGAAATTCAGCACTGTCAGATTGGGGGGAATCCCACCAAGTTTGGGGGTTTTTATATTTGAATCGTTATTTCATATGCCCGGGCTTCACCTGCGTCTAATGCCATTAATTAGCGCGCTATTTGATATAATACGCAGGTGTAGCCGGGTTTTAGCGCACTAATTTGATACAAAGAGCGCGCTAAGACGCGCATGCCGTTATTAACGCCGTTAGGCGACACGCAGGTGAAGCCCCGGCAATACAGATAATATCATTATGGGGAAAAAAAATTAGTTGGGGGAATTTTAATCGTCTTTTCATACAAATAGTATCATTTTGGAGGAATTCTGAGTAAGGTTGGGGGAAAAGCGAGACGGTTATCTGGCAACACTGAAATTCAGCAGTCTCATAACAAACTTCTCGAGGACGAAGTCGCGAGTAGTCTCTAGTTCATTCATATTTTAACGGGATCAGCTGCTTTGAGGCCACCCATTCACTATGCTTAACTTGCTTACCAACTTCTGAATAATTCGTTTACCCTTATAAATGCATGAGACGTTGCACAGTGGAAACTGGGACCGTATTGTTATGAAAATTTAATTTCACCAGCTTTTTGGGAAAGTGACGAAATTTTAATAACACGGAAATCATTTTTTTAAACTAAGAGTAAGAAGTAAGAAATAGAGGTGTTTTTAAAAAAGAGAAATGTTAAGTCTAGTTTTTAACTAGGCTTTTTTTTAACTAAAAGTAAGAAATAGAGGTGTTTTTAAAAAGAGAAATGTTAAGTCTAGTTTCTAACTAAGCATTTTTTTAACTAAAAGTAAGAAATAGAGGTGTTTTTAAAAAGAGAAATGTTAAGTCTAGTTTTTAATTAGGCTGGGCTTTTACTTATAATTGTTATAAGTACCTACTTAATTTTATAATCTTAAAAAAAAATTGTCACTTAACTACCTATCTAAAAGTACAAGTCAATGAATGCGATGAATTTTACTGTAGATGAAGATTAGTTATTGAAGAAGAAAAGGGCAACATTCTTCTCAAGTTGACATTTTCATGTATTGTAATCACACAGCAAAAAATCTTTCCGTGTTCTGTGATTGTAATAGGCAATGAACAACCGACAAGTATCTAATAATGTTCTTCTATCTGTAATGTACCCTATTTAAAGCAAATAAATGTATTCTATTCTAGTTATTTAAATTTTTACTTTTTTGCATTCACAATGCAATTTTTATGGTCGAAAAATGGAAAATGAAGTATTTAGAAAAAATCGACCCGTCTCACAACCAGCTCCGATGGGACTCGAACCCACGACCTTTCGCTATCCGGGCGACTGCTCTAACCACTGAGCTACGGAGTCGTTAAAACGACTCCGTAGCTCAGTGGTTTTTCTAAATACTTCATTTTCCATTTTTCGACCGTATTCTATTCTATTCTATTCATCAAACAAGGGATAACAATTGTATGGGTTCCGGTATAGCCACTAGTATAACGACAAAAATAATCTTTTTTACCTTTGTTAATTAAGATAGTGCTAAAATATTTCACAGTTTGAACGAAAAATGGTGTCCAATATAAATTTTAAAGCACTGAAAAGTTTTCATGAAAAACGTTTCAGGAACCACATAACGAGAGCTATATGCATATTCATCGGCGCTATGAAATTCGTGACTCACGCCATTTTATGAAAATTAGGCACTTGCATTGAAAGTTGAAACAAAGAGGCTTGGTTTTAGTGAATACTTGAATGTTACAAAGGAATACTAGATTTTTACTAGAACAGTTTAGTAGTTCAAATTGCTGTATGTAATAGTAATTGGGGATCTTTTTCGGTAAGATCGAAGTGGGTGTATGAAAAGGTGACGCATTTTTGTTGTATTTAAATATTCGATATAAATAAATAGCTAACTTATTATAATATAACATTTATTCGGCAATACATAATATGTACACTCAGCGTCAAAATGATCATGAGCATTCAAACCTACCAAAAATATCTGAACTTTTTAAAAAATCACTCTTAGCACAATACTACTACGGTGTACTATCGTTTGTGTCAAACAAGAAATTAAAATGAACCTTTACGTCTTGAGATAATGAAAATGAATAACTTTTATATAGAGTGGAGTTTGGAAAGTTTAACTAAATATAAAAAATGCGATTCAAATATAAGAGAAAGAGAGAGAGAGAAGGCTAATAATAGGTCTTTACATATGAAATTGCCGTTTTTTTCTTTTGTACATATAACTTAACAACTTTTATTATATTAGAAATATATAATTTCTTTAATATTGCGTTACATTAAGACCGTTTCGAGCAACTTTTGACAATTTAATAACCACGATATTTGATTATTTACATAGAAAAAACTTATTCCGAAAGTTACGACTATTTTTGTTTCCAGAATTTCGTACTTTATTAGTTGTAACTTAGTGAAAAAAAATTTTTTTCTCTTAACGAATGTGTCATTTAGTAGTTAAAATGTCCATAAATACGTGTGTAAAATTTTGTAAATTTACATAATATTAGTCGTTAAATAATAACAAAAACGTTAGTATGGAAAAAAAAATAATTACAGAAATCTCCATACAAAACGGCAATTTCATAGGTAAAGACCTATTATAATAACTGTTTCGTCACACTAAGGCATAATTTTCTTAACTGTAACAATCTCAAAACGAACTCTACCCAACGTGTCATTTAAGGGTCAGGCCGTAGATTTTGCCACAAATAGCGCAATGGTGACGCAAAATTTTCTACGAGTCGGTCGCACAAAGTGGCGCGAAATAGTAGCGCAAAATTATTAAGGAGCACGTACATTAATGTGATTTTATTTAACAAACATGTACTAACAAGAGGAATTGCATCAAACTAGAAAAAGAAACACGATGTTGGTATGTAAGTATGTTTAATTAATAATTAACAATAATGTACCTATGAGTAATTCTTTTTTATATATTGAGCACAATGAAAAGTTAAACAGGATGACAAAAACTAGTAAGTATGTATGATTTGTTCAATTTACAAAAAAAAAAATACATTTAATTTGTTAGATGGAGGTACTTGGTATTATTCATTATTAATTCTATGTATAAATATAATACAACTTTAAAATTTATTTCAACTCTTTTCAATGTTTGAGAGTCCATTACTTTGACTCTAGCAACAACCTGCTTGAAGTATCACTATTAAAAGGACCTGCCAACCATTAAGATGCCAAAAAAAAAAATTGATCTGTCAATAAAGAAAAAAGTTAGATGGGTTTAAAAGTTAGTATGAAAGTGACGAAATTCCAAAACTTATCACTACATAGTATAAAACAAAGTCGCTTTCTCTGTCCCTATGTCCCTTTGTATGCTTAAATCTTTGAAACTACGCAACGGATTTTGATGCGTTTTTTTTAAATAGATAGAGTGATTCAAGAGGAAGGTTTATATATACTTTTTATCCCGATATTCCCACGGGAACGGAAACCACGCGGGTGAAACCGCGGGCGGCCGCTAGTAAAATACAAAATAAAAAAAACTTTGGACCTAGGTAAAATCTTTGGGGCTGGTTAGGTAGCAGACCACCGCACCTACCCCTATTTTCGTATGTTTAACGTTCTGCCGAACACCCTGTACTTCACTACATAGTATAAAACAAAGTCGCTTTCTCTGTCCCTATGTCCCTTTGTATGCTTAAATCTTTGAAACTACGCAACGGATTTTGATGCGTTTTTTTAAATAGATAGAGTGATTCAAGAGGAAGGTTTATATGTACTTTTTATCCCGATATTGCCACGGGAACGGGAACCACGCGGGTGAAACCGCGGGCGGCCGCTAGTATAGAAATAAAACAAAGTCGCTTTCTCTGTCCCTATGTCGCTTTGTATGCTTAAATCTTTGAAACTACGCAACGGATTTTGATGCGTTTTTTTTAATAGATAGAGTGATTCAAGAGGAAGGTTTATATATACTTTTTATCCCGATATTCCCACGGGAACGGGAACCACGCGGGTGAAACCGCGGGCGGCCGCTAGTAAAATACAAAATAAAAAAAACTTTGGACCTAGGTAATCTTTGGGGCTGGTTAGGTAGCAGACCACCGCACCTACCCCTATTTTCGTATGTTTAACGTTCTGCCGAACACCCTGTACTTATAGAATATTAATAAAAGCTAACAAATCAATTAATAGTAATGCTAGTCATGTTTTTAGCGGAATTACAGCTAAAAGTAATTTCAAAATAATAAAAACACTTGAAAACCTTGTGTGCATGCACTATTATTCAATAGCGTAAAATAAGTGGCGCAATTTCTACGCAACCGGTATCGCAAAGTGGCATAAAGGCAGTTTTGCGGAACCGAGGCGCAAATGAAATCGATTATAACTCTTAAAATATACTATTTTACAAGGCTAATTTAACATATACAGATCACACACATCTAATTAAACCATGCGCAACAACAATTATAAGTTTTAATCAAAAACTTACCTTGAAATCTCAAAAAATGCACTCTGCAAAGTAGGCGACACTTTTCACTTTGATCGGAGTTGACACCGAAATGTCAAAAAATATGGTCGTCAACGCTGCATTGACCATAGAATACGATTCTTTGGTGATGCCAGCACTCAAACAAAATCTTAATAAATGTTTTAAAACCATAATATGGGTGAAAATGGTTGCGCAATATAAGTAGCGCAAAGAAATGGTTTTTCAAAAAAAAAATCTTATTGCCGAAAATTTATCTTTTTTCTTAGGAAATACGCAAAAATATTAAAGGAATGGCAACCTTATTATTATTTTATAACGTTAAATCAAACAGCTCATCAATAAGTTAAAAAATGATAATTTTATCGATGTTTAAGCTGGACACCTACCAATGCGGATTCGCGGTTTTTATAAAAAATCCGTCACTTTTGGGAGGGAAATGTCAAATAGTTTTCCAAATCTATAAACTTATCCAAATATCTATATCTGCCTTGGTTTGCTATTTCTTAGGAAACACGATGATAAGATTGAGAAATTTCTAAGAGTACTATATTTAAAATTATATGAGGCGGAGACTTTTGTACCCTCGAATGTGGCAAAATCTACGGCCTGACCCTTAAATGTTACAACAACACGTAGCAAAGGGTTCAATAAAGGATGAAATAAGAGAAGGCAACATGCTCCAACCCAACACCCGAGGAGAAAGTAATCTCGGATCCCATGTCCGAACCATAGAGATAAAACTTTTACATATGACCAATAATTTTAACGCTGACTGTACTCTAGGTAGGTAGGTACTCTCAGTTTATCTCACGAAGAATTTCCCTATAAAATCACACAGTAAAATTCACACTTTAAATTCATGCGTCATCATGAGCCAAAATAACGATAATATTCCATTCGAATTGGGTGGATATTGAAAAATTTAAACAGATATAAAAAATGCGATAAAAATATAAGTGAGGGAGAGAGAGAGAGAGAGAGAGAAGGCTAATATAATAACTGTTTCGTCACACTAAGGCATAATTTTCTTAACTGTAACAATCTCAAAACGAACTCTACCCAACGTGTCATTTAAATGTTACAACAACACGTAGCAAAGGGTTCAATAAAGGATGAAATAAGAGAAGGCAACATGCTCGAACCCAACACCCGAGGAGAAAGTAATCTCGGATCCCATGTCCGAACCATAGAGGGTAGGGGTAGAGGTTGGGTAGGGTAGGGGTAGGGGTAGGGTAGGGGTAGAGTACGGATAGGGTAGGGTGGAGTAGGGGGTAGGGCCACGGGAACGAAGTCGCGCTGGGTCAGCTAGTATAAATATATCTTACGCTCACACAAGCCTAGCCCCAAATATATGCACTGTAAAGGCTTATATTATGGTTTACTAGGATGTTTGTTTATCCTCCGGTTGGATAGAATACCTATAAAGATAACTACGAAATACTGAAGTCATTCGTTATCTGTTCATAGGGAAAAAATGGGTCTTTACGCTTTGCAGAAAACCGTAAATCACCCAAACATTAAAAAAAATCTTTAGGTTGCTATAGAAAATTGCTTGTTTTCAATTCCACGCTTAAATTAGTACTGAATAGCTTTACGCCCGCGGCTTCGCCCGCGTGGACTACACGCGGAATGTGATATTTTTCCAGGATAAAAGTAGCTTATGTCATTTTCCAGCTCCCAAACTATGCCTTTAACAAAAATCACGTCGATCCGTTGCTCCGTTTTGACGTGAAAGTCGGACAAACACATAAACACACTTTCACATTTATAATATTAGTATGGATGCATGACTAACACCCTTCTTGTATCCTGTGAAATACCTATTGGGCTTCTGATTCTTGTTAAAAAACGTAACTAGCCTTGCTAAGTCGTAAACGAAGATTTTTCACAGTAAAAGAATGGTAAATTTTGTAAGAATGGTAAGTTTTGCCAAGTCTGTATCTTCGTAAGTCTGTACTCTATATGCTGCGTACCAGAAAGTACGTGTAAATGGCACCCGTATTTGAGATATTACCCGAAATCCTTTCCTGGGTTTAATAAGACTTGGACAAAGCTGAACTTGTTTAAGACTACTTTCACTATTACCGACCTTTGAAAACATTGAAATTCATTTCCATAAAGACTATAGGCGATTTCTTCAAATGAAAAAGTTTACTTATGATGCATGGTTAGTTACATAGCATGTAGAGTATTTTGACAGGAAATACCTAAAATGATAATTCCTAAGTAAACGTTGAATGAAACCTTTAAATAGCTGTTAAGTATCTTTAAAGTTTAAATATTTGGGCATAGGTAGGTATGATATTCTTGAACTATTTATTTATGGTTGTTTGAAATGTTTGTTTTTAATCTTACTAATATTATAAATGCGAAAGTTTGGAAGTTTGGATGTACACAATCACGGCGAAAAGGCTGAACAGATCTGGATGCAATTTGGCACAGAGATAGATTATGGTCTGGAATAGCATATAGGTTACTTTTTACTCCGTCAAAACCTCTCATTCCTACGGCAAACATAGTCTAGCATACGCGGGCACCATCGCGGGTGAAAAGCGCCTCTGTGGGTGGTCTAGTGGTTCACACCACCGATTTCAGACCAAGAGGTCCCGGGTTCGATTCCCAGTGGGGTACATATTGTATTGACTTGTTCTTAATCTTAGTCCGCCTGGCTAGCTACCACCATCTTATCTAAGTCTGATGCCATAACAATGATGTTTTCAGCATTATTGTGTTCCGGCAGTTAGAGACAAGATCCTCAGTGACTGAGGATTCCGGGAGTAGTGCGCTTCCACCTTCAGCCTTATCACCACTTAACATCAGGTGTGATGAAGGCTAAGTGCTACCCCGTTGTGGATAAAAAAGGAACTTTTAGATAAACACAAAATCAATTCTTAGCACAAGAATAATTTGGGGATTATAGATTCATTTTCTTTTTACTAAGTGTCTTTTACTAAATTGTTACGAGAAATAATCTGACACAGAATGAGATTAGATTTCCCTAATGTAATATCTTAAATCTACATACAAATACATTATGGGACTTCGTTTAGTGTCTAGTGCCGTTCAGTCTAGACAGAAATTGGGGTCATGTTTATGTAACTGGTTTTATAGCGGATACCAATTCAGTTGAGATAGTGCTGTAAGTTATAAAAATACATATAAAAAGTCTAAGTATCGACCCACACGTACCACAACCACACCATATCACAATAGATGCGAAGCCGGTTATTGACGAAAATAACTGAACGTTATTAACGGTTATTTTCGTTATTAACCACCGCTAGATGGCGCTAGTGGCTTGATTTGCTAGGTATAAGTTCCGTGTCGATTATTTGATTTGATTGATTGTAAATGAAGTATTAGAAACAAGTATTGTGAGATGAGTCTAATTTTTCTATTTTCAATATTTCCCAAGATTCCCCCCGCCATTCGCCACCCAATAAAATATAACAGTCGTTTTACTCTATATTTACTTATGATTTTATTTTTTAAAGTATCATAAATAACATACTTAACTGAAAAAAAAACAGTAAAACTACAACCTCTTTTTAGTTCAAAGTCGGATAATCTAACCGTTATTAACCGTTATCTATGTGAAATTGACCGTCCTTTTCGGTTAATAACAGTAAATAACGGGTTTTTACAATTTATTCACAACGACAAAATGTGGTACGTGTGTGTAGTATCGCAACTTTTTGCAGTTGCGTAGTGGTTGCGATGTGGTAGTGCGACAAAATGTCGTTGTCGCTATTAGTTGTTATGTGGATGTGGCCGGCCGCTAGTTCGCTGCGTCGTCGCTGGTGGTTGCGTTGTGCCTGGTATCACCAACGTGGTCGATAATGACTGCAAATTGTGGTACGTGTGAATTGACTATTCATTTCCAATACAAAATGCGCCCCGCCAAAGCCATCTTCTATCTCACTCGTTGCAGTAAGGGCGCAAGCAGCCGAGAAATAATAGCGGGTCATGGCCCCGCCCACGTGGTGTGGTTGTGGTTCGTGTGGGTTGAGCCTAAGTTATAAAAATATAAATAAATAGTCTTAGCGCGAGGTTTCCGTTCCCGTGGGAATATCGGGATAGAATACAGCTTATGCCACTCGGAAATAATGAAGCTTTCTATTGGTGAAAACATTTTTAAAATCAGTTCCGTAGTTTTTGAGTTTATTCATTACAAACAAACAGACAAAAAATCTAATCTTTCATGTATATAATACTAGCTGGCCCGGCGCGACTTCGTTCGCGTGGCCCTACCCCCTACTCCACGCTACCCCTACCCTATCACTATTTTATCCCTACCCTACCCCTATCCTTACCCTACTTCTACCCTACTCCTACCCCACCCCTACGAATTTCGTACCGCCTTATCGACAGCACGCCAAGCACGCCACCTACCGGGTCCAAATGTAAATCTAAACCATTCTCGAATCCACCTGAAGACGCATAAAAAATTTCATTAAAATCGGTCCAGCCGTTTAGGAGGAGTTCAGTTACAACGAAAAGTGGCATTGATTTTTATATTATACTAGCGGCCGCCCGCGGTTTCACCCGCGTGGTTCCCGTTCCCGTGGGAATATCGGGATAAAAAGTACATATAAACCTTCCTCTTGAATCACTCTAACTATAAAAAAAACGCATCAAAATCCGTTGCGTAGTTTCAAAGATTTAAGCATACAAAGGGACATAGGGAAAGAGAAAGCGACTTTGTTTTATACTATGTAGTGAAGTATATAGATTAGTATAGAGAGCAAGAGCACAAATGTATCAACAAAAATACTAAGATAGCACGTAAAATACTAAGTGCATACGAAAAAGTTGTATTGTTTTTACACGACTGCCAAAAAAAAGAGTGTATTGTATTTACAAATAAATTAATTACTTTAGGAAAAGTTTCCTCGAACAAAAGAGTGGTGGATTTGCACTTTGAATTAAAAAACTAACTATACTTACTTAATAATTAACATTAACAGAGCTGAAGATATTATTCTTTTTCTGAGACGAAATTGCAACACTATCGTAAATTCGTAAATTTACCTATTACTTATGTAGCTACACTTATTTCGTAGCCGTCCGTCTACTACAAACTTTAGTCATGGCGTAGCAGATTTTCGTAGCTAGATGAATCAGTCTACAAAGGACGACGCGTCAAAATTTCCGACCAACAGATTAGAAATGTATCTCAGATGAAAAATATTAATCTTAGTGATAACTTTTTACTATGGCGACATCCCTCAAATGTGTGGGAATTCTGGGAAAATATTATTTTAATATTATTATTGATTACAAAAGTAATACCTACGTTAATCAAAAATTCTTTGATTTATACCATTTTTAAGCGCAAGAAGGTTTTGGTATTTTAACCGACTTAAAAAAAGGAAGTTCTCGGTTTGACTTGCATGTATGTATGGGTAGGTAGCATGAGGATTGGTGGGTACTGGGTATTAACGACTGCAAATGCAGCCGGGACCAACGGCTAAACGTGCATTCCGAAGCATGGTGGAGCTCGAGATTAGTAGTTTGTTAATTGTTACACAAGGAACGTAAGCGAGCTATTACAGAACAAGATCCAATTTAGCGCCCGTGCGAGCGCAGCTCGCAAAGGGCGCTAAAGGATCGAGTGCACCCGAGATATTTAGACGCCCGAGCGAGCGAAACGAGCGAGGGCGAATATAGTTCGAGGGTGTAATAGCTACTTACAACCGAGGTAAGCATTCTACTTTACATCATTCATGCGAGGTAAATAAAACATTTATATTGGTATGACAAAATGATTCTTTTATAAGAGAGAAAATATTTATTCAAACTTATTTGCAAAAACTTGTAAATGTACTTAGGTATTTAAAATTTTAATACAGTCGTCGCAAGTGAACACACATTAACATTTTCATTGTTCTCTACAGTAAATAGTTTTCTTATCATTTTATGAAAAAAAAAATTGTTTGACCAAGGAGTTTTGCATAGCTTGAATGGTAAAGTTACTTTTCACACTTATGCTCTGAAATGTTAATATTATATTTGAGAAAAGAATGCAGTACGTGGCACTTTTCCGAGGTAAACATTCTAAATTTGAAAATCACTGCAGTAATGAATTTCAGTACTTACTTACTGCACTAAAATCAGTGCAGTAAGTAAGTACTGAAATTCATTACTGCAGTGATTTTCAAATTTAGAATGTTTACCTCGGAAAAGGTACTACCCAAAGATATTATTACCAAATTTTTTTCTTTATTTTTTCTTTCGTTATTCCTGTGTATAAAAACAGAAAAAGCAAAGGAACATTTGCACCATACAGCCACATTATTATTATTATTATATAGGTAATTATTATAAGTATCATAATTAGGTTAACTTTTTTTTAAATACGGTGCGCACAGAGTATATTACTTCGTGTTGTACCACAAGCGCTATGTACCCTTAGCACGAACATCAATCGAAAAAACAAAATGAGATTTATCATAGACAAAATATCCTTTACGAGTAATTTTGTATAGGAAATATGTACAGCGCCATCTACCACCCAGAAGCGGGTATTAAAGTTGCGCATTTTAGTAGCAAGTATTAAGTATCAATAGGCTGTATGACCGTTCCACTTGGCCGCACAAACCAATATTAAAAAAACGGCGGGAATGATTTTCAGCGGTTGATTTGATATCAATACAGTTTATTTATATTGTGTAATAAATTATCAAAATGAGTTCTGCCAATGAAACATATACAGACATTGTATGTACCTACTCCACCAAATTTGAGAGCAGAAGCAAAATGAATAACAGAAAACTTACTGCCAGCAAAATCAAAAGAAAGATATATGAAAACCTACGATCTGATTTGGAAAAGTGAAAAAAGGCGCATACGTTTTCGGAATCTGTGTTGTTGGCGTATTTTAATGATAAGTACCTACATCATTAAAATAATATTATTATGGGCGATTTATACATAAGTGTGCCCGGGAAAACAATAACATTTACATTTAATAATTGCCCGAACATGTGTGATATAAATTTTAATAAATATTATTTAGTTAAACAGTTTTTTTTTATTTCCTCGCATTTCTTGAGAAAAGCACTATACAAGCCTTGTACGGTAAGCAAATTACCTTGCCTCGAATGATGAAAGCCCTCGCCTGCGGCTCGTGCTTCAAACCATCCTCGACAATGTAATTTCTTACTTACCTGTCCTCGGATGTAATGTACTATTACAATTAAAGCATTCACCTGCTTGAATTGCAAAGTAATTTGAAAATGGAACGTTCTATCTAAACAATACACTGTGTTGCACATGCCAACTTACACAGCCTCTTACCATACTAGTAAATTCTAGTTACCGAGCAGTATGATGTAAAATAAATTTTTCGTCATTGCGAAAGTTACTTTACTTAACTTCAACGACCGCAGGTCGAGCGCGCTAACCACTGCGCCACGCCTCCTCGAAGTTCAAAGTATACGATAGACTTAATTCTCTAGTTAAAAAAAATATTAACACCGTTTGTACCGTTTTTGTATGTCCTTGATGTCTATAATAATATTATAAAGAGGAAAGATTTGATTGTTTGTTTGTTTGCATCGAATAGGCTCCGAAACTACTGGACCGATTTAGAAAATTCTTTGACCATTAGAAAGCTACATTCTTCCCGAGTGGCAGAGGCTATATTAATTTTATCCTGATATTCCGATATTTTTAAATAAAATTGAATTGAATCATCAAATGGTACTTCAATTGACTCCTGATTTGGAACTACCCACAAAAGTTAACCTCAAATATACTCGTTAAAAGAATACAAGGAAAAGTATAATTAGGGACATTCCGCGCCCACAAGGGTGACTGACCCAAATAGGACACGCCATGACACTTGGTAGGTTCGAGGGGGAAGGGGGGGGGCATCCTACAGATGGGAGTGTTAAGCAAACAAACATTGTTGATGTGTTGAGTAAGAAGCTCAGTGGCACAGTGATTAGAGTTCTCAGTCCGAGATTTTGGTGACTGTTGTAAGGTTGCTCAAACTCTAACTAACTCTTGCAAATCCCTAACAGGTGAATACGTAGATTTTATATTATTTTTATGCATTAACAATGCAATTTTGTAAGTATAGGAAAAATGTGATAGTAAAAAACCTTTCGGTCAGAGCATCGGGCCGGATACCCGGAGGCGCGGGTTCGAATCCCGCCTGAAAGCTACTTATAGGGCTCGTGGTTTTTTACTATCACATTTTTCCTATAGGTAAATACATAGTTCATTCTAACATCGAATTAAAAAAAAACTAATTTTAATACATATACTCGTATTCCCGTCGAATATAATCCGTTAAAGAGATTGACAACATGCTAAATGACAATGTATCCTAACAAAACAACGTTACAAGACCCTTGAGTCGTGGTTTCATGAGCATTTAAAGCTTTTTCTACTTATAAAAGCTCTCGTTTTATAGGAAAAACTTCGGACATCATATGAAACGGGTCAACATTAAAGGCGTTTTTCCTTTGACAAGTCTGGGAGAATTTTGGTAGAAAATGTGAGGAATTCGGGAGGGTACGTTTAATTTATGAAAGCGCCACGCAAGGTTAATTGCGCGCCTCTTGAATGGGTTACGCTTACGATGTATTTAATTATGTTTATGATGTATTATAGTTTAATCGTTTTCTGTATAAATGGCCGTTACAAGCCTGAAAATTAATCATAATTAGGTAATGTCTACATACTTACCTACAAATATTTATTTTAATCTAAGTGTAAATAGATGTCATGACGGAAAAAATCTCAATAGACGGATCAAACGATCCATCGTGGATCATGGATCGTGCATCGAAATAATTCCCCAAGATCGCGCAAGGCAAGTCCGCACGTTTCATCATTCTGTCATCAATTTCTCGAAAAATAAAAGTCATGACAAGATGATTATTTTTGATTTAAATCAGGTGTATTCCAACTTAGGGAACAGTCCAAGTTTCATCAAAATCGGGTCAGTTGTTTTTGACATATAGGTATCTCAAGGTACATAACACTAAAAATTATGAAATAATAATATGTAAATAAAAATAAAACAGAAGTCCAAAAATACTTGTCAATTGAAAAGGACAAAATAATATAATACTTACCTACTAGAAAAAGGCACCGACCGCAAAAAGGTAGTTAAAGTACTTTAAAGATTGTATTTTTAAAATATACTTTTTTATTTAAGAACGCAATAAGGACTAGATTAGCTAAACTCTTCGTGCTATAGACTGAACACAGACGAGCCCCTAAAATCCTATAGCGTTTTAAACGTATCGGAATATAACGCGTGATCATGTTCTCGAATAAAATTTAACACCCTATTCTACAGACAACATGGCCCAATGTTGCCACACCCTGTATGTTACGACTTCAGGGTGTCTTATTCTGAATCGCTCGATTCGCTGTGTATGCTTGATATTTTCTGTTCAGTGCCCGTAGTGTAAGTTTTTATGACAAAAAACGCAAACTATTTCGATTCCGTATTTATGTCAATTTGTATGAAAACTGTATTAGCGCCTCTAGCGGTGAGTAGCGCGCTTATATAGTTTTCATACAAATTGACATAAATACTGAATCGAAATAGTTTGCGTTTGCATGACATAAAAACTTACACTAGGGGTACTGAACCTATTTTTCGATTCTCGTACAAGATCGATAATCTTTTCTGTTCCGGTGACAGCAGCGCTATGTAGTTTTTGTAGCAATTTAACCGGCCCTGACTTCTAAGACCTTCAGCCGGCAGCAGCGCTTTAGTTGGACAACACAGACAACTAAACAACTTGACAGCAAAATTACATTAAAAAAACACGTTAGTTCCAGTTTTTGGCCACCGGAACAGAAAAGGTTGTCGCACTACTGCTATCATCTATATCTATACTAATATTATAAAGAGGAAAGATTTGATTGTTTGTTTGTTTGCATCGAATAGGCTCCGAAACTACTGGACCGATTTAGAAAATTCTTTGATCATTAGAAAGCTACATTCTTCCCAAGTGACATAGGCTATATTTTATTCCGACATTCCCACGGGAACGGGTACCACGCGGGTGAAACCGCGAGGATCCGCTAGCAGTAGTATAAAAAGATGCAGATCAAAACTATTTCCATCACTTACTCCCTAATAGGGACTTGAAAATACGATCTAAATTCGGTCGCCTGTGACTTCTTATAGCCGCATAATGATGATAAACAATGCAAAGTTTAAAGCGAGTGATTCTAACATGGAGCCATGCTCATTTGGTAGGCGGCTTGCGTATAGCAAAATCGAGTCGGAAATATATAATTTATGAGTGTACCGAAACGCGCTTAGATTTAAAGCGATACTCGGAAAAAAAGTGCTGAAGCGAGATAGCAATGAGAAAACGACGCGAGCGGGAGCGAGACCGATTTTGCAGATTAGGCAAAAAAACACAAAATCACTTCGTATTAAAAAACTAAAGCGATTTAAAAAAAATGCTTCTATACGATCCTCAACATTATTGGTGTCCACTAATTAAACCAATTTCCAATAGTGTAAGTAACCCCATTTAAGAATAATCTTGACTTTTCGTATTTTTAGAGGTCTTTTCGAAAAGAAAAAGTGTTGAGGCAAAATCATAAAATCGTGTCTTCGAAACTATACGAATCTAGATAAAGGTATGAAGAAATATATATCTTATTACCAGATTTGTAACAACTGTAATCGTCCTATAGTTTTAAATCAAAAAGTCCATATTTTTCCGAGTAGCGCCTTAAGGGACTCTCGAACAGATAAAATAAAAACAGATACAGGTCCACGATAAGAGTATAGTCATTATACACCACAAAATTTTAATTAGTACAAATATTTTAGGGGATGATAGTGTCCATCAATACGAACAATTTTTACAATGGGGCCAACTACAGAATCACGAAAAAAAAATCAGCTGTTCCATACAAAAGTACAACATCGACTCGACTGAAATGTATGGAACAGCTGTTTTTTTTTAGGGTTCCGTAGCCGAATGGCAAAAAACGGAACCCTTATAGATTCGACATGTCTGTCTGTCTGTCTGTCCGTCCGTCCGTCCGTCCGTATGTCACAGCCACTTTATTCCAAAAGTATTAGGACTACACAGTTGAAACTTGATAGATAGATGTATTCTATAAACCGCTTTAAGATTTTAATACTAAAATAAAAAAAAAACTAAGGGGGGCTCTCCATACATAGAACTGAAACTTAAAAATATTTTTTTAATTAAACATATCCGTGTGGGGTGTCTATAGATAGGTCTTTAAAAATGACATAAAGGTTTCTCCATCCATTTTTTCTCAAAGTCAATATTTTGAAAGATAGAGCCTTCCAAAGTGGTAAAATGTGTGTCCCCCTCCCCCCCCCCCCCCCACCCCCCTCTAACTTTTGAAATAAAAAGTTAAAAATCTAGAAAAAATATATGCTGTAGATCTTAATAAAAACTTTCAACGAAAATTGGTTTGAACGAGATATAGTATTTACTTTTCGAGATATAACACATTTTCAAAAACCGCAAATATAACTTTGTCATTCATACAAACTCCATGAAAAACAAAGTTATATTTTACTGACGAAAAATTATATTGGAATTTTGGCTAGGTTTAAGCAATAAGTACCTTAAGTGGGTACGGAACCCTTCATGGGCGAGTCCAACTCGCACTTGGCCGATTATTTTTTTCGCGATTCCTTGTAAAAATATTAGTTCGTATTGATGGACACTATCATCCCCTAAAATCTTTGTACTAATTAAAATTTAGAGGTATAATTCTGTGGTTTATTTTTTATGAAAAAGTCTACCTTATTTTAGAGGAAAGCGCATTTTAACAAACAACCAAACGTTACTCTCTACATAGGTAACCTATGGAAGTGTTGGCTGCAGAAAACAAGAGGAGGAACAAACAGACGTCATCAAAGTCTATTGTTTCAAGCGTTCAAATCCATACTAAGAAATAAAAAAATAAAAAAATAAATGTGAAATGTGAAAATGTATTTTTTGTTTGTTTGTTCGTCCGTCTTCCACGTCAAAACGGAGCAACGGATGGACGTGATTTTCGGCATGAGGATAGTTTGGGAGCTAGAGTGTGACATAGTCTACTTTTTATCCCGGAAAAATATCACATCCCCGCGGGATGACGTCGTTTAGTCCACGAGGGCGAAGCCGCGGGCGGAATGCTTGTTATTTTACAAGCTTTTTATTAACTTGCCATGTTAGTTAGTTAGTATGTTAGTTAGTGGGGACAAATCTTGCAAGCTAAATTTGACCCACTTCCCAGTGTCCGATGGAGCTGAAATTTTGTATACCGGTTTGGTTCAGATGACAATACAATATTAAAGTACAGTCAGCAAAAAAGCTTGTCATGAAAATATTTTTTTTACTAAAAACTTATTGTACTTATCTAAACTCTAAGTGTAAATATTGAATTTCAGTAAGTATCAAAACCTCTGAACCCTCTACAGACCAAAAAAGACGTATTGGTAAAGCTATTCCATGTGGATGGAGGTAGGCGCACTATAGTTTGCTTGACTTTGATATGTAAAGATGATCTTGCTTTAATAGAATATTTTGAAACTATCATTAAGCATAATCTGCCTAACCTGGTTACACAGAGATATAATATGATTATCGTAAGTCATTTACCGCTTAAATCGCTTTAAGGGTGCGTTTTCACTAGTGGGAGAGGCTTGGAGCAGGGGAGATATTTTTTTAACTCAATATCAATCTCCATAACTTTCAGTTTACAAACTTTTGTTGAAGACAGCTGAGAATAAACTGTATTTCTGCAGCAATGGTAGTACAGTCACGAGCGATAACAAGTTAACAACATAGAACTTTGTCATTATGAACCGTTCCGAAACGCACCGATCTGTACCACAAAAGCCATTCTATATTGTAATATGGCATAGTCCTACCCTACCTATGTTGTTTACATATTTTTGCTCGTGGTTGTACAATATCGAACAAACTGAAAGTGATCGCGAAAGATGTACTTATTAGTGTTAGACAAATTACTTCTCATATTTTACGTTTTAAGTAATTGAAAATAGACTGGAAACAATAAACCCTTTTACTCTTGAATGAAATTGCATTGGAATTGTCAAACGTCAAAAGTAAGGACTTCATTCCAAAGCGATAAAGTTCATGGGTTTAATGTTTGAGATTGGCCAGTCTTTCCCAAAGTGGGCGATAACGCCCCCTTGTGGGCGCTGCATGCCTAAAGGGGGGGCGGTAAGAGATCCAGAAAAAAATGGGGGCGTTGTAGAGGCTATCTGTGCTGAGCGCTTTTGTGTACTTCACTACCTACTACTGCACTCAGGCACAAAGTAACTACGCGGGCGGTCGCCGGAGCAGAGAGTCCGCTTAGAACAAAGTGCCATTTTCGTCACGCACACATAGACGTCACATTTACAGGCAGTATGGGGCAGTTTGGGACAGTACTCAGTCGCGAGTATCGCAAAGAGGTCAGTGATCGCAAGTTCCAAAGAGCATTTAATTGATCACTTCACGTCCGCGCCCGCCGCTATGTGTCACTGTGACACTTATACCTATTTTACTAATAATTAACAAAATAACCAACCGATATTATTACATTTCCAGTGTATTTGGTTGTCTAAATACGACTAAAAACTGTGCATACACGTTCTTTAAATTTCCAAACGATATTGAAAGGTAAGTTATGTAAAACTGTTTTCTCTTGTTGTTAGGTGAGTATACCTACGTACTTTTGGAACTAGCCGCTTTGATAACGACGATCAACCTTACACATTCATCTTATCGTTCGCTGGTAGTCAGCCAGTATTTGGGTACTATGGTTTAGTTAAGTAGGTACCTAGAATATTCTTTGTTGGCGCTCGAGCGTCGCCCGCCGGTCACAATCACAACTCGCAGCGGGTCACGCATAATCTAATTACTAATGCGGGCAGCGCAGGACCGATAGTTGTGGGGATCCTTGGGGGAGGCCTATTCCCAGCAGTGGGCGACGTTCGGCTGATATGATGATGACGCTGGTCCTTATTTAGATGTTATAGTCCCAATAGTCTCAAAACTTCTTGGCGGTACAGCAAACACAACCACAAGTCATGTTGACGAATTTTCAAAAGTTGTCGTTGCATTTTCTTTTATTTTAGCAGTGTTAAGAAATCCTACTTACATTTTAGAGACTCCATTTATTAAACACCAAATAACATTTTACTTGCAGTATTTTTTTTTCATCTAAGCGCACGGCAGTGTGCCTGCCAAGTTCGGGAGAGAACGCCAGTCATTATACTTAGCCCAAATGACATTTTACTTGCAGTAAAGTTTTTTTTGACGCACGGCAGTGTGCCAGCCAAGTTCAGGAGATAACGGACCACCCACGATTATGCGTATACCTATTTATTTTAACGTCTTAATCGTAGGAGTGCCATAGGCTATTTTCGTTGCAAAAATAACTAGTTCATTTTAAAAATCAAATGATTTATTTTCAGACGAACCTTACGGTTAAGTTTAAGTGATCGAGAAGATGTACACAACAAATGGTCAACATATCTCTGAGTTTGTGAGGCCCATTTCGAAACCAATTCTATAATCAAGACATCGAACCGAACTGTCCTAAAAAAAGGCACTAATCCCAAACTTTTGCTACCTGTCAAAAAATGAAAATAAAGAATCGCAAGCAACTGTGGAGACTAAGGAATCTTGTACACAATATGAAAAACTTAAATGTGACTCAAATTCACAAACAGCAGCTCACCTTTCTGCAAATTCTCCCAGAAAAAGAAAGCTGAAAAACGATATTCTTGAGTGCAAGAAAAGACTAAAAAGAACAGTTGCGCCAGAAACAAATATGGACCTGTTTTCATCTCGCTGTTCTCCCGCTGTAGGGTTTGCGAACCGATAGCGTAGCTTCTATGACGTCCACAAGTATTGTAAAAAACAATCTAAATTGAATAAACAAATTTGACTTTGACTATTAAACTATATTTTTTTTACCTATATACGATAAAAACGCATAACATAGGTATTTATATACACTTTCTTGTTCTGAAAATAGTTAGCACTATTGCTTGATATAGTTATTGCGTTATAAAGGTTTTTAAATTTTTAAAGATGACAAGTTATAAATTCAACATTTAAGAAAATATTAATTATTAGAAGTTCATGAATGAAAAAAATTATGGAACTTGTAACCCATTTAGATTTAAACTATTTTTCGCTGAACTTGACACCCTTTTTACATTTATGTTTTCGTCGAACTTAGTGCCTTTTTCACGTTTATGTTTTTAGTGGGATAACTATTATTACAGTCTCACATGCCTGTCTGTTCCGGTGACAGCCGTGACAGAGGAGCCACTTGCAATACTAAATTACCTGTCAAAATGGACTGTAGTATTATAATGTTTTAGTTCCAAAGATTATCACCGGAACAGATAAGCTTGTCGCACTGTACACCATATTTATATCTTGTTCATAGAGTACATTATAACATATAGGAATGGAATACATTACAACATAGTATAGGATCTTGTCTTCGTCGTGTGTGGCGTCGGGACTTTAAATGGATATTAGATGCTCTGTTTATCATCTAAGCAGCCTCTAAGGCATGTAAACATGTTTAATATGTATGAATAAACGAATTGATGTATGTATGATTGTTAACTTATACTACCTACTACTTTTTAAATTCAGAATCAATACAGAAGCAACCCTAGTGAGTCAGACAAGGATGGGTATAGATTTTCAAAAACGGTGGGCGCGGTCCTTCTGTTAACTCTTTATTTTGTGGCTCAGGTCTCAAACTCAAGTTAACTCTTGCGGGTTATATTAAAAGTCTCGTTTAAAATGAATGTTTAATGTCTAATAATATAGCCTGCAATAATATTATTTGATTTGAAGTTATAGTGGTTTTTAAGTAGGTAAAAAAATGGGTGGCGCTAAAAAATAATTTATTTTCAAAGTGGGCATTAGACAATATAAGTTTGGGAACCTCTGTATTGGAATTTGTTTCAAGAATACGGGGTCAGAATCATCGTTATTTTCTTGTCCATCCATATCCCATTAATTTGAGGGCAGCGAATTACGTTATGTTTTCTTAGAGCTGACTCAGAATGACGTATCAAATGTATGAAAAAACAGTTTATCTTGTTCCGTTTCAGTGGAATCGCACCCTAAGGGTAAGGCTACAAGGCGGACGAGGGTCGAATAGTTAAAATAAAAGATAAGTATAAGATATATCAAAAAGATCAACTGTAGCTAAGGGTAAGTAATGGTTAAAGTTCAATTTTTCCTGGCCAATACAAAGTGTTAAAAAACCTAAGACATCCCAACTTATTCTTTATGAAAAAATATACAGGGTTAATTTTTGGACACCACCCAAATTTTTAAGATTGCCTCAGAATCTGTAAGTGAACAACTTTCTCCTAGAAACATGGGTCGAAATATGACATAAAATTTTTGACTTTTCATACTAATCAGACTGATTTCGCGATCGATTTAGTATGGGAAGTCCAAAAATTTTTGTCGTATTTCGACCCATGTTTCTAGGAGAAATTTGTTCACCCACCGATTCTGAGACGAGCTTAAAAATTTGGATGGTGTTCAAAAATTAACCCTGTATAAGTTGTTAAATGATTTTGTCTCTGTTATGAATAGGTACTATATTAGTACCTTTATTTAATTGATAACTCTATAGTAACTACCCGCGACACATGAGTGACCACTGATATGAAAACGACAGTAATTTTTTTTATCCACAACACAACAGGGTAGCACTTGAATTCATCCCATCCCACCTGAAGTTGAAGATAAGGCTTTCGGCATCCTCAACCACTGAGGAACTAGCTATCTAAAGGGCTTATTACACTTGGCTAAGTTCAGCATCTAATTAAGCATACATTGCTTTCTTTGAGCTCATTTGTAGCAAGTGATGCAATCAAAACAAGCAATGTAATAAGCCCGTTATCTCTAATTTTCGCCACCCATCCCGTGACCGACCATAACGAAAACTGTTTAATACTAAATTTAAATTCGTTCGAAAACTGCCGGAATACAACAATGCTGGACACAGATGTTATGGCGGCGCGGCGTCAGACTTAAGAAAAAATGGAGGTACGATCAGCAAAACAACCAGGTATACACTTATAAAACTTTTTCGCTTGCATGGACAACAAGGGCTGCTCCTTGGCTCTGCCCCCTTTGTTTTTTTTTCTACCAACGAAGCTGAAAGTTTGAAGACAAGCATTGTCTAGGATTTTACAAATGGTGTCGTTGTTAAAATTTTATTTCTTTGGGCACTCACTACCGTCCATATGTACTTGTTTTATTACTTTTGAAAGTTTTAGATCCCAGGTAGCTGGTCAACCCAAATGACCTTTTGTTTAAAAACATTACAAAAAATAGCATTTGTGTTTCGTTTGGTTGAACTGCCCATCTATGACACTATTGGTAGATTTACCAGATGGCAGTCCGTTGCAAAAGGTCTTCTGAACAAAATAATTTGGCTAATAAGTAATACCTAATATACCTACCCTGACATAGTAATCCTACAATTAAAAAAACTCAATCGCTTTTCCCTTCACTGTAATCGCAACCTTGACAGACAGAACGCAGTAATTTATGGGTTGACCTATATTAACTCGCGTGCTGTGCTCACCCGGTAAACGCGGGATTTTATCATTTCACTTCTCGTTTTAAGTAATAACAAGCAAGGCTTCCTGAAAGATTTGTTTCTTTTTAGAAGCGTTTTATTAACTTGCCATGTTAGTTAGTGGGGGACAAATCTTGCAAGCTTAATTTGGCACTTCCCAGTTTCCGATGGAGCTTAAATTTTGAATACAGGTTTGGTTTAGATGACAATACAATATTTAAGTACAGTCAGCAAAAAAGCTTGTCATGAAAATGAAATTTTTACTAAATAACTTATTGTTAGTAGAAGAAGAAGAAGTAGCGGATGTGCCTATATGTGTATATATGCCGAACCAGCCGAATGGGGCCACACAACAGTGGAAAATCTATACTGTCTCATTTTGCCGGGCATGAAGGATTATAATAGTGGTCGAAGCTCGTGATTTCGTCTATATGAACATTTAACTTTACTATTAAATTAAAAATTTCTTAAAATCACACCAATTATCTATAGCTCATAAGTAGTTTTCATTAAGAAACTGTGCTAAGGAAACTAGATAACGGATAAAACATTATTATTCTATATCATGCATAGATTTTAAGTAGATTATTAATACAAATAAAATAATATATATTTTAGTCCTTCGAGTAAGATATACAAAAATGCAAATAAAACAATTACTTTTTACTTAAGAGGGCATCGCATGCCAATTTCTATGCATCAACCTAATAAATCTAGTCCCAGTACTTATAAAAACATATCTACTGGTAGATAGTTTTAAAAGGTTATTCACCGGAAGGTCTATTTTCCTTTGCTCAGACTAAACAATAGGTTTCTTTAAGTTGAGCTATAGCTATATAGTTGTGGACTATGTACAAAGACAGAAGTCTCCAGAAATAAAAGATGGCGGCCATTCTTCAGATTAATGGCGCCAATTTGCTCGACTCACTTTGTGCTCGAATCATCATTTTTATAGGTTAATCCAGAGAAAGACGTAAAGTGGGACCTTTTCATTAGCAGTTTCTAGCGATGTTTAAGTTGTTGAAGATAAGTTAAATTCTGTGATTGGGGGAAACTTCTGAAAAAATATCGGTAAGACAAGGAAGTTGTGAATGTCGAGAGCATGGTGTACAATGTACCTAATTACGTTAACGGGCCAGTGTGCAGGACTATCGAATAAAAGATTTTTATCATTATTTGATGCTATGTATTCGCACAATATAAAAAACCAAATTAGCACTTATTAAGTTAAACACAATTAGTAGATTAAATACGATTTTAATCATAAAATACATATCAACAAGGCAGACATATTCAAGGGGAATTGACGAGAGAGAGATGTGAATACCTAATCGTTTTTATAACCAACCAAGGATGGCAAAAATTTTATGTTCATAACCAAGTAATTAATAGATATTATTTTTACAATTACAATATTATGCCATGTTGGTGTAAAATTTTATGCCATGTTGGTGAAAATTAATAGGAGACTTCAGAAATATTTAAGTCGATTTCAAGATTAGATCGTATATCTTGCATTACTTAATTGGGAAATTCTATTACCGTAAAATTTATATTCAATTTTAATTTATCGATTCCTGAGAAAGTAGGCTTAAAATACTGTCTTCCCTTTAAGAAACTTTAGGTTAGCATGAGTAGCTTTCTGACTCTTTTACTTAAAAAAGGCTTAACTATCATTGAATTTTATAAGAATCTTCAGCTAATCAATATCTGTCTGAACATTTGTGAATAAGAGAAGAGAACGATGAAAATACAAGTACTTCGTCGACGGTTATTGATGTAAAACCGATAACGGTAGGGTCGCCAACGAGGTTTGAGTATAAACACTGGCAATTTATGCCATAAGTATGCATTCCATACTAAAATTATAGATGTAAAAGTGTGTTTGTTTGTTTGTCTGTCTTTCACGGCAAAACGGAGTAACGAATCGACGTGATTTTTGGTATGGGGATAGTTTGGGAGCTGGAATGTGACATGCTACTTTTTATCATGAAAAAAAATTTGACCCGGAATGGGACATACGTTATTTTTCGTGCGTCCTTGAGTGCTTGTCATTTCATTAACCTTACCAGCCTGCTGCCTGCTTTAACAAGGTTAATCAAATCAAATGAATAGTCATGTACCTATGTAACTGTGTCCACATCTCTAAGTTAGTAAACATTTCATGTTTGTGGACAGTGTCGCCAACGAATTACGAGTGGAATGGTGAAAAATGACTGCGAACACGTCAGCTATCGTGTCCACATAGATTGATGAGCAATTTGGCTGCTTGACGAGTTTCGGAAACTAAAACTCTTGAGGCTCTGAAGATTATATTATCTATGGCAAAGGCTTTTATAAAGGATGGATAAAGAAGATGGGCCACGACACACCAGATGGGTCAAACAAAGTAGGTGTAAACGACTTTGTAGTTAGGACTTCACTAGTCCTTAAAGTCTCGTTAAGGCTCGAAAAAAGCTCGCATCGAACCACAGCGCTTTCAATTTTTTAAATATCAATATCACCCTGATTCCTGTAATTTAAGACTTTTATCACATTAGTCAAGTGTACAACAGCGTCGGCAACCCTACGTTTGTAAACATTCCATCTTTTCATGTTTGTGGATAGTGTCGCCAACGCATTACGAGTGGAATGGCGAACGACTGCAAACACGTCAGCTTTCGTGTTTAACTAGATTGACGAGCAATTGGGTGCTTGACGAGTTTCGGAGACCGGGTTTCCTGAGGCTTTAAAGATTAAATTATCAAGAGCAAATGCTTTTCTTATGGATGGATAAAGAAGATGGGCCATGACACATCAGATGGGTCAAACAAAGCATTCAAAGTAGGTGTAACCGACTTTGTAGTTTGGACTTCACTAGTTCTTAAAAGTCTTGTTAAGGCTCGACAAAAACTCGCTATCACTAAGCCAGAACCACAGCGCTTTCAATTGTCTTAATATCAATTTCACCCCTGAGATCTGTAATCTGTAATTTACGACTTTTTATCACATCTGGGAAAATCATTAGCAAAGTGTTTAATAGCGTCGACAGCCCTACGTTTGTAAACATTTCATCTTTTCATGTTTGTGGACAGTGTCGCCAACGAATTACGAGTGGAATGGCGAACGACTGCAAACACGTCAGCTTTCGTGTTTAACTAGATTGACGAGCAATTGGGTGCTTGACGAGTTTCGGAAACCGGGTTTCCTGAGGCTTTAAAGATTAAATTACCAAGGGCAATGCTTTTTTTTCAAAGGAAATGTGGATGAAAATGAAGGTTTATAACCGGCTACAACAACCTCTGTGGCCTAATGGTTCATACCAACGATTTCAGACCCAGACGTCAATAAACGGAACGTGCCTTCCGCATCAGAATCAGAATAATTTATTTATGAAATGTAGGTTTGTTTTACAATAATGGAAGAACGTGTGTTTGTTAGTATCACTACATTTCCAACTTATGCTAGGTATATACCTACCAATACAAGAACAGGATGACGCAAGCCATGTCAATTAGTATATACCTACTACCTAAATCAAATTAAATTATCTGATTATTTGTCAATTAAAATATCAATTTAATTTTATAGTAATTAAAAATGTCAAAAATATCTAATAGGTACATAGGTACATAATAAAAATTTAAATGTCACAAATAAGTAAGTAATAAGTTTTATTTACACATCCGAAAGTGACACTAACAGAGAAGTTCCTTCATCGCTGCAACATCTTATTTAGACCTGTTATAACTTACCTAACTACTTACCTACTTCTGTAAGTAAAATAGGCAGCCGTAACATTTATCACCCCCAGAAATAGTGATAAAACGCTGGAAAAAGAACAAGGGTAATCCAAAAAACAGCGCCTATTTAGTCGTGAAAGGACTTGAAACAAAAACTCATTTTTTCCTAGAATTCCTGTTTGATCTGATCGTTAGAAATAGCCACAATAACCAACTAGTAACTACAAGAACTAGATCAATCAACTGACAAACAATAGTGACATGACGAATGTTCACATAAAACGATTATGTGGAACAATTGTGGCACAATTGGAGCAACATCCTATAAATTCCAATCCGACTGACACTGAGATAACAACATAAATCGGGATAACAATGGGGAAAGAAGGAATTAGGTTTTAAAAGAGACCAGCCCCCTGATTCACAAACCGTCGGATACGGAATCGTATTCGAATTCTGTGCTTAATCTTTGTCTATTCTATAGTGAGTGACAGAGACACAGCTCTCACAGAGACACAGCGAGAAACGGCTCATTCAGCCGAATCCGAACGGATTCTGCTGAATGAGCCGTTTGGCGTGATTGAGTAACAAACATTCAAACATCTAAACTTTCACATTTATAATATTAGGAGAACGCCGATAAAAATATATTCTTTTATTCACAACGGGGTAGCACTTAGCCTTCATAAAACCTGATGTTAAGTGATGATAAGGTTGAAGGTGGAAGCGCGCTACTCGCGCAATCCTCATCAACCACTGAGGAACTGGTACCGCTACCATAATTTGTCTATTTCAAAGTCGCAGACCGCCGCAATGTTCTTAATAAACGTCGTCTTACATAAAGTTTGTTTCATAACTTATATCGAATTCACAAGTTCACAGACGGACAGAAATAAAATCCTATCAACTATTCATCGAGTACTGACATTTTGTCTCAGTACAGCCAACAGAAAAACTAAGTAGGTAAATATTTCATCACTACTACACAAAAAAATAAAGATTTTTGTAAAATAATCGCTATTATGGCAAGCTTTTTGATAATTGTAGGTACCTACTTTAATATTGTATTGTCATCGACCAAACCAAAAGACCAAGCAAATTTTAGCTCAATCGGACACTGGTAAGTGGATCAAAATCTTGCGAGATTTGGTCAGAACACGAGCAATGTTAAGGTACAGATAGACTTGAGTATTCACGTAACAGAACATCAAACATTCGCCATTTTTAAAATTGTCGAACTGAACAACGAACAGAGCCAAGCATAGAGCCGAACATCGCTACGAACATTTTCATGATCTTTCTAGCGAACGATCTATTTGATGCTCCTCAAAAAAAAATTCTTCACAAAGAAGTCAGACTTGATGTGCGGGAAGGGACGGCGCGGGCACCGGAACAATGACAGAAGCTCGGCTCGGCAGAAAGTACAAAACTGTCCTTTCGCTAGAATGCTCGCCAGAACGCTTGATAGAATGCTCACCAAAAGGCTCTCATTTATTTTTCTGTAATGTAACATTCGCAAGAATGCTCATAACAAGTGAATGCTCAAGTTTATCAGCACCTTTAAACAACATAGAACTACTTATGTCACATTACGTTTTTTCGCAATGATTCTGTATGTCAAAGTTCTATGTTGTTTACATAATATTATTGCTCGTGACAACGATAATAAAAATGATAAAATAGGATTTAGCAGAACTGAATTAGCATTCTAGATTTCTATTTGCGATTGTTAAAGCATTTTCTTTTTTTGTCAACTGTATGGAAATCGCGTGCTTCATACAAGGCCAATACATGTAGACATTTGTAGACATTTCCACACCCTATGCTTTTAATGAATAACAGAACAGCTTTGCGTTAAACCGATTAATTAAAAAAGTAATATTATGAGTGTTTGGATTGTATTAAGGGTGTAGCACAATACCTATGTAGAGTAGGAGCACGTAGCAAGAAGACGTGTATTGTAAAAGGGATGTCTATACTTTTCTTTTTTATGTGTTATTGTTGATCGAAGCTCTTCACACAAGTTTTACACGCATTGAATCCATACTAATATTGTAAATATGAAAGTGTGTTTGTTTTTTTTGTACGTCTTTCACGACAAAACGGAGCAACGGATAGACGTGATTTTTGGTATGGGGATAGTTTGGGAAGTGGAGAGTGACATAGGTTACTTTTATCCCGGAAAACATCACATTCCCGCGGGATAGGCCACGTCGTGTAGGCCACGACGGTAAAGCCGCGGGCGTAAGACTAGTTCTACCATAAAAACGAAATGTCCAATTTGACCAAACAAAAAGTCAATTTAACAACAAAATTGTTGTTTATTTCTAACAACATCAACTTTTAAACGTAAAATATGTTGTTTATTGAAGTTATCACAAACCTCGGTAACCTAAGGTAAATATTTCATCACTACTACACAAAAAAATAAAGATTTTTGTAAAATAATCGCTATTATGGCAAGCTTTTTGATAATTGTAGGTACCTACTTTAATATTGTATTGTCATCGACCAAACCAAAAGACCAAGCAAATTTTAGCTCAATCGGACACTGGTAAGTGGATCAAAATCTTGCGAGATTTGGTCAGAACACGAGCAATGTTAAGGTACAGATAGACTTGAGTATTCACGTAACAGAACATCAAACATTCGCCATTTTTAAAATTGTCGAACTGAACAACGAACAGAGCCAAGCATAGAGCCGAACATCGCTACGAACATTTTCATGATCTTTCTAGCGAACGATCTATTTGATGCTCCTCAAAAAAAAATTCTTCACAAAGAAGTCAGACTTGATGTGCGGGAAGGGACGGCGCGGGCACCGGAACAATGACAGAAGCTCGGCTCGGCAGAAAGTACAAAACTGTCCTTTCGCTAGAATGCTCGCCAGAACGCTTGATAGAATGCTCACCAAAAGGCTCTCATTTATTTTTCTGTAATGTAACATTCGCAAGAATGCTCATAACACGTGAATGCTCAAGTTTATCAGCACCTTTAAACAACATAGAACTACTTATGTCACATTACGTTTTTTCGCAATGATTCTGTATGTCAAAGTTCTATGTTGTTTACATAATATTATTGCTCGTGACAACGATAATAAAAATGATAAAATAGGATTTAGCAGAACTGAATTAGCATTCTAGATTTCTATTTGCGATTGTTAAAGCATTTTCTTTTTTTGTCAACTGTATGGAAATCGCGTGCTTCATACAAGGCCAATACATGTAGACATTTGTAGACATTTCCACACCCTATGCTTTTAATGAATAACAGAACAGCTTTGCGTTAAACCGATTAATTAAAAAAGTAATATTATGAGTGTTTGGATTGTATTAAGGGTGTAGCACAATACCTATGTAGAGTAGGAGCACGTAGCAAGAAGACGTGTATTGTAAAAGGGATGTCTATACTTTTCTTTTTTATGTGTTATTGTTGATCGAAGCTCTTCACACAAGTTTTACACGCATTGAATCCATACTAATATTGTAAATATGAAAGTGTGTTTGTTTTTTTTTGTACGTCTTTCACGACAAAACGGAGCAACGGATAGACGTGATTTTTGGTATGGGGATAGTTTGGGAAGTGGAGAGTGACATAGGTTACTTTTATCCCGGAAAACATCACATTCCCGCGGGATAGGCCACGTCGTGTAGGCCACGACGGTAAAGCCGCGGGCGTAAGACTAGTTCTACCATAAAAACGAAATGTCCAATTTGACCAAACAAAAAGTCAATTTAACAACAAAATTGTTGTTTATTTCTAACAACATCAACTTTTAAACGTAAAATATGTTGTTTATTGAAGTTATCACAAACCTCGGCTCATGTCAAGAAATGAAGAAACTAAGTAAACTTTGAAGCTTTTACTTTCCCTTGTCGCAAATCTCGTGCTAAGTCTGAATGCAGTGCATGCATGAATACTGAGTGCATGTTCTTCTTATGTAAATGAACTGAATTCAGTCAACTGAATTTTGTCGCAAAGACACAGTGAACCTTGGACAAAAAGCTATCAAAGCAAAACTAAACCGGAGCTTGGTAAAATTTTGTCAAGAATTGGGTATTTGACTGTTGTTGAAATGTAAAAAATTTAAATATGACATTCAGAAATATAACATTATTGAATAACAAATGTGAAAAAACAAATTCAATCTGTAGTATTACAAGCGAATTATGAGCTACTTAATTGTGACTCTAGCTATCTCTTTCTAAAACGAAAGGAGATCAGTCAAATTGGACCAAAAAAGTAAAAGTGCCGGCCAACGAAAATAAATTACAAATTACTATTGTAAACAGTGTAACGATCATTTTTTGTTATGACGTCAACAGTGTACGATTAGCGGCCGTGCAGTTATTGAAGTTTGAAAATGTTATTTTTTCTTCATTTTCAAACTTGAATATAGCTTGGCCAAAGTGCAGCCAACAAAAAAAAATTGCAGATTACTATTGTAAATAGTGTAACGATCATTTTTTGTTATGACGTCAATAGTGTACGATTAGTGGCCAAGCAGTTATTCAAGTTTTAAAATGACATATTTTTCTCTTTATTTTCAAACTTGAATGCAGCTTGGCCAAAGTGCGGCCAACGAAAAAAAATTGCACATTACTATTGTAAACAGTGTAACGATAATTTTTTGTTATGGCGTCAACAGTGTGCGATTAGCGGCCAAGCAGTTATTCAAGTTTGAAAATGTCATTTTTTTCTTCACTTTCAAACTTGAATACAGCTTGGCCAAAGTGCGGCCAACAAAAAAAAATTGCAGATTACTATTGTAAATAGTGTAACAATAATTTTTTGTTATGGCGTCAACAGTGTACGATTAGCGGCCAAGCAGTTACTCACGTTTGAAAATGACATTTTTTTCTTCATTTTCAAACTTGAATACAGCTTGGCCAAAGTGCGGCCAACGAAAAAAAATTGCATATTACTATTGTAAACAGTGTAACGCTCATTTTTGTTATGACGTCAACAGTGTACGATTAGTGGCCAAGCAGTTATTCAAGTTTGAAAATGACATTTTTTTCTCATTATTTTCAAACTTGAATACAGCTTGGCCAAAGTGCGGCCAACGAAAAAAAATTGCACATTACTATTGTAAACAGTGTAACGATCATTTTTTGTTATAACGTCAACAGTGTACGATTAGTAGCCAAGCAGTTATTCAAGTTTGAAAATGACATTTTTTTCTCCTTATTTTCAAACTTGAATACAGCTTGGCCAAAGTCACTTTGTGTTGTAGTCAATATCTATTTTAGGGAGACATATTATTTCCTTATTCTGGCTCTGTAGTGTACTAGACCTTAGTTAAAGTTACTATTTAGCTAAAAGTATTGCATTATTGTTTAGTCGATTCACGTACCCAGCAGGTGGGACGTTCGTGGGTCAGTAATAATGCTGACGAGGAACTGATCTCAATGTAATAACTGATATTCTGATAAACGATTACATTTTACGTGGTGAGTCAATCCGTTTTGCGATCGTATTTATACCAAAAATAATGATATTTTCAAACTTGAATAACTGCTTGGCCGCTAATCGTACACTGTTGACGCCATAACAAAAAATTATCGTTACACTGTTTACAATAGTAATGTGCAATTTTTTTTCGTTGGCCGCACTTTGGCCAAGCTGTATTCAAGTTTGAAAATAAAGAGAAAAAAAAAATTTATTTTCAAACTTGAATAACTGCTTGGCCGCTAATCGTACACTGTTGACGCCATAACAAAAAATGATCGTTACACTGTTTACAATAGTAATGTGCAATTTTTTTTCGTTGGCCGCACTTTGGCCAAGCTGTAAACAAGTTTGAAACTAAAGAGAAAAAAAATGTTATTTTCAAACTTGAATAACTGCTTGGCCGCTAATCGTACACTGTTGACGCTATAACAAAAAATGATCGTTACACTGTTTACAATAGTAATGTGCAATTTTTTTTCGTTGGCCGCACTTTGGCCAAGCTGTATTCAAGTTTGAAACTAAAGAGAAAAAAAAATGTTATTTTCAAACTTGAACAACTGCTTGGCCGCTAATCGTACACTGTTGTCGCCATAACAAAAAATTATCGTTACACTGTTTACAATAGTAATGAGCAATTTTTTTTCGTTGGCCGCACTTTGGCCAAGCTGTATTTAAGTTTGAAAATAAAGAGAAAAAAAATGTTATTTTCAATCTTGAATAACTGCTTGGCCGCTAATCGTACACTGTTGACGCCATAACAAAAAATGATCGTTACACTGTTTACAATAGTAATGTGCAATTTTTTTTCGTTGGCCGCACTTTGGCCGTGCGGTATTCAAGTTTGAAAGTAAAGAGAAAAAAAATGACATTTTCAAACTTGAATAACTGCTTGGCCGCTAATCGTACACTGTTGACGCCATAACAAAAAATGATCGCTACATTGTTTACAATATTAATATGCAATTTGTTTTCGTTGGCCGATACTTTTACTTTTTTGGTCCAAACATGTATGAAGCGTGACTGATCTCCTTTACTACGGCGAGAGCATGGTGCTATAGAAATGTGACGTCACATTTCTATAGCGCTCTCCTTGTCTAATTAGAAAGTTTAATGCTCGATATCGCTGAAAATATTCAAGATATTTGAAAATAAATACCTATGTTGTGTTGCTACTAATTTAATGAACATTTTAAGTCAATAAAAAAAATCTGTCAAATACCCAATTGGGATGAAAGTGCGACATTTACCTACATCCCCTGAATAATTTGTACTAATTAAAAATTAGAGGTTAATAGCAAAACATCAAATATCTTGTTAATTTTACAGAAAACTTGTGATTGGCTGTTGTTATACATACATAATCTATACTAATATTAAAAAGAGGAAAGATTTGATTGTTTGTTTGCATCGAATAGGCTCCGAAACTACTGGACCGATTTAGAAAATTCTTTGACCATTAGAAAGCTACATTCTTCCCGAAAGACATAGGCTATATTTTATCCCGATATTCCCACAGGAACGGGTACCACGCGGGTGAAACTGCGAGGATCCGCTAGTAACTATTTAAAAGTCGTTTATAAACATAAGCAGTAATCGAAGAGTTGTTTTTTATGTCAATTTTCTCTTATATTCATTCTACTGATTGTTACATTGTAATAAAAATAAAAGTCTACATTAAGTACAACTGATAAATATATTCGCGAGAATGTGAGGACATTTCCGCTGAGAATAACCTTCCAGCTCTGGCAGGCTGCCAGCACCTTGGTTCGGTTTCTCCAGCTCTTGGTCGAGGCGTTTTATGGGGTCATGCATGGGGGTTAAAGCAGTTAAGGGTACAGCCAGTTATACACTAACCTCAGTGTGGAAGGTGAAAGCAAATCTTAAATTTAAAATGGCTGACCTATTTTCCCACGTTTTTATTAGGTTGCTTTCTTGTTTGTACGCAAATGTAAACGATTTTATACTAACTTCCCGATGAGCTAGAGACTTGAAACTTTGAACATAGGTCAGAACTGGATGACAATGCAATATTACGGTGTCATTGAGCTGATCTGATGATGAGCCGGAAGAACGCCACAGGAACTCCATGATGAAACCGTGCTACCCCATCGTGTTTGGGCTCGTTATAATTGTCTTGATACGTACTCTGAGAGTTTTAGGGTCTAATGATGAATCCGGAAGACCATGCCATAGGAACTCAATATTGAAACCATGCAACCCCATCGAGTTTGGGCTCGTTTGAATCGTCTTGACGAGTACTCTATTGGAAAATATAGTCTGTTTTAAAAACGTGGTTTTTAAAAAATAAAATTTTAAAGGAAGTGATTATTAGTTATTATAGGAGTTTAATCAACGAAAACATAGACTGATATTTCTACTTGTATATAGGTATTTTAGGTTTGCTTGTGTTTTTTAATCGTGAGGGTTAATGTTATAGAGACTTTGGGGACTAGCTGGACTTCGCACGGTTAAAGAAAAACTAAAACTTTGTACTGACCCATTATGAATCCATACTAATCCATACTAATCCATACTAATCCATACTAATATACTTTATACTATATACTATATACTATACTATACTATATAATATTATAAATGTGAAAGTGTGTTTGTTTGTTCGTTTGTTTGTTTGTCCGTCTTTCACGTCAAAACGGAGCTACGGATCGACTCGATTTTTGGTATGGGGATAGTTTGGGAGCTGGAGAGTAATATAGGCTACTTTTTATTCCGGAAAATTATAAAATAAAAATGATTATTTTGCATAGAAAATCGATAAACTGTCGTACTATAGCCCGAGAGCCAAACTAATTCGTTCTATGGAGACTCAACAATAATTCTATATCAGTAATTTCTTAACATTGAAAATTAGATTATCTAGTTTAATAAATAATTCATTAGTAATCCACCAATATTTATGACCGCGACATTAAAAAAAACAAATACAAAGCTTTAAAAAATCTATAAAAAAATAAGCAAAAATGGTATAAGTGTTTTTCTCTTTACATTTGAATACATTTATTATTATCTTTCGTAAAAGTATATAATCCCCCTATATTTGTAAATGAAAAACAAATAAACTTTAAAAAAAACTCTCTACGTAAACTCAAATTGGCATTACACCTATGTTAAAAATGCTATCAGAAACAACCGACTTCTTCCTAAAGTATTAGTTTCCCGTTTTATATCTTTATGGATTTCGACTTTGGTGCTTAGATATGGTGAACATAAACACATGTTAACGATAAAATTGATGATAGCATATTTGCTGAAAGAATTGCACCATTTTCGGGGTATAACTTTTTTTTTATACCTTCCAATGCGATATTATGTTGGATTCCAAAATATAGTCTCTTAAAATTATATTTAAGGGCCGTTTACAAAAATTTGGCCTGTTATTGAATTTTTTACAAAAATATCGGATAGTTCTTGGGGGTACTATACAAAACTGTCATTTCTTCCATAGCCGCTTCCAACGAGGTATGTCAAAGAGTATTGTAATCACTGACGTTTTAGCCGCTTTGGATTACCTACTTTTTAATAAGTGACATTTGTTGCAGGCAGTGTATAAAACTTCTTCGCGATCATTTATTTTCATCTGTCTATCTATAATAGATGTTGATGATACGAAGTTTACCGGGTCCACTATAATTAAATATGGCAAAACAACGTTTGCCGGGTCAGCTAGTAAGATATATATTTCTTCATACTTACCTTAGTTTCAGAAACTCGATTTTATGATTTTGCCTCGACACTTTTTCTTTACGAAAAGCAACGAAAAAAACGAAAATTCAAGATTATTCTAAAATAGGGTTACTAATACTATGTTAATTAGTGAACTGCACTGCACCAATAATATTTAGGATCGTGTAGAAGCATTTTTTTAAAATCGCTAGGTATTGTTTTTTAATATGAAGTGATTTTTATTTCGCCTAATCTGCAAAATCGGCCTCACTCCCACTCGCGTCGTTTTCTCATTGCTATTTCGCTTCAGCATGATTTTTTCGAGTACTTATCGCCTTTCTCTCAGTCTTTCTTCAAAGAAAATTCAGTGATTACATGCTTTTTATTATAATGAGTAAAGTTCCAGCAAGATTCTCTGTTTTCATGAATATGATTTGCAAATTACCAAGTTTTGGAGTTAAATGATATTATTAAGATAAAGTATTGGATTGGGTGTCGTTGGAGTAGCCATTCCGGACAAAACTTTTTATTACTTAACTTATTTCGCTAAGTCAGATTTTAATGCAAGAAGTTGCATTTTAGAAATAACTTCTTGAATTTCATCCATTTGTAATTCTACCTATGCGCTGTGAAATTGTGTCTTTTCAAATTATTTCAAACTCTTTCATCAGATGTTATATTTGTATTGTACATGTAAAAAGATTAGGTGGGGTAGGTACCTATCACTACATTAGTATAGTTAGTTTAGTACTCTACCGCTCTACTCTACCGTTTACTCTACCTGTGTTGTACCTATCGTTAAGTCCAAAGACTTAACTATAGGTACAAAGTATACACGAATATTTTCGAACGATTTAATGAACTTCTATCATTGTTTTGCCCCCAGAAGGACTCGTAAATAACATACATAAATGGAGTCATTCGCTTCTGAAGTACGGTCACATTCCGAAAACCTTCTTCAGTTTACAAATTTATTTCTTTATTAAGTCATTTATGCTCTTATTACCTTGCGAAACTAAAGCACAAAGCAGACAACTGCATATAGAATTTTACTTTATCGTTGTATAATAAACAAGGTTTAAAATTGTATAGGTACCGACTTTGGTGCTTATACCTTGGACCTACGTCTAATTTCATATCAACATCATAACTTTTTAAAGACTATATTCATTCATCATCATCATCATCATGTCAGCCGAACGACGCCCACTGCTGGGCATAGGCCTCCCCCAAGGATCTCCACAACGATCGGTCCTGCGCTGCCCGCATCCAGCGGCTTCCCGCGACCTTGACCAGATCGTCGGTCCACCTTGTAGGGGGCCTGCCCACGGAACGTCGTCCGGTACGCGGTCGCCATTCGAGAACCTTTCCGCCCCAACGGCCATCGGTTCTCCGCGCTATGTGTCCCGCCCACTGCCACTTCAATGATGCAATCCTTCGAGCTATGTCGGTTGTTTTAGTTCTCCTGCGGATCTCATCATTTCTGATTCGATCGAGCAGGGAAATACCAAGCATCGCTCTCTCCATTGCTCGCTGGGTGACTTTGAGCCTTCTTATGAGACCCATAGTAAAAGACCACGTCTCACTTCCATAGGTCATTACTGGCAACACACACTGGTCAAAGACTTTCGTCTTGAGACATTGAGGTATTTCGGACGCGAATATATGCCGGAGCTTCCCAAACGCTGCCCATCCGAGCTGGATTCGACGAGAGATCTCTTTCTCAAAGTTGGACTTACCTAACTGGACCGTCTGTCCTAGGTAAACATAGTGGTCAACAACTTCGAGTGTAATGTTCCCAACATTAACTGGAACGGGTGCAACATGGGCATTGAACATGATTTTCGTCTTGTCCATGTTCATCTTAAGACCCACTCTTTGCGAAGCATTACCGAGATCTTCGAGCATTGTGTTCAGGTCTTCCAAGGTCTCAGCCATAAGAACTACATCATCAGCAAACCGTAGGTGCGTTAGGTACTCGCCATTAATGTTGATGCCGCATCCTTTCCAATCCAGCAGCTTAAAAATATCCTCCAACGCAGCTGTGAACAGTTTGGGAGAGATGACATCTCCCTGTCTCACACCTCGCTGTAGTTGGATAGGATTAGAGCTCTGGTTCTGTAATCGGACCGACATGGTGGCGTTTTGGTATAAGTACCTCAGCACCTCGATGTACCTGTAGTCTATTTGGCACCTCTGGAGAGACTGCAGCACCGCCCAAGTCTCAATCGAATCAAAGGCTTTCTCATAGTCCACGAACGCCAAGCAAAGTGGCAAATTATACTCTTCGGTCTTCTGTATAACTTGCCGCAGCGTATGAATGTGGTCTATGGTACTGTAGCCTTTCCGGAACCCGGCTTGTTCGGGAGGTTGGAAGTCGTCGAACCTGCGAGCGAGACGATTCGTAATGACTCTCGAAAACAACTTATAGATATGGCTCAGAAGCGAGATGGGTCTATAGTTCTTCAAGAGAGTTTTATCACCCTTCTTGAAAAACAGCATCACATCGCTTCTGCCCCATGCCTTTGGCGTTTTGCCCTCAAGGATGACTGAGTTGAAAAGCTTCTGGAGGACCTTAAGTATCGGCTTACCGCCCGCTCTCAGAAGCTCTGTTGTGATTCCGTCATCGCCCGCCGCCTTGTTGTTTTTAAGCTGCTTGAGAGCCATTCTAATCTCGTACAGGCTGACGTCCGGGATATCTTCGGTATGGTGTCGGGTAAGCTTGGCTCTAGGGTCTGTAGCCTTGCTTTCAACAGGTGTTTGTGTAGAATATAGCTGTCCATAGAAACTCTCAATCTCCCTCAGGATTTCAGGTGTTGACGAAACGATGCTACCTTCCTCAGTTTTCAGCCTCGTCAATTGACTTTGCCCGATAGACAGATCTCTCGCGAACACTTTGGAGCCTTTGTTCCGCTCAATGGCTTCTTTAATACGCTCGGTATTAAATTGGCGAAGGTCGCGTGTCAAAGACTTAGATATCTGTCTATTGAGCTGTCGATAACGATGGGCATCCGCTGAGTTCTGCAGCTTCATTTCGTGTCTCTGATCCATGAGTAGGAGAGTCTGACTGGAGAGTTTCTTCAATTTGGGACGGCGGGTTTTATAGTACTTAGACCCTACCGTGCGGACAGTATCCACCACCATGTTGTATAGATCGTCCACGTCTATGCTGTTCTCAAGGGCTTCGAAGCGGTTTTGAAGCTCGAGCTGAAAGCACTCGGGGTTTTGAATTTGAGCTGGTATTGGTCGGAGCGTGGATTTTATCAGTCGCGATCTTTCGAGCTTGACATCGATATTCAATGTGCCTCTCACCATACGGTGATCGCTTCCTGTCTTAACAGCGTTGATCACACTGACATCATTGAATATGTGCTTCTTCGTCGACATGATAAAATCGATCTCGTTTTTGACTTTACCGTCCGGACTGATCCAGGTCCATTTGCGGCTTACGGGCTTCCTAAAGAAGGAGTTCATCATATAGAGGCTCTCCCTCTCCATGAAGTCTGCCAGCATCTGGCCTCTATCGTTCCGTTGCCCAAATCCAAATTGCCCCACTCTCAGCTCATCACCGCAACGTTGCCCCAACTTTGCATTGAAATCCCCCATCACAACCGTGTAGTGGGTTTTATAGCTATGCATGGCTTTAGCGATCTCCTCATACATAGCCTCCACTTCGACATCGTCGTGTTTCGAGGTCGGAGCGTAGACCTGGATAACATTCAGCGAATATCGTTTCGATAATCTGAGTATCAGGTACGCTACCCTGCTCGAGACACTTCCGATGGTGATCACGTTGTTGACAAGGGATTTATGGACGATGAACCCGACACCACCAAGGGACTGTTGGTCGCCCTCCCGGTGGTAAAGTAAGTTACCGGATTGCAGGGTTATCGAGTCCTCCCCCTCTCTTCGGACTTCAGATAACCCAATGATATCCCAATGTAACTTACTTATTGCCTCTTCCAACTCTACGAGCTTCTCGTCGAGCCTCAATGTGCGCGTGTTGTAGGTTGCCAGGTCGAGTCGTCGGTGTTGGTAGCCGGAGCATACCCGGGGATTCTTAGCACCCCCTGCCCCGCCGTTACCATAGCCGCTACCGTAGCTAGGAATAGCGGGGCCGCCGGGGACTGGGGGCCGATGTATTTCTTGTGTAAGCATTCAGGGGGGGTTTGCCATAATCGCCACGCTTGGCAGGCGGGTTGGCGATCGCAGTATAGCCTGTTGAAGCCTGGAGACGCTGCTGCCCATCTCCTGATGGCAGTTTTCCCTTTGTCGCCTCTTACGACACCCACGGGAAGAGAGGGGGTAGTGCTATTCTATTTACGTGCCGGCCGGTATTCTATTCTATTTATATTCATTACGAAGTTTAAATTAGTTTTTTTTATTGTCAATGTCTGTCAGTGTCATATTATTTAATTTGTATTTTTTGCAATAAATAAATAGCAACAGCTATATCATGGCAACCGATGTTTTATGTAAAAATTTGTTGACTAACTGAAGGATTGACGTGTTGTTGCATAAAGGATGAGTAATAATGACATTGCAACGCTATGTCAGCTATATTTATGCCATTTGCAATCGGTAAAGCAGACCTATTGCTCTGAGCAATGGAAAATAGACCTTACAGTGACGAACCTTTTATTACTACCAGTGTACCTAAGTCTTGTTCGGTCTGACATTGCGTGTACGTAATGTCTACGTTACGTGTATTTTTGTCTACGTAATCTGTGCGTGCACGTAAATTGATTTGTTTGATTGAGTGGCTTTTGATTTAATAAAACCGGTCAAGAGCGAGTCGGACTCGCGCACCGAGGGTTTCGTACCAATAAATATAACGTGAAAATGTTTTCATCGGCAAGGCTAGATTCGTCAGAGCATTTGCGGTGTAGAATATTGCAGTCAACGACAGCTTTTGACCGATAGTGGAACTAATAAATTTTTTGTTGATGATTTCTAAAAAAGTTTTCTATTTAGAGACATGGTTTTATTTTTCCTGTAATCTTTACATAAACTTCTATCACATAAAATTATTTCAGATTTTTCTCTAAGCAAACTTCAGAGATAAGGGGGGAACGGTATTTTTTTTTACATCTTTTATCAATAGTCGAAAACTATGAGGCTTAAGAAAAAAATAAAAATTGTTTGAGAATGTGCAAGCAGCGCTCTTTAATATGATACCCCATATGACCTAGTAGCTCCACTTCGAATTTTTAAGACCCCCTTTCAATCTCCGTTGCAAAAAAAAAAAAAATTTTATTTCTCTCTTATTTGCAAATAGTTGGGCGAACGTCATCTAAAACTATTCCAAATTTCAAGTTGATAGCATTAGTAGTTCTCGAGATGTCCAGTTGTGAGTTTCACCATAAGGGTTTCTTTTTACCATTTTGGTACGGAAACCCTAAAAACGACTAATCCATACTACTATATAAATGCGAAAGTAACTCTGTCTGTCTGAGTCTGACTGTTACCTTTTTAAGCTTAAACCACTGAACCGATTTAGATAAAATTGGCATAGAGGAAAAAGACAGCCCCCCAACATAAGTAGACGTAGCAAAACCATTATACTACATAATATACTACTACTGTTATTAAAAGGGTTATTACTACTTGTGTTACTACAAAAATTATCATAAGTACCTATGTTCAGTACACCCCTGCCTAGACCGCGGAGTCAGCATTGGCGCAGTGGAAGGCTATCATGAGTATAGACTCCGGACAAATCTTGGTTTCAGCCGGGATGTAACTGAACAATAGGACTGCGATACACAGCGGAGAGACTTTTAAGTAAGGTAAGGTTACATACGGGTCTGTGGGTCGACCGTCTCCAAGGCAGAAGTGGTGTAAGGGGGCGCGCGCGCCCCTGGGGTCCTTTCTTCGTCTTCTTCTGCAGACCTTACCCATTAGTCACATTACTCACAACACAAATAACAGCGTTCACAAGACACTGGGCGTTTCAACAATAGATACACAATAACACACGGAGGAGCCTTTTGTCAAGATATATATTGCCCCTGCAACAACACGTGTGGTGGATGATTATCCTTCAAAGCATCGCGACCGGCCACTCATCAGGATGGCATCGGTGGATCGGTTTCCCATGGGGGGGTCCCTGGGACCCCCGCCCGTTTGAGGGTCCAAACGTGGCGGAGAGCGTCTGGGGCCACTCTGGTGGCCACTAGAACTGCTGCGGGATGCAAACACCGCGGGGGGTCCGAGACCCCCACCCATACGAGGTGATCCTGCAGCGACGCGCTGCGGCGCTCCGCCGCCCTCTGGGCTGTTCATGCAGAGGAGGGGATGGTGGTTGCCCTTGCAAAAGCGGCATGGGTGCGCTTGGGTACATTCGCGCTGCATGTGCAGGCCCAAGCACGAGTAGCACCATGTCCGTTGTCGCGCGATCGCTCGACGGCCTTGGACGCGCTGGTCGAGGAACTTATCACAACGGGTCGTGCTGTGACCCGGTTCCCGACAGTACAAGCAGCGGGCGGTCTCCTGGACGGCGGCATAGCGGCCGGGCGCGCGAGGGGCCATACGCCCCCTACGGGGGGGTCCGGTGGGGGATCTACTCTGTGGCACAGGTCGTTCGGGTCCCATAGGACCGGCCAGAGAGGAATTATCTGCCAGTCTACTTTCTCCTTCCAGGAACGTCAGAGGTCCGAGAAGGGTGGCAGATAAGTCGCACTATCCCCACCATACTGCTGCTCAAAACGGACCTTAACAGAGTCCGGCAACTTTCCCAGGACAATGTGCAGTAACAAAAACGACCACTGCTCCACTGGGAGTTTTAAGTTTTTTAATGCGTTGTAGGCAACCAACAGCGGATTCAACAAAGCCACTCTCAAGTGCATCACGCTGGCAACGCGGGGTAAATTCAAAATGGCGGCCACATGGTTGTCCGCCAGACGTCGTACGTTCTGGTACCGACGGGCAATCAAATCCCTAGCAATAGGGTAGTTTTCATCCGAGGGGGCCAAATGTTGAACTGATTCAAGGGCCTCCCCTTCCAACACGGATAATAAATAAGCTAACTTCTGGCCCTGGGTCAAATCATCCCGGGCATGTACCAGACTATCAAAAATATTAATAAAGCCCTCCCAGTCCTCTAGACGACCAGCAAAACGCCTTAAGTCTAAGGGGGCCAATCTAGCAAAGAGAGGGGGCATACTTTTAGATGTGACCGGGGACGGGCTCGGTTCATTCTCTCTTGCCACTTGCAAAGGCCGAGCCACCTGGGTAATTCTGTCCGCAAAATCATAACACTGGTCCACATCCAAATCGACTTCTTGTCGCATTTCCACATCGGCCTCAACAGTCCTTTCCAAAAATAAGGCATACTGTTCATCAACAACAGCCAAACGTACGGGCAGATCTACGTATCTGTTCAACAAGGCCTCCGTCCTATCAGGTCGATCCAACAATGCGACTGCAGACGCTAACCACCGTAACTCAGAACGTATTTTGGCTTTAGCAGAGGAGGCCGTCATTGTAACGTCACAAATTTATCAACAAAAACAACAAATTCAAAATATTCACTATAACACAAAATCTCCAATATTTTGAGGTTATTGATAACCACAAAATTCCAATATTACAACAACAAAGTATTTATAATGACACAAACTCTTAAATATTTGGAGGTTATCAGAAAACAACAAAACTCAAGTATATAATTATAACTCTAACTCTCAAGAGGTTATAACTTAGACACAAACTAACTTTGACTTTGTAAGTCAAAAGTTATTCAGTTCAAACAAATCACTGACCATTGAAATTCACTTGGATATCGACATACAACAAGATGATTTTAATTATTTCAAAGCACAAGTTTCAATAAGTTTCAATGTGTAAACAATGTCTTAAATCATTTAAGTTTCACTAAGTATTGAGTGCAAACTTATTAGCTAACCTTTTATTAGCTATTATTTAGCAACAAACTTGTCAATATTCACAACTCAAATTTGCTGACAAAACTAAATAATAATTATTATGAACAAAGAAAGGCATCTGTTTACATTTTGGAACCTCAATACATGACAATTAATTACAAGACATGGAACCAATAACAAAGGAATGCCCTTTACTTTTCAAATGCAAGTTAATTACCATTTACAAGTACAAATTAATCTAGTCCGGACCAGATGGTCATCAAACGGCACTGATTAATAGACAAACTTTTGGCGTGGGCCTCTCAGGCCTTCAAGCTACGCTCTTGCTACCAAAAAATGTTCAGTACACCCCTGCCTAGACCGCGGAGTCAGCATTGGCGCAGTGGAAGGCTATCATGAGTATAGACTCCGGACAAATCTTGGTTTCAGCCGGGATGTAACTGAACAATAGGACTGCGATACACAGCGGAGAGACTTTTAAGTAAGGTAAGGTTACATACGGGTCTGTGGGTCGACCGTCTCCAAGGCAGAAGTGGTGTAAGGGGGCGCGCGCGCCCCTGGGGTCCTTTCTTCGTCTTCTTCTGCAGACCTTACCCATTAGTCACATTACTCACAACACAAATAACAGCGTTCACAAGACACTGGGCGTTTCAACAATAGATACACAATAACACACGGAGGAGCCTTTTGTCAAGATATATATTGCCCCTGCAACAACACGTGTGGTGGATGATTATCCTTCAAAGCATCGCGACCGGCCACTCATCAGGATGGCATCAAAATCGTGGTCGTACAACACGGGATCGGCAGGATAATTTAAGATTTTTCAAACTCGATATGCCAGGCACATTCAACGCGAGCGATTTTTAACAAATTCAGCAAAATTATTCCGACATTTTTGCCACGAGAATTTCAATCAAGTGTCCCTGTCAACTTCAAGTGACAGCCAAATGTCAATTTGACGTGACATTAGAGTTGCGTTCAGAAACGTCGATCTTTTCCGAACAACCTACGTGCTTATTATGTCTATGTGAATAAATAAATATTTGATTGATTGATTGTTACTTACTCATGTTATGCTTATGAATGAAGAAGAGCTGCTACCTTCACAAAAAAATAATTTGCACACACAATAAACTTTGTTTATTTTTACTCTCGCACATTATTACTTCCGGTCGCGCTAGTTTTAGTGGTAAACTTTTTTATGTGTCAGGAAACTGTGTCACAACATTTTTTATGACGATACGGAAGGTCCAACAACAGTAAATTACATAAACTTCTTTAGGAATATCAACACACTTCTGAAAATATTATTCAACTAGCAGCTCTATGTGGTTTTACCCGCGTTGCTACCCCCTTCCCGTGGGAATATTGGGATAATATGGCCTAATGTTAGTTAGGAATAGTGTAGGTAGGTGTCTTTGTCTACTGGTGAAAGAATTTTCAAAATCAGTTCAGTTTTTTTTTTACAAAATACAATTTACCGCTTAGTACCTAATATTAGTTTATTAGAATAAGTTTTTTTGTAAAAACTTCGTTTTTATGACAAGCTTTTTTGTTGACTGTACTTTAATATTGTATTGTCATCCAAACCAAACCTGTATGCAAAGTTTCAGCTCAATAGGACACTGGGAAGTGGGTTAAATACAGCTTGCAAGATTTGACCCGAACGGACATACACATCACATCGCATACATGCATACACTGCAAGTTAAATTTCAAATAAAACCTCGTAACTGCCGGAACACAATGATAGTGAAAACATCATTGTTATGGCGTCAGACTTAGATAAGACTGTTGTAGCCAGCCAGGCGGACTAAGAACAAGTCCTATCCACCAACCAAACCGAATACAATATGTACCTACCTTACCTACACTGGAAAGCGAACCTGGGACCTCTTGGTCTGAAATCTCTTGGTAGTGTGAACCACTAGACTGCAGAGGCGGTTGTAATTATTGTGCAGTATAGTTTTCAAAACTATGAGTTGCAATGTTAGTAATACCATGCAATTAAGCTCTTTTGTTACATATTGTTGGATAATTACTAGTTATATGCAGTTTTTACAGCTAGAATATACGTTTAAGCGTTGATTTATTTTTTAATACTTACCTATTAACTGAACCTTTAATAATATTCGAAAGTAGGTACCTACATAAGTGGAAGTTAATTTAAAACAAGCAATAAGTATAATATACTTAAGTAATTTTATTTAATTTTTTTGAAATGACTTATTATATTCATGATCTGTTTTTATAGGTAAATGCTTGAAATAAATAATATTTTTATTTATTATTTTTGTATAATAAGTAGGTAGGTACCAAACAAAACATTATTACCACAGTAACTTTGTATTGCCCGAGTTCACCAACAGTCGGTTACCTTAACCGTTGACTAAACGTCGGTTAGTCAGTTATAAATAAAAAATAATAATAATTAGACACCATCACATACATTGTTCCAATACCAAATTATAGTAGCTTGAGCACTTGTGATAAGGAAATTGGAAACAACGACGGGTATTCCCACATACACCCAGACCCGAGGAAATATTGAAAAGTTCGTTTTCAATATTAACTTACCCGACCGGGAATCGAACCCGGGACCTCTAGATAAAGCGGCAGCTTGAAAACTGGTGCGTACACCACTCGGCCACGGAGGTCGTCAAAGTTGGTAAACCAATCACATGCGCTAATCAGCCGACTAACCAACGGTTATAGTAAGCGACTGTCGTGTCGGTGAACTCGTGCCTTACAGTATAAAACAACCAACCATTTATGTAATTGAATGTAATTTTTCAGTTAAATTTTTCATCATAAAAAGTTAAATTAGTTCGTCGACATCAAAAGTTCACTTATTAAACTCATCAATCAATGTCGTGTACTGTATGGAATTCCACGAAAAACATCGTCACATCAAAGATAATAACGATATCAACAAATATGACGACCCCAACGATAATGCCAGTATTCCATCTTCCTAGAAAAGGTCTGAACGTGAGTTAAGAACTTAAGGTTGTGACGGGACGTCCTCGTCTGCCAGTGGTACACTAGCCAGAACGTCGGAAGTCACCGCCCAGTATTTAATTTGTAGATAATAGATGAATAAAAAGATGATGTTTATAGGGACTTGACTTTTTATTGTAAAGGTAGTAATAAAGAACTGTAACAACAAGATAAAAAATACATGAATAACAAAAAGTAGGTAGTAGTGGATATGATGATGAAAACTTACCCCTTTCCAAGGGTCAAGGGTTCCACTTATTTAATACTATAACAAACAACTCAAACTGGTATAAAAAACTGGTAATGCTCCGCGAGCTCTGTACGGCTTGGTGATTTTAGTAGAACTGAATCAAAAATGATGAACAGGACACGTGAAACGAAGATTTTGAATTTGAATTGAAAGAACAGAATAGGATTCGATAAAATTAATGGCCAGTATGTAGAACTAGATGGAGTTTCCAGCCATCATGGAGTTTTTAACCATCCATAATGACTGGTACGAATCGACATCGTTACAAGGTGGTTCGATCAGCTCAGTAGCGCCACCAATGGAAATTAATCAATTACGTTTTATTAAAGGCTTAGATTGAAAGTTTCGGTTATTTTGCGCAAATAAAAGAGTAAAATGCATTTTATTAATATACTTTTAAGAACTCAAACTTAAGCAATAAGTCGTGAATCTCAATAGTGCCCAAAGTGGCCACATTTAGCAATATCGAGATCCAAAACTTAATGCTCATATTTGAGGCCATGAAAAAATACTTAAAAATTGCACTTTACTCTTCTATTTGCGCAAAATAACCGAAACTTTTATTTTAAGCCCTTGTGAATCGTAAATGAATTATTTCTATGGGTGGCGCTATTGAGCTGGGGGCCAAGTCTGCTAACGTTAAGTCACAATCGTGTGTTAATCGTGTTTCAATTGTAGTTCAGTTGTAGTGCTTTTTTAAAGACTAGTTATAAGAATTATGACAGTATGATGTGATGTGAATATAGTGTGTGGTGTGAGCATCAATCGTATTGTGAAAAAAGTACATATTTCATGTAACTTGTGTGGAAAAAAGCACTACAATGAACTACAATTTAAACACGATTGAGACACGATTGTGACTTAACGTTAGAAGACTTGGCCCCCTGATCGAACCACCCAGCGAGCGAGTTCCCTCTTTGCCCTTGGTCCGGTTGGATAGTCCGGTTAACCGGACCAAGGGCAATTTTTTTCCTTGGTTCGGTCGACCGTACTACGGAAAAACACTTTTTTCTTGGTACGATTGACCGGACTACGGAAAAAAGCTTTTTCTCCTTGGTACTGTTGACTGGAGTTTGCAATAATTACTTTTCTCCGGTACAGTTAACCGGACTATCGTAAAGTTATTCTTCCCTGGCACAGTCCTAGTTAATGGAAGATGGAAGTTTTTTATTTATTATTGTAAATAATTACCTAAGTATGTACCTAATACAAACTTATCTGTCAGATTAAGTGTTAAAAAAAGATTTTCATTTTCTACTTAAAAACGATACAGCATATTACGAGATTCTTTGATGATCACACCGAGATCGAGGCGATATTAGTCATAAGTCATAACCTAAATAAGATCTGACCGCTATCAGATCTTATTTAGGAAGATAGAATACTAGTATTATTATTCTGTGACATTTTAGTGTGAGCCCCTGCTGACTTTTCGGAAAAAATTGCTTTTAAGAGTTTTTGAAGAGCTGTTGTTGGACTCAAATTGTCGCTAATTTTATCTTCTTTCGAAGTGTTACAAATGACTTTGCTGTAAAAAGCATTTTTTAGAAGTTGTAAGCCAAAAACTGAAAAATGATCATTTTTCCGATGTTTTTTGAGCATTACGAAGTTAGCACAGGTCTTTCGAGGTTGCAAATTTGGTTTAACACTATTGGTACCTATCTATCCTAAAAACATACCATAATATCAAACCCTTACGATTTTTTGCGAGCTAGAATGATTTAAATGACTGGCCTATAAGTGCTATGTATAAGTAACCATTGTTCTAATTCCCAACAAAGCATCAACTTGAAAGACGTCCCAAATACGTATTGAACTCGAATGGAATGTTCGTTATCAGTGAAATTGAGAAGGGCCCTTTTCGCTTTGAAATATTTCCATCGTATCTGAGTCAAACGATCAAGGACTACCTTTTATGGCAGAACATTTTATGTCATAATATTGGTTTGCATATCAACAGATATCGGAAAACTCGTTTCGCAGAAAATCGTTGGGCATACACTCATTTAGCACATATTCAAAACGCAGAAAGTTTCTAGACAGAATCGTCGTTTCGCATAAATTTCGTATCTATAATAATTAAATGGCAGAACCATAATTTCACAGAAAGTTCACAGTCAGAATCGTCTTTTGGCATAAATTTCGTATCTATAATAATTAAATGGCAGAATTAAATATCATGAATAATATTAGACTAGTGGCTTCCCGCTGTTTTACCCGCGTAGTTTCCGTTCCCGTGGTAATATCGGAATAAAATATCAGGAATAATGTAGCATTCAACTGGTGAAATATTTTTTCAGAATCTTCATCAATACGGTTCAGAAGTTATTGAGTTTATCCATTACAAACAAAACCAACAAACATCTTTTCTTTTCTCTTTATAATATTGGTACTACGGCACAGAATATATATAGACTACGGTAATAAATAACATATAAGTACATTCTTATTTTCAATTTACCAAAAAAATAGTGACGCTAATTATTTCTGTAATAATTTCACCTTTCTGCGTGACTGTACGCGTATTTTAACGTTCTAAAAGAAATGAGAATTAAAAGACAAAATGAGGTCCAATCGTAGGTAAGTACATGATTTTCGATAGAGGGTCGAAGGGTAGGTACTATAAAAAAATCTTTCAGTGTTCTGTGGGTACTAAACTAACTATTAGGTGTAGTGTAGTGCATTTTGGAGGTCCGAGATATAATTCGAAGGCCAAGAACTACAGTTTTGTAATATTAACAACTTTTTTAGGTTTCTGCTTGCTGTAGGTATTTGCCTTTTTATAGTCAAGCTTCTCAGTCACACAAAAATCTAAATAATTACCTCAAGGTACGATGTAACGGTTGAATGTACCTACTAGATACACTCTTGTTTGCAATAAAAGACGTGCGTTTATTGACCTACTTAAGAAAACCTTACTTTTCCTGGATCACAAACAGAATCCTAGAAAACCAAATTAAATTAGTAGAAATAAAAATAAACTTTAGTGCTTAACTTAAAATAAGTGAAAGTCTATAATTTATCTGCGATGCCAAGATTTTTTTGAACAAAGAATTGACGAAGGTTTTAATTGTTAAGTACTTACAAATTAACTCCATAGTTAATGACATAGTTAGAACCAGTAAGTCACAACACAGCACAAACAAAACCTCTTTAAAAATAACGAACAAAAAACTAAAAAACACTTTTGACACAATTTATTCGTGAAAATTTTCCACTTCACTTTCACTTTAATAATTTTCCCAGCACTTTCAAAACAATAATGGAAACACGTTCTTTGTTTAATCCTAGCACTATGTCACTTAGTGAGTGTTTTTTAAACACTTAAAGTGCGGTCAAGTGTGTTTTCGCGGCGAAATGCCGCAGGCAACTGGCCTGAAAGCTGCAAAGCTGTAAAGCTTTCAGGAAAACAAGGGTGTTGCTAGCGTGGGAAATCTCCCTGTGATCAGGGGAAAATATTATACTACGTAGTATTGGGAGTAATTTAATAGCCTTATCCAATTTCATCACCATCATCATTATTTCAGCCGTACGACGCCCACTGCTGGGCATTGGCCTATATTCAATTTAATTGACTATAAATAAAGAAATGGCATGATTACTTAACTATTTTATTTGAATGGATAAATATTTGTAAGTATATTGCGAATTGTTTCAGACTGGAAATGCATACTATCTCTGTGTAAGTATGAATCGAGAATATCTATATAATTATATATTATAATATTTTAAAACTGAGGCTCTTTGCGGTTTTACCTGCTAAGTTATTATAATAAAATTATAAAGCGGAAACGTTTGTCTATACTAATATTATAAAGAGGAAAGATTTGTATTTTTGTATGTAACGAATAAACTCAATAAGTACTGGACCGATTTAGAAAATTCTTTCACCGTTAGAAAGCTACAGTCTTCCCGAGTGACATAAGCTATATTTTATCCCGATATTCCCACGGGAACGGGTACCACGCGGGTGAAACCGCGGGCGGCCGCTAGTAATGGATAAACTCAGAAACGACTAAACCTATTTCAAAAACTCTTTCACCATTAGAAATACATACATTCTTCCTGAGTGACATAGGCTATTATATTTACCCCGATATTCCCACGGGAATGGGAACCTAGCGGGTACAACCGCAAGGAGCCTCAGTTTTAAAATATTTGAATAATTTCTAGACATTATTGAAAAGTCTTCAGCATCTCTATACCTACTTGATACGATCCATAATTTGTACCTACTTTTTTTTATTTATTGATTTACCATCATTTGTTTACACCAGTACCTTAATTATAAAACACGTAATTTTTTTATATATCTTAGTGCAACAAACATTAAGAAGTAAATACATCACGCAATAACAACAAAAAATTCAACTTTACTTTAAGTAATCAAATGCAACATGCTAATGCTAATAATATTTCAGTTGTATGAAATGTAATTGTCTTGTTGAGAAGCCCGTGGCGCAGTGGTTAGCGCGCTCGGTCTGCAATCGTTGAAAAGAAGCAACTTTCGCAATGGTCGGTTAGGGGACGGGTGACCAAAAATTTTAATATCTCTAGCTCCTCCGTTCTTCGGGAGGCGCGTTAAGCTGTTAGTCCCGGTTTCATTTGCAGTCGTTAATTATAACCTACTGCACTGGGCCCGCGTGGTGGGTCATGCATGACCCTTTCTCCTTATCCACCTACTTATTAGAAAGGCCTGAGTCCCAAATAAAGTCAAAGTCATAAATTTTTATTCATATAGATTAAATAAAATTAATGCTTATTAATCGTCCAACATTTTTTTTACCTACCACACGATATTATGGACATCTTTTAACTGACAAGACGAAAAAAACTCATCAGCTTTAACAGAATGCATTTACAAAATAATTAAGTATGTCGTTTGTAGACAAAATGGTACAATAATAAAAATATACAAAAAGCTAATGCTGAAGGAAAATTTTCTCATACTTATGTAAGTACCTATAGGGTTATTTTCCTTTTATACATTGTTATTTGCTGTGGGGACCTAGAATGCCTGATGATGATGAAATGTATTTGTTATGCTTTCAAATTACTAAACTGTAAATGTTTGAGGTGGGTAAATTAAATACAGATTCTGGCAACACACCAGCAATTTTATGACCAAAGGCGTATGACTGCAACGTGCGAACTCAGGGTGTGAATATTCAGAGATCATGATTCCAAACGAGATTTCGTTTGACCGGTGTGGTTGAGTGGTTAGCACAGCGGTTTGCGATCTCTAGGTCACAGGTTGCCTAATAATGTGTTGGGTACAAGTACAGTTAAATAAATAAATTATTTATTTTCAGAAAATATTACTTTATTTTGGTGCTACTCAGTTTGACTTTGTACGTATATGTTTGTCCGCGATTATCTCGCGTTTGGCTGAACCAATTTTGATGCGGTTTTCAGGAAAGTATTTGTTACATTTAGGAGGTTTTAGTATTTTAACCGATTTCAAAAAAAACACGCATTTAATTTCAACTTTCTCTACATCTAAATATATTATCATTAACTATAATACTAAGGTTTGGCGTATTTACCACATGCATATTAAAACTAATGGACAAAAATTTTTGGTAGATACCTACCTAGTTACTAACTACTTACATACTACTTTTAAATAATAAAATCTAAAGCGCCCCAACGATGGTCAGTTCGCCTGTCGGCAACGGCCTGTCAGAACCCCTAATATCAGTCGATTTATACTGTCAACGTTAACGAAAACTCGGATGAACTCATGCTCATGCACATGCTCATGTCGGTAAAGGACATGAAAGAGATAGAGCGTTAGTTTTCGATTACGAATACAGTTTGCCAAACTCATACTAGGAGCCCACAGGCGGCCGATCCGGTCTAGGCCGACAGGCGCCCTGACCGTTTGTGGGCTCCTTTACTTCGTTTTCTCTTCTTAGCATTAGCAATTTTTTTTTTATTCATAACTGATAAACATAAGTCTTCTTCACACCTGATGTTAAGTGAAGATAGGGCTGAAGATGGAAGCGCACTGCTCCCGGAATCACTGAGGAACTATCTTATATCAACTGCCGGAACACAACAATGCTGTAAACATCGTTTAAATATGGCATCAGACTTAGATAAGATGGTGGTCGCTAGCCAGGCAGACTTAAAGCAAGTCCTACCACCAACCAAACCGAATACAATATGCACCCTCACTGGGAATCGAACCCGGGACCTCTGAGTCTGATACCGGTGGTGTGTACCACTAGACCAAAGAGGCGGTTTAGCTCGTTACTAAAATTAAATGTAGGAAGGTACTAAACAAAGACAACGTGACGTTATCCCATTTGCCAAAACATAATCGTCCAATCGAACACAAATCTAATTTCAACATCGCCTCCCATTTATTTCAAGCTAATTCTACAGACTTAACAGCTCAATGTACAAAAGGCTAATTAACTACAGTACAATCGCCATCACGCCCCTGATTCACAAACCGTCGAATACGAAATACGAAATCGGATTCGAATTCTGTACTTTGTCTATTCTATAGTACTTAAGGCGATACTCGGAAAAACGACAACGAAACGACGCGCGTGGGAGCGAGACCGATTTTGCCGATTACGCACAAAAAAACCACAAAATCACTTCAGTCCATACTTTTTCCGAGTAGCGCCTTAAGTGACAGAGACAGTGCATACATTCCGCTGTCGGGATCATTTCCGACAGTTTGTGAATCAGGGGCAGATATATCGTAAAATATTTCGGAGCATCAGATCGTCAGAAGTATAGGCGCAGTTCATAAAGATCTAAACATTTGTGGAAAATATACCTTATTGTCTGTTACACACAGTTTAAGGCAATACTCGGAAAAATCGTGTTGAAGCGAGATAGCAATGAGAAAACGACGCGCGCGGGAGCGAGACTGATTTTGCAGATTAGGCAAAAAAAACACAAAATCACTTCGTATTAAAAAACTATAGCGATTTTTTTTAAATGCTTTTACACGACTCCACAGATAATATAATACTATACGACTCTAAATATTATTGGTGTCCACTAATTAAACCAATTTTCAATAGTATTTGTAACCGCATTTAAGAATAATCTTAAAATTTCGTATTTTTAGAGGTCTTTTCGAAAATAAAAAGTGTCGAGGCTGAAGAGGTATGACGCTTTACCGAGGCTAAGGTAATAAAAGAGATGTGACTTGTTCGGTGTCAAGATGTATATTGAGATAATAATATTGAGTACAATTAAAGATACATTATCTTAGTAAGCGATCTTATTCTAGATTGCTGAGAATGCTACGCGTGTGTTCCAATTTTCTGTAAATGCGCGATAATGCAAACATCTTGTTTGTGTAATATGTTGCAATCATACTTCATCTCCCCTGAAAAAGTGGAAGGATCATCCCCTCCCTGCAAAAAGGAACAGACTCGTAACATTGACTTTAACGAACTTAACCAAAATTTAATTACTTAAGTAAAATAAGTAAACAAAATTTAAACATTATCAACATAGCAAAGTTAAAACTATTTCATTTATTAAATCGTACTAATACAAAAACGTTTTACAATATAAACAATATACCTAATTAAAATTGTATCTAATTAAAATGGTATCGAATTGAAATGGTATTGAATTAAAACGGAAGCTTCACATTTTACACTTAATCATAACAATAACAAAGTGTTAAGTAACATGGTATGTAATTAAGTACCTATACTTATAATTACGTATCAAATAAAATAGTTATTTATTGAATGGTTTGGTATTATTCTTATGCACAATTATAGCTTTATTTTCTTTTAAAATTTCTACATTAGACGTCATATCTCTTAAAACTTTATAAGGGCCATTGTAAATACTATCTAATTTATTTCCTACTTGGTTCTTTAATAATAACAAATCGCCTAACTGATAGGTAACATTATTGCTAGTTTTATCATACAATAATTTTCTTTTCTCTTTAGATTGTATCAAGTTACGTCGTGCGTCGGATTGCGCTTGTTGTAAACGATACTTAAGTTCTCGGGGATAACTGTCATAGTTATATAAGGGGTCGATTTCTGATTGTAAATTATTTGGAAGGTTACAAATTTTTCCAAAAACTAATTCGAAAGGCGTATATTTAGTTTCACTATGCACTGTGGTATTAAAAGAAAAACACCAATATGGAATCCAGGTGCTCCAGTTATGTTTATAATTATTACACTGGATTCTCAGAAAAGCTCCTAGGGTTTTATGAGTATTTTCTAAAGCGCCTATAATAAGCGAAAAATAATTGTCAAACTTTAATTGATTAAAACTTAATTCAGTTACGTCATCGGGTTTCTTGAGAAGTTCTACCGCAATAGGTTGATCAGGCCTAGTGCTGGTGGAGCTCTCTGAAGAAGAATCAGTGGGGGTTTTTAATTTTTTACTTTGTGCTCTAGTTAAAACTGATACTGTGTTTTGATGTAATGATTTTAAAGTAGAAGATGTAATAGGTATGCGACTCAATGCGTCTGCAGCTGCATTGTTTCGTCCTGGAACATACTCTATTTCAAAATCATACTCCTCTAGGAATAATCGGAATTTAGTAAGTCTGCTTGTTGGGTCTTTCAAGTTAAATAAATAAATTAACGGTTTGTGGTCTGTTATAATTTTAAATTTACGTCCATATAAATAAGGGCGAAAATGTCTCACAGACCAAACAATTGCTAAAAGTTCTAATTCTATGATGGGATATCTCGTCTCGGCGGGTTTCAGGTTTCTACTCGCATACGCGACTACTTGACCGTTCATGTTAGATAAAACAGATCCTAAACCTGTCTTACAAGCATCTGTTTGTAGCCGAAAGATGTTACTTTCTGAAAAATCTGGATAAGATAAAATAGGGGGTTGAATTAATGCTGATTTTAATTTTTCAAATGCCGTTTGACACTCTGATGACCATAGAAACTGTACATTCTTTTTTCTTAATTGATTTAAAGGATAAACAATGTTTGCAAAGTTCGGTATGAATCGTCTGTAGTAATTTGCAAACGCGACAAAACGATTGACATCGTCGCAGTTCATCGGCACTGGATAGTTTTGCATGGTTGCAATTTTACTTTCATCTGGTAAAATTCCATCAGAAGTTATTTTGTGTCCTAGATATATTATTTCGTTTCGCAAAAATTCACACTTCATAGGATTTAATTTTAAGTTAACTTTTCTAAATCTCTCTAGTATACTAATTAAGTTTTTATTGTGGTTTTCTATAGATTTCCCGAAAATTACGCAATCATCTAAATAAATAAAAGCCTTTTTATAATTTAAGCCTGACATTGCAATAGTCATAAGACGTGAAAATACACTCGCAGATGTCCGGAGACCCATGGGACAGCGTTTCATCTGAAAAATTTTATCACCAGCAGTGAAAGCTGTGTACTTTCGTGAATCTTCGCTTAAAGATAACTGATAATAGCTTTGCGAAAGGTCTAATTTTGAAAAATAAATGTTATTTGCAAGCGAATCTAAGATATCAGTTATATTAGGCAAAGGGAATTTGTCGTCCTCAATACGATTATTTAACTGCCTGTAATCTATAACTAATCGCCATTGTTTCTCGTTTGACCTATCTGTTTTTTTCGGTACAAGCAAGACGGGACTAGACCACTCTGACGTAGCCTCTTCTATAATATCGTTTTCGAGCATAATATCTATCTGTTTCTGAACTTCCTTCCTTAGTGCGAACGGTAATCTATGTGGCTTGACATAAACTGGCGAGACATTAGGTTTTAAAGTTATATTATGGGTCATTAGGTTTGTACAAGAGAGTTTGTCGCCTGGCAGATGAAAAACATCTGCGTACTTAGCGCAAATACTCTCAATACTTCGTTTTTCTTCTAAATTCAGTTCAGGTAAATTTAATAATCCTAATAATGTTTTTACACGATCGACAGAAACCTCCTCTTTTTCAAAATTACAGACTTCAAAATCATTCAATGAAAAAGTCTCTAAATCGGTAAGATCTAGATCAACTTCTTTCTCAGTGGTGTTTAATATCCTTACTGGCATGCGACCATTACAAGGTTTCGCTATTATACTTCCTATAAAAACTCCTTTCTGTATCTCTTTAGATAAACAAACACAATCGTCGCCTAACGATGTAGGTATATATTTTATTACCTCACATCGTGGCGGTATCAAATGTCTATAGTGACTCAATATAGGTATAGACACATAATTACTATCTTTAGTTAAAAGCAAAGTATTTTCTTTATAGTTAATTATAGCTTGATAGCGTTTCAAAAAATTATCACCTAAAATACCATTTGCAGAACAAGACATATTTTTAAACACATACATTTTTTCTCTAAAAACTAACCCATTATAAGACAAATCTAAGTAAATATATCCTTCAGATACTAGTTTACCGCTAACACCTTTTATAACTAACTTCTCAAATGTAATTAAATTCAATAACTTCGGATAATCGCATAACCATTCGTATTTTAAAACACAAAGGCTTGCTCCGCTATCGACTAAAAGATCGATATTGCTATTACTTACGTTAAAAGTTACGGTACTACTATTATTGTAGTTTAAAACATAATTTTCAGTAGGAACGAAAAAAATCTAAATTATTATCGTTCTGGGGCTCAGAACGCGCTTGTGACTCACTATTGGTCGATTGCTCGTGGCTAGCGTACTGCACACGTTGAAAAGGCACAGCTGAGCGCGGCGGGCGCGGGCTCGGCCGACCGCGGTC